>OY804579.1:6368081-7840970 GCA_963680875.1 Bathymodiolus brooksi | reverse complement strand
TTATCCAGGAATACTTACCCTAAGGACTGATTCTCTTATAATGTTATCCAGCAAGTACTCACTCGAAGGACTGATTCTCTTATAATGTTATCCAGCAAGTACTCACTCTAAGAAATGATTCTCTTATAATGTTATCCAGCAAGTACTCACTCTAAGGACTGATTCTCTTATAATGTTATCCAGCAAGTACTCACTCTAAGGACTGATTCTCTTATAATGTTATCCAGCAAGTACTCACTCTAAGGACTGATTCTCCTATAATGTTATCCAGCAAGTACTCACTCTAAGGACTGATTCTCTTTAAAAGTTATCCAGCAAGTACTCACTCTAAGGACTGATTCTCTTATAATGTTATCCCGCAAGTACTTACTCTAAGGACTGATTCTCTTATAATGTTATCCAGCAAGTACTCACTCTAAGGACTGATTCTCTTATAATGTTATCCAGCAAGTACTCACTCTAAGGACTGATTCTCTTATAATGAAACCACATGTGGGATGGAAATGGTACCCGGTAGGAATGTTCCTTATATGACCCTCAAAAAGGTTTGTGTTATATTTTTGTCGATCAGAATTCCAAGATGGTCGACATTGAAAACCATTTTTTTTTACATTAGACTATATGGGAAAATGAAAGGTAATTTTCTCAGAAACTACAAATTAGTTTGAACCCAAACTGAACATGAATAATCATTAAATGGTCGCATGCAAAGGTAAACCTAAGGTAGAGATGGTCGACATCGCAAGACACACTCAACATACAGGCCCCTATGGGAAAAATATTTAAATTCTACTAAGCTACGCCATATGAATCATTTAAAAGCAAGCTATCGCAGGACCAATTTCACATATGAACCTATAGGACACTATATTAAAATTACATGTATATTCTTATCGGAAACCACTGAATAATAAGTAAGCATAAACAAACTTTGGCGAGAATGTTCCTTGGATGATCCATTAGAAAATACTTATTTTTGTGTTTATCAGAACAGATATTTAATTTGAAGTGATGTCATCTGAACGCTATGGACTTAAATGTGATAAATTGTGACATTTTAATGAACTTTAAAGTCTGAACAACCAGTGTGCCAAATTTCAGTGCAATGTAATGCTTATTTCTGTATTTAAATTGATGTTGACAATTTGAAGTAAATTATATTGTTTCACATGTTACGTTTCTTTTTTGGGAGATTATATTACATTTTCCGAATAATATAGATAACGAGGTTTTAGGTCAATGGTGAAGGTCGCCCTTGACTTTTGACATTGAAACAATTTCAAAGTAGCATGCTGTGAGGGTTTTTTTTGTGAAAACCAGAGAAATGAGTTTGTCAAAACGTTAGATGAAGTAGTTCGTTGGAAAAACAAGCTATCCAATGGTTAGGTGTTAGCCAATTGTTAATCTAACTGTTTCAAGCTTACCCATTGGCCCATATCCATCAACCTGCTTAAATCAACCGTACAACGTTTTATCTATTATTGGTTCAATATAACGGTGACTACTAAAATAATATATGATGTTAGCCGACGATACGCAAAGCAATGATTGTATCATTATTGAGATTTAGAATAAGATGATATAGATATTAGGGAGTGTTTTAGGTTTAGAAGTGAGTGTTGGGTATATCACAAAACCTATTGTGTCAGAACTCTTCCAACCACGACTACGGTCGTATGACATGCCTGCAGGATTTCAGTTACAATTGGCATTTATTCAACTAGTAGTCTAATAGTTGCTAGTGATATAATAGGTAGCATATATCTACTAATGCGTCCAGGGTCGTCATGGAAATATCTAGTTAAACTCTCTTTGTAGACTTCCTCATAATTACATAAAATGATCCTTAACTAATTAGATAGAAAATAAAAACAGTTTTTATAAGGTAGAATGTTTCCAGATATTAAGATTAGACGTGATGTTGTAGCCTCACCATTATTGGTCGACATTTCTGAAAATAAATTCATCTTAAATAGCGTCTAGCACTCCATTTCATAGCTTAATTTTATTGTAGCTTGTAGAAACAGGGAAGAAATACCAATACTAAATCCAGTTTCGCTTTCTATGCCTACACAATTGCAATGTTACTTTAGATTTTTTCCTTTCGTTTTCGTTTTGGCTTAACATTGTCTACTTTCATTTTAATTGGTAACAAAAGCCGGTATATCAGTGATATCCAGCCGACCTATGCGTTGTTTTAGCGACGGATTTCCATTGAATGGGCTATTTATTCATTGGATAGACTTATGGATTCCGAATACCCTTTCGGTATCTTCAAACTCTTCTTATGCTATGGACAGCTTTATCCAAAGATTTGAGCAACCCAGTATAGGTTTCTACGACATACCGTTTTCCTGTTTGTACCAACGACACCAGTAGAAAGACCCCCTCCACTTAGCTCTACTTTTTTTAGATTAATAGTCGTAAAGGTTCACTTAAAATATGCTACATAGTCGTCAATTGGCCTTGCAATACGTCAATCATAAATCCACGATTGTGAACTACCATATTTAAAGAGGGAAGGCTTTTGTGGCATTCCGAACTATTAGAATAATTAGACATTTAAATTAGGAATCGATTGGTGGGGATTGTCTGTCACGGTATCACATCATGATCACATTCCAGATAAAATGCTTGGCCTAATTCCAGACAAGGTTTTTAGGATACTACATTCTCTCAGATTTCTGTAATCTGTAAATATCATAATTGAATTCTCCTTGAATGAATCCCCCGTTTACATTTATTTTTACAGAGTTGTTGTTAATGAGAAAATAAGAGCATTAATTACAGCACTTTATAAACAATATTTTACATTAATATAAACTCTTTATAAGGTACTGAAAGAGACAACGAACATTGCGTTTTATTATTGTTTGTCAAACAAATATTTTCGTTAATGAATAAAACTTATGTTTAGTCGAGGTTACCTATGCACATATATTTCGTAACTGAAATTAATCATGTATATTCACTATAAGTGGTACATGTAAACATGGAAATGTATATAATATAAACACATTGACAATTTTAAATCCTCGTACACTTCTAAAGTTAAAATCAAAACAGATTCCTCTGAACGGATATAGTAGTAGACATATATATAAATATGTTTTACATATATATAAAGTTTGTCATCCATCAACTAATTGATTATATTCTTAAACTGTTATTATTTCTTTTCCTGTGATTTAAGCACCTTCATGAGAGTGTCTGCTAGGAAATCGATCTTTTCGTTCTGTTGTTTTATCATTGCCGTTTGATCATCCAGTTTTTTCTCCTGACCTTTCGTTATTTTTCCCAATTCTTCTTCTATTTCCTCCCGTGTCATTGTATTCTTTTTTCGTAAGTTCATAATGGTATTTTCTTTCTCGACTAGTTCGTCTTCCAATATTTCAATTTTCTTTGACATTTCCTTGTCTTCCACCATTGTTTCGCTGTGTTGTTGTTGAAGTGTATCGAGTTTAAGGCGTAAGCGATTACTTTCTTCAATGGCATCCCACACTTCCCGCTCTTTCTCTAAGATCTCTTTGTCTCTTTTGCGTATGACATTTGATTTGAGTTCAACCTCATTTTCTATATCATTTTTCTTTCTGGTCAGTTCTCCCATTTCTTTTTCAACAAATAAGAGATCTTCTTTGTTTTTGTTCATCTGTTTTTCTAGAGACAAATTTTCTTCTCTGAATTTTTTTTTTTGGTCGTCTGCTACCTTACGATAATGGTCGACAAGTTTGTTCTTTTCATATTTCAAGCTTATAAGATATGTTTCTTTTTCTTCCAGAATGCTTTCAAAATGATTTATTTCATTTTTCATTTTTCCAACCAATGATTTTTCCTTCGACAATCGACTGAGAGTTGCAACATGATTTACCTAGATCAAGTAAAATAAAATGAATAAACGGCTATGAAAGACATGTTAATACTCTCGATCTAAAGTATTAAATCGATTCTTAAGTACATATGAACTGTAGACAAACCAGAAGTACAAAAGTTAAAAGGGATTTTCATTGAAATGAATGGCCCAGATACAAAAACAAAACCAGCAAAAGTATTATGTAAGACACAAAATAAAATAAAAGGGAAACAATAATTCGGAAGAAGAGAAGTCCCATAAAAACTAGGAATGTTGTTTTCTTTGAGAACAACTTGAATTAATTTTACCTAATAAAAGTACAATGTACAAACTCAAATGTGTTCATACAAGTACATGATTTGTGATTTAAATGTCATGCGAAAACAAACTGAAGGGGAAACCGTTTGGAATACACCAATAGTTCCCGCTAGATATAGAGAACAAGCTGACACAGCTCTGCCCAGTGATGAAAAAACCCCGAGATAATGGCAACTTGACAAGGATGGTGCGTGACAAAGTTTATATAGACAATAATGTGTATACTCCAAAAGTGTTAGAATTTAGCAAACTTCTTTCAGATATTCATTGCCCAATATCAATTTTTATAGATCATGTTAAACAATATTAATGTATGAGGTCATCGTCAAATAGCTGACGAAACTGTAAACAGGCAGGTGGGAAAGTTAAAATAAAATGTCCTTTTTCTTGAAAATCCAGAATTAGAGCTTTTGATTGACTTAGAGAATTCTGTGAATAATATCAGTCCGAAAAACGTATCACAAGCTGAACTTGATACTTGTATTGAAAAGCTCAGTAAACTTTATATAAATTCAGCTAAGACAACTTTTGGAACTAAGAGATCGAGAAACATAAAAGAGAAAAAGAGTAAAGTAAGTGTTTCTGAAAAACCATGGCTCGGAATAAACTCTAAGTTTGTTAGACAAAATCATAGCCAACGAAAGAGTAGACACAAGAGTAAAAAATCGCAGATGAAAAAGACAGAAAAAGAGAATAAAAGAGTGCTCGACGCAAGCATCGTTAATCATATGAATGAAATGAGGCAAAAGATGAAAGAATTAAGGTGGAACAATAGTAAATAATATTGGAAAATATTCAATCTAGGTTGTTTTAAGAAGCAACCAAATTTTTCTATTAGCTCATTTTGAATTTAATGAAACTCCTGATAGCATAGAAAATGAGTACGATCTCCTGGATATAGAACTTTATTTTATAAATAGCCCAATATGGAAATAAATGGACAAATTACAGCGGATGAGATATCAAAGTTTGTTAAAGATTTCAAAATCGAGAAGACATGTTACCATGATAATATAATTAATGAATATATAAAATCATCAGCACATTTGCTGATACCAATTTATTTTAAATCGTTCAATTGTATACTAGTACCGGGTACATGGCTATCATGAAATAGTATACCCATATTCAAAAACAAGGGAAAATCTAGTGATCCTAAAAATTATAGACTAATTTCTATTTTGAGTTGTCTAGGGAAACTTTTTACGTCGATGCTTAATAAAAGATTGAATGTTGACTCCGACGAATGTGTGTTGATCAACGAAAGCCAAGTAGGTTTTAGCCATAAATACTCAACAAATCAAATATAATTTCTTTGCACTCATTATTTGAACTTATAACCTTGAAAAAGAAAAAAATGGTCTGTGTATTCATGAATTTTGATAAAAGCCTTTGATACTGTTTGGAGAGAGGGTTTATGGTGTAAATTACTCATGAATCAGATTGTTGGTAAAATGCACAATGTTATAGTTAATATGTATCGTAATGTGAAATCAGGAATTATGCATAATAATGAAGTTTCCGAAGTATAAATCGTATATCCTTTTCTATTTTCTTTATACTTAGATGATTTTGAAACATTTTAGAAAATAATAATGTAGCTTTATCTGATGAATTAGAAGTAGGTTATTATGTTACATTATTTTTAGCTATGCATGCTGATGATACTGCTCTATTGGCAGTCTGCAAGTAATCTACAGAATATGCTGAATATATTCCAGGATTATACAAAAAGGGGTCTCTTTTGAAAATTTACTTAATCGCTTCCGTACCTCTTATTACAGACTACCCATTGAAATCGGTGGCAAAATATAAATCAAGAGAATATAATATGTAATTTGTGTCAGAGTAGAGAGTGGGAAGACGAATATCATTATTTATTCGAATGCACTGAAATTACCATGACAGAGCCAGGTGGATTCCTCAAAAATGCAGATGTAGACCAAAGAATGTAAATTACTGTGTCTTTTTGTGTTCAAATGCTGTGGTTGAAATATGTAAATTATGTAAATTCATTAGAATAGTTAATAGTAAAATGTGTCCTTAGGTAGTTATTGATTTATTTACTTCCTTTAGGAAACTGTTGTAAATATGTTTGTATTTTTGATATTTATCTCTTTACCATGTAATTTTGTTATGATAATAAAGGTATATATATATCAAATCAGTTCTAACTCTGAACATGTAAATCAGATGGGAAGATCTTACCCTTTCTTTGTAGATCAGTGATAACTGTTTTCCTATATCGACATTGTTTGTATCTCCCAGTATATCAATGAAAGTCTTAAAAGCTTGAAGATCATCTCTATTGCAATGATCAGTTATTATGGTCAGTAGACGTCTAAGTTTCTGATCTGCTACTTTCTTATCGCGGAGTGATTTTCTTTCAGCTTCGGATATTGTCCTAGAATCAATAAATTTCTGCACCACACCATCTATCTTTACCACCTGTATTATCAGTTGTCCACAATACTGCTTCGAAAATAATGTATGTCCCCAATCTCTTTCCGAAACATACTCCTCAATGTCTAAAATGGGAACATTACTAAGTGATCAAATGTAAAATAAGAAAAACTTATTGAAGTTTAAAGTTTCTAAATAATGTATTTTCTTTATCAAAGCTACGGTTCACCTTCCTTGGGAATAGATGACCTTAGCCGATTTTAACTATCATGTTGATGGCATTTTGCATTCTTCCTCCAAAACCTTTTTAAACTAGAACTGTGAGTAACCTCACTGAGTGATACCCCTCGCTTGCAATACTATGATCTTCAAATTTTGGAATACAGTTATATTAGCAAGTTAATTATCTTCCCTTCTAAATTTTAGACAGCAACGGTATTAATTCATGCACATCTGCAGGTTGTGTACTACAACTGTGTAAAGTTTCATAAAAATTCAATAAGCAGCTTAGTAGGAGTTGCGCTTACAAGGTACACCCCCACTTTTCGTGAAAGTATAAGTTGAATTATCTCCCCTTCTAAATTCTGGACAGCAACCATATTCCTTCATGCACATCTGCAGTTAGTGTACTACAACTGTGTAAAGTTTCACAAATCTCCAATAAGTCATTTAGGAGGAGTTGCGTTTACAAGGTACACGATCCCCCTTTTCGTGAAAGTATAAGTTGAATTATCTCCCCTTCTAAATTTTAGACAGCAACGGTATTCCTTCATGCACATATGCAGGTTGTGTACTACAACTGTGTAAAGTTTCATAAAAATTCAATAAGCAGTTTAGTAGGAGTTGCGCTTACAGGGTACACCCCCCCCTTTTCGTGAAAGTATAAGTTGAAATATCTCCCCTTTTGAATTCTGGACAGCAACCATATTCCTTCATGCACATCTGCAGGTAGTGTACTACAACTGTGTAAAGTTTCACAAAACTGCAATAAGCCGTTCAGGAGGAGTTGCGCTTACAAGGTACACGACCCCCCTTTTCGTGGAAGTATAAGTTGAATTATCTCCCCTTCTAAATATTAGACAGCAACGGTATTCCTTCATGCATATCTGCAGGTTGTGTAATACAACTGTGTAAAGTTTCATAAAAATTCAATAAGCAGTTTAGGAGGAGTTGCGCTTACAAGGTAAACGATCCCCCTTTTCCTGAAAGTATAAGTTGAATTATCTCCCCTTTTAAATTTTGGACAACAACCATATTCCTTCATGCACATTTTCAGGTAGTGTACTACAAATGTGTAAAGTTTCATAAAAATCCAATAAGTCGCTTAGGAGGAGTTCCGCTTACAAGGTACATGGACGGAGGGACAGACGGACGGACGGACGGACAGGGTGATTCCTATATACCCCCCTAAACTTTGTTTGCGGGGGGTATAACAATATGACTTTCCCATCTTTTGAGCGTACCTGTTGAAGGTTATTCCAGAAACGTGTCATGTGCACTAAATTAGATATCTACGTTTTTATCGTTAGAATTAGATATTTGTATGATCTCTTTTTTATGTGGGGATCCAGTAATATCTAAGACCGACGTCCGAGGTTATAGATCAGGAACAATTTTGGGAGGTTCCGAATGTCTAAAAAAATATATCTGATGTGACTAACCATCAAATCACGTTTCATTTTAGATGTTAATGAATCACCAGATGATCAAACATAATTATCTATGAAAATCAATAAGCTACTTCGATCTGCATAAACGTATTGATTTTAATCAAATGAAAACAAAAAATACAACACCCGTTATACCAAATAACCACGGATATGTTCCACTGTTAGTAAGCATAAGCCTGTCCTTTCCTCTTTTATGGCTTATCACATGATTTTTATTTAGAATTACACGATCGGTGCAACTAATGAAAGAGGAGCTGCATATCATTCCGGAACACTCGAGTTCACCCACGTTTGTAAGTGGAGATGATTTTGCTCTAATTTTAATCTTCTGTGTAGTATTTTGTCGACTATTGTTAGCCTGTTCGCCCTTTTTCTATTCGCCATTGTATTGTATATCAGTATTCGACTTATGACTTCTGATTACCACTTTGACACCTTCAAACGTTTTGTTTATGTATGATGTAATGCAGATTTACACTCTTCTCTTGTTTACCAAGACCAAATATGGTATCAACAAAACATGTACAATAAATCAGTATCAAGGTATACCAAACTACATTTTGTACATACTCAATCACATGTAAAAGAATGAGATTGTATAATTATATTGTACCAGTAACTTTTATCATACTCACCAGCAGTTGCCATAGCTACGGCTTGGCTTGATTCTTTTATAGGTTATCAATTTTTAACGTAGTGTAAGCTGAAACAGAAAGTGTGAAACGTTACTACAACAGAAATAATACATAAAGGAAAACGCCATGGTCTTAACAAGTGAACGAGAAAATTTAAATGACAGTAAATAAAAGACATTTGTGTTAATGAATGTTCAAAATATTATACCGTAAGATTGAATTTGGTCATTGAAGTTGCCTGTAGCACCAAATAATGGGGATCGCCATTTTTCAGAACTCTTCAATGTGAGGAGAAAAAAAGCATAATCCATTCTCGGATTATACCTGCAATTAAAGCTCTTCCGAAAGAGCAGTGACGTCACAATAGCGGTATCGTATACTATATCAGCATTGATCAATTGCAATTTTATCATTAAAAATTATGTATATCGTAAAATTGTATATTTATCTCTTGATATTTACAAAATCATTATGACTTCATGTTAAGCATTTTATTGCACTAACGAAAAGTGAAAGTGTGAGAAGAATATGTTTGTGTAATTACCGATCAGGACTACCCTTGTCAACACATCAACCAGTGACCTCGAAAAACACGGAAAAGTACGACAGCATTGGGGACTAAAAAGAAAAAAGCATGTGTACGTATCAAACGAGTTAAAACTGACAGTTATAATGTAATATGGGATGGGAGAACATTAAGAAACCAATTAGAACGATATACAATTATGAACATTGTATTGCTTTTGATCTGATATTAAAACATAACCAAATGGGCACGATGTGGGGAATAGTCAGATACAGGCTATTTACATAATAAAAATGTAATATGACCCGACCCCGTGACGTCACATGAAGAGGTGTCATGGCCGCTTACACTACAAAAGGAAATTCTAAATATGCATATTTCTAATTGGGTATATTAATGTTAATAAATGTGCTTTTTGTTTAATAATTAGTTATTTACGAATAAAAAGTTACAATGTATTGAATTATAACAATTGTTCAACTGACTGGGGCGAATAGATATTACTGTTACTTAACAGATTTTTCTTGCATCTCTTTCACATGTTTTACCTGTTGAGCTTTGGGAACATATTTCTAAATCATTTCACATCCTGTTGACAGAAAATATCAAAAACGGCAAACAATGGATAACTCTATAATTTATCTATTTATTGTGAAAAATGGAATCGTGGATTCACAAATTTTTTCTGAAGGTTAAACACAATATTCATATAGTGTCTTAGAATATAAAATTATGTATTTTCAAGGAAACACTTGGTGTAGCATTACTTCTAGTTTCACGATGCGGAATGGCACATGATTTTCGGGGGGAGGGGGGGGGGGGTTCTGAGTTTCCTGGCTGAGCAGGTTCGGCAGCGGACTGTGCAGGTTCCAAATATATGACCCCATGTCACAAAGAGGACACGTGAGAAAAAAGGAGTCGTAAGTGTTTGTGGAACTATTTTCAATACCTCAAATAAAGGTATCGCAAAACATCATATTGACAAAAAAACTGATTCAATTAATTAAACCAGAATTCTTAATTAATTCTTATGTATCGATTAAATCATTCAGGGGATTTTTTTTTAATTTATATTTAGATTATATCTTCAATTTCATCACATCAGAAGATATAACGTTGTTCGTTTATATTGGATTCGATATAAAAACTTCTTTTTCCACTTTTCAAGCTGTTATATCATTGCTAACTATGAATATACATACCGTTAAAGTGTCATATAGAAAATCCCAAATGTTACATGTTTCGTGATAGATTTGATTTTAACATAACTTTGAATCATTTTTTTTTTAAATACCGAATTGATTTAAATCATGCACAACAGTAAGTATAAAATAATTATAGATAATTAAACGTAAATATTAAAATCTATACAAATGTCACTAATTATACCTGTAGCCTAGTTATAGTGCACAAACATATTCAAAAACAACACGAATTTGATCATAATGAATGATATTAGATAAGTTTTACTTGATAAATGTATGGTTAGGTATTCATGAGATTCCCTTTATAATTTATTAAAGGACAGAATGAAGATTAAATCCAACTCTTTTTTTTTGGATTCTCTTATAATGTTATCCAGCAAGTACTCACTCTAAGGATTGATTCTCATATAATGTTATCCAGCAAGTACTCACTCTAAGGACTGATTCTCTTATAATGTTATCCAGCAAGTACTCACTCTAAGGACTAATTCTCTTATAATGTTATCCAGCAAGTACTCACTCTAAGGATTGATTCTCATATAATGTTATCCAGCAAGTACTCACTCTAAGGACTGATTCTCTTATAATGTTATCCAGCAAGTACTCACTCTAAGGACTGATTCTCTTATAATGTTATCCAACAAATACTCACTCTCGGGACTGATTCTCTTATAATGTTATCCAGCAAATACTCACTCTCGGGACTGATTCTCTTATAATGTTATCCAACAAGTACTTACTCTAAGGACTGATTCTCTTATAATGTTATCCAGCAAGCACTCACTCTAAGGACTGATTCTCTTATAAAGTTATCCAGCAAGTACTCACCCTAAGTACTGATTCTCTTATAATGTTATCCAGCAAGTACTCACTCTAAGGACTGATTTTCCTATAATGTTATCCAGCAAGTACTCACTCTAAGGAATGATTCTCTTATAATGTTATCCAGCAAGTACTCACTCTAAGGACTGATTCTCTTATAATGTTATCCAACAGGTACTCACTCTAAGGACTGATTCTCTTATAATGTCATCCAACAAGTACTCACTCTAAGGACTGATTCTCTTATAATGTTATCCAGCAAGTACTCAAGTCCTCACTCTAAGGACTGATTCTCTTATAATGTTATCCAGCAAGTCCTCACTCTAAGGACTGATTTTCTAATAATGTTATCCAGCAAGTATTCACTATAAGGATTGATTCTCTTATAATGTTATCCAGCAAGTCCTCACTCTAAGGACTGATTCTCTTATAATGTTATCCAGCAAGTACTCAAGTACTCACTCTAAGGACTGATTCTCTTGTAATATTATCCAGCAAGTCCTCACTCTAAGGACTGATTCTCTTATAATGTTATCCAGCAAGTACTCACTCTAAGGACTGATTTTCTTATAATGTTATCCAGCAAGTACTCACTCTAAGGACTGATTCTCTTATAATGTTATCCAGCAAGTCCTCACTCTAAGGACTGATTCTCTTATAATGTTATCCAGCAAGTACTCAAGTACTCACTCTAAGGACTGATTCTCTTGTAATGTTATCCAGCAAGTCCTCACTCTAAGGACTGATTCTCTTATAATGTTATCCAGCAAGTACTCACTCTAAGGACTGATTTTCTTATAATGTTATCCAGCAAGTACTCACTATAAGGATTGATTCTCTTATAATGTTATCCAGCAAGTACTCACTCTAAGGATTGATTCTCTTATAATGTTATCCAACAAGTACTCACTCTAAGGAATGATTCTCTTATAATGTTATCCAGCAAGTACACACTCTAAGGACTGATTCTCTTATAATGTTATCCAGCAAGTATTCACTCGAAGAACTGATTCTCTTATAATGGTATCCAGCAAATACTCACTCTAAGGAATGATTCTCTTTTAATGTTATCCAGCAGGTACTCACTCTAAGGACTGATTCTCTTATAATGTTATCCAGCAAGTACTCACTCTAAGGACTGATTCTCTTATAATGTTATCCAGCAAGTACTCACTCTAAGGACTGATTCTCTTATAATGTTATCCAGCAAGTACTCACTCTAAGGACTGATTCTCTTATAATGTTATCCAGCAAGTACTCACTCTAAGGACTGATTCTCTTATAATGTTATCCAGCAAGTACTCACTCTAAGGACTGATTCTCTTATAATGTTATCCAACAAATACTCACTCTAAGGACTGATTCTCTTATAATGTTATCCAGCAAGTACTCACTCTAAGGACTGATTCTCTTATAATGTTATCCAGCAAATACTCACTCTAAGGAATGATTCTCTTTTAATGTTATCCAGCAAGTACTCACTCTAAGGACTGATTCTCTTATAATGTTATCCAGCAAGTACTCACTCTAAGGACTGATTCTCTTATAATGTTATCCAGCAAATACTCACTCTAAGGAATGATTCTCTTTTAATGTTATCCAGCAAGTACTCACTCTAAGGACTGATTCTCTTATAATGTTATCCAGCAAGTACTCACTCTAAGGACTGATTCTCTTATAATGTTATCCAGCAAGTACTCACTCTAAGGACTGATTCTCTTATAATGTTATCCAGCAAGTACTCACTCTAAGGACTGATTCTCTTATAATGTTATCCAGCAAGTACTCACTCTAAGGACTGATTCTCTTATAATGTTATCCAGCAAGTACTCACTCTAAGGACTGATTCTCTTATAATGTTATCCAGCAAATACTCACTCTAAGGAATGATTCTCTTTTAATGTTATCCAGCAAGTACTCACTCTAAGGACTGATTCTCTTATAATGTTATCCAGCAAGTACTCACTCTAAGGACTGATTCTCTTATAATGTTATCCAGCAAGTACTCACTCTAAGGACTGATTCTCTTATAATGTTATCCAACAAATACTCACTCTAAGGACTGATTCTCTTATAATGTTATCCAGCAAGTACTCACTCTAAGGACTGATTCTCTTATAATGTTATCCAGTAAGTCCTCACTCTAAGGACTGATTCTCTTATAATGTTATCAACAAGTACTCACTCTAAGGACTGATTCTCTTATAATGTTATCCAGCAAGTACTCACTCTAAGGACTGATTCTCTTATAATGTTATCCAGCAAGTACTCACTCTAAGGACTGATTCTCTTATAATGTTATCCAGCAAATACTCACTCTAAGGAATGATTCTCTTTTAATGTTATCCAGCAAGTACTCACTCTAAGGACTGATTCTCTTATAATGTTATCCAGCAAGTACTCACTCTAAGGAATGATTCTCTTTTAATGTTATCCAGCAAGTACTCACTCTAAGGACTGATTCTCTTATAATGTTATCCAGCAAGTACTCACTCTAAGGACTGATTCTCTTATAATGTTATCCAGCAAGTACTCACTCTAAGGACTGATTCTCTTATAATGTTATCCAACAAATACTCACTCTAAGGACTGATTCTCTTATAATGTTATCCAGCAAGTACTCACTCTAAGGACTGATTCTCTTATAATGTTATCCAGCAAATACTCACTCTAAGGAATGATTCTCTTTTAATGTTATCCAGCAAGTACTCACTCTAAGGACTGATTCTCTTATAATGTTATCCAGCAAGTACTCACTCTAAGGACTGATTCTCTTATAATGTTATCCAGCAAATACTCACTCTAAGGAATGATTCTCTTTTAATGTTATCCAGCAAGTACTCACTCTAAGGACTGATTCTCTTATAATGCTATCCAGCAAGTACTCACTCTAAGGACTGATTCTCTTATAATGTTATCCAGCAAGTACTCACTCTAAGGACTGATTCTCTTATAATGTTATCCAACAAATACTCACTCTAAGGACTGATTCTCTTATAATGTTATCCAGCAAGTACTCACTCTAAGGACTGATTCTCTTATAATGTTATCCAGTAAGTCCTCACTCTAAGGATTGATTCTCTTATAATGTTATCCAGCAAGTACTCACTCTAAGAACTGATTCTCTTATAATGTTATCCAGTAAGTCCTCACTCTAAGGATTGATTCTCTTATAATGTTATCCAGCAAGTACTCACTCTAAGAACTGATTCTCTTATAATGTTATCCAGTAAGTACTCACACTAAGGACTGATTCTCTTATAATGTTATCCAGCAAGTACTCACTCTAAGAACTGATTCTCTTATAATGTTATCCAGCAAGTACTCACTCTAAGGACTGATTCTCTTATAATGTTATCCAGCAAGTACTCACTCTAAGGACTGATTCTCTTATAATGTTATCCAACAAATACTCACTCTAAGGACTGATTCTCTTATAATGTTATCCAGCAAGTACTCACTCTAAGGACTGATTCTCTTATAATGTTATCCAGTAAGTCCTCACTCTAAGGATTGATTCTCTTATAATGTTATCCAGCAAGTACTCACTCTAAGAACTGATTCTCTTATAATGTTATCCAGTAAGTCCTCACTCTAAGGATTGATTCTCTTATAATGTTATCCAGCAAGTACTCACTCTAAGAACTGATTCTCTTATAATGTTATCCAGTAAGTCCTCACTCTAAGGATTGATTCTCTTATAATGTTATCCAGCAAGTACTCACTCTAAGAACTGATTCTCTTATAATGTTATCCAGCAAGTACTCACTCTAAGGACTAATTCTCTCATAATGTTATCCAGCAAGTACTCACTCTAAGGATTGATTCTCTTATAATGTTATCCAGCAAGTACTCACTCTAAGGACTGATTCTCTTATAATGTTATCCAGCAAGTACTCACTCTAAGGACTGATTCTCTTATAATGTTATCCAGCAAGTACTCACTCTAAGGACTGATTCTCTTATTATGTTATCCAGCAAGTACTCACTCTAAGGACTAAGGAATAAAATTGAACAAAAAAATACCACACAGTTAAAATCAAACACCAAAAGAACAATTTAATAAATACTTTTATTGTTGATCATTAGTCCAAACTTTCGTTACAAGATTATTCATTACTTGAAATATATATGCTGTAGTATAAATATCTGAATATCATTATTAACGATAAGAATTTGTTTTAGTCTTAGTGTTATGATGTTTAGCGCCACTTTCAACAATCTTTAAGTTATATCGTGGTGGTCAGATTTATTGATGGAGGAAACCGGAGTACCAGGAAAAAACCACAGATCTGTTACTGCCCTACTTTATCACATACTGTTGTATCGAGTACACCCAGCCTGAGTGGGATTCGAACTCACAACTTTAGTTGTGATAGGTACTGATTGCATAGGTATGAGAGGGTGCTTCAGTGTCTGATTGACTTAGAAGAATGAGAAAAATGTGCTAAGGGTCCCATAAGCTGTCCAGCTGATGAAATCGAAATCTCACGATCCGGCAACGTTATTGTTTACATGTCAGAAGAGCTGCATCTGTAATTAAACTGAACTACCTTAATATCTTAGTAAATAATCTATGATATAATATGTATTGGTATCTGTAGCTCACCTGACCCAAAGGTGCTGTGATTGACCCCCATCGTCGTCGTTGTTGGCACTGGCGTTGTCGTCCGTCATTCCCCGTAAATTTTTACATTTTAATGTTTTATCACAAATCTGTGGTCCATTTGAAACCAACATGGTAGAAATATTACTTAGGTAACCCTGCACATTTTGAAGGGTTTCCGTTTCATTTGGGTATCCAACATGACTACTAGGACCAAATATGCTTTCTGGATAGCTAAAATTTCAAGCATCTTCTCTGAAACCACACGTGGGATGGAAATGTTACCCGGTAGGAATGTTCCTTATATGACTCTCAAAAATGTTAGTGCTCTATTTTTGTCGATCAGAATCCAAGATGGTCGACATTGAAATCCATTTTGTTTTACATTAGACTATATGAGAAAATGAAAGGCAATTTTCTCCGAAACTAGAAATTTGTTTGAACCCAAACTCAACATGAATAATCATTAAATGGTCCTATGCCAAAGTAAACCAAGATAGCGGCCATCCCAAGACATATTCAACATACATGCCCCTATGGGAAAAATATTTTAAAATTCTACTAAGCTACGCCATATGAACCATTTAAAAGCACATTTGGCTGGAATATGCCTTGAATGTTCCTTTACTAAATGTGTATGTTTGTGTTGATCGGACATCCAAGATGGCCGCTATCGCAGAACCAATGTCACATAGGAACCTATAGGAAACTATATTAAAATTACATGTGTGTTCTTATCTGAAACCACTGAATAATTAGTAAGCATAAGCAAACTTTGGCGAGAATGTTCCTTGGATGGTCCATTAGAAAATATTTATTTTTGTGTTTATCAGAAATCCAAGATGGTGGTCGCCGTTTTGATATAAGAGATTATGAAAAATTGAGAGAGAAAAAACTCTTTATAAGATACTAGATAATAAATTGAATCGAAAATGTAGATGAATAGTCATTTGATTTTCATTTTTGTGGATCGGAGATGGATATTTGTTGTTGACTATGGGACTTTAAAAAACAATTCTCCAAAACAACAATGGTTTGTCTCAAGATACTGCATGAACCATGTGAGTCTATAGGACCCCTTTACAACATATGCTATTGGTACAACACCAGCTTAATCTGGTACTTTTTCCTTCGAACCAGATTTTTTTTTCGCCTTTAAATTCAATTATTTGTTTTCTATGATATTTGGGGACAATTATTTTCCCAGAAGAGTTAAATGGTCTTAGTAATTAAGGAATATATCAGCAGCATGTACATTACTTTAAACAGCTCTGACAGATAATTTCTCACAAACATACAATAATTGTACCACAGGGCTGATAAAGCAAATCCTAGTTTTACAATGTAGTATGCAACCAAACCCGATTACAGCGTAGGGAGCACATCAGTCAAGTGATGAATTGACAGTTGCGAAATTGGGTGAAGGGCCACACGAATGGGCCTTTAGGGACACATGTGACCCACAAAACGCGGGCTGGGAACCCTGTACTAGACCAACACGCTTAATTGGATCTTTATAGTGTTGGCTCACAGAAACAATAGTCCTCGGTTAGACATATCGGAAACATTCTCCTGATCCAGAGCGAACCAGTCTTTGGTCTTACTCCTTAAGGGCTGAGGTGAGGATTATGGTATTTAATGCCGCTTTCGACAATATTTCAGCTATATCGTGGCGGTTAGTGTTATTGGTGGAGGAAACCGAAGTAACCTCTCGCCTAGTGCTAAGTTTCCTCAAGACATTAAGTTGCTTTGAAGTTTTCTGAATTAGGCTGTCTATATGTTTTGTCCATTTACAATCACTACTGATAATTATGCCTAAATGTTTGTGCTTATTAACAGAATTAAGGACGATTCCATCGAAATCAAAGCAGAGTTCATCTTGTTGGTTTCTAATATTGAATATCATTATCTCAGTTTTATTAGGATTAAATTTTACTAACCAAGTATCCCCCCACTTTTTTATATTGTTTAGGTCGATATTAATCATATTCTTTAAAGTAGATTCGTCTAAGGCTGTATGTCAAATAGATGTATCGTCGGCAAAAAGTCTACTGAGTCCAAGCATGTCATCGGCAATGTCATTTATGAATACTAAAAATAACAGAGGACCGAAGACTGACCCTTGGGGAACACCAGCTTTTACATCATCTAACTCAGATAATGCTTCTTTGATAGCTACTTTTTGTGATCTGTTAGTAAGATAGCTTTTAAGCCACATGAGTAAATCTCCCTTAATGCCATATCTTTCTAATTTTAATAGTAGCCCCCCAATCCAAACACGATCAAACGCTTTACTTACATCAGCAAAAGTGATACTTGCTATCAAGTGCAGTCAAAATAGTGTGATAGATCTCAAGTAATTGGTGAGTAGTCGAAAGGCCAGGGATAAAACCTGATTGGAATTTGTATAGAAGTTTATTTTTATGTAAATGGTTAAAAATGTTTTTATATACAATTTTTTCAAATATTTTACTTACACAAGATAATAATGAAACTGGTCTATAATTTGAGGGTAAGGATTTGTCGCCGTTTTTGAATAAAGGAATCACATGAGCAATTTTCCAGGACCGTGGATATTTTTTTAGGCGTAAAGATTTGTTAAAAAGTAAACATAGGGGTTTGGCTATTTCGTTTTTTATAGATATAATCATTTTGTTGCTAATTTTATCAGGACCAGTAGCCTTATTACTATCTAAAATAGAAATTATATCAATGATTTCTTCTTCTCTCACCCAAATAGTTTCAAGCACATTACCTCCCCTGTCATCAAAATCTGGTAAAGTTTTGTTTTCGTCGACTAAATTAGTGATCGAACAAAAATATTTATTTAAGACATCTGCCTTTTCTTTACCTTCATAAGACAAGCAATAATTATTTTTGGGGTCTTGAATAGGAGGAATATCGTTCATTGTAGACTCCCCCTTCAGAAGTGTATTGATGGTCTTCCAATAAGTTTTACTATTTATAGTTTTAAGTTCGTTCAAATTTTCATTTATATTAGTATAACATTTTTCTTTTAATTGTTTCTTTAAATTATTAACCCGGTTTCTTTGTTGTTTGAAAATAGTTTGAGATAATGCAGTCTTGAGTTTTAAGTATTTCCTGCGGAATCGGTCTCGTTTACGTATCTCCCTCCGAATATTTGAATCGAACCATATTTTATCATTACATCTAATAGTAACCTCTCGTCTAGGAATACACTCTTCTGACACAGAAAGAATTACATTGGTAAAATTAATACATGCTTTGTCAATATCAGGTTCTCTTTTAATTAAGGCATCCCAATCAAATTCCAAAAATTTGTGTTTCATAATATTATAGTCCCCTTTTTTATAATCCCAGATAAGTCTCTTAAAACTTTTTGTGTTACTATAACCACTTCTTATTGTTATATAAGTACCATCATGGTCACTAATAGATCTGTCAATATGCATAGTATCAGAGTCCACATACTGAATAGAGTCCGTTATCAAAATCGGATCAAGTAATGAAGAGCTACCAGTGCGTGAATCAAAATGAGTAGGCTGGTGTATTGCATTGAAAAGTCCATTAATACTAATCAAATCATTTATATTTGACGGTAAATTTAAAAAGTTTTTGTTCAAATCACCCATGCATATCAAATGATTAGATTCTTCCATTGCATTTTTCAACATAGCATCAAAGAAGTCCCAAAAACGATGATGAGACTGTCTCTCAGATCTGTAAATTATATTTATTAAAATATTTTGTAGCTTGGTTTTTAATTCGAACCACATACATTCAACAAGTGGGTTCTCTAAATCTACGCGTCTTTTGATATTAACATGAGTTTTATAATACATTATTATACCACCTCCATCGGAGTTTCTATCTTTTCGCACTGGAATATCGTAACCCGAAAAATGTATATTTTTGTCTAATACCAATTTATCAAGATGTGTCTCTGTAAAAAATACAATATCATAATCTTCAATAATATTGCAAATATAACCTACCTTATTACGAAGACTTCTAATGTTGGCGTGAAAAATTGACAAACAGTGATCTTCAAAATTTACTGGTGTTTCTCCGGGGCCAGGATTCAGTTCCACATCCCCAGCGATTATAAGCATATAAATAATAATCAAACAAAATGACATTGCCGTAAAATTAGACCGGAACATAGTCAACCCTGCTTTGATAAACTTAAAATATCTAACATATAGTGAAAACAGTATGTCGCTAAAACGAAAATGAATAAATGACATCTTTTTACAAGCAATGCTAATTTTATGATAGAACAACCCTATAGCAATTCTATGTGATATGATATCACTACCCATTGTCAAAAATAAGATGTCTGCAAAATAAAAATGGTTGGTCTATCATAAAAATATAATAATAAATGTGACAAGTTGTGGCCGACCTAGGGCAAATCATGATAAGTGCAAAAAAATCAAACGGTGTTAAAAACGTTACAAACAATATGTACAAAAAACAAATCATTTTTGTAGAAATTGACAAAAACACGAATTCAAAAGAGAAAAAAATGGTGGTATCATATTCTTACAATATACTCTAGTTAATCAAAAGAACAAAATAATTATATATACACATATATAAAAGGAACATTAGTATATGCATTGCTTAATTATTCAAGAAAAATAACTGAGAAGAGAGACCTGAATAATAAACGTATACAAGTGTAACATACTGACCATCTCACATAATATTACACACATGTAGTTCAGTAATGATTTGACAATAAAATCAACTAAATTGTTTTCAATTTACTGTTGAAAAAGGAATATCCGACATGAAACATTATGTTTAACGTTTAGAGAAGCAAGCTTTCAACCGTGACTATTTACACAAGATATTACTTATCGAACCGACCGTGATTCATATTATCAACATAGGATAACGGATTTATATGTCAAAATGCCAACTTATTTTTCTACAAATATCACTGTCGTGTACCCGATAAGGAATGGTCATTTCAAGATGGCGGATTGTAAATCATCAAAAAGGTAGGTGTGAAGATTTTGACTATTATCGTTCTTTATAGGTTATCTTAGTGTCTATGAGTTACACGTTTAGATAGGACAGTCTTTTTTCTACTTCACCATTAAGTCAGTAAAGCTTGATCCTTTTGTTTTTATCGTAAACTGCCTTCTGTAGTTGATCAATGCAGCGACAAAGATATCGAGGCGTAGAATCCAATTTATTTCACCAATTCCTACCACCTAGTGACTTTTTATATTAATATGTTGATGCCAAAATTATTCAAACATGTGAATTGTCCAGCAATTTTTTTTTCAGCCTTTGACAAGCCTTGTATCCCTCTTAAAACGTCTATGAAAAGTTTGTTTATGTCACGGAATGGTCACGACAAAAACATGACAAAAATGTATAGGAATGGTCTCATGTTTTGAGTCAAGGAATGGACTTTCAAGCCAAGGAATGGTCTTTTTTGTTTAGGAATGGTCTCCATCATATAAGATATGCTTATTAATAATATTATTGAAGTTCATTTCCGTTTGTGGTCTTTAATGTAAATCTTCTTATTTCATATGATCAATCTTGCCTTAAAATACCCGAAATACCTTATTTGCTATTAAATTGTTATAATCTTTTCCATTTCATTATGCAATGTTTCTTTTTTCTATAGGTACAAGTGTTACTACTGCCAATTTGATACTTCCAATCACCAAGCCATAGTGGACCAATGCTGCCAGAATTATCGGGATGAAACATTAAAATTTAGATCTTTTGAATTTAACACTAATGTGGGTAAATTTGGTTAAGAACTCTTTCAGCAATTGTACACATATTGTAATGGTTTATACTTTGTGATATTGACAGGGAGTCATTTTTTACATAAAAATATTTTTGTTAAAAGAAATATTCATTGTTATTTAAATAAATTTTATGAAATCAACTCTTTATATCTTTATTATCAATTTGCAAACAATTACAATTATAGTCATTTGATCCAGAGAAAAATGTGAATAGTCCTGAAGATATAATCCTCTCCGAACATGTGGAAGAATCTCTGCCTCGTGAGCTCTGTGATATTCCCTGACAGTTTGTGGTTACAGTAATTACGTGTGATACGTTTTTGTTCACCATGGTTGGTCTGATGAGCCAATAGCTCCCCCTTTTCACAAAATGCTGCTGTGCAAGAATCAGTGGTACATTTAAGTAAATACATGTACTGATTTTAAACATAGGAAAATTAAAATAATATATGTGAACTGAAGCACCTATGTACGAAAAAACTAATACATAAACCTAACAGTGGTCTAGACTTAGTGGTAAGAAAACCGAAGATCCAAAAAGTAAAAGAAAAGAAGAAAAAAATAATAATAAAAGTTGAGAACATCGGTCCAAATAAAATAGTGGTGTGTACTGAAATGGTGATGCATTATACATAACTGCCGGGGTCCGGGTGGCTCAATTTGTTAGGTCGTTGGATATAACAATTCATACAAGCCTATCACCAATACGCGCCCGGCTTTGTAAATTACAAAAAAGGGTGCACTCGACTCGCAGCTGCAAGTGATAAAAGTTTACTAGTTGCTTGCCCATGGTCGATGTTTCTCTCCGGGTACTCCGACTTCCTCCACCACTAAAACTATTCACCATGATATAGCTGAAATATTGTTGAAAGTGGCGTTAAGCACCAAAAATTTAAAAAAAATCAATACATAACTGCCTGTAGTTGAGGAGTTTCGCTAGATTACCATACGAAGAAAATATCACTTGAGACGCACTAAGGTAGGAATTCCACGACAGAAATACACTACACTAGTGCATACTGCAAGGTAGAAATACACTAGGGTATTTACGTTCCCGGACATTCTACACATCGGAAAGAACGTACGCTTACAGTATATCAGAGAAGCGAATGGTATGTCGTCATATTGACAAACCAATTGAAATACATGACAGTGAATGTAGTAAGACAAGAAAAATAAGAATTTATGCGAGTGTGAACACTGGATGAACGACAAAGCCATTGCTCCCGCTTTACATCCGATATGTTCAATCAGACCATTCCTAAACAAAAAAGATCATTCCTTGGCTTGAAAGTCCATTCCTTGACTCAAAACATGAGACCATTCCTATACATTTGTGTCATGTTTTTGTCGTGACCATTCCGTGACATAAACAAACTTTTCATAGACGTTTTAAGAGGGATACAAGGCTTGTCAAAGGCTGAAAAAAAATTTGCTGGACAATTCACATGTTTGAATAATTTTGGCATCAACATATTAATATAAAAAGTTACTAGGCGGTAGGAATTGGTGAAATAAATTGGATTCTACGCCTCGATATCTTTGTCGCTGCATTGATCAACTACCGAAGGCAGTTTACGATAAAAACAAAAGGATCAAGCTTTACTGACTTAATGGTGAAGTAGAAAAAAGACTGTCCTATCTAAACGTGTAACTCATAGACACTAAGATAACCTATAAAGAACGATAATAGTCAAAATCTTCACACCTACCGTTTTGATGATTTACAATCCGCCATCTTGAAATGACCATTCCTTATCGGGTACACGACAGTGAATATATAAGAGAACATTTACACGATTTATGCAGAATAACAAGATAACACAGCAACTATTTCCGTGACTGATTAAATAATTACGTCAATAAATATATATATTTATAACAGTTCAATTACAATGAAATTGCCGTTTTTATTATGATATAACTGCTAACAATACAAAAAACAAAAAAACAAAAAAAAACCAAAAAAAATGTAGTACTAAGTAGAATATATATAACAGTAGATTATTCCACAAAAATATGGTAGCATTTCGTATTTATAATAAATATATATTACTGTTGTTTAACATAGATGGACATTTAACAACAACAACAAAAAAGGGTAGATTTAAATCCTTTCGATTCAGGTAATTTTATGATTGACATAGCCGCGGTATTCCTAACGTGCGTTCATGCGTACAAGGTTAAACAATGAAACTGGAAAACTATTGTTAGTACAGTTAACATACACATATTGTTAGTAAACAAACGCACATGGTCTTTCAAAACAAACTTAACTGACAGATCATTTATATATAAAATGTTTAATAATCATCTACAATTTCTTCGTCAGTAAATACACCGCCAAGTTTTTGTATATCAGCCTTTGTTTTGACAGTCATGAATCCAGAATTCTCAGAACGTTTCACAATTATTGACCCATCATGAGTCCAAAAAGAATGTAGCTTTCCATCTGCTCGTAGAGAGTTGAGCTTCTTTAATAGTCCGTAACGGTATCTAGTAAGATTTTCGGTAATGAAAAGGTTATCAGGATGTCCCTTCAGCTTTTTCTTGTGTGAAAATACCATATGTCTTTGCCGATAAGAAAGGAAACGTGTGATGATGGAGATTTTACCATTTCTAACTTCGCCAATGGGATGCGATCTGCCTATGTCCTTGGTATTAAGTTGTAGTCCTAGCTTAGTGTTGCATATTTTTAGGACTAGAGCATCAGTATCTATTGGCCTGCGTATTTCGCCCCGATCATTTGTTGGTGCTTTTACGTTATTAAAACGCAGACTCGTTCGTCTCGAGTACTGTTCTTGTTCTTCTATTCTAGAGCCCAGTTTGTTGATTTTGTTTGTAAGATGATTTATTGTTTGGTTCTGTTGTTGTATAACAGTTTCCTGTGCTAGTACAGTAGTTTTAGTATGTTCAATTGTTTCTATGAAGGGCTGTAGACGATCGTTAACAATTTTTTCGACGTGCGGTCTCATGGCTTCGAGGGCATCTCCTGTCCCATAAATGCACCCATTAGTCCCAATTCCCACACCACATTAAAGAAACAGCGATCGACAAGTTTCTATAGACCCCAAAAATAATTATTGCTTGTCTTATGAGGGTAAAGAAAAGGCCGATGTCTTAAATAAATATTTTTGTTCGATCACTAATTTAGTAGACGAAAACAAAACTTTACTCAGATTTTGATGACAGGAGAGGTAATGTGCTTGAAAATATTTGGGTGAGAGAAGGAGAAATCATTGATATAATTTATATTGTAGATAGTAATAAGGCTACTGGTCCTGATGAAATTAGCAACAACATGATTATCCATGAAAAACGAAATAGACAAATTTTAGCAAATCTTTGCGCCTAAAATAATACCCACGGGCCTGGAAAATTGCTCATGTGATTCCTTTATTCAAAAACGGCGACAAGTCCTTGCCTTCAATTTATAGACCAGTTTCATTATTATCTTGTGCAAGTAAAATATTTGGAAAAAATTGTATATAAAAACATTTTTAACCATTGGTTTTATCCCTGGCCTTTCAACTACTCACCAATTGCTCGAGATATATCACACTATTTTGACTGCCCTTGATAGCAAATATTTTACAAGTATCACTTTTGCTGATGTAAGTAAAGCGTTTGATGGTGTTTGGATTACTGTTAAAACTAGAAAGACATGACATTAAGAGATTTACTCATGTGGTTAAAAAGCTATCTTACTAACAGATTACAAAGAGTTGCTATCAAGGAAGCATTATTTGAGTTAGATGATTTAAAAGCTGGTGTTCCCCAAATATCAGTGCTTGGTTATTTTTAGTATTCATAAATGACATAGCCGATGACATGTTTGGACTCAGTAGACTTTTTGCCGATGATACATCTAATGGAAATACAGCGTTAGACGAATCTACTTTACAAAATTTGATTAATATCGACCTACACAAATAAAAAAGTGGGGGATACTTGGTTAGTAAAATATAATCCTAATAAAACTGAAATAATGATATTCAATATTAGAAATCAACAAGATGAACTCAGCTTTGATTTCGACGGTATCGTCCTTAATTCTGTCAATAAGCACAAACATTTAGGCATAATTTTCAGTAGTGATTGTAAATGGACAAAACATATAGCAGCCTAATTCAGAGAACTTCAAAGCAACTTAATATCTTGAGGAAACTTAAATTTAGATTAAAGAGGGAATATCTGGAAAATATTTATTTTACTTTCATTAGACCAATTTTGGAATATTCATCTGAGGTATGGGATAACTGCGGGCAAGTCAATTCTGATAGACTAAAACAACTACAATTGGAAGCGGCTCGTATTGTTACAGGACTAACATGCTACACAAGTTTGGATTTAATATACAGGGAGACGGGCTGGGAGAAATTAAGCACTAAGCGAGAGGTTAAAATATTTTGTATGTTTAATAAATTAAATGTTGGTAATTCTCCTGAGTTTTTATGTGATTTCATTCCTCCCAGTGTTGGAGAATCTAATAACTATAATTTACGAAATCGCCATAATATTAGTCAAACTACAAACAGATTATCGATATCCCAACAGTCATTTTTTCCGTCGACGACCAAGTTATGGAATTTATT
The DNA here is from genome assembly GCA_963680875.1 of Bathymodiolus brooksi. Lineage (NCBI taxonomy): Eukaryota > Metazoa > Mollusca > Bivalvia > Mytilida > Modiolidae > Bathymodiolus > Bathymodiolus brooksi. The sequence goes on along the minus strand of OY804579.1, from coordinate 7,814,578 downwards.
AGATCTGAGAATACGTCAACTTCCAAATTTTGAGTCCTTCAAATACAAATTGAAACAACACTACTTTAAAAATGCCAAACCCCCACCACCTCCTACTATAATATTGGCAACAGATATTTAAATATACTGAATACTAGAATAAGGAATAATTGTAGTGCATTACATAATGATCTATTTCATGCTAATTTGATTCTTAGCCCGTCTTGTTCTTGTGGATATTCCACAGAGAATGCTGAACATTTTTTATTGTATTGCAAGAGGTTTGATGCACAAAGAAATCTTTATTAGCTGCAAATGTACACATTGACTTAAACACTGCTGTTTGGTACCCAAATTTATAATATTGGCAGAAATAGGCATGTATTCATTACTGTACAGACATATATTAAGGAAGCATGTCGCTTTTCTTTCCGCTGATTTATCGTGAATGTAATCAGGTGACAATTCGTTTGTGGCTGACCTGGTGTAAATTAGTAAATGTTGCAATACACACGTGTGAGCACTTTTATACAGATATATCATGTTTGGGAGGGGTATTTGCGAAAATTAAAATCCACCTGTGATGTAAATCTATTGTCTAAACTCTCCATTAATTTTAAGGAATGGAGAGTTATGAACAATGTGGACAGGGGCGGAGTTATTGTTCTCTTTGTATTTTAGATACCATACACAGACTTTTTTTTGTTACAAGATTAATAATTAATAAAATTAATAAAGTACAATGGGTTGGTTTTAAGTTGGAGAATGTCCTCGTATCTCTCCATTCCTTAAAAACAATGGGCCTCCGCTCCATTATTTTTAAGGTATGGAGAGTTACTTGGACATTCTCCTATACATACCAGTCGAAAGACGAAAAATTTCCCCAGCCGAATGCACAGGGGCTAGGTGCGTCCGAAAAAAAAAAAAAAAAAAAATACTATATACATGTAATACTACAAGGGGGCGAACTCACTTGCTCCCATTTTTTTAAGTCGTCGTGTTAAATTGATCGTAACTTCGGAACGCCTTAATATTTTCAAAAAATGTTTCCACCAGTCGAAAGTCAAGTAATTTTCCTTTCCAAAGAGACCCCAATTGTTAGTGTAGGCCTCCGAACTGCTGAGGTATCATACACGAACCAAAACAAAACGGCGTGAAAATCCGAAGTCGTACAAACGCTGGGATGACCACTTCCCATCTGTGTACAGACTTTCCCATGCGTAAACGAGTCATTTTGACTAGCTAAATACTTTCATCCATTCAAATTATGATAAAATTTCTTACCTTACGCCAATTTATATGTCCTTTAAGTCTGTTTTTGAAAGAAATCCCATTTGCATCCTTGACAAACGCCATAGACGTGAAAATTGAGAGAGTTCTAACGGGCTTTTTGATTGGCTGAAACACTCTTGATTGGCTGAAACACTCTGTTTCAGCCAATCAAAAAGCCCGTTAGAACTCTCTCAATTTTCACGTCTATGGCGTTTGTCAAGGATGCAAATGGGATTTCTTTCAAAAACAGACTTAAAAGACATATAAATTGGCGTAAGGTAAGAAATTTTATCATAATTTGAATGGATGAAAGTATTTAGCTAGTCAAAATGACTCGTTTACGCATGGGAAAGTCTGTACACAGATGGGAAGTGGTCATCCCAGCGTTTGTACGACTTCGGATTTTCACGCCGTTTTGTTTTGGTTCGTGTATGATACCTCAGCAGTTCGGAGGCCTACACTAACAATTGGGGTCTCTTTGGAAAGGAAAATTACTTGACTTTCGACTGGTGGAAACATTTTTTGAAAATATTAAGGCGTTCCGAAGTTACGATCAATTTAACACGACGACTTAAAAAAATGGGAGCAAGTGAGTTCGCCCCCTTGTAGTATTATATAGTATTTTTATTTTTTTTTCGGACGCACCTAGCCCCTGTGGCCGAATGGCGAGGGAAATTTATTCTCAAGACTGGTATTTTTCGCAAATACCCCTCCCAAACATGATATATCTGTTTAATTACACCGAATATTATTTAGAACACTGGCTAAATAAATAATACCTTTTGTTTGTCGTTTTCAGGACCTAATCTGTTTAATTCTACCGAATGATGCTACATAAAACGCACAGCTGATGACGTTTTACAAATTTTGTTACAAGCGTCTCGGTGAAGGGTAAAAACGGCAAATACGATTTTGCAAATACAATGAAAAAAAGAAAAAAAGTTAAATTGTATGCAAATACACCTACATGAAGTAAAAATTCTGCAAATTCACAATACAAGGCCTGAATTGGTAAAAAAAATATATCACGGCTATTAAACAATCACAATCCAGCATTCTTATATAAGGTGTAATTAATGTTAAAATTCTTCCTGAATAAATAATGATATTATTATATATTTTGAAACTAAAATTTTAAAGATCCTACCTTTACCGAATTAATAATCCAACTACATTGTATAACAATTATAATTATTATACCTCACTTACTTCTCATTGGCTTAAATTCAATCACATGACCTGAAACAATCTCAATGTTTTGTGAAAATTAATCCAAACGGGAAACAACTAGTTGTTTACCGGTAAACCCATTGCGTGCCTCAAAAGGTAACAACTCTTTCAAAAATTTCATAAAATTTCAAAAATTTCATAAAATTTCAAAATTTTCATAAAATTTAAAAAAAAAAAAATTAAAAATTGCAATATTTCAAAAATTTTTAAATATTTCAAAATTTTCAAAAAATTTCATGATAAAATTTACAAAAAGTTTCAAAAATTACAGTTTTCATAAAATTTCAAAATTTTAATATTTAAATAATAATATTGAAAAATGATAAAACAATTATAGTCTAACATTTCGGTCAAACATGTATTGCCTTCTTCAAAAAGAATGAATATTACCTAAAATTGATATTGTATTAAGAAATGGGTGTTTTCATAATGGACTAACTCGAATAATACTGCGCCCTCTATCGGCACTATCGCTGGATGAGGGCTTGAACGCTCTTAATGGTAAAAATCTGTCAGCTGCTGTCTGGTTCAGCCGACCAATCAAATGTCAGATATTAGCGCGTATGCGCATTAGTGACTTCCTTTATTTCCGTTTGTAAATATTGACAAAACAAACACGGAGACTGATTGTGCACGTGCCTTTGCATATTTAGAAAACAAATACACCTTTATTCTCATAACTATGATTTAGATTGCCATAGATTCACAAATCTTTAAAGATTTAAAAAAATAAAACACCGTGTAATCATTTTTTGAAGTTTTGATGTTTTAATCTAAATTTGCTAAAATGTCACATCTAACATGTATGTGGGACAATAAAAGTGACTTTTTATGATTATTGTTAGCATTATTGTATATCTTTATTCTCATACAGCCAAATACAAAGGCACTCGTGGCACGGAATTACTACCCCCTTTCTGAGTACTTATTTATTTTCAATAAAAATTTCTTTATTATTTCATCTCTTTTTTCCTGAATTTATTGTGGATAATAGGGTCGACAAACGTAACTTGCCGTTAACACGGTGTGTAGAAAGGACCTCCTTAGTGCACTAAGAACAATAAAAGTGCACTAAGGACATACTAGGGACGTCCTATATGCACAAAAAAGGTTGCAAATGAATTGTCAGTTAAAAAAAATCTTATTTGGTCAATTTTTATAATAAAAAGTTTAAAATTAACGAAGATATTTGCATTTTTGTCGGCACGCGCCTACTACAAAGATAATCACGTGGTGATTGTCAATCAACGTCGAACAGGTAAACATTGACAATTAGAATTGAACTAATTATATACTAAACAATTGTGTATGAGCTTGGACACATGGTTTTTTATGTTGAACTTTAAAACATATTGTTTTTTAGGATGAATTATAATAAAATCAAATGTGAAAAACAAAAATATTTCGCCGGTAAAGTTAAAAAGATCTTGTGTTTTTGCAAGGATTTTTGAGTAAAAGTTTTAGATATTATTTAAACGCTAAATCGTTTTATTTGTCATTCATATCGATATTGCACATTTATAATATACGTTCACTAAGTAAAAAAATACTATAAATGTCAAACAAGATGTGGCATCCCTGGGGTTCACCACTCAGATCTACTGACTACAAGATGTGGCATCCCTGGGGTTCACCACTCAGATCTATTGACTACATGATGTGGCATCCCTGGGGTTCACCACTCAGATCTACTGACTACATGATGTGGCATCCCTGGGGTTCACCACTCAGATCTACTGACTACATGATGTGGCATTCCTGGGGTTCACCACTCAGATCTACTGACTACAAGATGTGGCATCCCTGGGGTTCACCACTCAGATCTACTGACTATAAGATGTGGCATCCCTGGGGTTCACCACTCAGATCTACTGACTACATGATGTGGCATCCCTGGGGTTCACCACTCAGATCTACTGACTACATGATGTGGCATCCCTGGGGTTCACCACTCAGATCTACTGATTACATGATGTGGCATTCCTGGGGTTCACTACTCAGATCTACTGACTACAAGATGTGGCATCCCTGGGGTTCACCACTCAGATCTACTGACTACAAGATGTGGCATCCCTGCGGTTCACCACTCAGATCTACTGACTACATGATGTGGCATCCCTGGGGTTCACCACTCAGATCTACTGACTACAAGATGTAGCATCCCTGGGGTTCACCACTCAGATCTACTGACTACAAGATGTGGCATCTCTGGGGTTCACCACTCAGATCTACTGACTACATGATGTGGCATCCCTGCGGTTCATCACTTAGATCTACTGACTACATGATGTGGCATCCCTGGGGTTCACCACTCAGATCTACTGACTACATGATGTGGCATCCCTGGGGTTCACCACTCAGATCTACTGACTACAAGATGTGGCATCCCTGGGGTTCACCACTCAGATCTACTGACTACAAGATGTGGCATCCCTGGGGTTCACCACTAAGATCTACTGACTACATGATGTGACATCCCTGGGGTTCACCACTCAGATCTACTGACTACAAGATGTGGCATCCCTGGGGTTCACCACTCAGATCTACTGACTACAAGATGTGGCATCCCTGGGGTTCACCACTCAGATCTACTGACTACATGATGTGGCATCCCTGGGGTTCACCACTCAGATCTACTGACTACAAGATGTGGCATCCCTGGGGTTCACCACTCAGATCTACTGACTACATGATGTGGCATCCCTGGGGTTCACCACTCAGATCTACTGACTACATGATGTGGCATCCCTGGGGTTCACCACTCAGATCTACTGACTACAAGATGTGGCATCCCTGGGGTTCACCACTCAGATCTACTGACTACATGATGTGGCATCCCTGGGGTTCACCACTCAGATCTACTGACTACAAGATGTGGCATCCCTGGGGTTCACCACTCAGATCTACTGACTACATGATGTGGCATCCCTGGGGTTCACCACTCAGATCTACTGACTACATGATGTGGCATCCCTGGGGTTCACCACTCAGATCTACTGATTACAAGATGTGGCATCCCTGGGGTTCACCACTCAGATCTACTGACTACAAGATGGGTTTAAAAAGATTGCAAGAGGTAAATTTTAAATATTTTACTTCGATTATTTGTTTGTAGTTGAACGGTCATTATTTTCTGTGTATGTGGCTTTATAACTTTTTTGTAAAAATGTCGGTAATAAATTATATTTCCACTAGATCACTCACAATTATTTTAACAAAATCAAGTCTTTATGAGTCAAATGGATAGAAAAGAGACACTTTTATATGAAAAAGCATCAAGGTAGCTAGGACTTCTAAATTATAGTCTATAGATGTTTCTAATTTTTTGCTTGATGAAACTTTGGTCAGTTTGCATGAAAAGAAAATGCAATAAAAATGGGGGGTCACTGTGCTCGTTTTTAAAATAACTGAAGCTGAAAAATCAAATATTCATAATGAATATGTATATAGGGGAAAGAGTTATTTTGTATTTTTTCTTAAAAACCAAACCATAGATTTTTGCAATATTTCCCATAAGATTCCTGAAATATTAATAATAATAATAATAAAAGTAAGCCTAATCCGCCACAGCTGAGAAATAATGACCGTTCCCTTATTACAAAATAACAGAGTACATGTACAAGTAATTCAGTCATACAATACTCAACGGAGACTCGATTCAAACAAGAAAATGCACGGATATGGAGTAAATGTACATTGGACAATAATACATATACTCTTAGTCATAAATGGAATATTTTTTATTTTCGTTCATTTTTATGTGTTTTTTTCTGTATTTTCATTCACGTGTATTATATTCGAATTACCTTATATTCAGTGCAAAGTTTTTTTTTATCGTCCATTAATGTCACATGACCTTTGTAAAGTTGCTTCCAAATTACATAAAATTCTTTTTGTTCAGATTATTATATGGTAAAATAAATGTTTAAAATATATACCTTAAACGAATACAACGTTCAAAATAAATGCTGAAAACTTAATTTGAATTTTACGAAATCTTATATATAATTGTGAAAGTATGAATCATCGGTTCAAGCTGACAACTGACTGGAAACCTCAACATCTTCCAGAGCTAATAAACACTATCCATGGTATAGTAAAAGTTCACTTCGCAGACTTGCAAAGAGCGCTGTATGGTATGGGCAACTTTGAACTTCACGAACATTTCAAGCGTCACTATATGCAGTAGTACTTGTACAGCTCTAAGACATCATCCGACGAAAAAGGTCAACTTTTTAACAAATTTCTGGCAGACAGACATTTATCCGTTCACAAAGTGATTTCTTCCGACGGCACACTAGTCATACCCGCTGTGGGTAAACTTGCAAAAAACAACTTGGTCAGAAGCACCGCTAGAAAACTGTTGCTGCCAAAGCCAAGCCGAGATTTTAGATTGATTGATTGATTGATTGTTGTTTAACGTCCAGCGAGCAATTTTTCAGCTATATTCCGGACGAGAACACTTAAAAATTTAAACGCCACGGGACTCGAAACAAGGAAAGATGATGGGTAGGGACGGATAATTTTGCCAGTGCAACAGGTCTCTTTAACGTGCGGAGAGGGTGGCAATCTCTCAACACGGGACCTCGGTTTTATTTACGTCTCATCCGCAGGACGGGTTGGTTGTGAATTTTTACATCCCGCACAACCGACGGACGCCACTTCAAGCCGAAGAAGCTCTCGGTCCCATTTCTATACCCCGCGGTTACCGCGGGGTTCCGAGATGTTAGACATTGATTTCTAATATTCATGTAAATAAGTTTATTTGTTACAGTTATCAATGTTTCAAAAGTCTATACAATAAAAATATATAATTTGAAAACTGTGTTTTTTATTTTTAAATTATTATTATTTTTAGAAAATAATAATAATAATAATCATTATCACTATTATTCAAATATTATTGTTTATGATCTGACAGAAGACACACAGTCACTGAGTCACTGGTGAAACCCTATACACATTTCATGTCTATTGGTTCCACTTGAATGCACACGTTACACAAGTTAAACTGATTACTGGCACGTGTCGTTAAATTATTAAATAACTTCTGAACCGGTACAAAAATGTATTTAAAAATCTGGAATTAAGTATTTAAAAACATTTACTTTCATTTGCAAGGTTCTTTGTTGTCATTTGACCCGTCTATCATGGCCTTAGTGCACTTTTATTGTTCTTAGTGCACTAAGGAGGTCCTTTGCGGTATTTCTACACACCCCCGTTAACATAAGATTGTATAAATATGGATATGCACAAGTTAAATTAAGGAAAATGGTATGAAATAATAAAGAAATGTTATTGAAAATAAATATGTAAACAGAAATTTGATTAAAAATTATTTAGGTAAATACTTATTAGACTGATTTTTTTTTAAACCATTTTTGTCTTTTTAATTGATAACTGACCCAAGTTAGCCTAAATAAATGAAATGTGACTTAATGTGTTAATTATATAAACCTTGCCTTCTATAAATTTTAATTTCTTATATAATTCTTATTCTTATTATGTAACAATATGGTCAAGTTGTTATTTTCATTGAATGGCATCTCAAAATAGATGGCTTCACAGTAGGAGCTCTTCCTGTATATTGGTTACATCCTGTATATTAAAGGACGAAGTCCTTATAACGGTAGGCTGTCCGATTTTTCCTTCTATATTGATAGCCAAATATCAGTTCACCGGAAGTTTAAAAAAAAATCAATTGATGATTTAGAAACGCAAAAGAAATATATTTCAACGAAAAATTCCCAATTCTTCAATTATTTACTCTATGCAAAATCGAAATAAACTTGAAATAAAATTCTAATAAAAAAATTTCTTTCTACGATACTCTCGACGGAAGAGCGGCGTAGATAACATGAACGGAACAGCCATAACAAATCGGCTACAAAATTCATTCAAAATAAAAGATAATAACGTGTACCAAGGACGTATATATATATATACGTCCTTGCGTGTACGGATCATCGTATTATTGAAATTTTAGGACTTCGTCCTTCAAACAGGTTACCTGTCTCATATTACAACTGACAGCTAATGCATGACAAACAATTTTAATCAGAAATCAGTATCATAAAATACATTTTTTTAAATCTTTATTTTAAATGAAATTAAAAAATCATTATAAAGAGTGAATTCAATTCAAGCTTTTATTTACTTTCCAACTTTGAAATAAAAATCAATATGTTTTAATATTTAAAAAATAGTAATTATTCATTTAAGTTTTATTTCATGTTTGGTTGTATTTATTCGCATTACATCATCTGATCTAACTCGAATAATACTGCGCCCTCTATCGGCAGCAAAGCGTAATATAACGACTGGATTATTCGGGTTACATCTGATCGCTCCATTGGACATTATTTACAAACTCCTCTTATTCTATGTCGTAATACCCATAAGTCATAGCGATTTACTATTTCCGGTTTGACGGATTTTTTCAATGAATGCATCCAGGCGTTAATGCAGCGACCAGCGAGAGCATAATATAACGATTGGATTATTCGGGTTAATAATGGACCGGTTATATGTCCAATGTTACTCATAATGGCTCAAGAAGGTTGTTTTGGCCCGAGGCAATTTTTAGGTATCTTCATTCTTTTTGAAGAAGGCCATAAATGGTTTTTACCGGTCCAAAATGTAGTACAAATACTTGCCAAGTGAACAACCAAGTACTTGTTCCAAACAACACTACTAATGTACTCAAATCTGTTGAAAATATTACTGATGGCCGGTTTGTGCCCTATATCACTGGTTGTTTTGTGAACTTTAATATAAACATGAAATAGTTTAACTTTTGTTAAAAATTTGTCAAAAGTTATTAAACACACATTTTGTTTAAATACATGTATTTATTTAAATTCTCAAATCCTTGGTCTGTTGTTCGGTATAATAAAACAGTTATTGCCTTCAATGGATTGTAAACATCAGAATTGCTAAAGCCCTCGGGAAAATAACCCCCTTCAGGTTAACAATTCTGGATGTTTACATCCATTGAAGGCAATAGTTGTTTATTATTATACTTTACTATAGAAACCAGGCAAGAAATAATTAAGATATTTTAAAGTTTTATTCCATGGAGCCAGAATTAACTCATTATTCCCGCGGTAAACTGCACGTAGGTCAAATAAGGGAACGACCATTTAACTTGATTGGGGGGTTATGGTTTTTTTCTAAAAAAAATATTCTGATTCCCAATGTTGCTGATAAAAATATTCTGATTTTGGTGAAGGAAAACAAAAATAATTTGATTCAGAGTTTTTGTCATATAACCTAATGTTAAATTCAGGAAAAAAATATATATATTCTAACTCTTGTGTTGTCCGAAAAAAAAATTCTGAACGAAGCAATAAACCATAACCCCCCTTCAAGTTAAATGGTCGGTCCCTAACTGTGAGGGAATCTGCACGTAGCACAAAATAACTTTGAAATTGGTGCGTTTTTGCACGTCGAACCAATAACTAGTTATTTCCATCAGCACGTCGAACCAATAACTAGTTATTTCCTTCATATTACTTCAGTATAATAATACAGTTATGTCCTTCATGAGAAGTTAATATCCATAATTATTACATAAGGCTCTATTTTACTGTTTTTCTATTGGCCAGAAGCAATACACGTGACATTCCATTTTCTAACATATTGATTAGCAAAAAGCAATTTCTGTGCAATAAATAATCATATTGCACTCTCGTGCAAAATCAATGAATGAAATTACGTGGCACGAGAGTGCAATATGGTTTTTTATTGCACAGAAATTGCTTTTTGCTAATCAATATGTTAGAAAATTTCATAAAATTTGAAAATTTTCAAAAAATTTGAAAATCATAAAATTAAAAAAAAGAAAAATTTAAAGTTCAATTAATTTTTAACAAATTTGAAAATTTCATTTTTTTTTTTTAAAATTGAAAATTTCATTTTTTTTTTAAAAATTCAAAATTTTCATAAAATTTCAAAACTTTCAAAAAATTCGTACTATTTCAAAAAAATTCAAAATGATAAAATTTTCAAAAAGTTTCAAAAATTTCATAGTTTTCATAAAATTTCAAAATTAAGAGTAAAATAGAGCCGTATGTAATAAAACAATTACTACACTTGAACTTGATCAATATGAGGTTTTATGGAGCAGAGTACAACAATATTGAACTCGGCATTCGCCTCGTTCAATATTGTTGTACTCTGCTCCATAAAACCTCATATTGATCTCGTTCAAGTGCAGTAATTGTATATTATTAAATCTCGAAAGGGTTGTTTTCCCTCGGTCCTAAGGACCTCGGAAAAATAACCCTTTCTCAATTTAATAATTATGGATATTAACTTCTCATGAAGGCCATAATTGTATATTATTAATGATTTTCTTCACTCTAGGCATGTTCTATATACTAGTCCAATTATTGTAACGGTCTGTTCGATTTGTCATTTGGCAAATAGCAAATTGTGTTGCACTCGTATATTTCATGTTTGGTTTTTTTTTTTGGGGGGGGGGGGGGGGTTTCTTCTAATTATTAATGAAGAATGTAGCTTTTGTGTATATATGTTCAACTGTATCTGTATATTGTTTATATAAAGGAGAAGATGTTCTAAGTTGAAAAACTTGTATCTGATCCTATTGTCATGTTCTTGGACAATAGAATATGTTTAAACTATTTATTTTAATTCAAAGAAGACTGATTTCATAAGATATGATCTATGCAATATATTTATAGGTAAAATTCAGCGCTCAAAATGGTTGACTTTTCAATAAAGCTTGAAATGCAGAGAAGAAAATTTCTATGATTGAGAAACTATTCGGCATTCCCACGAGGTTTTCGAACTTGTATTGATTTCTTTCGAGAAACGAATGTCAGACTCTGTTGTAATATAATGATTATATAATCAGTACAGGTGCCAATCTACGTTTCTATAGTAACGCATAATTACGTCAAATAATTTCGTATTTCTTACCCCCAAAGTTGAAATAAATAACCAACTAGTAATTATATATAAATAATTGATATGTTTACCTGATGGAAAAAAGGTATAGAAACGAATATGTAAACTTTACAATGTGTATTAGGAGACCCTCGGGAGCCACAGATGTAACGAGTTCTTAATCAAATTATTGTTTGACTTCTTAATTAGCTAATTAATCATTAATCATTAGATAACAAGAAATCAAATTGTCTTATTTTGTAAATTTTTGAGGAGAAGGATGAATATTTTCTTGTGATATTAATTTTGAAGGATATGCCATTTAACAAAAGAAATTGTTTAACTGTACTTATTGTGTTCGGTAAGTATTAATAAAATATACACATATTATTATACAGGTGATTACACAGACAAAATGTACATATTGTACGATTCTTCGGTACGGTTTCAAAGATTTACATTATGAAATTTCCCCCCGAATTATTCCTGTAAAACCCATGTCAGCTGATGATAAAAGAATTGTGCTGGATAGATATATTTTTTTTCTGTCAGTTTATTTAATTATTATTTATGATATGAAACATTGTTACAAATATATTTTTACCGATCAAGTGTTTTGAATATTGATTGAAATATATTTTTAATGTATTTCCTAAACTATTAACTATATTCATATTTAAGAAATAAATCATGAAAGCCAGAATGTGTATTTCGATTCTGATATGTCTAAGAGTACAAATACGGTAGTATACTTTGATTGAAAGACGTTATTTATATTTATGTTTGCGGAATATGTCGCACACAATTTACGCTGCCAAATTCGAACAGACGATAATTCATCAACATGTACATTTACGACGGTAAAGTCAGTCACATGCACCGGCGCATGTGCTAATGAGATTATACATAATCGATAAATTGCTCGTTTGTTTACAAAGCGAAAGAAGGACGTCATGTTAAAATTTAATATAACCTTTAGACGTTTTCTTTTAGTATACAATGGAATGTTTTACAACTTAAGAGACTTTTTAAGGGTGACTGTATAATATGCGAGTGTCAGCGAGCTCTTTATGGTATAAAATGTGTACTTATGATTTTTTGACAAACGTGGCTGCATATACTGATGAATAAAAAAAAATATGCGCATTGTAAACACGTTCCGTGTAACACATTAACACACTCAACTAATGAAGATCTTCTTAACATAAAGCGCAAAGGTAATCCTAAGTCTCGTACCCTCTCTCGTACGTCTGATACCACCGAAACCCGGAACCCGTGTGTAATAAAAGTCATTTTGTTAGCTTATTTTACTTATATTGATATTTTTTAATTTATTAAATCTCTTCTGACATACTGACAAGAATTTGTGTCTACGCGAAGTTAACTTTTGAGATTTCGCAAGGAACGAGTTCGATTGAATGAGACTAGATTCGGCCCTAAAAAAAAGTCGTCCCCGATATACCTCGGCCCAAAAAATTTCGACACTTTTTGATGCACTGGATGAGCGTGAAATTGCCAGATAATTTTCAGATTCGCGAGCATTCATGGCCGTGCCTGTTTCATATTAAAGATGAGATTGTGATATGTACATAATTATATTATAAACGCACTGAGGGTACCCCGCCTGTATGTGCCCCGATGTAAAGTGGTAGTTATTCTAAATAAACATACATATATATTTTGCTACATTATAATTGTTTGATAAACAATTTACTTATTCTAAATCGTTTGCATGAGAGAACCTAACGTTCAGACATTGCTATTATACAAGCATGCTGCTGTAGATATTTGGTTAGAATATAGATGCAATCAAGCACATTTTCTTGTAATATATATTATTTTCTTCGAATATTATTACTTGTACATTATTTTTTTTTTTTTTTTATTTTATTTTATTTTTTTAATTTCAGAGGAATATCTTAATATATGTATTGTTTCAAGATTCCCAGATTCCTTAATAATATCACAATCTCTTTATGTACAACACATTATGACAAGCAGAGGAAAATGAATTCTCAACTTTTACCATGCTGGATATTACAAACAAGTGTCATACGTATATAATTTATTGGGATTTCTATTAACTTTAAATAGCGGAAATCAAGTTGACACTAATATGTGCCCGGTGGTATACCTAGCACACACACCTTACATATACGTATATCGAGGGCATGAGATATCATAAAAAAAATTAGGTAATTCAGTTTGAAATCGCGATTCAGAAAATAACAACCATGTTTTAATACAGAAGCTTTATTCACGAGGTTTTATATGAAATAACCTTCCATATGTTTTACAGTTATAAATAAGTCAATAACATCTCATTGTTCTACCTTTTCAATAACCTTAGTGATCGGGATATCCGAAGATTTCAATTTTTTTTTCAAATACTCGTACCAATAAAAATATGCAAGGAAGCCGCATACGACAATACGCTGCAGTAACTTATTCCAATAATTCAAATCATCACTATTATGTTGGCGAATTTAAAAAAATCATTGATTAAATCCTTTCACTTTTAGTCATTGCAAACAGCCAAAGTATTTCTTTTTAATGTTATGTGTGATATTATGTATGTCTAAATTGATGGTATTTGTTATATATTATTTCAGGGGTTAGGGTTATGGTGTTTAACGCCACTTTCAACAATATTTCAGTTATATCGTATCGGTTAGTTTTATTGGTGGAGGAAACCGGAGTATCCATAGAAAACCACAGACCTGCTGTAAGTCACTGACAAACTTAATCACATAATGTTGTATAGAGAAAACCACAGACTTGCTGTAAGTCACTGACAAACTTAATCACATAATGTTGTAGCGAGTACACCTGGCCATGAAAGGGGTTCGAACTCGCAGCTTTAGTGGTGATCGGCACTAATTGTACAGGTAGTTGTAAATCCATCAACTACCATATGAACACGACCACGACGGCCCCGTAAATATATTGAATCAGGGTCTTATAATAATCTATTTACGTACTTTCATGATTACTTATCATACAATACTTATATGCTGTCGAGCACCTAAAACATTTAAGCATACACATATATCATGAAGTTTTCCACCAAACGGTAAAAAGGCAACTTGTATGCTGTTGTATCATGTCGCCTCTTACCAAACCGTCATAAACAGCTTGTACATCATTATATCATGGCGTCTCTCACAAACGTTTGTAAACATCTTGCAGGCTGGGTTATATGTATATTTAGCCTATGCCACCACATAATTCGTCCAACAGGGCACAAAAGTATATATAATCCGACGCTGCGATAGTCTGATAGTTCGCTAGTCCGACAGTGCAATAGTCTAAAGTATGATAGTCCGACAGTCCAATAATCCGACGAATCTTTTAAATAAACATATCATAGTTGTCGAATGATAGCGCCTCAGGTCGTGGATGTTTGACAAGAGATCACGTGTCATGCTTTAAATTTGTTTTTTTTTAATATCCACCGGAACACCCTACACCATTCAACGTTTTATGTTGTTGCATGGATGAATAAATATTTACACACCCACTGAAACCAATGTATTCTTGATTGATTTAATTTAGTATCCGCAAATAACATCAATCTCGGATACATGGGTTTATTTTTTGGAACCCATCTCTTTCTGAAAAATATTTTTAAAATTTCTGAATCTGCCGCACCTGAATATGTTATCCTACCAGAATAATATGTTATCCTACCAGAATAATATGTTATCTTACCAGAATAATATGCTATCTTACCAGAATGATTAAAGTTGAAAGATTGGAAAGCCAAATAAATAGTCAAAAAGTCTTTGGTACCAAGAAAGCCAAAAATCCTAAACAGGATAGCCAAAATCCTAAACAGGATAGCCAAAAATCCTAAACAGGATAGGCAAAATCCTAAACAGGATAGCCAAAATCCTAAACAGGATAGCCACAAATCCTAAACAGGATAGCCAAAATCCTAAACAGGATAGCCAAAATCCTAAACAGGATAGCCAAATATCCTAAACGGGATAGCCAAAATCCTAAACAGGATAGCCAAAAATCATCCTAAACAGGATAGGCAAAATCCTAACCAGGATAGCCAAAATCCTAAACAGGATAGCCAGAATCCTAAACAGGATAGCCAGAATCCTAAACAGGATAGCCAGAATCCTAAACAGGATAGCCAAAGTCCTAAACAGGATAACCAAAATCGGCTAAGATCACATGTGCCATAGGGATGAGAACCCCAGCTTTAATCATAATTACATTTTAAAGAACTGTAAATTGGAATAATAAGTATATCTAATAAACCATGTCAGTGTCGACACATTAGTTATGTACCTTTGAATATGATACCAAATTGCATTGGACTAATGTTTTCTATGTGTATAAAACGGCGAAAACTGCCTTATCACAGTTGTATTAATTTCGCTTTAATTTGTTCAAGTCAATACATTCTTCACTTTGATTGCCATTACAAGGAAAAGAAACAGTAATGTCTTTTCTATATAGCCCATTAAATATGACATCAGTTTTCTTTTATTTTCAGAACTCCTTTGCAACGTGTTTGCATTCAGATTCAAATACCATGACCACGATGATTTAGCTTTACCAGAAACAATAGATCCTATAGGATCACATGTTGTTATAGGAGATTTCCCACACTGGTGTCTGGGAAATATAGAGCAGTGTGTCAATGGATTTTCTATCGACTTTTCGATAAAGCTTGAACAGAGGCCTGGAGATGCTCCGGACACCATAATCCTCTCTAATGGAGGGAAACTATTTTACTCCGAGGGATTTTATCTTCTTCAAAAATTCGGAGACCAATACGAGGCTGGCGTTTCCAAAGGAGGACACAATTGGCGGGTTAATTTCAGGCTTGTTGCAGATTTTTTCATTCATGTGTTTATCACATGGGATGAAATCTCAGGTTTGACGGCATTTGTAGATGAACAAGAATTTAAACAGGAACAGTATGTTGAAGTAGATTATGATGAAGATATCTTTGATACGTTTAATAAGTTCTTAGTTGGTATTGATAAGAATGAAGAACCGATTTTAGAAGATGAATGGTTTGAAATACGCTCCATAGATTTCCACGACAAAGTCATTCCAAGAACAGGAAGCAACTTTCGTAAGTTTCCGTTACTTCTTTGTTTTCATCAGTTTAAGTTAATTTTGATCTTTATCAGCATTTTTAACATCCGTCACTAAAGTTAATCTTGATCTTTATCTGAATTTTTAACATCCGTCACTAAAGTCATCTTGATCTTTATCTGTATTCTTAGCATCCGTCACTTGCATTTGTGTAGATACCGATAATGAAAATATCTGGTTAGATAAATAGACAGATATAACGTAAAAAAAAAGAAGATACCTGACTCTTTCGGAGCATCTGGGTAACCCCCGGTTTTAGTGGCGTTCGTGTTGTTCAATCTGGAGTTTTCTGTATCATTTTGTGTGTTTTCCTTGGCCGTTGCATTGTCTGTCCTTCGATTTACGGCTTCTGGTTACCCCTTTGGCTTCTTCAAACTTTTCATAAAAATCCTGATAATTGGAATTCAGGTACCGGTATGATGATATCAAAGTGGTAATTGGAACCCTACATTGCAGAAAGACAATAATAAAATGGTCAAAAGAAAAAGAGAAAAGACAAACAACGGTCAACAAAACATTACACGGAAAACTAAAGATGAAACAATGCCAATCTTACTAAAACAATGCCAATCTTACTAAAACAATGCCAATCTTACTAAAACAATGCCAATCCTACTAAAACCGTATTCTTGCTATTATGTACATGTGTATTAATTTCTCACTGCTGCAGTCTTATTTCTTCGTTTTCTTCTATATATGTGTATTATCTCTTTATAGAATCTGACCTTGTATACCTTGGATGTCATGAGAGTCAAATAGATTTACAGACAACAATAATCAACGGCACAACAGCTAACGAAATAATACAGAAGTGTCGGGAAACATGTATTAGTCTCCAAGAACCAACATTCTCCCTTATTAAAGGCGACGACACGTGTGCTTGTAGCGGAAAGGATATTCTAGATAATGTTATACTTAGTAACAATACATGTGGCGATGACGAATGGCTAGTCTTCTTTGCTTCCGGAATTACAAAAGAACACCCCTATTTCATAGATTTGGCAGTTCAGCATTTAACAAGTAGAGACTACATCAAACCATCCGAATCCGTCCTGATACAAATGACAACAAATCTACATGGCTTTGTACAATTTATTGTTGACATGGGCGACGGTATTAAAATCACTACTCTTGAGAGAGATATTTATCACTACTGGTACCAAGAAGGTAACTATAGTATATCAGCCACTGCCAAGATGGGGTCCATTACTGTCTCGGGAACGACATATATCAATATTCAGGACGTCGACGAAGGAATTCCACCAGAGGTCGTGCATATTTCCGGTTACCATTTTAGCAGAAATCTGATTGGAACATTTGATATTGTAGCTGCTAGTAACTACTCCACTGTATGTTTCGTAGACTTTGGTGATGGCTCTATGCCATATAAAGTCACTTCATCGCCGGAGTTTGTTTCTCAACAAAATGTTGGCCATACATTTTTACAGCTGGGATTATATCATATTTCTGCTACTTGCAAGAACGCATACGGTGAAATGTCATACAGCACGTTATTTTTAGCTAAGAGCTTTGATCTACTTTTTGAATATTTTCAAATTGGACATACCTTTCAAATATCCTATGCATCAGGAATAGATTATTCGGACAGCTTAGATATCATTCAGAATGATGCTAAGCCCATGCTGTATAACGTGGATGATGGAAACGTTACATTGCCATTGGCTCGTCCATATGAAAACCTTTTGTCGTTTGATGTTGGTGCAGAAACCATCCAAAAAAGAATATTTTATGTACAGTGGGAAGTAGAAACACCACAAATAATAATCGAGGAAGTAGCACGGGCGTGGAATCTGACGACGAATGTTACCATTCTGGTGCCACCAGGCTTTCAAATATTTATTAATTGTTCGTTCGGCTTGTCTGTGGATGAGATGTTTTATGTTTATGAAGCCAATGACACCGTGGTGTTAGAATTCATGATAAATTACACAAGTATAGGATATTATGACGTCACTGTAAACACGTCCAATGATATCAGCTTTACCTCACAATCTGAACTTATTTCCGTTGAAGTTCCAATTGTTTCCATGGAAATAGAAACAGAAAATATATTTGACAAAACTATTCCTGTGTCACTGAATATAAGTTTGAATATGGGAGAAGATGGACCACAGAAGGTCAAGTTCAGGGTCGACCATGCTGATGGTAACGTAAAGTACTATAATTACTTCAGCTCAACAAAAATGTTTACTCCATATATAAACGATTATATTTACAGCGACTGGGGAATATATAGAATCTGTGTTACAGCTATTAATGAGATAAGTAATGTTACAGCATGTGCAAAGGTTCAAGTGGGTCAAAACATGACATATAATGACCTACAAACAAGTACAGATGCACGCGTGACTACATATGAATATGCTGAGGTCATCATTACAAGCTCAGCAGGTTCTGATAGAACCTATGTTGTTGATTTTGGTGACGAATTCCCGTTTACTATTATTGATAAAGAGCTGGAATTAGGGGAAGTAACTTCCAAAGAATACGCTGGCTTTGACAACAATAATGATTCATCGGCAAATAGCTCAGTACTTACTACAACAACTTTACCCACTGCCACCAACACCACGACAACTATTTTGCTTTTGACTACAGAGGCAAATATGGACATTCGACCCAACAGCAGCGTAGATGAGATATACCACAGATCAACAGCTAAGCGTCTTACATCTGAAACAATTTCTGTTAAGCACATGTATCCCCGACCAGGCAGTTATCGAGTTAAAGTTACCATTCAAAATGAATTTTCTTTTGATACCAAACATTTGTGTCCCAGTATTATCGTTGACGATGCTGATATTAGTAACTGCGACAGACCGGAAGTGATTATCAATGGTATTGCATCTCCCGACAATAAATCTTATGAATATGAACGTGTGCGGTCGGAGCAAATAGATATCGTAATTAATGCTTCATCGACCTGTAATGATAATTTTAGGTATTCCTGGAAAATGACCATGTTACTCGGTGGTTATTATAAGACATTTGACAGCATATGTACCACGGATGTTGAGACTAATATATTACAGATTCCTGGAGTTTTCCTTGTCTTTGGAAAATATCGAATTGTTATCACGGTGTCACCAGTCAACTTTCCCCGAGCCACAACTGTAAAGCAAATCGACCTACTTATAATTCCCTCACACCCAGTTGCTCATATTGCGGGTGATGATGACATGTGGTTTTTGACATTCGGCAGTACAACGATAGACTTTAAAGCATCGAGAGACCCAGATTTGAAATCAAATATTCGAAAAGGTCTTTCATATGACTTGTTTTGTATGCCAGATTCTTCTTTCATTGGTATTGAATTTGACAATCTTGAAACACTTAAAGGTAAATCCACATTTGTTATAGATGCAACACTTTTTGGTGGTAAAACTAAAAACCCAGCACGATTCTACGACCATGCTAATTGTTTAGATATTGATAACAAGCCCAATGCTACCAACGACATTTCTCTATCGGGTGGATTGTTGAATATGCCGTCCCGTCTTTTTTCCTCTGAGTCACCAACAAAACGATTTGTCTTGTATGTAACCAAAGGAGACAGGACAAGCAAAACGAACAGAAAGATAGAATTGCGGGTATCAAATTCAACTGATGCTTTTAGTGAATTGGATGCACTTTTGGCCAAGAAAGATGTTGCTGGAGTGTTAGCTGCTGTGAATATTATTTCTTCCGGTATAGATACCGATGTAAGTATTACCCTTCATGATATACATGTCCATTTTGATGAGATTCTGAATGAATGTTATTTATGAGTGTTTATTCAAAATCCAAATTAAGAAATATGCAAGAATATCATATTTTAACAAGACAATGCAGGACATCGCCCTCAGAAAAGATTGTTGATCAAACAATATCAAAACATTAAATGCAAAAAACAACAAATAAAAGCCCGTACAGCAAAAACTAAAGTGTAATCGGGTCAGTCGGGATGTTCATCATCTCCTTTCTAGTGAATGAGTGATTATTGTTTAACGCCAACTCAGCAGTTTTTCAGTTATATCATGGCGAGAACTTGGTTAATTTTCGATGAGATGATGATAATGACGCCCGCTTTGCACTAGACCAACATGCTTAGTTGGAGTTTTGCATAGAGCTTGCTCACTGAAACAACAGTCCGCAGATAGACATGTCGCCCCACTCGGACACATTATCCTGATTCCGAGCCAACTAGTCTTTCCTCTTTCTTCTTATTGCTGCGTGCTTAAGGGAGAAGCAACAAGTACAAATGTTATAGTCTTTAGTTAGACCCGATCGGGACTCGAACCCACTATCCACCACACTCGAGGCGAACTCGCTAACCATTAAACCACCGATGCAGTTTCTCTTATCTATATTTGACACCAGTCGTCGTAATACATCTTGTACATCATGATAATTAGTATCTATGCAAACAGTAAAGACACAATATTTATTACTTTATTACTTAACTGTAAGGTGTTCATAACTTGTTGTAATAAATAAAATAAAAATCCAGAAATATGTGCTTATAGAGAATGTGTTTATTTACAGGATAACAGCACATCAGCACAAGAAGAACTGTCTGAGGTTTGTTAATAGGAACTGTCTAATTGTGTTTTAATGTTTCATATAAAGATGAAAGAAGAATTTGAAGATACCAAAGGGGTAATCAGAATCCGTAAATCGAAGAAGGACAGACAACACAATGACCAAAGAAAAAGGCAATGGGACAAACAACGATCTATAAAATATATACCCTCACGACCCTTGATAAATGATTATATTTATATTCACTGTTTATATTAATCGTTGTTCATATTATCGAGAAATTAGATGTATCTTTATTCTACCGTCTTGTCATAATAAAGCCTATGCTATATAAACTCTATGTAATATGCAAACCCTCGCATATAACTTGGGGAGCAGCATTTCTGAACACTGAGTCTTAATCTTTAACTTTATTCATACTATGTTTAATCTTCGTGACACATAAGTTGTCAGATGTATAAAGAAACAGCTGATCGGCTTAACCATTATTTAGATATTAGATGGCACACAAGGCCCTCGGAGAACCTATGATAACGATTAGAAGTATACTTTAAAAGTGTTTGAAAACCAATCTGTCGCGTGTTAGAGGCACTTTATTATGTACTACTTTAACATGTTTATTATTTATATATTTTAATATTAACCGCCACGATATAATTGAAGGTGATTGTTGAAGGTGGCGTTATACACCATCAACCAAACAAACAAACTTATTTTAATATTAGTTTTCTGTGCACAGCAACATGACTTTCAATATTATTTGTGTGTATTGTTTTTATCAGATGAAAGAAAAATTGGTAAATTACGTAGATGAGGTAGCAGATAAGGTACAGAATGTTGGACAATGTAAGATGGCTGCCAGTGCTGTTAATGGATTAACAGAAGGCGACATCAGTATGAAAACAAGGGTAGCTAGACATATACAATATATTAAAAAAACTATTGAACATATGAAAATATAATTGAGTCAATGAGTGAGGATTTAATTGTATTTGATAACTGGAGTGAGTGAGCAGGTGCGTGAGTGACCGAGCGAGTGTAAGTGAATGAGCAAGTGCGTGAGTGACTGAGCGAGTGCGTAAGTGAATGAGCAAGTGCGTGAGTGACTGAGCGAGCGAGTGCAAGTGAGTGAATGGTTGAGTGAGTATTTGATAACTGCCTTTGTTTAATATAGTTCCAAAACTAATATCCATATTTCAAGTCAGGGTCATTACGGTTTTCACAGTTTTCCGGTTATTGACTGATTTTGTCTGTTTATATATTTATGAGTTTTGACTTTCCCTTTGTAAGATTGTTCGGAGTTCGGTAATTTTGTTATTACCCTTATTTGGCATTCCAAAAGAATAGAACACTGACACCTACATTTGTACTAATGATTGAATAGTACAAGTAAAGGAAAGAACATGTGTTCTCTGTATGATGGTATGATCGTATATTACGTCTTCTTCTGTATATTGTTTATAGTTGAGAAACAAAGTAAAGTTCATAACCTATGTCATACGTTGCTTTGTGTTCTGAGCATTGATCTTTGTTATTATTGTGTGAATTTTTGTACTTGACAGTCTAAAGGTAGCAATGCTATAGCGAAGACTGCATCCAGTATGTCGTCAAAGTTTGGTGAGGAATCCATGGACACATTGACAGATGTAGCATCGGGTAAGTTAAGCAAAGGAAATATAAGATATTTACCGAATACTGATATAGCCTGGGATTGGCTACTATGTAACACTAAACACTGACATGTAGGTAGGGAAATGAAAACAGATAAGTACTAACTACAGTCAGGAAATATTGAGCTGGTTAGTTTTGTTGTTGTAAGTAAATATTTTTATAATGGCTAGAAATATTCAAGGGCCATGTAAATGGGCATTAATTAGGTCATGCGCTATGTATGATACATTGACCACTGCATCAGCATAGTCGATGCTGAAGCAACATTGCATATTCGTTGAAGACATTATACCTCTATAACTTTAAATACGTTTGAATATATGTTATTATATCGAAATATGTGTAAGACTGACGAAAAACATATTGTAACATATTAGCATCCACTGTTCCACTAATAGCACCTGTCCTGAACTCTCGTCATTTGTAGGGATTCATTGTTAAGCAGTTTTTGTATATCTTGCAGTTGGGCTAAATGGCATAAGTAATATGTTACCTAAAGAATCAACTGACGATAAAGAGAAGGAAGTTAAAAGGAAAAAGAGACAAATGAAGCTAGAAGCTGATACTGATTCATCTCTTAAGGTATATTCATTTACTTGATTACTTTTTTTCATAGCATTTATATCCATGTGTAGTAGAAAATTATCTTAAATCATAATGTTTTGTTTCTATGAAATGCTGAAACTGTAACGAGATGACTGTTTATTTCACCTCACATTCAGGTTGACCCCGATAACAGTTAACGTTCCTTTCAATTCACATTAAGTTAACCACTAAGTGTGCAAAAAATAGTTCTTTTTATTTTACTTCATGGTTGTGCGGTTCTTTTATGTGTAGTAAATATAATAAGTTGACCTTTTATTCTGTGGTTCCTTTATGTGTAGTAACTATAATAAGTTGACTTTTTATTTTGTGATTCCTTTGTGTGTAGTAACTATAATAAGCTGACCTTTTATTCTGTGGTTCCTTTATGTGTAGTAACTATAATAAGTTGACTTTTTATTTTGTGATTCCTTTGTGTGTAGTAACTATAATAAGCTGACCTTTTATTTTGTGATTCCTTTGTGTGTAGTAACTATAATAAGCTGACCTTTTATTTTGTGATTCCTTTGTGTGTAGTAACTATAATAAGCTGACCTTTTATTCTGTGGTTCCTTTATGTGTAGTAACTATAATAAGTTGACCTTTTATTTTGTGGTTCCTTTGTGTGTAGTAACTATAATAAGTTGACCTTTTATTTTGTGATTCCTTTGTGTGTAGTAACTATAATAAGCTGACCTTTTATTCTGTGGTTCCTTTATGTGTAGTAACTATAATAAGTTGACCTTTTATTTTGTGGTTCCTTTGTGTGTAGTAACTATAATAAGCTGACCTTTTATTTTGTGGTTCCTTTATGTGTAGTAACTATAATAAGTTGACCTTTTATTTTGTGGTTGCTTTATGTGTAGTAACTATAATAAGTTGACCTTTTATTTTGTGGTTCCTTTATGTGTAGTAACTATAATAAGCTGACCTTTTATTTCGTGGTTCCTTTATGTGTAGTAACTATACTAAGTTGACCTTTTATTTTGTGGTTGCTTTATGTGTAGTAACTATAATAAGTTGACCTTTTATTTTGTGGTTCCTTTATGTGTAGTAACTATAATAAGTTGACCTTTTATGTTGTGGTTCCTTTATGTGTAGTAACTATAATAAGTTGACCTTTTATTTTGTGGTTCCTTTATGTGTAGTAACTATAATAAGTTGACCTTTTATTTTGTGGTTCCTTTATGTGTAGTAACTATAATAAGTTGACCTTTTATTTCATTCAACATTTAGATTGATCCCTGCAGTGTAGAAACTAAAGTCCCAACATTTGAAGGCGAAAACGAGGTAGTGATTGATGAAGCGGAGCAGGATGACTATGACAAGCTTCTCCTCAGATATGATCTGAAAAATTCTAAAGAACTGTTGTACTTCTATGACTGTCTCTATGATTTTCCCAAGGCTTTTAGGGGAGCAGTGCGGAAGTATGGAGAGATAATGTGGTTCCCCTTATCTCTACTGGACGTTGATAATGAAAAGATATTCGCCAAATATTCTGTAGAGTGGGAACCGTTTGATGTAGATGAGTATATTAATACATACTGTATGAAGGAGATACAGAGAATGAACCAAGAAAAACTTGATGCAGTGAGTATTGCTATAAAGCTGAATATATCATTTAGCTTTTCAAAATATTACGCGTCTGTCTATTTAAATTCAAGGGAGGTATAATGACTGGAAATTGACAAGAAAAATAATCCACAGATACACCGAAAAGCTCAGGAAAATAATGTTTCCTTTCAAATTTACTAATAAAACTTTTTTTTTAATTTTAATTATTAGTATAATTTTGGCGGGGAGGGGGGTTTACAATAATGGATTAATATTATGAATCGAATTGTTTTAAATACTTCGGTACTGTGAATATATCTACACATAAAACCTAACTGAAAATGTCTTTGACGAGATAATTGTGTGCACGAAACAAACTGAGCATTGATGCTCATCGAATGGACCTTGACAACAGAAAGCAAGAATAATCATGTATATTGGATGTAGTTTTACATGGGTATCACGTCAATATTTGTGTGGTACGTCATCATACATTACGTACGCAGTATATGCTTTACGAAGCATATAATATGTTTTTCAATGCCAAACTTGAGAAAATCATGAAGTGCATTAAGTCGAACACAAATGCAATCATTAGACCAGTTAAAACAGTTGCATGTTAAACGCTAAGAAGACGAACCACTAAGTCTAAGCATATTAATGATTATTTTTTTACTCTTTGTCAGTTAAAACTTGCATCCAACTACACTTCTTTTTTACTTATAATAAAAACAAATGCATATTTGATATCAGTACTGAATGAAAGACAGATAGAAATATTCATAATCATATTTATATACGTCCAGGACAAAGATGTAGCACAAGCTAGTATGAATGCAATCGGTGACGTTTCTAATCTAATGCTGGGTAAAATGGAAGCGGCCCGTCGTAGGAGAAGACGAAGAGAAGCTATAGGGAATGGTACCGACCCAGGAGGAGATGATGATGACGATGATGTTGAAGATGTTGACCAGAGTATGACTATTTCAGCTGCTAGTGTGGCTGTACAGATGCAGAACATTGACCCTGATGCTGAAGGTTAGACTATTATACAGTCAGTATAAAGGAGAGACGATTAGGCTTACAACATTGATGTTGAAAATCCAAACACTACAACACGATTTATTTATAATATTGAACATTATTTTATATTCTTTAGGCCCTTTGATTGTCTTGCTCCCAAATATTTAAAATTATTTTGGCTTTCAAATAATTTGGCTTTCAGCGTTGACCTGATGAAGATTATGCACTAAATTTGATATTTATGTTTTCATTGCATTACTGGTTAAGGAGATTGAGTCATAGGCGGTCCCACGTGTCTCTGTTAAAATCAAATATGACTATCTTATATTTATAAGCATGAAAACATAAATAAGCAGTGTTAGGTATATGCTGAACCGTTGGTTATTTAAGTGAAGTTTTAAACTGCTTTGTTAATTTATTATTTCAATAATTTCAGGTGAACAAGATATGGGTACAGATTCAGGGGGTGCTAAATTGGATTCCAGTTTGTTAAGTAGTTTTGGGGGTGGAGGAGGATGCAGTGTAGGTGCTACAGTAAGTATAGCAAATTAAACGAGAATTAAATACTACTTGTACACGAACTAAAACACAGAGGGGGGGAGGGGGGGGGGATAAAAACGTAAAAACCTGACACCAAAAA
Source organism: Bathymodiolus brooksi (assembly GCA_963680875.1). Lineage (NCBI taxonomy): Eukaryota > Metazoa > Mollusca > Bivalvia > Mytilida > Modiolidae > Bathymodiolus > Bathymodiolus brooksi. The sequence continues at coordinate 7,788,054 of OY804579.1, read as the reverse complement.
GTCCAAACCGTGGTAGGTTTGAAAGATTTGTCTTGATTAATAGAGTACATTTTTTAAGAAATGTAATTTAGATAGCGTCTTTACCATAACAACTAGATTGTAATATGATTTTTCAATCGCTTTTTTGAGAAAGCCGAAGCGCACATGAAACGTTCCATATCATATGCATATTTAGCTTAAGGTACACAGTGGTTTGTTTAGTTAGATTTCAGTATTTTCAGTACCAAAACAAAACCTTGCGGAGTATGGTATCGCTTTCAATACTGTTAATTATTGCATATCTCTGGAGGGAATTATCAAAATGACTAAGATGTTTCACTAATTATGCTAACTATGCACGAATTGGTTGCAGTTTTAAACATTTTGGTATAATAAAATATGTATCACAATCTTCGTTCGTTTTATTGTTCGATGGAATTGTTGACCATCACTGGTTAAACTTTCTTTTTATAACTCTATATGTTTAATTTATACCCTTCTTTTAATAAACTGTTATGAGCATAGACCGGACGACATATGATATAGGGCATATCTACAAATAATAGAGTTCAGAGGTAGGAGACACAACTAATCCTTTTCGAAACAAACTTGCGAGAAAAGAGTGGACTGTTAGTGTATCTGATGTAGGTACTTCAAGAAACACATCGTGCGCACCACTAAATTAGATATCTATATTTGTATTTTGATATGATAGAGAAAAGACTGATTTTGGGGTTTAACGCCACTTTCAGCTATATCATGGCGACCAGTTTTAGTGGTGGAAGAAGCAGGAGTACCTGGAGAGAACCACCGACCATGGGCAAGCAACTGGTAAACTTTATCAGTTGCGGTTGCGAGTCGCGTGCACCCTTTTTTGTAATTTACAAAGCCGGGCGCGAACCCACGCCGTATTGGTGATAGGCTTGTATGAGTTGTTAGGTAATCCAACTACCTAACTCATTGAGCCACCCGGACCCCGATACAAACAAGAGATATCAAGATTTTCTTAAATCTTAATGATAAAGTTGCTATTTAATTGATACATAGTATTTTATATAATCACGTGACTTTAATACTTCTAGGTTGTAGTCAATGAAGATAACCCTTACACCTTCAGTAACAAATCTGGTTCTGCAATAAAAACCCGAGTAGTGTCTATAGATCTGAGTAACCCCTGTACCGGAGAGAAAGCTGCTGTAGAAAATACTTCTAAGCCTATAGTGGTGGAAATGGATGGTAAATATTTAAGTCTTTATATACGTTGTCTATAGATCTGAGTATCCCTTGTGCCGGAGAGAAAGCTGCTGTAGAAAATACTTCTAAACCTATAGTGGTGGAAATGGATGGTAAATATTTAAGTCTATGTTGTCTATAGATCTGAGTAACCGCTGTACCGGAGATAAAGCTGCTGTAGAAAATACTTCTAAACCTATAGTGGTGGAAATGGATGGTAAATATTTAAGTCTATGTTGTCTATAGATCTGAGTAACTCCTGTTCCGGAGATAAAGCTGCTGTAGAAAATACTTCTAAACCTATAGTGGTGGAAATGGATGGTAAATATTTAAGTCTTTATATATGTTGTCTATAGAACTGAGTAACCCTTGTGCCGAAGAGAAAGCTGCTGTAGAAAAGACTTCTAAACCTATAGTTGTGGAAATGGATGGTAAATATTGAAGTCATTATGTTGTTTTGTATAGATACTTAATCCATTGATAATGGAGGGGCATTTCTAATCGTGGTGGTATGGTAGATGATTACGTATTTAGAAGAAGAGCTTGAATATATCAAAGGGGTAATTAAAATCCGCAAGTCGAAGAGGAACAGACAATGCAATGGCCAAAAGAAAAAGGACAAAAGAACAAAAAACGATCTACAAAACAAACACATACAACTACAAACAGTCCTATCCGTGATGATGTCTGATCTACTCATAACAAATAATCCTAAAAAAATACATAAAATAAACGTAGCAAATAATCCTAAAAAATAAGATTATAAAATGTGGCATTAAATTTAAACTAATGTTTATATCAAGGATTGTATCCTTATATTATTTACTAAATGTTTTACAGGAAATCCGGATAAAATAGACTGTCCGATGGAATTCATACTATGCTTATCTCGAAAGACGTCAGGACACGATCCTACAGAGTTTAACTATCACCCAGTACAGGTTGATACCAACGATTCTACCATACATTTCACGGTGTGGCCTGAAAGAGACGGTGATCGCTTCAAGCTCTACATCAAATACGAAGATTATCCCAATGCTACCTACTACGATCACTCCGTCATCTTACCACATGATAAAGATGCCTTTAAACAGATCGATGAACGATTGTATCCAGAAAAGAGAAGATATTTACAGCATACTTACTTCCCTCCACAAAACCTAACAAGATTCAATGGAACGTATAGAATCGCTATCAAGTTACACGGTAAAATTTTAATGAGTTATTATCAACGCACGAAAGTATGAATGGACTCATTTTTCCTGAAATTTACGACAAAACTACTCCATAATATAAAATATTGTCTTAATTAATAAAACAACTTCCTGAAATTCTTATTTCTTTCATTTTCTTGAAATTTACTGCAAAAGTACTCGATAGTCTAAATTATTGTCCTAATTTACTTGATAAATTCCTGAAATTCTTAACTTTGTCTTATATTACTAAACTATTTTTTTTTCACAAACATCAGTGCAGATACAAGTCTAACCAGAACAACAATACAAACAATTTTACAAAACATATGAACTTCCGTATCTATAGTATGACCTGTATTACATTCCTACCTTCTATAATATTAGTAGCATGTCATAGAAATAGAGTTGGTCATGTTAGTACAATACAATTAATATAATGCAATGCTACTAATATCAACGAGGCCAGGATAACGTACTGGTAATTATGTTTTTTCACTAACAAATGTAAAGATTTCATTAAAGATTTTATTGGAAAAACAAACAAACAAACAAAAAAACATTCCCACCTTCCATAATGACATTGATTAATGGATTAAATATTTCAATTTATTCATTAGTGGTGTATAATATCAGTTCTCACTAGTGCATATAAGTCAACTATTCAGTGGGCATAACATAAACAGTTAAAAATAGCAAGTTAAACGAAAACAACCATTAAGAAGTGACTAAGGTCATTAGTGAAGATAGGCATGTCATGAAAACATTTTTTTTTCAGAGAAGACAACGGTTAATTTTGAAGAGACAGAGGTGTGTCTTAACTATTCTACACAACTAATGATATCTGGATGTAAATTCTGGAGTGACGAAGATCAGGCATACAAAGGAGATGGACTTGTGGTGAGATAGCTATAAATTTCAATCAGTCATGTGTGAATGAGTGAGTGAAGATTTGATTATATTTGATAGCTGTAGATGTGAGTGAGTGAGTGACAAATGAGTAATATTTCAGCAATATCATGATAATAACAAGTTACTTTTGATGATGCTGATGTTTGCTGGGTGCTCGACTAACTCGCTTGGTTGATTTTTATGGTGCTACTCCACTATATCAACATTCCGCATGTAGACGTTGATTTATTCAATCCTCATGTAGCTATAGACAATAGTATGTTGTGTTCTATAGTATGATGTGACCTTTACACCACTGAGACCGTTCATTCATTAGACATTGATTTATTCAATCCTCATGTAGCTATAGACAATAGTATGCTGTGTTCTATAGTATGATGTGACCATTACACCACTGAGACCGTTCATTCATTAGACGTTGATTTATTCAATCCTCATGTAGCTATAGACAATAGTATGCTGTGTTCTATAGTATGATGTGACCATTACACCACTGAGACCGTTCATTCATTAGACGTTGATTTATTCAAACCTCATGTAGCTATAGACAATAGTATGCTGTGTTCTATAGTATGCTGTGACCATTACACCACTGAGACCGTTCATTCATTAGACGTTAATTTACTTTCTATTTATATTGCCGTAGTTGTACCCACCTCAATTATCAAGTAGTAGAATAAATATCCGTTTTATACCTTGTTTTCGAATCCCATAATATATAAAGAAGAAATTGACGTATACGTTACTATAATCAATACTTAATTAATAGGGGCCGTCATGGTCGTGGTCGTGATCGTATGGTAATTATTGCAATCAGTGGCTATCACCATTAACGTTGAGTGTTGGAATCTTGCTCAAGTGAGGTGTACTCGATAAGATATCATTTGATAAAGTTTGTCAATGATAACGACATGTCGATGGTTGTCTCCACCAATAAAACTGACCATCATGATATAGCTGAAATATTGTTGAAGGTGGCGTTAAACACCATGACTATAACCCTTTTATTAATAATGTTTTGTTTGTCTCTCTTTGTTTTATCTTTGTATTTTTACTATAGCTGCTTATTACACCTTAATTTGATTTACAATGTCACAATAAATAGCACAGATAATTATTTTGTAACATTATTATTTAGGTATCTAACGAGACGACCATTTGGAAGACTAAGTGTCTATCAACTCATCTAACATCATTTGGAGGAGATTTTGCTGTACCTCCGAACACGATTGACTTTAACAATGTCTGGGCCAAGTTTGATCTCAATAATAATGCTGCAGTATTCTCAACCGTAGTTGCTCTGATTGGAATATATATCATAATTGTCATATGGGGAAAACATATGGATAAGAAGGACTTGTTGAAGGTAAAATCATCCTTACGTGGCATTGTTATTTATGAATGTCCGGTTCTGTCAACAGTTCTTGGAAAACTTAGTTGTGAAATCCCATGAATATTGGAATAATATACATAAATATCAATAGGTGACAATTTGTCGAAAATTACTTGAAAATTGAAAACACGACAAGGGAGAAAACGAAATAAAATATGTCGACGGTATTTATCAAATGAAAAAGAATACTCTTTAAATATTCAGTTCAGAATATAATAAACAAAATCATTCATAGTTTATTTCGTACCTTGATTTGTGCAATCCTATATCTAAGCATATTCTCCTCCTGCTAGCAGTGAATTACTATATTGCTCCACTCTCGACAGATAAGTTTTCAAATTCTAAAGTTCTGGCAAAGGCACGAGATTTAACATTTGCAAACTGTAAAATTTCGAAATAATCACGAGTGGAGAAATATGGTAATCCACCAATCGCTGAAGGGGAATCCATATACATATCCAATAATTAACTATCTTCTATCATTTTACTTAAAGATTAATTAACATAGCATACTACTACTTTAAACTTATTTTATTGTTCAAAAAGACAAAAGGATAAGACACAAGTTTAACAACTTAGACAGTTTTCTCCCATTACATATACTACTATTGCATGTAATCAAATATGTACTTGATAGTGGGGTGCCACACCATTAGAAGACAACCTACCCACAGATAATTACCACTACCAAATTACAGTACAGACAGGGGTCAGGAAAAAGGCAGGGACAACGTCTAAAGTGAGCTTTGTTTTATCTGGTGAAAACATGGACTCTGGAGCTAGAAGATTATATGATGGGCATAGGAAGGTATTTAATAGCATATATTAGTCAATAGTATTGTTGATGTTTATAACTGTCATTGGTAAAAAGCAAATAATATAACATCGGTATTTATTGCCCGTTCGTTCTAAAGCACGAAGCAGTAAGGAGTAGCAGGAAGGACTGTTTTCTTCGGAATCTGGATATTGTATACGAGTTTAGCGACATATTTTACTGTGGACTGATATTTCAGTGCACTCACACTATAAAATACGACCCAACGTGTTGGTCTAGCACACAACAAGACATTGAGCAAGCAAAATTAGATAAAATAATATTGCATATCAACCACGAAATCAAGAGATATTTCTATTTATCTTTTCTCTTAAAGTATAAAATAAAAGCAAATTATAAGTTCACAAAGTTTTCAAAAGAATATTTGTATCGTCAAATCAAAATGAGTAGTCATGTCGGTCGATTTTACAAAAAGATTGATTATTCAGAACGAATATAGATTTATTAATATCTAATCTATCATACCTTAATCTATTAGCTGTATGGGATTATTTATATGTATGACATGACAATCAAATCAATGAAATATGTCGAAGATCACACGATATTCTAACGCCGATCGCAGTATGAATTTTAGTCTTAATATGAAAAGATGCATTGTCACAAGTTTAGAAGACACGTTTAAATATATCAAAGGGGAATCATAATCCGACAATGGAGGAAGACAAACAATACAACAGTCAAAAGAGAAAGACAAACAATACAACAGTCCAAAGACAAACAATACAACAGTCAAAAGAGGAAGACAAACAATACAATAGTCAAAAGAGGAAGACAAACAATACAACAGTCAAAAGAGAAAAACAAACAATACAACAGTCAAAAGAGGAAGACAAACAATACAACGGTCAAAAGAGGAAGACAAACAATACAACAGTCAAAAGACAAACAATACAACAGTCAAAAGAGGAAGACAAACAATACAACAGTCAAAAGAGGAAGACAAACAATATAACAGTCAAAGGAGGAAGACAAACAATACAACAGTCAAGAGAGGAAAACAAACAATATAACAGTCAAAAGAGGAAGACAAACAATACAACAGTCAAAAGAGGAAGACAAACAATATAACAGTCAAAAGAGGAAGACAAACAATACAACAGTCAAAAGAGGAAGACAAACAATATAACAGTCAAAAGAGGAAGAAAAACAATACAACAGTCAAAAGAGGAAGACAAACAATACAACAGTCAAAAGAGGAAGACAAACAATACAACAGTCAAAAGAGGAAGACAAACAATACAACGGTCAAAAGAGGAAGACAAACAATACAACAGTCAAAAGACAAACAATACAACGGTCAAAAGAGGAAGACAAACAATACAACAGTCAAAAGAGGAAGACAAACAATATAACAGTCAAAAGAGGAAGACAAACAATATAACAGTCAAAAGAGGAAAACAAACAATATAACAGTCAAAAGAGGAAGACAAACAATACAACAGTCAAAAGAGGAAGACAAACAATACAACAGTCAAAAGAGGAAGACAAACAATACAACAGTCAAAAGAGGAAGACAAACAATACAACAGTCAAAAGAGGAAGACAAACAATACAACAGTCAAAAGAGGAAGACAAACAATACAACAGTCAAAAGAGGAAGACAAACAATATAACAGTCAAAAGAGGTAAACAAACAATGCAACAGTCAAAAGTGGAAGACAAACAATACAACAGTTAAAAGAGGAAGACAAACAATACAACAGTCAAAAGAGGAAGACAAACAAGACAACAGTCAAAAGAGGAAAACAAACAATATAACAGTCAAAAGAGGAAGACAAACAATACAACAGTCAAAAGAGGAAGACAAACAATACAACAGTCAAAAGAGGAAGACAAACAATACAACAGTCAAAAGAGGAAGACAAACAATACAACAGTCAAAAGAGGAAGACAAACAATACAACAGTCAAAAGAGGAAGACAAACAATACAACAGTCAAAAGAGGAAGACAAACAATACAACAGTCAAAAGAGGAAGACAAACAATATAACAGTCAAAAGAGGAAGACAAACAATACAACAGTCAAAAGAGGAAGACAAACAATGCAACAGTCAAAAGAGGAAGACAAACAATATAACAGTCAAAAGAGGAAGACAAACAATATAACAGTCAAAAGAGGAAGACAAACAATACAACAGTCAAAAGGAACAAAAGGACTTTAGCGACAAATAATTGGCCACAAAAGATTACACAAAGAATAAATGATCGCGGAAACACAAACAAAGCTCAAACCTGCTTATTAACTCGGGTGTTCCTGGAAGTAATAACAATTAAATGGTAACTATTTCCATGTTGTCCATTAGTCTGACAACACAATAATAGTATTTTATTTCTTTTTGGTTTCATACTAATTTCTTATTATTTGCACATCTTAATTTTTGTTTGTATTCGATGTTCGTCTTATTTTTACTGTTAACTGAAAAAGTTTATCTAAATTCATTATTATTCTTTTCTAAGACTTTGGTAACTGGGAGCATTTTGAATTATATACTGAGTGTAGAACAGTGTTTAGGACCTCTGTCATTCCTCCGTATTTGGCATGACAATAGCGGGAAAGGAAAAATGCGCTCCTGGTATTTAGACCAAGTACAAGTCAGTGATTTGCAGACAGGAGAGAGGTATGTATTAAAATAGCGTATATAATTCGGAATGTCTCGATCAAGTGCAAATCCATGACCCACACTGGGATAAAGAGATCTTCTCTTGAACAGTGCATAAAGTTCGTGGTATCTGAATCAAGTAGCAATCATTGATCTGCATACACTGGAGAGGTAAGTATTACCAGTGTACACAGTTTTTGGTATTTAGATAAAGTACAGATCAGTTCCTTACATGAGAAAGATAAGAATTGTGTGTGAATAGAAGAGGTTACGCAACAACCATCTTACTTTCAGATGAGCAACACAAGTTTGTATTTACTTCCTGAGTCAACGATATACATAAACTACATTTTCTTGTTGAGCAAAATCATAAGACTCAATTTTATGAAAAGGTTATAGCCATATGAAAACTCGTCTGAAACTAAATGATATATATATCTGTTATTGTAATGATATTAATGTATTTCACAGTTTGAAAGAACTTGTCCTGTATATTGTACATATCCTGAGACAGAACCTACTCAGCTTCATTCGTTATATCTATGTTTGGACATATATGAGGAGTTACCGTGGTGTGGCTCTTGCTGTTTAACTTTTTGTCTTTTTAAAACTGTGTAACATCTTTAATTTGTTTCAGATATTTCTTCCTATGTGATCGGTGGATGGCTGTAGAGGAAGATGATGGCATGATTGATAGGATAATACCAGTAGCTGGGCGTGAGGATCTGGCAGCTTTCAAACACCTATTCTCTTCGTCAATCAGGAAGAAACTGACCAGTGACCACTTGTGGTTCTCTGTGTTTTCCCGACCAACCAGAAGCAACTTCACTCGTGTGCAGCGTATCTCATGCTGTATGTCCTTACTGTTCATGACCATGATAACCAATGCCATGTGGTTCAAATCGGAGGACAACGCGCAACAAACAAACGCTATGCAGATAGGACCTGTTTCCTTTACTTTACAGCAGGCAAGTATATATTAAACTGACTATATATTGATATAATCCGTTATCATGACAGCTAGCAGTATATAACAAAGTACCATCGTCCAGTTAAAACCGGTAATATAAACAAAAATTGGGATTCCATCATGTATGTGTATAAAAATGAGCACCATGAAGATAATAAGCTAACGGAAAATAAAACCATAGCTATTCTTGCATTAGTATGTAATAAACATATCTTCCCCGTTTCCAATTCTATATGAGACGGTTTGCATTTACATATGGAATATTGTATTGCCTGGTGGTTAGTTATTAGATATGAATTTAATAATAAAGAAAAATATACATTATATCAAGCAATATTCCCATTAATGGCATTATTGCACCTATGTATTGTATTTTGTTTATCAATGAATTTAAGTAGTATTTAATTAAAACAACATTCCCGGTACAAATGTTGTTTTCTTCTTCTTCTAAATTTAAAGAGTTGTTATGGTGTTCTGTAGTATTTGATTGTCTTTTTCTTAGGTCATTGTGAGTTTGTCGATGTTTTGTGCGTGCTCTTGATTTTATATATAGGTGTGTGTCTGTTTTACAAGTACAATGTCATAATTGTTATAAGCCATGATATAACAGACATATTGTTGAAAGTGGCGTTAAACACCATAACCCTAACCCCTATAAGTTTGACCAATGTATTATGTTATTATATTTCTGTGTCAGTTTCAGAATAGTGTTAGTACATATACAATATACGTACATTGTCGGTAAATATAAAGTCTATTTGTACGAGCTTTAGAAACAGGCAGAATAGCGAGCCTTCGGCGAGCTTTTCAGGTCTGTTTCGCAGCGAGTACAAATGAATTTTATATTTAACGACAATGTACGTATTTTTTGTTTATCCTGCAATGTCAAAAATGTCGGAAATCTTGTCAGATTTAGACAAAAAGGACAGAAACAAGCGTCATTCCTCGCCTTTCATAAATGTTGTCAAGAGTGTCTTCTTCGTGTTCCGCGTTACATTAGTACCAGTTTCATACTTGTCTGCGCCCTCCGTTGTACATAGCTACAGGGTACCAGAAAGTTTATTCGTAGGCTGAAAAGTTTATTCGTCTAGTACGAATAAAGCAAAACTTTATTCGTATAGCATATTTGTACAGCAAATGTACTGATTGCAGGATAAATTATACTATTGGTTTATTTATAGGTATATGCTAGTTTGAGAAGTAATACAGGGTATATTACTATTTGTTATGAGAATGACTGTTTTTTTCTATGTTGTTGACTTTTGTTGTAGGTGTTTGTCAGTTTTGCCAGTACAATGTTGGTCTTTCCTGTCAACTTTATAATTATTACATTTTTCCGAAGATGTCGACCTAAGAAAAACGCAGTCATGCAAATCAATCAACAAATGCCTAAACGTGGCAAGTGGAAAAATGTTACCAACTCCTCCCAGATCTGGGGGAATGAGCCGAGAAGATCCAAATGGCAGAAATTTAAGGCATCTATTGATAACATAACAAGTTTTCATCAGAGGTCAAAATATGGCACACAGGACATTGATCCCGAGGAAGATGAAAAGCCACAACCTAAAATTGTAGGTCTTCCCGAAGAAAAACAAGCCAAGAAGAAAAAGAAGCCAGGGACATTTCCCCATTGGTGTATCTATATTGCTTATGTTTGTAAGTTTTCTTATCAAAGATGTAGCTGCAAAATTTTCAATGATAAAAGACTGACAACCACATCTTTGAAACGTACGATTTTTTTTAAAGTTACGAAAGACTGTTCAACGATATATCGATATTTATGAGAGAAAAAACATACTATTATACTCATATACATATTTTATATCATACATAGGACAACAATTTGATATTTTATTTGTTGATAATTGTTAATTGCTTAAGCGATAAACTTTCGATCTTGGTTCATTTACTTGTACAGAAACTCCATTGTACTTGACAGATCGTGAAAATCAAACGTGTCAATTTACTGTAAGAAGAGTTTGAAAATACCAAAGTGGTAATCAGTATCCGTAAATCGAAGTACAGACAACACATTGGCCAAAAGAAAAAGGACTAAAGGACATACATACATCGATCTACAAAACATACACATAAAACTAAAGATCGAGTAACGCGAACCCCACTAAAAACTGGGGGGGGTGAACTCACTGTAATATGATCTTTTAGGCTCAATATTAATTTCGTGTGATTTTGACTTCCATATTTGTGATGCAATTGATCATCTTGTACCTTGTGAAGAACACTTTTCATCTAAAGCGTGTTTTTATGTATACCAAAAATTTATGCTGCACGCCTTCCAAAATGAAACAGCATAAGTTGGCTAGAAATTATATAAAAGGATGTCTAACGCAGTATGTATATTTTTTCAGTGACTGTCTTAAGTATTATAGTTCCTGGTTTTTTTACCATATTATACAGCATGGAATGGGGTCCAGAAAAGGCTAACGAATGGCTTACAACATTCCTAATGTCATTTTTCCAATCGGTCATCATAGTACAGCCTGTTAAGGTAATGTTTTATACAACCTCTACCTCCCTCTTTTATACAGAAACTACCAACATACCAAATTCATCCTCATTAGTGTGACCTATAAAGGTGATATATAGAAAGTAGTTCTCTATTATCTGTTAGTGAAGACTGTAAAGATAGAAACTATATCTGTACAACATAGAACAAAATGTCAATGCAATGCGATATAAACCACCTTTATATCTATAATTGTATTGCAATATTTTAGATAATGTGTCTAGATTTGTACTGATAGACCAAATCGATGTTGCAATATTTTAGGTAATGTGTCTAGATTTGAGCTGATAGCCTAAATTGATATTGCAATATATTAGGTAATGTGTCTAGATTTGAGATGATAGCCTAAATTGATATTGCAATATATTAGGTAATGTGTCTAGATTTTAGCTGATAGCCTAAACTAATATTGCAATATTTTAGGTAATGTGTCTAGATTTTAGCTGATAGCCTAAATTGATATTGCAATATTTTAGGTATGGTCTCTAGATTTGAACTGATAGCCTAAATTGAAATTGATATTGCAATATTTTGGGTAATGTGTCTAGATTATGTAATGTGTCTGGTTACATTCATGAAATAGTATAACTAAAAGTCTAACGCCTTGTCTGAGTTCATTCTTAACCTTTTCACTGATAGTCTAACGGCTTGTCTGAGTTCATTCTTAACCTTTTCACTGATAGTCTAACGGCTTGTCTGAGTTCATTCTTAACCTTTTCACTGATAGTCTAACGGCTTGTCTGAGTTCATTCTTAACCTTTTCACTGATAGTCTAACGGCCTTGTCTGAGTTCATTCTTAACCTTTTCACTGATAGTCTAACGGCTTGTCTGAGTTCATTCTTAACCTTTTCACTGATAGTCTAACGGCCTTGTCTGAGTTCATTCTTAACCTTTTCACTGATAGTCTAACGGCCTTGTCTGAGTTCATTCTTAACCTTTTCACTGATAGTCTAACGGCTTTGTCTGAGTTCATTCTTAACCTTTTCACTGATAGTCTAACGGCTTGTCTGAGTTCATTCTTAACCTTTTCACTGATAGTCTAACGGCCTTGTCTGAGTTCATTCTTAACCTTTTCACTAAAAGTCTAACGGCCTTGTCTGAGTTAATTCTTAACCTTTTCACTGATAGTCTAACGGCTTGTCTGAGTTCATTCTTAACCTTTTCACTGATAGTCTAACGCCTTGTCTGAGTTCATTCTTAACCTTTTCACTGATAGTCTAACGGCTTGTCTGAGTTCATTCTTAACCTTTTCACTGATAGTCTAACGGCCTTGTCTGAGTTCATACTTAACCTTTTCACTGATAGTCTAACGCCTTGTCTGAGTTCATTCTTAACCTTTTCACTGATAGTCTAACGGCTTGTCTGAGTTCATTCTTAACCTTTTCACTGATAGTCTAACGGCCTTGTCTGAGTTCATACTTAACCTTTTCACTGATAGTCTAACGGCCTTGTCTGAGTTCATACTTAACCTTTTCACTGATAGTCTAACGGCCTTGTCTGAGTTCATTCTTAACCTTTTCACTGATAGTCTAACGGCTTGTCTGAGTTCATTCTTAACCTTTTCACTGATAGTCTAACGGCTTGTCTGAGTTCATTCTTAACCTTTTCACTGATAGTCTAACGGCCTTGTCTGAGTTCATACTTAACCTTTTCACTGATAATCTAACATAGCATCACTACAATATTTTGGATGCATTCATATCCATTTTTACTGACAACCTGCAACAACATTAAGCTATATTATGTGTCTGGATACATTGATAACATCTTACTGAGAGTGTAAGATAAAACTCTTGTCTGGTTTCATTCATGACCATCTTGGATGCATTCTTTAACATTACTATATTTAGGTTCTGTGTCTTGTTTCATTAATAACTGTTTCACTGATAGCCTGACATTATAATATCTTAGGAAATGTGTCTGGTTTCATTTATGACCATCTTGAGTGCATTCGTTAACACTGTAACACTACCATCTTTAAAGTTTTTTCACTGATATCCTAACATTATAATATTTGAGGTAATGTGTCTGGTTGGCCTCATAGCCTAACATTATAATATTTTAGGTAGTGTGTCTGGTTGCCTTCATAGCCTAACATTATAATATTTTAGGTAGAGTGTCTGGTTGCCTTCATAGCCTAACATTATAATATTTTAGGTAGTGTGTCTGGTTGCCTTCATAGCCTAACATTATAATATTTTAGGTAAGGTGTCTGGTTGCCTTCATAGCTTGTTTTGTTTCACTGATAGCCTTACATTATAATAATTTAGGTAATGTGTCTGGTTGCCTTCATAGCCTAACATTATAATAATTTAGGTAATGTGTCTGGTTGCCTTCATAGCCTAACATTATAATAATGTAGGTAATGTGTCGGGTTGCCTTCATAGCCTAACATTATAATAATGTAGGTAATGTGTCTGGTTGCCTTTATAGCTTAACATTATAATATTTTAGGTAAGGTGTCTGGTTGCCTTCATAGCTTGTTTTGTTTCACTGATAACCTACCATTATTATATTTTATGTAATGTGTCTGGTTGTCTTCATAGCCTAACATTATAATAATTTATGTAATGTGTCGGATGGCCTTCATAGCCTAACATTATAATAATTTATGTAATGTGTCTGGTTGCCTTCATAGCCTAACATTATAATAATTTATGTAATGTGTCGGGTTACCTTCATAGCCTAACATTATAATAATTTATGTAATGTGTCGGGTTGCCTTCATAGCCTAACATTATAATATTTTAGGTAATGTGTCGGGTTGCCTTCATAGCCTAACATTATAATAATTTAGGTAATGTGTCGGGTTGCCTTCATAGCCTAACATTATAATAATTTATGTAATGTGTCTGGTTGCCTTCATAGCCTAACATTATAATAATTTATGTAATGTGTCGGGTTACCTTCATAGCCTAACATTATAATAATTTATGTAATGTGTCGGGTTGCCTTCATAGCCTAACATTATAATATTTTAGGTAATGTGTCGGGTTGCCTTCATAGCCTAACATTATAATAATTTATGTAATGTGTCGGGTTGCCTTCATAGCCTAATATTATAATAATTTATGTAATGTGTCGGGTTGCCTTCATAGCCTAACATTATAATAATTTAGGTAATGTGTCGGGTTGTCTTCATAGCCTAACATTATAATAATTTAGGTAATGTGTCGGGTTGCCTTCATAGCCTAACATTATAATAATTTATGTAATGTGTCTGGTTGCCTTCATAGCCTAACATTATAATAATGTATGTAATGTGTCGGGTTGCCTTCATAGCTCAACATTATAATAATTTAGGTAATGTGTCGGGTTGTCTTCATAGCCTAACATTATAATAATTTAGGTAATGTGTCGGGTTGCCTTCATAGCCTAACATTATAATAATTTAGGTAATGTGTCAGGTTGTCTTCATAGCCTAACATTATAATATTTTAGGTAATGTGTCGGGTTGCCTTCATAGCCTGACATTATAATATTTTAGGTAATGTGTCGGGTTGCCTTCATAGCCTAACATTATAATAATTTATGTAATGTGTCGGGTTGTCTTCATAGCCTAACATTATAATAATTTAGGTAATGTGTCGGGTTGCCTTCATAGCCTAACATTATAATAATTTATGTAATGTGTCGGGTTGTCTTCATAGCCTAACATTATAATATTTTATGTAATGTGTCAGGTTGCCTTCATAGCCTAACATTATAATAATTTATGTAATGTGTCGGGTTGCCTTCATAGTCTAACCTGACATTATAATAATTTATGTAATGTGTCGGGTTGCCTTCATAGCCTAACATTATAATAATTGATGTAATGTTTCTGGTTGCCTTCATAGCCTAACATTATAATAGTTTATGTAATGTGTCTGGTTGCCTTCATAGCCTAACATTATAATAATTTAGGTAATGCGTCGGGTTGCCTTCATAGCCTAACATTATAATATGTTATGTAATGTGTCGGGTTGCCTTCATAGTCTAACATTATAATAATTTATGTAATGTGTATGGTTGCCTTCATAGCCTAACATTATAATAATTTATGTAATGTGTCGGATTGCATTCACACCCTAACATTATAATAATTTATGTAATGTGTCGGGTTGCCTTCATAGCCTAACATTATAATAATTTATGTAATGTGTCGGGTTGCCTTCATAGCCTAACATTATAATAATTTAGGTAATGTGTCGGGTTGCCTTCATAGCCTAACATTATAATAATTTATGTAATGTGTCGGGTTGCCTTCATAGCCAAACATTGTAATATTTTAGGTAATGTGTCTGGTTGCCTTCATAGCTTGACTTGTTTCACTGATAGCCTAAGATTATGATATTGTAGGTAATGTGTCTGGTTGCCTTCATAGCCTAACATTATAATAATTTAGGTAATGTGTCTGGTTGCCTTCATAGCCTAACATTATAATAATTTATGTAATGTGTCGGGTTGCCTTCATAGCCTAACATTATAATAATTTAGGTAATGTGTCGGGTTGCCTTCATAGCCTAACATTATAATAATTTATGTAATGTGTCGGGTTGTCTTCATAGCCTAACATTATAATAATTTATGTAATGTGTCGGGTTGCCTTCATACCCAAACATTGTAATGTTTTAGGTAATGTGTCGGGTTGCCTTCATAGCCTAACATTATAATAATTGATGTAATGTGTCTGGTTGCCTTCATAGCCTAACATTATAATATTTTAGGTAATGTGTATGGTTGCCTTCATAGCCAAACATTGTAATATTTTAGGTAATGTGTCTGGTTGCCTTCATAGCCAAACATTGTAATATTTTAGGTAATGTGTCTGGTTGCCTTCATAGCTTGACTTGTTTCACTGATAGCCTAAGATTATGATATTGTAGGTAATGTGTCTGGTTGCCTTCATAGCCTAACATTATAATAATTTAGGTAATGTGTCTGGTTGCCTTCATAGCCTAACATTATAATAATTTAGGTAATGTGTCTGGTTGCCTTCATAGCCTAACATTATAATAATTTAGGTAATGTGTCGGGTTGCCTTCTTAGCCTAACATTATAATAATTTAGGTAATGTGTCTGGTTGCCTTCATAGCTTGTTTTGTTTCACTGATAATCTAACATTATAATATTTTAGGTAATGTGTCTGGTTGCCTTCATAGCTTGTATTCTTAAGTCTAACATTATAATGTTTTAGGTAATGTGTCTGGTTGCCTTCATAGCTTGTATTCTTAAGTCTAACATTATAATGTTTTATGTAATGGGTCTGGATGCCTTCATAGCTTGTATTCTTAAGTCTAACATTATAATATTTTAGGTAATGTGTCTGGTTGCCTTCATAGCTTGTATTCTTAAGTCTAACATTATAACATTTTAGGTAATGTGTCTGGTTGCCTTCATAGCTTGTATTCTTAAGTCTAACATTATAATGTTTTAGGTAATGTGTCTGGTTGCCTTCATAGCTTGACTTGTTTCACTGATAGCCTAAGATTATGATATTGTAGGTAATGTGTCTGGTTGCCTTCATAGCCTAACATTATAATAATTTAGGTAATGTGTCTGGTTGCCTTCATAGCCTAACATTATAATAATTTAGGTAATGTGTCTGGTTGCCTTCATAGCCTAACATTATAATAATTTAGGTAATGTGTCGGGTTGCCTTCATAGCCTAACATTATAATAATTTAGGTAATGTGTCTGGTTGCCTTCATAGCTTGTTTTGTTTCACTGATAATCTAACATTATAATATTTTAGGTAATGTGTCTGGTTGCCTTCATAGCTTGTATTCTTAAGTCTAACATTATAATGTTTTAGGTAATGTGTCTGGTTGCCTTCATAGCTTGTATTCTTAAGTCTAACATTATAATATTTTAGGTAATGTGTCTGGTTGCCTTCATAGCTTGTATTCTTAAGTCTAACATTATAATGTTTTAGGTAATGTGTCTGGTTGCCTTCATAGCTTGTATTCTTAAGTCTAACATTATAATGTTTTAGGTAATGTGTCTGGTTGCCTTCATAGCTTGACTTGTTTCACTGATAGCCTAAGATTATGATATTGTAGGTAATGTGTCTGGTTGCCTTCATAGCCTAACATTATAATAATTTAGGTAATGTGTCTGGTTGCCTTCATAGCCTAACATTATAATAATTTAGGTAATGTGTCTGGTTGCCTTCATAGCCTAACATTATAATAATTTAGGTAATGTGTCGGGTTGCCTTCATAGCCTAACATTATAATAATTTAGGTAATGTGTCTGGTTGCCTTCATAGCTTGTATTCTTAAGTCTAACATTATAATGTTTTAGGTAATGTGTCTGGTTGCCTTCATAGCTTGTATTCTTAAGTCTAACATTATAATGTTTTAGGTAATGTGTCTGGTTGCCTTCATAGCTTGACTTGTTTCACTGATAGCCTAAGATTATGATATTGTAGGTAATGTGTCTGGTTGCCTTCATAGCCTAACATTATAATAATTTAGGTAATGTGTCTGGTTGCCTTCATAGCCTAACATTATAATAATTTAGGTAATGTGTCTGGTTGCCTTCATAGCCTAACATTATAATAATTTAGGTAATGTGTCGGGTTGCCTTCATAGCCTAACATTATAATAATTTAGGTAATGTGTCTGGTTGCCTTCATAGCTTGTTTTGTTTCACTGATAATCTAACATTATAATATTTTAGGTAATGTGTCTGGTTGCCTTCATAGCTTGTATTCTTAAGTCTAACATTATAATGTTTTAGGTAATGTGTCTGGTTGCCTTCATAGCTTGTATTCTTAAGTCTAACATTATAATGTTTTATGTAATGGGTCTGGATGCCTTCATAGCTTGTATTCTTAAGTCTAACATTATAATATTTTAGGTAATGTGTCTGGTTGCCTTCATAGCTTGTATTCTTAAGTCTAACATTATAATATTTTAGGTAATGTGTCTGGTTGCCTTCATAGCTTGTATTCTTAAGTCTAACATTATAATGTTTTAGGTAATGTGTCTGGTTGTCTTCATAGCCAAACATTATAATATTTTAGGTAATGTGTCTGGTTGCCTTCATAGCTTGTATTCTTAAGTCTAACATTATAATGTTTTAGGTAATGTGTCTGGTTGCCTTCATAGCTTGTATTCTTAAGAAACCAGACATAGAAGAAGAAGATGGAGCGGGTGAAGATCTTAACAATGTCATAGCTGCTCACGATGAAGAAATGTTACACAAAAACAACGATGAACTGGATGGTAATTCATTAACAAAGTTAGACTTTATAAAATATGACCAAACAACATAATACTAGTGATGCAGGAACTGAATACCCTTCCGTTGCACCTGGGTTCACCGCCGTGTTGTTAAATCTGAAGTTTCCTGTATAGTGTTTTATCGATCATTTGTCTTTGCTTTGATCATTGCATTATCTGTGGTTCTTAGAAGTAGAGCTTCTGATTACCCCTTTCGTACATTGAAACCTTTCCTATCTATAGATTTGATGATGCGTAGCCCTACTATAAAGTATATGCATAAGTCTGTCTCCGAAAGTCACCAGAACCTTATCCAGTACTAGGACGCTGACTTGAAACTATTGACAACCATTTACTCCACGAATGATATCTGTTATGAAGTTTATTTTTATATGATATGTCCATAGTACAGAGGACAATGTGACAAGTGATATACCAGGGGGAAATATATGTACGTAATTGAAACAGCGAAAGCACACAATGGACAACTAAGTCATGATGACGGCCATAGCAATGATTTTGATTTTTATTTGAGCTGTTGTTACTGTCCAAAATCTGTGGTGTGTTGTTTTCTTGAAATATAATTTGTTTTCGTTCAAAATATTGTTATTTTGTACTGAATGCGAAATATATATATACCTGTGTGTACTAATTGTTTCAAAAACTGTCTTGACTGGCGTGGTAATGTTTGTTTTTCGTGTAATTATGTGACTTGGATAGTTTCTGTGAATTTTGAACTTTTATTATAGTGTAAAGCATAGAAGGTATTGGTTTGATATCGGGTCATACTTTAGCCATTTTGTTAACCTCGAAGTAAATCGTAAGAGTCCATATATGATTAACACCACTGCTAGGTATATTACTGCTGATATTAATCATTTTTATGAAAGACTTGATGTCAATTTTTTAAGAATAAATGAATGTTAGAGAAAACCGAAGGGATTGTCTGGGAAAAGCTATGTTGAATACAATGGTCAGATATTAGTATGATATATAGAACCAATATAACACGAAAAATAAGGACGGAAAGTGAAATAAATAATAATACAGACATGTGGATTCTGAGTATGCTATTCCATTTGTGGCACCAATATATTGTTGAGTTTAGTTTATGTAACATGAAAGGTGACGAAACATGGAGCTCAGACCAACTACTGAATTATGAAATAATTAATTCCGGTTTTGTATTTTTTCAGCAATTGTTGAAAGGCGAAAACAGGCTAATGAAGATTGCAAGCCTATAGACATGGAAAGTTTGAATAAAGCCCGAGAGAACCGTATGATGGAAATACAAATGGAAACTGTTTTGAGGGAAATTGCAATCTACATTGTGTTTGTGCTTGTGTTATTTTTCTTATCCTATCAACAGAGAGACTCTAATTCTTACCAAATGGCTGAAAATCTCAAAGCATTTTTTGACAATGGATTTACAAATGTAAGTTAAAATCGATTAAGTTAATGTCTTGTACTCATGAAAACAAAGAAAAAAGAAAAAAAAATTAAAAAGAGGTCGGACAGACAGAAACACATTTATGCAAACCAAATTAACGTGTGTGATTACTTTGCTTCTGGGAATATTTTAAACAACGAGTATTGAAAGATGTAACAATTGGTTCGATGTAGTGTGTTCATAAGATATTAAATTTCCAATTAGATTAATGATTGTTGTGCTTGAAGTCAATAAAAACATAGAAATCTAAATTATGCTTAAGAACTTTTGGTAGATATATGTTTGTTTTACACCACAATGTTGTCAGCTGCATCGTCATGGATAATACCGCAAATGTCAGTTAATAAATGTTACACAATAAAAGCGCTGGTCTTTTACTTTAATAATATAAAACTTTACCTCCAGTTGTTTGTAGGTGGGCTCATGTCTTATTTACGTTACTTTGTGTTTTTTTGCGTAAAGTGGTGTTTACTTCGTCTTGTGTATCCAATTTTCCAGTTTCTCTTGATTGTCCATTTTGATTGCCCCTTCAGTATTTTCTAACGTTTATTTACCTAACTTGTGTCCAAGTGTGAACTTGAGTAGTCTCTCATAGACAATTGCACTGATATCATTTCTTACTAATTCTCATTTGACATACTAATCAAAAACTCCCAGTTGTGAGCTAGTCACGCACATTTGCCAATTAATGAATTGGTAGTCGTGTTATGCACAGCTGATCACCTTATCCACTAGGCCATCGAGCAAACACACGCAATTAGATTTAAAGACGAATATCTCATACAAGAAAAATCAATTCAATATGCAAAAAGAAGAGGGGAAGATGGATTACATACATGTAGCTGTTATTATAATTAAGAGAATTGTGTTTGGTGTTCCAATGATTTAACGTAAGAACTACAAATATGACAACATAACAAGAAAACTATTTATTTTATCAACACGCGGTTGCAAATTTATTACATATATAAATATTGATAATTTATAGTCTTAAGTGACATAAAAACAAATGTATGTATTTCTACATTTGACAAAAAAATGATATAATTATTTAATCTTTAGATAAAGACGACAGAGCAGTATTGGAAGTGGATGGATGCTAAACTGATACCAGCTATGTATGCTTCAAAGTATGATAATGGTACTGAAATAAAACGATGGTGGGATAAACGATGTACTGCTGATTTAGAGTCTCGTAGAGTTGGCACACCTAGACTTAGACAACTACGGGTTAAACCAGGCAAGTTTACATAAACACAAAATAAAAGAATGATTCAGTTATTGCTATATGTGAAAAGAGTTTGAAGAAACCAAAGGGGTAATAAGAATCTGTAAATCGAAGGACAGACAACACAATGACCAAAAGAAAAAGGACAAAAAGATAAATAACGATCTACAAAACACTACACATAAAGTAAAGATCGAGTAACACGAACCCCACTAAAAACCGGGGGTGAACTCATGTTCCGGAAGTGCTTTGCAGTTCCTATTCCATTAGCGACACCCGTCGTGTTACTGTTAAACGACGCGAATATCATCTGACATGGAAATAGTGTTGGACACCAGTGTACGTAAATAAATACAAAAACATAAATAAAACACGACCCCCTCCCCCTTTTACATAACAAATCGGGGGAGGGGGGAGGCTGTGATGTGTATCCGTGACAAATACAGTTCATAAAGAAGATGATTATTGGATAATACTTCAATACATATATTCCAACACTATTTATTAACTTATAGTATATATTTTTCATATGCTATATTTTCAACTGATTACAAGAAAATTTAAAAAATAGCCGGCAGAGTGAAACAGTTGACTGTTTCCCTACTTCCGGATCCGAACTGTTCCATGCCCGAGAACGATGTGCAGTGCGTCATTCCAGTCAAATGTTGTATTTCTTTCAAAACAATGTTGTGCCCCAATTTTTTAATGGTATGGTATGCTGACATTATCATCTTCAGTGGATTTGTGGTTATGTGCATGTATATAAGATAATAAAACAGTTATTGTATGCCTGTTCAGGGAACAGTCAAAACTATTGTCCCTGGGTGATGGAGATGACTTGGGAACTGTTGCCCGAGGACTTCGGCCTCAGGCAACAGTTCTCAAGTTCGGCCTCAGGCAACAGTTCTCAATTTCGGCCTCAGGCAACAGTTCTCAAGTCATCTCCAGCACCTCGGGTCAATAGTTTTGACTGTTCCCTGAACAGGCATGAAATAACTGTATATTAGTATACACTATATATATTACCTGTATTTAACAAAACATATGTTCATTGACCATTCCAAGCGCTCCATTGTTTACCTCGAGTTATTGGTTACAAACTTGTTCACGTCATGAACAGCTGGCATGTGGTGTTAACTACAAATCAATCAATCAGTACATTGTGACTGCCTTTAGGTGTAGAGAAGAATAGTAAATCCGAAAGTTGGTAAGATTCGAAATGGTTTTAAAATATTCATAGATTAAATTTTGAACCATTATATGAAAATAACCGTTAGAGAAAATCGAAAGGGCAATAAAAAATGGAAACTTGTATTCAGGGGCTGTATAAATGCAATGTTTACAAACAATAAATCCGAATGGAGGCAGTGGGATATATCTATTAATGATTTCCCTGCCACAATAAAAGTAGAAATAATGCAACCAGTTGGAAATTGTTGCCTAGCAAAGGGTCACCAACGACCAACCATTACAATATACATTGCTCTTTTGGAGGAACTGCAATTCGTTTTTTTATGTTCAGAAAGTGGTATTCACAAAACGATAAGCACTCATTTTCGTATCGCAGTAAGGATAAGTTGTTTTTTTGCAGACAACGCTTTTGAAGAGGATGTACCATGAGATTCTCACATGGAGTGTGTTTTGTATTTAAATAATCCCTTTCAGGATTAGCTAATCTACATTCGCGAGCACCTGGGTTCATCCACGGTTTTCTTTTTTTTCTTGGTCTTTGTCTTTGTTCCCAATGTTGTCCATTCTTGAATAAATTAATTTTAGAGTCACATGTCATGTTATACGTGTTTTGATTGGCTTAAAAAGTTGAGGTTATTTTCATATGTACGGAATCTGAAATTAGACATCGTTCTCAAGGCGTCGCGTGCCATTGTCATCGGGTGATTTCCTTTAAATTAGGCACCTTTGGGGTTATTTAAATATATTTCCGATTATTTTCCTTATTTTGAAAAAATAAATATATTTTTCAATATCATAGCAAAAAAAAGTTTGAATTAATTTATAAGGATTGATCGAAATTATTTGTTCGATTCATTCGAAATAACTTCAATCAGGTTTGTACACACCCTTGCGTAACCCGGTGTGTACAACCTGATTGAGGTTATTTCTTCATGAACTGAACAAAACTTGCGATCAATCCTTAATTGTCCCTTCGGTTTTCTCTAACATTTATTTTCAAGAGCTTGTGTCCAATCACAATTTTTATATTTGATAAATAAAATATTTTTATTAATCTTTCAAAATTGTCTTTCAGAAATATTACTTGTACATTTCCTGATATGTCACTACTAAGCATTGTGAATGTTGAACATTATAAAACATAACAAAAACACATCAGGTTTCCCGTAACTCTAGTCTTTATATGCAATATGTACTTAAAAGTTATAAACATAGTAGAAAAAGGCAAATACTCCTAACACGCAAATACGTGACCACTCTCTTACCCGACTTGGTACAGGCACTTCAATAAAAAAAAAGTGGCGATCTTAAACTAACCTCCCAGCTTAGTGAAATAATACGGTCATGTAAATGTTTTCACTTGTGAGTAAATTGCCAACCCTCACATATAACCGGACGAACAGCGTTATTATAAAAAATGTTATAATATTGAACATTATGCAAAATATATTTAATCTTCATGGCACAGGGGTTGTTGCATGTGTAAAGAGAGCCGATGGTCTCAACCATTATCTAAATAGTAGATAGTATGCAAGGTCATCGTAAGACATAATAGTGACACAATAGTCAACTTTGAACCAACATTTAATTGTCAATACCATATTTCGTCATCTGTACGCAACTGACAGAATACTTCTCAACAAGACATTGGATATGAGCTGATTTCTAATTTATATTTAATACACTTCCAGTGCTGTATTGTAAACAATTTTTATAAATATTAAATTTATTTCAATAGAAACTTGTACAATAAATCCAAAGTTGGCACCTATTATTAATCATTGTCGAGATGAGTACGGATGGACTGATGATGATGCCAAACACTACCTCTCTGGATGGGTCAAGCCTCACGAGGACAATATAACAATGGTTAAAGAAACGAAGACTCCTTGGGTTTATAGAAGTTCCGTTGAGTTAGCTAATGCCCCATATGTTGGAGAAATATCAACTTACAAGGGTGGTGGATATTTGGCTATGTTTGAGAGGAATATAGAAAGGACTAAAGTGCTGATAAAAGAGTTACGGAAGGATGTATGGTTAGATGTACACTCAAGAGGTGTATTCTTAGAATTTACAGTATATAATCCTAACCTCAACTTATTTGGATCGATGATCATGTTAGTAGAGTTCATGAAATCTGGTGGAGCCGTTACACGCATGGAATTTAAGGTAAAAATAACTGTTACAATCCTATTGTAAGATTTAATGATAATTAAACATTAGTCATTGAAATATCCTATTGTAAGATTTAATGATAATTAAACAATTAAACATTAGCCATTGAAATATCCTACTGTAAGATTTAATGATAATTAAACATAGCCATTGAAATATCCTATTGTAAGATTTAATGATAATTAAACATTAGCCATTAAAATATCCTATTGTAAGATTTAATGATAATTAAACATAGCCATTGAAATATCCTATTGTAAGATTTAATGATAATTAAACATTAGCCATTGAAATATCCTATTGTAAGATTTAATGATATTTAAACATAGCCATTGAAATATCCTATTGTAAGATTTAATGATAATTAAACATAGCCATTGAAATATCCTATTGTAATATTTAATGATAATTAAACGTAGCCATTGAAATATCCTATTGTAGGATTTAATGATAATTAAACACAGCCATTGCAATATCCTATTGTAAGATTTAATGATAATTAAACGTTATCCATTGAAATATCCTATTGTAAGATTTAATGATAATTAAACATAGCCATTGAAATATCCTATTGTGAGATTTAATGATAGTTAAACATAGCCATTGAAATATCCCATTGTAAGATTTAATGATGATTAAACATAGCCATTGAAATATCCTATTGTAAGATTTAATGATAATTAAACATAGCCATTGAAATATCCTATTGTAAGATTTAATGATAATTAAACATAGCCATTGGAATATCCTATTGTAAGATTTAATGATAATTAAACATAGCCATTGAAATATCCTATTGTAAGAATTGATGATAATTAAGCATAGCCATTGAAATATCCTATTGTAAGATTTAATGATAATTAAACATTAGCCATTGAAATATCCTATTGTAAGATTTAATGATAATTAAACATTCGCCATTGAAATATCCTATTGTAAGATTTAATGATAATTAAACATTAGCCATTGAAATATCCTATTATAAGATTTAATGATAATTAAACATAGCCATTGAAATATCCTATTGTAAGATTTAATGATAATTGTAATATGAATGAATTATTTTCTTTGATTTATTTATAGTTTACATACCAGAATATAAGCAACAGCTCAAATCTATGAAATAATAGACACAGATACGAGATATTGCACACTGTAAATCTGGGCTGTAGTTTTATTACTCTCAGAGAGCCGTGCAATAATTAATGACCTAGATGTGATATTTCGGCATTGCATGTCCAATGTGTACTCGAGATATAATGCTATCATATACAATCGATATACACTAGTGTAGTGAGTTATTTTAATAACACGATTTCTAAGGTAATTTTCCGTCTGATTTTGTAAATGTATTTGGCTTATTTTACAACGCTTTACTGTCCAGCAATCATACAGCTGAAATCTGCAACACATTTATATTTTTTTTTTCTTCATTATAATACTTTACGCTAAAATGAAGATCAGTTTAAGTTTGTGTTTTATACTTCCAGGACAAATATTAATTATATTAAAATCAATAATAGATCTTGTCATCAATTCTCGATGTTCATCCCTTAACACACACAAGACTTTTCGCAAGTCACTGGCACACTTTTCAAAAGAGTTGTATTGAGTACACGTCGTAGAGTGCGAGGGTCGTATTATTAAACCTTAGTGGCTACAAAACCTTGTGTATGAAATAAAGAAAATATAAACGTTGATGAAGCATACTACGAGCTATAAATAGCACACCTCCTACTTTTATGTTTAATTATACCTATCTAATGACAAATTGGTATATAAGAAGAGTTTGAAGATACCAAAGGGGCAATCAGAATCCATATATCGAAGAACAGACAACACAATGGCCAAAAGAAAAAGTACAAAAGGACAAACAACAATCTACAAAACATACATATAAAACTAAAGATCGAGTAACACGAACCCCACTAAAAACCGGGGGTGAACTCAGGTGCTCCGGAGGGTAAGCAGTTCCTATCTTTATGATTAATTGCAAATTATTTTTTCTCTCCAGATTTTTCGCCTACTGAGCTATATAGGAGGGATGGGAATACTCGTTATATTAATGGAAGTCTTGTATGCCTGCTTTACGTTGTACTTCTTCGTACACTGTGTCAAAAAGTTAAAGAAGGAGAGGAAAAAATATTTTGGTTCATTCTGGAATAAACTAGAGTTTGCTCTGATGATATTCTGTGTCACAGTTATAGCCATGTATGCATTAAAACATATCCTTACTACTGTTGCTATGAATGCACTGAAGGACAGAAAAAGAGGTTGGTATAATCTTTTTTGCAAATTTATATAATTGTATAATTCTTTATATACAATATAAATAAAAACGTAGATATCAAATTTAGAGCACACAACCCGTTTCTGGAATAACCAACAGGTATGCTAAAAATCGAAAGATTGGACAACCAAATAATTTTGTTTTAGGAGCAATTTAGATCAAAGGGCCTAAACAGGAGATCCAAAATCGGCTAAATCCCTCGATCATAAATGATGATCAAGTTTAGGAACAAAGGGAAAACCAAAACAACTCATGAAATAAAAGTGCAAATGTCTAAATATCAACTATACATCAAAGACACTTCTAATTATTAGTATGTAAATGTCTAAATATCTACTATACATCAAAGACACTTCTAATTATTAGTATGTAAATGTCTAAATATCTACTATACATCAAAGACACTTCTAATTATTAGTATGCAAATGTCTAAATATCTACTATACATCAAAGACACTTCTAATTATTAGTATGTAAATGTCTAAATATCTACTATACATCAAAGACACTTCTAATTATTAGTATGTAAATGTCTAAATATCTACTATACATCAAAGACACTTCTAATTATTAGTATGTAAATGTCTAAATATCTACTATACATCAAAGACACTTCTAATTATTAGTATGTAAATGTCTAATATCTACTATACATCAAAGACACTTCTAATTATTAGTATGTAAATGTCTAAATATCTACTATACATCAAAGACACTTCTAATTATTAGTATGTAAATGTCTAAATATCTACTATACATCAAAGACACTTATAATTATTAATATGTAAATGTCTAAATATCTACTATACATCAAAGACACTTCTAATTATTAATATGTAAATGTCTAAATATCTACTATACATCAAAGACACTTCTAATTATTAGTATGTAAATGTCTAAATATCTACTATACATCAAAGACACTTCTAATTATTAGTATGTAAATGTCTAATATCTACTATACATCAAAGACACTTCTAATTATTAGTATGTAAATGTCTAAATATCTACTATACATCAAAGACACTTATAATTATTAGTATGTAAATGTCTAAATATCTACTATACATCAAAGACACTTCTAATTATTAGTATGTAAATGTCTAAATATCTACTATACATCAAAGACACTTATAATTATTAATATGTAAATGTCTAAATATCTACTATACATCAAAGACACTTCTAATTATTAATATGTAAATGTCTAAATATCTACTATACATCAAAGACACTTCTAATTATTAGTATGTAAATGTCTAAATATCTACTATACATCAAAGACACTTCTAATTATTAGTATGTAAATGTCTAATATCTACTATACATCAAAGACACTTCTAATTATTAGTATGTAAATGTCTAAATATCTACTATACATCAAAGACACTTATAATTATTAGTATGTAAATGTCTAAATATCTACTATACATCAAAGACACTTCTAATTATTAGTATGTAAATGTCTAAATATCTACTATACATCAAAGACACTTCTAATTATTAGTATGTAAATGTCTAAATATCTACTATACATCAAAGACACTTCTAATTATTAGTATGTAAATGTCTAAATATCTACTATACATCAAAGACACTTCTAATTATTAGTATGTAAATGTCTAAATATCTACTATACATCAAAGACACTTATAATTATTAGTATGTAAATGTCTAAATATCTACTATACATCAAAGACACTTATAATTATTAGTATGTAAATGTCTAAATATCTACTATACATCAAAGACACTTCTAATTATTAGTATGTAAATGTGTAAATATCTACTATGCATCAAAGACACTTATAATTATTAGTATGTAAATGTCTAAATATCTACTATACATCAAAGACACTTATAATTATTAGTATGTAAATGTCTAAATATCTACTATACATCAAAGACACTTCTAATTATTAGTATACAAATGTACGTTTCTGTGGACAACTATCTTAGATATAGATAAAACAAACACTAAAGTTTCCAAACCCTTCCAAGGCAGATAAGGCTGTATCTGCATGTAACCCGAATAGTCCAGTCGTTATATTACTCTCCCGCTAGTCGCTGCATTGAAAGTGCCGATAGAGGGCGCAGTATTATTCAAGTTATATCTGCATGAGGAAGATAAACTTTGGTTTTTTTTCAATACTATTTCAAGCCCAATGCCTACATTTTGGGAAAGAAAACGACAGCATTCCGAGAGAGTAAGCATCTTCTAATTGTTAGCAAAAATCGTAATTAGTTTATTAATATCAACACTATTTGTGAAAATATAAGATTTGGTTTTAAAAATAAATAATGTACGAACGATAGTAAGAAAATCGTAGCATCAATTAAAAAGAAAGAAAAAACATTAAATTTAAATTATTTGTAATCTAATGGCGCCATACTCGTTTGACGATATGTGTCATTGTATTGTTTTGTAATTTTTCTAAAAAAAACAAACGGTAAAAACCTGTTTCACCGCCGATAATAATATTTCAAATATCAATGCAGCTGATAATCGATGATCTGTTATCGATTGTCTGTGTAAAAAGTATTTATTCAGAAAATATTTCATTCTCATCTATCAGCTAAACATTGTTGACATTTCAAAATTCTAGTTGTAATATCTCAACTGTAATATGTTTAACTCTAACGTTTGGTAATTCTCTAATTTCGTAATTTTCTAGCACATACAATTACTTTTTCAGCCGACAACGTCAATTTCCAGTCTCTAGCTCAATATGATGAACTGTATAGTTATATGGTGGGTATTGTAGTTTTCCTGGCTACCGTTCAATTCCTTAAACTTCTCCAGTTTAACAAGAAGATGAACATGCTAGGAGATACCATCACGTTAGCGTCTAAGGATCTGAAAGTATTTTCCTTTGCTTTCATTATATATTTCTTAGCATTTACCATGTTTGGTTTTCTACTGTTTGGAACCACCTTGTAT
Source organism: Bathymodiolus brooksi (assembly GCA_963680875.1). Classification (NCBI taxonomy): domain Eukaryota; kingdom Metazoa; phylum Mollusca; class Bivalvia; order Mytilida; family Modiolidae; genus Bathymodiolus; species Bathymodiolus brooksi. Next base: position 7,757,922 of record OY804579.1, on the reverse strand, counting down.
GAATTTGCTGGGTTTGTCGGTGCAGCAGAATCAATGTTTGCCTTTACATTGGGTAGTTTTGACTTTGCGGCTATGGAATCATCACAGAAGATTTTAGGTCCTGTATTCTTCTTTTTGTTTATCTTTATTGTGTATGTAGGATTAATGAGTATCTTCTTGACCATCATCGCTGACGCTTTTGCTACTGTTAAGGAAGAGGTAGGAAGTAAAACTAATGACTATGAAATTGTTGATTTTATGTGGAAGAAGATTCAAGGTGTTATCGGATAACGAATAATAACAATGTTTTATCAGGACAGGCAAATTATGTTAACAAATAATAACAATAGTTTTATCAGGACAGCCAAATTATGTTAAAAATAATAACAATGTGTTATCAGGACAGCCAAATTATGTTAACAAATAATAACAATGGTTTTATCAGGACAGCCAAATTATGTTAAAAATAATAACAATGGTTTTATCAGGACAGCCAAATTATGTTAAAAATAATAACAATGTTTTATCAGGACAGCCAAATTATGTTAACGAATAATAACAATGTTTTATCAGGACAGCCAAATTATGTTAAAAAATAATAACAATGGTTTTATCAGGACAGCCAAATTATGTTAACGAATAATAGCAATGTTTTATCAGGACAGCCAAATTATGTTAAAAATATTAACAATGTGTTATCAGGACAGCCAAATTATGTTAACGAATAATAACGATGGTTTTATCAGGACAGCCAAATTATGTTAACAAATAATAACAATAGTTTTATCAGGACAGCCAAATTATGTTAACGAATAATAACAATGTTTTATCAGGACAGCCAAATTATGTTAAAAATAATAACAATGTTTTATCAGGACAGGCAAATTATGTTAACAAATAATAACAATAGTTTTATCAGGACAGCCAAATAATGTTGACGAATAATAACAATGGTTTTATCAGGACAGCCAAATTATGTTAAAAATAATAACAATGTTTTATCAGGACAGCCAAATTATGTTAAAAAATAATAACAATGGTTTTATCAGGACAGCCAAATTATGTTAACGAATAATAACAATGTTTTATCAGGACAGCCAAATTATGTTAAAAATAATAACAATGTTTTATCAGGACAGCCAAATTATGTTAACAAATAATAACAATAGTTTTATCAGGACAGCCAAATTATGTTAAAAATAATAACAATGGTTTTATCAGGACAGCCAAATTATGTTAAAAATAATAACAATGTTTTATCAGGACAGCCAAATTATGTTAACGAATAATAACAATGTTTTATCAGGACAGCCAAATTATGTTAAAAAATAATAACAATGGTTTTATCAGGACAGCCAAATTATGTTAACGAATAATAGCAATGTTTTATCAGGACAGCCAAATTATGTTAAAAATATTAACAATGTGTTATCAGGACAGCCAAATTATGTTAACGAATAATAACGATGGTTTTATCAGGACAGCCAAATTATGTTAACAAATAATAACAATAGTTTTATCAGGACAGCCAAATTATGTTAACGAATAATAACAATGTTTTATCAGGACAGCCAAATTATGTTAAAAATAATAACAATGTTTTATCAGGACAGGCAAATTATGTTAACAAATAATAACAATAGTTTTATCAGGACAGCCAAATAATGTTGACGAATAATAACAATGGTTTTATCAGGACAGCCAAATTATGTTAAAAATAATAACAATGTTTTATCAGGACAGCCAAATTATGTTAAAAAATAATAACAATGGTTTTATCAGGACAGCCAAATTATGTTAACGAATAATAACAATGTTTTATCAGGACAGCCAAATTATGTTAACGAATAATAACAAGGTTTTATCAGGACAGCCAAATTATATTAACGAATAATAACAATGGTTTTATCAGGACAGCAAAATTATGTTGACGAGTAATAACAAGGGTTTTATCAGGACAGCCAAATTATGTTAACAAATAATAACAATAGTTTTATCAGGACAGCCAAATTATGTTAACGAATAATAACAATGTTTTATCAGGACAGCCAAATTATGTTAAAAAATAATAACAATGGTTTTATCAGGACAGCCAAATTGTGTTAACGAATAATAACAATGTTTTATCAGGACAGCCAAATTATATTAACGAATAATAACAATGGTTTTATCAGGACAGCCAAATTATGTTAAAAAATAATAACAATAGTTTTATCAGGACAGCCAAATTATGTTAACAAATAATAACAATAGTTTTATCAGGACAGCCAAATTATGTTAACAAATAATAACAATAGTTTTATCAGGACAGCCAAATTATGTTAACGAATAATAACAATGTTTTATCAGGACAGCCAAATTATGTTAAAAAATAATAACAATGGTTTTATCAGGACAGCCAAATTATATTAACGAATAATAACAATGGTTTTATCAGGACAGCCAAATTATGTTAAAAAATAATAACAATAGTTTTATCACGACAGCCAAATTATGTTAACAAATAATAACAATAGTTTTATCAGGACAGCCAAATTATGTTAACAAATAATAACAATAGTTTTATCAGGACAGCCAAATTATGTTAACAAATAATAACAATGGTTTTATCAGGACAGCCAAATTATGTTAACAAATAATAACAATAGTTTTATCAGGACAGCCAAATTATGTTAAAAAATAATAACAATGGTTTTATCAGGACAGCCAAATTATGTTAACGAATAATAACAATGTTTTATCAGGACAGCCAAATTATGTTAACAAATAATAACAATAGTTTTATCAGGACAGCCAAATTATGTTAACAAATAATAACAATGGTTTTATCAGGACATCCAAAATTTGTTTAATGTTAACAAGTGGTAGCCTTTTTTTAAAACATTTTCCCTTTTTACCGACATGTAGAAATGTCACATTAATTTTCTTTTGAAATTATTTATTATCAGAGAAAAGGAAAACATATATTTTCTGTTGATATAATATTATAATTGTGTTTATGTTTGAATACATTCAAATATTCGTTTAAATATTGTAATAACATTGTATTGTTTTATACAGAATGCAGTTTGAGATCATTTTTTCCTCCAAAGCTCAACCAAATATTTAATCTAGTTTATTTCTATTTGAAGAAAAATTAAATTATTACAATGCAATCTCGGTGGATGTGGTTAGAATTTTAAAGATCATAAGTAAAAATTAGAGACAAACCTTAACAATATTTTAATGACCTTTCAAAATATAATCAGGTAACACATTTGTACACCTCAATACTGACAACAGATCCTCTAGATTTGTCAAACAGCTTGCACTAGTATCATTAAACTCAATGTTGTTATTTTGTATTCACGGATATGTTGTATCATACAAATTAATTGTTATTCTATTAATATAGTGGTCTTGCCAAAATAACAGTTCAGTCAAGGACTCTACTTACGTCCTTGGTTCAGTGAATGGATCATATTATATTTTATTTCGATGATGAAATTACAAGTTGTATATATATCATGATCAAAAATATTGTCAGTAATGCGATCATACCAATGTCAAACACCAAAATTAAGCATACCAGCAATCACAAAGTAGATACACAAGGCAATATTAATGAAGTAATATTAAACTATCAGCTAAAAAAGAGCAAGATAGAAAACAAGTAAGAACGCCTGCTCCTCTCCAAGTCTATGTAAGAGACATGTGCTGAATTCTACTTTCTCTTACCGTATTTAGGGTTGTATAATGCACAGGATTTTGCCCAGATTCTTTATTTGGTAGGAGGTGTGCGCATTATAAACAGGAACAATGTGTTTCACTCTTTCCCAGACCGGAAAATGAAATGTCCACCATGTTTTTTTGTTTACTATTGTCAACATGCAAAGTTAAATATTTCTTAAATTGTTTGGACACTATTCCACAAAATATCATATGAAAACGCCAATAAAACCCAATACCGGTACATTTAATATTTTGCAACTTTATTGAAGATGAAAAGAGATAAATGGTTCTAAAATTCTCCCAGCAAATGAAACATGCTCAAAGGACTGAAAAATATATACGACTGATATTTAATTCTTATATTTCCGACGACGATTTTTTTCAAAAGTCCATGCGCACTATAGACACGAACTAGTTTTTTTCTGGAAATTTTCAAGGCCAAGACGGGGTGCGCATTATGCACCAATGCGCATTATGCAACCCTAAATACGGTAGTCACTATTTGGTCAGACGATTTAATTATGAGCAATATTTGTGCATTGCAACAGGATAAGACAAGGATAGTAAAGTAGGGATGGCCAACCATGCAATTTTTTTTGTAACAATCTTAGTGTTGGTGTCATTGGTTGTGCAGCGAAATCCCTCTTAAATATCATGAATCATACTACAAAGACTAACCAATATGTTTTCAAAATAAATTCCCCTCAGGAAAGGGAGGCAGATATATTACTACTTAACTATGGGAAGTTTATAAACAAAAAATTAAAATCGTCGTTTATCATACATGTAAATACTAGAACTCATACTTCCCTCTCCGTTCATTTAAAGAAACGAGGGAAATATTTTTATTTAATTTTACAATACAACTATCATTTAATCTTATATTTTAAAACATACATACATATCCTCGTAGGCTTTATTATAGTTTATAAAAACGTAGATATCAAATTTAGTGCACACAACACATTTCTGGAATAACCTTCATCATGTACGCTCAAAATCGAAAGATTGGAAAGCCAAATAATTTAAAGTTTTGGGAGCACCAAAAGGTCTGTTTATCAATTTCTCATATTGTCTCTTACTAGATTTTATTGAATAATTCTATTATTTTAACCAAACATCAGACAATGCAATATACATTTAAGATTTACTGATGTATTATTAAGCAAATGTGATCATGCTATTATGTACAGCCTCTGTATCAAATCATATTCCTATCAAATGATATTTGTTTTTGTAAATATTCCTTCACATTTTAATTGTTATCCGAATCAACAATGTTGTTTGTTTTGTTTTGTTTGCAATAAAAAAAAGTGAATAAAATGCATTATTTCTTTACCCTGCCATTATAGAGAAAGAATGATAAGAATGAACAACCTTCATCAGAATACCCTCAAAGTCAAAAGAGTGAAAGGCTAAATAATTTAAAACTCTTTAGGAAGAAGAAAATCAACGTGCTTAAACAGCATAGCAATAATTGTCTAAAGTCACATATGCCTTAGGGAGGAGAACCTGAGCTTTAATAATAATTAACAACTGTAAATTTGAATAATAGATATATATGATAGAGATAATTACCTACTAAGGAGTAAAACCAAAGAGTGGTTGGAATCAGAATAATGTGTCTGAGTGGAGCGACATGTCTACCCAATTACTGTTGTGTCAGTGAGATAGCACTATAAAAATCCAACTTTGTGTGTTGGTCTAGTACAAAGCGAATATCATCATCACCATCTAATCAATTTTTACTTGTTCTCATAACGATATAGCTGAACAAATGCTCATTTGGCATTAAAACCAAATTGTAGGTAGTGTAAATTACACTGCATACGAGATCAACTATGCAGCATCAAGAAAAACTTGTAAAAACAGATTTAGTACGAGTTGGTCTGCACGAACTCCATAAAAGCGTAGTGTCTGGAAATAACAAGCTGTAACAAAATAAAGACTTTTCTATGACCTTATTAATATGTGTGTGAAAAGTATGAAGATACCAAATGGATGATCGAATGCCATAAATCGATGAATGACGGACAATGGCCAACAGAAAATGTAAACAAAAAATAGGCAATGGTCCACAAAACTCTACACAGAAAACAAAAGATAGAGAGACATGAACCCCACTAAAACAAAAGATAGAGAGACATGAATCCCACTAAAACAAAAGATAGAGAGACATGAATCCCACTAAAACAATGTTTCTTTCTACAAAGGAGTACCGGTATATGCATACCTCCAGCTCATCCTGAGATGTGCTAAGTTTTATCTTATTTGAGGAGTGTATATGCTACTTACTGATCGTCGCTGGCTTTATCCCACTTTGTATTGGGAAGAATTGTATAGGCCTCTTTCCGCGATTTTCCCATTGGATTTTGGAACTGTTCCGACAGTGTGATACACTGTATGTTTTCTTTTGTTGTTGTACAGATATATAATATAATTAATAACACAGGATAAAACAATGGTTTGTGAATTAAAACAAACACTTGTCTTTAATCATCAAATGCTTTAATCACCAAAATAGGTGCATCGTCTATCAAAAAATCAATTCTAAAATTCAACAAAAGGTATATTAATCACATTCTGTGCAATACCATATTAACTTACAAACAATATATCATTCATTATCCTCTGTGGTGTATTAAAACCTTTCACAACCTAGTATTAACAAATAATCAAGTCAATAGTCAAACCTGCCCATACGTCACCTCTATCAAGCAGTCACCTGTATTAAATGGTCACCTTTTTCTTGTCCTGTCATAGAAAAATTTATAAGAATTGAATGTCTTATAAGGTCACTTTTTCTTTCTCCCAAAGGTGACCTCTTAATACAGGTGTAACTATTGTTATTTAATCACATTTATTAATTATTTTAGATGTTTCAAACTGTAATGTATATTTTGAACATTTTCGGCAGGTAAAAGTACCTGGTATCGCCCCTTATTGAAAGGCCTGGGCCTGTATTAGGCTTATAACCTAGGTAAAAGTACCTGGTATCGCCCCTTATTGAAAGGCCTGGGCCTGTATTAGGCTAATAACCTAGGTAAAAGTACCTGGTATCGCCCCTTATTGAAAGGCCTAGGCCTGTATTAGGCTTGTAACCTATGCCAACTGAACAGAAGTCAATCCCATGATCAAGTATGTATATATTCTGTTCATCTTTTGATTGATCTAAATTCCTATTAAATATTTCCCACACTGGATCTCTGATTCGCTCCATTCAAATTCAATAATGTGACCAATCCAAAGATATTGTTATTACAGTTGGTCTTTATACATAACTAAACAGTGTGGAGATTTTTTTGCTTTACATTTTATGCTAATTTGCCAAACTGATAACTTTTGTCCAGATATAGGCCATATTTATTGTTTATGTTACAAACACTAATCTTGTTCTTGCATTAAAAAGTAAATATAATTGTAATAGCAGTTTAAGAAGTTAATTCCAGCCTATAAAGATGTCTTATTATTAACATTTTGAGGTACCAGGAGTAGGAGCATACCATTTTTGAGTTTTAAATACAGGATGTTGTATAGAATCCCCTTGTTTAAATGTTAATGGCTTTTTAGAAGATCCAAACAGCCGTGAAAATACAGGAGACTGCATTCCACTACTTTCTCCAAATGGTGGCTCGTCGTCGTATGATTGAGAACACAGTGTTGCTAGGTTGTCTAGACGTACAAATATATCATCAAGTTTGTCTTCAAAGCTATCCATAGATTCCCCTATCTCTTTGATATCATCATCACCTGCAAACATTAATTGATGAAAGTTTTGTCCGTTAGTTAACAATATACAAAGATAAAATGGCATTCTACAAATTGAGATGTTCTAGGTATTGATGTTCTAGGTCATTGAATTCCATCCACAAACCTAACATTAACGACATGTGTTCGAGTCCCAATACCCATTTTAAACATAGAAATCAACTCAATGGCACACAAATCTTTCCTAATAAGTTGTGATAATCGCGACAGAGTCAAAACATATTGCTGACGATAAAAACCTCTTACACGTATATTTTGAAGTAATTTTCATTTATTTCATTGTCATATACATTTTTATTGTAACCAATGTACAAATATCATTCAGTATTGGAGTCATGTGTTATATAATATAATATCAGTGCCAACAACCAGCAATTTACATAAATATTGGCTTTCAAACATTGCAGTACTTGTGAAGACCTAAGATGAAGAATATCAATCACAGTGTACTGCAGTAAGTAAACAGCAAGTACAGTGAGTGAGTGATTGTTGTTTAACGCCAATTCAGCAATTTTTCAGCTATATCATGGCAAGAACAAGTTAATTATCAATGAGATGATGATGAGGTCCGCTTTCTTCTAGACCAACATGCTGAGTTGTATTTTTATAGTGCTAGCTCACTGAAACAGCAGTCTACGGGTAGACATGTCGTTCCACTCGGACACATTATTCTGATTCCGAGCCAACCAGTCTTTGCTCTCACTCCTTAATGCTGCATGCTTAGCGGAGAAGCAACAAATAGAATACCAATTTTATAGTCTTTGGTTTGACCCGACCGGGGCTCAAACCCATGATCTACCGAGCACAAGATGAGCACGCTAATCATTACACCACCGATGCGGTTCTCTAAAAATGAAGCTCATGTCTAATCTACAAAACATATATATATATATACATCTAGTCAGAAAACATATCCAACTGTATAGATGATTAAGATAGAGCTTATAGGTGTCAACTATGAAGAAGCTGTGATTCTCATAATACAGCTGAGCACATGAACATAAACATGGATGAACCGAGAATGCAAGAAACACTTCCTACTTTCTACAAGCAGGGAATAATTACCACAATACTTACTCAAGAAATATTTCAGTTTAATATCTTGTAGAATTCTATTGAAATCTATTCCAGTCCAATCTATAAACCTATTCCACATGAAAGACACAATCTCGTACTCGTTGCTCTGTTTAGATACATCCTTCTTTATAGCAGCAATAGACTCGTTCAATATGGCAACAAATATATTAATCAACAAAAACATCACAGTGAAAAAGAATGCGAAGAAGAACAACGGACCAAATACTCTGTTGACTTCACCCAGCGATCTGTAGTCATATTTCCCAAGGGCAAACGCAATCAACGTCTCTATGGCATCCATCATACTTTTATAAGACGTTAAATTTGGTCCAAACATTAAGTATCCCCATATAGCATATCCCAGGATAAATATAGTTAAAGCAAAGGAAAAGGCTGTAAGTTCACCGGCTGAGTTACCTATAACACCTGCAAGCATTGACATCCTACGATTAAACCGGAACATGTGAAGAAGTTTAATTATGTAAATATAAATAGTAAATGCAAGAATGTAACCAAATATTTCGTCCCACAAGGCAAGTCTCTGGAAGTTGTGAAACCTATCTGAAATTAAAAACAAAATATTTGTTCACAAAATACAGATAGTTTTCATAGCTTGAAAACATATATTTTTTATGATTATATCCATCAAAATACTTTCCAATTGTTTGTTTATATATGTATTGCCATTGGAGATCCAATTATCAAGAAATGACAGTTGAGATCTCATTGATGGGTTTAATCTTGTTACATTTTATCACATGTTTACAAGCCATAACGATCGGTATATGTTGGTTTTTGTTTTTTTGTTTTGTTTTTATTATTTGTAAATTTTTTTTGTAGAGGTAGAAGTTCATTTAGTTGATATAAGTGTAATTACTGACCATCACTGTTTTAACTTTGTTTTTAAAAATAACAAGTGTGGACACAGAAATGTGCTGTCCAAAAGGCAAGTGTGGATGTCAATATTTCATATTATTAACTTTAAAAAAAAAAAAAATCCTGGACACGGTCCTGGATTTTTTTTAATAAAAAACTAATCCTGGATTATTATTTTTGCTTAAAATCCGGTCCTGTATTTTTATTTCAAATTTTCATCATAGCCCCCCCCCCCTCCCAAGGGATATAAAATTGTATCATTAATAATAAATTAATAAATAATAAATTCAGATTTTCTATTTAAAATAAATTTCATTTACAAAACCACTGATATTTGTTCAATTTTTAATGCTGATTTAAGCTTTAGTCACAACAAATTTTTAATTTTCTCTTTAAACTGTCGAAACATAACATTTATTTAAACTGTAAAATTCACAAATAAAATTCACCCCCTCCCTCCCTTTTTCCCTTTTTTCTTGTTTAAATCAATGATCAACAATATTCCAGAATCAAACAAATGAATAAATATAACAGATTTCTTATACATGTATCTTTTTACCATGCAGTCAGTGTGTTTTAAATCGGTCATCCAATCAGGACGCTCATTATTCTTGTCCAAGATAAAAATACATCGCTAAAGTAAATTTACCTGTGGTTTTAGAGTAGAAGATTTTTAGAAATCTAACATAAAATTTCCCAATTCAACTCGTAAATTTACATAGAAATCGGAGATATTTCGTCATAAAACTTCACACATGGTTTTGTCTATCATATTTCTTGAAGACAAACATAACATTTTATTGCATTTATCAATATTGTATGAGTATCAACAGTTTTTTCAACACCGTATCTGTTTCTCGATACAGCCGCAACTTCAACTCGTAAATTTACATAGAAATCGGAGATATTTCGTCATAAAACTTCACACATGGTTTTGTCTATCATATTTCTTGAAGACAAACATAAAATGTTATAGCATTTATCAATATTTTATGAGTATCAACAGTTTTTTCAACACCGTATCTGTTTCTCGATACAGCCGCCCGATTACAGTGACCCGTGACCCAGATTAGCAGATCTCAGCAGTTTTTTCTGAATAAGGTTGTTTAATAACACTTGAGCTCTGTCTCTTACATCCCTGAAATTATATATACAGGCTAATAATTTAAAAAGATAGAAGATAGATAACTGTTTTTTAATAATTAACATATAAAATTCATATAAAAGAATATTTACCTCTTAATTTCTTTACATTTCTCAATGCCAAGTTAGTTATGGCATGCCTCATAATGTACATTACTATACTGACAATGGCCAAACAAACATTTACAATCTCTAAAATATTCCAGAAACTTCCAAAATATTTTCTTCCTTCCTTTCTGATCTTTCTTAGCTCTCTTACAAAATAATAAAATATGAATATCACTGATAAAATTTCACAAGAAACTACGAAAATACCATATCCTCCAATGTAGGAAAATAATCTAAAAGTTTTTAGAGAAAACTCTGTAACTATTTTTCCAGTTGTTGAAATCTCAAAAGATGTAAAAATGTATGAAAACATGTTGACATTTGGATTGTATATAGAGAATTCAATGAACATTCCTCTCGAATATCTGTCAATCCAATTTAAATCTTCTAATTCATTCACTATTTGTGTTGCACGATCATGCTGACCAATTAAATCAGCAACATATCCACCTCCTGGATAAATTCCATATGCACCACTGAACGGCACTCCATCATTATCATGAAAGGAGCGAAAACTCCACGGATTATTTCGTACTGGAGCAGTACTGTGTCCTGAAGTTAACTCTACCCAACCTTTGTCATAGGTTTTCTCATCCTCCATACTTGATGACCAGTCATGACTACAGTCACCCAGCACAGTATGAATAACAAAAGGTATATAACAGGATTCTACAATAAATTAATCAAAACGTGAATGACATAAATATCATCCTCATTTTCAACATGTAATGTAGCAAAATATAACATAGTGACCTATATCATTTATAAGTAGAATTTTTGACAAAGGATTTCTTCTGTATGTTCAATATATTTGTTTTCTATTCTAAGTTGTGCTACTGGTTACCATAACGATAATAAGCAGACGTCATAAGAGATTACACCAGTTGTTAATAAGATTTCTCGATTGCCCTAATTTTTGCATTAAGATATGTTTTAAACCCAAATAAGCAATGGTCAAAACAATACCCACCTGTTTATCTATGTATTACCATTGGAGATCCAATTATCAAGAGTGAGGGGGGTTGGGATCCCATTAATCAGTTTAACCTCTCCACAATTTTGTGTATGTCCCAAGACAGGATCTGGATTTCCAACGTCATATATCGGGGTCTCTTTTTTATGTTCAATAAGTTGAGGCGAGAGGTGACGTTCTTCATCTCATAGTTAATGTCACCAATATATATTAGCATATCATAATGTGAAATGACCCCAAGTTTGTAGTTAACAGTAGAACTATTAATATTTAATAATTTCATTGCAATGATGGATACCAAATACTGATTGTTATTTAAGTTGGTAGTTCTTTATAAACTCACCAGGTCTCACTCTTTGTTGCCGTAGCCTTACAGGGCCTACTCTATAAGATGTAAACTCACCAGGTCTCACTCTTTGTTGCCGTAGCCTTACATGGCCTACTCTATAAGGTGTAAACTCACCAGGTCTCACTCTTTGTTGCCGTAGCCTTACAGGGCCTACTCTATAAGATGTAAACTCACCAGGTCTCACTCTTTGTTGCTGTAGCCTTACAGGGCCTATTCTATAAGATGTAAACTCACCAGGTCTCACTCTTTGTTGCCGTAGCCTTACAGGGCCTACTCTATAAGATGTAAACTCACCAGGTCTCACTCTTTGTTGCCGTAGCCTTACAGGGCCTATTCTATAAGATGTAAACTCACCAGGTCTCACTCTTTGTTGCCGTAGCCTTACAGGGCCTACTCTATAAGATGTAAACTCACCAGGTCTCACTCTTTGTTGCAGTAGCCTTACAGGGCCTACTCTATAAGGTGTAAACTCACCAGGTCTCACTCTTTGTTGCCGTAGCCTTACAGGGCCTACTCTATAAGATGTAAACTCACCAGGTCTCACTCTTTGTTGCCGTAACCTTACAGGGCCTACTCTATAATATGTAAACTCACCAGGTCTCACTCTTTGTTGCCGTAGCCTTACAGGGCCTACTCTATAAGATGTAAACTCACCAGGTCTCACTCTTTGTTGCCGTAGCCTTACAGGGCCTACTCTATAAGGTGTAAACTCACCAGGTCTCACTCTTTGTTGCCGTAGCCTTACAGGGCCTACTCTATAAGATGTAAACTCACCAGGTCTCACTCTTTGTTGCCGTAGCCTTACAGGGCCTACTCTATAAGATGTAAACTCACCAGGTCTCACTCTTTGTTGCCGTAGCCTTACATGGCCTACTCTATAAGATGTAAACTCACCAGGTCTCACTCTTTGTTGCCATAGCCTTACAGGGCCTACTCTATAAGATGTAAACTCACCAGGTCTCACTCTTTGTTGCCGTAGCCTTACAGGGCCTACTCTATAAGATGTCACTCACCAGGTCTCACTCTTTGTTGCCGTAGCCTTACAGGGCCTACTCTGTAAGATGTAAACTCACCAGGTCTCACTCTTTGTTGCCGTAGCCTTACAGGGCCTACTCTATAAGGTGTAAACTCACCAGGTCTCACTCTTTGTTGCCGTAGCCTTACAGGGCCTACTCCATAAGATGTAAACTCACCAGGTCTCACTCTTTGTTGCTGTAGCCTTACAGGGCCTACTATATAAGATGTAAACTCACCAGGTCTCACTCTTTGTTGCCGTAGCCTTACAGGGCCTACTCTATAAGATGTAAACTCACCAGGTCTCACTCTTTGTTGCCGTAGCCTTACAGGGCCTACTCCATAAGATGTAAACTCACCAGGTCTCACTCTTTGTTGCCGTAGTCTTACAGGGCTACTCTATAAGATGTAAACTCACCAGGTCTCACTCTTTGTTGCTGTAGCCTTACAGGGCCTACTCTATAAGATGTAAACTCACCAGGTCTCACTCTTTGTTGCCATAGCCTTACAGGGCCTACTCTATAAGATGTAACTCACCAGGTCTCACTCTTTGTTGCCATAGCCTTACAGGGCCTACTCTATAAGATGTAAACTCACCAGGTCTCACTCTTTGTTGCCGTAGCCTTACAGGGCCTACTCTATAAGGTGTAAACTCACCAGGTCTCACTCTTTGTTGCCGTAGCCTTACAGGGCCTACTCTATAAGATGTAAACTCACCAGGTCTCACTCTTTGTTGCCGTAACCTTACAGGGCCTACTCTATAAGATGTAAACTCACCAGGTCTCACTCTTTGTTGCCGTAGCCTTACAGGGCCTACTCTATAAGATGTAAACTCACCAGGTCTCACTCTTTGTTGCCGTAGCCTTACAGGGCCTACTCTATAAGAAGTAAGAGTAGAAACAATTCTATCACCTAGTTCACCTAAGTGGTCTCCATTCCAGTGATGTAAAACATACAAGTTTGGTAATAGTTCCTTCTTTATCCATTTCCAAATATCATCTATTTTATGAATCTGAAAATGTGGGTTTTTCTTTTAAAAGACAAAATATTTCTTGAATAACAGTATTTTTGACTTGCAAATAATAAAAATGATTTGACATCTTTGCACAAACTCTACTATAAATAATCAAAATATATGTATCCTGCTAAGTTGGGTGTCTTATAAGAGGCAGGGTTCACTCCCGGTTTTAGGTGGGGTCTGTGTTGCTCATCTTTTTAGTTTTCTGTGTTATGTTGTGTTTTTGTTCTTGTGTTTGTCTTTGTCCTGTATGCCCAATGTTACCAGTGTCTCTGGATTGTACATTCTTGATTGCCCCTTTGGTTTCCTCTAACTTTTATTTGAAGAACTTAATAATAATAAATAACAAAATACAAATGTAATAAACATTTGTTTTAAAAACTGCAACTGACCATATCGATTTAATGCTCATGTGATATAATAACTTGAGCAGATTAGCAACATTATTGACCTTGGTTTTCCTTGAGTAATTTATAAGTCATATAGAATGTTCAGTAAACTACTACATGAAAAGCTACAATGTAGCATTGTTACCTAGCACAAAGCATATAGGGGAATAATTTTGGATCTTTTTTTAATTATTATAGCAATACAATATCTTGATTGGAATAAACTCTGTTGTACTGACATAGGACAAATCATGTTTTATTGTTAATATTTTAAAAATACAAATTGTGACCTTGTATTTCGGTTACACTGACCTTAGTTACGTTGCTTTATTTAATGCCAATATTTTAACAATATATTATTTGATATAGAATAGCCTTGGATCTCTCTTATGCTGTTGTTGGCTTAGCTAGATTTTTACATTAATATTAAGAATTAACATATTAGATTTATTATTAGCTTGTATCTCAGTTATACTGACCTTGGTTAAGTTGTGGTCTACTGTTAATATTTTCACAATAGCATCTTTGACATGGAATGACCTTGAATCTCTGTTATTACTGGCTACCAGTATTATCAAAGCCAGAAACAAAAAGTAGAAAATAATTTCTCTTAAGACAGTATGCATTTTCATTTCATTCAGTCTAATTTCTCTGGCCTTAGCCACCTCTTCTGGGGCAGGTGGCTCTATATGCAGGGGCTGCCGCAATACTGTGAAATAAACAAAATGAATGATTTCATAGTCATGTGTCACTCTACTCAATGAATAAGTTGTCTACATCTGTATAAAAATCATTATAAGATATATGGCATGGTGTAAATTATAATCAAAGACCATTTGATGCTCCAGAATGGTCAAACAAAATTTAATGGGAAAGATTGCTTATGTGTTGAGTTTTTATTGGATCATCTCTGATTTTTCATACTCAATGGTTAACACTTATATTGTGCCTAATATCACTCTTCTGCTGTCAACAATGTAAACATATAGGAATCTAACACTGCAATCTCCGACACCCAAGGGTAAGATTTCAATTGTTCTCTGACGAGGCTTGTACAAGAATGTCTTCCACCCCTAAATATAAGGAACTGGCTTATTTTTTTAGTGAGAATGTGTACTCTTTATTACACTAACAACATTGTTCTGCATCAGAAATCGTGTAATGCTTTCTCTTGTTATTTTTTCACATTCAATTCTGGTTTCTTAATATGAAGATTAAGATTTCATTCAAAATAGAGCAAGATTTATCTTATTACTTAAATCTTACCTCGTTTTGGTTCAGTGTGGATTAATTCTTCATCTTTCTTCAGTTTATTTGATATATCAGGATCAAAATCAGTTTCTTCTTCAATGTCAGGTTTCTTTAGCAATGCAGCAAGGAGAACAGCAATCAAGATTATCTAAAAAAAAAGTTCATCAAGAAAAGCTGTCTTAAAATTTAAATTTAAACTTGAGCCGGCATTGCTCCCCTTGTTATAACTTTTCTGTTTATTATTCATTGATCTTTAATATAGAAATAGAAATAGAAATAGAAATACTTTATTAAACCAATTAAGGACCCTTGTGGGTTTATAATTTCATACAATGATTACAATGATTAGAATACATAACACAAATTAAATTGATGAATTATAATAGTGATTTACCAGGAGGGAAGCATGCGAACAAGGGAGATAAAAGATTAACCATTACATATTATATGGATTATATATAATGCAAGATAAATATACAGTTTGGGTCGAGTCATGTTTGTAGGTTCTGAGGAGATATTTTAACATTCCTTTGACGTTTTAATTAACGATTATAATAGAAGCATACAAACTTTGAAATCATGTGCATAATATTCAAACAGGCTAGTTAAAAAAAATTCTGAGCAAAAACGTATTATATACAAAACAATTAGAGTTAAGACTATTATATCTTTAATTTAATTTCAATTCATTAAGTACCTGTGTATGTCAATTCTTAAATAATAGAAATAACTACCTTTATTGGTTGTATAACTGTAACAGACTCAAATATAGACAAAATCATGGATGACAACCAGTTTATTGATTTTTCTTTGCCCCACTCCATACTGTAGAGAAAGGTAAAGAAACAGGAAACTCCAGATGATATAAACACCAAGATCCAACCAATATAAACACACCAATGTGGTAGTTCAAATTTCTTTTTCCTTTTAGCATGTAACCCTTCAGTTGGGACATTAGTAATTATCTTCTGATGTCCATCACATATTTCTGATTGAAATTTGTCCTCAATTTCTGTGAAATCTGTTTTTTGATGCTCAATTTCTGTGTAATCTGTTTTTTGATGGTCAATTTCTGTATAATCTGTTTCTGAATGATCATTTTCAGAAGTGTTCCCCTCCGTCACAAAATCATAATCAGATATTTCCTTCATCGTCATGTCATCACATTTGATAAGCCTTGGTTTCAATCTTATTTGTGATAGCGTTCTTATTGGTTTCACATTGCCAACAAATGCATTTGTGATTCTTGTTTCTTTTGGACGTGACTTACGGAATATCAAATCAATTAAAATGTTAATTGGTAGCACAACTAAACTCGATACAACACTAATGTATAAACCATTCAGTGTAAATTCAAGTGGTCCAATTTTAAAAGATTCAACATTCTGAACCTTTTCCTCTGCTTGATAAAACATGGCATTAGCTACCATTGTAGTAAAAATCAGTGATAAAATGCACGACAATCTTTGAGATCGTGTAAAATTGCTTCTTTGAGGTCTTGAGAAGATAGATATCCACAAATGTGAGTCACTGAAACTCCTTTTTGTTTTAGTAACGAAGAGATTCTGGAAGCTTGTTAGATCACTGGCTCCACTCACTGGTATTAATCTGTCAACCATGCCATCATCTTCTTCTACAGCAAACCATTTGTTACACAAGAAAAAGAACCTAAAACACACCAGGGTTAGTTGTGCTAGTTACAAAGGAAAATGAACACACAACACATTAGGATTAATAAAATAAATAAACAAAACAAAATGTTGTCGGTTAATTGTGCTAATTACACATGAAATAGAACCTACAACACATCAGGGTCAGTTGTGCTAGAAATACCACACTGCCAGTTAATTGTACTAATTACACATGTAAAAGAACCTACAACACATCAGGGTTAATTGTGCTAAAAAAAATACCACACTGCCAGTTAATTGTGCTTATTACACATGAAAAAGAACCTACAACACATCAGGGTTAATTGTGCTAAAAAATATCACACTGCCAGTTAATTGTGCTTATTACACATGAAAAAAGAACCTACAACACATCAGGGTTAATTGTGCTAATTACCTGTAGCACATCAGTGTTTTTAAAAATAAGAAATAGAGCCTATAGCATATCAGGGTTTATTTGTCTTTGATGATTTGTAACCATATTTTTAACATCAGTAACACAATTGGTACCACATGTGGAGCAGGAATTAAGACATTTGTGGCCCTTTGTTTTTTCTATAGGGATTGTGTTGTTCAATCTTTTGTTTTCTGTAAAGTATTTTTGTCGAATTTACGTTCAATGCATATCACAAATTGCTACAATAATGTAAAAAAGGAATTTAGAAAAAAGCAGGAAGGTGAGAATAATTTTGTAATTCATCACAAAACATTAACCTCCAATTGTAAATTTCCTTACCTATGTTTCAGGTAATTTGCAGATAACCAATTTATTAAAAATAAACTAATACATTTACAAAACTTGATTTATTAACAGTTTATAATTAAAATGAATGTCTTACGTTTCTCCAGTTTGTAAATCTGTTACAATAACTTTACTAAGATACCATCCTTGGTTCTTGCCCTTTCCTGAGCTATCATGCCAGATCCTAACAAATGTTAGGGGCCCCAACCATTCAGATACACTCATTATGTAGTTGTTTACACTCCCTCTAGACAAGGTCTGAAAAAAAATATTAAAAAGAATCTTAAATTGTATTCTAGTGTGCTTCATAAAAGTGATGTCAAAATTAAAACATGTAGACATTATGCATTAAAAAACTTTACTATCAGGGGAGATAACACCTGATTGTAAACCTGTAGACATCATGTGTGACAGAAACTTTTACTATCAGGGGAGATAACAACTGATTGTAAACATGTAGACATTATGTGCGACAGAAACTTTTACAATCAGGGGAGATAACAACTGATTGTAAACCTGTAGACATTATGTGTGACAAAAACTTTTACAATCAGGGGAGATAACAACTGATTGTAAACCTGTAGACATTATGTGTGACAGAAACTTTTACAATCAGGGGAGATAACATCTGATTGTAAACCTGTAGACATCATGTGTGACAGAAACTTTTATTATCAGGGGAGATAACAACTGATTGTAACCTGTAGACATCATGTGTGACAGAAACTTTTACTATCAGGGGAGATAACAACTGATTGTAAACCTGTTAATATTATGTGCGACAGAAACTTTTACTATCAGGGGAGATAACAACTGATTGTAAACATGTAGACATTATGTATGACAGAAAATTTTACTATCAGGGGAGATAACAACTGATTGTAAACATGTAGACATCATGTGTGACAGAAACTTTTACTATCAGGGGAGATAACAACTGATTGTAAACCTGTAGACATTATGTATGACAGAAAATTTTATTATCAGGGGAGATAACAACTGATTGTAAACCTGTAGACATTATGTGTGACAGAAACTTTTACTATCAGGGGAGATAACAACTGATTGTAAACCTTTAGTCATTATGTGTGACAGAAACTTTTACTATCAGGGGAGATAACAACTGATTGTAAACATGTAGACATTATGTATGACAGAAAATTTTACTATCAGGGGAGATAACAACTGATTGTAAACCTGTAGACATTATGTGTGACAGAAACTTTTACTATCAGGGGAGATAACAACTGATTGTAAATCTGTAGACATTATGTGTGACAGAAACTTTTACTATCAGGGGAGATAACAACTGATTGTAAACATGTAGACATTATGCATGACAGAAAAAATTACTATCAGGGGAGATAACAACTGATTGTAAACATGTAGACATCATGTGTGACAGAAACTTTTACTATCAGGGGAGATAACAACTGATTGTAAACCTGTAGACATTATGTGTTACAGAAACTTTTACTATCAGGGGAGATAACAACTGATTGTAAACCTGTAGACATTATGTGTGACAGAAACTTTTACTATCAGGGGAGAAAACAACTGATTGTAAACCTGTAGACATTATGTGTGACAGAAACTTTTACTATCAGGGGAGATAACAACTGATTGTAAACATGTAGACATTATGTGTGACAGAAACTTTTACTATCAGGGGAGATAACAACTGATTGTAAACATGTAGACATTATGTATGACAGAAAATTTTACTATCAGGGGAGATAACAACTGATTGTAAACCTGTAGACATTATGTGTGACAGAAACTTTTACTATCAGGGGAGATAACAACTGATTGTAAATCTGTAGACATTATGTGTGACAGAAACTGTTACCATCAGGGGAGATAACAACTGATTGTAAACATGTAGACATTATGCATGACAGAAAAATTTACTATCAGGGGAGATAACAACTGATTGTAAACATGTAGACATCATGTGTGACAGAAACTTTTACTATCAGGGGAGATAACAACTGATTGTAAACCTGTAGACATTATGTGTGACAGAAACTTTTACTATCAGGGGAGATAACAACTGATTGTAAACCTGTAGACATTATGTGTGACAGAAACTTTTACTATCAGGGGAGAAAACAACTGATTGTAAACCTGTAGACATTATGTGTGACAGAAACTTTTACTATCAGGGGAGATAACAACTGATTGTAAACCTGTAGACATTATGTGTGACAGAAACTTTTACTATCAGGGGAGATAACAACTGATTGTAAACCTGTAGACATTATGTGTGACAGAAACTTTTACTATCAGGGGAGATAACAACTGATTGCAAAACTTTAGACATTGTGTGTGACAGAAACTTTTACTATCAGGGGAGATAACAACTGATTGTAAACATGTAGAGGGGTGTTAGGGATATGGTGTTTAACGCCACTTTCAACAATAGTTCAGTTATATCGTGGCAGTCAGTTTTATTGGTGGAGGAAACCAGAGTGCACGGAGAAAACCACTGACCTGCTACAAGTGACTGATAACTTCATCAGTAAACATGTAGACATTATGTGATAGAAACTTTTTACTATGAGGGGAGATAACAACTGGTGAACATTTTGAAAGTGGAAAAGTTCCTGTTATTTATCATGTATTTACCTTTATTTGTTTATCATCTTCTAGTTGTCTAACGCCAGTATCTTTGAAATCACCAGCTAATATAAAGCTAACATGTGACCTAGTTCCTGCCCCTCGTCTCATACCAGTACAGACAGTTATCTGGTAACAGTAGTTCTCTTGTATAACATTGTCTATCAGAGGTGAAACTCCCCACTGTAGAAAAAAACAATATTTCTATTTATTTCATACTATTATGCTTTATTACCAGCCAAAACTATACATTAGGAAAATAAAAGTATTTTCTTTGTTTCTTGTAACTCATACAATTCAATGTCAAGATTGGAAAATATACAAAAAATCACATACAATCTACAAGTCTTTCAAGCTAAAATGCACAACAATTCTCTTGAAAGAAATATTATCAATCTTACCCCTCCCAGTCAGAAAGTTGAAAATAATAGGGTAAACAATAATGATTCTATGATCAACAACAACAGAACCCACTCACTCTGGGGAAACTTGAAATTCATCACACAAACTAGAAGTATTGTAAAAGTAGTACTTGGTCATTTAGGAGTCAGCTGTGTATTATTCCCATTCAAACCCATAATATATTTTAGGCCTGTAAATATATCATTCATTCAGTTTGAATGTCTATAATGCCACTTTCAGCATATCCCCATTTAACTGGTAAATCCCTTCAAATTTATAAGATAAAATAGTTCAGGGGATCACACCTTGGTACCTTCTGACATTATTTAAAATGGTATTCTCATCAAGGCCTGACATGCTAAATACAATGATTCTAAGTGGTAGCAACATATACATAATATCAAAAGTGTTCTTAAATGACATCAGACACAAATAATCAACAAATTACCGTAGGTATTAATTCAATACATAAATATATATATCCAGATTGGATAAAAAATGCCAACATAGTGTGTGTAATGCTTTTTTGTGTAAATGAATTGTACTTGTCTGTATTGTCTGTAAAAATGGAAAATAAAAAAAAAATGAAAAAATAAAAAAATAAAAATTACCTTGATAATATCCTTTTTGTCTTGATGTCTGGTCCATATAAGTCCTAGGAAATACAGAAATAGAAATCCACATAGTGTTGACAGGACAGCCCAATTATCCTTAATTTTTTGGTCCAAGTTATTGAAGACAGTTTGGAAGTCTATTTCATTTGGTGGTACAAAGAAATCTACACCAAATGATGTTAGATGGTTACATAGACATCTGGTAAAATTAGTGTTAGATAATGAACTCACCTGAAAATAAACAAAAACAAAGATTTGAGGGAAAAAAAAGGAAAAAATAACATTTTGAATATCTATAAAAGTGTATAAAAGTTCCTTAATTCTGTTGATGATGAATGACAAAAGCTTTTAGGTTATCAATATACACCATACACAGATTCATATGTAAAAGAAATTGTATATATATAATAAATTGATAGAAATCTATTTCAACATAGAAATAATCTAGAATGTCACCCTTCAATTAATCTTAAATGCTTTTAAGAGGCTTTTCTTATTGGGGGATTGGTTGAAACTGCCAGAATTATTAACTATCTACATAAATAAATCCTCTTTTTGAGACAACCCATTTTCATATATCCCATTGGACTGACAGAAGGGTGGTCTTTTCAAAACCGTTTTTCAAATTAAAAAGAAGTTTGAAGAATCTGTATTTTTGCAACTGTGGTGTTATGATCAGTTTTTCAACAACTCAAGTGTTTATGGATGAATTGAAAGAATTTATTAATTGTGTAAATGTATACTATCTACATATTAAACCTAAAGCTTGCCCCCCCCCCCCCCCCCCCCCCACCCCCACCCCCACCTTCCAGTCCACTCCTACACCTCTGTATGTGATGTGCAACTTACAGAACAGTTATCAGAAATCCATTTGTCTTGCATAGTATTCCAGTAATAACACCCGGACGTCACAAAACTTAAGGTATAATTAACTACGTCTGATTCCTCTAGTTCATAATCATAATAATCATAATAATCCTCATATACATCAATCTCTGATACATTAACTATAAAGAGAAAACAAGATCTCAAAGGAATTTTTATTATAAAATTAAAATAATAAGAAAATGGATATTTGTGTGGGTCATAAACAACAAGAGTTTCAATAATTAATGCAACACACACTAAATCGTGTTTAGATGCCCCAGAAGATTTCAATATGCTGCAAGTAATAATACAATAGAATTTGTCTTCTTTTGAAATGAAGAAAGTCCATGTTCATTTTTTCTAGATTTTATGATTGTGCAGTCCATATAGGTCTGTTCTAAGATTACAAATATATGCTGAGTTTGGGTAACCATAGTTCTTTGTCGGTTACCAAAAAAAAAAAAATAGCCACTAGTGACTGTCGGGAAGTTCGGACACGAGAGGCATATTTTTCATACTCGAACAGACAGGCAGTGATTTTTTTAATCATACAGATTTGCATATTCTGTTTTATAAACATTTAAGGTAGAACACATAATAATATCTGACAAAATTTTTTTTTCATTGTTATAGGGGGCAAATATATTCTTTAATAACAAGGTTAAAAACTTGTGTGACAGCACTACCGGGAGAGTGAAATAATTATCTTGGTCCTTGTGATCTCCCTATTTCAAAGTCATCTGTATAATAAATATTTTTCTTACCTCACGTAATTGTCAAAACTACATCTTACCTTCTGCTCTGATTCCAATATAATACAATCCACCACCATTTTGTCTGACATAGTCCTGAGAGAGGAACACCCTATTGGCTATCTCCTCATACAGATCATTATTATCAACCGTCTCCGTAACCTCATGAGGTATCGTAGTATTCCAATCATAATCAGTAATGGATGGGAAATCTCCAAACTTCACAAAGACTTCCAGTTTCCTGTTTATTTCCCTAGAATCTATCAAGATAGTCAATGTACTGTCATTAGAGCGAACTTGGAATGAATGAAAATACAACGTATCTGAGTTATCCAAGGCCAGTGTAAATGTTTCTGTATTGAGTGCTGATGAATCTACATCAATATCAATCACAATTTTATCTTCTAAGTGTTCTACTGTTATTACCTCCCCTTCATTGCTATAAATATCCAATGTTAAAACTGGACTGTTGATGAACTTAGCTGTAGGGTCCCATACATATGGATTTGTCTTAGAACTCAAGACCTGTAATAAAGTAAAGTAGTGTATATCATAAAAACTAATTGTCGTTGGATGTTGCTGTGTGGTCCTGTGAATAATGATTTATCTTAGAATTCAGAACATGTAAG
The DNA here is from genome assembly GCA_963680875.1 of Bathymodiolus brooksi. NCBI lineage: Eukaryota > Metazoa > Mollusca > Bivalvia > Mytilida > Modiolidae > Bathymodiolus > Bathymodiolus brooksi. The sequence continues at coordinate 7,733,971 of OY804579.1, read as the reverse complement.
TAAATAAACCGTGTAGCATACGACACAAATTGTTGATGAACTTAGCTCTAGGATCCCATGTTTAAGGATTTGTCTTTGAGCAGAACCTGTAGTATCATAAGTTGTATATCATAAGAACAGGATTATTAGTATCATTCAACTTACATGTTGGCTGTAGGGTCCCATACATTATTATTCGCTTTAATAATTAGACCATGTAATAAAGTAATCTGTATATCATAGGAAGCAATTTGTTGATGAACTTAGCTTAAAGGTCCCATGCATAAGGATTCATCTTTGAACTTGTATACTGTATTAAAGTAAACTGCATATCAAGAAGTGGGGGTCCTGGAAAGCTTCAAACAAATAATTTTGCATGTTCATTGGAAATATACTTACAACTGATTAAAATCATATAATGAATAATACGGTTCATTCCATTGTCATCTGACATACTGACATACCCTTACATCCAGAAAAACTTCTGACACAAGTAAAGTTAACCTGGTCAAATGCTCATATCATGATAAACGTAAGATCAAACAAGGAAAACACTACAAGCAAAATCTACACAGCAGGTTTGGCTATAGATATTAACAAATAAGATAAAAAGATATATAAATGTCAACCTGGAAGATTGTTAGATCGAGTGGTGTCAGAGGTTAATGAATATTCAACATATCGTTTTACGTCAGATAGAAATAACCCATTCACTCCTCTATAATGTTAACGGTTTTAATCACATTGCTAGTCTCTTATCACTGCTGTATACAAACCTTCAAGTCTATGTAAGAGGAATTTTCCACAGTGCTCAGTAAGATATTAGATGATGGCATTTTAAATGATCCACTGACTGCATTCACATTAGAGTTGTTTAATTGAGGCACAGAACTCCTTTGAGCAATAATTGTTAGTAGCATAGATTGTAGAATGATTGGAGGTTCATCTGGTGCCTGGTTCTTTATCACTGACTGGTACACAACTTCTGCTACATCAAATACTTTAGATGCGATTTCTTTTACCTTACAAAGAAAATAATAGAAAAGCATTTACCAATGCAAAAAAAATGTTAGCTTTCTATATCGTCAAGAGTCCTTTCTTTGACGCCATTATATGGTGTTTACATTTCTCAGTTAGTTCGCTTTACCTTTACCTTTACCTTTACTAGCAACTAAAGCAGTACATTTATATTTCATTCCATATCATATTACTATTTTATATTCAAACACATTAATTATCTATTTTTGGCATCCCAATTGTTCAACTATCATTGATTACAACTTAAACTATAGCATTACATACTTTTGCTTTCTTTGTTACAGCAGTACTCTCTGTAGCATTTGACACTGTCTGCACTGGTGCCTGTGTGACAGCTACTACTGTAGCCTCAGTCGTCTGTTCAACACCGTTAGATTCCATCAAATTCTGGGCAGCTATATTCCTAATTTCTTCTCCTGTAGCTGCAAATACCACACTTCCTAGGCAAGCCAAAATGTCTGTCAAATAAAGAACAATCTAATGATAACATTTGTTAAATTAGATATGATGTTTATACATTTAAATATCTCAGGATAGAAAAAATATACCTACAAATGTTGAAGGTTAATCACATGAATTTTGCCTGAAATGGATTGATTGAATATTTTCATTTTGAATTTAAAAGTTGGTGGGATAAATATATGTCTCTGCACTAATCCCACCTAGTATGGGTAAGTAACTTGTAAATTGTCAGAATGATTGAACTTATAGGTATTTGTACATGGTGTATACCTTCAGCAGTGCTGTATTTTTGTCCCTCGGATTCTGTCCTTGAACTTTCTACCATTGTTTGTAAAGAGTTAGCCATTCTTTCCATCGCACCTATAGCTACATCCTGCATTCACAATTAAGCAGTTAATATATACATGAAGACATTATCAGGCACAAAATTGTGTAGTCTTACCTTCTATTGGCTATAGAATTAGCTAAACTCTCTGCTGGGAAAAATGAAAATGATCCCATCCAAAGGCACATCTCAATTCCAACCTCATTGTTTAAAAAAATTGTATATTATGAAAAGAAATCTTTAGTTTTCTGTGTAATGTTTTGTAGATCGTTGTTTGACCTTTTGGCCTTTTTCTTTTGGACATTGTATTGTATGTCCTTCTTCGATTTGGTATCTTCAAAACTTTTCTTAAACAGTGATGGTCAACAATTCCACCAATATTAACAAAATGTTATGTATATAGCTAATCTAAAAAAACATTATATGGTTGTTGTATCTTTTGTTTTCATCAAGTTAGTGAAATGAAAACAGGGGTAAAGGTTGGACGACAATTAACTGTTTTATTGTACCTTCCAAGATACATGTATTGACCATTAATGTTTGACCAATCATTTATGTGTTTGCATCCTTTATAATTTGTACCTAAACAGAAAGTCTTGATGCAAATTGAACACAGCTGCGTGACCATAAAATTCAGCAGTCCCTGTGCACCAATGACGTATAAATATTGAAAAACAGACGAAAAACAGCTGACATTACATCATTAAGAAAAGCAACAAACATTTATTGCATTTTAAGATATTTTGTTTCACCTGAGACTCATCAGATAATTCTGTACTTTCATGAGTTATGACTCTGAACGCCATGGCTGTCTGTTGTAGAGAATCTAATGTCTGTGTCTCAGTCTCTGTTGATAATATCTTAATCACTGATGTCCTCAACTGAAAATAAAGTGAAAATGACTGTTATCTATGTCTGTATCTCAGTCCCTGTTGATAATATCTTAATAACTGATGTCCTCAACTGAAAATAAAGTGAAAATGACTGTTATCTATGTCTGTATCTCAGTCCCTGTTGAAAATATCTTAATAACTGATGTCCTCAGCTGACAATAAAATTACAATGACTATTATCTGTTAATATTATTTCTAATATATCTTTCAATAATTATAATTAACACCTTTCCTTAAAAAATTGATTTGTGTTAGTTTTATACATACCTCAACAATTTCAATTAAAACCGCAGTATACCTGTGATTTCTTTTAAATATTAGAGTAAAAATGAGAACCATAATTCCTTATATTCTACACAAATTGAACACTACAAACAAAATGTCCAACATAACACTTTAACAGATGAAAGTGGATTTTGCTGAGGTCTAAATGTGACACGTTATGCTTTGTCATTTTGTTTACAAAATGGTTGCACATAATACACACTGATGTATAATACACATGCCTAATATGCTGTCTATAACTATTTTGGTAATACACAACTGACTACTGCATGCACAATTATACAAGTGATGAATACAAACATAATTTTTTTTATCTCAAATGGTAGAATTGACGGCAGATGAAGCGTCAGGTCGTAAACTACAGCTACCTCAACTCTCAGCTCTTTTTCTGCAGCTTCTTCTTCTTTCCTCAATCTCTCTTCTTCTGCAGGATCCATTGTACTACCAGGACTAATAGTACTGTCTCCCTCTGTCGGCTGCCAAGTTGTAGTCTCGTTCAGCCAACCGTTTGTAGTGTCGGTAGTGGCATCGGAAGTTGATGGTGGGGTGTTTTTAGATGTAATCATCTGAATCAAGGAAGCTCTTGAAATTCCAATCTGATAAGACAGAAAACTTTGAAATTTAAAAATAAGCAAAGACAAGAGTTGTTTTATTAGAATTAAATAAATTGTAATTAGTTAAACTTAAACAGCTTCGCCAACTATTGTCTTGTTAAGTCAAAGAACCCTTGATTTTTAAAACAATGGAACTGATTGTTTTTCTGTTAATATACATATACATATGTAACACAGCATGTCGTACTTGAACTGTAAATTGTCTATGCAATATCAAATTGTTTACTTACCACACAACTAATGAGATATGAGAACTAAAAAAAAATGAAGTTTGAAGATATTGTGGAATTGTTGACTTATTTTTCATATATTACAGTAAATGACAAGTGCATAGCTGTTTATAATACCATAGGTCATATAATTGTAATTTTTCTTTTGGTTGAATAAAATTGCCATTTCTTTTGGTTGAAATTTATTTGTCATTTCTTTAGCTTGAATTTTAATTGTCATTTCTTTTGCTTGAATTTAATTGTCATTTCTTTTGCTTGAATTCAATTGCCATTTCTTTTGCTTGAATTTAATTGCCATTTCTTTTGCTTGAATTCAATTGCCATTTCTTTTGCTTGAATTCAATTGCCATTTCTTTTGCTTGAATTTAATTGTCATTTCATTTGCTTGAATTTAATTGTGATATTTGGACTTTTTCTATGATTCAATATATCTTTTTACAATTACTATGTTGCCATACCTCTGCTGGTGAATAATTAATCAAAGACGCTACAGCTACAATAAGTTGTTTGGCTTCTTGGGCTTTACCAGAAGAAAATAGAGAACTTAATTCATTGTTGCCACCACTGGTCAAGGTCAATAGGTTAGCTACATCATTAACAACTGGTTCATTAACCTGTCAAAAAATATGTACAGAAAGGTAAAAAAAAACTGTTTGAGATAATAAAGAAGTTCAGATGTAGTGTTATCTATATATAGCTATCTATCCCTTATACTGCACCTATCAGTGAAAGAGTAACCTCCAGTACTGTCCAACTAAGGTGCATACACGCTTCAATGATCACATGTTACACTACGAAACATTCAAACGAAGCACACATAGTAACCTCCAATATTGTACAAAAAGATGTACATGCGTGAAGGACCACAGGTCATACACAAAATCATCCAATATCGTACCACCCTGAAAAAACCAGTACTGTTCAAAACAGATTATAATGTAGACAATTAATTTCGTACATATGATGGGTTTCTGGAATAGCGTTCCTATTATTACAACATTGTGAATTTCAGAAAAAAATATGCTATGATTCAGTACATACATTTCCATTAGAAAAAGTCATTAGATAAATAGTCAGATACTAATTCACAAAATGCAAACAACATATCAAAATAAACAACATTTGGCTTGAATACCTTGACTTTAAGATAAGCTTCAACATATTCTCCAATAGGATTGGAAATCCTGACAATAATATTATGGTTGTAGTCATATTCCTCAGGACCTAATGAAAATTTGCTCTTAGGAGTAAATGGATCTTTTCCATAATAGAGCAACTGTGTATCGAGTGCTCCCTGTGGACGAGTCCAAAATCTGTACAATAATCCTCGTCCTAGTATTATTTCTTCTCCTGGGTTTAGCCAACCTGTGCAACTGATCACAAATTCTTCTTCTAAAGCATAACCTGTAAACAAAAGATAAATAGTTTTATAGTAGAATAAATTAAATGGTAAAAATTCAAAGAAGTTTGAAATATCAGCATAACAATGCTTCCTCAGTGCAGCATGTACTAAACTTTAAATAACAAAGGTTATGATCCCCCCCCCCCCCCTGAGACATCAGTGTGTACATACTACATGAACAAGAAGACTTCATGCCAAAAAAAATTACAATTACACTAGGCATTTTTTGAAATTGTTTAAATCTGTATAAAATGTAAATTGCAAAGAACTTACCTCCTATTTTTTTCAGGACTTGAATATAGTTTTACCTTTTACTAAGAATAGTATTAAATTAGCATGGTCATGTTCAGTAAATAATTTGTATTCTTATTTAGTCTTTACATGTATCAAAATTAGATTGCCTGTGTAACACATACTAACAAGTCTCCGAGAGAACCCAAGGAAATAGAAATATGGCATAATTACTCTCATGCAGCAAACAATCCCCAGCCGTTGTGCAAGACGAATCAAATATACCTTAGGACATAAATGAGTACATAGTACTTGGATAATATCACAATCGTCTCCTCCTTGCATGGTAAACATAACTTGCAGCTTCTCACAGTTCTTAGTTGACTTTACAACGAAAACATTTCAGACCCTATCCATAAACTCCCCTCTTCCTCGTGCAAATTAAAACATCAGTCAGTAGGTCCACAGCAGACCCACCTTATACTTACATGATTTATTACTTGATAGCTTATTATCACAATGAATATAGCAAGTGTAATCTACCACTGACGTAAACAACGATCAATAATTAGCCCATGTTATGACCGTTTCTATGGGTTTTATGTAAAATTAAAATGTGTGATCACCTACAGTAATCTCATACCGTAGGTTAACAGATGACTGGTTCAGTGGTTAAGACAACCAATCATCTCATAGGTTAACAGATGACTGGTTCAGTGGTTAAGACAACCAATCATCTCATAGGTCAACAGATGACTGGTTTAGTGGTTAAGACAACCAATCATCTCATAGGTCAACAGATGACTGGTTCAGTGGTTAAGACAACCAATCATCTCATAGGTTAACAGATGACTGGTTCAGTGGTTAGGACAACCAATCACCTCATAGGTTAACAGATGACTGGTTCAGTGGCTAAGACAATCAATCATCTCATAAGTTAACTGATGACTGGTTCAGTGGTTAAGACAACCAATCATCTCATATGTCAATAGATGACTGGTTCAGTGGTTAAAACAACCAATCATCTCATAAGTTAACAGATGACTGGTTCAGTGGTAAAGACAACCAATCATCTCATAAGTTAACAGATGACTGGTTCAGTGGTTAAGACAACCAATCATCTCATAAGTTAACAGATGTCTGGTTCAGTGGTAAAGACAACCAATCATCTCATAGGTTAACAGATGACTGGTTCAGTGGCTAAGACAACCAATCATCTCATACGTCAATAGATGACTGGTTCAGTGGTTAGGACAACCAATCACCTCATAGGTCAACAGATGACTGGTTCAGTGGTTAAGACAACCAATCATCTCATAGGTTAACAGATGATTGGTTCAGTGGTTAAGACAACCAATCATCTCATAGGTTAACAGATGACTAGTTCAGTGGTTAAGACAACCAATCATCTCATAAGTTAACAGATGACTGGTTCAGTGGTTAAGACAACCAATCATCTCATACGTCAATAGATGACTGGTTCAGTGGTTAAGACAATCAATCATCTCATAGGTTAACAGATGACTGATTCAGTGGTAAAGACAACCAATCATCTCATAAGTTAACAGATGTCTGGTTCAGTGGTTAAGATAACCAATCATCTCCTAGGTTAACAATAACAGATGAATGGTTCAGTGGTTAAGACAACCAATCATCTCATAGGTTAACAGATGACTGATTCAGTGGTTAAGACAACCAATCATCCATAATAACCACCTTTTCAACATCAAAACATGGATTCCCACTCAGAGCTGTGAAAGGTATGCTTGATTTCTAAGTCCTGGAACTCTCACTTCCCCAGACATTAAACCTGGTAAGTATGACATAGCTGAAACAATTGGCTACAAGTGGCATAAAACAAACATTCAATCAATCAAATTAATTGAATGTATAGAACTTGCGGTAATGCTCGAAAACCCAAACCTTTCATACTGGCCTACCTGTCCGTGGAAAGCCGCGATATAGCTGACTTATCAATAAAGCAATGCAAAATATAAACGTTTCTAGGTACAGTTAAACAGCTTACCTGAATTTGGATCAATGCTGCAGCTTCCACCATAGGGAGGAAGATTTGTTAGAAATTCATATTCTGTAAAAGTCGGAGCGTATCCATAAACTTTACCATCGACCCTCATTCTATATATTCTTCCTCCTACTAAAGACTTCTGTATAATAGACATGGCATGTGATACTGTCCCTGTAAATTATAATTAAAAATCATGTAATAAAATCTAATATGCTATAAAAGCGTTTATATGTATGTTGGTGCACAGGACGGGTTTCTGAAATAACCTTCATCAGGTACGCTCGTGTTCAATCCTCGAGGCTTGCAGTTTGCATTGAGACTTTATAAACGTCACCGTCTTCAGAGTACTAAACAATCAAGTCAAGGATTAAAAAATTAAACTGTCAACTTGAACTTTATACATATTTAATCTTCGTGACACAGAAGTTCCCATATGTATAATATTAGTTCTAGCAAAGACAGCCGATGCCGATCTCTGTTTTGACAATTTTGGCCGTCAAAAGTTCAAAAAGAGTGACTGTTGTTATCTTGCTTTTTAGTGTTGATTTCTTGAACATATAATGTGTAGCACGTTACACTCCAATAAAAAATGTATATTCTGTGTACATTTACTTTGGAGCTAAATTTATTAAAAATTGCCAAATTATTTCGCTCACTTACAAACTTCGAAAATAGTACTCAAGGTATGAAGATGTTATGTATTATTTCTAAATTGGATCCCCCCCTAAAAAATACATAATATTATATTGATTTATGCAATTTTGCTAATTTATTGTCACTGTTCTATTACAATCCCAATCGACTGATTTTTAGTCTGTACATGTTGAAAATGAGTCTTAACTTAAGAAATAAAAAGTCAGTCTTGGCCTCCCAATAATTAGATCAGACTAAAATTTCATCTTTCATGTACCTTTCTTGGCCTTGAAGTAAATCGTATTGTTAACTTCTGGTATTGTGTTATTTCAACCTTGACAGTTTATAGGACTCTATATGTGCATTGATGCCTATATGACTACTTCAAGTGAAATCTAATAACATTAAAGAATGTTAATAAACAGCACTTTACATGGAGAAGAGTGAAATGTAAGTTTTTATTTTCTAACATTTTTCTCGTCTTGACCTTCTTTGCCAAAAAAGAAAGGTGGGTTTGTGGTATGTGAACCAATTTGTTTTTACTTTACCATTACTAGAGTATTATGTGTCATTAAGTTTACCTCACGATAGTACTCACATATTTTTTAATTTCTGAAAATGCTGTTTCTCCATCGGAAAACAGCTTCCATGATTTCTTTCTATTATTAAAAAAATCTTCTTTGATTCTTTACTTTCAAACAAATATGTTTTTGTGCAATACAGCATTAGCCGATTTTGTCTATCCTGTTTTAGGCCCTTTGATTTTGTCTATCCTGTTTTAGGCCCTTTGATTTTGTCGATCCTGTTTTAGGTCCTTTGATTTCGTCGATCCTGTTTTAGGCCCTATGATTTCGTCTATCCTGTTTTAGGCCCTTTGATTTCATCTATCCTGTTTCAGGCCCTTTGATTTCATCTATCCTGTTTTAGGCCCTTTGATTTCATCTATCCTGTTTTAGGCCCTTTGATTTTGTCTATCCTGTTTTAGGCCCTTTGATTTTCTCTATCCTGTTTTAGGCCCTTTGATTTCATCTATCCTGTTTTAGGTCCTTTGATTTCGTCTATCCTGTTTTAGGCCCTTTGATTTCATCTATCCTGTTTTAGGCCCTTTGATTTCGTCTATCCTGTTTTAGGCCCTTTGATTTCATCTATCCTGTTTTAGGCCCTTTGATTTCGTCTATCCTGTTTTAGGCCCTTTGATTTTGTCTATCCTGTTTGAGGCCCTTTGATTTTGTCGATCCTGTTTTAAGCCCTTTGATTTTGTCTATCCTGTTTCAGGCCCTTTGATTTTGTCTATCCTGTTTTAGGCCCTTTGATTTTGTCTATCATGTTTTAGGCCCTTTGATTTTGTCTATCCTGATTTAGGCCCTTTGATTTTGTCGATCCTGTTTTAGGCCCTTTGATTTTGTCGATCCTGTTTTAGGCCCTTTGATTTCATCTATCCTGTTTTAGGCCCTTTGATTTCATCTATCCTGTTTTAGGCCCTTTGATTTTCTCTATCCTGTTTTAGGCCCTTTGATTTTGTCTATCCTGTTTTAGGCCCTTTGATTTTATCTATCCTGTTTTAGGCCCTTTGGTTTTGTCTATCCTGTTTTAGGCCCTTTGATTTTGTCTATCCTGTTTTAGGCCCTTTGATTTTGTCTATCCTGTTTTAGGCCCTTTGATTTTGTCTATCCTGTTTTAGGCCCTTTGATTTTGTCTATCCTGTTTCAGGCCCTTTGAGTTTGTCTATCCTGTTTTAGGCCCTTTGATTTTGTCTATCCTGTTTTAGGCCCTTTGATTTTGTCTATCCTGTTTTACGCCCTTTGGTTTTTCTGCTTCCAAAACTTGTAAATTATTTGGCTTTCTAATTTTTGACTTGAGTACCTGATGAAGGTTATTTCAGAAACGCATCATACCGACAAAATTTGCTATCTACGTGTATATTCACATACCAGTAGTTGTGAGAGGGTCAAGGTCATTGACAAGGTCAAATACAGCTGAAGCATCATCCTTGAGGTAAAGACTCCAGGTAAAATCTTTCTTGTCATAGTTAGAACATTCCACACAGGTAACTGATAGTGTTAACTCACTGGATGGATTCATCTTAGATCCACAATTCTTATGGCAACTACAAAAATCATAAAATAAAAAAAGAAATATATAATACAGGAAAAGAACATTATTCTGTGGATTTTATGTTGCTAAAAAGACTACACTGTAAGGCTGATAGTCTCTAATTCATAAATTATATAATTAAATGAGATATTCACAAACACAGATTTCCTAGAAATAATTTCAATTACTTCTTTGAAAATTTCATTTATTAAATTGGTACCGTTTTATAATGTATACAAACCAAAGACTCAACACTAGCTTTTATTACTCTCCTGGTAATAAATGATTTGCTAAACGAAAATGAAATATTTGCAAAAATAATAGCTCCATTGTGTGTTATATTGTTAAATTATGGTGTTCTTTTTCAAATATTCAATTAACACAAAACACAATTTAAATTTAGGACAATGCACAGTTTGAATTCAATCAATTCAGTAGTTTCTCAGATTTCTCCAACAAGAACACATTTTCAGGAATGGCAGGCAAATTTCTTTCAAATAGGTCAATGATCACAGCAGAGTAGATGCCTAAAGTAATAATTTTTTGATTAGAAAACGGAAAAATCTAAATATTTCGTAAAGCGTAGATTTTTTTTTAGCGCATCCAACGAGAGTTTTGTCAGGAATTTTACTACCATTTTGGAATTGTATAAATATTTACGGTTGAAATTATTCTGAAGGCCCTGCTCATCTGAAAAATTACCAATTTTTGGCGTTATTTTGGTCTTTATTTCAGGCTAAGTTCTTCAAAATAGGCCAAGTTTGCTCGTTAAATGTGACAGCCAACTCACCGTGGACGTAATCCCATATAACAATAGGAACGACGGTGGTCCCGCAGCTGGTCTATTGTCTCTCGTCGAAGTGCCGGAGAAGGCTATTGTTCCCTTCATGGTTAATGCATTTGACTACGTGACATTTATACACAGGCTTACCTGAGATTTACCTGGACAATTTTGAAAAAAACGTGAAATCATAAATTTTCATAATTACTGATTTTTAATTTGACCAAGTTATTTCAATCTTTCGGAAATAATTCGAAAAAGAACGGTTTTTTCTGCTAATAAATTCACTGAAGTTAAATATAGAGTACACAATTGTTGGATATGAATAAAATTTTATAGGTAAAAACGTTATATACAATCTGTCATTTACAACCGGTGTACCCTTCAATCTGTAATCATGTTGGACTGGATTCAGCTTTCCTCGTCGCTGGACTCGTCGTCATCAAAATCAATTATTATTGGGGGAATCTCACTCCTATCAATGCAATTCTCTTTCCCATACTCCTTTTCTATTTTTGATACATGGTCTTCTGCCTTCGCCCAAACTTCCTTTGTAATCCTGCCAAACCCCCCATAAACAAGTTCTTCCACATCCTTCAAACGAAAAGTTGTATTGTTTTCTGCAACAAACCCTTTAACCTGTGCCCAAATAAGTTCTATGGGGTTCAATTCGCAATGGCGAACAGGGGTTCTTAGAACTTCGTGACCGTGTAGGTTGGCAATTTTATCAGTTTTAAAAACGGAAAGGAGTTTCTTAAATTTGATTTTTTCATAAAGTTGTTTTTTAGTTGCAAGGGGCTAAAAAGGAATGTTGTGTTTTGAAAGATAATCTTGTAAGACAGCTTTTCTCTGATTAAAGTTTGGCACAACAGTTTCTTCAGTCTTGATGTTGTGATAACTGGCATTATCTAAAACGATAACACTTGGGCTTTTTAATGCTGGCATAAGCTGATTTTCGAACCAGTTTAGAAAGATGGGCCCGTTCATTTCTTGGTGATAATCCCCATCTTTAGCTTTGGCAAGAAAAACCAAATCACACCTATCAATCAAACCCTCCTCACAATTACCAGCGTGCAACGGTCAAAATCATCAAGAGTTTTCTTTCTTTCGGTCTGTTGGATTCAGGAGGACTTTTACCGTTTGCAACTCTATACACAGAACTGTAAGATATGCCAGCAGCCTTGCATGTTCTTTTAATCAAATTATCTGGGGAATAAAATGGTCTTCCCCTGGCCTTCTCAAGCTGAAAAAACTTGAATAGATTTAACACAATGTTTTTACAATCTTTTGACAAGTCCTTTGTTTTACCCATTCTTGCGATGTTTATATATATTTTAAGATGTCAAAAAATAGGTTTATGAAGAAATTTTATGTGAACTTTTAGAAAGATTTTAAAGTTTAAAAATGGAGTGTCAAAATATGCCTGTACACGTGCAGACGTGTCTCTGTCTCTATCAAGGTAAGATTTACCTGGCTGCTACCTCTAGTTAGTTTACTCCCACCTCTATTTTGGCGGTAAAAATCGGGGAAAATGTCAAATTTCAGATGAGTGCAGCAATAATGAAAGGTTATTGTTAGATGAAATGCATATTTTAAAAATGGTAGTAAAATTCTGCACAAAACTCTCGTTTACTGTGTTTTAAAAAAATGTATTGTTTTCGAGAAAACTCAAATTTTCCGTTTTCTAATCAAAAAATTATTACTTTAATACATTGTTCCCCATTAACAATGTACTGAGCACAGAAGTGATCCTTTTATATAACTCACCACACAAACTTGCTTTCATGGGTTCAGTATTATCACAGAAGAATGAGAAAGTGTAAATTGGGATGACAAAAGCATACATGATGATCGTTTGTGTCAGTTGAGGTAAAAACACTTACTAGTGTCCTTAACGTTACATTACTAGTATTCAAGTGTAGGCACAGACAGCTTTAACATTCATTTATATAAAATTAGTCCCTTTTTCTCATCATGGCACGACAGAATTTAAAAAAAATTAAAGTAGACTTGTTTTTTTTTTATATTTGTATATATATATATGTAATGTCGTTTGGAGATCCAGTTATCAAGACAGACAAGAGAGGATGATTGGGATCCTATTAACCAGTTTAACCCTTCCACATTTGTGTGTCTCTCCCAACCCAGGACCTGGATTTCCAATGTCATATGTCCACATTCTTTTTCTGTGTTCAGTGAGTTCAGTTTAGATGAGAGATGAAGGTGTTCACTTTGCTGATATTAGTGGATTGATGATCATCACTGTTTAAACTTTCTTTTCCTAATTAGAAAGTCTAGCAGATTGGTAAAGTTCAAGTACAATATCAGATGCAAAAACAAATGTAAAACTGTGGATTCTTAAAAATAATCAACATCGACTGTCCGAACAATGGCGTGACGACAGAGAAATGTATTAAACTAATGATAGGAAATATATTAAGCCTACCTTATGGCAAGTGTTGTCAGAACAATGGCGTGACGACAGAGAAATATATTAAGCCTACCTGATGGCAAGTGTTGGTGGATCACCTTCTACTACAAACACTTTCTGTTCAAACATTGTAACCCTTGTATCCTTAGAAACTGTCAGTTCAAATACATTAATAGAATTAGGTTCTAAGTACATGGTACTCATCTCAAAGTCTGGATCAGCTAATGGTAGTATTCCTATGCCAGTTCCAAAACATCCGGATTGTCTCGTCATATTAAAGAAAACGTTGAGTTCTGGTATGTCTATTACAGGAATTGTTGTACCATAATTCTCTGTACTTTTCCTACACTTCCACTGAAATACCATTCCTGTCTTGTTACTCTTCTCGTCAATGTCAGGATCATAAGTTTCATCACCAGCGTTCATTTTAAGAATCTGATTGTATCCAACCACCCTAGCATTGCCACCATTTATTTTTACATATAGAGGAGTTGGCGTGATGTTTAAATATGTAAAATCTTCTGCGGACAGGCCATAAATATCACTCATGGATACATTCAAACTAATTCTGTAATGTCCACTCTCAAATGTCCTTGGAGGAAAATCTAAATTAAAGTTATTTCTAATTACAGAGCCATCTATTGGATATGCTTCAAAGGTATAGTCCTGGTATGTAACTCCTTGATTTATTTTGTAAATGTTCCAATCATAATTGACATTTTGAGAAACTTTACAATTTATTTCAGCAAAACTTTCTAAGGCGATCCATTTTGATTTTTCAATGGACTCCGGCTCATCTATATCTTGGCCACCACCAATGACATGAACAATAGGATAGAAACAGCTTATACCAGTTATTATTGCCAAATTTAAAATACTCTTAGACGATATTAGATTAGTGCCTGTCACGTTAACAGTAAAAGTAGAGTTTTTACGGTACACATGTTGATGATCCAAAGAGATGACAGGCTTCCAGAAGATATACTTGTAATTCATTGCTATGGCAACATCTTGACAATTATTTTCACCATAAATTACAATTGGCGATCCATCTCCTAAATCCCATGTATAACACGATTCGGTTCCAGGTTGACTCAATTGGATGTGAAAGGTTATCGTTTCAAATGCATTTGTTGGTCCATCATTACTTAAAGTAGATAGAAGAACTGTCTGATAGAGGGTGATATTGAATGATCTGGAGGCACTAGAGAGCTGGTTACTGGCCGTGACAACAACTTGATAATTCCCATCATTTGTATACTGATACGATAATGTTGGTTCGGTTGTTTCCATGGTAACACCATTTCCTAAATTCCAAGCATAAATTAAATTGTTACCATTAACTATAGATGCATCGAATATTATGTTTCTTTCTGTTGGGTAAATATTTTCATCATCCCCATAACCAAAATTAACATCGGAACTATGATCAGATAGATAAAAATATCTTCCAATTTTCAACCCTTCTACTGCTTCCAACACCCAGACCGACATTTCTACATGTTTTTGTGAAACAATATTAGTAACATGGAATGCAACCAGATATTGACCTTTCTGAACAAAGTAATGCTCCTTATTAATAGTAAAATTACTTAAAGAATTCAGATTTAAGTTATCAGTAAACACTGTTCCATCACCAAATGAAATATCATGCATTACTTTTGATCCACTTCCAATAGTGAAGACAAAATTAATGCTATTCCCTGTTGGGATATATGCTATATCATAATCGATGAATATTCCAGATATCGGTTGCTGAAGAGATGTCCAGGTCATAAAGGAAGTTTGACTAAGTTTGTTTGCACAAAATAGTTCTATTTTTAGCTCTCCAATGAAGGCTGTATCTTCCCACTTTGTGTTAAACTGTTCAGAATTTCCAATTTGCATCTGTTTAATATAAACAGAGTCGACGAAAATATTGTTAAGCGTAATGTTACAATCCACATGGGATGGTGGATCTATAGGATCCAGGTAGGTTATCGTCAGTGGAATGTCTCCCGTGGGATTAGCAATGGCGGCATCAGTGCTCACACTCATATCCTTTACCTCATTTTCAATGTAAATTTGGTCGGCCATTAAATAAGTTTCAGAAGAAATATTATTTGAAGCAACCACGGAAACATTGTATATTCCAACTTTACTTAAGCTTGCTGGAAAATAATATGTTGTCATACCACGAACACTATTTCCTATTATTAAATTTTGAAACTTAACTTGATTAAAATATACATCAAATATTATATTTGATCCATTTCTTGCTTGAATAGTTAAAATCACATTTTCTCCTGGTTTAGCAGCATGTATATTTCCTGTGACACTTAATCCACTTACAATTTCATCAATAGTAAATATGTCTTCTATAATCTGGTAACTGACATAATTAGAGACATTGACCACTATATTATACTGTCCTACATCATAATAGTGATTCTCTGATACAGGATTTAACATTAATATATCTGAGGTATACTGGAATGTCTCTTCCCCGTCACCGTAATCCATACTTATATGTACATTAGAATATGAATTAGTCTCGGAGATAATATCCATCTTCAGGCTGCCGGGATACAAAACGTCAAGTTTTGTCAGCTGCATCTTGAACCCCGATATAATTTTCTGAACAATGACTGTTATTGTTGCCGTCTGTGGTAAACTAATGTCATTTGAAGCTTGAACTGTGATGGTAAAATTACCTTCCGTTGTGTACCTACAAATATACAGTAATGTCAAGATTTATACAAAATATTTGAATACATAAAAACTTTCATGTCAAGATATATACAAAATATCTAAATACATGAACAACTTTATACAGTCTGGTCTCTCACGACAACCATTAAATGTCTATGGGTGTTTATGGTTGATATAAAACACTTAGAAGATTACTTATAACATATTAATATAATGGTAATGATCCACAGTCATCATAGTTTAAATGTTGATTTTGTGTGGACAGCAATTAGTCAGCGTCCTGTTGTTTAATCATTAAAAACATAGTTATTAAATGGTGCACTGTTATTAAATATATAATGCCATTCATTTGAGTTGTCTAAATACAACATATGAAATCGTAATCATTATAACCATACGTCTATTCAAATCCGTTCAAACATAAACATAGGTCTATTTCAATGAAGCTATTACAATATACTAGTTTGAATGGTTTGTTAATGTGATTAGATACATTTCCAGAAATATTCCTGAAAACAAATTATGTTGACACCAATATGAAAAACACCTTTAATTATCATTGTCCTGTTTATGACCAGACTGATGTATTACATACTAAAGAACTTACAGGTGTGAGTATGTTGTAGGAGTCATAAATGAGAGTATGTCAGGATCAGTAAGACTGGTAGTGGTTCCATCACCATAGTTTATATTATAGGACACATGTGAGCCTCTGTTTAAGTTGATACTACATAATACATTGTCTCTGACTTTATAGAACTGTTTGTTACAAGTCAGATATAAACCACTTATAGGATCCTTATTTATATCATCAATTACTGAAACAAAAATATATCAAATGTTAAATAGTATTAAGATTCATAAATCAACATCATATCACAAACTTTTACCTAGACCTATATTTCCTTCAGTCTATTGTTTTTGTTATCTCTGGGAAGCATGATTGTTGGGGGGGGGGGGGGATAGAAATTTGCACCGACTGTTTATCACTTTATTTTTTTAGTAAACTTTACTGAAGACATTATCAGAAGTTAAGTGATGTGAATTTAGCTCATATTCTCAATTTCAAGGAAACATTTATTCAAGGAAAATAAATTGATTCAAATAAGGAAAGAATGTTTATATAATGTACTTGCATAATATTATACATTGATATTTTTCATTATTCCAAGTACCTATTTTCCCCATGTTTAGACACACATTAGATCTACATTCCACATATATTGTAAACCCTATTTCTACTTTATTTGGAATAATAATGCTTACACATTTGCATTAAAGTGTCCAATGTTACATATTGCCTCCTACACTTCATTTTACTTGGAGACCAGTGATTATGTCGTAATTTAATTTTTTTTCCTAGCTCTTTTAGTTGTGGGGAGATTAATAAGAACTGTACAAGTATTCCTGTTGGGTGACATGTATTTGATTTTAGTCGTTTTTAAAATGTTATTAAAAGGGAACAGGACAAAAGCTCCCCAGACAAAAACCCCCTGACAAAAAGCCCCCCCACATAATTAAACAATCATACCATCTTATTATATTTTTTTTTTTACTGATGGTGATATTAAGATATATTAAAGATCAAACTAGCCCTATCAAAAAAGGAGGGGTTGGGGAATTAATACAAAATATAAAATACTTTAAAAACATATTTTTTTCAATAGTACAACATCTATTTTCATGAATATGCATTACACCTAATAAATAGTCATCAGACAGACATATGTTATTTTTATATATAAAAAATACCTCATTTTCATATAAATAATGCATAACATGAATAAAGTCGTATAAACTAAAAACATAAATACCTGCACAACTACGGCCTGGGTAACTTGGGTCTCCTGAGATATCTAAATACCCTGTATTACATGAACAGTTATAACGCCCCTCAAGGTTGATACATTCTGCATTCAGAGAACAGTCATTCCATGATGAACTTTCACATTCATTTATATCTGAAATAAATAAAAATGTAATAATGTGTATTTTGTCAATAATTTTATATAGATGTGTAATGGGTGTTGACATCAAACATAGTCTATGACGAAAAAAATAGGATGAGATATTTTAAAGGGAAAATATAGATACAACATAACAACAGTGGAAATCCAGAGTAGCACATCATTTGAATTTCCGTTCGCTCAACTTAATCATGTACAAGGAGCCTCTTATTTGTATATTAGACACATAATTGTCTGTTTCTAGCTTTTTCACGTTTCTTCTGTATAATAAAACGATGACAGCAATCTAAGGATGGGGTAAAGTGTTGTTTTAATACCCCTGAGAAAACAAACTTTGTAAGGTTGACAATTATTGATGAACAACACCTAAGATAGCCATAATTATATAATGATTCCCTGTTTATTCATTTGATATGAAAAAAACTATCATACTATTTTTTTAATTCCAAACCACAATTATATATAAAATAACCCCTGTAGCAGATGGAAAAAGAAGTACATCTTCTAGCATCTTACTTAGATTTCTTTGTTCTGATTAGTGACACATTGGACCCATACAAATAGCTTAATTCAGCTACAGTTTATAGAAGTGTCTGTACCAAGCCAGGAAAGTGTGTTGTCCAGTATGTGTGTGGTGTCTGTACCAAGCCCGGTAAGTGTGTTGTCCAGTATTTGTGTGGTGTCTGTATCAAGCCAGGAAAGTGTGTTGTCCAGTATTTGTGTGGTGTCTGTACCAAGCCAGGAAAGTGTGTTGTCCAGTATTTGTGTGGTGTCTGTACCAAGCCCGGAAAGTGTGTTGTCCAGTATTTGTGTGGTGTCTGTATCAAGCCAGGAAAGTGTGTTGTCCAGTATTTGTGTGGTGTCTGTACTAAGCCAGGAAAGTGTGTTGTCCAGTATTTGTGTGGTGTCTGTACTAAGCCAGGAAAGTGTGTTGTCCAGTATTTGTGTGGTGTCTGTACTAAGCCAGGAAAGTGTGTTGTCCAGTATTTGTGTGGTGTGTGTACCAAGCCAGGAAAGGGTGTTGTCCAGTATGTGTGTGGTGTCTGTACCAAGCCAGGAAAGTGTGTTGTCCAGTATTTGTGTGGTGTCTGTACCAAGCCAGGAAAGTGTGTTGTCCAGTATGTGTGTGGTGCCTGTACCAAGCCAGGAAAGTGTGTTGTCCAGTATTTGTGTGGTGTCTGTACTAAGCCAGGAAAGTGTGTTGTCCAGTATGTGTGTGGTGTCTGTACCAAGCCAGGAAAGTGTGTTGTCCAGTATTTGTGTGGTGTGTGTACCAAGCCAGGAAAGTGTGTTGTCCAGTATTTGTGTGGTGTGTGTACCAAGCCAGGAAAGTGTGTTGTCCAGTATTTGTGTGGTGTCTGTATCAAGCCAGGAAAGTGTGTTGTCCAGTATTTGTGTGGTGTGTGTACCAAGCCAGGAAAGGGTGTTGTCCAGTATGTGTGTGGTGTCTGTACCAAGCCAGGAAAGTGTGTTGCCCAGTATTTGTGTGGTGTCTGTACCAAGCCAGGAAAGTGTGTTGTCCAGTATGTGTGTGGTGTCTGTACCAAGCCAGGAAAGTGTGTTGTCCAGTATTTGTGTGGTGTCTGTACTAAGCCAGGAAAGTGTGTTGTCCAGTATGTGTGTGGCGTCTGTACCAAGCCAGGAAAGTGTGTTGTCCAGTATTTGTGTGGTGTGTGTACCAAGCCAGGAAAGTGTGTTGTCTGTACCAAGCCAGGAAAGTGTGTTGTCCAGTATTTGTGTGGTGTCTGTACTAAGCCAGGAAAGTGTGTTGTCCAGTATTTGTGTGGTGTCTGTACCAAGCCAGGAAAGTGTGTTGTCCAGTATTTGTGTGGTGTGTGTACCAAGCCAGGAAAGTGTGTTGTCCAGTATTTGTGTGGTGTCTGTACCAAGCCAGGAAAGTGTGTTGTCCAGTATTTGTGTGGTGTGTGTACCAAGCCAGGAAAGTGTGTTGTCCAGTATTTGTGTGGTGTCTGTACCAAGCCAGGAAAGTGTGTTGTCCAGTGTTTGTGTGGTGTCTGTACCAAGCCAGGAAAGTGTGTTGTCCAGTATTTGTGTGGTGTCTGTACCAAGCCAGGAAAGTGTGTTGTCCAGTATTTGTGTGGTGTCTGTACCAAGCCAGGAAAGTGTGTTGTCCAGTGTTTGTGTGGTGTCTGTACCAAGCCAGGAAAGTGTGTTGTCCAGTATTTGTGTGGTGTCTGTACCAAGCCAGGAAAGTGTGTTGTCCAGTGTTTGTGTGGTGTCTGTACCAAGCCAGGAAAGTGTGTTGTCCAGTATTTGTGTGGTGTCTGTACCAAGCCAGGAAAGTGTGTTGTCCAGTATTTGTGTGGTGTCTGTACTAAGCCAGGAAAGTGTGTTGTCCAGTATTTGTGTGGTGTCTGTACCAAGCCAGGAAAGTGTGTTGTCCAGTATTTGTGTGGTGTCTGTACCAAGCCAGGAAAGTGTGTTGTCCAGTATTTGTGTGGTGTCTGTACCAAGCCAGGAAAGTGTGTTGTCCAGTATTTGTGTGGTGTCTGTACCAAGCCAGGAAAGTGTGTTGTCCAGTATTTGTGTGGTGTCTGTACCAAGCCAGGAAAGTGTGTTGTCCAGTGTTTGTGTGGTGTCTGTACCAAGCCAGGAAAGTGTGTTGTCCAGTGTTTGTGTGGTGTCTGTACCAAGCCAGGAAAGTGTGTTGTCCAGTATTTGTGTGGTGTCTGTACTAAGCCAGGAAAGTGTGTTGTCCAGTATTTGTGTGGTGTCTGTACCAAGCCAGGAAAGTGTGTTGTCCAGTATTTGTGTGGTGTCTGTACCAAGCCAGGAAAGTGTGTTGTCCAGTATTTGTGTGGTGTCTGTACCAAGCCAGGAAAGTGTGTTGTCCAGTATTTGTGTGTGGTGTCTGTACCAAGCCAGGAAAGTGTGTTGTCCAGTATTTGTGTGGTGTCTGTACCAAGCCAGGAAAGTGTGTTGTCCAGTGTTTGTGTGGTGTGTGTACCAAGCCAGGAAAGTGTGTTGTCCAGTATTTGTGTGGTGTCTGTACTAAGCCAGGAAAGTGTGTTGTCCAGTATTTGTGTGGTGTCTGTACCAAGCCAGGAAAGTGTGTTGTCCAGTATTTGTGTGGTGTCTGTACCAAGCCAGGAAAGTGTGTTGTCCAGTGTTTGTGTGGTGTCTGTACCAAGCCAGGAAAGTGTGTTGTCCAGTGTTTGTGTGGTGTGTGTACCAAGCCAGGAAAGTGTGTTGTCCAGTATTTGTGTGGTGTCTGTACTAAGCCAGGAAAGTGTGTTGTCCAGTATTTGTGTGGTGTCTGTACCAAGCCAGGAAAGTGTGTTGTCCAGTATTTGTGTGGTGTCTGTACCAAGCCAGGAAAGTGTGTTGTCCAGTATTTGTGTGGTGTCTGTACCAAGCCAGGAAAGTGTGTTGTCCAGTATTTGTGTGTGGTGTCTGTACCAAGCCAGGAAAGTGTGTTGTCCAGTATTTGTGTGGTGTCTGTACCAAGCCAGGAAAGTGTGTTGTCCAGTATTTGTGTGTGGTGTCTGTACCAAGCCAGGAAAGTGTGTTGTCCAGTATTTGTGTGGTGTCTGTACCAAGCCAGGAAAGTGTGTTGTCCAGTATTTGTGTGTGGTGTCTGTACCAAGCCAGGAAAGTGTGTTGTCCAGTATTTGTGTGGTGTCTGTACCAAGCCAGGAAAGTGTGTTGTCCAGTATTTGTGTGTGGTGTCTGTACCAAGCCAGGAAAGTGTGTTGTCCAGTATTTGTGTGGTGTCTGTACCAAGCCAGGAAAGTGTGTTGTCCAGTATTTGTGTGTGGTGTCTGTACCAAGCCAGGAAAGTGTGTTGTCCAGTATTTGTGTGGTGTCTGTACCAAGCCAGGAAAGTGTGTTGTCCAGTATTTGTGTGTGGTGTCTGTACCAAGCCAGGAAAGTGTGTTGTCCAGTATTTGTGTGGTGTCTGTACCAAGCCAGGAAAGTGTGTTGTCCAGTATTTGTGTGGTGTCTGTACCAAGCCAGGAAAGTGTGTTGTCCAGTATTTGTGTGGTGTGTGTACCAAGCCAGGAAAGGGTGTTGTCCAGTATTTGTGTGGTGTCTGTACTAAGCCAGGAAAGTGTGTTGTCCAGTATTTGTGTGTGGTGTCTGTACCAAGCCAGGAAAGTGTGTTGTCCAGTATTTGTGTGGTGTCTGTACCAAGCCAGGAAAGTGTGTTGTCCAGTATTTGTGTGTGGTGTCTGTACCAAGCCAGGAAAGTGTGTTGTCCAGTATTTGTGTGTGGTGTCTGTACCAAGCCAGGAAAGTGTGTTGTCCAGTATTTGTGTGTGGTGTCTGTACCAAGCCAGGAAAGTGTGTTGTCCAGTATTTGTGTGTGGTGTCTGTACCAAGCCAGGAAAGTGTGTTGTCCAGTATTTGTGTGTGGTGTCTGTACCAAGCCAGGAAAGTGTGTTGTCCAGTATTTGTGTGTGGTGTCTGTACCAAGCCAGGAAAGTGTGTTGTCCAGTATTTGTGTGTGGTGTCTGTACCAAGCCAGGAAAGTGTGTTGTCCAGTATTTGTGTGGTGTGTGTACCAAGCCAGGAAAGTGTGTTGTCCAGTATTTGTGTGGTGTCTGTACCAAGCCAGGAAAGTGTGTTGTCCAGTATTTGTGTGTTAGGGGAATTTACTTTGCCTCTTCTTACGATTTTACTATTGTATTTTAGATTTGTTCTGACAGTGTGATATTTTTTGTTTTTCATTTTATTTGATCAATAACAAAATTCCTACTCACATTATATATACTAGTATAATATCATTGATTGTCATAATATTAGACATGAGTAATATAGTGAAGACATTCAGTTTTAATATCCACCATATCCATAAATAGTTGTATTTTCAAAAAAAATATTTTTGCAACTGTCATGTGCAGACGTGCTGACGGTGGTGAATACCATTATTTTGGTAAAAGTAGAAATTACATGTCCCCTGTGTCTGTTATAATAATGTACAGATCTAAAGCGTCCATAAATACCAATAGTAATAAAGACCTACCTTGTACCGTAAGATTATCTGCTGAGAATTCTATACCATAATCCATAAAGTCCTCTCCATTGTTGGATATAACAGTGTACAGATCTATAGCTGTGTTGTCTGTGGTAAGGTTATAGTACAGATATAAATCCACTATTATACTACCAGGAGATATAGTTCGTATTTTTACACCAATGTAGGTATCAATAATTGTGGATGAGTTCATAACACTACCAAACTGTAAAATAGTATTTCATAATTAGTTTTGATAATATTTTTATATTTCTTTTATTGTATGTCAAATATTAAATTGAAAATAAATTGTAAACATGTCTTCTCGTTTTTTGTTCTATGTTTTGATGTCCTCTTACATTTCCCGGTAAAAATCTATGTTCGGTTCGTTTTTTCTCCCATTTGTTTTGTAGGGGGTCATGTTATATTTATTTACGTATACTGGTTGTCAAAACAATTTCCACATCAGATGATGTTCATGTCATTTAACAATAACATCAAAGGTGTCACTAGCGAAGCAGGAAATGCTACCTTTCAGGGCTGGCCACCACAGTTCACCTCAAGAGTGTTGGGAGGTTATAATGTAGCTCAATCTTTAATTTTCTGTGTAGTGTTTTGCATATCATTGTTTGTCCTTTTTCTTTTGGCAATTGTATTGTCTGTTCATCTTCAATTTACGGCTTCTGATTACCCCTTTTGTATATTCAAACCTTTCCTTTTTTTCTTATGACTCATGGTTACTATTTTGGTATCTTCACACTTGTTTTTATACTAAATAAATGGACATATGAGTGCTACAGGCCAATCAAATGTACTGAATACATACAGAAGACTGTAAAGAAGATAATAGCTGTAGATATTCTGTAGACTCTGTATCTTGTAGCCGTGGTGTATACTCTGCTTGACTTCCATTCACTTTCATTATCTGCATTATTATCCCAAATATCTTTAAATCTGGGGATAAAATTAGATTATATTGTATTTATATTAATTAACATTTATATCATCACAAGACAAATTAGATATACATATAATTGTGATAACCTGGTTTAGTTATAAACCAACTCATTATACCTGGATAAAACCTCAAAGTAAATAAATATTTTGCATAGTTTTATATTACTTGTATTTGGGACTTAACTTTACATATATATATGGAGTGGATGTGGTCAAGGGCACTGGACGTAAGGCTAAGCGAATGGTGCTGCAGTGTATCAATGGTGTGGGTTCAAATCCTGTCGAGGGAAGAACAAAAATTTGACAGCTCTAAAATCTAATTCTAACACTGTTTGGTTTAATTTTCAGACATATATATATATATATATACAGTACGGCTTTATACCATTCCAACATATGTATATTGACAGTAATACTTTTGTACTTGATTCCTCAAAGCTTTTCCAAAAAGATATTTGTTTATTGTAAATAGTAATTCATTAAGCAATCACCAAGAAATTTGCAGTCAAATTAATTTAAAATCATCTAACACGAAAGCACTCACTGAATTTAATAAACATTTTAATGTTAACACATTATACATTCAAAAGTATTCATCAGTAACACATCCTGAACAAGAGTATAAACTACTACTAGAGTAACATGACGGATGCCACTAGTGGAACAGGAACTGCTTACCCTTCTGGAATACCTGAGTTCACCCGAACCCCGGTTTTTAGTGCGGTTCATACTCTTCTGCAATGTAACAATGCGGACTATACAAAGGTATGAGTATCTAGTCATTGAACATCGTCTACGTCTTTACATATGAGTATTTAGTTATTGAACAAGGTCTACCTCTCTACATATGAGTATTTAGTCATTGAACATCGTCTATAATCTTTACATATGAGTATCTAGTCATTGAACATCGTCTATATCTTTACATATGAGTATCTAGTCATTGAACATCATCTACATCTTTACATATGAGTATCTAGTCATTGAACATCGTCTATGTCTTTACATATGAGTATTTAGTCATTGAACATCGTCTACGTCTTTACATTTGAGTATTTAGTCATTGAACATCGTCTACATCTTTACATATGAGTATCTAGTCATTGAACATCATCTACATCTTTACATATGAGTATCTACTCATTGAACATCGTCTACATCTTTACATATGAGTATCTAGTCATTGAACATCGTCTACGTCTTTACATATGAGTATTTAGTTATTGAACATTGTCTACCTCTCTACATATGAGTATTTAGTCATTGAACATCGTCTATATCTTTACATATGAGTATCTAGTCATTGAACATCGTCTATATCTTTACATATGAGTATCTAGTCATTGAACATCATCTACATCTTTACATATGAGTATCTAGTCATTGAACATCGTCTACGTCTTTACATATGAGTATTTAGTTATTGAGCATTGTCTACCTCTCTACATATGAGTATTTAGTCATTGAACATCGTCTATATCTTTACATATGAGTATCTAGTCATTGAACATCGTCTATATCTTTACATATGAGTATCTAGTCATTGAACATCGTCTACGTCTTTACATATGAGTATCTAGTCATTGAACATCGTCTATGTCTTTACATATGAGTATCTAGTCATTGAACATCGTCTACGTCTTTACATATGAGTATTTAGTCATTGAACATCGTCTACATCTTTACATATGAGTATTTAGTCATTGAACATCGTCTACATCTTTACATATGAGTATCTACTCATTGAACATCGTCTACATCTTTACATATGAGTATCTAGTCATTGAACATCGTCTACGTCTTTACATATGAGTATTTAGTTATTGAACATTGTCTACCTCTCTACATATGAGTATTTAGTCATTGAACATCGTCTATATCTTTACATATGAGTATCTAGTCATTGAACATCGTTTATATCTTTACATATGAGTATCTAGTCATTGAACATCATCTACATCTTTACATATGAGTATCTAGTCTTTGAACATCGTCTACGTCTTTACATATGAGTATCTAGTCATTGAACATCATCTATGTCTTTACATATGAGTATTTAGTCATTGAACATCGTCTACATCTTTACATATGAGTATTTAGTCATTGAACATCGTCTACATCTTTACATATGAGTATCTACTCATTGAACATCGTCTACATCTTTACATATGAGTATCTAGTCATTGAACATCGTCTACCTCTCTACATATGAGTATTTAGTCATTGAACATCGTCTACGTCTTTACATATGCGTATTTAGTCATTGAATATCGTCTACATCTTTACATATGAGTATCTAGTCATTGAACATCATCTACGTCTTTACATATGAGTATCTAGTCATTGAACATCATCTACGTCTTTACATATGAGTATTTAGTCATTGAACATCGTCTACCTCTCTACATATGAGTATTTAGTCATTGAACATCGTCTACGCCTTTACATATGAGTATCTAGTCATTGAACATCGTCTATATCTTTACATATGAATATCTAGTCATTGAACATCGTCTACGTCTTTATATATGAGTATTTAGTCATTGAACATGGTCTACATCTTTACATATGAGTATCTAGTCATTGAACATCGTCTACGTCTTTACATATGAGTATCTAGTCACTGAACATCATCTACGTTATTACATATGAGTATTTAGTCATTGAACATTGTCTACATCTTTACATATGAGTATCTAGTCATTGAACATCGTCTATGTCTTTACATATGAGTATCTAGTCATTGAACATCGTCTACGTCTTTACATATGAGTATCTAGTCATTGAACATCGTCTACGTCTTTACATATGAGTATCTAGTCATTGAACATCATCTACGTCTTTACATATGAGTATTTAGTCATTGAACATCGTCTACGTCTTTACATATGAGTATCTAGTCATTGAACATCATCTAAGTCTTTACATATGAGTATCTAGTCATTGAACATCGTCTACGTCTTTACATATCAGTATCTAGTCATTGAACATCGTCTATGTCTTTACATATGAGTATCTAGTCATTGAACATCATCTACGTCTTTACCAGGGGTTGAAAAAAATTTTGGGCAGGCCCAAGCCCAGGGCTTTTTAAACTTTTTTAACCCAAGTCCGGTCAGTGATTTGCCAAGTCCCAATTTGTAGGATGAAATTTTACTTGCTTGTCAACTAAAGTTTGCGCAATTGATGCAGCAAACGTTTTACAACCATTAATATTTCTATAGTTTTCACCCAGGTCAAGTCCATTTTTAACTAGTATTTCACATATCAATTCATAATCTGAAAATGGTTTTCCAGCTTTGACAACACCGTAGGCAGTATTAAACAAACTTTCAAGACGTTTTCTCTGACTTTCATCTAATTTCAATAATGACTGGCCTATTGGGGTGTCAGCAAAGGCCTGTGAAGGGCCGGCAGCTGCCTGAGAATCATCAAGTTCCTTAAACCAATGCTTGACACATAACAAGTGCTCCTGGTGTTTATCGTGTAATGTAAGTCCATCAATGCGTAAATTTTAGTTCTCCGAGTAAGGGCATCTTTCCTATCCGACAAGAGTGGAAATTTTCTACAGTACTTGCAGTACATTTTCTGAGCATTCTCATCAAAGACGACCCAAGGAAATTTATCTATCCATGAGTTTTGAAATGTTCTCGTTCGTTTCTCCCTATCATACTTAAGATCTTTATTTCTGGGAGTTTCAGGATCAGTTGGCTTGTCATCCGCTTTCCGATTTTCCGCTTTTTTGACTAAAATTAAAATTAAGCAACGACATTTTTCTCAAATAAAGGTAATAACAAAATTACCGAACTCCGAACAATCTTACAAAGGGAAAGTCAAAACTCATAATTATATAAACAGACAAAATCAGTCAACAACCGGAAAACTGTGAAAACCGTAATGACCCTGACTTGGTACAGGCATTTCTAAAGAAATGGTGGGTTGAATCAGATTTTAAGGCGCCAAACCTCCCGCTCTCATTACGGTTCAAAGGTTCCGGCTGTCACTGTAACAGTATTTAAATACAGGAACAAAATAGGTAAAATAGTTGTCAAAGCAGTACCATATTCGGTGACGTAAATGTCAAAAATATTTTTACGTCACACATTGCCAAAAAAAATTCTTGACATATTTGACTCTTTATCTTTATACATTTTCACTATATGAAAATGCATCGCTTATAATTTTTTCTGCAGAGACGGAATATATTTCGACAAGATATTGGTATCGGAATATAAACTTTTTAAGAGATCGAATAAGGCGAATCTTTTTATAGCCCTGGTCCAGTAGCCTGTTTCTCAGATGAAGATGACGTTTCAGGAAATCAGAATAATTGCTACTGCCCCTTGCATAGCAAATCAATTGCGAGATGTAAACACCATATGCAGGAGAAGCTGGTATATTGCTGCACATATTTGGAAAATTTATGATTTTAAAATTGAAGTCGTCAACATAAACATACGATTGATCAATGTTATTCCGACGCTTGACTTTACATAGGTATGTGGGAAGTGCATAGGTGATTCGGAACTCATTAATATTCATGAGGAATATCGATCCGTCCAGGATGTGTATTACCGTTCTTAAAATAGCTTTTTAGTACTTATTTACAGTGAAAGGAGACGATTGACAAAAACTTGCATGTGATTTGAATTGAAAACATGATGCCTAGAAAAAAGTGGAGTTTTTATTTTATTAAAGGCATGCCCGACTGGCTTTTCCCATGGAAAAACGGCAAGCCCAAAGTTTCAATTTTCTAGTCCCGGGCGTCGGACTTGAGGAATTTTCAACCCCTGCTTTACATATGAATATTTAGTCATTGAACATCGTCTACGTCTTTACATATGAGTATCTAGTCATTGAACATCATCTACGTCTTTACATATGAGTATTTAGTCATTGAACATCGTCTACGTCTTTACATATGAGTATCTAGTCATTGAACATCATCTAAGTCTTTACATATGAGTATCTAGTCATTGAACATCGTCTACGTCTTTACATATCAGTATCTAGTCATTGAACATCGTCTATGTCTTTACATATGAGTATCTAGTCATTGAACATCATCTACGTCTTTACCAGGGGTTGAAAAAAATTTTGGGCAGGCCCAAGCCCAGGGCTTTTTAAACTTTTTTAACCCAAGTCCGGTCAGTGATTTGCCAAGTCCCAATTTGTAGGATGAAATTTTACTTGCTTGTCAACTAAAGTTTGCGCAATTGATGCAGCAAACGTTTTACAACCATTAATATTTCTATAGTTTTCACCCAGGTCAAGTCCATTTTTAACTAGTATTTCACATATCAATTCATAATCTGAAAATGGTTTTCCAGCTTTGACAACACCGTAGGCAGTATTAAACAAACTTTCAAGACGTTTTCTCTGACTTTCATCTAATTTCAATAATGACTGGCCTATTGGGGTGTCAGCAAAGGCCTGTGAAGGGCCGGCAGCTGCCTGAGAATCATCAAGTTCCTTAAACCAATGCTTGACACATAACAAGTGCTCCTGGTGTTTATCGTGTAATGTAAGTCCATCAATGCGTAAATTTTAGTTCTCCGAGTAAGGGCATCTTTCCTATCCGACAAGAGTGGAAATTTTCTACAGTACTTGCAGTACATTTTCTGAGCATTCTCATCAAAGACGACCCAAGGAAATTTATCTATCCATGAGTTTTGAAATGTTCTCGTTCGTTTCTCCCTATCATACTTAAGATCTTTATTTCTGGGAGTTTCAGGATCAGTTGGCTTGTCATCCGCTTTCCGATTTTCCGCTTTTTTGACTAAAATTAAAATTAAGCAACGACATTTTTCTCAAATAAAGGTAATAACAAAATTACCGAACTCCGAACAATCTTACAAAGGGAAAGTCAAAACTCATAATTATATAAACAGACAAAATCAGTCAACAACCGGAAAACTGTGAAAACCGTAATGACCCTGACTTGGTACAGGCATTTCTAAAGAAATGGTGGGTTGAATCAGATTTTAAGGCGCCAAACCTCCCGCTCTCATTACGGTTCAAAGGTTCCGGCTGTCACCGTAACAGTATTTAAATACAGGAACAAAATAGGTAAAATAGTTGTCAAAGCAGTACCATATTCGGTGACGTAAATGTCAAAAATATTTTTACGTCACACATTGCCAAAAAAAATTCTTGACATATTTGACTCTTTATCTTTATACATTTTCACTATATGAAAATGCATCGCTTATAATTTTTTCTGCAGAGACGGAATATATTTCGACAAGATATTGGTATCGGAATATAAACTTTTTAAGAGATCGAATAAGGCGAATCTTTTTATAGCCCTGGTCCAGTAGCCTGTTTCTCAGATGAAGATGACGTTTCAGGAAATCAGAATAATTGCTACTGCCCCTTGCATAGCAAATCAATTGCGAGATGTAAACACCATATGCAGGAGAAGCTGGTATATTGCTGCACATATTTGGAAAATTTATGATTTTAAAATTGAAGTCGTCAACATAAACATACGATTGATCAATGTTATTCCGACGCTTGACTTTACATAGGTATGTGGGAAGTGCATAGGTGATTCGGAACTCATTAATATTCATGAGGAATATCGATCCGTCCAGGATGTGTATTACCGTTCTTAAAATAGCTTTTTAGTACTTATTTACAGTGAAAGGAGACGATTGACAAAAACTTGCATGTGATTTGAATTGAAAACATGATGCCTAGAAAAAAGTGGAGTTTTTATTTTATTAAAGGCATGCCCGACTGGCTTTTCCCATGGAAAAACGGCAAGCCCAAAGTTTCAATTTTCTAGTCCCGGGCGTCGGACTTGAGGAATTTTCAACCCCTGCTTTACATATGAATATTTAGTCATTGAACATCGTCTACGTCTTTACATATGAGTATCTAGTCATTGAACATCGTCTACGTCTTTACATATGAGTATCTAGTCATTGAACATCGTCTACGTCTTTACATATGAGTATCTAGTCATTGAACATCGTCTACGTCTTTACATATGAGTATCTAGTCATTGAACATCGTCTACGTCTTTACATATGAGTATCTAGTCATTGAACATCGTCTATGTCTTTACATATGAGTATCTAGTCATTGAATATCGTCTACGTCTTTACATATGAGTATTTAGTCATTGAACATCGTCTACGTCTTTACATATGAGTATCTAGTCATTGAACATCGTCTACGTCTTTACATATGAGTATCTAGTCATTGAACATCGTCTACGTCTTTACATATGAGTATCTAGTCATTGAACATCGTCTACGTCTTTACATATGAGTATCTAGTTATTGAACATCGTCTACGTCTTTACATGAGTATTTAGTCATTGAACATCGTCTACATCTTTATATGTCTGAATAATTTAATTTGATTTGAATATTTCAATCTGACTGGCTAATCTGCCTGGTGAAAATTTTGGTTATACTCGATAACCTGGACTGGTATTGTGACGTCACCAACGTATTCATTCATCAACGACAAATTCAAATAGTCACATGAAATAATCATAATTAAAATCTAGATATCATTAAATTTTGTTGTAAAAATTGAATTATAAGGAATATTTGAAAATTTTGAACAGGTTATACTTGTATAACTTGGTTTGGAACTGTTTACACTTTTCATAAACAGCTTTGCAGTTTATTAAGCGTAAACTGCCCAAAACAAGGTTATATCGTATAACCTGTTCAAAAATTTCAAATATTCCTTAAATGTCTTACCTAAACATCTATAATCATCTTGTTGGTAGAAGCCATCGTGACATATACATCTATAACTACCCTCAGTGTTTGTACAGTTGGTGTGTGATGGACATGGATCTGTTGTACACTCATTGATATCTACATAAAATATAGCAAATTATGTCTTAATTTATGAACCTCTAATATAACATCCTCATCAAATCTTTTTATTTTTCTGGTATATGGTTTAAATTATAACTTCTTAGAACACATTCCTTCTTCAACATATGCACTTGAATCATGTCATGTTGACATCAAAGTAATCACTAATTTAGGGTTTGAGTATCTGATTTATAAATTTCGGCTGATGTATCTTCAATGAAAACAACATTAGAATTTGAAATAAATAAGTTCAACTGTGAAAGTAAACTATGTACTTAATTCAGTTAAGTGGTCAATGGTCTATGATGATTTTTACTAATATTGTATGTGAGGGTTGGCATTTAGCTCACATCTGGAGTAGGACCCGGGTGGCTCAATGAGTTAGGTAGTTGGATTACCTAACAACTCATACAAGCCTATCACCAATACGGTGTGGGTTTGCACCCAGCTTTGTACATTACAAAAAAGGGTGCACTCAACTCGCAACCGCAAGTGATAAAGTTTACCAGTTGCTTACCCATGGTCGGTGGTTCTCTCTGGGTACTCCGGCTTCTTCCATCACTAAAACTGGTCACCATGATATAGCTGAAATATTGCTGAAAGTGGCGTTAAAAACACCAAAAATAAAAAATCAATCTCACATCTGGAAAACACTTGCATGACCCCATGTTTCACTAAGCGGAGAGTTTTTTTCTTATTGAAGTGCCTGTACCAAACCAGGAAAGTGTTATATATTTGTGTATTAGGGGTATCAAGCCAGGAAAGTGTTATATATTTGTGTATTAGGGGAATCAAGCCAGGAAAGTGTTATATATTTGTGTATTAGGAGTATCCATTTTACCTCTTTCTACGATTTCGATATTTGATTTTTCCAACAGTGTGATATATTTTGTTTTTTCAAAACATGCATTTCAATTAAAATACTATATTTGTTATAACATAATGACTTTATCTGCACACTTGAAACCTTTAGACATTCTTTCAAAATTCATGAAGGAAGTATTGGCATTTTATCCTGCTTTCACTATTTTATCTTTTAATGTCATCTTTGTATAATTCATTTTGACGATAAATGATACTCGAGTTAATGATATACTCGTCTAAGAGAGAGTTAAGTATTTACGCATTCAAGAGATAAAAAGCAGAATGTATTATTTATGATTAAGTAACTATAGACGTGGGAGAACCTCACAGAAGCATTTCTCACAGTATCTTACTCACAAACACCTTAAGGTTTAAGCTTAAACATACCATAAGGTGTGAGTAGTTAAATATATCATTGAAGACATTAACAGTACAGTGACTGTGAACTAAGGAACGGCATCAGAAATGGCATCTTCCAACATATTTAAGTTAATAATCAGCTTTTCACAACTTTGATTTTATATCACAAAAAAGAATACACCATAGTAAAATGCCACTATTCAAACAAAGTAACAGGAAAATATGTATCCCTTTCATATAATTTACATCCGTATCTCTCCTATTACATTTACCTTGACATTGTCCATTGACAGCTGTAAAACCTGTTACACATTGACAGGTAAAACTTCCTATTGTGTTTCTACACACAGCATGATCAGTACAAGGGGAAGACAAACACTCATCAATATCTGAAATAAAAATATATTGTACAAATAAACATGTCCTTGTCATACATGTAATATACAGTCAACTTGTTCTCCTATAATAGGAGGAATGCAGGAAGGAGATAGGAGTCTGATTGTTTTGCCACAATCGCCATCAAAACTTCATATTCGGGATCGCAGGCTGATATTTTACCATATCAATCTACCCACATCAAGATAACATATACATATCTTATCTTGACACAGAACATCACGTATCTAGTAAGCAAGGCAATAGTCATATAATTAATGCCCTTCACACTACCAACCAAGAATACAGTGGTGCAAATCACACTTTGCGAAAGAGGGAGTTAGAAATATGGTGCTTAATGCCACTTTCAACAATATTTCAGTTATATCATGGTGGCCTTCCCACTTTGTGAGAGACCATCAATCAATTTGGTAATCAAGGATATAGTGACATGGTCATTGACATTGACAATGACCATTAATTATCAGTAACAAAAGATAAAGTCATTCTAGAACTTACCTTGACAGTGACCATCAACCATCTGATAACCAGCTATACAGTTACAACTAAAACTACCATCAGTATTAGTACATTTTGAATTTGAAGGACAAACTCCATTCAAACATTCATTAATATCTAAAAAAATATAATAATGTAAAAACAGGGAACCTTTATTTCTGTACATTATGTGTTTGGTATGTAAAAATTGTGCATGCATGATCTTCATCAAAGATAAGTAATAGCTAAAGAACATTTCTTCTTTATGTAAGAAATGCTTAAATATTACATGCATAGGAGATTTTAACTAAATAAAATCATAATGCTCTAAACATGAAATTTCTCACTGCATATTGGATGGACATATAGCATTTGAAGTGTTGTAAATAATACTATAAACCCAATCTGTCTGACCAAATTTTTTTTGCAAACATTTAAGTAATAGACACCCTTAATTACAGTAATTTGTTTCTAACTGATATCTACACCACACAGCTTACCTTGACATGCAGACCCTGTGTTAACATATCCTGTCCAACAACTACATGCATAGCTGCCATTGTTATTGGTACAATTAGGATAGCTAGGACATGGATTGTCATCACATTCATTTATATCTGAAAATAAAAACAATGCTACTATTCAGAAATGGAGGACAGAAACACGCAACAAACAAGAGTAATACGACGGGTGTCACATATGGAGCAAGAAAGTCTTACCCTTCTGAAGTATCTGAGTACCTGTTGTATGATCTTTTGTTTTTATTGTAATGTTTTGTATATCATTTGTTTGTCCTTTGTTTTTTCCATTGTGTTGTCTGTCCTTCTTAGATTTTCATCTTCTGAACGCTTAGTAATATCGCTGTTTTCTAATATGACGTTATATGACGTCACATTACCAAATCCTTGATAAACATGCTATCATAGCAATAAAATAATTAAAAGATGTTTTTCTTAAATTCGAGGACGTTTCTCAGTCATCTCTCATCTCAGGGCTTCGCCCTTCAATGAGATGACTGAGAAACGTCCTCTCGTTTTAAAAAAACATCGTTAATCACTTATTACAACTGTCGTTTACATATTATGCTAATAACTACGAGACAATATCATTACAATAAACTATAAATAGTCCATATAGCCAGTGCAGGAAGTCATGTAAGAATCAAAATTGTAAGGTGGAGGTGATTCAGATTAGAACATAACATTAGAAGACACGTTTCATGATGGTGTAAAACATATCTATCCAATACATGACGTCATATTTGAATCCACATTTTGCGATGGTGTAATCCATATAGACAGTAAAAAGACGTCATATTTGAATCCACATTTTGCGATGGTGTAATCCATATAGACAGTAAAAAGACGTCATATTTTAATCCACATTTTACAGATTCTGATTACCCCTTTGGTATCATCAAACTCTTCTTACGATGGTGCAATCCATATTGTTAGTACAGGATGTCACACTAGAATCCACATTTTATGATGCTGTAATTTGCATAACTAGTACAGTAGGTACTAGAATCCACAATTTTACGATGAAAAAATACATATATTCAGTATAGAACGCTTAAAGATGGAGTAATCTCCATATCGCCAGTACATGAAGTCAGATTGGAATCAAAATTGTACGATGAGTTAATTCATATAACCAGTACAGGACGTCACATAAGACTCCACATTCTAAGATGGGGTATTCAATATAACCAGTACAGGACGTCACATAAATCTCCACATTCTAACATGGGGTATTCAATATAACTAGTACAGGACGTCACATAAGATTCCACATTCTAAGATGGGGTATTCAATATAACTAGTACAGGATGTCACATAAGACTCCACATTCTAAGATGGGGTATTCAATATAACCAGTACAGGACGTCACATAAGACTCCACATTCTAAGATGAGGTATTCAATATAACCAGTACAGGACGTCACATAAGACTCTGCATTCTAAGATGGGGTATTCAATATAACCAGTACAGAACGTCACATAAGACTCCACATTCTAAGATGGGGTATTCAATATAACTAGTACAGGATGTCACATAAGACTCCACATTCTAAGATGGGGTATTCAATATAACCAGTACAGGACGTCACATAAGACTCCACATTCTAAGATGGGGTATTCAATATAACTAGTACAGGATGTCACATAAGACTCCACATTCTAAGATGGGGTATTCAATATAACCAGTACAGGACGTCACATAAGACTCCACATTCTAAGATGAGGTATTCAATATAACCAGTACAGGACGTCACATAAGACTCCACATTCTAAGATGGGGTATTCAATATAACCAGTACAGGACGTCACATAAGACTCCACATTCTAAGATGAGGTATTCAATATAACCAGTACAGGACGTCACATAAGACTCCACATTCTAAGATGAGGTATTCAATATAACTAGTACAGGATGTCACATAAGACTCCACATTCTAAGATGAGGTATTCAATATAACCAGTACAGGATGTCACATAAGACTCCACATTCTAAGATGAGGTATTCAATATAACCAGTACAGGACATCACATAAGACTCCACATTCTAAGATGAGGTATTCAATATAACCAGTACAGGACGTCACATAAGACTCCGCATTCTAAGATGGGGTATTCAATATAACTAGTACAGGACGTCACATAAGACTCCACATTCTAAGATGAGGTATTCAATATAACCAGTACAGGACGTCACATAAGACTCCACATTCTAAGATGAGGTATTCAATATAACTAGTACAGGACGTCACATAAGACTCCACATTCTAAGATGAGGTATTCAATATAACTAGTACAGGATGTCACATAAGACTCCACATTCTAAGATGGGGTATTCAATATAACCAGTACAGGACGTCACATAAGACTCCACATTCTAAGATGAGGTATTCAATATAACTAGTACAGGACGTCACATAAGACTCCACATTCTAAGATGAGGTATTCAATATAACCAGTACAGGACGTCACATAAGACTCCACATTCTAAGATGAGGTATTCAATATAACTAGTACAGGATATCACATAAGACTCCACATTCTAAGATGGGGTATTCAATATAACCAGTACAGGACGTCACATAAGACTCCACATTCTAAGATGGGGTATTCAATATAACTAGTACAGGACGTCACATAAGACTCCACATTCTAAGATGGGGTATTCAATATAACTGGTACAGGACGTCACATAAGACTCCACATTCTAAGATGGGGTATTCAATATAACTAGTACAGGACGTCACATAAGACTCCACATTCTAAGATGAGGTATTCAATATAACCAGTACAGGACATCACATAAGACTCCACATTCTAAGATGAGGTATTCAATATAACCAGTACAGGATGTCACATAAGACTCCACATTCTAAGATGAGGTATTCAATATAACCAGTACAGGACATCACATAAGACTCCACATTCTAAGATGAGGTATTCAATATAACCAGTACAGGACGTCACATAAGACTCCGCATTCTAAGATGGGGTATTCAATATAACTAGTACAGGACGTCACATAAGACTCCACATTCTAAGATGAGGTATTCAATATAACCAGTACAGGACGTCACATAAGACTCCACATTCTAAGATGAGGTATTCAATATAACCAGTACAGGACGTCACATTAGACTCCACATTCTAAGATGAGGTATTTAATATAACTAGTACAGGACGTCACATAAGACTCCACATTTGTAATTTAGGTAATCTATATAGACTATAAACGGACGTCATATTTGAATCCATATTTTACAATGGGATATTCCATATAGCAGGTACAAGACATAACATTAGCATCCACATTTTATGAAGGAGGTATCCATATAGACAGTTCCGGAAGACATAACAGATTGCACATTTCACGATGGAATAATTAACATAGCTAGTACAGGACGTCACATTATAATCCACATTTTAAGATGATATGGTAATCCATATAGCCAGTTAAAGGACGTCATAATAGCATCCACATTTTACAAAGGATAATCAATACAGACAGTGCAAGATGTCATATCAGAATCCACATATGACCAGTGCAGGACATCATATTAGAATCAAACTATTACAAGAGGAAAATTCATATATCAAGTCATTGGACATCATATTAGAATCAAACTTTTACGAGAGGAAAATTCATATATCAAGTACATTGGACATCATATTAGAATCAAACTTTTACGAGAGGAACATTCATATATCAAGTACATTGGATATCATATTAGAATACATATTTTACGATGGGTAATCAATATAGCCAGTACATTATGTATAACTACAAATTTAAAATTTACACCTAATGTCCAACGGAATAACAATAAATATGTATTACTACAGTTCACACTACATACCTATACATTTACTGTCTACACTTTGGTAGCCTGCTCTACTACAGTTCACACTTACATACCTATACATTTACTGTCTACACTTTGGTAGCCTGCTCTACATGGACATAAACAGCTCCCTTTTGTGTTCTGACAGTCAGAGTTAGCAGGACAGGGCTTGCTCAAGCATTCATTTATGTCTGGAAAAGAAATAAAGTGTTAATTATTCAATATATTAGTAAAAAATTGTAAATTCAAAAATAGAAACAACATTTTGAAGACTAGCGGGGGCCTCCGTGGCAAAGATCCTTTTTTTTTTTCATACATGTATATATTCTAGAAATTGGCAATGATTAACTAAGAGTTTCGCTCATTACAAAACAAAGTGTTAGTAAAAACTTGACAAACTTTATCCATTAAGGTACAATCATACATTGCAACGAGATAGAATAGAAATAATACATTTCATGCAAATAAAGCTAATTAAATTATACATGTGACAGTTAGCAGAATTTTGTGTTCATGGAAATGTTTTAATGTAACATTTGGCATTTTGATGGTTCACAAAACATTTTGGTGTTGAACTTTTTTTTCTTGACTTTCACAGTATTAACCTATTTGAATGTCTTATCTATCCATCTTGTAATTTGTACATATATACTGTGATATCACTATAGAGAATTTGAGGCCTTGTTACCTTCACATAAACCTTGGTAATATGTAAACCCAACGTCACAAGGGCATACATGTGTTATCATTACAGAGAATTTGAGGCCTTGTCACCTTCACATAAACCTTGGTAATAGGTAAACCTAACGTCACAAGGACATACATGTGTTATCATTACAGAGAATTTGAGGCCTTGTTACCTTCACATAGTCCTTGGTTATAGGTAAACCCAACGTCACAAGGGCATGCATAACTTCCTTCTGTGTTGTTACATGTAGAATTCTGAGGACAAACATCTTGTAAACACTCATCTATGTCTGCAAAATAAATAAAAATTCAATTTTAAAATTGTGACTTCAGAACCTAGTTAGCCTCTATTAAGGTCAGTTCAGCATAGCATTAGCATGCTAAAAGGAAAGATATTATTTTTACGATATGAGTGGTCATATCTTAGCATTGGGGAACCGATTTTGGCCTCTGTTTTTACGATTTGTCCTAAATTTTGGATCTGTTCTGATGGTGTGGTACGTTTTGTTTTTCATGTTATTAAGTGTTTTGGCTGTAAAATATTTCATCCCTTTTCTAATATTTAATTTTAATGAATTTTATGGCACCATATTTTTATTATCAGTAACACCATTTTCATTTTCTGTCATCTTAAATTTTAAAATGTTTGTGATTTTCTAGGATTTCCATACATTTATGTAAAAGGCTTCAACACAAAAATTGTAATAATCATCATAAAAAGTATGTCACAGATTGATTATGATTGTTTAATACCACTTTAAATGTATACAATTTTAATATCAGCAATATCATTGCAGTCAGTTTTATTGGTGAAAAAAAAGGTGTATCTAAATAAAAGCACTGATCTTAATTTAGTTTTGACAAACTATATCATATGTGGCTGTATCAAGTACTCTGTACTACAGAGAGAAATTAAATTCAAAAACCTAGACTTATTATCTTTGTTCACATATAGAGACAATATACATACATTGACAGCAAATATAAAATTTCTTTGCACGAGCTTAGAAACAGGCAGAAAAGCAACCATCTGTGGACCTTTTGTTTTTGCATGTTTCACAGCGAGTGCAAATACATTTTATATTTACTGATAATGTATGTATATTATGTTTATCCTGCAATGTCAAAAAGTCTAAAACAAGTACCAATTTGTTTAAAAAGAGACAAGTGTCATTCTAATCGTTTTCAATGGTGTCCTCTGTGATGTCCGTGCTTATACTGTTACTGTTTCTTCTTTGACTTACCGTTGCGCTACATGAATCAGGTACCAGAAAAGCTATATATGAATATATAAAACATTTATCCAATCAATACAAGTTG
Organism: Bathymodiolus brooksi; assembly: GCA_963680875.1. Lineage (NCBI taxonomy): Eukaryota > Metazoa > Mollusca > Bivalvia > Mytilida > Modiolidae > Bathymodiolus > Bathymodiolus brooksi. Next base: position 7,693,646 of record OY804579.1, on the reverse strand, counting down.
ACTGCCCAAACAGAACCAGTGCAGGATAAAACATCATACCTAATAATTCAACCCTTCTAGTTGACGAGATTGTTTATACTAACCAATGCAGAGGTTATTACTGGTCATATTATAACCTAGGTGACAAATACAGTGAAATCCAGCATCTATGTTAATACACTTTGAATGACTGGGGCACACTACAGGGTTTTCACACTCATCAATATCTGTAAAAGAAGACATCCTTTATATGTTTCAAATTAAAATTCATGTATAATTTACTAATAATACATAAGAGCACATGGTAGAGGTTTGTGTGGCAGAGTGTAACTCTCATTGAAACATTATCTTAGAGAAAAGTGAGGTTCATAAAACTGAGAGTGATAAAAAAAAATCCTATAGATACAATCCTAAAACATGGGATGAAGGTGATTATAATGATTTCACTTTTGTAACTATTTGGTATTCTTATTTCAGTACACCATCTTTATTGTACAAAACACAAATTAAAATCATTTAAAACAAAATAAACCATAGGTACAACTGAAATTGATTGCAAAAGTAAACAAAAAATATATAAAAGATTTCATATAGCATTTAGTTTAAACATATCTTATTAATTAATAAATAATGTTCAATAAATTTCAATATGATATAATACACATAATTAAAGGGATTCAAAAACGAGCTTAAGAAAACTTACATTAATTTGTTTCCCCAGTATATATCTTTACAATAATAAAACTATTTCATTTAAATATATAAGTATATAAGGATAGGGATATCACTGGTATAGCAATTATACGAATCTCTCGCCTACTGTAGGTTCACACATCCATTGCCTCATGTAGGCCTACAAACATCTTGCCTACTGTAGGCTCACAAATCCCTTGCCTACTGTAGGCTCACACATCCATTACCTAATGTAGGTCCACAAACATCTTGCCAACTGTAGGCTCACACATCCATTGCCTCATGTAGGCCCACAAATCTCTTGCCTACTGTAGGCCCACAAATCTCTTGCCTACTGTAGGCTCACACATCCATTGCCTAATGTAGGCCCACAAACATCTTGCCAACTGTAGGCTCACACATCCATTGCCTCATGTAGGCCCACAAATCTCTTGCCTACTGTAGGCCCACAAATATCTTGCCTACTGTAGGCTCACACATCCACTGCCTCATGTAGGCTCACAAATCTCTTGCCTACTGTAGGCTCACACATCCATTGCCTCATGTAGGCCCACAAACATCTTGCCTACTGTAGGCTCACAAATCTCTTGCCTACTGTAGGCTCACACATCCATTGCCTCGTGTAGGCCCACAAACATCTTGCCTTCCACATGACTACAAATTATTTAGTTTCCTGTATCTACAACAAATTCATTGTTTCCTGTAAACAACAACTCGCTAGCCAGCTGTATAATCTAAATTCTCCTGCACAGTCAACTAATCTATATTCTCCTGCACAATGACCAGAAATTCATTTAAATTTTGCATGACCAACATGAAAATATTTAAAATTCTGATCTTCATATCTTCATGATTCAATATATTCCTTCAATATACAAGTATAATGGAATAATCAAAATGTTGTGTCTGAATGCTATATATTCTCTTTCAGCTTTAAAGCAATATATATATATCAAAACACCCTTACCTAAGCATACATTTGTATTGACATCTTTATAAAAGCCTTGTTGACATGTACAGGTAAAACTACCAATCGTGTTGTTACAGTAGGCATGTGCAGGACAAGCATAGTCTAAACATTCGTCAATATCTGAAGTGAAAAAAACATATAGAGGTACTATGTTCATAATAACAGAAATAAATGTGTAAACACTTGAATGCATATAATTTTGGTCCAAACAAATGTCTTTATTGATAGTTACAAAATATATTTTATAATTTGGCTTTTAATAGTACTGTCTGTAAGTAACACTGAAACATTGAATTAGACAATGTGTATACATACGTTGTAAATTATGAACTTTACAAAGCAACTTTAAGAAAAAAATATTAAAATATTTTATTCCAAATCTATAGTCGCAGTTTTCTAATAAAATCTAGCCGTTGTGGCCGTGATCGTATGGTAGTTGGATTTACAACTACCTGTGCAATCAGTGCTTATCACCACTAACGTTGTGAGTTTAAATCACACTCGGGTGGGGTGTACTCAATACAACATTATGTGATAAAGTTTGTCAGTGACTTGCGACAGGTCGGTGGTATTCTCCGGGATAATTCATACATTTCCTTTTCATCTCATTAAAGAGATATTGTCATCGGACTGACTCTTATACTGGAAATTATCGGTCAGTGTGTCGTAAAGCATACAATGATGATGTTATCTATAAAATCAATAACATCTGTTTTGATGGTTTCGACATAAATTATCACTAGTATGACAGCTTGTCCTGCCAGTCTTGCTGCTATTCTACCCATAATGTCTGTTTCAACCTTCATAATGTCTGTATCGACCTTCATAATGTCTGTATCGACCTTCATAATGTCTGTATCGACCTTCATAATGTCTGTTTCGACCTTCATTATGTCTGTATCGACCTTCATAATGTCTGTATCGACCTTCATAATGTCTGTATCGGCCTTCATTATGTCTGTATCGACCTTCATAATGTCCGTTATTTTATATATCTTGTCAATTTAGAACCTACTGACAGTGCTGAGCATAACAGCAAATTGCCTACCTTGACAAAGACCCTGAGTGTTCTTAACAAATCCTTCATGACACAGACATTTATAACTCCCAACAGTGTTAATACATGTTGAATTACTAGGGCAGGTATCTGGTGTAAGGCATTCGTCAATATCTGGTAAAAATAAAAGGAGCATGATATGTAATGTTGATAATGTTTAAATGATATTGGACATTCCACAAATCATTTTCTTAATTTCCCTTATATAATTTTAAATTTACTTCAGATTGCCAAACTATATTGTGATAATGTTATAATAATTATTAATGTAATACTAACAATTGCAATAAGGTTTGAGATATTGATATTTTTCAAAATTTCTTGTGTTTTGAACTCATTTACATTTTGTTTTGACTTTGTATGCATTGTGCTATGGGGTATCGGTATTAAATGCCACTTTCAACATATATCCTAAATTAAATTGTGGTGGTTAGTTTTATTGGTGGAGGAAACCATATTACCTGGAGACCACCACTGATCAGCATTCTACTGACATATTACAGATTACATCTTGCAATAGGCCTGAGTAGGAATCGAAAACACAACTTCATCGTTGATATTGACCGAACATGTGGATGTACATGACTTTGTCCACGATTTTTAATGATTTTCATAGATATATTTTTAAGTATACAGTGAATTCTCTCTTCACTGAACAATAAATAAATAGAAGTCATGTGAATCAAACATCATATTCATTTCCAAGTGCAGGCCTTTCAATAAGGGGCGGTACCAAGTACTTTTACCCACTTAAAATGGTAATTGGCACTTCCTAATTTCAAAGTGTGTTGCATAAGATATTCATGAAAAAATGTTCAAATTTTAAGAAAGGATACCACCTGCAAATAGTGAAGTACTGGTAAACTTGAAACATATTGAAAACCCTGTCTTAAAATTTTACCTATCTATTCCAAACAAAGATAAAGCTTGGTTTAGACAGGTTTCATGTACAATAAAAACTTAGATTTTCATTCTATTTTTATGCTAATATTTCTTTTCATTATTATTAATTTATGACGAAAAGTTTTGATATGATTTCCAATTTTAAACATTGATCATTTGCAGTAGTCATTAACTTACCTTTACAAAGTTTGTCTTCCTCATAAAATCCTTCTCTACATGTACATGTATAACTTCCCACAGTATTATTACATATAGAGTAAGGTTGACACACATAGTCTAAACACTCGTCTGTATCTGCAATGGGGAAAACATTGTGTACATGTATACTGTATGTATGTAAAAGTTCTAACTTTAGAGGTTATCATAATGTACTTTGTTGTACCTGTACGTGGAAATTCTAGTACTAGTAACTATATATCTTTATCAATTATAACTATGAAATAATGGCTACATAATGAGCCTTAATTGATGCTATCAAATATTCATATTCATTTAAGCACCTGAGTTTACCCCTTCATTGCCAGAAATGATGGGTACTTTGCTCATTTGCATATATCTAAGATGGCGACGCCGGACGTCTGCAATTTTCATATGATCTATATAGACGATCTCATTCATAATTGCATGTGTGTCATTTTCTGAACTTGAAAATGATACATTGAATCAAGCTGAATTAAATGAAATAAAAATTAATGAAAACAATTAAATATTCGAGGTTCCTGGACTAAATGAAAACCCTTTTTTGGCCTTAAGAGTCCATGTAAAAATGTCTGAAATACATGAAACTGGTGGCGTGTGACACAAAATTTAACCATGAATGACATTTGGCGACATATTTTCTGAAATTAATTTAGATTCCTCAATAATATATGTAATTATATTGACTAACCTTATATTTCTAGCTTCTAAACTCGGGGTTCCCACATTAAATATAATATTATCATTTTTGCATAATCGCGATATCAAAGACATGTCTAAAATCGTTCCAAAACAAAAATATTTGAATTTTGACAGAAGAAAAACTTTGCGGAAATAAACAATAACTTTTAATTTTCGAATCATTGACGGACACATTGAATTTCCGTACTGTAGGCTATTTTTGACAAATCTAATAAACGATCCATCAAGTTTGAAACTGCAGTCACGTGATCAAAATCTAATTTAAATATGATGAATATTTATGAGGAAAGTACCATCAATTTCTGGATATGTGTTTTTAGTAAGGTTCGTGTTACTCGATCTGTAGTTTTTTTAATAATGCTTTGCAGATCGTTGTTTGTCCTTTTGTACTTTTTTCTTTTTGCATTGTGATAATTGTCTGTCCTTCGATTTACGGATTTGGATTACTCCTTTGGTATCTTCATATTCTTCATTACTATGCCTGCCCTTCAAAATTCCCACTCAACAAAAGAGTATAGGAATGAAGGATGGACAGAAAATAAATTGAAAATCCATATCCAGAAATTGAGGGTACTTTCCTCATAAATATTCATCATATTTAAATTAGATTTTGATCACGTGACTGCAGTTTTAAGCTTGATGGATCGTTTATTAGATTTGTCAAAAAATAGCTTATAGTACGGAAATTCAATGTGTCCGTCAATGATTCGAAAATTAAAAGTTATTGTTTATTTCCGCAAAGTTTTTCTTCTGTCAAAATTCAAATATTTTTGTTTTGTAACGATTTTAGACATGTCTTTGATATCGTGATCATGCAAAAATGATCATATTATATTTAATGTGGGAACCCCGAGTTTAGAAGCTAGAAATATAAGGTTAGTTAATATAATTACATGTATTATTGAGGAATCTAAATTAATTTCAGAAAATATGTCGCCAAATGTCATTCATTGTTAAATTTTGTGTCACACGCCACCAGTTTCATGTATTTCAGACATTTTTACATAGACTCTTAAGCCAGGCCAAAAAAGGTGTTCGTCGCCTCGGATTTTCATTTAGTCCAGGAACCGTGAATATTTAATTGTTTTCATTAATTTTTATTTCATTTAATTCAGCTTGATTCAATGTATCATTTTCAAGTTCAGAAAATGACACACATGCAATTATGAATGATATCGTCTATATAGATCATATGAAAATTGCAGACGTCCCGGCGTCGCCATCTTAGATATGCAAATGAGCAAAGTACCCATCATTTCTGGCTATGCATGAAAACTTAAGAATTCATACCTAGACAGTCTTCATTTTCCCAATGAAATCCTTCATGACAAACACATACATATGTTGTAGGTGTGTTAGTACAATTACTGTTTACTGGACATGGAGATGATAGGCATCTATCTACTGAAATAGGAAAAATAAACATTTAATTTTGTCATTTCTTTACACATTATCTTTAAATTTACATAGAATTGTACATTTGATTAATCAAATGAATGTGAACAAAATTGTTTTAACAACTAATAAAAATCAACAATACTTTTCTTTTGTAAATATTCAAAAGTCACGTCAAATTGTTAGAAGAAATATATTATCAGAACATGGCCCACAATATATCGGGAAAATACCAGTATATTTTCCTGCTATTTTAGTAATATTATCAGTATCTACCAATATTAGAAACTTTTGATTGACCCCTTGAACATCTGGTTATGGAACACCGTTGTTGCAACATTTTTATTTATGTTGGCAACTATTCGACCCCATACTGCCGGTATTAATTGTGTTCCTTGGAAATTGAATAAAGGTTGAAATCAGCCCAAGCAACCTAGACCTGCATACATGTACAATCATGATATTTATGTTATTTCGAAGAAAATTACACATGCTAAAAAACTGTTAATGATAGGATTATTTTCAGTATAAATATTTCAATAATGTTCTATAATAAAAGGTCATTATATGGCAATTTTCTTACCAACCTGAGACACCCATATTAGACAAAGGGATGATAACCAGGCCAATATGGAAATGCCCATGTATTAATCTGTAAGTATTGCATATATGGAAAATCATACATATCTTAAGTAAGTATATGGTAAATAGCATTAATGTAGAAGGAAAGTTTAAAAAAAAACTTACTTAATATTGTGGTGGTTGGTAAAGTAGACATTTCTGATGTTGTTATTACTTCCACTAGAAAAGGAAATAAACATGGCATATATATATATATTGACGTATTTTACACATTTAAATAGAAGCATACCATATAACAGGATGAACCAAGATCATGCAGCATTGAGAAGAACTCTAGGTGTATTTATAGAAAATTTATAATACCCATAGCCTTACTTAGCCATGGAAAACAAACTCAGTTCTGTTTCACATTGTATAAAAACATTCTGTACTTGTAGACACATTGTAAATTAATATAGAAGATCTAGGGACTTGTATTCATGCAAATGTCAACGCTAAGTTCAGATTACATCTGATCTTGTTCTCACATTTAAATGTGCAAGTAGGGGACCATTGTGGTCGTGATCGTATGGTAGTTGGATATACAACTACCTGTTCAGTGCAGTTGTGAGTTCGAACCCCGTTCAGGTGAGGTGTATTCGATACAACATTATGTGATAAAGTTTGTCAGTCACTTACGGCAGGTCAGTGGTTTTCGCCAGGTACTCTGGTTCCCTCCAACAATAAAACTGACCACCACGATATAGCTGAAATATTGTTGAAAGTGGCGTTAAACACCAACAACCAAACCTAAATGTACAAGTAAAATAAGTTTAAACTACAAAAGACACATTTTTATTAAAATATATATAATTTTAAAAAATAAGTTCAATTACAAAATACTGAACTACTAGGGTAGTTATCATACCTATTAACATAATTAACCTACCCGTGAATGACGTGTCTTCACTTCTGATAACATAACTAGGATTAGCAACTGAGTTGTAGGCTTCGTTAAATTTATTTTTCATACTGAGTTCATCATAGACTACATTTATCACTCCTATATAAAACTTGACTACTATACTTCCTGGGCTAAAATAAATTACAAAAATAGGTGAGTCATGTGGTTTCAAAATAGCTGCAATAAAAGCATTTTTTAAAGATTAGAGAAATGTCTTAAAGCTTAAGATTAGTGTCCCATCCCAAATGTGCAAGAACCATTCAGTAAGAACAGCTTAAAGATGCCTAAGTGGTAGATAGAAGCATTAAATAGTAGGACAGACAAAACAGTGATCTACAAAACACAGGTATGCAGTTCCTGTTCCACTAGTGATAGTATCCACATTACAAAGAATCAGGTATACTGCCACTTTTAATTGTCAATATTACCACATGTACACAAGGTCAGTTATTTGTAATACTGTCAGAACAGTTCCAAAATGTAATGAAAAACATCGTAAGAGCATTATTATCTCTCTACTAAAAGCTATCATGTTTATATACTTATGAGTTTTGACTTTCCCTTTGTAAGATTGTTCGGAGTTTGGTAATTTTGTTATTACCCTTATTTATGAATAGCAATTAATCTTTTGCCATAATAACATTCTATGTCGAGTTCTATTTGGAATATACCACGTGATGATAGTCAGCTAACTTTCAGTGTATCATATGGTTTCATTATAATATGTTCTTCTTTATGACTTTTTATAACAACACTGACCTACCTGAATCCTAAAATGATTATATCATCTATAAGTCCTGCCAGTTCTGAATTTGCCAATATTGCCAAAAGCTGAAAAATAAATATACGCTGTTTCATTTATAGTTATTTTATTTGTACACAATCTATTTCTTTTCCAAATTTCTATGGCAACTTTATGTCTTAGATGATACTAAACCTTCCAAGATCTAAATCAACAAAAGCTGAAGTTGTCTGTGCGAAAGTTTTACAAATGCCATCATGACTTGATTACCCGTTACCAAACATCTGTTTTGTTGTCCTATTCATAGCTTACCATGCCTTATCACCGAGAGTAAAATAACTTATGCTACCCTCCATGCATCTAAATTTCTCCCTCAATAAAAAGAATAAATGAACAAAACAAACTATAGTAGGCCTCTAGAAAGCAATACATCTCTGGTTGACAACTGGATGCTTACCTTAGATTAGGACTATAATTGCATAGTATGTGCATGGTAAGTGTGTTAACTGTATGCTTGTTGACCTTCAGAGAATAAAAACAAAAGGTCATACTTACAAATTGTCTAATTTGATTTGCTAGCTGTTGAAATTCTGGAGATTGTTTGTCATTAAGATTGTCATCCCACTCTTGTTCAGTAACTATCTGTCCCTTGTATCCTGTCTTTGTTGATACTTTATTAGATGGTGATGTCATTAGAGCAGTGTCCTCAGACACGGAGTCCGTCACAACAACACCCAGTGTTGTTACTTCTTGTTCAGCCATCTTTGTTGTAATTGGTTGTATTTCTACCGTTGTGATTGCAACAACGTCTTCTGTTGTAGAAAGTACATCTGTTTCTGTTGTCAACTGAACCGTTTTCGATGTTTCAGTTTCGGAGGTTGTGGTTTCCAGATAAGTTGTTGAAGGCTGTGTTGTTGCAGTTTCAAAATCAGTAGTTGTTGCATCTTTCGTTGTTATTGCACCAGTATCAGTTGTTACATGTTTTGTTGTCATTGTTTGAAAATTAGTTGTTAAATTATTTGATGTTAAAGTTTCAGTTACAGTTAAGTCAGTTGACAAGGTGTCAGACGTAGTTGTCACATCTGACGTAGTTTCAGTATCAGTTGTAATAGTTTCAGAATAAGATGTTGTCACGTCTTTTGGCGTTACTGTTCCAGTAGTTGATATTGTAGATTCAGTTTCGTACATTGATGCGTTTACTACATCAACATCTGTTGTTGTCTGTTCTATATCATTAACAGTTGTCTGTTCTGTGGTTGATATAACAGATCCTATGCTAGAAGTTGTTTTTTCACCATCACTGAAAGTTGTTTCCGAATTTGTAGTATTTTGTTCATCATAAAGCGTTGATGTCAGATCTGTATATTGTGTTATCCCTGGCAGAACAGTTGTAACCTCTGCAGAAGCATTAGTTTCATGAACTGTATGTGTTGTTTCGCTTGTTGAGTAAGGTTCAGTAGTTGTAGTCAACATCTCTGTTGTTGCACTAGTAGCATCTAATGTAGCCACTGTGGCATTTGTAGCGTCAGTGCTATCAACCGTCGACATTTCCGACGCTGGTGTTTCATCGGGAACATTTGACGTGGTAGTTGTAGTAACATTTGCCGTCAACGTAGCGTCAGTGTTGTCCAAAGTCGATATATCGGACGCTGTTGTTTCATCAGGAACATCTGATGTGGTGATTGTAGTAACATTTGACGTCAACGTAGGGTCTGTGCTATCCAAAGTTGATATATCTGACACGGTTGTTTCATCAGGAACATCTGATGTGGTGATTGTAGTAACATTTGACGTCAACGTAGGGTCTGTGCTATCCAAAGTTGATATATCTGACACGGTTGTTTCATCAGGAACATCTGATGTGGTTGTTGTAGTAGCATTTGTCGTCAACGTAACATCTGTGCTACCCAAAGTCGATATATCTGAAGCTGTTGTTTCATCAGGAACATCTGATGTGGTGGTTCTGGTAATATTTGTCGCCAACGTGCCGTCAGTGCTATCCAAAGTCGATATATCTGACACTGTTGTTTCATCAGAAACATCTGATGTGGTGATTGTAGTACCATTTGACGTCAACGTAGCGTCTGTACTATCCAATGTCGATATATCTGACACTGTTGTTTCATCAGAAACATCTGATGTGGTGATTGTAGTACCATTTGACGTCAACGTAGCGTCTGTGCTATCCAATGTCGATATATCTGACACTGTTGTTTCATCAGAAACATTTGATGTGGTAGTTGTAGTAATATTTGTAGCCTCCGTGGCGTCAGTGTTGTCCAAAGTCGATATATCGGACGCTGTTGTTTCATCAGGAACATCTGATGTGGTGATTGTAGTAACATTTGACGTCAACGTAGGGTCTGTGCTATCCAAAGTTGATATATCTGACACGGTTGTTTCATCAGGAACATCTGATGTGGTGATTGTAGTAACATTTGACGTCAACGTAGGGTCTGTGCTATCCAAAGTTGATATATCTGACACGGTTGTTTCATCAGGAACATCTGATGTGGTTGTTGTAGTAGCATTTGTCGTCAACGTAACATCTGTGCTACCCAAAGTCGATATATCTGAAGCTGTTGTTTCATCAGGAACATCTGATGTGGTGGTTCTGGTAATATTTGTCGCCAACGTGCCGTCAGTGCTATCCAAAGTCGATATATCTGACACTGTTGTTTCATCAGAAACATCTGATGTGGTGATTGTAGTACCATTTGACGTCAACGTAGCGTCTGTACTATCCAATGTCGATATATCTGACACTGTTGTTTCATCAGAAACATCTGATGTGGTGATTGTAGTACCATTTGACGTCAACGTAGCGTCTGTGCTATCCAATGTCGATATATCTGACACTGTTGTTTCATCAGAAACATTTGATGTGGTAGTTGTAGTAATATTTGTAGCCTCCGTGGCGTCAGTGCTTTTCAAAGTCGATACATCAGTCGTTGTTGTTTCACCAGGAACATCTGATGTGGCGGTTGTAGTAACATTTTCCGTCAACGTAGCGTCAGTGCTATCCAAAGTCGATATATCTGTGGCTGTTGTTTCATCAGGAACATCTGATATGGTGGTTCTAGTCATATTTGTCGCCAACGTAGCGTCAGTGCTATCCAAAGTTGACATATCTGTCGCTGTTGTTTCATCAGGAACATCTGATGTGGTGGTTGTAGTAACATTTGACATCAACGTAGCATCAGTACTATCCAAAATCGATATATCTGTTGTTGTTTCATCAGGAACATCTGATGTGGTGGTTCTAGTAATATTTGTCGCCAACGTAGAGTCAGTGCTATCCAAAGTTGACATATCTGTCGCTGTTGTTTCATCAGACACATATGATGTTGTGGTTGTAGTGGCAGTTGTCGCCGATGTAGCGTCAGTGTCATCAATAGTTGATATATCTTTCGCTGTTGTTTCATCAGGAACATCTGATGTGGTGGTTGTAGTAACATTTGTCCTCAACGTAGCGTCAGTGCCATCAATAGTTGATATATCTGAAGCTGTTGTTTCATCAGGAACATCTGATGTGGTGGTTGTAGTAACATTTGTCCTCAACGTAGCGTCAGTGCCATCAATAGTTGATATATCTGAAGCTGTTGTTTCATCAAACACATCTGATGTTGTGGTTGTAGTGCCATTTGTCGCCAATGTAGCGTCAGTGCCATCAATAGTTGATATATCTGAAGCTGTTGTTTCATCAGGTACAGCTGTGGTGGTTGTAATAGCATTTGTCGCTAATGTAGCGTCAGTGCCATCAATAGTGGAAACATCTGTAGTCGTTGTTTCATCAGGAACATCTGATGTGGTTACATTGGCATTTGTCGATAACGTAGCGTCAGTCCTATCAATAGTTGATATATCTGAAGCTGTTGTTTCATCAGGAACATTTGATGTGGTGGTTGTAATAACATTTGTCGCCAACATGACGTCAGTGCTATCCAAAGTGGATATATCGGACGCTGTTGTTTCATCGGGAACATCTGATGTGGTGGTTGTAGTAACATTTGACGTCAACATGGCGTCAGTGCTATCAACAGTTGATATATCTGAAGCTGTTGTTTCATCAGGAACATCTGATGTGGTGGTTGTAGTGGCAGTTGTCGCCAACGTAGCGTCTGTGCTATCAACAGTTGATATATCTGAAGCTGTTGTTTCATCAGGAACATCTGATGTGGTAGTTGTAGTGGCAGTTGTCGCCAACGTAGCGTCTGTGCTATCAACAGTTGATATATCTGAAGCTGTTGTTTCATCAGGAACATCTGATGTGGTGGTTGTAGTAATATTTGACATCAACGTAGCATCAGTACTATCCAAAGTCGATATATCTGTTGTTGTTTCATCAGGAACATCTGATGTGGTGATTCTAGTAATATTTGTCGCCAACGTGCCGTCAGTGCTATCCAAAGTCGATGTATCTGTCGCTGTTGTTTCATCAGGAACATCTGATGTGGTGGTTGTAGTGGCAGTTGTCGCCAACGTAGCGTCTGTGCTATCAACAGTTGATATATCTGTCGCTGTTGTTTCATCAGGAACATCTGATGTGGTAGTTGTAGTGGCAGTTGTCGCCAACGTAGCGTCTGTGCTATCAACAGTTGATATATCTGAAGCTGTTGTTTCATCAGGAACATCTGATGTGGTGGTTGTAGTAATATTTGACATCAACGTAGCATCAGTACTATCCAAAGTCGATATATCTGTTGTTGTTTCATCAGGAACATCTGATGTGGTGATTCTAGTAATATTTGTCGCCAACGTGCCGTCAGTGCTATCCAAAGTCGATGTATCTGTCGCTGTTGTTTCATCAGGAACATCTGATGTGGTGGTTGTAGTGGCAGTTGTCGCCAACGTAGCGTCTGTGCTATCAACAGTTGATATATCTGAAGCTGTTGTTTCATCAGGAACATCTGATGTGGTAGTTGTAGTGGCAGTTGTCGCCAACGTAGCGTCTGTGCTATCAACAGTTGATATATCTGAAGCTGTTGTTTCATCAGGAACAGCTGATGTGGTGATTGTAGTAACATTTGACGTCAACGTAGCGACAGTGCTGTCCAAAGTTGATATATCTGACACGGTTGTTTCATCAGGAACATCTGATGTGGTGCTTGCAGTAACATTTGACGTCAACGTAGCGACAGTTCTATCCAAAGTCGATATATCAGACACTGCAGTTTCATCAGGAACATCTGATATGGTGGTTCTAGTCATATTTGTCGCCAACGTGCCGTCAGTGCTATCCAAAGTCGATGTATCTGTCGCTGTTGTTTTATCAGGAACAGTTGATGTGGTGATTGTAGTAACATTTGACGTCAACGTAGCCACAGTGATGTCCAAAGTCGATATATCGGACGCTGTTGTTTCATCAGGAACATCTGATGTGGTGCTTGTAGTAACATTTGACGTCAACGTAGCGACAGTGCTGTCCAAAGTTGATATATCAGACACTGCAGTTTCATCAGGAACATCTGATATGGTGGTTCTAGTCATATTTGTCGCCAACGTGCCGTCAGTGCTATCCAAAGTCGATGTATCTGTCGCTGTTGTTTCATCCGGAACATCTGATGTGGTGGTTGTAGTAACATTTGACATCAACGTAGCATCAGTACTATCCAAAGTCGATATATCTGTTGTTGTTTCATCAGGAACATCTGATGTGGTGATTCTAGTAATATTTGTCGTCAACGTGCCGTCAGTGCTATCCAAAGTCGATGTATCTGTCGCTGTTGTTTCATCAGGAACATCTGATGTGGTGGTTGTAGTAATATTTGTCGCCAACGTAGCGTCAGTGCTATCCACAGTTGACATATCTGTCGCTGTTGTTTCATCAGGAACATCTGATGTGGTAGTTGTAGTGGCAGTTGTCGCCAACGTAGCGTCTGTGCTATCAACAGTTGATATATCTGAAGCTGTTGTTTCATCAGGAACAGCTGATGTGGTGATTGTAGTAACATTTGACATCAACGTAGCCACAGTGCTGTTCAAAGTCGATATATCTGACACTGTTGTTTCATCAGGAACATCTGATGTGGTAGTTCTAGTAATATTTGTCGCCAACGCAGAGTCAGTGCTATCCAAAGTTGACATATCTGTCGCTGTTGTTTCATCAGACACATCTGATGTTGTGGTTGTAGTGTCATTTGTCGCCAATGTAGCGTCAGAGCTATCAATAGTTGATATATCTTTCGCTGTTGTTTCATCAGGAACATCTGATGTGGTGGTTGTAGTAACATTTGTCGTCAACATGCCGTCAGTGCTATCAATAGTTGACATATCTGTCGCTGTTGTTTCATCGGGAACATCTGATGTGGTGGTTGTAATAATATTTGTCGCCAACGTAGCGTCAGTGCCATCAATAGTTGATATATCTGAAGCTGTTGTTTCATCAGGAACATCTGATGTGGTGGTTGTAGTAATATTTGTCGCCAACGTAGCGACAGTGCTGTCCAAAGTCGATATATCTGACACTGGTGTTTTATCAGGAACATCTGATGTGGTGCTTGCAGTAACATTTGACGCCAACGTAGCGATTGTGCTATCCAAAGTCGATATATCTTTCGCTGTTGTTTCATCAGGAACATCTGATGTGGTGGTTGTAGTAACATTTGACATCAACGTAGCATCAGTACTATCCAAAGTCGATATATCTGACACGGTTGTTTCATCAGGAACATCTGATGTGGTGGTTGTAGTAACATTTGACGTCAACGTAGCGTCTGTACTATCCAAAGTCGATATATCTGACGCTGTTTCATCAGTAGTATCTAATATGACATTCTCCATTGTTGTGGAACCAGTCAAATGAATTTGTGTTGTGTCAACACCATGTGTTAATGTGGAACCAGTCATATCTACTTTCGTTGTGTCATCACCATCGGTTGACGTAGAACCAGTCACCTCTACATTTGTTGTGTCAACACCATCGATTGATGTGCGACCAGTCACATCTACCTTTGTTGTGTCAACACCATCGATTGATGTGGTACCAGTCACATCTACATTTGTTGTGTCACCATCATCGCTTGATGTGGGGCCAGTCACATCTACATTTGTTGTGTGAACACCATCGGTTGAAGGGGAACCAGTCACGTCTACATTTGTTGTGTCAGTATCATCGGCGGATGTGGTACCAGTAATATCAACATTTGTTGTGTCAACACCTTGTGTTGATGTGGGACCAGTCACATCTACATTTGTTGTTTCAACACCATCGGTTGCTGTGGAACCAGTCACATTTGTTGTTTCAACACCATCAGTTGCTGTGAAACCAGTCTTGTCTACTTTTGTTGTGTCAACACCATCAGTTGACGTGGTACCAGTCACATCTACATTTGTTGTGTCAACACCATCGGTTGACGTGGAACCAGTCACATCTACATTTGTTGTGTCAACACCATCGGTTGACGTGGAACCAATCACATCTACATTTGTTGTGTCAACATCATCGGTTGACGTGGAACCAGTCACATCTACATTTGTTGTGCCAACACCATCAGTTGCTGTGAAACCAGTCTCGCCTACTTTTGTTGTGTCAACACCATCAGTTGACGTGGTACCAGTCCGATCTACATTTGTTGTGTCAACACCATCGGTTGACGTGGAACCAGTCACATCTACATTTGTTGTGTCAACACCATCGGTTGACGTGGAACCAGTCACATCTACAATTGTTGTGCCAACACCATCGGTTGCTGTGAAACCAGTCTCGTCTACTTTTGTTGTGTCAACACCATCAGTTGACGTGGTACTAGTCACGTCTACATTTGTTGTGTCAACACCATCGGTTGACGTGGAACCAGTCATATCTACATTTGTTGTTTCAACATCATCGGTTGATGGTGTGTTAGTCACATCTACATTTGTTGTGTCAACACCATCAGTTGACGTGGAACCAGTCACATCTACATTTGTTGTTTCAACATCATCGGTTGATGGTGTGTCAGTCACATCTACATTTGTTGTGTCAACACCTTCGGTTGATGTGGAACCAGTCACATCTACATTTGTTGTATCAACACCATCGGTTGATGTAGAACCAGTCTCATACATATTTGTCGTGTCACCACCTTCGCTTGATGTGGGACCAGTCACATCTATGTTAGTTGTGCCAGCACCATTGCTGGATGTGGGACCAGTCACTTCTACATTTGTTGTGGCAACACCTTTGATTGCTGTGGAACCAGTCACATCTACATTTGTTGTGTCAACACCATCGGTTGATGTGGAACCAGTCTCGTACATATTTGTTGTATCAACACCATCGGTTGAAGTGGGACTAGTCACATCTACATTTGTTGTGTCAACACCATCAGTTGACGTGGAACCAGTCACATCTACATTTGTTGTGCCAACATCATCGGTTGACGTGGAACCAGTCACATCTACATTTGTTGTGTCAACACCATCGGTTGATGTGGACCCAGTCACATCTACATTTGTTGTGTCAACACTATAAGTTGACATGGTACCAGTCACATCTATAGTTGCTGTGTCAACACTCTCAGTTGACGTGGTACCAGTCACATCTACATGTGTTGTGTCAACACCATCGGTTGTGGAACCAGTCACATCTACATTTGTTGTGTCAACACCATCGTTTGATGTGGAACCAGTCACATCTACATTTGTTGTGTCAACACCATCAGTTGACGTGAGACCAGTCAGATCTACATTTGTTGTGTCAACACCATTGACTGATGTGGAACCAGTCACATCTACATTTGTTGTGTCAACACCATCGGTTGATGTGGAACCAGTCACATCTACATTTGTTGTGTGAGCACCATTGGTTGGTGTGGAACCAGTCACACCTACAGTTGATGTGCCAACATCATCAGTTGCTGTGGAACCAGTCACATCTACATTTGTTGTGTCAACACCATCAGTTGACGTGGGACCAGTCAGATCTACATTTGTTGTGTCAACACCATTGACTGATGTGGAACCAGTCACATCTACATTTGTTGTTTCAACACCATCGGTTGATGTGGAACCAGTCACATCTACATTTGTTGTGTGAGCACCATTGGTTGGTGTGGAACCAGTCACATCTACAGTTGATGTGCCAACATCATCAGTTGCTGTGGAACCATTCTCATCTACATTTGTTGTGTCAACATCATCAGTTGACGTGGGACCAGTCACATCTACATTTGTTGTGTCAACACCACTGGTTGATGTGGAACCAGTCACATCTACATTTGATGTTTCAACACTATCAGTTGATGTGGGACTAGTGACATCTACATTTGTTGTGTCAGCACCATAGATTGATGTGGAACTAGTCACATCTACATTTGTTTTGTCAACACCATTGGTTGTTGTGGAACCAGTCACATCTACATTTGTTGTGCCAACACCATCAGTTGCTGTGGAACCAGTCATATCTACAATTGTTGTGTCAACACCATCAGTTGACGTGGGACCAGTCACATCTACATTTGTTGTGTCAACACCATCAGTTGACGTGATACCAGTCACATCTACATTTGTTGTGTCAACACCATCGGTTGACGTGGAACCAGTCACATCTACGTTTGTTGTATCAGCACCATCGGTTGCTGTGGATTCAGTCACATCTACTATTGTGTCAACACTATCGGTTGCTGTGGATTCATTCACATCTATTTTTGTAGTGTCAACACCATCTGTTGATGTGGGACCAGTCACATCTACATTTGTTGTGTCAACACCATCGGTTGATGTGGGACTAGTCAGATCTACATTTGTTGTGTCAGCACCATCGGTTGAGGTGGAACCAGTCACATCTACATTTGTTGGGTCAACGCCATCGGTTGAGGGAGAACCAGTCACATCTATTTTTGTTGTATCAACACCGTCGGCGGATGTGGTATCTTCAATAGTTGAGTCGCTTGCTAAGCCTGTTGTGTCTACACCTGATGGCGTGGTGTTCCCAGTAGTTGAGTCCATTTCTATGCCTGTTGTATCAGCACTAGAAGATGTGATGTCTCCAGTAGTTGCGTCCCTTTCTAAGCTTGTTGTATACATACTTGATGGAGTAGTGTCTTTGGTAGTTGTGTTTACTCCTATGCTTGTTGTGTCAATAATTGTTGGTGTGATGGGCCCAGTACTGGGTGTGGTCTCTCCTTCTGTAATAGACAATAGTAATTACATATTTGCTATAGGCCTAGAGTTATCGTATCAGAATAGAATCAAGTTCATAAAGTTTCATCCTATCGAGTCTATCACGATACAATAGCTTATAATAACTGTTTAAGCTGTATTGATAAAAAAAAAATTTGCAAATTATATGATACTTTTTTTTTATTATTATTTTTAACTAAATAAAGTAAAACGTGGTTGTGCCAGATTAAATATATCGACGATAGTTCAATGTCGATAGATCAATAATGGAGACAATGATCTGCTACATTGTATTTGAATTGTGTAATCTGCAAATACCGGAATACACCATTTAATTAACCAACAATTAATAAAAAAAAAAAAATTGACAGTCGGAATTCGTAATTCATTTGAAAATATCACCCCTAACATTTTTCAAATTCTAGAAAATAAACGATATGAGGTAATAAATATATAAAAGTGGAAGATGAAAGTTTTAGAAATTCTTATCCATTTTGAAATAAATTGTAAAGAATAGTGAGAGACTCAATTACAATAATCCATCAATTAAATATTGGGGAAAAAAAGAAAATGATTTTCACATTGCTATAATTAAGAAATCTGTAAACCATGACATTATTAAGCAAGTAACTTGATATTGTATGTCAGTTACAAATAGTGGTAGTTTCTGCTAATAAAAAAAGAACAAAGAATTATAACGAATATGCACCAAAATTACTAATTCGGAGAAAGAAATCTTTTATCAAAAGAAATTCAAATTTTGCGACAACGCCATCATTGTGTAGTCTTGTATGTAAAGGCTAGACGAAGAAACAACTTGATTCAACAATAAAACACAACAAAAATAAACCCTTTTCAATGTTTAGAACAAAGTGAGAATCGAGTTCCGACTCGACATTCCTCTATTTCTACACCTGGTATAGTTCTTGTAAAAGTCATCAATGCAGTTCTTGCTTCAACATCTGACGTTTGTGTTGAGGCTGTCATGTCAATAGTTTCGTCAGTGTCATCAATTCGCGGAGTAACTTGTGTAAGAAATCTTTTATCAAAAGAAATTCAAAGTTTGCGACAACGCCATCATTGTGTAGTCTTGTATGCAGATGGCTAGATGAAGAGACAACTTGATTCAACAATAAAACCCAACAAAAATAAACCTTTTTCAATGTTTAGAACAACATGAGAATCGAGATCCGACTTGACATTCCTCGATTTCTACACCTGGTATAGTTCTTGTAAAAGTCATCAATGTAGTTCTTGCTTCAACATCTGACGTTTGTGTTGCGGCTGTCATGTCAATAGTTTCAGTGTCATCAATTCGCGGAGTAACTTGTGAAAGTGTCACAATTACGATTTTGTCATCGCCTTGTATAGTAAATTGATATGTTATTTCAACCATGGTTATTTCTGTCACGACTGTAGAACCAGACACACATGTAGCAGCTATTACACCTTGGATTTTAGCAGTGACAATTTCTAGACTAGTTATGTAAATGTCTTGTAGTGTGTAATTAGTCACACCTGTAACAGTTGTGTCAACACCATGGCTTGTGGTAGTGGATATGTGTGCACTAGTTGTGTCAACACCATGGCTGGTGGTAGTGGGTATGTGTGTACTAGTTGTGTCAGCACCTGGTGTTGTGGTAGTGGATAAGTGTGCACCAGTTGGGTCAACATCATGGCTTGTGGAAACGGTAAAGAGTGTAGCAGTTGTGTCAACAGCATGGGTTGTGGTAGTGGCTAAGTCTGCAGTGGTTGTATCAACATCTTCAGTTGTGGTAGTGGTTAGTGCACCAATTGTGTCAACATCTTGACTTGTGGTAGTTGTTAAGTGTGCACCAGTTGTGTCAACGCCTTGGGTTGTGGTAGTGGTCAAGTCTGTATCAGTTGTGTCAACACCATGGGTTGTGGTAGTGCTTAAGTCTGTATCAGTTCTGTCAATACCTTGGGTTGTGGCAATGGCTAAGTCTTCAGTGGTTGTGTCAACATCTTGACTTGTGGTAGTTGTTAAGTGTGCACCTTGGGTTGTGGTTTTGGTCAAATCAGCACCAGTTGTGTCAACATATTGGGTTGTGGTAGTGGTCAAGTTTACAGTAATTGTGTCAACACCATGGGTTGTGGTAGTGGTTAAGTCTACATAGGATGTGTCAACACCATGGGTTGTGGTAATGGTCAATTCTACATACGTTGCGTCAACGTCTTGGGTTGTGGTAGTGGTTAAGTCTTCAGCAGTTGTGTCAACACCATGGGTTGTGGAAGTGTTTAAGTCTTCACCAGTTGTGTCAGCATCTTGGGTTGTGGTAGTGGTCAAATCTGCAGTAGTTGTGTCAACACCATGAGTTGTAGTAGTGGTCAAGTCTAGATAAGTTGCGTCAACGTCTTGGGTTGTGGTAATGGTCAAGTTTGAAGTAGTTGTGTCAACACCTTGGGTTGTGGTAGTGGTCAAGTCTACATTAGTTGTGTCAACATCATGGGTTGTGGTAGTGGTCAAGTCTAGATAAGTTGCGTCAACGTCTTGGGTTGTGGTAGTGGTCAATTCTACATTAGTTGTGTCAACATCTTGGGTTATGGTAGTGGCTAAGTCTTCAGCAGTTGTGTCAACATCTTGGGTTGTGGTAGTGGTCAAGTCTTCAGCAAGTGTGTCAACACCTTGGGTTGTGGTAGTGCTTAAGTGTGCACCAGTTGTGTCATTACCTTGGAATGTGGTAGTTGCTTCAATACCTTGGGTTGTGATAGTGGTTAAGTCTACAGTAGTTGTGTCAACAGCTTGGGTGGTACTGGTCAAATCTGAAGTAGTTCTGTCAACACCATGCGTTGTGGTAGTGGTCAAGTCTGCAGTAGTTGTGTCAACACCATGTGTTGTGGTAGGGGTCAAGTCTGCAGTAGTTGTGTCATTACCTTGGAATGTGGTAGTTGTCAAGTCTGCAGTAGTTGCTTCAATACCTTGGGTTGTGACAGTGGTTAGGTCTACAGTAGTTGTGTCAACACCTTGGGTGGTACTGGTCAAGTCTGCAGTAGTTGTGTCAACAACATGCGTTGTGGTAGTGGTCAAGTCTGCAGTAGTTGTGTCAACAACATGCGTTGTGGTAGTGGTCAAGTCTGCAGTAGTTGTGTCAACACCATGTATTGTGGTAGGGGTTACGTCTACAGTAGTTGTGTCAACACCTTGGATGGTACTGGTCAAGTCTGCAGTAGATGTGTCAACAACATGCGTTGTGGTAGTGGTCAAGTCTGCAGTAGTTGTGTCAACACCATGTATTGTGGTAGGGGTTACGTCTACAGTAGATTTGTCAACACTTTGGGTTGTTGTACTGGTCAGGTCTACAGTAGTTTCTTCAATACCTTGAATTGTAATAGTGGCTAGGCCTACAGTAGTTGTGTCAACACCTTGGGTGGTACTGGTCAAGTCTGCAGTAGTTGTGTTAAAACCATGCGTTGTGGTAGTGGTCAAATCTGAAGTAGTTATGTCAACACCATGTATTGTGGTAGTGGTCAAGTCTGCAGTAGTTGTGTCAACACCATGTGTTGTGGTAGGGGTAAAGTCTACAGTAGATTTATCAACACTTTGGGTTGTTGTACTGCTCAAGTCTGCAGTAGTTGTGTCAACACCATGCGTTGTGGTAATGGTTACGTCTGCAGTAGTTATGTCAATATCTTGAATTGTGGTAGTGCTTAAGTGTGCACCAATTGTGTCAACATCTTGAATTGTGGTAGTGGTCAAGTCTGCAGTAGTTGCTTCAATACCTTGGTTTGTGGTAGTGCTTAAGTGTGCACCAGTTGTGTTAATATCTTGAAAAGTGGTAGTTGTCAAGTCTGCAGTAGTTGTATCAATACCTTGTAATGTGGTAGTGGTCAAGTCTGCAGTAATTGTGTCAACACCCTGAGTTGTAGTAGTGCTTAAGTGTGCACCAGTTGTGTGAACATCTTGGGTTTTGGTAGTGGTCAAGTCTGCAATAGTTGCTTCAATACCTTGGTTTGTGGTAGTTCTTAAGTGTGCACCAGTTGTGTCAATATCTTGAAATGTGGTAGTTGTCAAGTCTGCAGTAGTTGTGTCAACACCATGCGTTGTGGTAGTGGACAAGTCTGCAGTAGTTGTGTCAACACCATGCGTTGTGGTAGTGGTCAAGTCTGCAGTAGTTGTGTCAACACCATGTGTTGTGGTAACGGTTAAGTCTACAGTAGATTGTTCAACACCTTGGATTGTTGTACTGGTCAAGTCTGCAGTAGTTGTGTCAACACCATCCGTTACGTCTGCAGTAGTTATGTCAATATCTTGAGTTGGTGCAGTGGTTAGGTCTGCAGCAGTTGTGTCAACACCATCCGTTGTTGTAGTGGTTACGTCTGCAGTAGTTATGTCAATATCTTGAGTTGGTGCAGTAGTTAAGTCTGCAGCAGTTGTGTCAACACCTTGGTTTGTAGTAGTGGTTAAGTCTCCAGTAGTTGTGGCCATATCTTGTGTTGTGGTAGTGGTTACGTCTACATCAGTTATGTTACCACCTTGGGTTGTAGTAGTGGTTACGTCTGCTCCAGTCGCGTCAACATGTAGGGATGTGGTAATGGTCAAATCAACATTAGTTTTGTCAATACTATGGGTTGTGGTAGTGTTCAAGTCTGTGTCAGTTGTGTCAACACCTTGGGTTGTGGTAGTGGTTAAGTCTTCAGCAGTAGTTGTCTCAATATCATGGTACGTGGTAATGGTCAAGTCTGTGTCAGTTGTGTCAACACCTTGGGTTGTTGTAGTGGTTACGTCTGCAGTAGTTGTGTCAACAACATGGGTTGTGGTAATGGTCAGGTCTGCAGTAGTTGTGTCAACGCCTTGAGTTGTGGTAGTGCTTAAGTGTGCACCAGTTGTGTGAACACCTTGAAATGGGGTAGTGGTCAAGTCTGCAATAGTTACTTCAATACCTTGGGTTGTGATAGTGGTTAAGTGTGCACCAGTTGTGTCAACACCTTGGGGTGTGGTACTGGTCAAGTCTACATTAGTTGTGTCAACGCCATGCGTTGTGGTAGTGGTTAAGTCTACGTTAGTTGTGTCCACACCTTGGGTTGTGGTAACGGTTAAGTCTACAGTAATTGTGTCAACACCTTTGGTTGTGGTACTGGTCAAGTCTGCAGTAGTTGTGCCAACAACATGCGTTGTGGTAGTGGTCAAGTCTGCAGTAGTTGTGTCAACACCATGCGTTGTGGTAGTGGACAGGTCTACATTAGTTGTGTCCACATTTTGGGTTGCGTTAGTTGTTAAGTCGGTACCTGTTGTATCATCAACTTGGGTTGTTGTAGTGGTTACGTCAGCAGTAGTTATGTCAATATCTTGAGTTGGTGCAGTGGTTAGATCTGCAGTAGTTGTGTCAATACCTTGGTTTGTGGTAGTGGTTAGGTCTGCAGCAGTTGTGTCAACACCTTGGTTTGTAGTAGTGGCTAGGTCTGCAGTAGTTGTGTCAACACCTTGGTTTGTAGTAGTGGTTAGGTCTGCAGTAGTTGTGACACTATCTTGTGTTGTGGTAGTGGTTAGGTCTGCAGTAGTTGTGTCAACACCTTGGTTTGTAGTAGTAGTTAGGTCTGCAGTAGTTGTGTCAACACCTTGGTTTGTAGTAGTGGCTAGGTCTGCAGTAGTTGTGTCAACACCTTGGTTTGTAGTAGTGGTTAGGTCTGCAGTAGTTGTGGCATTATCTTGTGTTGTGGTAGTGGTTAGGTCTGCAGTAGTTGTGTCAACACCTTGGTTTGTAG
This sequence comes from Bathymodiolus brooksi, assembly GCA_963680875.1. NCBI lineage: Eukaryota > Metazoa > Mollusca > Bivalvia > Mytilida > Modiolidae > Bathymodiolus > Bathymodiolus brooksi. Next base: position 7,669,654 of record OY804579.1, on the reverse strand, counting down.
TAGTGGTTAAGTCTGCAGTGGTTGTGTCAAGACCTTGGTTTGTAGTAGTGGATAGGTCTCCAGTAGTTGTGGCAATATCTTGTGTTGTGGTAGTGGTTAGGTCTGCAGTAGTTGCGTCAATACCTTGGTTTGTAGTAGTGGTTAGGTCTGCAGTAGTTGTGTCAACACCTTGGTTTCTAGTAGTGGCTACGTCTCTAGTAGTTGTGGCAATATCTTGTGTTGTGGTAGTGGTTACGTCTCCAGTAGTTGTGTCAACACCATGCGTTGTGGTAGTGGACAAGTCTGCAGTAGTTGTGTCAACATCATGTGTTGGGGTAACGGTTAAGTCTACAGTAGATTTGTCAACACCTTGGATTGTTGTACTGGTCAAGTCTGCAGTAGTTGTGTCAACACCATCCGTTGTTGTAGTGGTTACGTCTGAGATAGTTATGTCAATATCTTGAGTTGGTGCAGTGGTTAAGTCTGCAGTAGTTGTGTCAACACCTTGGTTTGTAGTAGTGGTTAAGTCTCCAGTAGTTGTGGTAGTGGTTACGTCTACATCAGTTATGTTACCACCTTGGGTTGTAGTAGTGGTTAAGTCTGCTCCAGTCGCGTCAACATGTAGGGATGTGGTAATGGTCAAATCAACATTAGTTGTGTCAACACCATGGGTTGTGGTAGTATTCAAGTCTTCAGCAGTTGTGTCAACACCTTGGTTTGTGGTAGTGGTCAAGTCTGCATCAGTTGTATCAACACCTTGGGTTGTTGTATTGAGTACGTCTGTAGCAGTTGTGTCAACACCTTGGGTTGTGGTATTGGTCAAGTCTACACCGGTTGTGGTAGTGGTTACATCTGCAGTAATTGTGTGAACACCTTTGGTTGTGGTGATGGTCAAGTCTGCAGCAGTTGTGTCAAAACCATTGGATGTGGTAGTCATTACGTCTGCATCAGTTGTATGAACACCATCTGTTGTGGTATTGGTTACGTCTACATCACTTGTGTCAACACCTTTGGTTGTGGTGGTCAAGTCTTCAGCAGTTGTGTCAACACCTTGGGTTGTGGTAATGGTCAAATCTGCATCAGTTGTGTCGACACCTTGGGTTGTGGTAGTGATCAAGTCTGCATCAGTTGTGTCAACATCTTGGGATGTGGTAATGGTCAAGTCTGCATCAGTTGTGTCAACATCTTGGGTTGTAATAATGGTCAAGTCTGCATCAGTTGTGTCGACACCTTGGGTTGTGGTAGTGGTCAAGTCTACATTAGTTGTATCAACACCTTTTGTTGTTGTAGTGGTCACATATACATCAGTTGTATCAACACCATGGGTTGTGGTATTGGTTACGTCTGCAGCAGTTGCATCAACACTTTGGGTTGTGGTAATGGTCAAGCTTGAAGTATTTTTGTCAACACCTTGAGTTGTGGTAATGGTCAAGTCTCCAGCAGTTGTGTCAACGTCTTGGGTTGTGGTAGTGGTCAAGTCTGCAGTAATTGTGTTGATACTTTGTGTTCTGTTAGTGGTTAATTCTGCAGCAGTTGTATCAACACCCTGGGTTGTGGTAATTGGTAATCCACCAGCTGTTGTGTCAGCACCTTGGGTCGTGGTAATTGGTAATTTACCAGCTGTTGTGTCAATACCTTGTATTGTGGCAGTGGTTGGGTCTGTATCAGTTGTATCAACACTTTGGGTTCTTGTAGTGGTTAAGTCTGCAGTAGTTGTGTCAACACCTTGGGTTGTGGTAGTGGTTAAATCTGCATCAGTTGTGTCAACACCTTGGGTTGTGGTAATGGTCAAGTCTACATAAGTTGTGTCAACACCTTGGGTTGTTGTAGTGGTTAAGTCTAGACTGGTTGCATCAACACCTTGACTTGTGTTAGTGCTTAAGTCTGCAGTAGTTGTGTCAACACCTTTCATTGTGGTAGCGTTCAAATCTGCAGCGGTTGTATCAACACCTTGTGTTGTGGTAGTGGTTAAGTCTGTATCAGTTGTGTCAACAACTTGTGTTGTGGTAGTGGTTAAGTCTGAAGTAGTTTTGTCAACACCTTGAGTTGTTGTAGTGGTCACATATACATCAGTTGTATCAACACCATGCATTGTGGTATTGGTTACGTCTGCAGCAGTTGTATCAACACCTTGGATTGTGGCAATGGTCGAGCTTGAAGCACTTCTGTCAACACTTTGGGGTGTGGTAGTGGGTACATCGACAGTAGTTGAGTCAACTCCTTGGGTTGTGGTAGTGGTCAAGTCTGAAGTAATTGTGTTCATACCTTGTGTTCTGTTAGGGGTTAAGTCTGCAGTAGCTGTGTCAACACCTTGGGTTGTGGTAGTGGTTAAGTCTACATCAGTTGTGTCAACACCTTGGGTTGTGGTGGTGGTCAAGTCTGTATCAGTTGTGTCAACACCTTGGATTGTGGTAATTGGTAATCCACCAGCTGTTGTGTCAATACCTTGTGTTGTGGTAGTGGTTAAATCTGCAGTAGTTTTGTCGATACCATGGGCTGTGGTAGTGGTTAAGTCTGTATCAGTTGTGTCAATACCTTGAGTTGTGGTAGTGGTTAAGTCTACATCAGTTGTATCAACACCTTTGGTTGTGGTAGCGGTCAAGTCTGTATCAGTTGTGTCAACACCTTGTGTTGTGGTAAAGTCTGTATCAGTTGTGTCAACACCTTGAGTTGTGGTAGTGGTTAAGTCTACATCAGTTGTGTCAGCACCTTGGATTGTGGTAATTGGTAATCCACCAGCTGTTGTGTCAATACCTTGTGTTGTGGTAGTGGTTAAATCTGCAGTAGTTTTGTCGATACCATGGGCTGTGGTAGTGGTTAAGTCTGTATCAGTTGTGTCAATACCTTGAGTTGTGGTAGTGGTTAAGTCTACATCAGTTGTATCAACACCTTTGGTTGTGGTAGCGGTCAAGTCTGTATCAGTTGTGTCAACACCTTGTGTTGTGGTAGTGGTTAAGTCTGTATCAGTTGTGTCAATACCTTGAGTTGTGGTAGTGGTTAAGTCTACATCAGTTGTATCAACACCTTTGGTTGTGGTAGCGGTCAAGTCGGTATCAGTTGTGTCAACACCTTGTGTTGTGGTAGTGGTTAAGTCTGTATCAGTTGTGTCAACACCTTGAGTTGTGGTAGTGGTTAAGTCTACATCAGTTGTGTCAGCACCTTGGTTTGTGGTAATTGGTAATCCATCAGCTGTTGTGTCAATACCTTGTGTTGTGGTAGTGGTTAAATCTGCAGTAGTTATGTCAATACCATGGGCTGTGGTAGTGGTTAAGTCTGTATCAGTTGTGTCAACACCTTGTGTTGTGGTAGTGGTCAAGTCTGTATTAGTTGTGACAACACCTTGTGTTGTGTTAGTGGTTAAGTCTGCATCAGTTGTGTCAGCATCTTGTGTTGTTGTAATTGGTAATCCACCAGCTGTTGTGTCAATACCTTGTATCTTGGTAGTGGTTAAATCTGCAGCAGTTGTGTCAATACCTTGTGATGTGGTAGTGTTTAAGTGTGTATCAGTTGTGTCAGCACCCTGGGTTGTGGTAATTGGTAATCCACCAGCTGTTGTGTCAATACCTTGTGTTTTGGTAGTGGTTAAATCTGCAGTAGTTTTGTCGATACCATGGGCTGTGGTAGTGGTTAGGTCTGTATCAGTTGTGTCAACACCTTGTGTTGTGGTAGTGGTCAAGTCTGTATTAGTTGTGACAACACCTTGTGTTGTGTTAGTGGTTAAGTCTGCATCAGTTGTGTCAGCATCTTGTGTTGTTGTAATTGGTAATCCACCAGCTGTTGTGTCAATACCTTGTATCTTGGTAGTGGTTAAATCTGCAGCAGTTGTGTCAATACCTTGTGATGTGGTAGTGTTTAAGTCTGTATCAGTTGTGCCAGCACCTTGGGTTGTGGTAATTGGTAATCCACCAGCTGTTGTGTCAATACCTTGTGTTTTGGTAGTGGTTAAATCTGCAGCAGTTGTGTCAATACTTTGTGATGTGGTAGTGTTTAAGTCTGCATCAGTTGTGTCAGCACCTTGGGTTGTGGTAATTGGTAATCCACCAGCTGTTGTGTCAATACCTTGTTTTGTGGTAGTGGTTAAATCTGCAGTAGTTGTGTCAATACCATGGGTTGTGGTAGTGGTTAAATCTGCATCAGTTGTGTCAACACCTTGGGTTATGTTAGTGGTTAAGTCTGCAGTAGCTGTGTCAACATCTTGTGTTGTGGTAGTGCTTAAGTCTGCAGTAGTTGTGTCAACACCTTGAGTTGTGGTAGTGGTTGAGTCTACAGCGGTTGTGTCAATACCTTGGATTGTGGTAGTGATTAAGTCTACATCAGTTCTATCTACACCTTTGGTTGTGGGAGGGGTCAAGTCTGTATCAGTTGTGTCAACACCTTGTGTTATGGTAGTGGTTAACTCTACATCAGTTGTGTCAACACCTTGAGTTGTGGTAATTGGTAATCCACGAGCTGTTGTGTCAATACCTTGTATTGTGGTAGTAGTCAAGCCTGCATCAGTTGTTTCAACACCTTGGGTTGTAGTAGTGGTTAAGTCTGCATTAGTTGTGTCAAGAGCTTGGGTTGTTCTAGTGGTCAAGTCTGCAGTAATTGTGTTCATACCTTGTGTTGTGGTAGTGGTTAAATCTGCATCAGTTGTGTCAACACCGTGGGTTGTGGTAATTGGTAATCCACCAGCTGTTGTGTCAATACCTTGTGTTGTGGTAGTGGTTAAGTCTGCATCAGTTGTGTCAACACCTTGGGTTGTGGTAATTGGTAATCCACCAGCTGTTGTGTCAAGACCTTGGGTTGTGGTAATTTGTAATCCACCAGCTGTTGTATCAATACCTTGTGTTGTGGTAGTGGTTACGTCTGTAATAGTTTTGTCAACACTTTGTGATGTGGTAGTAGTTAAGTCTGTATCAGTTGTGTCAATACCTTGAGTTGTGGTAGTGGTTAAGTCTACATCAGTTGTATCAACACCTTTGGTTGTGGTAACAGTCAAGTCTGTATCAGTTGTGTCAACACCTTGTGTTGTGGTAGTGGTTAAGTCTGTATCAGTTGTGTCAACACCTTGAGTTATGGTAGTGGTTAAGTCTACATCAGTTGTGTCAGCACCTTGGATTGTGGTAATTGGTAATCCACCAGCTGTTGTGTCAATACCTTGTGTTGTGGTAGTGGTTAAATCTGCAGTAGTTTTGTCGATACCATGGGCTGTGGTAGTGGTTATGTCTGTATCAGTTGTGTCAACACCTTGTGTTGTGGTAGTGGTCAAGTCTGTATTAGTTGTGACAACACCTTGTGTTGTGTTAGTGGTTAAGTCTGCATCAGTTGTGTCAGCATCTTGTGTTGTTGTAATTGGTAATCCACCAGCTGTTGTGTCAATACCTTGTATCTTGGTAGTGGTTAAATCTGCAGCAGTTGTGTCAATACCTTGTGATGTGGTAGTTTTTAAGTCTGTATCAGTTGTGCCAGCACCTTGGGTTGTGGTAATTGGTAATCCACCAGCTGTTGTGTCAATACCTTGTGTTTTGGTAGTGGTTAAATCTGCAGCAGTTGTGTCAATACTTTGTGATGTGGTAGTGTTTAAGTCTGCATCAGTTGTGTCAGCACCTTGGGTTGTGGTAATTGGTAATCCACCAGCTGTTGTGTCAATACCTTGTTTTGTGGTAGTGGTTAAATCTGCAGTAGTTGTGTCAATACCATGGGTTGTGGTAGTGGTTAAATCTGCATCAGTTGTGTCAACACCTTGGGTTATGTTAGTGGTTAAGTCTGCAGTAGCTGTGTCAACATCTTGTGTTGTGGTAGTGCTTAAGTCTGCAGTAGTTGTGTCAACACCTTGAGTTGTGGTAGTGGTTGAGTCTACAGCGGTTGTGTCAATACCTTGGATTGTGGTAGTGATTAAGTCTACATCAGTTCTATCTACACCTTTGGTTGTGGGAGGGATCAAGTCTGTATCAGTTGTGTCAACACCTTGTGTTATGGTAGTGGTTAACTCTACATCAGTTGTGTCAACACCTTGAGTTGTGGTAATTGGTAATCCACCAGCTGTTGTGTCAATACCTTGTATTGTGGTAGTAGTCAAGCCTGCATCAGTTGTTTCAACACCTTGGGTTGTAGTAGTGGTTAAGTCTGCATTAGTTGTGTCAAGACCTTGGGTTGTTCTAGTGGTCAAGTCTGCAGTAATTGTGTTCATACCTTGTGTTGTGGTAGTGGTTAAATCTGCATCAGTTGTGTCAACACCGTGGGTTGTGGTAATTGGTAATCCACCAGCTGTTGTGTCAATACCTTGTGTTGTGGTAGTGGTTAAGTCTGCATCAGTTGTGTCAACACCTTGGGTTTTGGTAATTGGTAATCCACCAGCTGTTGTGTCAAGACCTTGGGTTGTGGTAATTTGTAATCCACCAGCTGTTGTATCAATACCTTGTGTTGTGGTAGTGGTTACGTCTGTAATAGTTTTGTCAACACTTTGTGATGTGGTAGTAGTTAAGTCTGCAGTAGTTGTGTCTATACCTTGTGTTGTGGCAGTGGTTAAGTCTGTATGAGTTGGGTCAACACCTTGTGATGTGGTAGTGGTTACGTCTGCAGTAGTTGTGTCAACATCTTGTGTTCTGGTAGTGGTTAAGTCTGCAGTAGTTGTATCAACACCTTGTGTTGTAGTAATGGGTAATCCACCAGCTGTTGTGTCAATACCTTGTGTTGTGGTAGTGGTTAAGTCTGCATCAGTTGTATCAACACCTTGGGTTATGTTAGTGGTTAAGTCTGCAGTAGCTGTGTCAACATCTTGTGTTGTGGTAGTGGTTAAGTCTGCAGTAGTTGTGTCAACACCTTGAGTTGTGGTAGTTGTTGAGTCTACAGCAGTTGTGTCAATACCTTGAATTGTGGTAGTGATTAAGTCTACATCAGTTCTATCTACACCTTTGGTTGTGGGAGGGATCAAGTCTGTATCAGTTGTGTCAACACCTTGTGTTATGGTAGTGGTTAACTCTACATCAGTTGTGTCAACACCTTGAGTTGTGGTAATTGGTAATCCACCAGCTGTTGTGTCAATACCTTGTATTGTGGTAGTAGTCAAGCCTGCATCAGTTGTTTCAACACCTTGTGTTGTAGTAATGGTTAAGTCTGCATTAGATGTGTCAAGACCTTGGGTTGTTCTAGTGGTCAAGTCTGCAGTAATTGTGTTCATACCTTGTGTTGTGGTAGTGGTTAAATCTGCATCAGTTGTGTCAACACCGTGGGTTGTGGTAATTGGTAATCCACCAGCTGTTGTGTCAATACCTTGTGTTGTGGTAGTGGTTAAGTTTGCATCAGTTGTGTCAACACCTTGGGTTGTGGTAATTGGTAATCCACCAGCTGTTGTGTCAAGACCTTGGGTTGTGGTAATTTGTAATCCACCAGCTGTTGTATCAATACCTTGTGTTGTGGTAGTGGTTAGGTCTGTAATAGTTTTGTCAACACTTTGTGATGTGGTAGTAGTTAAGTCTGCAGTAGTTGTGTCAATACCTTGTGTTGTGGCAGTGGTTAAGTCTGTATGAGTTGGGTCAACACCTTGTGATGTGGTAGTGGTTACGTCTGCAGTAGTTGTGTCAACATCTTGTGTTCTGGTAGTGGTTAAGTCTGCAGTAGTTGTGTCAACACCTTGTGTGGTAGTAATGGGTAATCCACCAGCTGTTGTGTCAATACCTTGTGTTGTGGTAGTGGTTAAGTCTGCATCAGTTGTGTCAGCACCTTGGGTTGTAGTAATGGGTAATCCACCAGCTGTTGTGTCAATACCTTGTGTTGTGGTAGTGGTTAAGTCTGCATCAGTTGTGTGAGCACCTTGGGTTGTAGTAATGGATAATCCACCAGCTGTTGTGTCAATACCTTGTGATGTGGTAGTAGTTAAGTCTGCATCAGTTGTGTCAGCACCTTGGGTTGTAGTAATTGGTAATCCACCAGCTGTTGTGTCAATACCTTGTGTTGTGGTAGTGTGTAAGTCTGCAGCAGTTGTGGCAACACTTTGTGATGTGGTAGTGGTCAGGTTTGAATCAGCTATGTCAGCACCTTGGGTTGTGGTAATGGGTAATCCACCAGTTGTGTCAAAACCGTGTGTTGTGGTAGTGTGTAAGTCTGCAGCAGTTGTGTCAATACCTTGTGTTGTGGCAGTGGTTAAATCTATACTGGTTGCATCAACACCTTGGGTTGTGTTAGTGGCTAAGTCTGCAGTAGTTGTGTCAATACCTTGTGTTTTGGTAGTGTTTATGTCTGCAGTAGTTGTGTCAGCACCTTGGGTTGTGGCAGTGATTAAATCTGTATCAGTTGTGTAATTACCTTGTGTTGTGGCAGTGGTTAAGTCTGTATCAGTTGTGTGAACACCTTGTATTGTGGTAGTGGTTAAGTCTGCAGCAGTTGTGTCAGCACCTTGGGTTTTGGCAATGGGTAATCCACCAGTTGTTGTGTCAAAACCGTGTGTTGTGGTAGTGTGTAAGTCTGCAGCAGTTGTGTCAACACCTTGAGATGTGGTAGTGGTTATGTCTACAGCTGTTGTGTCAATACCTTGTGTTGTGGTAGTGGTTAAGTCTGCAGCAGTTGTGTCAACACCTTGAGATGTGGTAGTGGTTATGTCTACAGCAGTTGTGTCAACACCTTGTGATGTGATATTGGTCAGGTTTGCATCAGTTGTGTCAGCACCTTGGTTTGTGGTAAAGGGTAATCCACCAGCTGTTGTATCAACACCTTGGTTTGTGGTAATGGGTAATTCACCTGCTGTTGTGTCAATACCTTGTGTTATGGTAGTGGTGAGGTCTGTAACAGTTGTGTCAACACCTTTTGATGTGGTAGTGGTTAAGTCTGCAGTAGTTGTGTCAATACCTTGTGTTGTGGTAGTGGTTAAGTCTGTATCAGTTGTGTCAACACCTTGTTTTCTGGTAGTAGTTAAGTCTGCATCAGTTGTGTCAGCACCTTGGGTTGTGGTAATGGGTAATCCACCAGCTGTTGTGTCAATACCTTGGGTTGTGGTAGTGATTAAGTCTGTATCAGTTGTGTCAACACCTTGTGATGTGGCAGTGATTAAGTCTGCATCAGTTGTGTCATTACCTTGTGTTGTGGTAGTGTTCAAGACTGCAGTAGTTGTGTCACCCTGTGGTGTGGTAATGGGTAATCCACTAGCTGTTGTGTCGATACCTTGTGTGTTGGTAGTAGTTAAGTCTGCAGCAGTTGTGTCAACACCTTTGGATGTGGTAGTGGTTAAGCCTGCAGCTGTGTCAACACCTTGAGATGTAGTAGTGGTTAAGTCTGCGGTTGTGGCAACGCCTTGTGGTTTGGAAGTGGGTAACACACCATCTTGGGTTGTGGTCATGGTTAAATCTGCAAAAGGTGTGGAAAGTTCAATATTAGAAGTAAGTGTTTCTTTACCTGATGTTATGTTTTCGATCATTGTAGAAGAAGTATGATCTACATCAGTCATAGTTGTTGTCATGGTTGTATCATTTGGAGTTGTTGACGCAATTATGTTAGTTGTCGAAGGAGTTAAATGTATGCTGTTCGAAGACACTGTCGAATCAACTGCTGCTGTTACATCTCCTGTCTGGTGTGCATTTTGTGTTGATGATGTCATATCTACAGTTGAGTCAACTCTTTCTGGTGTTGTTGTCACATCTTCCATTGCATCTGAAGCTTGCGTTGTTATTGTGACATCTCTTGTTGTTTCTATACTTTGTGTTGTAGCCACATCTCCTGTTGAGTCTACATTTTGTATTGCTGTTGTCACACCTCCTGTTGAGTATACATTATGTGTTGTTATGGCATCTCCTGTTGAGTCTATAGTATGTGTTGTTATAGCATCTCCTGTGGAGTCTGCTGTTTGTGTTGTAGCGACATCTCCTGTTGAGTCTACATTTTGTATTGCTGTTGTCACACCTCCTGTTGAGTATACATTATGTGTTGTTATAACATCTCCTGTTGAGTCTGCTGTTTGTGTTGTTGTCACATCTCCTGTTGAGTATACATTATGTGTTGTTATAACATCTCCTGTTGAGTCTGCTGTTTGTGTTGTTGTCACATCTCCTGTTGAGTCTACATTGTGTGTAGTTGTGACATCTCCTGTTGTTAGTACAGTTTGTGTTGTTGTAGTATCTTCTGTCGATTCTGCAATTTGTGTTGATGATGTCACATTTCCTGTTGAATCAACATTTTGTGCTGTTTTTGTCGTATCTACTGTTAAGTCTACATCTTGTGTTAATGTAGTCATATCACCAGTTGAGTCACTACTTGTTATTGTCCCATTTCCATTTATTGTCATACCTGAAGTAATTGTGGCAACGTCATGTGTTGTTGCTGTCACATCTCCAGTTGAGTCTATATATTGTGTTGTTATTGTCGTATCTACTGTTAAGTCTACATCTTGTGTTAATGTTGTCACATCTCCTGTTGATTCTACATTTTGCGTCGATGTAATCACATCGCTAATTGACACAACACTTTCAGTTGTAGTCAGATCTGCAGCTGTTTCAACATTTGGTGTTGTAGTCACATCGCTTGTGGTGGCAACAATTTTTGTTGTTGTAGTCACATCGCCAGCTGTTTCAACATCTTGTGTTGTAATCACTTTGGTAGCTGAGTCAACACCTTCTGTTGTAGTTACATCTCCAGCTGTTGCAGCATTTTGTGTTCTTGTGGTCACATCGCTAGCTGTGGCAACATTTGTGGTTGCTGTGGTCACGTTTCTAATTGTTTCAACATTCTGTGTTGTAATCACATCGCTAGCTATGGCAACACTTTCTGTTGTTGTAGTCACATCTCCAGTTGTTTTGAGATTTTGTGTTGTTGTAATCACATCGCTAGCTGTGGCAACACTTTCTGTTGTTGTAGTCACATCTCCAATTGTTTTGAGATTTTGTGTTGCTGTAATCACATCGCTAGCTGAGGCAACACTTTCTGTTGTTGTAATCACATTGCTAGCTGTGTCGACACTTTCTGTGGTTGTAGTCACATCTCCAGTTGTTTCAACAGTTTGTGTTGTAGTAACATTTCCAGCAGTTGCAATATTTTGTGTTGTTATCACATCGTTAGTTGTGTCATTGCCTTCTGTTGTTGTTGTCACATCTCCAGTTGTTTCGACACTTGGTGTCGTTACAGTTTTATCTACAGTTGAGTCACTACTTTGCATTGTTGTAGCTATATTCTCACCTGTTTCAACACTATTTGTTGTACCATCTCCAGTTGAGTCAACAGTTGTTGTAGTCACGTCTTCAGCTGTTTCAACATGTTGTGTTGTAATCACATTGCTAGCTGTGTCAACACTTTCTGTTGTTGTAGTCACATCTCCAATTGTTTCAACAGTTTGCATTGTGGTAACATTTCCAGCAGTTGCGGCATGTTGTGTTGTTATCACATCGTTAGTTGTGTCATTACCTTCTGTTGTTGTTGTCACATCTCCAATTGTTGTCATCACATCGCTAGCTGAGGCAGCACTTTCTTTTGTTGTAGTCACATCTCCGACTGTTGCAGGATTTTGTGTTGTTGTCACTTTGGAAGCTGAGACAACACTTTTTGCTGATGTGCTTGAATCTCCAGTTGTTTTAATATTTTGTGATGTTGTTATGACATCGGTAGCAGAGCTAACACTTTCTGTCGTTATAGTCACATCTCTAGATGTTTCAACATTTTGTGTTGTAATCACATCGCTAATTGTGTCTTCACTTTCTTTTGATGTAGTCACATCCCCAGTTATTGCAGCATTTTCTGTGGTAGTAATCAAATTGATAGCTGTGGTAGCAGTTTCTGATTTTTGTGCTGTTGTAATCACATCGCTAGCTATGGCAACACTTTCCGATGTTGTAGTAATAATTCCAGCAGTTGCAGCATTTTGTGTTGTTATCACATTGTTAGTTGTGTCATTACGCTCTATTATTGTAGTCACATCTCCAGTTATTGGAATATTTTGTGTTGTTGTAGTCACGTCTCCAGCTGTTTCAGCATTTTGTGCTGTTGTAATCACATCGCTAGCTGTTTGAACAGTTTGTGTTGTAGTCACATCGCTAGCTGAGGCAGCATTTTGTGTTGTTGTAATCACATCGCTAGCTATTTGAATAGTTTCTGTTGTAGTCACATCGCCAGCTGTTTGAACAGTTTCTGTTGTAGTCACATCGCCAGCTGTTTGAACAGTTTGTGTTGTGGTCACATCTCCAGTTGCTTCAGCATTTTGTGTTGTTGTAATCACATCGCCAGCTGTTTGAACAGTTTCTGTTGTAGTCACATCTCCAGTTGCTTCAGCATTTTGTGTTGTTGTAATCACATCGCCAGCTGTTTGAACAGTTTCTGTTGTAGTCACATCGCTACCTGTTTGAACAGTTTGTGTTGTAATCACATCTCCAGCTGTTTGAACAGTTTGTGTTGTAGTCACATCTCCAGCTGTTTCAGCATTTTGTGTTGTTGTAATCGCATCGCTAGCTATTTGAACAGTTTCTGTTGTAGTCACATCGCCAGCTGTTTGAACAGTTTCTGTTGTAGTCACATCGCCAGCTGTTTGAACAGTTTGTGTTGTAGTCACATCTCCAGTTGCTTCAGCATTTTGTGTTGTTGTAATCACATCGCCAGCTGTTTGAACAGTTTCTGTTGTAATCACATCGCCAGCTGTTTGAACAGTTTCTGTTGTAATCACATCGCCAGCTGTTTGAACAGTTTCTGTTGTAATCACATCGCCAGCTGTTTGAACAGTTTCTGTTGTAGTCACATCGCCAGCTGTTTGAACAGTTTCTGTTGTAATCACATCGCCAGCTGTTTGAACAGTTTGTGTTGTAGTCACATCTCCGGTTGTTTGAACATGTTGTGTTGTTGTAGTCATGTCTATAGTAGATGTTTCACCATTTTGTGTAGCTGTAGATACATCACTAGCGGAAGCAACACTTTCTGTTGTTGTGGTTACATCTCCACCTGGAATTTCAAAATAAGATGAGAATTACATAAATAAAACAATATACAAGTTTTAGATTTTCTAATGTATTCATGATAGTTGTCTAGAAATATGTGTGTTACTCAGTATGAGTATCCGCACATCCAAGATATAAATTTTGGAAGTGAATGTGTTAAGGTGTTCGCATTGATTGATGACTGCTTCATGAAAGTTAAGTAGTTTCATATCAGAATTATTGCTTGGTGTGGTATCACTAGTATTGGGTGTTTTCTACACAGCGGAATTGGTTTTTGTTATTTGTATAACTAGGATTTATATATTATTAGTATTAAAATTCTCTCAGAGAACTGTCTTGGTTGTTTACAGCATAAATTAAAGAAATTGTATCATGGAAATTATTACCTATGTCGATCATAGTAGAAAGCTGTTTTGAAGGAACTCTCCTCTGTGTCACATGGATCTATTTTCAAATATTTGGTACTTATTTGTTTATATAATGTATAATATGTTTGAATTCTAATGAAGTCTGCTGGAGTTTTAAACAATAATGTATTTCTTCATGAAGAATATTAAACCAATGTTGAACAACAATTGAATATCTTTGATTTTTTTACTTTCCAGAGACTATAATCATTATTATAGTGAGAATAAAAGAAGAGGGTGAAGATACCAAAGGGAGGTAATTAGAATCCGTAAATCAAAGAAGGACAGACAACACAATGCCCAAAAGAAAAAGGACAAAAGGACAAACAACGATCTACCAAACATACACATACAACTAAAGATCGGGTAACATGAACCCCACTGAGGTATAGTCATGATGTCTTAAGTAACAATACACATGTCATAGAATATGAAATACCACAGTTCCTAAGAAGATCGATATATAGTAAAAGAAAATTGAATAATAAGAGAAAGTATAAAACAGTGACGCTTAGCAATCTCACAAATATCAGCAAAACCAACATCACATTTCATCTCAACACATCGAACACAAAAAAAAGAAATATAGTATTGTAAATCTAAGTCCTGACGAGGGACATGCACAAAAATGTGGAGGAAGGTTAACCGGTTACAGGGATCCAATCCCCTCCTGTCTTAAATATTGGCTCTTAAATGCCAATACATATATAAACAAACGATAAGACAGCTGTACAGATTCGCATCCACTCAAAAAGACCACACACTATCACAACATATAAATGGAGAGTATAATAGCAGGGTTAATGAATACTATTATATCAAAGGTTCACAGAAGCATCCACATATATAATATATTACAAGGAAGAGTAACATGATATACACGATGGAACATCTTACTTCAAAGATATTCCACATGAAACAAAAATTGAATCCGTTCATATATGTAAAGCCAAAATGAAGACTCTAGCTTGTGTCTACGAATCTTCTTATTTTAAACAGATTTTCACTTCCCAATGATGAAGACTGTTAAATCATTTGACTTTCCAATCTTTGAACGCGTCGGATGAAGGTTATTCCAGAAATGCGTCGTGTGTATTTAATTAGATATCTTCATTTTTATTACATCTCTGTTAATTCCTATGTATGTATTTCAACCTGCCATACTTATATATAAGTCATATATACTAGCATTTATGTTGTATTATCGTCTGATCATGTATCATTTTGTGCTAAGCCCCTTTCTGGGGAGAGTTCGTAGAGTGATCCAACTGATATACTCTTTTCTATTATTATTACTAAATGTGTGTCACCTGATGTTTTGACCTTTTGTGTAGTTTCATCTAAAGGCGTGTCATTTGAGGTTGTTTTATTTGATATAACGATCCTTTCTGTAGACCATTCAAGATGCGTGTCATCTGATGTTCTCGTTTCTGTAATCCCGTATACAGTTGTTGTAGCCTTTTCGGTAGATCCCTCTGAAGTTGCTGTGTCATCTGATGTTGTAGACTTTTTTGTAGTTCCTTCTGAAGGTGTGTCATCTGATGTATTATTTTCAGTAGATCCTTCGAAAGGTGTGTCATCTGAAGATGTAGATTTTTGTGTAGTTCCTACTGAAGGTGTGGCATCTGATGTAGTGGCCTTTTCTGTTGTTTCTTGTGAAGGTGTGTCATCTGATGTTGTAGATTTTATTGTTGTTCCTTCGGAATGTATGTCATCTGATGTTGTAGCCTTCCCTGTTGCTCTTTGTGAAGGTGTGTCATCTGATGTGGACTTTATTGTAGTTCCTACTGAAGGTGTGTCATCTGATGTAGTGGCCTTTACAATTGTTTCTTGTGAAGGTGTAGCATCTGATATTGTAGCCTGTTTTGTAGTTCTTTTTGAAGGTGTGTCAGCTGATATTGTAGCATTATCTGTTGTTACTTGTGAAGGTGTGTCATCTGATGTAGTGGCATTTCTTGTAGTTTCTTGTGAAGGTGTGTCATCTGCTGTACTGGCCTTTTCTGTTGTTTCTTGTGAAGGTGTGTCATCTGATGTAGAGAACTTTATTGTAGTTCCTACTAAAGGTATGTCATCTGATGTTGTAGCCTTTATTGTAGTTCCTACTGAAGGTATGTCATCTGATGTAGAGAACTTTATTGTAGTTCCTACTGAAGGTGTGTCATCTGATGTAGAGAACTTTATTGTAGTTCCTACTAAAGGTATGTCATCTGATGTTGTAGCCTTTATTGTAGTTCCTACTGAAGGTATGTCATCTGATGTTGCAGCCTTATCTGTTGTTCCTTGTGAAGGGGTGTCATCTGATGTAGTTGCCTTTCTTGTGGGTACTTGTGAAACTGTGTCATCTGATGTTGTAGCCTTTCTTGTAGTTTCTTGTGAAGGAGTATCATCTGATGTTGTAGCCTGTTCTGTAGTTCCTTCCGAAGGTGTGTCATCTGCTGTAGCCTTTATTGTAGTTCCTACTGAAGGTATGTCATCTGATGTTGTGGCTTTTATTGTAGTTCCTTCTGAAGGTGTGTCATTTGATGTTATAGCATTGTCTGTTGTTCCTTGTGAAGGGGTGTCATCTGATGTAGTGGACTTAATTGTAGTTCCTACTGAAGGTATGTCATCTGATGTTGTAGCCTTGTCTGTTGTTCCTTGTGAAGGGGTGTCATCTGATGTAGTGGCCTTTCTTGTAGTTACTTGTGAAACTGTGCCATCTGATGTTGTAGCCTTTCTTGTAGTTTCCTGTGAAGGGGTATCATCTGATGTTGTAGCCTGTTCTGTAGTTCCTTCCGAAGGTGTGTCATCTGCTGTAGCCTTTATTGTAGTTCCTACTGAAGGTATGTCATCTAATGTTGTGGCTCTTATTGTTGTTCCTACTGTAGATGTGTCATCTGATGTTATAGCCTTGTCTGTTGTTCCTTGTGAAGGGGTGTCATCTGATGTAGTGGACTTAATTGTAGTTCCTACTGAAGGTATGTCATCTGATGTTGTAGCCTTGTCTGTTGTTCCTTGTGAAGGTGTGTCCTCTGATGTTGTAGACGTTTCTGTAGTTCCTACTGACGGTATGTCATCTGATGTAGTGGACTTAATTGTAGTTCCTACTGAAGGTATGTCATCTGATGTTGTAACCTTGTCTGTTGTTCCTTGTGAAGGGATGTCATCTGATGTAATGGACTTAATTGTAGTTTCTACTGAAGGTATGTCATCTGATGTAGTGGCCTTTATTGTAGTTCCTACTGAAGGTGTGTCATCTGATATAGTGACCTTTATTGTAGTTCCTACTGAAGGTGTGTCATCTGATATAGTGACCTTTATTGTAGTTCCTACTGACGGTATGTCATCTACTGTTGTAGCCTTGTCTGTTGTTCGTTCTGAAGGTGTGTCATCTGATGTAGTGGACTTTATTGTAGTTCCTACTGAAGGTATGTCATCTGATGTAGTGGCCTTTACTGTAGTTCCTACTGAAGATATGTCATCTGATGTTGTAGCCTTAATTGTAGTTCCTTGTGAAGGTGTGTCATCTGATGTTGTAACCTTGTCTGTTGTTTCTTGTAAAGGATTATCATCTGATGTTGTAGCCTGTTCTGTACTTCCTTGTGAAAGTGTGTCCTCTGATGCTGTAGACGTTTCTGTAGTTCCTACTGAAGGTGTGTCATCTGATGTTGTAACCTTGTCTGTTGTTTCTTGTGAAGGATTATCATCTGATGTTGTAGCCTGTTCTATAGTTCCTTGTGAAGGTGTGTCCTCTGATGTAGTGGCCTTTACAATTGTTTCTTGTGAAGGTGTAGCATCTGATATTGTAGCCTGTTTTGTAGTTCTTTTTGAAGGTGTGTCAGCTGATATTGTAGCATTATCTGTTGTTACTTGTGAAGGTGTGTCATCTGCTGTACTGGCCTTTTCTGTTGTTTCTTGTGAAGGTGTGTCATCTGATGTAGAGAACTTTATTGTAGTTCCTACTAAAGGTATGTCATCTGATGTTGTAGCCTTTATTGTAGTTCCTACTGAAGGTATGTCATCTGATGTAGAGAACTTTATTGTAGTTCCTACTGAAGTTGTGTCATCTGATGTAGAGAACTTTATTGTAGTTCCTACTAAAGGTATGTCATCTGATGTTGTAGCCTTTATTGTAGTTCCTACTGAAGGTATGTCATCTGATGTTGCAGCCTTATCTGTTGTTCCTTGTGAAGGGGTGTCATCTGATGTAGTTGCCTTTCTTGTAGGTACTTGTGAAACTGTGTCATCTGATGTTGTAGCCTTTCTTGTAGTTTCTTGTGAAGGAGTATCATCTGATGTTGTAGCCTGTTCTGTAGTTCCTTCCGAAGGTGTGTCATCTGCTGTAGCCTTTATTGTAGTTCCTACTGAAGGTATGTCATCTGATGTTGTGGCTTTTATTGTAGTTCCTTCTGAAGGTGTGTCATCTGATGTTATAGCATTGTCTGTTGTTCCTTGTGAAGGGGTGTCATCTGATGTAGTGGACTTAATTGTAGTTCCTACTGAAGGTATGTCATCTGATGTTGTAGCCTTGTCTGTTGTTCCTTGTGAAGGGGTGTCATCTGATGTAGTGGCCTTTCTTGTAGTTACTTGTGAAACTGTGCCATCTGATGTTGTAGCCTTTCTTGTAGTTTCCTGTGAAGGGGTATCATCTGATGTTGTAGCCTGTTCTGTAGTTCCTTCCGAAGGTGTGTCATCTGCTGTAGCCTTTATTGTAGTTCCTACTGAAGGTATGTCATCTAATGTTGTGGCTCTTATTGTTGTTCCTACTGTAGATGTGTCATCTGATGTTATAGCCTTGTCTGTTGTTCCTTGTGAAGGGGTGTCATCTGATGTAGTGGACTTAATTGTAGTTCCTACTGAAGGTATGTCATCTGATGTTGTAGCCTTGTCTGTTGTTCCTTGTGAAGGTGTGTCCTCTGATGTTGTAGACGTTTCTGTAGTTCCTACTGACGGTATGTCATCTGATGTAGTGGACTTAATTGTAGTTCCTACTGAAGGTATGTCATCTGATGTTGTAACCTTGTCTGTTGTTCCTTGTGAAGGGATGTCATCTGATGTAATGGACTTAATTGTAGTTTCTACTGAAGGTATGTCATCTGATGTAGTGGCCTTTATTGTAGTTCCTACTGAAGGTGTGTCATCTGATATAGTGACCTTTATTGTAGTTCCTACTGAAGGTGTGTCATCTGATATAGTGACCTTTATTGTAGTTCCTACTGACGGTATGTCATCTACTGTTGTAGCCTTGTCTGTTGTTCGTTCTGAAGGTGTGTCATCTGATGTAGTGGACTTTATTGTAGTTCCTACTGAAGGTATGTCATCTGATGTAGTGGCCTTTACTGTAGTTCCTACTGAAGATATGTCATCTGATGTTGTAGCCTTAATTGTAGTTCCTTGTGAAGGTGTGTCATCTGATGTTGTAACCTTGTCTGTTGTTTCTTGTAAAGGATTATCATCTGATGTTGTAGCCTGTTCTGTACTTCCTTGTGAAAGTGTGTCCTCTGATGCTGTAGACGTTTCTGTAGTTCCTACTGAAGGTGTGTCATCTGATGTTGTAACCTTGTCTGTTGTTTCTTGTGAAGGATTATCATCTGATGTTGTAGCCTGTTCTATAGTTCCTTGTGAAGGTGTGTCCTCTGATGTAGTGGCCTTTACAATTGTTTCTTGTGAAGGTGTAGCATCTGATATTGTAGCCTGTTTTGTAGTTCTTTTTGAAGGTGTGTCAGCTGATATTGTAGCATTATCTGTTGTTACTTGTGAAGGTGTGTCATCTGCTGTACTGGCCTTTTCTGTTGTTTCTTGTGAAGGTGTGTCATCTGATGTAGAGAACTTTATTGTAGTTCCTACTAAAGGTATGTCATCTGATGTTGTAGCCTTTATTGTAGTTCCTACTGAAGGTATGTCATCTGATGTAGAGAACTTTATTGTAGTTCCTACTGAAGTTGTGTCATCTGATGTAGAGAACTTTATTGTAGTTCCTACTAAAGGTATGTCATCTGATGTTGTAGCCTTTATTGTAGTTCCTACTGAAGGTATGTCATCTGATGTTGCAGCCTTATCTGTTGTTCCTTGTGAAGGGGTGTCATCTGATGTAGTTGCCTTTCTTGTAGGTACTTGTGAAACTGTGTCATCTGATGTTGTAGCCTTTCTTGTAGTTTCTTGTGAAGGAGTATCATCTGATGTTGTAGCCTGTTCTGTAGTTCCTTCCGAAGGTGTGTCATCTGCTGTAGCCTTTATTGTAGTTCCTACTGAAGGTATGTCATCTGATGTTGTGGCTTTTATTGTAGTTCCTTCTGAAGGTGTGTCATCTGATGTTATAGCATTGTCTGTTGTTCCTTGTGAAGGGGTGTCATCTGATGTAGTGGACTTAATTGTAGTTCCTACTGAAGGTATGTCATCTGATGTTGTAGCCTTGTCTGTTGTTCCTTGTGAAGGGGTGTCATCTGATGTAGTGGCCTTTCTTGTAGTTACTTGTGAAACTGTGCCATCTGATGTTGTAGCCTTTCTTGTAGTTTCCTGTGAAGGGGTATCATCTGATGTTGTAGCCTGTTCTGTAGTTCCTTCCGAAGGTGTGTCATCTGCTGTAGCCTTTATTGTAGTTCCTACTGAAGGTATGTCATCTAATGTTGTGGCTCTTATTGTTGTTCCTACTGTAGATGTGTCATCTGATGTTATAGCCTTGTCTGTTGTTCCTTGTGAAGGGGTGTCATCTGATGTAGTGGACTTAATTGTAGTTCCTACTGAAGGTATGTCATCTGATGTTGTAGCCTTGTCTGTTGTTCCTTGTGAAGGTGTGTCCTCTGATGTTGTAGACGTTTCTGTAGTTCCTACTGACGGTATGTCATCTGATGTAGTGGACTTAATTGTAGTTCCTACTGAAGGTATGTCATCTGATGTTGTAACCTTGTCTGTTGTTCCTTGTGAAGGGATGTCATCTGATGTAATGGACTTAATTGTAGTTTCTACTGAAGGTATGTCATCTGATGTAGTGGCCTTTATTGTAGTTCCTACTGAAGGTGTGTCATCTGATATAGTGACCTTTATTGTAGTTCCTACTGAAGGTGTGTCATCTGATATAGTGACCTTTATTGTAGTTCCTACTGACGGTATGTCATCTGCTGTTGTAGCCTTGTCTGTTGTTCGTTCTGAAGGTGTGTCATCTGATGTAGTGGACTTTATTGTAGTTCCTACTGAAGGTATGTCATCTGATGTAGTGGCCTTTACTGTAGTTCCTACTGAAGATATGTCATCTGATGTTGTAGCCTTAATTGTAGTTCCTTGTGAAGGTGTGTCATCTGATGTTGTAACCTTGTCTGTTGTTTCTTGTAAAGGATTATCATCTGATGTTGTAGCCTGTTCTGTACTTCCTTGTGAAAGTGTGTCCTCTGATGCTGTAGACGTTTCTGTAGTTCCTACTGAAGGTGTGTCATCTGATGTTGTAACCTTGTCTGTTGTTTCTTGTGAAGGATTATCATCTGATGTTGTAGCCTGTTCTATAGTTCCTTGTGAAGGTGTGTCCTCTGATGTAGTAGCCTGTTCTGTACTTCCTTGTGAAGGTGTGTCCTCTGACGTTGTAGACGTTTCTGTAGTTCCTACTGAAGGTGTGTCATCTGATGTTGTAGATATTTTTGTAGTTCCTACTGAAGAGGTGTCATCTGATTTAGTGGACTTAATTGTAGTTCCTCCTGAAGGTATGTCATCTGATGTGGTGGACTTATTTGTAGTTCCTACTGAAGGTATGTCATCTGATGTAGTGGCTTTTATTGTAGTTCCTACTGAAGATGTGTCATCTGATGCAGTGGACTTAATAGTAGTTCCTTCTGAAGGTATGTCATCTGATGTTGTAACCTTGTCTGTTGTTCCTTGTGAATGGGTGTTATCTGATGCAGTGGACTTAATTGTAGTTCCTATTGAAGGTATTTCATCTGATGTAGTAGCCTTTATTGTAGTCCCTACTGAAGGTGTGTCATCTGATGTAGTGGACTTAATTATAGTTCCATCTGAAGGTGTGTATTCTGATGTAGCCTTGTCTGTTGTTCCTTGTGAAGGGGTGTCATCTGATGTAGTGGACTTAATTGTAGTTCCTACTGGAGGTGTGTCATCTGATGTAGTGGACTTTATTGTAGTTCCTACTGAATGTGTGTCATCTGATGTAGTAGACTTTATTGTAGTTCCTACTGAAGATGTGTCATATGATGTAGTGGACTTTACTGTAGTTCCCTCTGAAGGTGTGTCCTCTGATGTTGTATCCTCTTTTGGTGTTCCTTGTGAAGGTGTGTCATCTGATGTAGTGGACTTAGATGTAGTTCCTACTGAAGGTATGTCATCTGATGTATCCTTTTTTGTCGTTCCTTCTGAAGGTGTGTCATCTGACATTGTGGCCTTTATTGTAGTTCCCTCTGAAGGTGTGTAATCTGATGAAGAGGACTTTATTGTAGTTCCTACTAAAGGTGTGTCATCTGATATAGTAGCCTTTTCTGTCGTTCCCTGTGAAAGTGTGTCATCTGATGTTGTAGCCTTCTCTGTTGTTTCTTGTGAAGGATTATCACCTGATGTTGTAGCCTTGTCTGTTGTTCCTTGTGAAGGTGTGTCATCTGATTTAGTGGACTTAAATGTAGTTCCTACTGAAAGTATGTCATCTGATGTTGTAGCCTTGTCTGATGTTCCTTGTGTAGGAGTGTCATCTGATGTTGTAGCCTTTTTTATTGTTTCTTGTGAAGGTGTGGCATCAGATGTTATAGCCTGTTCTGTAGTTCCTACTGAAGGTGTGTCATTTGATATTGTAGCCTTTTCTATTGTTTCTTGTGAAGGTGTGACATCTGATGTTTTAGATGTTTTTGTAGTTCCTACTGAAGGCGTTTCATCTGATGTAGTGGCCTTTATTGTAGTTCCTACTGAAGGTGTGTCATTTGATGTAGTGGCCTTTATTGTAGTTCCTACGGAAGGTATGTCATCTGATGTAGTGGCCTTTATTGTAGTTCCTACTGAAGGTGTGTCATCTGATGTAGTGCCCGCTATTGTAGTTCCTACTGAAGGTCTGTCATCTGATGTAGTGGCCTTTATTGTAGTTCCTACGGAACGTATGTCATCTGATGTAGTGGCCGTTATTGTAGGTCCTATTGAAGGTGTGTCATCCGATGTAGTGGCCTTTATTGTAGTTCCTACGGAACGTATGTCATCTGATGTAGTGGCCGTTATTGTAGGTCCTATTGAAGGTGTGTCATCCGATGTAGTGGCCTTTATTGTAGTTCCTACGGAAGGTGTGTCATCTGATGTAGTGGCCTTTTCTATTGTTTCTTGTGAAGGTGTGGAATCTGATGTTGCAGCCTGTTCTGTAGCTCCTTGTGAAGGTGTGTCATCTGATGTTTTAGATGTTTTTGTAGTTCCTATTGAAGGTGTGTCATCCGATGTAGTGGCCTTTATTGTAGTTCCTACGGAAGGTGTGTCATCTGATGTAGTGGCCTTTTCTATTGTTTCTTGTGAAGGTGTGGCATCTGATGTTGCAGCCTGTTCTGTAGCTCCTTGTGAAGGTGTGTCATCCGATGTTTTAGATGTTTTTGTAGTTCCTACTGAAGGCGTTTCATCTGATGTAGTGCCCGCTATTGTAGTTCCTACTGAAGGTCTGTCATCTGATGTAGTGGCCTTTATTGTAGTTCCTACGGAACGTATGTCATCTGATGTAGTGGCCGTTATTGTAGGTCCTATTGAAGGTGTGTCATCCGATGTAGTGGCCTTTATTGTAGTTCCTACGGAACGTATGTCATCTGATGTAGTGGCCGTTATTGTAGGTCCTATTGAAGGTGTGTCATCCGATGTAGTGGCCTTTATTGTAGTTCCTACGGAAGGTGTGTCATCTGATGTAGTGGCCTTTTCTATTGTTTCTTGTGAAGGTGTGGAATCTGATGTTGCAGCCTGTTCTGTAGCTCCTTGTGAAGGTGTGTCATCTGATGTTTTAGATGTTTTTGTAGTTCCTATTGAAGGTGTGTCATCCGATGTAGTGGCCTTTATTGTAGTTCCTACGGAAGGTGTGTCATCTGATGTAGTGGCCTTTTCTATTGTTTCTTGTGAAGGTGTGGCATCTGATGTTGCAGCCTGTTCTGTAGCTCCTTGTGAAGGTGTGTCATCCGATGTTTTAGATGTTTTTGTAGTTCCTACTGAAGGCGTTTCATCTGATGTAGTGGCCTTTATTGTAGTTCCTACTGAAGGTGTGTCATTTGATGTAGTGGCCTTTATTGTAGTTCCTACTGAAGGTGTGTCATCTGATGTAGTGGCCGTTATTGTAGGTCCTATTGAAGGTGTGTCATCCGATGTAGTGGCCTTTATTGTAGTTCCTACAGAAGGTGTGTCATCTGATGTAGTGGCCTTTTCTATTGTTTCTTGTGAAGGTGTGGCATCTGATGTTGCAGCCTGTTCTGTAGCTCCTTGTGAAGGTGTGTCATCTGATGTTTTAGATGTTTTTGTAGTTCCTACGGAAGGTATGTCATCTGATGTAGTGGCCTTTATTGTAGTTCCTACTGAAGGTGTGTCATCTGATGTAGTGGCCGTTATTGTAGGTCCTATTGAAGGTGTGTCATCCGATGTAGTGGCCTTTATTGTAGTTCCTACGGAAGGTGTGTCATCTAATGTAGTGGCCTTTTCTATTGTTTCTTGTGAAGGTGTGGCATCTGATGTTGCAGCCTGTTCTGTAGCTCCTTGTGAAGGTGTGTCATCTGATGTTTTAGATGTTTTTGTAGTTCCTACTGAAGGCGTTTCATCTGATGTAGTGGCCTTTATTGTAGTTCCTACTGAAGGTGTGTCATTTGATGTAGTGGCCTTTATTGTAGTTCCTACGGAAGGTATGTCATCTGATGTAGTGGCCTTTATTGTAGTTCCTACTGAAGGTGTGTCATCTGATGTAATGCCCGCTATTGTAGTTCCTACTGAAGGTGTGTCATCTGATGTAGTGCCCTTTATTGTAGTTCCTACTGAAGGTGTGTCATCTGATGTAGTGGCCTTTATTGTAGTTCCTACGGAACGTATGCCATCTGATGTAGTGGCCGTTATTGTAGGTCCTATTGAAGGTGTGTCATCCGATGTAGTGGCCTTTATTGTAGTTCCTACGGAACGTATGTCATCTGATGTAGTGGCCTTTATTGTAGTTCCTACTGAAGGTATGTCATCTGATGTAGTGGCCTTTATTGTAGTTCCTACTAAAGGTATATCATCTGATGTTGTAGACGCTTCTGTAGTTCGTTTTGAAGGTGTATCATCTGATGTAGTTTTTACTGTAGTTCCTTCTGAAGATTTAACATCTGATGTTGTAGACGTTTCTGTAGTTCCTTCTGAAGGTGTGTTATCTGATGTAGCTTTTACTGTACTTCCTTGTGAAGGTGTGTCATCTGATATTGTATGTTTTACTGTAGTTCCTTGTGAAGGTGTGTCATCTGATGTAGTCTTTACTGTAGTTCCTTCTGAAGATTTAACATCTGATGTTGTAGACGTTTCTGTAGTTCCTTCTGAAGATGTGTCATCTGATGTCTTAGACGTTTCAGTAGTTCCTTCTGAAGGTGTGTCGTCTGATGTTGTAGACGTTTCTGTAGTTCCTTCTGAAGGTATATCATCTGATGTTGTAGACGTTTTTGTTGTTGGTTCTGAAGGTGTATCGTCTGATGTTGTAGACGTTTCTGTAGTTCCCTCTGAAGGCGTGTCATCTGATGTTGTAGACTTTTCTGTTGTTTCATCTGAAGGTGTAACATCTGATGTTGTATGTAATACTGTAGTTCCTTGTGAAGATGTATCAACTGATATTGTAGCTTTTACTGTAGTTACCTGTGAAGGTAAGTCATTTGATGTGGTAGACTTTTCTGTTGTTCCTTTTGAAGGTGTGTCATCTGATGTTGTAGCCTGGTCTGTAGTTCCTTCTGAAGGTGTGGCATCAGATGTTGTAGCCTTGTCTATTGCTCCTTGTGAAGGAGTGTCATCTGATGTTATAGACTTTGTAGTTCCTACTGAAGGTGTGGGATCTGATGATGTAGCCTGTTCTGTAGTTCCTTGTGAAGGTGTGTTATCTGATGTTGTAGACTTTGTTGTAGTTCCTACTGAAGGTGTGTCATCTGATGTTGTGGCCTGTTCTGTAGTTCCATCTAAAGGTGGGTCATCTGATATTGTAGACTTTTCTGTTGTTCCTTGTGAAGGTGTAACATCTGATGTTTTATACATTACTGTAATTCCTTGTGAAGGTGTGTCATCTGATGTAGTGGCCTTTACTGTAGTTCCTTGTGAAAGTGTTTCATCTGATGTTGTTGCCTGTTCTATAGTTCCTTGTGAGGGTGTAACATCTGATGTAGTAGACTTTTCTGTTTTTCCCTGTGAAGGTGTAACATCTGATGTTGTATACATTACTGTAATTCCTTGTGAAGGTGTTTCATCAGTTGTTGTAGACGTTTCTGTAGTTCCTTCTGAAAGTATGTCAACTGATGTTGGATCCTTTACTGTAGTTTCTTGTGAAGGTGTGTCATCTGATGCAGCCTTTAGTGTAGTTCCTTCTGAAGATGTTTCGTATGTTGTTGTAGACGCTTCTGTAGTTCGTTTTGAATGTGTGTCATCTGATGTTGTAGCATTTACTGTAGTTCCTTCTGAAGGTGTGTCATCTGATGTTGTAGACTTTTCTGTAGTTCCTTCTGAAGGTGTGTCATCTGATATTGTAGACTTTTCTGAAGGTGTGTCATCTGATGTTGTAGACTTTTCTGTAGTTCCTTCTGAAGGTGTGTCATCTGATATTGTAGATTTTTCTGTTGTTTCTCCTGAAGGTGTGTCATCTGATATTGTAGACTTTTTTGTTGTTTCTCCTGAAGGTGTGTCATCTGATACAATAGACTTTTCTGTTGTTCCTTCTGACGGTGTGTCATCTGATGTTGTAGACTTTTTTGTGGTCTCTCCTGAAGGTGTAACATCTGATGTTGTATATAATACTGTAGTTCCTTGTGAAGATGTGTCAACTGATATTGTAGCTTTTACTGTAGTTCCTTCTGAAAGTTTGTCATCTGATATTGTAGACTTTTCTGTAGTTTCTTCTGAGGGTGTGTCATCTGATGTTGTAGACTTTTCTGTGGTCTCTCCTGAAGGTGTAACATCTGATGTTGTATATAATACTGTAGTTCCTTGTGAAGATGTGTCAACTGATATTGTAGCTTTTACTGTAGTTCCTTCTGAAGGTGTGTCATCTGATGTTGTAGACTTTTTTGTTGCTCCTTCTGAAGGTGTGTATTCTGATGTTGTAGACTTTTTTGTTGTTCCTTCTGAAGGTGTGTCGTCTGATGTTGTAGACTTTTCTGTTGTTCCTTCTGAAGGTGTGTCATCTGATGTTGTAGACTTTTTTGTTGTTACTTCTGAAGGTGTGTCATCTGATGCTGTAGACTTTTCTGTGGTCTCTCCTGAAGGTGTAACATCTGATGTTGTATATAATACTGTACTTCCTTTTGAAGGTGTGTCATCTGATGTTGTAGCTTTTACTGTAGTTCCTTCTGAAGGTGTTACATCTGATGTTGTAGCTTTTACTGTAGTTCCATCTGAAGGTGTGACATCTGATGTTGTAGACTTTTCTGTGGTTTCTTCTGAAGGTGTGTCATCTGATGTTGTAGACTTTTTTGTTGTTCCTTCTGAAGGTGTGTCATCTGATGTTGTAGACGTTTCTGTTGTTCCTTTTGAAGGTGTGTTATCTGATGTTGTAGACGTTTCTGTAATTCCTTCTGAAGGTGTGTCATCTGATGTTGTAAACTTTTCTGTTGTTCCTTCTGAAGGTGTGTCATCTGATATTGTAGACGTTTCTGTTTTTCCTTCTGAAGGTGTGTCATCTGATGTTGTAGACTTTTCTGTTGTTCCTTCTGAAGGTATGTCATCTGATATTGTAGACTTTTCTGTTGTTCCTTCTGAAGGTGTGTCATCTGATATTGTAGACGTTTCTGTTTTTCCTTCTGAAGGTGTGTCATCTGATGTTGTAGACTTTTCTGTAGTTCCTTCTGAAGGTGTTTCATCTGATGTTGTAGACTTTTCTGTTGATCCTTCTGAAGGTGTGTAATCTGATATTGTAGACGTTTCTGTTTTTCCTTCTGAAGGTGTGTCATCTGATGTTGTAGACTTTTCTGTAGTTCCTTCTGAAGGTGTTTCATCTGATGTTGTAGATTTTTCTGTAGTTCCTTCTGAAGGTGTGTCATCTGATATTTTAGACTTTTCTGTTGTTCCTTGTGAAGGTGTAGCATCTGATGTTGTATATAATACTGTAGTTCCTTGTGAAGATGTGTCAACTGATATTGTAGCTTTTACTGTAGTTCCTGGTGAAAGTGTGTCATCTGATGCTGTAGCTTTTACTGTAGTTCCTTGTGAAGGTGTGACATCTGATGCTGTAGCTTTTACTGTAGTTCCTTCTGAAGGTGTGTCATCTGATATTGTAGATTTTTCTGTTGTTTCTCCTGAAGGTGTAACATCTGATGTTGTATATAATACTGTAGTTCCTTGTGAAGATCTGTCAACTGATATTGTAGCCTTTACTGTTGCTACTTGTGAAAGTGTGTCCTCTGATGTTGTAGCCTGTTTTGTAGTTCCATCTGAATGTGTGTCATCTGATGTTGCAGCCTTTATTGTAGTTTCTACTGAAGGTGTGTCATCTGATATTGTAGCCTGTTCTGCAGTTCTTTCTGAGGGTGTGTCATCTGATAATGTAGACTTTTCTGTAGTTCCTTGTGAAGGTGTAACATCTGATGTTATATACATTACTGTAGTTACTTGTGAAGATGTGTCATCTGATATTGTAGCCTGCTCTGTAGTTCTTTCTGAGGGTGTGTCATCTGATGTAGTAAACTTTTCTGTTGTTCCGTGTGAAGGTGAAACATCTGATGTTATATACATTACTGTAGTTCCTTGTGAAGATGTGTCAACTGATATTGTATCTTTTACTGTAGATCGATCTGAAGGTGTGTCATCTGATATTGTAGACTTTTCTGATGTTACTTCTGAATACGTGTCATCTGATGTTGTAGACGTTTTTGAAATTCCTTGTGAAGGTGTTTCATCGGATATTGTAGACTTTTCGGTTGTTTCTCCTGAAGGTGTAACAGCTGATGTTGTATACATTACTGTAGTTCCTTGTGAAGGTGTGTCATCTGATGTTGTAGACGTTTCTGTGGTTCCTTCTGAAGGCGTGTCATCTGATGTTGTAGACGTTTTGATAGTTCCTTGTGAAGGTGAGTCATCTGATGTTGTAAGCGTTTCTGTTATTCCGTGTGAATGGGTGTCAACTGATGTTGTAGCCTTTTCTGTTGTGCTTGCTACATATGTATCCTCTGGTGTCATAGTCTTTTCCGTAGACCCTTCAAATTGCGTTTTATCTGATGTTGTGGCTGTTTCGGTTGTGGCTTGAGCAGTTGTATTCACATCTGAAATGTAAAATATTTTTACACTTGCTTCACCGAAATGTATATCTTAAGTTCTTGAGTGTATAACTCCCTTTGCTATTTTTTTTTTCTCATTAACACTTGGTAATATAAATCAGTCATGCAACTGGTGAAGAGTCATAAGGATAATAACAAAATTACCGAACTCCGAACAATCTTCCAAAGTGAAAGTCAAAACTCATAAACAGACAAAATCAGTCAACAACCGGAAAACTGTGAAAACCATAATGACCCTGACTTGGTACAGGTATTTCTAAAGAAATGGTGCGTTGAATCAGATTTTAAAGTGCCAAACCTCCCGCTTTCATTACGGCTCAAAGGTTCCGGCTGTCTCTATAACAGTATTTATAACAATACTGGAACAAAATAGGTAAAATAGTTGTCAAAGCAGTACCAAATTCAGTGCGGAGGGTGGAACATCTATCGTGAACCATCTCCATCAACAACCGCGAGTCACCTGAAGTATGTTAACTACGAAAGTAAATGTTAAAAACACTTTTACGTCACACATTGATAAAAAATATTTTTGACATTTTTGTTGACTTCCTTATCTTTATACATTTTCACTATATGAAAATCCATCGTTTATTATCGTCTCTGCAGTAGCCTGTTTCTCAGATAAAGATGACGTTTCAGGAAATCAGAATAATTGCTACTGGCCCTTGCATAACGAATCAATTGCGAGATGCAAACACAATACTTTACATATGTATTTCATACACATCTATCAGCACAGCCAATCTATCATACCCAGGATGAATCTATTAGTTTTAATTAAACTGAAATGAAATGTTATGAACTGCTAACACATCATTCTGTTGTTATGGTGATTTTATTGAGTGAATGAGTTAGTGATTTTTGTTGTAAGCCAAGTGAGAAATTTTTCAGCCATATCATGGCGACAACAAGTTTTATTTTTATGAGAAGAATATAATGGTGATGTCCGCTTTGTACTAGACCAACACGCTAAGTTGGATTTGTATAGGGATAGCTCACTGAAACAGTACTCTGCGGATAGACCTCTCGCTCAACTACGATACACTATCCTGATTCCAAGCCAACCAACCAGTCTTTGATCTTACTCCTTAATGATGCGTGCTTAGCAGAGTAGCAACAAATACCAGTTTTATAGTATTTGATTTAACCCAACCGGGGATTGAATCCACGATCAACAACACTCACAGTCAGCACACTAACTATTACGCCATCGATGTAGCTGTGAGTTTACTGAAGTATTCGCCTAATTTGAAAAGATGAATGCTTCGTGAATACATAATGCCATGTTAAACAGTGTTACAGAAAGCGCAGATTGAGACTACCAGGGACGAATATACGTATGTAGTGTGTAGAAATAAATAGATTTTAATATATCGTGTATTGTCTTGTCATAAAGATACAATCATTATTTTAACATACATATTTTGTTGCTACGATATAATCATGTTTGTGATGATCAAAACACATTAATTAACGCAACTCTTCATTTGTTTAGGGGCCGTCGTGGTCGTGATCGTATGGTAGTTGGATATAAATCTATACATATAATCAGTGCCTATCACCACTAATGTTTTGAGTCCCGATCTGGCGAGGTGTACTCAATACAACATTATGTGATAAAGTGACTTGCGACAGGTCGGTGGTTTTCTCCGAGTTCTCCAGTTTCATCCAACGATAAAACTGACCGCCACTATATAACTGAAATATTGTTGAAAGTGGCGTTAAGCATCATAAACCAATCCTAAGTGGAATTAAACATCACAACCATAACCTTCATTCGTCCTAGTTAATTTGCGCCAATAAAATTACGATACTATTTACACGTTTATTGAAGTCATCATCAAATTGTATATTTTAAAATGTCAATAATTTGCTTCATCCTACTTATATTCGAATAATTTCTTTTTTCTTTTTTTTCTTTTTCTTTTTTTCTTTCTTTCTTTCGTTTTTGTAGTCATAACACCGTGTCGTTGGTGTAAGGCTCATATACATTCATTTAAAGACAATCGATTGGTTAGTATTTGGTGCGAGTGAAATATACGTATTTGGTTTATATTCACAAACGACCGGATGTAACTCTCAATGAGGATGGACCTATGCATACATGTAAGGATGGCGGCAGATGAACCCTGGAGACTTCTAAACCAATATACACAGTGCTGTTTCTCAACAACTTAAATCGATTATGATTGGCATTTGTATAATGGAATTTACTGACACCATATATATTGTATTAGGTCACTAGCGAACTGAATAGCAAATATTCTACTAACACCCAATCATGAGGGATTTAGAAGTCATATATACACAAAGAAAAAAGTTAAGCACCCTCTGATATATTAAAACATAACTAGAACTGTGAGTGACCTCACTGAGTGATACCCCCCGCTTGCAATACTATGATGTTCAAACTTTGGAATACAGGTATATTAGCAAGTTACCTATGAAAAAAGAATGGATCGGATATGGAGTAATGTCAAGGAGACAACATCCCATCTCCAAAATAAACTAACCAAGAACATACATCTAGGGGTCGCCACAAAGTCTTCAACAAAGTGGGATTGTTTAAAACAGATACGGTTTCATCAGTATAAATGAGGATTACAACATTTCCTAACTTTTTTACAAGAGGATATAGGTCACATCAAATGTTATTGATTCAAAATCAATTATTTATTCTTGGGTAGTTTTATATTGCAAAAGGTCAATTAAAATCTTATTTCATTCAGGAATAGTTACGCTTACATCACCTTCCAAATTTTTGACAGGACCCATATTCCTGCATGCACATCTCCAGGCAGTGTATTATAACTGTGTAAAGTTTCATTTAAATCCAATGAGCCGTTTAGGAGGAGTTGCGCTTACAAGCCCATCTCTCCATACAGAACGTATTTCAGAGTATGAGTTAAATTATCTCCCCTTCCAAATGTTGGACAGCAACCATATTCCTTCATGCACATCTGCAGGTAGTGTATTACAACTGTGTAAAGTTTCATAAAAATCCAATAAGCTGTTTAGGGGGAGTTGTGCTTACAAGGTACATGCCCTCCTTCTTTTCGTGAAAGTACAAGTTGAATTATCTCCCCTTCCAAATTTTGGACAACGACCATATTTCTTCATGCACATCTGCAGGTAGTGTACCACAACTGTGTAAAGTTTCACAAAAATCCAATAAGCCGCTTAGGAGGAGTTGCGCTTACAAGGTACACGACCCCCTTTTCGTGAAAGTATAAGTTGAATTATCTCCCCTTCCAAATTTTGGACAGTAACCATATTCCTTCATGCACATCTGCAGGTAGTGTACTACAAATGTGTAAAGTTTCATAAAAATCCAATAAGCCGTTTAGGAGGAGTTGCGCTTACAAGGTGCATGGACGGACGGACAGACGGACGAACGGACGGTCGGACGGACGGACAGGGTGATTCCTATATACCCCTCCCCCCCAAAAAACTTTGTTTGCGGGGGGTATAATAAGTTACACACTAAGCTTATATTCTAATATTTATATTGGTTATAGCAAGAACAATGTTCCATTAAAAAGATGTGTTTACACAGGTGTGACCATTATGTCTAATATCGACTAGTCATGCACGTAAACCATGCCTCTCACGCATTACTCAAAATTCAGTATGTTCACGCTTCGAATTTGGGTATTTAAGTCCGGTGTTTTAAAAAATGTATTCATTCTCAGTAAGCATGATACGAAGGCGAATATCAGAAGCACAAAGATGGCAAATAATCGGCATGCATACAACAGGGATGTCCTTCAAAGCTATTGGACGTCAGATGGGCTACCACTATACTGTAGTCAGCCGACTGGTGAGAAAACACACACAAACCAACAATGTGAAAGACTTGCCAAGATCCGGCAGACCACAGGTAACATCTGATCGTGACGACAGGGCATTGCAGCGTTTGGTTAGACGGGTGCCATTCGCAACCAGTCCCGTACTCAAACAACACTGGCTGCCCAATAGACGTCTGTCAACAAGAACAGTTAGAAACCGTCTGAAATCAGCGGGACTTGAGTCAAGGAGAGTCATTAAACGTCCACTGTTGGTAGACCAACATCGACGATCACGTTTGGCATGGTATTTAGCACGACGTGGTTGGAATTTAAGGACATGGCGCAAGATCCACTGGTCAGACGAGAGCCGGTTTCTGCTTCATCTAACCGACGGCCGGATGAGGGTTTGGAGACACAAAAATACAACCTATACCCCAAGGAACATCCAGCCAACTGTCCCTTACGGTGGAGGCTTAGTAATGGTTTGGGGGTGTATCTCTCATGACTGCAAGCTGGATTTAGTCACCATACAAGGCAACCTAACTGATGATCAGTACATCAGAGACGTCTTGCAACCAGTTGTTGTCCCCCATTTCGACAACCACCCACTAGCGACAAGGCCTCATCGTTCAAAAGCAGCAACCGCCTACCTCCAAAGCGAAGCCGTGACTTCTGTTCCTTGTCCAGCCATGAGCCCGGATTTGAATCCCATAGAGCATATTTGGGATATGTTAGGCCGTCGTATAAAGGCTCGGGAACCTCCTGTGCAAACCATTCGTCAGTTGGAAGTAACATTGCATCGGGAATGGCAGCATCTATCACAACAGGACATCCGACGTCTAACTGAAGGGATGAGACGCAGGGTTGAGGCCGTCATCCAAGCTCGTGGGGGTTACACCCGGTACTTAACTTTGAACAATAAATGTCGTCAAGTGATTCATAAGTGACATCTTGAGTGTGAAATGACAATCGTATCGTGCTTTTTGAACTGTGAAGGTCAATACTTAAAATGGACATGTTTTACTGCAAAAACTGGCCTTGTGATATTGTGATTAAATATTCATTAAATTAACATTTTTCTTGATTTTTTTTGTGGTTTCTTACAGCCAATGT
Source organism: Bathymodiolus brooksi (assembly GCA_963680875.1). Classification (NCBI taxonomy): domain Eukaryota; kingdom Metazoa; phylum Mollusca; class Bivalvia; order Mytilida; family Modiolidae; genus Bathymodiolus; species Bathymodiolus brooksi. Next base: position 7,636,079 of record OY804579.1, on the reverse strand, counting down.
AATATCCTAACAGTTCCCCATTGCGTTCTTGAGATTATCTGGGCATATCATTTGTCATTTGTCATTTCAAAAAAGACATGGGGGTGCTTAACTTTTTTCTTTGTGTATATATACGATACAAGTGTTGTTAAAGTGGTACACGAATCACTGTTACAATATTGATATTTGAATTGTTGACCTGTGGACTATTTATACAGTACTTGAGTTGCTGTACCAATATTTTAGGACTATATTATGGGCAAGCTAAATAAAAATTGATTACAGTAAAAATGTGATATTACAGAATCAGAGTGAAGCGTTTGCTTGGTGCCATCTTTGTTTCCAAATAGGACGTAACTCTACTACTAAACGTGTGTTAAAATATTGACCGTTTATTGAATGTCCACGGTTTCCACGTGTTTGCTACAAACCAATGATGTTCATTGAAGTATGTAGAAGGTAAGGTACATTGTTATACACAATAGTCAAACATTGAGCATAGACTTAAGATCTACAACTGATATACATATTGATCATACTCACTTTTTCTGTAGCTGACGTCTCATATCTTGTTGCGTGAACTTTCTATACTCACTTTTATGTTTACAGTATTGGCACTATAACACTATATAATTCTAGAGCTAATCTACATGCAACAAATCCAAATAACTCTCTTAGACAATAATAACACAAGCAATGGAGAAACTATAAATATTGGCAGACAATACAAACATATACAATTAGCATATATAAATATATGAATATATATATACACGTGTTGTTGTCATTTTGTGTTAAATGTTTTGAGAGGTACTTATTTATTTTGTTGATATTGGTTGAATTCAAAGGTTAACCATCACTGTTTAAACTTTACTTTGCTTTTCATAAGTCTGACAATTGTTTAAAGAGTGTTCTGTTTATAACAATAATTGATTGATTATTTAATTGATTGATTGATTGATGCTTAAAGTCAAATGAACAGTATATCAACTACATTAGTGAAGAAAACAAGTTTAAAAACACTCAATCCTATAAATAAAAAGGTGGGAACACGGAAGGATCACATTTACATCCAGTTCGCTGCGCACAACTAACGCACGTACCTGTGTGTGGTGGGGTTTAACTGACGCACTAGTTCATATTTCTATATCCACGGGGTCCCATTATACTAAGGTTACTTGCACAACATACATTATTTTCTTATTCATACACAAGAACAATTGATTTGTAATTAGATAGTGCCGAATATCCATAATGTGTAAGAGTAGGTCGTGTGCAAAAATAATATATAAATTATTTGTTTGTTTACCATTAGTTTGGCTTTTCATTACAGAAGGCGTGACATTGCTTCATAAGTTTGATTATAAAAAGAACATGCAAAAGCACTTATACCAGAGCATGCATATTTTTTTCCCTTAGATATAACTTACTGTTGAAAACATGACTGACAGGGATACCAACAGAACAGGCAAAAGCACTTATACCAGAGCATGCATATTTTTTTCGCTTAGACATACCTTACTGTTGAAAACATGACTGACAGGGATACCATCAGAACAGGCAAAAGCACTTATACCAGAGCATGCATATTGTTTTCGCTTAGACTTACCTTACTGTTGAAAACATGACTGACAGGGATACCATCAGAACAGGCAAAAGCACTTATACCAGAGCATGCATATTTTTTTCGCTTAGACATACCTTACTGTTGAAAACATGACTGACAGGGATATCAACAGAACAGGCAAAAGCACTTATACCAGAGCATGCATATTGTTTTCGCTTAGACATAACTTACTGTTGAAAACATGACTGACAGGGATACCAACAGAACAGGCAAAAGCACTTATACCAGAGCATGCATATTTTTTTCGCTTAGACATAACTTACTGTTGAAAACATGACTGACAGGGATACCAACAGAACAGGCAAAAGCACTTATACCAGAGCATGCATATTGTTTTCGCTTAGACATACCTTACTGTTGAAAACATGACTGACAGGGATACCATCAGAACAGGCAAAAGCACTTATACCAGAGCATGCATATTTTTTTCGCTTAGACATAACTTACTGTTGAAAACATGACTGACAGGGATACCAACAGAACAGGCAAAAGCACTTATGCCAGATCATGCATATTTTGTCGTCTAGACATAACTTACTGTTGAAAGAAGACTTGTTTCGCCTGGCTAGGGATCTAAGTTCTTTGAATTTTCATGATTGAATCACTGGTGAAATAACTTGATCATCTCTTGGTGCTGCTTTCAATATCATTTGTTTGGTGCGGTTTATCTTTCGGTTCTCTATTTAATGATTCCATTGCGATTCTATTCCTCACGTTGTAATACTAGATGGTATGCCACTATTTTACTGCTTCGCTGCTCTGTTTGTAACACTATATAACATGCACATGCTGTAATGCTACTCTTGTTGTAATATTAGAATAAGTTACACTGTTTACTGCTACTTTTGTTGTTAGATGCGATGAGATACAATCACATTTCATTGTTTCCCTTATTGGAACGAAAGAGGAAGTGTCAAAGTGACATACCAGATGAAGTTTCAATGTGTAACTACTGTTGTGATAACGTCAGATAGTGTCATTACTACACTACTATTATTACCAAGCCACATGAAGTGCCAATGTGTAACTATTACTCTTGCTTTAACGCTAGATGAAGTATCCCGGTTTTACTGTTACTCTTGTTTTAACACCACATGAAGTCCCAATGTGTCACAACCAATCTAGTGGTAACGTCAGATGAATTGCTGATGTGTCACTGCTGCTCTTGTTTTAACACCAGATGAAGTCCAAATGTGTTACAGCCATTCTTGTTATAACGCCAGACGAAGTGCTGGTGTATCACCGCTGATCTGGCTTTAACGCTAAATGAAGTACCACTGTGTCACTGTTACTCTTGCTTTAACACAAGATGAAGTCCCATTGTGTCACAACCATTCTTGTTCTAACGCCAGATGAAGTGCTGGTGTATCACTGCTGATCTGGCTTTAACGCTAGATGAAGTACCACTGTGTCACTGTTACTCTTGCTTTAACACAAGATGAAGTCCCAATGTGTCACAGCCATTCTTGTTCTAACGCCAGACGAAGTGCTGGTGTATCACCGCTGATCTGGCTTTAACCCTGCATGAAGTACCATTGTGTCACTGTTACTCTTGCTTTAACACAAGATGAAGTCCCAATGTGTCACAGCCATTCTTGTTCTAACGCCAGACGAAGTGCTGGTGTGTCACTGCTGCTTTGACTTTAACGCTAGATGAAGTACCATTGTGTCACTGTTACTCTTGCTTTAACACAAGATGAAGTCCCAATGTGTCACAGCCATTCTTGTTCTAACGCCAGACGAAGTGCTGGTGTGTCACTGCTGCTTTGACTTTGACGCTAGATGAAGTACCATTGTGTCACTGTTACTCTTGCTTTAGCACAAGATGAAGTCCCAATGTGTCACAGCCATTCTTGTTCTAACGCCAGACGAAGTGCTGGTGTGTCACTGCTGCTTTGACTTTAACGCTAGATGAAGTACCATTGTGTCACTGTTACTCTTGCTTTAACACAAGATGAAGTCCCAAAGTGTCACAGCCATTCTTGTTCTAACGCCAGACGAAGTGCTGGTGTGTCACTGCTGCTTTGACTTTAACGCTAGATGAAGTACCATTGTGTCACTGTTACTCTTGCTTTAACACCAAATGAAGTCCAGATGTGTCACAGCCATTCTTGTTATAACGCCAGATGAATTGCTGGTGTGTCACTGCTGCTTTGACTTTAACGCTAGATGAAGTACCATTGTGTCACTGTTACTCTTGCTTTAACACAAGATGAAGTCCCAATGTGTCACAGCCATTCTTGTTCTAACGCCAGACGAAGTGCTGGTGTGTTACTGCTGCTTTGGCTTTAACGCTACACGAAGTACCACTGTGTCACTGTTACCTTTAGTTTTAACACCAAATGAAGTGCTACTGTGTCACTGCTACAATTAGTTGTAACGCCAGATGAAGTCCCAATGTGTCACAGCCATTCTTGTAACGACAGATGAAATGTTAGTGTGTCACTGCTGTTCTTGTTATAAAGCTAGATGAAGTGCTACTGTGTCACTGCTACTCTTGTTTTAACACCAAATGAAGTCCAGATGTGTCACAGCCATTCTTGTTATAACGCCAGATGAATTGCTGGTGTGTCACAGCTGCTCTGGCTTTAACCCTGCATGAAGTACCACTGTGTCACTGTTACTCTTGTTTTAGCACAAGATGAAGTCCCAATGTGACACAGCCATTCTTGTTATAACGCCAGACGAAGTGCTGGTGTGTCACTGCTGATCTTGCTTTAACGCTGTGTCAGTTACTTTTAGTTTGAACACCAGATGAAGTGCTACTGTGTCACTGCTACAATTAGTTGTAACGCCAGATGAAGTCCAAATGTGTCAGTCATTCTTGTTGTAGCGACAGATGAAATGTTAGTGTGTCACAGCTGTTCTTGTTTTAAAGCTAGATGAAGTGCTACTGTGTCACTGCTGATCTTGTTTTAACACCAGATGAAGTCCCAATGTGTCACAGCCATTCTTGTTATAACGTCAGACGAAGTGCTGGTGTGTCACTGCTGATCTTGTTTTAACACCAGATTAAGTCCCAATGTGTCACAGCCATTCTTGTTATAACGTCAGACGAAGTGCTGGTGTGTCACTGCTGATCTTGTTTTAACACCAGATTAAGTCCCAATGTGTCACAGCCACTCTTGTTATAACGCCAGACGAAGTGCTGGTGTGTCACTGCTGATCTTTCTTTAACGCTACATGAAGTACCACTGTGTCACTGTTACCTTTAGTTTTAACACCAAATGAAGTGCTACTGTGTCACTGCTACAATTAGTTGTAACGCCAGATGAAGTCCAAATGTGTCAGTCATTCTTGTTGTAGCGACAGATGAAATGTTAGTGTGTCACAGCTGTTCTTGTTTTAAAGCTAGATGAAGTGCTACTGTGTCACTGCTGATCTTGTTTTAACACCAGATTAAGTCCCAATGTGTCACAGCCATTCTTCTTATAACGTCAGACGAAGTGCTGGTGTGTCACTGCTGATCTTGTTTTAACACCAGATTAAGTCCCAATGTGTCACAGCCATTCTTGTTATAACGTCAGACGAAGTGCTGGTGTGTCACTGCTGATCTTGTTTTAACACCAGATTAAGTCCCAATGTGTCACAGCCATTATTGTTATAACGCCAGACGAAGTGCTGGTGTGTCACTGCTGATCTTGTTTTAACACCAGATTAAGTACCAATGTGTCACAGCCATTCTTGTTATAACGTCGTCTGACGAAGTGCTGGTGTGTCACTGGTGAACTTGTTTTAACACCAGATTAAGTCCCAATGTGTCACAGCCATTATTGTTATAACGCCAGACGAAGCGCTGGTGTGTCACTGCTGATCTTGCTTTAACGCTACATAAAGTACCACTGTGTCACTGTTACTTTTAGTTTGAACACCAGATGAAGTGCTGTGTCACTGCTACCATTAGTTGTAACGCCAGATGAAGTCCAAATGTGTCAGTCATTCTTGTTGTAGCGACAGATGAAATGTTAGTGTGTCACAGCTGTTCTTGTTTTAAAGCTAGATGAAGTGCTACTGTGTCACTGCTGGTCTTGTTTTAACACCAGATGAAGTCCCAATGTGTCACAGCCATTCTTCTTATAACGTCAGACGAAGTGCTGGTGTGTCACTGCTGATCTTGTTTTAACACCAGATTAAGTCCCAATGTGTCACAGCCATTCTTGTTATAACGTCAGACGAAGTGCTGGTGTGTCACTGCTGATCTTGTTTTAACACCAGATTAAGTCCCAATGTGTCACAGCCATTATTGTTATAACGCCAGACGAAGTGCTGGTGTGTCACTGCTGATCTTGTTTTAACACCAGATTAAGTACCAATGTGTCACAGCCATTCTTGTTATAACGTCGTCTGACGAAGTGCTGGTGTGTCACTGGTGAACTTGTTTTAACACCAGATTAAGTCCCAATGTGTCACAGCCATTATTGTTATAACGCCAGACGAAGCGCTGGTGTGTCACTGCTGATCTTGCTTTAACGCTACATAAAGTACCACTGTGTCACTGTTACTTTTAGTTTGAACACCAGATGAAGTGCTGTGTCACTGCTACCATTAGTTGTAACGCCAGATGAAGTCCAAATGTGTCAGTCATTCTTGTTGTAGCGACAGATGAAATGTTAGTGTGTCACAGCTGTTCTTGTTTTAAAGCTAGATGAAGTGCTACTGTGTCACTGCTGATCTTGTTTTAACACCAGATGAAGTCCCAATGTGTCACAGCCATTCTTGTTATAACGTCAGACGAAGTGCTGGTGTGTCACTGCTGATCTTGTTTTAACACCAGATTAAGTCCCAATGTGTCACAGCCATTCTTGTTATAACGTCAGACGAAGTACTGGTGTGTCACTGCTGATCTTGTTTTAACACCAGATTAAGTCCCAATGTGTCACAGCCACTCTTGTTATAACGCCAGGCGAAGTGCTGGTGTGTCACTGCTGATCTTTCTTTAACGCTACATGAAGTACCACTGTGTCACTGTTACCTTTAGTTTTAACACCAAATGAAGTGCTACTGTGTCACTGCTACAATTAGTTGTAACGCCAGATGAAGTCCAAATGTGTCAGTCATTCTTGTTGTAGCGACAGATGAAATGTTAGTGTGTCACAGCTGTTCTTGTTTTAAAGCTAGATGAAGTGCTACTGTGTCACTGCTGATCTTGTTTTAACACCAGATGAAGTCCCAATGTGTCACAGCCATTCTTCTTATAACGTCAGACGAAGTGCTGGTGTGTCACTGCTGATCTTGTTTTAACACCAGATTAAGTCCCAATGTGTCACAGCCATTCTTGTTATAACGTCAGACGAAGTGCTGGTGTGTCACTGCTGATCTTGTTTTAACACCAGATTAAGTCCCAATGTGTCACAGCCATTATTGTTATAACGCCAGACGAAGTGCTGGTGTGTCACTGCTGATCTTGTTTTAACACCAGATTAAGTACCAATGTGTCACAGCCATTCTTGTTATAACGTCGTCTGACGAAGTGCTGGTGTGTCACTGGTAAACTTGTTTTAACACCAGATTAAGTCCCAATGTGTCACAGCCATTATTGTTATAACGCCAGATGAAGCGCTGGTGTGTCACTGCTGATCTTGCTTTAACGCTACATAAAGTACCACTGTGTCACTGTTACTTTTAGTTTGAACACCAGATGAAGTGCTGTGTCACTGCTACCATTAGTTGTAACGCCAGATGAAGTCCAAATGTGTCAGTCATTCTTGTTGTAGCGACAGATGAAATGTTAGTGTGTCACTGCTGTTCTTGTTTTAACGCTAGATGAAGTGTTACTGTGTCACAGCTACTCTTGTTTTAACACCAGATGAAGTCCCAATGTGTCACAACCAATCTAGTGGTAATGTCAGATGATTTTCTACTGTGTCACTGCTACCATTAGTTGTAACGCCAGATGAAGTCCAAATGTGTCAGTCATTCTTGTTGTAGCGACAGATGAAATGTTAGTGTGTCACTGCTGTTCTTGTTTTAACGCTAGAAGAAGTGTTACTGTGTCACAGCTACTCTTGTTTTAACACCAGATGAAGTCCCAATGTGTCACAACCAATCTAGTGGTAATGTCAGATGATTTTCTACTGTGTCACTGCTACCATTAGTTGTAACGCCAGATGAAGTCCAAATGTGTCAGTCATTCTTGTTGTAGCGACAGATGAAATGTTAGTGTGTCACTGCTGTTCTTGTTTTAACGCTAGATGAAGTATCCCTGTGTCACTGTTACTCTTGTGTTAACACCAAATGAAGTCCAAATGTGTCACAACTACTCTTGTGGTAACGTCAGACGAAGTGCTGGTGTGTCACTGCTGCTTTGGCTTTGACGCTGCATGAAGTAACACTGTATCACTGTTACTTTTAGCTTTAACACCAGATGAAGTCCCAACGTGTCACAGCCACTCTTGTTGTAACGACAGATGAAGTGCTAGTGTGTCACTGCTGCTCTTGTTTTAACACCAGATTAAGTCCCAATGTGTCACCGCAACTCTTGTTATAACGCCAGACGAAGTGCTGGTGTGTCACTGCTGATCTTGCTTTAACGCTACATCAAGTACCACTGTATCACTGTTACCTTTAGTTTTAACACCAAATGAAGTGCTACTGTGTCACTGTTACCATTAGTTGTAACGCCAGATGAAGTCCAAATGTGTCAGTCATTCTTGTTCTAACGACAGATGAAATATTAGTGTGTCACTACTCTTGTTTTAACACCAAATGAAGTCCAAATGTGTCACAGCCATTCTTGTTATAACGCCGGATGAATTGCTGGTGTGTCACTGCTGCTCTGGCTTTAACCCTGCATGAAGTACCACTGTGTCACTGTTACTCTTGTTTTAACACAAGATGAAGTCCCAATGTGTCACAGTCACTCTTGTTATAACGCCAGACGAAGTGCTGGTGTGTCACTGCTGATCTTGCTTTAACGCTGCATGAAGTACCACTGTGTCACTGTTACTCTTGTTTTAACACCAGGTGAAGTCTCAATGTGTCACAACCATTCTTGTTATAACGCCAGACGAAGTGCTGGTGTGCCACTGCTGATCATGCTTTAACGCTGCATGAAGTACCAATGTGTCACTGTTACTCTTGTTTTAGCACAAGATGAAGTCCCAATGTGTCACAGCCACTCTTGTTATAACGCCAAACGAAGTGCTGATGTGTCACTGCTGATCTTGCTTTAACGCTGTATGAAGTACCACTGTGTCACTATTACTCTTGTTTTAACACCAGAGGAAGTACCAATGTGTCACAGCCACTCTTGTTGTAACGACAGATAAAATGCCAGTGTATCACTCTCCTCCTGCTTTAACGCTAGATGAAGTATCACTGTGTCACTGTTACTCTTGCTTTAACACAAGATGAAGTCCCAATGTGTCACAGCCATTCTTGTTCTAACGCCAGACGAAGTGCTGGTGTATCACCGCTGATCTGGCTTTAACCCTGCATGAAGTACCATTGTGTCACTGCTACTCTACATTTTACACCAGATGAGGTGTTAATGTGTCATAACCACTCTTGTTGTAACGCCAGATGTGCTAATGTGCCACTGCTATTCTAGTTTTAATGCTAAGTGAAGTGACAGCGTGTCACAGCCTCTATTATTGTAACGCCAGATGAAATGCTAATGTCTCACAGTCACTCCCAATGGAGGGCTAATGTGTCACAGCTACAGTTGGTGTAATACTAGATGAGGTGTCAAAGACCACACTAAGCTTGATATCTACATTTGATTTACCCTTGTTGATACGCCAGATGAAGTGCCAATGTATCATAGCTTCTCATAGTGACACGCTATATGAAATGTCAATGTGTCCCTGCTTATATTGATGTAACACCAAATAAAGTGTCAATATGTAACTGTTTCTCTTGCTGTAGCGCTAGATGGAGTCTCAATATGTAACAACTACTCTTTAACACAAGATGAAAAACCACTGTTTCCTAACAGCTATATTGTTTACGCCAGATGAAGTGTTTATGTGTCACATCCAATCTGGTTGTAAAGCGAGATGAAGAGCAAATATGTCAGTTACTGTTGTTGTAACCTAGATGTCAATGTATCACTGTAACGACAGATAAAGCAGCAATGTGTCACTGCTTCTCTTGTTTTAACGCCAGATGAATTGACAATGTGTCACAGATAATCTTGTAACGCTTGATGAAGTGTCAATGTGTCATTGCTGCTGTAGTTTTAACACCAGGAGAAGTATCAGTGTGTCATTTTTCTCTGGCTGGGATAGATTCAGATGAAGTGTCATTGTGTCACAAGTACTGTTCTAACAACAGATGATTGACATTAAGTCACAGCTAACCTTGGTTTAACGCTAATTGAAGTGTCAATGTATCACTGTTTCTGCTGTTGATACACCAAATGAAGTGCCAGTGTCAACGATGCTCTATTTATTACTCAACTCTTGTCGAGACGCCAGATGAAGTGTTAATGTGTCACTTTCACACCTAGACTAACTGTCGATGTATCACTGTTTCTCCTGTTGACACGCCAGATAAAGTATCAGTGGTCTTAGCTTCTTTTTTTTATTTGTATTGCAGTTTGAGATCCTATTGTCAAGAACGAAGGGATGAGACCTCATTAAACGATTTAATCCCGTCACATTTTTGTGTATATCCCAAATTAGGTCCTGGATTTCTCACGCAATATGTCGTGGTATGTTTCGTCTTCCATTAATTCAGGCGAAAGGTGGTTGTACGTTTTACTAATATTTGTGGAATTGTGAATCATTACTGTTTAAGCGTTATTTTCTTTTTTATTGATCTTGGTGTAATACAAGATGACGTGACAACTGCTCTCTTAATGCTAGATGCATTGGCAGTGCTTTGCTGTTCTAGTAATACTAGATGACGATCCTCCGGTGTATTCATGTTGTTCTAATATATGATGCCGATGACACTGTTTTACTGATCTTGTTGTAATACTAGATGACGATCCTCCGGTGTATTCATGTTGTTCTAATATATGATGCCGATGACACTGTTTTACTGATCTTGTTGTAATACTAGATGACGATCCTCCAGTGTATTCATGTTGTTCTAATATATGATGCCGATGACACTGTTTTACTGATCTTGTTGTAATACTAGATGACGATCCTCCAGTGTATTCATGTTGTTCTAATATATGATGCCGATGACACTGTTTTACTGATCTTGTTGTAATACTAGATGACGTAACATTGTTACTGTTCTAGTAATACTAGATGACGTGACATTGTTACTGTTCTTGCAATACTAGATGACGTGTCATTGTTTACTGTTCTAGTAATACTAGATGACGTGACATTGTTACTGTTCTTGTAATACTAGATGACGTGTCATTGTTTACTGTTTTTGTAATATTAGATGACATGACACTGTTTTACTGTTCTAGTAATACTAGATGACGATCCCCCAGTGTATTCATGTTGTTCTAATATATGATGCCGATGACACTGTTTTACTGATCTTGTTGTAATACTAGATGACGATCCTCCAGTGTATTCATGTTGTTCTAATATATGATGCCAATGACACTGTTTTACTGATCTTGTTGTAATACTAGATGACGATCCTCCAGTGTATTCATGTTGTTCTAATATATGATGCCGATGACACTGTTTTACTGATCTTGTTGTAATACTAGATGACGTAACATTGTTACTGTTCTAGTAATACTAGATGACGTGACATTGTTACTGTTCTTGCAATACTAGATGACGTGTCATTGTTTACTGTTCTAGTAATACTAGATGACGTGACATTGTTACTGTTCTTGTAATACTAGATGACGTGTCATTGTTTACTGTTTTTGTAATATTAGATGACATGACACTGTTTTACTGTTCTAGTAATACTAGATGACGATCCTCCAGTGTATTCATGTTGTTCTAATATATGATGCCGATGACACTGTTTTACTGATATTGTTGTAATACTAGATGACGTAACATTGTTACTGTTCTAGTAATACTAGATGACGTGACATTGTTACTGTTCTTGCAATACTAGATGACGTGTCATTGTTCACTGTTCTAGTAATACTAGATGACGTGACATTGTTACTGTTCTTGTAATACTAGATGACGTGTCATTGTTTACTGTTTTTGTAATATTAGATGACGTGACACTGTTTTACTGTTCTAGTAATACTAGATGACGCAATATTGTTTACTGTTCTTGTAATACTAGATGACATAACATTGCTTACTGTTCTTGTAATACTTGATGACGTAACATTGCTTACTGTTTTCGCAATACTAGATGACATGACATTGTTTTGTTGTTCTTGTAATACTAGATGACGTGACATTGTTTTACTGTTTTTGTAATACTACATGACGTGACATTGTTTACCGTTCTTGTAATATTAGTTGACGAGACATTGTTTTACTGTTTTTGTAATACTAGATGACGTAACATTGCTTACTGTTCTTGCAATAATAGATGACGTGATATTGTTTACTGTTCTTGTAATACAAGATGACGTGACATTGTTACTGTTTTTGTAATAATAGATGACGTGACATTGCTTACTGTTCTTGCAATAATAGATGACGTGATATTGTTTACTGTTCTTGTAATACAAGATGATGTGACATTGTTACTGTTTTTGTAATAATGGATGACGTGATATTGTTTACTGTTTTTGTAATACTAGATGATGTGATATTGTTTACTGTTCTTGTAATACTAGATGACGTGACATTGTTTGCTGTTCTTGTAATATTAGTTGACGTGACATTGTTATTGTTTTTGTAATACTAGATGATGTGATATTGCTTACTGTTCTTGTAATATTAGATGATGTGATATTGCTTACTGTTCTTGTAATACTAGATGACGTTAATGTGTTTACTGTTCTTGTAATACTAGATGACGTGATATTGCTTACCGTTCTTGCAATACTAGATGACGTAACATTGTTTTATTGTTCTTGTAATACTATATCACGTGATCTTGTTCTACTGTTCTTGTAATACCCAATGACGTTACATTGTTTTACTACGCTTACAATACTAGATTGTGTGACACTATTTCACTGCCCTAGTTTATATGCCAAATGACATGCCACCGCTTACTAATCATATGCTAACCTATTAAGATGTCACCTTAAATGCATAAGTATATATTGCTGTTTTTAATGACATGAAGACATCACTATGATGGCATAATGGTAGACGAAATCAATGCCATAGTATTCCTAGCATATGAAAACAATATTATAGTGCTATAGATAAAGTATGTACTGTTTTCGACAGTCTATGCACATGTACCAGTGATTATAGTGGTATGTGATGAAATACACTATTGTTTCTAGTTAGAACATAAAGACATCACTTGCATATGAAGACAACAATATAGCGCTGTTAGTAGTGAATAGATTTTAATTGTCAGATTATGAAGACATTATGATGGTGCTACAAGTACTGGTAGTGGAGTGGATATGGGTTTTTAGCATGTTATATCGTAAAGTTCAAATTGTTTTCCTATCTTAGACATTTTATAATAAAAACGTATATATCTAGTTAAGTATGTACGACGAGTGTCTGGCCGAATATCATTTGTTAGGTACGTTCATAGTCTAAAGAGTTGGTAATGGAAACAATTTAAAAGTCTGTTGAAGAATATTAACCAAAAGACCTAAATATGATACCCACAATTGGATATGAATATCTGTGTCTGGAGGAGATTCACCTTAGTTTTCTAATATTACATTATTTACGAACTGTAAATGTAAAATATAAATATATTTTATTAAACATGTCTAATAAATTAGGGCTGCATTTGTAAATCTGTGTGCAAACTTTCGTAATTTTCTTCCATGTATCTATGAAGAGATAAATTTCAACATTTCGGATGCATATTAAAAAGAGTAATCCGAACGGAACATGTGTTATCCACTTTGATCCCTCTAGAGGCTCAGAATTTTGAAGATTGTAAACATTCAACTTTATCTTACTGAAAAGATTTTTTTTATATAGATTTCTGAAAATGGTATTAAACGTTGATATATAATGTGAGTATTTATATTACAATTGCGTCATATGCCGCAAGCAAAGATGTTGTTCTTTTCTTTCGAAAATTATTCCATACACATTGGCTGTGACGTTTGTTTCTCACCTGAAAGTTGGTACTGTTTTTTTTTTTAATCATATATTAGGGTTATGTTGTTTAACGCCACTTTCAACAATATTTCAATTATATCGTGACGGTCAGTTTTATTGTTGCAGGAAACCGGAGTACCCGGAGAGAACCACCGAACTGCAGCAAGTCATTGACAAACTTTATCACATAATGTTGTATCGAGTACAATTCGCCATGAGGGGATTCGATCACATATGAATGATGTACTATTAAAGTGGAAATGAAAGTATTGTTGATATATGAGATCACATTAAGATATGCATAGTAAAACATAAATGTGATACAATATTAACTGGAACTGTAAGTATAATACATACATAGCCTGACCTAATCTCGGACTGAATTTTAAGTTCAGGATTATCTTATTTACAGGTCTTCTTGATATTTCCGTTGTCTTACTCTACTAATTATAGTAGTGTATATTTATTTATTATTGATATGTCATGTTTTACCTGATTGACTTAAAACTTTGACATTTGAAGAGTGTTCATTTGTAAGGAAATAGTATGTGTTTTATAGCTGAAACAAATATTTATAGTATAACTGCTTTCCATTACAAATCATTTAGTAGGCACGGCATGTTGAGGAATAACCTTCATCAGGTATAGTCAATGTCAACAGTAAATTATTTAAACATACGTTTACGTATCAATACATGTATATTATATTTTAGAGCATGTTCTTCTGATCAGTATTATAATATGGCTAATTGATGGAAATCGTGAAAATGTGTTTCCCTGAGTAATAAATTAATGCTTTATTACAGAGTTATTGCTTCAACAGAATATGCTTACTCTAATCATAATTACTACCTTGATTTGTGTTTTTCAGTTTGATTTTGGTGCCATGCTCGAAAAATGACCAATTAGAACAAGCCATTTAGCATGTAGCATTTAACATATATGCACATGCAGTGCAAATTACATGTGTTGAGGAAATTGCATACTAACACACAAAAATACATTAACTGGATAATTAATTTCAGAGTATCAACATGAAATATTTAAGATCCCAAGGCCTGACTTAGTGTTTATTATGCACTATTGTCTTTGAGCTAATTAATGTTGTATTATATCCGAATGGTTTCTTTACATATACATTGTATATCTATTTTCATTGTGGATATAATATCACTTACTTTTGTCGCCATCGTTATCTCCCCAATATCTGACATTGCATCATTTGTTGGTTAATTTGTGGTACCTACCCGTATCATTTGTGTTTTAACGCACTTGATTAGTCATTATCAAGTGTTTTGCTTGTTAAACCATTGACATATCTATTTCCATTCGGTATAAACTAACTGTACCGCCGATAAAATTTCAGCAACTGTTTTGTTGATTATACATATTACTATGATGTAATATTTATAGACGTGACATCTCCCAAACCACCTGCTAATTCAATAATATCCACATTGAGATAATAATCACGTACCTTTGTTGTCATCCATCACCATTTCCTCATGAAACGATTCAAATAAACTACGTCAAGACATGCACTTACTTGCTTCCTCTGTTGCAGTCTCTGATGTCACACTTGTGTCCACTGTCAATGACTTTTGTGTTGTTGAAGCGTCATTCTCAGTCGTCAGCAAATGCACTGTTGTCAAATGTGAGGATGTTGGTTTAACTTCAATTGTTGTGATGTCGTTCGTTTTAGAAGTATAATAACTGTCTTCTGATGTTACTCCGATGACACTTGTTGCAGCTTCTGAAGAGTTTGTGGCATCGACATTGGATACTGGTGTAGTTTGTATATTTGTCATAGAAACACTTGTATTTAAACCAGACGTTGATTCGACGTTTGTAGTCATTTCTGTGTTCAATGAACCGTTTGTCACTAGATCAGACATAGTTGAATGATCTGTTTCTATGACGTCTGACAAAGATGTTTGATCAGTCCATGTTTGGGTGGATATCTCGTTGGCAAAAGTTGTAATTGTTTCCGTGGCAACGTCCACTGTAGACGTCGGTGTTTGTTGAGAGTATATGACTTCAGCATTAGTTGTAGCTGTTTCCATTGTAACGACCTCTGCTGATGTTGACAGTAGTTTGGTAGATATGACGTCAGCAGTTATCACTGCTTCAGTTAAAACGTTCTCTGTAGATATTGCTGTCTGCTGTGTGGTACTGACGTCAACAGAATTAGTATATGTTTCAGTTGAAACGTCCACTGTTGACGTCGGCATTCGTTGAGTGGATATGACATCAATAGAAGTTGTGTCTGTTTCAGTTGAAACGTCCTCTACTGTAGATGTCAGGATTTGATGAGTGGTCATAACAGATGGTTTAACGGTTTCAGTGGAAACATCCACTGACGAAGTAGGTATTTGTGGAGTGGATATGAAGTCAGCAGATGTTGTATCTGTTTCAGTTGAGACGTCTGTTGTATATGTCGGACTTTGCACAGTAGATATAACATCAGCTGAAGATGTATCCGATTCAGTCGAAACGCTCTCTGTTGTAGATGTCAGAATTTGTTGAGTTGATATGACTTCATCAGTTGTTGTATATGATTTAGTTGAAACGTCCTCTGCGTTGGATGTGGACAGTTGTTGAGTAGATAGACCGTCAGCTGACGTAATTACTTCGGTTAAAACATGCGCTGTAGATATCATTGTTTGGTTAGTTAATATTAGGTCGTTGGATGTTTTAGCTATTTCAGTTGCAATATTGGTTTGTATTTGTTGAGTCGACTTTACTTCATCAGAAATTGCAGCTGTTTCAGTTGAAATGCCAACTGTTGTGGATGTCGACATATGTTCCGAGGATATAACATCATTTGAAGTTGTAGCTGTTTCAGTGGAGACGCCATCTGATGCGGATGTCGGCATTTGTTCTGAGGATATGGCGTCAGTTGAAGTTGTAACTGTTTCAGTTGAAACGTCATCTGCTGTGGATGTCGACATTTGTTCTGAGGATATGACGTCAGCTGAAGTTGTAGCTGTTTCAGTTGAAACGTCATCTATTGTTGGTGTCGACATTGTTTCTGAAAATAAGACGTCAACTGGAGTTGTAGCTGTTTCAGTTGAAACGTCATCTGCTGTGGATGTCGACATATGTTCTGAGGATATAGCGTCAACTGGAGTTGAAACTGTTTTAGCTAAGACGTCATCTGCTGTGGATGTCGACATCTGTTCTGAGGATATAGCGTCAACTGGAGTTGAAACTGTTTTAGCTAAGACGTCATCTGCTGAGGATGTTGATGCCTGTTCTGAGGATATGGCGTCAATTGAAGTTGCAGCTGTTTCAGTAGAAACGTCATCTACTGTCGGTGTCGACATTGTCTTTGAGGATATGACGTCAGCTGAAGTTGAAACTGCTTCAGTGGAGACGTCATCTGCTGTGGATGTCGACATCTGTTCTGAGGATATAACGTCAACTGGAGTTGAAGCTGTTTCCGTGGTAATGTCATCTGCTGTGGATGTTGACGTTTGTTCTGAGGATATGGCGCCAGTTGAAGTTGTAGCTGTTTCAGTAGAAACGTCATCTACTGTCGGTGTCGACATTGTCTTTGAGGATATGACGTCAACCGGGGTTGAAACTGTTTCAGTGGAGACGCCATCTGTTGTGGATGTCGACATTTGTTCTGAGGTTATAACGTCAACTGAAATAGAAACTGTTTCAGTAGAAATCTTATTTACTGTGGATGTTGACGTTTGTTCTGAGGATATGGCGTCAGTTGAAGTTGTAACTGATTCAGTAGAAACGTCATTTGTTGTAGATGCTGACATTTGGTCTGAGGATATGACGTCAGCTGAAATTGAACCTGTTTCAGTAGAAACGCCATTTGTTGTAGATGTTGACATTTGGTCTGAGGATATGACGTCAGCTGAAGTAGAAACTGTTTCAGTAAAAACGTCATCTGATGTGGATGTTGACATTTCTTCTGAAGATATAACGTTAACTGGAGTTGAAACTGTTTCAGTTGAGACGTGATCTGTTGTGTATGTCGACATTTGTTCTGAGGAAATAACGTCAGCTGGATTGGTATCTGTTTCAGTAGAAACGTCATCTGCTGTGGGTGTCGACATTGTTTCTGATGATATGACGTCAGCTGACGTAGAAATTGTTTCAGTGGAAACGCCATCTGCTGTGGATGTCGACATTTTGTCTGAGGATATGACGTCAACTGGAGTTGAAATAGTTTCAGTAGAAACGCCGTTTGTTATGGATGTTGACGTTTGTTCTGAGGATATGACGTCAGCTGAAGTTGAAACTGTTTCAGTGGAGATGCCATCTGATGCGGATGTCGACATTTGTTCTGAGGATATGGCGTCAGTTGAAGTTGTAACTGTTTCAGTAGAAACGTCATCTCTTGTTGTCGACATTGTTTCTGAGGATATGGCGTCAGTTGAAGTTGCAACTGTTTCAGCAGAAACGTCATCTACTATCGGTGTCGACATTGTTCCCGAGGATATGACGTCAACTAGAGTTGTAGCTGTTTCAGTAGAAACGCCGTTTGTTGTGGATGTCGACATTTGTTCTGAGGAAATAACGTCAGCTGGACTGGTAACTGTTTCAGTAGAAACGTCATCTGCTGTGGGTGTCGATATTGTTTCTGAAGATATGACGTCCGTTGAAGTAGAAACTGTTACAGTGGAGACGTCATCTGCTGCCCTTGTCGACATTTGTTCTGAAGATATAACGTTAACTGGAGTTGAAACTGTTTCAGTTGAGACGTGATCTGTTGTGTATGTCGACATTTGTTCTGAGGAAATAACGTCAGCTGGATTGGTATCTGTTTCAGTAGAAACGTCATTTGCTGTGGGTGTCGACATTGTTTCTGATGATATGACGTCAGCTGACGTAGAAATTGTTTCAGTGGAAACGCCATCTGCTGTGGATGTCGACATTTTGTCTGAGGATATGACGTCAACTGGAGTTGAAATTGTTTCAGTAGAAACGCCGTTTGTTATGGATGTTGACGTTTGTTCTGAGGATATGACGTCAGCTGAAGTTAAAACTGTTTCAGTGGAGACGCCATCTGATGTGGATGTCGACATTTGTTCTGAGGATATGGCGTCAGTTGAAGTTGTAACTGTTTCAGTAAAAACGTCATCTCTTGTTGTCGACATTGTTTCTGAGGATATGGCGTCAACTGGAGTTGAAACTTTTTCAGTGGAGATGCCATCTGATGCGGATGTCGACATTTGTTCTGAGGATATGGCGTCAGTTGAAGTTGTAACTGTTTCAGTAGAAACGTCATCTCTTGTTGTCGACATTGTTTCTGAGGATATGGCGTCAATTGAAGTTGCAACTGTTTCAGCAGAAACGTCATCTACTATCGGTGTCGACATTGTTCCCGAGGATATGACGTCAACTGGAGTTGTAGCTGTTTCAGTAGAAACGCCGTTTGTTGTGGATGTCGACATTTGTTCTGAGGAAATAACGTCAGCTGGACTGGTAACTGTTTCAGTAGAAACGTCATCTGCTGTGGGTGTCGATATTGTTTCTGAAGATATGACGTCCGCTGAAGTAGAAACTGTTACAGTGGAAACGCCATCTGCTGTGGATGTCGACATTTTGTCTGAGGATATGACGTCAACTGGAGTTGAAATTGTTTCAGTAGAAACGCCGTTTGTTATGGATGTTGACGTTTGTTCTGAGGATATGACGTCAGCTGAAGTTAAAACTGTTTCAGTGGAGACGCCATCTGATGTGGATGTCGACATTTGTTCTGAGGATATGGCGTCAGTTGAAGTTGTAACTGTTTCAGTAAAAACGTCATCTCTTGTTGTCGACATTGTTTCTGAGGATATGGCGTCAACTGGAGTTGAAACTTTTTCAGTGGAGATGCCATCTGATGCGGATGTCGACATTTGTTCTGAGGATATGGCGTCAGTTGAAGTTGTAACTGTTTCAGTAGAAACGTCATCTCTTGTTGTCGACATTGTTTCTGAGGATATGGCGTCAATTGAAGTTGCAACTGTTTCAGCAGAAACGTCATCTACTATCGGTGTCGACATTGTTCCCGAGGATATGACGTCAACTGGAGTTGTAGCTGTTTCAGTAGAAACGCCGTTTGTTGTGGATGTCGACATTTGTTCTGAGGAAATAACGTCAGCTGGACTGGTAACTGTTTCAGTAGAAACGTCATCTGCTGTGGGTGTCGATATTGTTTCTGAAGATATGACGTCCGCTGAAGTAGAAACTGTTTCAGTGGAAACGCCATCTGCTGTGGATGTCGACATTTTGTCTGAGGATATGACGTCAACTGGAGTTGAAATTGTTTCAGTAGAAACGCCGTTTGTTATGGATACTGATGTTTGTTCTGAGGATATGACGTCAGCTGAAGTTAAAACTGTTTCAGTGGAGACACCATCTGATGTGGATGTCGACATTTGTTCTGAGGACATGGCGTCAGTTGAAGTTGTAACTGTTTCAGTAGAAACGTCATCTCTTGTTGTCGACATTGTTTCTGAGGATATGGCGTCTGTTGAAGTTGCAACTGTTTCAGCAGAAACGTCATCTACTATCGGTGTCGACATTGTTCCTGAGGATATGACGTCAACTGGAGTTGTAGCTGTTTCAGTAGAAACGCCGTTTGTTGTGGATGTCGACATTTGTTCTGAGGAAATAACGTCAGCTGGACTGGTAACTGTTTCAGTAGAAACGTCATCTGCTGTGGGTGTCGATATTGTTTCTGAAGATATGACGTCCGCTGAAGTAGAAACTGTTACAGTGGAGACGTCATCTGCTGCCGTTATCGACATTTGTTCTGATGATATGACGTCAGCTGAAGTTGAAACTGTTTCAGTAGAAACGCCGTTTGTTGTGGATGTCGACATTTGTTTTGGGGAAATAACGTCAGCTGGACTGGTATCTGTTTCAGTAGAAACGTCATCTGCTGTGGGTGTCGACATTGTTTCTGAAGATATGACGTCAGCTGAAGTAGAAACTGTTTCAGTGGAGACGTCATCTGCTGCGGATGTCGACATTTGTTCTGAGGATATGACGTCAGCTGGAGTTGAAACTGTTTCAGTAGAAACGCCATCTGATGTGGATGTCGACATTTGTTCTGAGGATATGGCGTCAATTGAAGTTGTAGCTGTTTCAGTTGAAACGTCATCTGCTGTGGATGTCGACATTTGTTCTGATGATATGACGTCATTTTGAGGTGAAACTGTTTCAGTTGAAATATCATCTGCTGTGGATGTCGACATTTGTTCTGAGGATATGACGTCATCTAAAGTTGTAACTGTTTCAGGTGAAATGTATGTTGTATATATGTGTTCATCTTGAGTGGACATGATGTCATCAGAACTTGTTTCATGTGTTTCCACTGATGTCGGTACTTGTGTCGATTCTGAAAGGACATCTGTTGTAGGCGTATCTGAATTAATTTTGGAAATAGTAGTGTCTACCTGTGTTTTATCTGATTGGCTAATTACTGTTGTAGTATGATCCGTTTGACCAGTATCTACGTAAGGATTTGTAGTAACAGGTTCTTGTGTAATTTGAGAGCTGGTTGGTGTGATTGAGGATTTTAATGAATTTAATGAACTGGTACCTGTTATTATTTCTGTACTTTTACTTGCTGTAGTTATATTGTCCACTGCTTCCATGGCGATTGTACTTTCTGTTATCCCAGATGTGTCTATTAAAGAGTAATAAGAAATGTTTAAACCATTGACCAATTAAATTTAAAATGGGATATTCTGAAAATGGGCTTACTTTGGTATATATAAAGAAACGCTACAATCTCTTAGGTAATATATGTGTTCTTTGTATTGTCGTAAAAACAATCACAATTTGATTATCCACTATTATGTGCAGTATTATATATTTAGTACATAACCTGTTTAAACGGGCACATTGTTCTGTCAAGAATCAATTTTCTTCTTTTTTTTCTTGTAGTTTGAGGTATGCTAGATGAGTTGTTAGTGTTGTTTCTGTTTGGTTATATTATCGACCAGTGCAGTTTTTAATCCTATTTTTAATTATGTTCTGGGCTGTAATTTGTAATACTGATAGCTTAGCTATTTTTGCTACATTTAGAACTTACCGAATATGAAAACTTGATCTGTGTCAATGGTAAAATTGAGCAGATTAGACGAATTATCTATCGCTTGTTTCAGCAAATCACTGATTGTCTCTGCTGATTGGGTCGTGGAAGACTTGTTGGTTTTCAGTTGAAGCACAAAAAATACCTCTATGCTTCCTTGTCTAACAAAAAGGGAAGTATACAGCTATTATATCTTTGTCCCCGTTATCGATTCTTTTATTGAAAAAATAAATACAATAATTTGCAAAATTGCTTGAATAATTACCACATGAATTGATCAGGAATAAAGTTTGTTATTTATCAACGTATCTAATGCGTCATGATGTTGAATAATGGGCACTGTTGATGTCGTCTTAATTGTATGCCACAAGTCTTTCAAAATAATTTATATTCATTTTCTTTAACCATAATTATCTTATATTTTCTCAAATGTTCAACTTGAAGGTCAAATGATGAAACAAAACAAATAAATCAAAGATAAGATCTTCTTTTTTGCTTAATTTATTATCTTTTTAAAACAAATCTTAGATCTATGACGACCATTTTATGCTACCAATTTATGATGACGTCACTCCCGTTTGAAACCAGATGTAGATGAGTGTGACTATCCATACTTTCTAAAATAAATGTTTATTTAACGTTTGAAATAAGAAATGTATGGTTATCCTTTCTATTTACGTATCCAATTTAAACCCGTCATATTTTAGTGTATGTCCCAGGCCATATAGAGATCAGTTTCTGTTGGTATCTGCACTAAGATGGCTGAAGTTTGACGGCAAAGGAGTGATATATATTGTGGTGATTGGTTATGTTTTCCACCTTTGCTATTTAACTTTATTAGTATTTTATCCATTGAAATACTATGATTTCTTTATAAAGCATTAAAGAGTATTTTTCTCATGAAATATGGTTCCGTAAATAGATAGATAGCTGTACAATTCTAACGTCGTGATAATGTATGGCTTAGCCTTATTTATTGTATGTATAAACCGATAACACTAACATAAATAAATAAATACATATATATATATATGGGAAAGGATATTTTATTCTTCATTACCGACTTTCGATTCTAGGTATAAAAAACTAATCATAGATTTGATTAGGACATTAATAAATAACAACAAATATGCAATTTAAATAAACATATCGATATAGACAATGACAATATGTGTTAGGTGTGTGACACTTCAAGAACCGTGTCTGTACTTCTGTGATATACAAAGATATGGTAAGAGAAGGGCAAGAAATCCGAAAGGATCTAAAGTTTAGAGAGATGGAAACAAATACTACATCAAAAAGTATATAACTTAAGAATCTGAAGAAAGTACAGTTACTTCACACATATACATACGGTTAGTGATTATCAAACCTGAACGATTCTACTGTAGCATCAGAATAACTATATCCTAATGGTCCGGTAGAAAAGAAATGGTCAAACTGAAAGACAATAAGACGAAATATGTTAAGTTTTCATTATTAAGATGTTATAATGTTTCAAGTCATGGAGTAATGTTTAAACTGAAAAAAAGAAATTTAATAAACTATATTGAATCTGATAATTATAGATTAATGCATGGCCTTTTTCATATTGCCCTTGTTATCAGCACGAGACCTTGATATCGGTCCCGAGGGCTTTAGCCCTAGGGACGATATCAGTCGAGGGCTGATGACAAGGGCACTATGAAAAAGGCCATGTATTAATCTATTTATCACATATTTTGGCAGGGCAGATTATTAGTTATCTTCTGTACACCACTGATTACACCAAGATAGCGAATTTATTTCTTATGATATCATACTATTGCTGTGCGTAGTTCAAAATTACTTTTTTTTATTTTATCCCGGGTGTAAATGGTTTAGCTGGGGTGGGATGCTATTTACATCCGGGTAACTAACCAATCAGATTGCAAGATTCTTGCTTCATGAAAAATAAAACATGTTATTGCCCTTCACAAGAGGGCAGATAACATGTTATCGCCCTCGTAAAATGTTATTGCGCCGGAGGCAAATAACACGCCGCAAATTATGCTTTATTAAACATGCAAATTCGGCGTTATTTCAATAAAATATGTGATAGATAAAGTAAAATAAATACTCTGTCTTTTTGGATTATCAATAAGGAAAGAGACCGAGAGAAACATGACAGTAATTACAAAAAAAATATATGAGTCTTCGTCTGCCACCATTGGGTGAAGGATTAACTAACTATTCTAAAACATATATTCTACATGTACTTCTTATTTGGGGGAGATCATGTTATAAGTCTTAATGGTTTGTATGTTGATTGTCACATATCTATGTATATATATTTGCTGTTGCATTACACATTGTACATATCAGAATACATTCAATTTTAACAATTACGCGCATAGCAAACAAATGCAATTCAACGTATAAAACCTTTACAATGTAAAACTGAATTTTCCTTCTTTGAGTAGAAAGGGTCGAAAACCTCTTACAGACTATGTATATTATTCCCAGTTTATACCTTATTATATTATACTTTACGTTTTTATTTTACCTATTTGTCTTTGTTAATGCAGCCGGTCAATATTATACAATTACAGTCTTTTGTTGAGGTCAATACGAGTTTGTATGGACCTTAAAAACGATATTCACCGAAGCCTTTAGGCTGAGGTGAATATTGATTGATAAGGTCCATAAAAACTCGTATTGACCGATACAAAAGACTGTAATTGTTTTATTACATTAAAATGAAAAGTGAAAGTGAAAGTGAAACCAAGTCAATACGAGATTTACTCAAACAATATCAAATTTTACGGAATGTCAGGTGACAGCATGATAGCCAATAAAATTGTTTAAATAAAATCATTATGTAATAAAATGTTATATGGATCAATTAATGTAAATATTGTGATTTTCATGTAATTATACTGCCTATCATGGGCGTCTTTAATTGACAAATAAACATATTCTTCTTATTCTTATGGACCGGGACTGGACTGCCTCGTTTTCGATTCGATTCCGGAACGGTATCTGCATTATTATTTTAGATAAAAAGTATAATATAGCAAATAGTTCATGTCACTTCGGGTCATATGACCCTCAGTGCCATGAACTATTAGCTATATAGTGCATGTGTTTGCCATATCTTGATGTAGTTCATTTGAAAATAACCGTACACATATTTATAAAGGATACGACTTTGACCCTTTAATTAAGCATATCTCCGGCAAAATTAATATAAATTTTACCAATTTGATACATCAAATGAAACTTTAAAGTAAAGGGAAAAAAACAATAACAATTCCCTCTGCTTTCCTGATATTAACCTGCCTTGAATGAGAAGATAATTGTTGTCATCGTTGTGTTCGCCGTGATAAAAAAAAAGATTATTTTAGTTTTGTTTTTATATACAGTCAAACCTGTATTAAGAGGTCACATTTGGGACAAAGAAAAGATGGCCTTATAAGACAGGTGACCTCTTAAAAGAGGTTCAATTCATATGAACTTTTTTATGACAGGATAAGAAAAATGTGACCTTTTAGTACAGGTGACTGCTTAATACAGGTGACCGCATGGGATTGTTTGATGGATAAGTGAATATGAATGGAACTTTACTTGAACCTCAGTTAGTTTTCAATGGTGATAAGTGAATATGAATGGAACTTTACTTGAACCTCAGTTAGTTTTATCAATGGTGATTAGTGAATATGAATGGAACTTTACTTGAACCTCAGTCAGTTTTATCAATGGTGATAAGTGAATATGAATGAAACTTTACTTGAACCTCAGTTAGTTTTATCAATGGTGATAAGTGAATATGAATGGAACTTTACTTGAACCTCAGTTAGTTTTATCAATGGTGATAAGTGAATATGAATGGAACTTTACTTGAACCTCAGTCAGTTTTATCAATGGTGATAAGTGAATATGAATGGAACTTTACTTGAACCTCAGTTAGTTTTATCAATGGTGATAAGTGAATATGAATGGAACTTTACTTGAACCTCAGTTAGTTTTATCAATGGTGATAAGTGAATATGAATGGAACTTTACTTGAACCTCAGTCAGTTTTATCAATGGTGATAGGTGAATATGAATGGAACTTTACTTGAACCTCAGTTAGTTTTATCAATGGTGATAAGTGAATATGAATGGAACTTTACTTGAACCTCAGTCAGTTTTATCAATGGTGATAAGTGAATATGAATGGAACTTTACTTGAACCTCAGTCAGTTTTATCAATGGTGATAAGTGAATATGAATGGTACTTTACTAGAACCTCAGTCAGTTTTATCAATGGTGATAAGTGAATATGAATGAAACTTTACTTGAACCTCAGTCAGTTTTATCAATGGTGATAAGTGAATATGAATGGAACTTTACTTGAACCTCAGTCAGTTTTATCAATGGTGATAAGTGAATATGAATGGCAATTTACTTGAACCTCAGTCAGTTTTATCAATGGTGGTAAGTGAATATGAATGGAACTTTACTTGAACCTCAGTTAGTTTTATCAATGGTGATAAGTGAATATGAATGGAAATTTACTTCAACCTCAGTCAGTTTTATCAATGGTGATAAGTGAATATGAATGGAAATTTACTTCAACCTCAGTCAGTTTTATCAATGGTGATAAGTGAATATGAATGGTACTTTACTAGAACCTCAGTTAGTTTTATCAATGGTGATAAGTGAATATGAATGAAACTTTACTTGAACCTCAGTCAGTTTTATCAATGGTGATAAGTGAATATGAATGATACTTTACTTGAACCTCAGTCAGTTTTATCAATGGTGATAAGTGAATATGAATGGAACCTTACTTGAACCTGAGTCAGTTTTATCAATGGTGCTTCGTCACATTCAACATGAGGTCATTGTCGTGAATAAATAAGTTGAATATGAAATGGTTCACATCATGTAGATGAGTGGTTGTTTTTATTCGAAACTGAAAAAAGTCACATATTGTATTGCCATTTACATACAGTAGTATCGAAGAGAATGCTACAAACATTGGCATCAGTATGTTCTTGTCAAAACAGATAACAAATACAAACAAGGTTTTTATCAAGATATGTGAAAGACTAATTAGCAACTTAAAAGAGCTTGAATATACATTAGTTAACAGCCAATTGACGTTTAAAACCAGCAGAATATCAGTTGTAAATATGAGGGATGAAGGAGTCTGTGCTGATATACACTTTTATCCATAACCATTTTGAAACCTGTATAAAGGTTTACTCATTAAGCACTTTAAGTGACAATAATTTTCCTTCGAAAATCCCAGATGTACCCATATGAAACCTGTATTCAAATTGTAAAAATAATAGGTTAATATATTTTCTTATTTGTTGTGTTAATCAAACACATTAGCTATAATTTGAAAATCTTTAAGCCATAAATACCTGGAACCTTGATCAATAACCCTTCTAAGAGAATGACCTTTATCAAGTACAAATGTCATAAGTCAAAATATGTATTATTTCAGATTTATCAAATCACGCAAACATACAAATTCGAAAAAAACCTAAACCAAATGTGCAACTCAAGTCAGAAGATTTACCAATTCAGTCAAGAGATATATTTTGTTATTATTATATATATATTTGAAATGTGGCGTAAAAAATAAAAGTAATAAAGTATTTTTTAGTGTATTCGGTTTTCAAATTGGAGGCATACAAACTTCCGGCTTATAGGGTGGTATTATGTTATGGTGTTTAACGCCACTTTCAACAATATTTCAGTTATATCGTGGTGGTCAATTTTATTGGTGGAGGAAAGAGGAGTACCCAGAGAAAACCACCGACTTGCCGCAAGTCACTGACAAACTCCGGTTTATAAGGGATACGCAAGTTGACTTCTTTACCTGATTTAAAGGGATATTTATAACAAAGAGGCATCACTTGTCATTTGTTTTGCTTAAATTCTGTGAACTAGCACATTATGTTCAGTTGGAGACCGTTACGTGAACAAATGACATAAAAAAATCAACAACAAATCACATGTAACACTACTTTTTTTTCTCAACTTGGGGATTCTTTCTGTCCAGGTAATGTAAAAGAAAAACTCGAAATCGCTCATGTACGCATATCTTCCACACTTTCTTCCATCCGATTTACACTGTTGGACACAGCACCAATCCTTTGAAGGCTTGGGAACATTCATATGATATTACTGTGAAATACTTTATACATTCATATGTTTTTCTTATATCGTCGTATGTAGCGCTATCGTGTCATTTAAATCAACACCACACTTATACATTTTGTATTTGGTGTAGAGGTTGCTAATATCTTGTATTGCCATTGAAATGAAACCGATTTACACTGTGTGACACAGCACCAATCCTTTGAAGGCGTGGGTATATCCATATTACTGTGAAAGACGTTTTAATTACAATTACGTCAAGAGTTACTAACCAAACCGGAAGTTGTGGTGCCTGCAGTTTACGTCAATCCACGTGATCAATAAACGAAAATACCGTGTATTGATGGTTAATATAGAATTTATGTGGCGAGGCTTAGAAACTAGGGAAAGACGAGTCTTTCCATCCGTTTCGTGCCGTCAGTATACCAATATTGTATTTATCATGGAATTTAATTTGCAAAACAAATGTTATTTACTTTAATAATAAAAAAAAAAAAGATAACGGACACCCCATTGATACCTGAATAGTAGTTCCGGTAAGGGGCATGGCTTAATAGCTTTATTAGGCTTATATGAAAAGTTTTATTATGACAGGGGTGTGGCTTAATAGCTTTATTAGGTTAATGTGAAAAGTGGTATTATGACAGAGGTGTGGCTTAATATCTTTATTAGGCTAATGTGAAAAGTGTTATTATGACTGTCGTAATAAAGCAACAGTTTATTTCAACCCATTTATTATGACAAAAAATAACCCAATTGCAGGATAAAACACCGTATTATCTCATAGCTGTACACGTAAATTCACTCGTCACACTCGGTCGATTCCGGTCTTCCGTCCGGAGAGCAACGGATTCACCCGAGTGTTGCCGATTGTCATGAAAGTATAACAGTAAATGCAGTCATGATGTCATTTCTCACCTTTGACGTAATTTTAAAAGTACAGTGATATAGTCGAATTAGAATGTGTCGAAGCTGTAGCAATTAAGTTATCATTAGTCTACTAAAGTATATATCATCATGTCGTCATTTATATCCTGACCTTATTGATTTTAGATTAACGGCTAATTCCACCATAGTATCATAAACGCTGATTCTAAATAAATACACCGTAGCAATTATACCCGTAACTTGATAATACCTCAACGTTTTGATTTAAAAATTATCAAGTCATTAGCACAGC
Source organism: Bathymodiolus brooksi (assembly GCA_963680875.1). NCBI lineage: Eukaryota > Metazoa > Mollusca > Bivalvia > Mytilida > Modiolidae > Bathymodiolus > Bathymodiolus brooksi. The sequence goes on along the minus strand of OY804579.1, from coordinate 7,607,040 downwards.
GTAAAAAGTTATTATCAGAAAGAAATTAACGCCATAAATTTCTCAACAAAATTACGACATATCAGTCAATCTACAGACAAGGTAATGACAGGATCGATGAATTTGAATGGCAGTTTCGTATCAATTTCTGGGGACTTATTTTCGTAGAATTATTATCTTGACATGTAAATAAATAATAGAAAAGAAAGTACAATGGTGTCAAACATTTACATCCCTTGTATAAAAGAGAGATTAGGAAATAAAATTACATATAATCAAATGAACATTAGGGAACATTATTCATATAAGGAATAATTCTCCAAGTGTAATACTCCATACATTCGTTCTAAATGGTACAGTTGGAAAGGTATTGCCCAGGCCTTTAACTGACTTAAGTGCCTGGGTGGGTTTCTGCACCTCAAGCCCACAACAGAGTGTCAAATGTCAACTTCGATTAAAAAAAATCGGGGTGAGGGGGGGGGGGCTCTTTAAATATCCCATAGAAAATTCCAGACGGCAAAGTTCTTGCCCACTTGGGGTTTAAATCAAAGGTATTGCCCAGGCCTTTAACTGACTTAAGTGCCTGGGTGGGTTTCTGCACCTCAAGCCCAAGGTGTCAAATGTCAATTTTCACAAATATGCGTTTTACGCTTTCATTAGTATATGATGCATGATCAACTTTGAAGCCCTTTTAAATGACGACTATAGTTATCGAGGCGTTACTCTTTTTCTTTACTCTTTTTTTCCTTACATCCACAGTTATTGCTGTAAATTTATTAGTACCATACCATGCTCTACATTCGCATCACCTGGTAGCGCCCAGATCAATTTTTATGTGGGAGTTCTTGTTGTCATAGCTTTTTTGCTTTGTCTCTGTGTTTGTAATTTTGTTTGCTTGTTTTATGTGTTCGTCTTTTGTTTTATTTTTTTATCCGGATCGTCCATTTGCTCCTTCTTTTACCATATTATGTATATCTTACTATCAGACTTAATTTAAGAGGAAATTCCGAACAATTACAATGAACAATCCGACTATGGTTAGAAAATCTTTACGCTTCAGGTAAGTATGTACGTTCGACTATGAGTATGGCACCAGCAAACTATTTAAAAAAAAGTATCAGATTAGATTTTGTAGCAAGTAGACGATCCTAATATCATACTAATATGAAACAGGCACCGCCTGAAAAGCTCCGAAACCGGTATCAATCGTGTCTACTCGGCAATTTCCGCTACACTAGGCGTAGCGAGAATGGCCGAGTAGTTACGATTGGACCAGATGCTCTTCGATACCTTTCGTGTCTCTTTCGTAAGTTCTCAATGGTTCTCGAAAAGTGGTAACCCGGATGTGTTGAAACTTTTTCATAGGCATAGTGTATGGATGATAAGGATTTCTGTTTTAGTCAAAGTAAATGGTATTCGTCATTATTCCTTTATTGATTTAATTTTACCATGCTTCAGTCATAAATAGCTCGCTTCGCGAGCTTACTAACACTACACCCAAACAGGTATAAATCATGAGGTTTTAAGTGATTAACTCATTGAAAAAATATGTGGCGAAAGTTAAGAATAGATTCACATTCAACAATTTTTTTGGTAGATTTATTAAAGAATTAAAAATTATTGAACTATTTGCAATAATGCAATTCACTGCGGGGGTCACAATATTTCTCTGATGTCTTAATGAGCAATTTCTTGTTTAAAAACACCATCTGCTGGACGATGCAAGCTAAAAATAATTACTTGTTATGTCTCACTTCAAATTTTAATCACGTAATTGCTTCAACTTTAATAGGAATTATTTTGTTTAATAAGAAGGAAGGGAAATGGCTCGTTGATCATGGTATTCAGCTGTCAATCCGTAGCCATTCGTAATATGATAACAATGAACACGATACAACACTTAAATGATTAAAGGAACCTTAATTAATAAATCAATGTTGTTATAGTACCAACATTATAAACTTAACTATATGCATAACAATACTTAGTATGTAGCTAATGTGCTCCCCATCCCCGATCCGATATTCTCACCATATGTCGCTTCCATATTGTATCCTTTTTTCTCATCCCTTGGATAAAGTAGTCAGCTAGTTTAGGTGGAAAAAATGTCTATCTTGCCCAGGCTCCTGTGTAAGACAAGCTACACGAGCTAACGTTTTCCCGCAAAATGCTTTTCCATTACTGAAGCAAATTGTCGATTTATCGATATGCATCGTGTCATGGCAGTATTTTTAATGTATTTCATAATAAAATATATAAACCGTATTCTTAAATGCTACTACAACAGCGATAAATACCTAAAAACTTATTTGACCCCATATTTCTACAATTCTTAAAATTTGACCATAGGGAGGTATTTTTTTATTTACAAAAAGTAAACATTATCACGCCAGAAAGGGGTGAGGAAAAGATTCAAGCACCGTGAAAGGTGCAGTATCGTAAAATCTTAGACACCCTCGGATAAGATATAAATCTATTTAAATATTACCCTCGGGTGTCTCAGATTTTACTATCTTGCACCTCTCCCGATATTAGACCATATATACATTATATACTGAATGTATGGTTTATCATATTTTTATTAAGAAGACATATAATAATTCAATAAACGATTCATCGGAAAGATATAAGCCTTTATATATGATGATAATAATAAGAAAGGGTTTGTAGTATACTATTTTTCCTATCTTAGCTAGGACTTGGATTTGCAACGTCATATGTCGTGGTAATTTTTGTGCTCTGTGAGTACCGTGAGAGGTGATTGTAAGTTTTGTTGATATTGGTGGAATCGTTGACCATCACTGTAAAAACCTTCTATTCATAATGGAAGAAATTTTACTTGAAAGTCCCGTAATTCTTTTAATATAATAATGATAATAAATATGCATACGTCATTTTATACTTATCAGACACAAATTGTAGTTGGTTGTGAGGTCGCTAGCTAATACTGAAACGTGTTTATTTCAAAGAAACAAAGGGTAATAACTATATGAAAAATAATCAGATCAAACTCATCTGGCGTATGTAAGATACGGTATACCGTATACGGAAATCGATCTGAATACAACCAAAACAGGATTGAAGCCACGAGAGTGCCAATGGTGTAATAGTGCCAAGAAAACATTATATTTGCCAAAAAATGAAAAACAATTTGCTTTAAAAATATTACCACACATTTAACAAAATGTTACATACCATTGTCAGCAATTCATTTTCCAATAGTAAAAATGCTTCCGAATTAACATCTAGTAATTCCTCGTGCCATTCTATACCCTGTATAATCTTTAAACGACCTCTGTGGACCGGAAGCTCTGTAACATCAGCTTCTCGTCTTTTCCGTGTTTTGGCAGGATAGTTTTTACTATGATTGTTTTTTCTTATTACCTCATATTCGAATGGTTCATATCCGTTTGATATTTTTACCTTTTCCACAAAATCATAAATAACATTTTCCCATCCTCCTTTAGCAGTTCGTAAACTGCCTGAGTAGTCACTTTCATTATATGGGATAAATTGTACTAGTTCAGATTCTAATCTAGGGTACTCTTTAGAAAAATTTAAAATATCTGCTTCATTGGAAAGTTTCTGTGGACGTTCACCTTTTGTTTCTGCTCGGCTTTCATCTGAAATTCATTAAAAAAATATGTTAAGGTACCAAATATGTATATTTTGTTCATATAAATGACCAGTATTACTCATGTCAATCATTATAACAAGTGTTACAGAACACGACTAAACCACAATTATTATGTATATATAATAAATTTTATATGTTATTTTTTCCATGAGAATATTTTTGTTGTTGACAAAGATAAAGATAATATTACACCATCAGTGCAAATAGGTTATCAAAAATAGAACAAAATTGTTTACAAGAATTTAATATTTGACCTTGAGGTTTTGATATGCTTTGGATATTTCTGCATATTGTTTATGTAAGCAAATAAATAAGATCACACTTTGAAAGTTCTAGATTTTATAAATAACTATATAAGGGACAGCAAATTTGAGAGCAGCTAGTCTGAAATTTAGGATTTATATAACAACTGGCATTTATTGCATTGTATTTGAATATATTTACTTCAGTGAAGTCACTTGACTTGATCATTGAACTATTAACAATTTCAACGGATAATTTTAGGAAACTTTGGAACTAAATGATATTTTATTCAATAGGAATTCAATTTCATAGGACAGGAATTAGACTATCATACCGGAAAGGAAAGGGTAATTTATTCCAAGGGATTTAATTGTGAACATTCAGGCCAGATTTAAACTTTATCAATTCAATTTCTGTAATTGTATATTGTTATTATTTTTTGTTATTATTTCAAAGTATAGAAACTTAATTAGTTGTTGGCTGTTTCTTTCTGTTACTGGAATAATCTAGAAAAAAAACTTTACGTAGCACAAACTAGATAGACATGCCACCAATTTAGATAACACCAAGCTGAGGAAACAGTATGCAAAGTCGCAAGTATACAAACAATAATCTGAATATATATAGTAATCCAAAATACTTATATTTAGTTTTAAAATGTAATGTCCAGCTTCACTAACTGTTTCACAAAACTATATTGTACTTATATTGGTATTTTGGAAGTTTGATACTAATCTTTGGTGTATAAAATTGCTGGTAGATTGTTAAGAAGAATTTGAAGATAGCAAAAGGGTAATCAGAATCCGTATATCGAAGAAGAAAAGACAACACAATGGCCAAAAGAAAAAGAACAAAAGGACAAACAACGATCTACAAAACATACATATTAAACTAAAGATCGAGTAACACGAACCCCACTAAAAACCGGGGGAAAAACTTTTAAAAACGATTGTTTTTCATTTTTGTCTGTTTGTTTGGTAAATATAATATTGTCTAAATATGGCACTATTGTACCATTGGCACACACACGGCTTCAATTCCAAGAAAACAAACAATTACCTCTAACCTTCACTCACAGAACACAAAAATACCAGGACATATGACATTGGAAATCCAGGTCCTGGCTAGGGACAGGCAAAAAATATACGACATACCCTTTCTTGTTATTATCATTCAATCTCTCTCGATATCACAAGTAGTCAATGTATCAGTACTGTTACTGCATTGTACATTAGAAATTGGCAGAATAAAAAATATCTTAAACTGACATTTACACACCGATAGTGGACAAAAATATTAGGACACTTCCATAATTACCATATATAGTTCATTTAAATTTACTTTTGTAAACAAATTGTTTGTCCGAATATTTACATTTTGTTATCAAATAAATTAGAATTAAGGTGGTACCATACACTTCAGGTAAAATTTGATCTGCTCGTTTAATTTTCTTATTTTTTGGCAGTGTGTTTGAATATATCCACTGTAATAAATATCAAAATTTTAACAAATTCCAACCAACAGACTCAGAGCTATAAATTCACAAGCCACATAGCAGCTTTTCTCTCTGTGGTTTAGATCACTGAGATGCTTAAAATCTGCATACAGACATCATATGATCAAAACGTTCAACTGATTTTAAAGAGTTATCTCCCTGTAGTGTATGGTACCCCCTTAATGTAAGAAACGTTTAAAGATCTCAAACAGTTATTCAGAATCCGTAAATCGAAGAAGGACAGAAATTCAAAGTCCAACAGAAGAATGGACAACGTACAAACAACGATCTACAAAACATTACACAGAAAACTGAAAATCGAGCAACACGAACCCTACTATATGATTTAGTCTATACTTTTAAAAAGTTTCATACTCGAAATTTTTTATGAATACACCAGTAAAACACAATTAACTGAAACTCTCAATGTCAGTTCACGTGGCAATTAATGGAAAAAGAAATGGTAACCTTCCCAAACCACTCGCTTTCATCCCGGGATTTGTATGACTTTGTGAATGTTCATATTTAGCAGCATCTGTATATGGAGTAAATATCTCTAAGTTGATACGAAATCCCATAGCTTGTGTTTCCTGTCAGGATTTATTTGATAGAGAGTAGCTGCTAACAGTGGAGTGGGAACTGCGTACCCTTTCGAAGCAACTGACTTCGTCCCCGTGTTGATTTTGATTGATTTGATTTTTGGTGTTTTAACGCCACTTTCAGCAATATTTCAGCTATATCATGGCTACCAGTTTTAGTGGTGGAAGAAGCCGGAGTACCCGGAGAGAACTACCGACCATGGGCAAGCAACTGGTAAACTTTATCACTTGCGGCTGCGAGTCGAGTGCACCCTTTTTTGTAATTTACAAAGCCGGGCGCGAACCCACGCCGTATTGGTGATTGGCTTGTATGAGTTGTTAGGTAATCCAACTACCTAACTCATTAAGCCACCCGGGCCCTTCGTCCCGGTGTTACTGGTGTTCGTGTTGCTCAATCTTTAGTAGTCTGTGTAATATTTGATAGACAATAATAGTGTTAGTCTTCTTTTTCCGTTTTTTTATTTTTATTTGGTCATTGTATTGGTTGTCCATCTTCAATTGATGGCTTCTGATTACCTCTTTAGAATCTTCTTTTATTGTGATACAAGTAAAATTATATTATGAATTTGTTTTTTTTTCTAAGATAGCCTAATCATCGTACCATCATTAGAAATCTTTAAATAACATGAAAAACAAAAAATACCACACTGTCGAAACAATGCGGAATCTAATAGCAAACACCAATCGTAGAAACAAAGACAAAATCAATACCTCTCACAACATATACATGACCTCTTACAACATATACATGACCTCTTACAACATATACATGACCTCTCACAACATATACATGACCTCTTACAACATATACATGACCTCTTACAACATATACATGACCTCTCACAACATATACATGACCTCTTACAACATATACATGACCTCTTACAACATATACATGACCTCTTACAACATATACATGACCTCTCACAACATATACATGACCTCTTACAACATATACATGACCTCTTACAACATATACATGACCTCTTACAACATATACATGACCTCTTACAACATATACATGACCTCTTACAACATATACATGACCTCTTACAACATATACATGACCTCTTACAACATATACATGACCTCTTACAACATATACATGACCTCTTACAACATATACATGACCTCTTACAACATATACATGACCTCTTACAACATATACATGACCTCTTACAACATATACATGACCTCTTACAACATATACATGACCTCTTACAACATATACATGACCTCTTACAACATATACATGACCTCTCACAACATATACATGACCTCTCACAACATATACATGACCTCTTACAACATATACATGACCTCTTACAACATATACATGACCTCTTACAACATATACATGACCTCTTACAACATATATATGACCTCTTACAACATATACATGACCTCTTACAACATATACATGACCTCTCACAACATATACATGACCTCTTACAACATATACATGACCTCTTACAACATATACATGACCTCTTACAACATATACATGACCTCTTACAACATATATATGACCTCTTACAACATATACATGGCCTCTTACAACATATACATGACCTCTTACAACATATACATGACCTCTTACAACATATATATGACCTCTTACAACATATACATGACCTCTTACAACATATACATGACCTCTTACAACATATACATGACCTCTCACAACATATACATGACCTCTCACAACATATACATGACCTCTTACAACATATACATGACCTCTTACAACATATACATGACCTCTCACAACATATACATGACCTCTTACAACATATACATGACCTCTTACAACATATACATGACCTCTTACAACATATATATGACCTCTCACAACATATACATGACCTCTTACAACATATACATGACCTCTTACAACATATACATGACCTCTTACAACATATACATGACCTCTTACAACATATACATGACCTCTTACAACATATATATGACCTCTTACAACATATACATGACCTCTTACAACATATACATGACCTCTTACAACATATACATGACCTCTTACAACATATACATGACCTCTTACAACATATACATGACCTCTTACAACATATACATGACCTCTCACAACATATACATGACCTCTTACAACATATACATGACCTCTTACAACATATATATGACCTCTGACAACATATACATGACCTCTGACAACATATACATGACCTCTTACAACATATGCATGACCTCTTACAACATATACATGACCTCTTACAACATATACATGACCTCTCACAACATATACATGACCTCTCACAACATATGCATGGCCTCTTACAACATATACATGACCTCTTACAACATATACATGACCTCTTACAACATATACATGACCTCTTACAACATATACATGACCTCTTACAACATATACATGACCTCTTACAACATATACATGACCTCTTACAACATATACATGACCTCTTACAACATATACATGACCTCTTACAACATATACATGACCTCTTACAACATATACATGACCTCTTACAACATATACATGACCTCTTACAACATATACATGACCTCTTACAACATATACAAGACCTCTTACAACATATACATGACCTCTTACAACATATACATGACCTCTTACAACATATACATGACCTCTTACAACATATACATGACCTCTTACAACATATACATGACCTCTGACAACATATTCATGACCTCTTACAACATATACATGACCTCTCACAACATATACATGACCTCTCACAACATATACATGACCTCTTACAACATATACATGACCTCTTACAACATATACATGACCTCTTACAACATATACATGACCTCTTACAACATATATATGACCTCTTACAACATATACATGACCTCTTACAACATATACATGACCTCTTACAACATATACATGACCTCTTACAACATATACATGACCTCTTACAACATATACATGACCTCTTACAACATATACATGACCTCTCACAACATATACATGACCTCTCACAACATATACATGACCTCTTACAACATATACATGACCTCTTACAACATATACATGACCTCTTACAACATATACATGACCTCTTACAACATATATATGACCTCTTACAACATATACATGACCTCTTACAACATATACATGACCTCTTACAACATATACATGACCTCTTACAACATATACATGACCTCTTACTTTCATAATTTAGTAAAGAAAATGTCAATGAAAATAAACATTCTTCACGTAACAAATATATAAACATTCTTCACGTAACAAATATATAAACATTCTTCACGTAACAAATATATAAACATTCTTCACGTAACAAATATATAAACATTCTTCACGTAACAAATATATAAACATTCTTCACGTAACAAATATATAAACATTCTTCACGTAACAAATATATAAACATTCTTCACGTAACAAATACATAAACAAGTCCCAACCATCGCAATTTATTTTTTGTCTCCATACTATGGACAAATGACCAAATTGAAAACTGAAATCCTTACATAAAGCCAAGGTATGTCTTCTCCTTTTGTGTTTTTAATTTTACGTCCGGATATGCTATGCAGGAGGTCACTGAACTATAATTGCTGATTAATAATTTCAATTAAACGGTCGAGAAATGTTTCTTTGTTTTATCGATTAACGGCTTCTTATTCTTAAAATCGTCAATGAATTCTATATTAGCAAACGAACGTAATCCTAATGAAAATCTATGTATTTTTTTTGTAGAAAACAAGGATACTATGTATTATTTTTTTTAGAAAACAAGGATACTATGTATTTTGTATGATTAAATTCGTGATGACAATCATTAAATGTATCTACACACAGTATAATACCAAACATAAAATATATCAGATTATTTATTTCTATTTTTCTACGTATATTTATTTTTTCTTTTTACACAAATTTAGATTCAGAAGATAAATTGCAATAATAATATTTGTGTTGATCACGTGGGAAATCATAATAAGGTAAATTAGTATCAAAAAAGCTTTTGCACCCTTTATGGTTTTGATACAGTGTCAAAAGGCTACTATGATAATTACATAATTGCATGTTATTTACATGTTTAACATAGGAATTAATGCTATAACATAAAAGAAAGTCCGATTTAATCTTATATTGACATTGACAGGCATAACACAATAACACTAGTAACAACCGAACGGTCAAACGCAGAATGTCAGGGACAATATTTACAAGTACAGCACATGCCACAAACAATAAATACCCTGCGACAATATCATGTAACTGAAAGCTAAACACATTGTGTCGTGGCCATGATAAAAACGTAAATATCTAAATAAGTGCTGCACACGACACGTTTCTGGAATGGCCATCATCAGTCAATAGTCAAAAAACTCGACAGCCAAATATGTTAAAAGACTTTAAGAGCAAGTAATCATTGTGTGCCATTCAGCCAATCAAATGAATTAAAATTAGATGCTTCTTAGACCTTTTTTATAAATATTATTTTGGCGATACAATTTGAACATATATTGAACACCCCCCTCCCCAAAAAATGATGAGACATCTAATTTTAATTAGATTGGGTCCCAGCAGGACCTATGTACCTAAATGCCTTTTGTGGTAACGGCTGTTCGTGTTTTAATGCTTAGGGTTCACTAGATATAGAGGAGCGATTCGTGTAGTTACCAGTGGTGATATTGTTAACCTTTACTATATTTTCAACCATATGGATTAATTTTCTTAATTTATTTTTAGTTTATATTTGGAGTAAACAAATAGTTAATGAAATGTTTGAAGATACCAAAGGGGGGATTAGAAACCGTAAATCTAAGAAGGACAGACAAAACAATAGCCAAAAGAAATAGGACAAATAGTGATTTACAAAACAACTCACAGAAAAATTATTATAACAACATATTAATAATTTTACACAAAAAAACGGAATTAACTCGCTTCGGAATGGTAAGCAGTTCCTGATCCTTTTGTGGTACACGTCGTATTACTGTTGTCAGAAATCCGATGGCAAGTCACGAAAGACAATAGATTCAACTTAATTCTTTACTCTTGTCAACTCCAGATTCTTATTAATATACAATTTACTTTATAACCGATGCAGTGCAATGATTATAAGACTATACTACTTTCATTTGCGTCCATTTATCAATAAAAAGAGGAAAAAATGAGCCTGCAACAAAATTATTTATTATCTTTATTTATCAAACTGACAGTGCATAGCACATATATAGAGAAATTACAAAGAAATGCACTTGATTAAACTATATACAATATATACAAGTACAGTAAATGAACTGATTAAACTATATACAATATATACAAGTACAGTAAATGAACTGATTAAACTATATACAGTATATACAAGTACAGTAAATCGGCTTTATATTTATATATCTAATCAATTTACATAGTTTTTTGCAAATGTTTTACTTCTGTTAGTATAATGAACTTTATAAGAGAACGTATCAACATTTCATATTTGAATTATATAATTGTATTCGTGATTAAATTCCTTAAAGAGTTTTTATTGTTAGTTGATCATATCTTTATCAAACATAAAATATTAATTTTCTTTTATTTTACTTTTTACACATTTTTTTTTCTAACGTGTTATTTCTAATATCATATTTTTATTAGTGATAATATTTGCAAATTTTTTTAAATATGAAGATTAAATGAAATATAATATTAAAAAAATAATAAAATATTATGAATAATTGTCTAATCACGTGTTATTTATGGATCCTGAGTTATGATGAAAGTAGCGAGAAACGTTTTATATGTGCATAAAATAAATAATATTATATTTGTATCAAAGTTCAATTGATACAACATCAAAAGGGTACAAAAATATTAACATCATAGATATGGAAAGATGAATAGTCAAACTTTAAATTATAAATGTACAAATTGTTCAAACAAAATCATCAAGTGTATGTTTTATTAAAGACAGTTTCATGTTCCTAAGCAGTGCCGGATTTAGGACAGATGAGGCCCTATGCTAGTTAAGTTATGAGGCCCCTTACTTGGGCCCTGATGGAGGTAGGCCTGTAGGCCTACACAGGCAGACTATCAACTCTATCATTATGTGTGGAATCGCTCCGAAACAGGATGCCTTCAAATTTAAAATTGCACCACATAATCAAAAATGCATCGTAAAAAATATTTTTGGCAGGAAGATGCCCCCCCCCCCCCCTTGATCAACGAGGCCCTGTGCTTAAGCACACCTAACCACACTAGTAAATCCGGCACTGTTCCTAAGTAATGTAATTATTGTTAAAAGTAATATGTAACCTTAGTCTATTTTGGCTATCCCCTTTGGCCCTTTGGCTTTGTTGCTCGCAAAAACTGGGTTTTTTTTATTTGAATTACCAATTTTTTTACTTTCAGTATATCGGACAATAGTTATTCCAAAAAAACGCGTCATGCGCACCAAATTTTATATCTACTTTTTTATTATGCATAATTTATTATCTTTATGTTTGAACTATATAGTAAGAGTATCATTTGAAAAAGAAGAAAAAAACAGGAAAATATGAGTTTGGACAATTATTTATAAGATCAACAGTTACTGTCAATAGATATGGCAATAAATAAACAAGTTATTGTATATATTACTTAGTTTTACCCAATTGGACAAAACATATTGGAAATAAACACCGCCAGAAACTAGAGCATGAGATAGGATTAAAAACGAATCTTTTTCGTTTCGTTTTAGGAGATATTTTATTACTCTCAGTTGTCTAGATGTTACCATAAACATAACTTAGCAATCTAAATTAAGATGTAATAATAAGAATTGGAAGATACCAAAGGGAGGTAATCAGAATCCGTAAATCGAAGAAGAACAGGCAACACAATGGCCAAAAGAAAAAGGACAAAAAGACAAGCAACGATCTACAAAACACTATGTACACAGAAAACTAAAGATCGGGTAACATGAACCCCACTAAAATCCGGGGGTGAATTCGGGTGTTCCGGAAGGGTAGGCAGTTCCTTCTCTACTAGGGGCACCCGTCGTGTTACTCTAGTTACAACCCGCTCTTAACAGAAACAAAAAGAACTATGAAGATGATGTTGCTAATATATTGTATGTTGGACTATTATATATTGTATGTTGGACTATTATATATTGTATGTTGGACCATTATATATTGTGTGCTATGTGGTTGTGTTTTTCATGTCATGTTTAAGGTCTGTCAGGAAAACAACAAAACAAATACATAATTATGTAATGGGTGTTTACGGTATAGACTAGGATCAACTTCCCATCTAGCCTTATAATTATATTTTCACACGAAATGGTATCGGATGTAGTTATTATGATGTTTTAAGTTTTCGTAGTTGAATCATAAATGATAATTTATGTACTTTCAACAATATTTTTAAGGATTTATACAGGGAGCTCTAAAGGAGTTTCAAAACACACGACCTAAAACACAATGCGTGTTGTACAAAGATAATTATTGAATTACATGTCACTTCTTAGTACTCAGAACTCAAACTTAGGCTTTATACATTGTACGTAAGTTGGCTTTGTTCTTTTAGATATTGCTGATGTCCTGTCCGTTTGTTATTCGTCCATCTTGTACGTGCAACTCTTCCTAATATTCTCTTTGAATCTTTGCAATTGGCAAAACATTATGGATTAAATGCAATTAACAAACTATCCAACAATATCCTTAGACCTCAGACACAAATTAAACTAAATAAGCCACATTTTTTTATCGCTGTTCTACATTTCACAGTCACAATAGGATCTTCAACAATAACAAAACTCATATTCTAAAATGAGTGTGAAACTAGCCCTTGCCTGTACTCTTTACTTCTGCCGATAACACTACATCTTATCGTTTTGATGTAACGTACATTTGGTGTATATAATTTTATTTCCTAGATGTGGGGTTATCAACCAAAACGCGAAATGAAATTCGGGTGACGTAATCTTACAAATACCGTCATGATTTTGTCCCACATCACATAACGAGACTACAAATTCAGACGAAAAACAACCACAATTCTTCCATTAGGTAAATAGACAGAAAACTAGACAGTTTGATAGAGTTTGAAGTTAACTGATTAATTGAAAGGACTATATATATCTTTTAGAAAATAATATATAGAAATATATCACGCACAATGCGTCTAAAACTGAACAAATTAGAATGTATACCCTAAGTACGGGAAACAGTTTTACCAATTTAACACTGCACGGAAGACAGACTCTGATTATCAATTAGTAAGAAAGGATGTGAATGTGAATGAGACTATCCAACATTATGGTTAGATTTCCATATTACCGGAACAAGATGTGCATGTCGTTTTTTGTAATATGATCCGACCATTAAAGTAGGTCTTATAATTTTATAATTAATTAAATACGTGAGTTAGTGAATGCAACTACCATATTTTAAACGAGATATTTTTGTTGTTAAAATTTTAAACCTTGGCAATACAAGTTCTACGTAAGTTTTAATTGCATATGTATAAAACTTTTATTATGGAAAGACAGTTTAAACAGTGATGGTCTACAATTCCACTAATTTCAACAAAACGAACAGTGTTTGCTAATTTCCATGATGATATATTCATATACGATTAAGTATTTTAATTGGTTATAACAACATTCAAGAGCAATATTATTTGATTTCAAGGTTTTCATGATCTTCGGGTGTTAACCTTGGAAGGAACTACTTGATTTTGAACTCGTGAATTATATAAGAGGAAAGATACATTAAGACATACAGTTCTATGCAATGAAACAGATAAGGAAAAGTTTGAAGATACCATAGGGGTAATCAAATCCTTAAATCGACGACAGAAAGACAGCACAATGGCCAAGTGAAAAGGGACAAAATGACAAACAACGAGCTGCAAAACATACACAGAATTCTAAAGATCGAGTTTTTCCTGCTTCTAATAAGACATCCGTCGTGTTACTCATATATACAGTCAAGTCTGGTAGAAGTCTTGGCAACTGAGAGTTATATACTCTATATGCAGTTGCTGCTGGAATGTTACTACGTATAAATGGAAAGCACACAATAGGAAAATTGAAATAATCTCTTTTGTCAAAAAGTTTCGTTCTTAACCCTCATTATCAATTTGGAGGTGTAGGTGTATGAAGCAGGCCTAGATGTATCTGTTGTATCCTTTATTTCAAGCTCAATGGGATAGATGGATGCGATCAACAAAATCACCAAACTTAGAATTATTTTGTGAAAGTACATCATTTGTTTCGTTTTTCTTGAGAAGCACCTGTATGAAGTCGCCTCGTACAAATAAAGGAACAAGTCGGCGAGAAGACGAGCAGAGTTTGTACCTATAGATATGCCAACTGTCTGTTGAATTTGAAAAACATGTCCACCAAACGTATCAAATATGATGTCAATCAAAACCCCCAGCATTTTGATGATATCAATTTCAGAAAAAAAATTGGCAGAATCAGAGTGATTTTTATTACAAAATAAGATTTGTCCTCAGTCGATTGTCGCCATCTTGTTTAGGGCCTCTGGTTTTTTTGCTCCCAAAAACTTTTAAATTGTTTGGTTTTCCAATCTTATGACTTTGCGCGTGCGCGGACTTGATGAAGGTTGTTCCAGAAATGCGTCGTGTGCACTAAGGTCTGTCAATATACTTAATACAGAATGGGATATGTCATTTCTTCAGATATTCTCGTGTTTATAATTATTTAACAATAGAAACATTTTAATCTATGTTTAAGTTATATATTTAGATATTATTGCTAATAAAAGACATTTCTATCCATAATTAAGTTTCATTAGTTATATTTTTGGACATTCAATCTAAGTTTTAGTTTTAGACATTCAATCAAGTTTTATTGATATTGGGTAGATTCAGCAAAAAGACCCACAATAAAATATTTTATTAGGTTACAAGTGTGGACACAGAAATGTGCTGTCCAAAAGGCAAGTGTGGATGTCAATATTTCATATTATTAACTTTAAAAAAAAATCATGGGTCCTGGAGGGATATAAAATTGTATCATTAATAATAAATTAATAAATAATAAATTCAGATTTGTCTATTTAAAATAAATCTCATTTACAAAACCACTGATATTTGTTCAATTTTTAACGCTGATTTAAGCTTTAGTTGCAACAAATTTTTATTTTTCTCTTTAAAATGTCGAAACATAACATTTATTTAACTGTAAAATTCACAAATAAAATTCCCCCACCCCCTTTTTCCCTTTTTTCTTGTTTAAATCAATGATCAACAATATTCTAGAATCAAACAAATGAATAAATATAACATAGATTTCTTTTACATGCATCTTTTTACCATGCGGAGTCAGTGGGTTTTAAGCGGTCATCCAATCAGGACGCTCATTATTCTTGTTCAAGATAAAAATATATCGCTAAAATTACCTGTGGGTGTTTCCCCACTTCAACTCGTAAATTTACCTAGAAATCGGAGATATTTCGTTATAGAACTTCACACATGGTTTTGTCTATCATAATTCTTGAAGACAAACATAAAATTGTATTGCATTTATCAATATTTTATGAATATCAACAATTTTTTCAACACCGTATCTGTTTCTCGATACAACCGCCCGATTACAGTGACCCGTGACCCACTTTAGCACGTTCTACCAGTTTTTTCTTAATAATGTTGTTTAACTACCATGTTATAGCCTGTAATAACATTATCAATAAAATGGCCCTTAAAATATGTGTACGTTTACAATGCTAAAACGGGATTAATTGGCCAATGTTGATTTTTCTTCGTATTAACAGAGTTCTTGTTCGGTCAATGCAAATTACATGATCCTGGTATGTCTCTATAGATTTTAGATGAACATGGTATACAATAAAACAAGATTGAAGTCTTAAATAAAACGTGGTATCAGTCTTACTACAGTACAATAGGATCCAAACCTTACAATAACATAAACAGTGAAGATTGACAGTTTCACCAAACACAACAGTATAAACAAATTCTCCACTCATTGCAAACTTGTTTTTTATTTAAAGGTATAATACACAGATAAGACCTTTATGTAATTACAAGATTACAAGATCTTTATAGCTGTACTGAAGGTTATGTGTCAATAATTAATGGTAAACGATCGCCTTGATTCAAAATGTTTTTATAAGTTCAAAACTATTACAAATTCGATCAAAAGTATCCAGTTGAAAAAAATTAAGATTATATCAAGCAATCGCTGTCTTGACAAGAAATGCTTACTGTAAGTAAAGAGAAGTCATTTATTTTGTCCTAGACACGTGTGTTAAATCTCCTTTGACATACAATGCTTTCTATATCCAGAAATTGAGATAAATCGCTTCTTCTTCTTTCTTGTATTTACAATAGACTCTTGATGATCAATGTTATTAGCATATTTAAGGCCCATCCGTTAGAATTATTGACCTATGAAATTGTGTGTCGATACTGCAATCATTTGTTTTTCGTGTGTCATTAAAAATATGGTTAAGAGTTATTTTCGTGCGACATGTTTGACCTTTTCATCAACGTGTTTTCGTGTTTGGGGTCCATTATTCATCATCTTTCGTCCACACAGTCAAATTCACTCCGTGCAAAGACAACATTTATGTTCCATTCATCGTGAAATTTAATTTCAATTTGTGCTTTTCCGTTCATATAGGCTTTTTGTTTTGTCACCCTCGTTAAATATTGATAACGTTTTTCGTCTTGTACTAAACCTGTCATTGCAGTTGCTATCTCAGTAAAACATAGTAGAACTTTAGAAGCCTTAAAAGAAGAGTTTGAAGATACCACAGGGGCAATCAGAATCCGTATATCGAAGAAGAACAGACAACACAATGACCAAAAGAAAAAGTGCAAAAGGACAAACAACGATCAACAAAACATACATATAAAACTAAAGATCGAGTAACACGAACCCCACTAAAAACCAGGGGTGACCTCAGGTGCTCCGGAAGGGTAAGCAGTTCCTGCTCAAAGGATAGCGTAGGTCCTAAGTTCACCAAAGCACGTACTCTTATAAAGACTTAAGCTGAATAGTTTAGAATTTACAAAACTCTGATACGTTTTCACATGACCATTTTCACCATATAAAATACCATTCTAAATGTTTTAAAGATTTGCTTGGAAGTTCATCGATGAGAAACACTGTCAGAAAACGGAATTCCTATATTTAACCACAGTGGACATCTTCATTATATGTACCCCCAAGAGAACCTGGTGTATAGTAAATAGAACCTAGTCTCTAAGCCTGTGGGTACAACTCCTACTCTCTATCCATTAAATCTTACTTTTTCCTTAGACAATATAAAACTTTCACCAATATTCTCACCATGTAAGCTACAATGATTGTTATTATTGGTAAACTTGTTCTCGTATATAGCTAACATTATGCTTAATTGACGTTAAACAACAATCAATCAATCGTTATGCTACAAACATTCTTAAATGTTTTACAGGTTTATGAATGACATTCTAAGAGAAAATAGTTGCATGAAACATATATCGTTCATTTGAACATATGGATGGGTTATGATGGGTTGTGGTCCTTAACGCCACTTTCAACAATATTTCAATTATATCGTGGCGTGTACATACGGATTTAGACATACAGAGTTAGGTACAATAATATGCCACATCCCCGACTACTTGTAGAGGGTTAAAAAAAAGAAAGGTATGTAACTCCTCCCTCCCAAAAAGGAAAAAAAGAATGACTTATCTGAATCATACGTCAGTCAATGTTTATAACGTTGGCGACATCTCTGGAAAATTTACCCTACTATTATTTTATTTACAGCCACATGAACGTCAGAGTAAATATATTATTCTGAAGTTACAAGATTTAATTGGTTAGAGATTGACTGTCTAGATTACCATACCCGTCATCAACATCAAAGCGATTTATGGGATATAATTCCGCTTTTGTACAATTCTCTTTACACATATGTAGTATATAATACCTTAGGTATTGATATGCCACAAATCTACTGCAAGATTGGTATTGAAGCATTTACTACATTATAAAAACACAAGGCAATACATTAGTGTTCGATGTATGCACTTAATAATGTAAAGTAATTAAAACATAGATATCTAATTTAGTGCACGCGACGCGTTTCTGGAATAACCTTCATTAATGAAGGTAGAATCTGTTGGTTAAAGACCATTACTCTTTAGACAGTACAATAGCAGGGTTAATGAATGCTCGTAGTAAACTGACTACTAGATAGGAAGGTAGAATATGTTGGTTAAAGACCATTACTCTTTACACAGTACAATAGCAGGGTTAATGAATGCTCGTAGTTAACTGACTACTAGCTAGGAAGGTAGAATCTGTTGGTTAAAGACCATAATGATTACTCTTTAGACAGTACAATAGCAGGGTTAATGAATGCTCGTAGTTAACTGATTACTAGATATGAAGGTAGAATACGTTGGTTAAAGACCATTACTCTTTAGACAGTACAATAGCAGGATTAATGAATGCTCGTAGTTAACTGACTACTAGATATGAAGGTAGAATACGTTGGTTAAAGACCATTACTCATTAGACAGTACAATAGCAGGGCTAATGAATTCTCGTAGTTAACTGACTACTAGATAGGAAGGTAGAATCTGTTGGTTAAAGACCATTACTCTTTAGACAGTACAATAGCAGGGATAATGAATGCTCGTAGTTAACTGACTACTAGATAGGAAGGTATAATACGTTGGTTAAAGATCATTACTCTTTAGACAGTACAATAGCAGGGTTATTGAATGCTCGTAGTTAACTGACTACTAGATAGGAAGGTATAATACGTTGGTTAAAGACCATTACTCTTTAGACAGTACAATAGCAGGGATAATGAATGTTCGTAGTTAACTGACTACTAGCTAGGAAGGTAGAATACGTTGGCTAAAGACCATTACTCCTTAGATCGTACAATAGCAGGGTTAATGAATGACGTAGTTAACTGACTACTAGATAGGAAGGTAGAATCTGTTGGTTACAGACCATTACTCTTTAGATAGTACAATAGCAGGGTTAATTAATGCTCATAGTTAACTGACTACTAGCTAGGAAGGTAAAATACGTTGGTTAAAGACCATTACTCTTTAGACCGTACAATAGCAGGATCAATGAATGCTCGTAGTTAACTGACTACTAGCTAGGAAGTTAGAATACGTTGGTTAAAGACCATTACACTTTAGATCGTACAATAACAGGGTTAATGAATGCTCGTAGTTAATTGACTACTAGCTAGGAAGGTAGAATACGTTGGTTAAAGACCATTACTCTTTAGACCGTACAATAGCAGGATCAATGAATGCTCGTAGTTAACTGACTACTAGACAGGAAGGTAGAATATGTTGGTTAAAGACCATTACTCTTTAGACAGTACAATAGCAGGATCAATGAATGCTCGTAGTTAACTGACTACTAGCTAGGAAGGTAGAATATGTTGGTTAAAGACCATTACTCTTTAGACAGTACAATAGCAGGGTTAATGAATGCTCGTAGTTTACTGACTACTAGCTAGGAAGGTAGAATCTGTTGTCTAAAGACCAATACTCTTTAGACAGTACAATAGCAGGATCAATGAATGATCGTAGTTAACTGACTACTAGCTAGGAAGGTAGAATATGTTGGTTAAAGACCATTACTCTTTAGACAGTACAATAGCAGGATCAATGAATGATCGTAGTTAACTGACTACTAAATAGGAAGGTAAAATAGGTTGGTTAAAGACCATTACTCTTTAGACAGTACAATAGCAGGATCAATGAATGCTCATAGTTAACTGACTACTAGCTAGGAAGGTAGAATCTGTTGGTTAAAGACCATTACTCTTTAGATCGTACAATAGCAGGGTTAATGAATGCTCGTAGTTAACTGACTACTAGCTAGGAAGGTATAATCTGTTGGTTAAAGACCATTACTCTTTAGATCGTACAATAGCAGAGTTAATGAATGCTCGTAGTTAACTGACTACTAGCTAGGAAGGTAGAATACGTTGTTAAAGACCATTACTCTTTAGACAGTACAATAGCACGATCAATGAATGCTCGTAGTTAACTGACTACTAGCTAGGAAGTTAGAATACGTTGGCTAAAGACCATTACTCTTTAGATCGTACAATAACAGGGTTAATGAATGCTCGTAGTTAATTGACTACTAGCTAGGAAGGTAGAATACGTTGGTTAAAGACCATTATTCTTTAGACAGTACAATAGCAGGATCAATGAATGCTCGTAGTTAATTGACTACTAGCTAGGAAGTTAGAATACGTTGGCTAAAGACCATTACTCTTTAGATCGTACAATAACAGGGTTAATGAATGCTCGTAGTTAATTGACTACTAGCTAGGAAGGTAGAATACGTTGGTTAAAGACCATTACTCTTTAGACCGTACAATAGCAGGGTTAATGAATGCTCGTAGTTAACTGACTACTAGATAGGAAGGTAGAATACGTTGGTTAAAGACCATTACTCTTTAGACAGTACAATAGCAGGATCAATGAATGCTCGTAGTTAACTGACTACTAGATAGGAAGGTAAAATACGTTGGTTAAAGACCATTACTCTTTAGACAGTACAATAGCAGGATCAATGAATGCTCGTAGTTAACTGACTACTAGCTAGGAAGGTATAATATGTTGGTTAAAAACCATTACTCTTTAGACCGTACAATAGCAGGGTTAATGAATACACGTAGTTAACTGACTACTAGCTAGGAAGGTATAATATGTTGGTTAAAGACCATCACTCTTTAGACAGTACAATAGCAGGATTAATGAATGCTCGTAGTTAACTGACTACTAGCTAGGAAGGTATAATACGTTGGTTAAAGACCATTTCTCTTTAGACCGTACAATAGCAGGGTTAATGGATGACATAGTTAACTGACTACTAGCTAGGAAGGTAGAATATGTTGGTTAAAGACCATTACTCTTTAGACAGTACAATAGCAGGGTTAATGAATGCTCGTAGTTTACTGACTACTAGCTAGGAAGGTAGAATCTGTTGTCTAAAGACCAATACTCTTTAGACAGTACAATAGCAGGGTTAATGAATGCTCGTAGTTAACTGACTACTAGTTAGGAAAGTAGAATCTGTTGGCTAAAGCCCAATACTCTTTAGACAGTACAATAGCAGGGTTAATGAATGCTCGTAGTTAACTGACTACTAGATAGGAAGGTAGAATACGTTGGTTAAAGACCATTACTCTTTAGACAGTACAATAGCAGGATCAATGAATGCTCGTAGTTAACTGACTACTAGCTAGGAAGGTAGAATATGTTGGTTAAAGACCATTACTCTTTAGACAGTACAATAGCAGGGTTAATGAATGCTCGTAGTTAACTGACTACTAGATAGGAAGGTAAAATACGTTGGTTAAAGACCATTACTCTTTAGACAGTACAATAGCATGGTTAATGAATGCTCGTAGTTAACTGACTACCAGCTAGGAAAGTAGAATATGTTGGTTAAAGACCATTACTCTTTAGATCGTACAATAGCAGGGTTAATGAACGCTCGTAGTTAACTGACTACTAGCTAGGAAGGTAGAAAACGTTGGTTAAAGACCATTACTCTTTAGACAGTACAATAGCAGGATCAATGAATGCTCGTAGTTAACTGACTACTAGCTAGGAAGGTATAATATGTTGGTTAAAAACCATTACTCTTTAGACCGTACAATAGCAGGGTTAATGAATACTCGTAGTTAACTGACTACTAGCTAGGAAGGTATAATATGTTGGTTAAAGACCATCACTCTTTAGACAGTACAATAGCAGGATTAATGAATGCTCGTAGTTAACTGACTACTAGCTAGGAAGGTATAATACGTTGGTTAAAGACCATTTCTCTTTAGACCGTACAATAGCAGGGTTAATGAATGACATAGTTAACTGACTACTAGCTAGGAAGGTAGAATATGTTGGCTAAAGACCATTACTCTTTAGACAGTACAATAGCAGGGTTAATGAATGCTCGTAGTTTACTGACTACTAGCTAGGAAGGTAGAATATGTTGTCTAAAGACCAATACTCTTTAGACAGAACAATAGCAGGGTTAATGAATGCTCGTAGTTAACTGACTACTAGTTAGGAAAGTAGAATCTGTTGGCTAAAGCCCAATACTCTTTAGACAGTACAATAGCAGGGTTAATGAATGCTCATAGTTAACTGACTACTAGCTAGGAAGGTAGAATCTGTTGTCTAAAGACCAATACTCTTTAGACAGTACAATAGCAGGGTTAATGAATGCTCGTAGTTAACTGACTACTAGTTAGAAAAGTAGAATATGTTGGTTAAAGACCATCACTCTTTAGACAGTACAATAGCAGGGTTAATGAATGCTCGTAGTTAACTGACTACTAGTTAGGAAGGTAGAATCTGTTGGTTAAAGACCATTATTACTCTTTAGACAGTACAATAGCAGGGTTAATGAATGCTCGTAGTTAACTGACTACTAGCTAGGAAAGTAGAATCTGTTGGCTAAAGCCCAATACTCTTTAGACAGTACAATAGCAGGGTTAATGAATGCTCGTAGTTAACTGACTACTAGCTAGGAAGGTAGAATCTGTTGGTTAAAGACCATTATTACTCTTTAGACAGTACAATAGCAGGGTTAATGAATGCTCATAGTTAACTGACTACTAGTTAGGAAAGTAGAATCTGTTGGTTAAAGACCATTATTACTCTTTAGACAGTACAATAGCAGGGTTAATGAATGCTCGTAGTTAACTGACTACTAGCTAGGAAAGTAGAATATGTTGGCTAAAGCCCAATACTCTTTAGACAGTACAATAGCAGGGTTAATGAATGCTCGTAGTTAACTGACTACTAGCTAGGAAGGTAGAATCTGTTGGTTAAAGACCATTATTACTCTTTAGACAGTACAATAGCAGGGTTAATGAATGCTCATAGTTAACTGACTACTAGTTAGGAAAGTAGAATCTGTTGGCTAAAGCCCAATACTCTTTAGACAGTACAATAGCAGGGTTAATGAATGACATAGTTAACTGACTACTAGCTAGGAAGGTAGAATCTGTTGGTTAAAGACCATCACTCTTTAGACAGTACAATAGCAGGGTTAATGAATGCTCATAGTTAACTGACTACTAGTTAGGAAAGTAGAATCTGTTGGCTAAAGCCCAATACTCTTTAGACAGTACAATAGCAGGGTTAATGAATGACATAGTTAACTGACTACTAGCTAGGAAGGTAGAATCTGTTGGTTAAAGACCATCACTCTTTAGACAGTACAATATCAGGGTTAATGAATGCTCGTAGTTAACTGACTACTAGTTAGGAAAGTAGAATCTGTTGGCTAAAGACCAATACTCTTTAGACAGTACAATAGCAGGGTTAATGAATGCTCGTAGTTTACTGACTACTAGCTAGGAAGGTAGAATCTGTTGTCTAAAGACCAGTACTCTTTAGACAGTACAATAGCAGGGTTAATGAATGCTCATAGTTAACTGACTACTAGCTAGGAAGGTAGAATCTGTTGTCTAAAGACCAATACTCTTTAGACAGTACAATAGCAGGGTTAATGAATGCTCGTAGTTAACTGACTACTAGATAGGAAGGTAGAATCTGTTGTCTAAAGACCAATACTCTTTAGACAGTACAATAGCAGGGTTAATGAATGCTCATAGTTAACTGACTACTAGCTAGGAAGGTAGAATATGTTGTCTAAAGACCAATACTCTTTAGACAGTACAATAGCAGGGTTAATGAATGCTCATAGTTAACTGACTACTAGCTAGGAAGGTAGAATCTGTTGGTTATAGACCATTACTCTTTAGACAGTACAATAGCAGGGTTAATGAATGCTCATAGTTAACTGACTACTAGCTAGGAAGGTAGAATCTGTTGGTTATAGACCATTACTCTTTAGACAGTACAATAGCAGGGCTAATGAATGCTCATAGTTAACTGACTACTAGCTAGGAAGGTAGAATCTGTTGGTTATAGACCATTACTCTTTAGACAGTACAATAGCAGGGTTAATGAATGCTCATAGTTAACTGACTACTAGCTAGGAAGGTAGAATATGTTGTCTAAAGACCAATACTCTTTAGACAGTACAATAGCAGGGTTAATGAATGCTCATAGTTAACTGACTACTAGCTAGGAAGGTAGAATCTGTTGTCTAAAGCCCAATACTCTTTAGACAGTACAATAGCAGGGTTAATGAATGCTCATAGTTAACTGACTACTAGCTAGGAAGGTAGAATCTGTTGGTTAAAGATCAATACTCTTTAGACAGTACAATAGCAGGGTTAATGAATGCTCATAGTTAACTGACTACTAGATAGGAAGGTAGAATCTGTTGTCTAAAGACCAATACTCTTTAGACAGTACAATAGCAGGGTTAATGAATGCTCATAGTTAACTGACTACTAGCTAGGAAGGTAGAATCTGTTGTCTAAAGCCCAATACTCTTTAGACAGTACAATAGCAGGGTTAATGAATGCTCATAGTTAACTGACTACTAGCTAGGAAGGTAGAATATGTTGGTTAAAGACCAATACTCTTTAGAGAGTACAATAGCAGGGTTAATGAATGCTCATAGTTAACTGACTACTAGCTAGGAAGGTAGAATATGTTGGTTAAAGACCAATACTCTTTAGACAGTACAATAGCAGGGTTAATGAATGCTCATAGTTAACTGACTACTAGCTAGGAAGGTAGAATCTGTTGGTTAAAGATCAATACTCTTTAGACAGTACAATAGCAGGGTTAATGAATGACATAGTTGACTGACTACTAGCTAGGAAGGTAGAATCTGTTGGCTAAAGATCAATACTCTTTAGACAGTACAATAGCAGGGTTAATGAATGCTCATAGTTAACTGACTACTAGCTAGGAAGGTAGAATCTGTTGTCTAAAGCCCAATACTCTTTAGACAGTACAATAGCAGGGTTAATGAATGCTCATAGTTAACTGACTACTAGCTAGGAAGGTAGAATATGTTGGTTAAAGACCAATACTCTTTAGACAGTACAATAGCAGGGTTAATGAATGCTCATAGTTAACTGACTACTAGCTAGGAAGGTAGAATCTGTTGGTTAAAGATCAATACTCTTTAGACAGTACAATAGCAGGGTTAATGAATGACATAGTTAACTGACTACTAGCTAGGAAGGTAGAATCTGTTGGCTAAAGATCAATACTCTTTAGACAGTACAATAGCAGTGTTAATGAATGCTCATAGTTAACTGACTACTAGCTAGGAAGGTAGAATCTGTTGGCTAAAGATCATTACTCTTTAGACAGTACAATAGCAGGGTTAATGAATGCTCATAGTTAACTGACTACTAGCTAGGAAGGTAGAATGTTAGTAAAATACCAATTAGTCTCACGACACAAAAATCCTAAATGATACTTCTAACAGATTTAATATCAATTACTCATAATAATCTAAAGAAATTATTAGTCTTCGTGTGAGACCAGAATAAATAGGTCATCAATTTGTTGAAAACAAATATTGAACATAAAATACTAATATAATATGAAATGAAATACAAATGTACTAATTTAATTGCTAGTTGGACCCACTAGTTGTACTAGCAGGTTGTCTATATTGTTTAGCACAGTAAATCTGCCTCAAAAAGTCAAATATAGTTGCGAAGACATAATACCCTCTGCAAATACAGTTTTCAATAATTTTACACATGTTTAGATGTGTCAGATTTGAACTTTGCAGCTTCGCTAAGTACATCGTCATAAAGACATGGATGGGAAATACCCTTTTTGGATCAGACCTCTGCATGCAGAATTGTATTCAAATACAAGAACATTATAGCGCTAATCAAATTTTGTGAACGTTTTCAATAATTTATGAAAACGGTATTCTTGGTGTATCATTAAAGAAAGAAATATTATTACAAATACGTGCAAAACTAACTAACTGAGAGATGTAAACACCATCCAAAAGAAAAATTTACGAAAATGGAGGAAAAATCGTCTCTTTTGTCTTAAACGCGTGTGTTAAATTTACCTTGATAATATAAAACAAATGATATGAGTCGCTTGTAATATTAGCCTTATTCAACGCAAGTTCCTTGGGATAAATTTAACAAACATCAGAAAATGAGGATTGCTTACAGATAAGATATCGTCTAAGTATCTACAATAATTGCCGAATAACTAATTTCAGTGAGTGCTTAGAAGGGTGTTTTTGTAGTTTAGCTATAAATTGAGATTCATGTCAGTATAAAACCAAAGCAGCAATGAGAGGAGCACAATTCGTTCACCATTGGAATTCCAACAATTTGACGAAAACAATTATTGCCAAAGCTAACAAAAATATTGTATGTATTTGGAAATATTGATGCGAACAAACTAAATAATTCTGACCTCCGTTCATATGAATTTAAAAACATCTAAAGGTGGTTTTATACTAAGGGTGCGACAGCGATGCCACGAGCAATACAATTGTTGCGATGGAGAAGCGATACCATTGCGAAATCATTGCTTTTTTGTCGCGTCGCTACTATCGTTTTTAGTTCGTGTTGCCTAGTGATTTTGATAATATTTTTTTATGATTTCAGATGGCAATTACTCAGCGACGGTAGCGATATCGCTAGAAAGTTAAAATAATTTCAACTCTGCTGCGACAGCTAGCAATAATCATTGCGACGGAAATTTTCGCTAGCAATGGTCAGCGATGACGTGCGTTGTCGCTGCGATGGGGTAGCGATGTTGAAATCGACATTGCAAATCCGTCGCATCGCTGTCGCACCCGGAGTATAAAGTAAACCCATCTTTAATTCTAGACATTACGTGAATCACGCTCCCCACAACATATTAATTGCTGGTATGAATTAGCAGTATCAAAAACTAGTCTCAAATCAAACACAGTAAGTTGTTTAGAAAAAAAAACTAAAATTACAATGAATTCTATTTTATTGCTTTATAACGCTTTGGAGGAAATATGGGTATTTAATTCAAACAATACAACGAGTGTCTTCATATCGTTATAGCTGTATTGATTTAACCAAAGGATGCCGAAAGATGTGGTAGATATTATAGGAAGTTCGTGTGTTATAAATAGAGGGCTGTGGTTTTAATAACATATGATACTACTTCTTTTGTACTTTTTCTATGTTCAGAAGTAATTACGAAATACAAATGTTACCGACATGACTTAAAGAAAGCAAAGAAATTTAGCTCGATTATACAGATAATGTGTAAATATTTTTTTTTTCGTTGTTCATACAGTACCAACTCCTGTGTCATTGTATGCAAAAAAAGACAGATCTCTGCCCGAGTTTTATTAATATTGATGTTTATTCCATGTGTCATGGTTCACATGAACTGGGTGAAATGGCGTCCATTTTTTTAAAACATTTTTCCCACTTCAAGTATTGCTCTGACAAACAACACAAACACACAAATAAAACAAGCTCTGGCGACAGTACACACAGATAAAACTAAAGAACGCAAGCTCTGACAACAGGATCCAGGCCCCAAGAGCAGATATAAAAGAACGTAATATCTGACAACAGTACAAACACAAACTCTGGTAAACCACACAGATAAAACTAAAGAACGCAAGCTCTGACAACAGGATCCAGGCCCCAAGAGCAGATATAAAAGAACGCAAGCTCTGACAGCAAGATCCAGGCCCCAAGAGCAGATATAAAAGAACGCAAGCTCTGACAGCAGTACAAACACAAAATAAAACAAGAACACATGCTCTGACAACACGACAACACACAGATAAAATAAAAGAGCATACGCTGACAACAGGATCAAGGCCCCAAGAGCAGGTATAAAAGAACGCAAGCTGAAAAGAAGGTCCAGGCTCCAAGAGAACATATGTGAGAATACAAGCGCTGACAACAGAATCCGGGCTCCAAGAGCGATATAACAGAACACAGGTTCTAACAACAGGATTCAGGCTCCAAAGGCAAATATGTGGTTATTTATAGATGAAATCATTTCAACAGACAGTACGAATACTTGGAAATATTGCCCTTAATTACTTTCCTATCCAAGAAGGTTCCAGTTATGTGTAGCAATGAACAAACATATTTTTACTTTATGCAGATATTGTGTTATGTGTTTCTAGAATTCAGTTTACTTTTTAGTATTTTCGCCATATTTTAAAAACATTCCTCATTTTTTAAATTTTACTCGGTGGTTTAGTTCGAGTGTTTTCATTTTCTTTTTTTCTTTTTTTCTTTTTTTTTGTGATACATAATCATAATGTCTTTAATTTGCCAAAATTCCAACAATAAATAAATATTTAATATGGGTGACTTTAAAAGCTACAACTAGTCTTTTTATTATTATTTTTTATTATCTTAGATGTGTTTTAAAACACGTATACCAAATAAACCTAGCTTTAACTGACTATTTTAGTCTTCGGGAAAAAGACATCCAACTGTTATGTAATACTAAACATACAGCTTGTATCCTTTGTTACACCCAAAAGTAGAATCTGAAGAACAATATATCAACTTCTCGGAAACGGAAAATGGTTTTCATTATTGTTGTAATTGTCTTAACGAATTTTATTTAGAAATGGATGTTGATATCGTTACCTGAACCAAAACAGGAATTGTACTCTTTAATAATTCATAAATCACGAATTGTTCGATACAATCTGAAATCTGGTTGGTAATCTCGGTGAACGTTTCTATTTTTAACTTTCACAGAAGTATCGTTTTCAAAGCAACTTTCACTTAAAAGCAAGTTTATGTTTCAATCTTCTACCTGGTTTTCAATTAGACTTCTAAATTTCATAGCAAAGGTTGGAACATATATTAAACTTCAAATGTCAATCAATTATTTTTTTGCCATTTTAAGAAATTTCCACATTTACTAATGGCGACAACCAGATTGGATTGAGGGCGAGGGTAGGGATGTCACACATACATTTGATTGTCTCAGTTTTCTGAGAAGATATTAATGTGAATTTTTGCATTTAAATACCTTATAAGTCGACCTCAATAAATATTTCACAAACGAAAAATACACATAAGAATTTTTGAAGTACTCATTGTCGTGCAGCTGCAGTTTAAATTTTAACTAATGTTGGCTTAAAATAAATCAGCAATAAGTAATTAAACAGACATTTCTATTTTTAGTAATTGTGGTCATCGTAGAAGGCATGCAGGGCTGTTAAATATAAATTGTCCACACAATCCGCCCACGGACCATCTCAGTCTAATTTGGTCTCATTTGGATCAATAGTTTCTGAGGAAAAATTTAATGTGATTTTTTTTTATCAAAATATACCAAATTTGCATAATCAGTATTAATTGGCTACAAAAAATGCAGCAGTTAAAATTTGAGCTCATTTTGACTTGTTTTAAAGCAGCAATATATAATTAAAGAAATTTCCATTTTTAGTAACAGCCGCCATCTTGAATGGAGGGTGGGCCTGTGGGACTAATTTTGAAAGGATGTCACCCAATAACAATCACCGCCAAATTTGATTTAGTTTGGTTCAGGTGGTATAAGAAGAGAATATTTAAATGTGAAAAAGATTTACAAACAAATGTCACCCGAGTGTTGGCAAAAGATCACATTGGCGAGGTGAGCTAAAAAAAAACTCAATAAAAAAGCAAATGAATGCAGATATGATAATTTTATGTGATCATAAAATGGACACTACAAACAATAACAATAATATTTTTACATTGTTAATTTTTGTATTCTTTATTAATTAATGCTCTTTTATACCCGTATAGGGCTGGCAGCATAAAACAAACATACAAACATGGATATATATACATACACAAACATGAACATACATTAAAACAAAGATAATAATTATGCAGCAATACAAATGTTAACAAACAAAACCCTTACGTTGGTGTATTAATGTACTTTACATTGTTCTGTTTGTGATTAAGTTCCTTACTTCATTCATATTGTTATCATATTGTTACCCAGTTCCAAGTTAAGATTGCTCCAAATATTTCAATATTGTTTAACGCCAAATGGGTCACATTTTCAACTATTTCATTGCGTTAAGTACTATGTATTAGACCAACACGCTATGTTGTATTTTTACAGTGCTAGCTCAGTAAAGCAGCAGTCCGCGGGTACATATCGCTCCACACGGACACATTGTCCTGTAGTCCGCGGGTACATATCGCTCCACACGGACACATTGTCCTGTAGTCCGCGGGTACATATCGCTCCACACGGACACATTGTCATGTAGTCCGCGGGTACATATCGCTCCACACGGACACTTGTCCTGTAGTCCACGGGTACATATCGCCCCACACGGACACATTGTCCTGTAATCCACGGGTACATATCGCTCCACACGGACACATTGTCCTGTAGTCCACGGGTACATATCGCTCCACACGGACACATTGTCCTGTAGTCCACGGGTACATATCGCTCCACACGGACACATTGTCCTGTAGTCTGCGGGTACATATTGCTCCACACGGACACATTGTCCTGTAGTCCGCGGGTACATATCGCTCCACACGGACACATTGTCCTGTAGTCCGCGTGTACATATCGCTCCACACGGACACATTGTCCTGTAGTCCACGGGTACACATCGCTCCACACGGACACATTGTCCTGTAGTCCGCGGGTACATATCGCTCCACACGGACACATTGTCCTGTAGTCCGCGGGTACATATCGCTCCACACGGACACATTGTCCTGTAGTCCACGGGTACATATCGCTCCACACGGACACATTGTCCTGTAGTCCGCGGGCACATATCGCTCCACACGGACACATTGTCCTGATTTCAAAATAACCGCTCTTTGTTCATACTTCTAATGAAGATTGCTTAGCGGAGAAACAACAAAAATAATTTTACATAGTCTTTGGGCAAGCTTGGTTTGACCTGACCGGGCCTCGAACCCACCATCTACTGCACTCGAATCATTATACCGCCGATGTCGTTACATGTATATTTCAGTAGACAACATAATTTGATTTATATTATTATCATAATCTCAATAGACCATTTGCACATTTTTTACTTTGATTTTAAAATAATAAAGGACGAAGTCTTTTTAACGGTAGGCTGTCCGATTTTTCCTCCTTTCTATATTGATAGCCAAATATCTGTTCACCGGAAGTTTAAAAAAAAAATAGATCAATTGATATTTAGAAATGCAAAAGAAATATATTTCAATGAAAAATTCCCAATTCTTTAATTATTAACTCTATGCAAAATCAAAATAAACTTGAATAAAAAAAATTCTTTCTACGAAACTCTCGACGGAAGAGTGGTGTAGGTAAAATGAACAGAACAGCCATAGCAAATCGGCTACAAAATTCATTCAAAATAAAAGATAATAACTTGTATGGATCATCGTATTATTGAAATTTTAGGGCTTCGTCCTTCAAACAGGTTGCCTGTCTCATATTACGTTTTACCGGTGTTTTTTTTTCCTATACGGCGGACAAAGACCAAGGGGTACCTTTTCATGCAAAGTTCAACGTAAATAACATATATTTCTCCCATGTATCCAATTGTAAATTTTCTATGATGCTCTGATTATTTACAAGATTCAAATATCTACAAATTCTGAGAACATTATACTCTCAAATTCGTTATCCTTTTCCATTGCTCCTGCCAGACCGGAACCATTTTTCCCGTCATAAGGGAAATAACTCATATAAAAATGTATAACACCTATAATTTTAGAATCAAATAAGGAATGTGCAAATGATCTGTTGATTGCATAATTTTTTTTCTGTAACTGTTTTTTTTTGTCTTTCTAAACTTGTGACGATTATCTTTTTATGCTTGAGCCTCGCGACATGCCCATAATATTGATCCCCATCGCTGATCTTAATTGTATGATGTTCTTTAATTTGTTGGTATACCATGTTTGTGACAACTTTATAATTTATACATATCTTTAATAATTGATAATATTCAATGTTGTCCAAGGGAAAAAAAGAAATCTGTTTTTGTTAGATATGCACAAAAATTCACCCGCTATTCTTTTTTTAAAAGCTAAATCATATTTCATCAAATTTCACTATTAGTTATAATAAAACACAATCATATTTAAATTGTGAGAGAATTAAACCGAAAGATTCTAAAAAAAATAAGGATTAGTTGGGGGAATATTAACTTTCATATCAAAATAAAGCGTCTGAAACTTTAAATAATCAGCCGTAAACGGTTAGGGTTATGGTGTTTAACGCCACTTTCAACAATATTTCAGTTATATCGAGGTGGTCAGTTTTATCGGTGGAGGAAACCGGAGAAAACCACCGATCTGTAGCAAGTCACTGACAAACTTTATCACATAATGTTGTATCGAGTACACCTCGCCGTGAGCGGGATTAGAACTCACAACTTTAGTGGTGATATGCACCGATTGCATATGTTGTTATAAAACTAACTACCATACGATCACAACCACAACGGCACTAAAAGAAAATAAATAGGACCAGAAATAAATGTCTATATTATAAGACTAATTAATTTTAATAATCTAAATATATATTTTTGTAAACAATATTAAATTAAATTTAATTCGGTAGAAATCTTTTAACCTCTTACTATTTATTAGTTTTGGTGGGATTTCTTCCTTAATAATAACGGAAATGATACACATTTATATATATATATAATCGTACATATACACTTACCTCTGAACGTCAAGAATAGGAACCACAGGGCAAATGTTTTCATTACACGTATTCTGTTATACAACACAAACAACTATGACACGGCTTATGATATAAAAATTACAAAAAACGAATAATCCGATTCTTTCTGTAACTATGCATTTTAAAATTATCTTTGAATCATGCCGTACGTCTTTTAATGTCCTCGCGTGATTTATCGCAGAAATTGAATGATATCTCGCCTCACGAGGTGTAATTAAGAAGCTGTTGATATTGCAATTTACCAATTATTTCTAGTAGTTTGTCATTATCTTAATAGATCTAATCAAACGTCATTAAAAATTCATAAAATTACATCTCTTATCAACAAGCGATTATCTAATCACGACTGCTCGTAAACACAGACAAATAAAACAAATAAAGATGACGAAAGCATTTTTATATCCAAAAATAAACATTTTCTTTGACAGTTTTTAAATCTGGTTATAAAACCGTTACATTTCCTTTTGAAATTATTGCGCGATAAATATAATAGAAAATCAAAGATATACATCCGCGTTTGGACAGGAAAAAAAACACTTTAGACAAGGACTAATAATAATGGAACAGTCAATGCTTAAATAAAAATTAAATTTGTTCTGAGGAAAATTGTTTTAAGTTGAACAATATAGTGTACATGTACTGAACGTCTTCAGCATGGCGCGTTACATTTGGGGATTAAGAAATGTTACATTGAATTTTCCGGGAATTTTTTTTATTACATTTGAAAGACATAGATTTAGTCAACCCCTCCTAAAAGAGAATAGTATACGATTTGAATTTATTGCAACTTTTACATAAAAGGATTTAACAAAGGAACATCAATTCTTACTCAATTCCAGGATTGGTGGTTAGGAGCTTGGTTCGAACTCTCAACGTTAGTGGTGATAGGCACTAATTGCATAAGTAGTTATAAATTGAACTACCATACGATCCCTACCACGACGGACACTTCCAGGAATGGTGTTCATGATACTACATGTATATATATATGTGTGAATGTATTAAATTTGGAAAATAACAGCAGTTTATATGCATGCTTAATAGTAAACAACATGAGATTGGCATCACAACATGCGATTCAAATCTCGTCACACTATTCACAAAAGTTAGCACAATAAATGAATGTATCCTGCTCTAATTCCCATTTTGTTGGTGAGAAGGGGATCACTTAACTGATACACTGTTTTTAAATAAATATCATATATACTTTATTTACCTGTCGCGAAAAAATGCACAAATATGGTGGAAATACGCGCAAATATAACGGTCAAACGCACAAATGTAATGCGCCACAAGTTGAGATTGTGTCAAAGGTTGGACATAAAATGTTAGTGTCTCATTACTATGGTGACATGTCACACTCGTGGCCTGTTATAGTCAACGACAGCTCAAAAAAGGAGCAGGTAATGATAGCGAGCATGTCTTTGTTGCGTCTTGCATAGATGAATAATAACTGAGAAGGGTATGTGTCGCGGTTGGCTGACGGATAGATTTAGTCCTTTCAGTATTAGGAATAACAATTGTATCATTAAATAGACTGGAACTACTCAGGTTTGGAGAATAGAAATGCCACCAGTTATGGCAGTAAGTTGGAAAAACACCTAAGTGGCAGTTTGGTATTCTACCGGTGAATGAAAATGGAACATTATTCACACTAAGTTATGTTAATACAATGTAATTATAATAATCTTAACTATGATTTATTTCGATTTAATTATAAAGCCAATCATGGCTTGTGGTTTTGAGTGCGAAATGTACCTCATGTCTTTCTTTAATGTCCAATTAAAACATGTAACAGACAGACTCTTTTTTGAATACTTCAAATTTACGGAGCTATATATATAGATATAATCGTATACGGAAACGAAAATTTAACAATAGCACAAATTGATGACATCTTTACAGCAGTTCAAACGTTCATAAGTAATACCGGTAGTCATAGCTTTGATTGATCGTAACATGCAAGCGATACCGTCATTAGTTCTGGGGTTTTTTCTTTGTAAAATCTCTTTTCTTTACTGTAAATGTGACTATAGTTACGGTTAATTGCACATATACATTGTTCTAATATGTTTTTCTTACGATTTTTGTCATTGAATGTGATATGCTGTAAATTGTGAGTAGATGGACATTAATAGTGTTATGTACGGAAGCGTATTAGGGCCACATTGACACTTTTTTATTTTTTATTTTTCACACTTTAATCTGTAAATTTTACACTTTAATCTGTAAAATTTACACTTTAATCTGTAAAATTTACATTTTAATTTGTAAATTTTACACTTTAATCTGTAAAATTTACAATTTATTAATCTGTAAAATTCACACTTTAATCTGTAAATCTTGGATTGGACCCGGACCTGCCTGACACAATTTTGAAAGGGGACCACCCAAGGACCATTGTGACCAAGTTTGGTTTTAATTGGCCCAGTAGTTTCAGAGGAGAAGATCTTTGAATGAAAAGTTTACGACGGACGGACGACGTACGCAAAGTGATGGCAAAAGCTCACCCTGGCTACATCCAGGTGAGCTAAAAAGAGTCGTCAAAGTCAAATTTGTCAGATTGCTCGTATGTTGAAATTCATATACCACTATGGGTCTGTACATGCTCCAGGACAGTTTGAAAATCAAAAACATAAAAACTCAGTAGATATCTCTGAACAACAACCCATGCCAAAACAATCAAAGCCTAAGATCATTCTCATGGGAACATCTAATACCGAGCATATCAAACCAGAAAAATGGTCAAAATATATGACAGAAAAGGAAACAACATACACAATCAAGGAGGCCAAGGAAAAACTACTTCAGTATGTATCATCAGATAATGATATTCCATCAGTCATAGTGTATCATGTCCTTACCAACGACTTCAAATCAATGGAAGCTAGTCAGTGTGTTAATAGAATGTCAGATCTTATCAATGTGTCCTTAGAAAATTTTCCAAATACTAAAATAATAGCCTCTCTTGCAACACCTCGATCAGATAACAATGATTGGAATAATAATGCGGAGCTTATAAATGTAATGTTGAAACAAAAGTATAGAAATCATGATAAAGTGTATCTTTCTGATAATAGTAATATAGGCGTGGATGGATTTCCAAAGAAAAACATGATACATGAAGATGGCTATCATCTCACATCAGAAGGTGTAGCAATGTTAGCTGCAAACATCAAACATGCAATTGATAGAGTGTCACAGGCGTCCGGTGATTCTCGAGGAAGCCCGACCCGACAAGGAGGTTTATCGTACCGTGACAATTTCCAGAGGAATAGACGAGAGGATTATTCTCACCGAGGTGGTTATTTTTCACGAGGGGGCTCACAAGGCTCTTTCCATAGATATAACAATCCAAGATATAACCAAGGAGGAAATCGAGGTGATATAAGTGGAGTTGGACCTCGATTTCAACGATTTGGACGTTGGGACTGAATTTTAAATTTTATTCTTGTACATTCTAAATTCAGGTTTTTGATATTGTATATTTCCAGATTTTTTTTTTTTTTTTTTTTTTTTTATGTTTTTGTTCTTGTATTATTATTATTTATTTTTTTTCAGAAAAAGGTTACTGCTTGACTAGTGATCATATTTTGCTGTCTTAACTTTTTGTATACATACAAGTTTCAAAATATATTAAATATTACTTCAATCTCACAATACCTGTGTTCACAGAGAAAAGTGAGAATATAGATTTAAAGAGAAACTTGATTACTAGTACCTAAATAATAAATTCATTTATTGCCCTATTAGTAAATTTCACAACTGGTGAACTGTTTAATACTATAGATATGACTAATAATTAAGATTTTATCTATACATTATTCTTTTATACATGTACATTTCCCCAATTTATCCATATCTGGAATAATTATGGTGAATTTTATTGATACTTGTTTAAATATTTGCGCATGGAATGTGGGGGGTATGGTAACGCCCACCCTCGATAAATCTAAAGACAAAGCTTTTATTGACCAAATCAAAAATTTTGATATTATCTTATTGTCAGAGACCCATATTGGATACGATACTAATATTAATATTGAAGGTTTCTTTTATTATTCTTTTTGTAGAGAAAACTCAAACAACAACAGAATCTTTGGAGGATTAGGTATTTTAATCAAGAAAAACATAAGAAAAGGAATAGCATTATTACAAAATTATAGCTCTGAATTTCAATGGATGAAACTTAGGAAAGATTATTTTAATCTTAAGAATGATATATTTCTATGTTTGGCATATATTGCCCCAAATTCATCAAAATTTAATAATAACACTGATTATAGTACTCTTGAACTAATTGAAAGAGATATTGTTGAAAAATATGGAAACCAAGGGGACATAATAATTGGTGATAGTACTGGAAAATATACCTGTTTTAATTATGCCGGCTGCAGTGTAGTAGATTTTTTTATACTCTCTGAACGATTACTGGAGGATATTTTATACATGTCTGTATCAGACTTTATCCCTCTACTGTCAGACTGTCATTGTAAAATATCAATGAAGTTGTTATCATCATTTCAAAGGGAATACAAAAATAAGTATATTTGGAACCAGGATTCTCTAGAAAGGTTTCAGGCATATTTTACTCATCCAAGTGTCAAACAGGAATTAAGCTCATTTCTAGAATCTAATATTGAACCTAACGAAACCAGCATAAATAAGGCTTCAACTGCTCTTTGTGAAATCATTGATAAAGTTGCAAATATTACACTTAAGAAGAAGGTCAAAAAGAAAAAATGTCAAAATAAGAATTGGTATGATTTTGATCTTAGGAAACAAAGGAAATTATTAAATGAAAAAGCTCTATTGATGTCAAAATATCCCAAAAACCCTTTTATTAGAGGTGCTTTTCACAAAAGTAATAAAGAATTTGCTAAACTAAGAAAGCTTAAAAAGAGAGAATATACTCAAAACATATTAGACAAATTGGATAATCTCCAAACCAATAACCCTAAAGAATATTGGAGGCTAGTTAACTCCCTTCGTAGTAATGTAAAAGATGATCTGGTTAGTAACATAGATTGCAATACCTGGTCAGATTATTTTTCGAATCTATCTAAAACCCCTGCTGTAGACATAGAAAGAATAGATGAAATTAATAAGAAAATAAATGATATGAAAAATGACCCTAATTTCTCCTCTTTTTCTAATCTAGATTTTAGAATAACTACATCTGATTTAAGTAAGGCTCTCAACAAATTAAAAAAGACTAAACGTCCAGGATTGGATACAATAACTAATGAAATGCTGAAAGAAGCGCAGATATATTTAAATCCATTGTTTCTTAAACTATTTAATGCAATATTTATAGCAGGTATTTACCCAGAAAAATGGTCTGATGACTATATTACACCCATATTTAAATCTGATAATTCAAGATTGCCCCAAAATTATAGGGGGATAACTATTACTAGTTGCATCGGTAAATTGTTTAATATAATCTTAAATAATAGACTAGATAAGTTCTTACTAGAACATAATATTATCCACGAAACCCAAATTGGTTTCTCCAAAAATTCTAGAACCTCAGACCACCTTTTTGTGCTAAAATGCCTTGTAGGTAAGTATATTAATTCAGGAGGAAAACGTTTATATGCATGCTTTGTCGACTTCCATAAGGCTTTCGACACTGTTATACACTCTGGTATAAAATGTAAATTACTGCAGTGTGGAATAAGCGGATTATTCTATAATATTTTATGTAGCATGTATAGTGCACAAAATAAGATATCTGTTAAAATCGGCGATAGATTAACAGACCCGTTTATTCAAGAGATAGGAGTCAGACAGGGTGATGTTTTGAGCCTAACATCTTTAAAAAAAATTCTGAACGATTTTTCAAAAACTTTAGATGAATATGATAATGATTCACATGTATGTTTATCAGGGAAGAAAATTAGTTCTCTATTATATGCGGACGATCTCGTACTTTTTTCTAGCACACCCAGAGGGTCTGCAAAATAAATTGGACCATTTACATAAATACTGTAAAGAATGGTGTTTAAAAGTTAACATTAACAAATCTAAAGTGATTGTTTTCAATAAAACCGGTAGGGTGATGAACCATAATTTCAAAATTGATACTGAAAACCTAGAATGTGTAAATAAATATAAGTACCTAGGTGTCATCCTATCTGCCTCTGGAACATTTAAGGAGGCGAGAACTGTTTTGTTTAATAAAGCAATGAAAGCATCTTTTAAATTATATAAAGATTTAAAGAATGCTGATCCCCCAATTAAAACCTTACTACACCTTTTCTATCATATGATTAAACCCATTGCCATTTATGGTGTTGAAATATGGGGGTTACTTACCCCAGCAATGTTAAAGAAAAAGCTTGAACTGTATGACCTATTCAAGGATTGGGAATACGAGAAACTCAATCTTACATTTTGTAAATATCTACTTGGGGTAAATAAAAGAAGTACCAATATTGCTGTTTTATCAGAATTGGGTAGAATGCCACTTTTTATATCACATATTACTGCTATGTTTACATTTTTACATGGATTAGAAAACTCTGACAGCAATTCTTTAGTATATCATGCACTGAAAGAAAGTATATCATTGCACACAAGTAAAGTTAACTGTTGGTTCTCCACTATAAGTTGCTTGAGAGAAAAACTAGGATTAGACCTAGATGTTTGTAAGAAAATGAAATTATATAAATTTAAAGTAGAGCTAAAAAAAAGTACTAAGAAAAAACTTTATGATATATTGGCACAAAATAAAGGACATTTCCATAAATACTGGCAAATTATGCACATATTTTACTTATAAAGACACTTTTAAATTTGAAGAATATTTACATATAAAAAAAATTTACATACAGGCAAATATTATGCAATTTTAGAATCAGTGCCCATAGTTTACGAATTGAAACTGGTCGCTACGAAAAAACTAAAGACAGTTCTGGAAATTATTCAAAATTGGAAAAGGAGAATCGGATATGTAGATTCCGTAATCTACGTATGGTAGAGGATGAATTTCACTTTTTACTAAATTGTCCTTTATATAGTGATATTAGACATAATGTTATTGATATTATGCAAAGAAATTGTGATAATTTTCATCACCTTTCTGAAAAAAAAAATTTTGTATGGATTCTAACAAATAAAGATAATAATATACTTTTAAAATTATGTGATTTTTTATTGAAAGGGTTTAACTTGAGAACAGTTACGTCTATATGACCAACAGGATATACTTTATAGTGGTTTAGGGTTACAATTATTTTATATTATAGTTTATTTTATCAACTTGAATACATTTACATTTGTAAATAATATTATCATCAGGATATTTGTGTTTTAATTTATCTGATTTATTAATAACTCTTCATAATTGTCAGTGTTAGCATTTATTATTGTGCTTTGACTTAAATTTTTTTCCATCAGCTGTGGTATCAACCCTAGAATAACATTATATTACAAAATATGTCATGTCTTCTTTATTTGGTTTTTTTCATTCTTTTATATGTTGATCTTTGTATGCCCCTTGTGGGCCCAAAATTGGAAAAATAAAAATTCTTGATTCTTGATTCTTGATTCTTATACCCCACGCAATGAAGTTGCGAAGGGTATAATGTTTTTAACTAGTCCGAGAGTCCGTCGGTAATGTTTTTGTGAGCGATTCTCCTCTAAAACTATTGAACGGAATTTCTTGAAACATGGTAGTTCTTAAGAACATGACATGAAGATATGCATATCGACAGGAAATTTTGATCCGATTATTTTTCTAGGAGTTATGCCCCTTTGAACTTAGAAAATTCGAAATATATACTACTGAAACAGTTTGTGATCGTTTCTTCTCTGAAACTACTGAACGGAATTTCTTGAAACTTATTAGTTATTATGGACATAATATGTAGATGTGCATAGCGATAGGAAATTCTTATCCGATTATTTTCCTATGAGTTATGCCCCTTTGAACTTAGAAAATTCACAATATTTACTACTCAGTTTGTGAGCACTACTTCTGAAACTACTGAACAGAATTTCATGAAACTTGGTAGTTATTATGGACATAATATGTAAATGTGCTTTCGACAGGAAATTCATTATTTTTCTCTGGATTATGCCCCTTCGAACTTATAAATTTCGCAATATAAACTACCGAAACAGTTGGTGAATGCTACTTCTCTGAAACTACAGAACATAATTTTATGAAACTTGGTAGCTAGTAAGGACATAATATGTAGATGTGCATATTGACTGGAAATTCTGATATCTTGATTTTTCCAGGAGTTATGCTCCATTGAACTGTTGTCCCTTTTGAGTGTCCAATATGGGTGCGTGTGGTATGTGAGCGTGTTCACTAAGGTTCTTTCATTGCAGCTGCTTATATAATATTCTTGTCATTATGGCAGACATGGCTATTTTCAATATCAACCAGGTGAGCAATTCAGGCTCCTAGGAGACTCTTGTTAGAATTCAAGACCTTATAAAATGAAGTTAACTAAGTTGTTACAACAAGTTCTAATAAAAAGTTGTTATAACAAGATATTAAGTTATAATAACAAGTTAGCTAAGTTGTTAATATAACAAGTTAGCTAAGTTGCTATAACAAGTTAGCTAAGTTGTTATAACAAGTTAGCTAAGTTGCTATAACAAGTTAGTTAAGTTGTTATACCAAGTTAAAAATGAAACTACCTATGGTACTAACAGGCTTCCGTACGTAGCATTGTAACTGAACGGTCATATCATGGTGTTATGCATATGATACAGAAAAGGATGACTTGTTCAAGGTTGTAAGTCATAATAACTGAGATGTTAACAAGAGGCTCCTAGGAGCCTGAATCGCTCCCCTGGATGTATATGAATATT
Source organism: Bathymodiolus brooksi (assembly GCA_963680875.1). Taxonomy (NCBI): domain Eukaryota; kingdom Metazoa; phylum Mollusca; class Bivalvia; order Mytilida; family Modiolidae; genus Bathymodiolus; species Bathymodiolus brooksi. The sequence goes on along the minus strand of OY804579.1, from coordinate 7,564,651 downwards.
AGTGGAACAGCAACAAACAAAATTGTAGAGATTTTATGAAATAAGAGTTTTCCCACATGGTTTCAATGACAACTTTGAATGACCACAGCTGCAACAGGAGCCTTCTGAACAGTTCTAAAAGTTGACAGCTTAGATAAGCCATTGTTGTTAACAATCCTATAAAGTTTCAAAGCATTGGAGCCTAGTTTCAGATAAGTTAAATTTTGAAAATTGGCCAATCAGAAGCTAAGATTGACTCTGGTGGCCATCTTGTTCCATCAAATAGAACCAAAAATGGATCGTTTGTAGAGGTCCTCTCATACACCATTCCTGCCAAGTTTGTGCCCCGTTTTACTAAAGGTCGTAAGTCCTAAGTTCGGTTGTAACTCCCTATCATTCTATGCAAATTACGACCGATCATAAGTCGTAAGTCCTTTAGTAAAACAGGCCCCAGGTTACCATTTTACAGATTAAAGTGTAAATTTTATAGATTAAAGTGTGAAGTTTACAGAATAAAGAGTAAAACTTACAGATTAAAGTGTGAATTTTGCAGATTAAAATGTAAAATTTACAGATTAAATTGTAAATTTTACAGATTAAAGTGTAAATTTTACAGATTAAAGTGTGAATTTTACAGATTAAAGTGTAAATTTTACAGATTAAAGTGTAAATTTTACAGATTAAAGTGTAAATTTTACATATTAAAGTGTAAAATTTACAGATTAAAGTGTGAATTTTACAGATTAAAGTGTAAATTTTACAGATTAAAGTGTAAAATTTACAGATTAAAGTGTGAATTTTACAGATTAAAGTGTGAAAAATAAAAAATAAAAAAAGTGTCAAAGTGGCCCCAATACGCTTCCGTAGTTATGACTTGTGCCCTATCTCATTTCATATATTAGAACAATAAAATGTTTTATTCAATGTATACAAACACACATTTCTATCTTTCAACTTTGGTATGTTACTTCTCTGTGGCAGGTGCAGTTTAATAATACCATTATGTTCTTGAAAACTTGATATCCAGAATTATCAAATTTTGAAAGAGTTACTTCCCTCAGCCTTTCGGGCTTTTGGAAATAACTCCTTCTCAATTAGATAATTATGGATATTAACTTTTCATGAGGGTCATCGTTGCACATTGCTAGATAATCGATTGTTTTGACTTGAAAGGGCTATTTGGTGGTGTTTTAACAGACTGGTATGTCATTAATGTACCTGATAAAACGACTAGATCAGATACGGAACCCCTAAAGCACTATTGATTTAACAGGGACCTATTGTAACAGTTGTACTGTTCTGGTTGATTAACTTCACAGGTGTATACAAGTTCGTAGCAGTTGAATTAACATGTTAAATTTTATGCGATATGTTCGAGTGAGGACGAACAATAGAAGCTCTGTTCATTTACATCTCCTTTTTTATGGAGAGAGTTAACGCTTTGTCTGTATTTGAAATTTTATAGTAAATTCTAATATGACGTCCTTTATTGGCTACACTTTGCCAAGAAATTCCCATCGGTATATATTTTTTTTTGCCCATGCGTATTTCCGGATAAATGGCCATACATCTTTAGTGATTTCGTGTATTTATACAGGACTATGATACACATATACATTAAAATTCCCTTAAAACGTTCATGTTGTTTCTCGAAAAGTTCATTTTCTGGGGGAAATAATAAATACTGACTTTTGTGAACTGTTAACTTCCGGTGACCTTGTTGAATGCTAGTTAAATTAACGCTTGGTTGTTGATTTATTTTACGATTTTTTTAGCATCTTACTTGTTTTAACTTAAGCTGTAAAATAAAATTCCATCAATTGGAAATGTCAGTTACGTAATTGCGGTTGTTTGTGTAAAAACAAATGTAAATGTTAGTGGATATCGTTATGATATGTATTTACAATCAATACAAATACTGGCTTCCACTTCAAAAAACAAATTAGATTTTTTATATATTAGAATTGAATAATTAATGGAAGCCAGAATTTGTATGACGTTTTACCATGGGTAACATGATTATTGCTGCATATTATTACCAGTTATCGTTTGAGGCCAATGGCCGAGCTCAGATCAGGTCACCTGGAGTCACAGGCATTTGATCCACATTTCCTTCTATTGACCTCACAAAGAGTAATTAATTGTATAATACCATGTGCTATTAAAAGTGGCGTTGAACACCAAAATCAATAAACATAATTAATAATTTGGGGGAACGATCCCCTTGATTTAAAAGTGCTTTCGTAAATATGAGATTGTGTTCATTCAAATCCAAAACATTATTACAAAAACAGGCAAAACGAAAAAGCTGAGAAATATTCCCTTTGTTGGTACAAAAGGGACATCATCGTCCAACATGGAAATATAACTGTAAGGAAATAACAGTCCGGTAATTTACATCCTTTTTTTCTTTTTTAAAAATTGGTCACTTATGATAATGTAATGATGATAAAATAATGAGTATATAAGATGGAAAACTGTACCAGCTTACTTATAAAAAATGCTGATAAGCAAATGATGTTTATTTTCAATCAAGAGCCGAATAGGGTCATGAACATGCAATACAATCATTTATATATAACATAAACATCAAAAGTATATAATAGGGACATAATACATTTGTGACAAGCCAAGAAAATTGTATTCTTTAAAAATATTCTTAGTACATTGGCACAAATAATGAAAATACGTGACAATATATACGTATTAACCTGTGCACATGACAAGATTGGACAATTATTACATTCAGTTTATATAGAACACAATTGTATTACAGACAGAGGGCTAACCTGGAAAACCTGCCTGTCATTATCATCTCTCATCAATCTTTATTTCCTCTTTTACAGATAATATAAAGCAATGCAAGAACAAACACAATAGACAACATATAGACATAGAGTTACAGGAAAAAAACAATATGTTATTAAGTAAACTTATTTTTATTGCCGTATTTAAAGATATTGAATTTGTGAGACTGCGGTAACAATCGGATAAAATGATAAGACTCATTTCCTGTAAATTAGTTATGGAGGTCAGTAAGAATTCAATTTGATCCTGGTCCTCCAGTATGTATTCTGGTATGGGCTTTCCTAGGATTGCACAAAGCAAACCTTTACTGGTAAGTTGGTCCAAATGCATGTGTAAGTGTACACCAAACTTTTCAACGATCAGATTCCAAAACGGGTCTGGTATTGTATTTAAATGTACACAGTCTACAATACAATGGTATATAGCCTATTACATTTGACACATAGCTTGTCTTGTTGTTGCGGAACACACCGTATATGTATAAGGGTCTGGTATTGTATTCAAATTTACACACTTTCACAGTCTACAATACAATGGTATATAGTGCCTTTGAATGGCCTTTTACATTTGGCACACACCCTATATAAGTAAGTGAGTCATTGTTGTTTAACGCCAACTCAGCAATGCTTCAGCTATATCATGGCGAGAACAAGTTAATTTTCAATGAGATGATGATGAGATCCTTTTTATACTAGACCAACTGGCGTAGTTGAATTTTTATAATGCTAGCTCACTGAAACAACAGTCCATGGATTCTGATTCCTTTAATTCTCCTTAATGATGCCAGCTTATCGGAGAAGTAACAAATACCAATGTTATAGTCTTTGGATTAACCCGATCGGGACTCGAACCCATGATCTACCGCACTCGAGGCGAGCACGCCAACCATTACATCACCGATGCGGTTCAAGTAGTATAAGTATTTTGGAAGCATAAAATGCATTGTTAAGGTCAGTACATAATAGGGACATAATACATTTTTTTGTCCTTTTTCTTTTCACCCTTGTGTTGTCTGTCCATCAATTTACGGTTTTTGATTACCCCTTTGGTACCTTCAAATTTTTCTTGTGAAAAGACAAAACAGTATTGTTCTTTTAAAAACCACTGTAAGCACATTGGTACAAAAAATGAAAATGTAAAATAATATATACATTACAGTGTATATGTTATTCAGGTTCTAGACAGCGTATATTTAATGTGACATTCCCCGCTTCGAATTTATACACCTCGGACCATCAGGAGAGTGGTATATAAATATTTCTACAATGGATACCTTTGTAACATCCAAACTTTGGTATACCGATTAATATAACCATTAAACATGACTAAAATATCGGCTTTGGTTCTCTACTTTTTTTTTTGTAATTTAGCTGTTCTACCAATTATTTAATCAATATCATACCAATGTAATCAACTTGTCGTTTTAATAAATCAGTATAATATTAAATAATTCATATCGTGTTACGTGCACAAGTTGGTATACTTCCGTTTTGTAACATTTAACATTGCAGTAAATTTCCAGAATCACGGGAGTATTACGTGGCAAGTTTAAAATATAACACCGTTGACATTTACAAACATGCACATGGACATGACGTCATCACAAGACAATAAACTGAAAGGTCCCTTATAACATAAACAATGTTTATATTGTAAGATTCAAGCATCAAGACAACAAGACATATGTATAATTAGGCAGTCCTCGGGGTGTCATTTTTAGCTTATCTTACTGGACATTCGGGCATGTAAAAATGGATTTTTCACAGACGGAATCTATTTAAACTTGACCCAGTATTAGAAAAAAAAATAATGAAGTGTTTACGATACTCTTGTTTTTTTCCAAGTCCTCCATAACATACAAATTCCATATGAATTATTATGAGTCGGTGTTTGTGCTATTATCTAATTTAAAAAACACAATGTATTAGAAATTTCAGCAAGGTCACATTTAAACAAAAAGAGAACAGGTACATCTTATTGTTTTATTTATTGAAAAACAATAACATAAAAAAGCAATGGTTGTTGCATATTTTGTTTAATATATTTTTCTTTTTGTGATACACATCGCCAATGAAAAAATGTATTAAAAAAAACAAAACAAAAAAACAACAACAACAGAGAGCTAATTTTAATTAGATTGAAATATTTAACAAATAGTTCATGGCACTAAGGTCCATATGGCAGTTTATGGACCGGGATGTCACCCACAAAATATTATATGGACCGAAGCGAAGCTGAGGTCTATATACTATTTTGTGGGTGACAGACCGGTCCATAAACTGCCATTTGGCCCGAAGTGCAATGAACTATTTGTTATATTATACTCAATACTTGCAAATATGTAAGATGACATGCTTTTGTTATTGTATATCTAAGACAAAAAACGAGTTCGGACAAAATCCGTAAGAAAACATTATATTGATCGGGCCCGGTCAATATACTAAAATATTGACCGGCTGCGCTAACAAAGACAAATAGGGAAAATAAAAACATAAAGTATATTATTATACCTCAGTATATACTTTCTTAAAGCTTTTTTAAAGAAATAAAAATGCTATTGTTTCACATTTTTAACACTGAGACTATTGACCAGTCCATAGTTTTCAAGACTATTGACCGCCGCTGAACTATTTACTGTTTTCAAAAATTTACAAAAATTTACAAAAAATTTACAAAAATTTCAGTTTTCATAAAATTTCATAAAATTTCAAAATTTTCGTTGAAGTCTACTTTCTCAAAAGAATCAAACTCTTATGAATGACTGGGGAAATAACAATGTCCATGAGACAATATTCAGATTTATAATGCAAAATACTGGCAAAAGATGCCTGATTTTTGAGGTGATCATTCAACTATGAGTCTAATGTTTTTCGGCATAATAAAATACTTATAGACTGTGTATTCGGGAATAGCAAGTTTGTTGTCCCCGAGACCCTGACTATTGACCGAGGTCAATAGTCAGTGTCTCGGTGACAACAAACTTGCTATTCCCTCATACCCAGTCAATAAGTATATAATATAACATAATATGAACATCCTTCATTCTTTTTTATGTCAATGCAAATCAAACTCACTAAGAAAGGACACATCACAGATAATGCTGAATTATTTTCCTGATATTACATGGTAGTTTATATAAATGATTTCATTCCTTCAACGTTTCATTTATAGCATCTAGCTGTGCCCTGAGCTCTCCCATTCTAAGTCCAATCGTCCTAACTACTGTCTCCTTCTGAAGTTCACTTATTTCCCCCAATAGTTGATTGTATTCGTCCAAAGTCCCTGTTACTGCTTGTTGTGCATCTTCTAAGTCAGCAGAAAAATATACCGTACCTTCACTCTCTCGCTGAAAATATTATAAATGTCATTAAAAGGTCGAAAGTTCAATTAACTTAATAAGCAGAGTAAGACCCACTGACCGGAAATAAACATAAACCAATATGTGCATGCATAAAATATTTGTCTATTCATTTACATGTAAAATGAATCTATGCCAATGAATTCACTGGAATCACGAGGGGGTATAAATAGGATCCAGTTATTCCACTCCACTGACAAAACACATCCGAATCCCGTGTTTTCACTACAAATTTTGATAAGGGGAAATTTTAGAATTATAGAGTGAGAGAAATTTCTCTCACTCTAAACAAAATGTCCTACCCTCCCATGAGACGAGAGGGAATTGGCGTCTGGTCTTTGGGGATTGTAAGTGACAGGCAGCTTGCAGCAAGTACTATTGTATAAGAGTTGTCGTTGGTGGCCCGTGGCAAGGCCAAATTTAATGGCCCTATTGATTTTCTCCGGTGTACTTTGGATATAAGTAAATGTTAAAGAAAACTGATGGGGCAATCAAAAATGGACAATCCAGAAACACTGGCAACATTGAGCACACAAGACACAGGACAAAGACAATCCAGAAACACTGGCAACATTGAGCACACAAGACACAGGACAAAGACAATCCAGAAACACTGGCAACATTGAGCACACAAGACACAAGACAAAGACAATCCAGAAACACTGGCAACATTGAGCACACAAGACACAGGACGAAGACAATCCAGAAACACTGGCAACTTTGAGCACACCAGACACAGGACGAAGACAATCCAGAAACACTGGCAACATTGAGCACACAAGACACAGGACGAAGACAATCCAGAAACACTGGCAACATTGAGCACACAAGACACAGGACGAAGACAATCCAGAAACACTGGCAACATTGAGCACACAAGGCACAGGACGAAGACAATCCAGAAACACTGGCAACATTGAGCACACAAGGCACAGGATGAAGACAATCCAGAAACACTGGCAACATTGAGCACACAAGACACAGGACGAAGACAATCCAGAAACACTGGCAACATTGAGCACACAAGGCACAGGACGAAGACAATCCAGAAACACTGGCAACATTGAGCACACAAGACACAGGACGAAGACAATCCAGAAACACTGGTAACATTGAGCACACAAGGCACAGGACGAAGACAATCCAGAAACACTGGCAACATTGAGCACACAAGACACAGGACGAAGACAATCCAGAAACACTGGCAACATTGAGCACACAAGGCACAGGATGAAGACAATCCAGAAACACTGGCAACATTGAGCACACAAGGCACAGGATGAAGACAATCCAGAAACACTGGCAACATTGAGCACACAAGGCACAGGATGAAGACAATCCAGAAACACTGGCAACATTGAGCACACAAGGCACAGGATGAAGACAATCCAGAAACACTGGCAACATTGAGCACACAAGGCACAGGATGAAGACAATCCAGAAACACTGGCAACATTGAGCACACAAGACACAGGACGAAGACAATCCAGAAACACTGGCAACATTGAGCACACAAGGCACAGGACGAAGACAATCCAGAAACACTGGCAACATTGAGCACACAAGACACAGGACGAAGACAATCCAGAAACACTGGCAACATTGAGCACACAAGGCACAGGACGAAGACAATCCAGAAACACTGGCAACATTGAGCACACAAGGCACAGGATGAAGACAACCACAAAACAAATAACACAACACCAGCACAGAAAACTAAAAAGATAAGCAACATGGACCCCACCAAAAAACCGGGGGTGAACCAAGGCATCTGCGAAGGGCAAGTAGTGCCTGCCTCATATAAGACATCAGTCGTATTATTCATAAAATAGCCAATATGCGTTGGACACAACTATCCGCAAACAAACACAACAAACATAAATTAGACAAGAGTTCCATACAGACAACTGAGGATAAATACGAACCGAACATCGTTTTTACGTGGAAATCGTAACGGACATCACAACAACACGGGCACAAGAGACACAGACAACTGACAAAAACACTACACAGACATCTAAAAGGATAAGCAACACAGACCCCTCCCCCCTCCAAAAAAAAAACGATGGATGAACTCATGTGGCGTTAAACACAATAAATCAAATCAAATCTTTGTAGATATATGCATTCCTATTTATTCTCTTTGATTTGTGATTTATTATTTGCTACATATACTTTCAGTTAAACTCTTCGAGGATTATTTAGCTGGAAAAAACATAAAGGGGCAGCTTAAGCCTAGCATAAACCTTCTGTCATATCAAGAAGAAGCCATGATTATCAAAATGTGTTTATCAGACATAAGAATGATTTCAGATAAATCAGAGGCTGAATTTCAACAATTCAATTACGGAAGACACAAAGGAAGGATGCTGATCAGTTTATTGTCCGCATAGACCACAAGCGATCGTGGCACGGACTTACCACCACCCTTTTTCAAACTTCACTGAGTTTGGTGCTGTTATGACAAATGTTCTACCTGTTTTGTTCAAATATTGTTATAAATACTGTTATAGTGACAGCCGGAAATTTTGAGCTGTAATGAAAGGGGGAGGTTTAGCGCTTTAAAATCTGATTCATCCCACCATTTCTTTAGAAATGCCTGTACCAAGTCAGGGTCATTACGGTTTTCACAGTTTTCCGGTTGTTGACTGATTTTGTCTGTTTATATACTTATGAATTTTGACTTCCCCTTTGTAAGATTGCTCGAAGTTCGGTAATTTTGTTATTACCCTTATTTTAAAAAAAAAAAATTTTTATTATTTCATCTCTTTTTCAATTTTATTGAAAATAAATTTGTAAACAGAAAGTTTGAAGAAAAAAAGGGGGGGTGGTAAGTCCGTGCCACGAGCGCCTGTGGACTATAGACCACCTGGTGTCTAGTATATTGTACAAGGAACAGGTCACTTCTACTCTAATCATTCTATCAAGCTCAAAGGGATGTAACTCTATTCTAAAGCTGAACACAATAAAGTTAAAATATATTAACATTAAGATAAAAGACACATGAACAGTAAACTAACCACATCGTCGAGTAATTCTCTTGCTTCTGTAAATTTCTCTCCAAGCTGATCCATCAACTTTTTCAACTGGTCATCGCTGACATCGGGCACCTTATTATGTAACCTTGAACTAGTTGTGATACACCTTGCACGATGTTGGTGTATGATTCTATTATCGATAGAGTTGTCGACAAAAGAAAAAAGTTGTAATTTGTTCTGTAGATCACTGACACTAAATGTTTTTCTTGACAGTCGGCAAATGTTTACAATTTGCCGGATTTGCCGGAAACACATGTTCCTTGCCATTTTACTGGTTTGTATAAAACCCATGTGACATTTCCGTAACATCATTGTTAGCTCCAATGGTGAAAGGCCGTGTGAGCTTTTGATACCTGGAAGCGTCAGTTGTCCGTCTTCGTCGTCGATTGGCTTTAATATTTCCCCTCTGTAACCAAGCAAGGTTTTGATGTTCCTTCGACGGTCTTCTTTCAAAATTTTGACAGCCTACCATGGCCGCTTTTGATAAAAATAAAAATTTCTTTAAATGGCCATAATGTCTACATTTTAAATTGTAGCCATTTGATAATAAGATGCCTTACGTATATTACGGATTTTTTAAGTGGGGCTGTAATTTTATCTTCTTTTTTTTTCTTTGATCGGGCATAAAATTGTGACTACTTTGGTCAGTTATTTAAAAATATTCTTTTCTGGAAATTAAGACTTTGCCAGATTAAGCAAAGCATGGCTTGAATTGTCATTGGTCCTTTATGCGGTGCCCTTTCAGAAATGTAACATTCAGTCCTGTTCTCATTCATAGCATTTCTAATTGCTAATTGCCATTGTGATTTTGAGTGAAAAAAAAATTAAAATGTGAAAAGTCGTCAGGAAAAGTTCTTATTCAGTTTTCAGGAAAAAACACGAATTTAAGTGAAAAAAAATGTCTATGAAAAAAGCTTATATTACATGTTTTCAGTAATAATAACTTTCAAACTCAGACACATCTGAAGACGAAACAATGTTTAATTGTTAACTATTTTGTACAAAGTTAACTTCGAAACATACAAATAAATAAAAATTGCTCATATATATTGATATAGAGTTTCATTTCCCACTTCAAGTCAATTGTAAATTCTATTAAAATAAAATCTAAAATATAAGGTTGTACCGAAATTAAGAACAATTATCTAATCGATCATTTGCACATTTTCAATTCTGATTCTAAAATTATACCTTATAAAGGAGTTATTTCCCTTTGAGGTGAGCAAAATTATCCTCTAATTTTTTCCTTGGTTCAATAAATCTGAATTTTATGAGAAGATTATACTCAAATTCATTGTCCTTACTGTGCTCTTGTTAGACCATACACCATTTTGTCCGTCGTAAGGGAAATAACTCGCATGAAAACAGGTAAAAAGATGTATAATTTTAGAATCAAATCAGGTATATGTAAACGGTCTATTGTTTGTTCTTTTTCTTTTAGCTATTGTATTGTTTTTTCCTTCCTCGATTTACGGATTTTTACCTCGTTGGCATCTTCAAACTTTTGTAAATCTAATTTGAGATGCAATCTATACTTCTTTTTATTTTTATATGCCATGTCATTTAACCCCAAAATAAACAAAATGTTAGATCAATAACTTACTAAAGTTGAACTGTACCCCCTGATTGGCAAATACAGCATTTGTTGTTGTTTTCATAACATTGTCTTGCCTAGTTTAAATGCACAAGGATTACCATAAATAATAAATTTTCCTGAGACAGATTGACACTTCGATAATATAGTTGGCAAATGAAATAAGATGATAGGCTTCTTTCGTCCTAATCTTGAAGACTGTACTAAGTTGGTAAAATCAGCAGCATATGCATCCATGCTAAAACATACCAAACAGAAGACAAAACCCGTTGAGTATGAAAGTACAGAAAATAGCAGCGTACAACAACTTCACTGACCGAATCTAGTTGTGCCACAGTATGGCAAACTTTCTCAAATGAGACAGCCATGTGGAAAAAGGAAAGCTCGACCTATTATGCGTATTCTTTCAACTACAGCTGACTCAATCGACATTGACAGTTATTACCCTTTTGAGCATATCTTAACTGTATATACCGAATGTTAATAAGTGTATATAACTCAAAACACACTCGCTCGATTTCGCGGAAACTCCGACATTCAATATATATAAAACCAAATTCCTTATCTGGCAAATGAAGGCGAGAATCCGATGAAGTTTTTTAATCGTTTTAATTCCCAAATCCTATTCTAGGATGTTATTTCTGACAATAACATTTAACACTTGAAATAACTATTTGTGTTATTAATTTATTTGAAACATATAATAATATTATGCTTTGTATAATGTTCTTTCATATAAATTTCAGTATTAGCAGATTGTCTATCCAAAGAAGCCTGCCTCAAAGAGTCAACTATACAGAATGTAGTTACTTCATTAAACAGAAAATATTTTTTCAATGATTATATAAGTTTAGATGCGTCAGATTAGAACTTTTTAGCTGTGTCTATAATGCCTGTACAAAAACATAAATAGGAAATGCCCTTTTAGGTCAGATCTCTGCATGTAGACTTGTAAATTCCTCGTTATAAATTTACCGGTCATTTCTGAAAGTTTGCTTTAATGCGATTTAGTATAAAGTTTAACGTACGAACCATGATGAATAGATATGCAAAAATACGTTTGTGATTTTAGAAGTAACAGAGTATACATTGAATTGATCAAGCCGGTTTACTCGGTACTGGTCGTGTTGATTTCCAAGGCATTCAGTTTATATGCAAAAACATCCCAGCAACACCTGCATATGGAGTATATATTTCAGTAGATCCAATATTCCTGAGCTTGTGGATCCTATCAGGATTTCCTTGAAAGAGGGATGCTGCTAACAAAGGAAGATACCGAACCAAGCATTCTCATTGGTCAAATTGAAGTCATCACTTTGTTTGACCGTCACCACCATGATTGGTCAACCGTTACGAAATATGTGTGTCACTAATGCCCATGAATATGCTCCGATTGTCGTAATCACTATCCGATTCTTTCCTCAGAGTCATTCATGATTTATCACCGGGTTTATAACTAGAGTAACACGACGGTGCCACTAGTGGAGAAGGAACCGCTTAGCCTTCCGGAGCACATGAGTTCGCCATCGGTTTTTAGTGGAGTTAGTATTGCTCCATCTTTAGTTTTCTGTGTAATGTTTTGTAGATCGTTGTTTGTCCTTTTTATTTTGGCTATTGCATTGTCTGTTTCTGATTACCCTTTTTCTATCTTCAAACTTTTCTCAAATGAGTCACATAATAATATATATTATATGTTATGTTTAGTCTAGTATTCCACGAAAATGTATCACACAAAAACAGCTCCAAATTGGTGGTATCAATGAAGCTTGTGGCATAAAATCCCCTGTTGTATTGGTTTATATATCCGGACTTTGTATACTTATTTTCGCCAGCCCTAGGGTAGCGTTCGATTGAAATAGCACTTGTAACTCTTGTATTAAATGTGAGCTTGCGCAATTTTGTCGGCACTAGTATCCTGTCAATAGAATAAATTAAAGTCCATACTGAGCAAATAATTACAGTTTTCAGCGATATTTTAGAATTTCCCCGGAAGAATGACCGTCAAAATTTAAAAGATATGAGTTACAATACTGTACGGTAAAGTGCTATCAATTTTAAAAGGGGGCCCGGGTGGCTCAATGAGTTAGGTCGCTGGATCTAACAACTCATACAAGCCTATCACCAATACGCCGTGGGTTCGCGCCCGGCTTTGTAAATTACAAAAAGGGTGCACTCGACTCGCAGCTGCAAGTGATAAAATATACCAGTTGCTTGCCCATAGTCGGTGGTTCTCTCCGGATACTTCGGCTCCCTCCACCACTAAAACTGGTCGCCATGATATAGCTGAAATATTGCTGAAAGTGGCGTTAAAACACCAAAAATCAAATCAATCAATTTTAAAAAGTATTTATCGTACCAAATACTTTACATGCATTTATTTGGAACATTAAATCAATTTTCTTACACCAATTAGAAAAAATAAATATGTTCTCATGTATGAAATCACTGATTAAGTAAAAATGAAATTCGTTTTGCAAGACAACTTTCCAACAGGCTGTTTTGAACTTTTTAATTTATCTCAATATTAAAGAGAATTCTTTCCATATAAGAAAGAGAAATATTTTCTCGACTCTTACAACAATCAGAATCATTATTGCTACTTTAAAATAATAGAGATGCTGATGATTTTGTTTTCTTATGGTAATTATTTTCTGTGTCCAATGTACGATGATGACATAACGCACTGCTGGGAACGAAGATCATCCACACATTTGAAGATTTTCTTCCTTAAACCCTAAATATTAATTTAATTCTTTATCTATTTAACGAGGATTGCCGACAGCCAATGGCTACGAGTGGTTTTCCTCAAATATTGCAACTTGCCAAGTGTATTTTTCTTGTTCATCAAGCCATTTTCAACGTATAGAGAATTACAAAACTATTTACAAATATATGCATGTACCGTTACAGTTACAGAGAAGCAGAAATGGACACAGGGATTAGCCCGGAGCGCACACACCTTCATTTATGACACACAACCTATGGGACTGTGTGGACATTTTCATTTTTTCTCAAATCAGTTTTAAGAAATGTGTGGTTATCTGAATTTCTGATGGACTATTGACATTTGAGCTAAAAAAAAATTTACACTGTGGACATTTGAGCGACAAAATTTCAATTAAAATCTATGTGGACAATATATATGCGAAGCTCACAATCTTCACCTGTACTCACCTGTAAAGTATTACATGAGTTTGTTTTAGTCAACCAGTTGTTATTCTTATTATTTAGTCAAGATGGACATAAATATAAAGGAAACAAATAAAGGACAGAAATGTATAATTGTCGATGGTCACAGATATAGAATTGATATAACATTAACAAATGGAGACATATCCTGGAGGTGTGTAGTTAAAGGGTGTAAATCACGGTTGAGAACAGATGCAGACGTACACTTGGTTTTAAATGAGAAAAAAAATGTGCACAGCCATAGGCCAGATGACAGACAAGTGGAAAGACATATTCTAATGGGTAGCACAAAACACAGAGCAGTAGATGCTCTCTCAGCAAGGCCATCTAAAATTATTAGAACCGAGTTACAATCTATGGTCAAAGAACCACGCAAGAATGGAATTATGAGATTGTCACCTTATCTACATGTATTTATATTTGTTTTAAGCTTTTAAAATAGTGCTGAACTTTGATAAATAAAACAAGACAATGTCCTGTTCAAACTGAACCTACTTCCACCTCCCCGTGGTGAGCAGGGGGCAACAGACTTAATGTCTGGCTAATGGTAAAGGGTTTTTTCTCTCGCTCAAATGGATTACAAGTTGTAGCTCTTATAAAATATCCGGGGTTTTTTCCGCTCTTTTGTTCTGTCAATTCGCTCAAATGTCTTTCGCCGTTTCTGATTTTATATGTTGCCTGAGAAATGTGATTTAACAAGATCAGATTAAATGCCTTCTTAAAGCGAATTATTTCACTTTTTACAATATTGTTGTGCATTGCATAAAGAAAATATGACTGTCATTAATTTTGAGTCTTAGATTTGTAACAGTAGAGCATATTTTATCTCCGAAAAAATGCAATGGGATTCAATTCTGGGGCCTGTTGCACTGTAAGCCGCTCTACTAACTGAGTTAAAGGAGAACTCCACTAAGGCATTAATGCTCCAATTAAATCTAGATATCAAAGAAAAAAAACATTACCATGTATGAATCAGGAGCTCAGAAGAGCTGTATACAGAAAACAAATGCTATATTCTCAATTTACAAAATGTCAGAGCAACAAAAATTGGGAAAAATTCAGAATGCAAAGACATTTTGTAACCAAATTGAAAAGAAAATCAATGAAAACATACTTTTTAGAACGTTGCTCTGGGGGAACAAAATCGGGCGACTTTTGGAAAACTATTAAGCCATTCTTTTCGAAAAAGGGGTCCAGTGGAGAACAAAAAATTGTACTTAATGAATCTGACAAGATTGTAAATGATCAAAAAGAAGTAGCCAATCACTTTAATAATTTGTTCTCCACTGTAGCTGAGAATATAGGAAAAGATACTGTTTACGACCCTTCTGATCATCCAAGTTTAATAGAAATAAAGAAACAACATGATTGCACAAACAAATTTGTTTTTGAAAAGGTAACAACAGATAAAGTTGAAAAGATTATAAATAATATCAACATCAAAAAAGCAACAGGTGCTGATGGAATACCTGCCAAAATAATAAAATGTAGTAAATCTATTATTGCACCTCAGATTACAAGTATTTTAAATATGTCAATAGATCAGAGTGTTTTTCCGGATAAATTAAAGAAAGCACAAGTAACACTTTTATATAAAAAGAATGATCCACTTTTGAAGACTAACTACAGACCCGTAAGTGTACTATGTATTTTTTCAAGATTTTTGAGAAAATTTTAGAACAGCAATTGTCTGATTTTTTTTTAAATATTTTTAATTCTTATTTATGTGCATTTAGAAGAGGTCATGGATGTCAGACAACCCTGCTCAGGTTATTAGAGGACTGGCGGAATGCCCTTGAAAAAAATCAGTATGTTGACGCAGTCCTAATGGATCTTTCCAAGGCATTTGATTGCCTACCCCATGATATTTTATTGGATAAACTTTCGGCCTATGGTATGGCCACTGATTCTGTGTCCCTTCTTGAGTCCTACTTATCAAATAGGAAACAAAAAATAAAAATTAATGGTATCCTGAGCAGTTGGTCTTACATCCAAAAAGGGGTACCCCAAGGGTCAATCTGGGGACTCTACTTTTTAATGTCTTTATTAATGATATTTTTTATTTTGTAAAAAAGGATACTTTATATAATTATGCGGATGACAATACTCTGTCTTATGGTCATCCTGATTTTAATGTACTTACCTCAGTTTTAGAATCAGAGTCAAATGTTCTTATTAATTGGTTTAAAGTTAACAAAATGCAGGCTAACCCAGATAAATTTCAGGTACTTGCGGTTGGGAAGAAGACTTTTGACAAAAACATGAAGATTTGTATACAGAATTCTACACTTTCATGTGAAGAGACAGTAAAACTTTTAGGAATTGAAATAGATTATCAATTAAATTTTGACATTCATATCAGTTCAATCTGTAGGAAGGCATCACAGCAACTGAATATACTTACACGTTTGGGCCGATATATAGACAGATTAAGCAAATTAACTAATATTCCACACTTTCATTCTCAGTAACTTTAACTTCTGCCCTTTGGCTTGGCATTTTTGTACCGATAAAAATTAAAAAAAATTAGAGAAAGTGCAGGAAAGAGCACTTCGCTTTGTATACGATGACTACACCAGTTCATATATCAACCTTCTTGAAAAAGCTCTAGTGCCCTCCTTACAGATCAGACGTATTAGGACAATGGCCTTAGAGACATATAAAATCGTTAACAAATTAGCTCCTGTATGCCTTCATGATTTAGTTAATGTGAAGAATTCTAAATATGCTTTCAGGTATTCGAACATATTAGATGTACCTCAAGTTAGAACTACAAGGTATGGCAAAAAATCATTCATGTTTGCAGCTGCAACTCTGTGGAACGACCTTCCGAACCATTTCAGAACTGAAAACAGTTTCAACCACTTTAAAAGTTTGATTCAGTCCTGGAATGGTTCAGTATGTCGTTGTTCTGCATGCAGATAACATATTCAGCTTTCTGTTTTGTTTCTAGTGCTTTTTCCAAGTTTTAATGCTGCTTAGTTATTTTATGTTTGCTTGATATTGCTTCAGCATGTTTTAGTATGTCTTTTATTTTTGTGCTTTTTATGTTGCATTTTCTAACTGTATGTGCTTTATATGTGTGTTTATGTGATTATGTTAATATTTGTATGTTTCTTGTGCTACTATGTATATTCGGTAAAAAGCTCCTGAGAGCTTGTGTTTATTGTTATACAAAAACCGAATTCAAATAAAGTTTTCTTATCTTATCTTATCTTATCTTATCTTATCTTATCTTATCTTATCTTATCTTATCTTATCTTAGCAGAGGTGGTTATATTTTGAACCTGCACTTTGGTAGGGACGCCATATGCGTATCCGGTGCATTCCTCCACATCAAGAGTCATTATACCTTGATGACGATATCACAAATACCAACATTCAACCCAATCAGATTTCCAATTCTGACCACAGTGGGTTATTTGGTTGGGTGCCAATGTAACACTAGACCATATTTTATCTCCGAAAAAAAATGCAATGTCCGCGATGGAATTCGATCTCAGGCCTACTCGCATTGTAAGCTACAGTAAGAAACAATGAACGCTGAACGGACACTTACGATTTGATTGAGCCGATAACCATCTTTAACACGTGCGACACTACATCAATTGTGAGTATACATCCAACACTAGTTATATTACGGTGTTAATATTATCTATTACTATTACATATTTACATGACTTAATCAAAATTAAAGATACTAAATATTGTTTTAGGTACGACAACATTACAGAAATCCCTTCAGTACGAACAACAAGGTATGGTCTAAAATCCTTTCGATATACTGCTGCTAAACTGTGGAACGAGTTGCCAAACCACTTTAGAACACAAACATCTTTTAATCAATTCAAAAAATTAATAAACTCATGGAATGGCAACTCGTGCCGCTGCAATGCTTGCTGCTAGTATACATTTTTTCTAGGATAGACTTGCATGAAATTTGTCTTACTGCTGCCTTCTTGCTTTGTATGCTTTTCAGTTTAACTTTATTTATTTTAGTTTTTTTTATTTTAGTGCTTGGCTATTTCTGCATGAATATTTTAAAAATATTTTTAGAATATTTTTGAAATATTTTTGGAATGTTTTAGAGTGTGTTTTAGGAAATACATGAATATTTTACTTTGTATGCTATTCAGTTTAACTTGTGCTTTATTTTAGTGCTTGGGTATTTATGCATGAAAATTTTTAAAGTGTTTTTAGAATATTTTGGAAATATTTTTGGAATATGTTTTAAAAGTACATGAATATTTTATATGTGTTTTGAGTTAATTTGCTTATTTGCTTAATTATAGACTGCTTAAAATTTGCATGAATGTACTTGTATGTGTAATGGGTGCTATAAATGTCGGCATCTATTTTGTGTTTTGACTTCTGGCCCTATGACAATAAGTGCACAGAGAGGCACTGGCTGTAGGGGTCCAGAAGTCAAAACACAGAAATGTATGCATAAATATTATCTGGATATGTATTAATTTTGTATTGCATGACATGTTTTATTGTGCTGTATTTAATTTATGTAATTTATTATGCATGTCGGTTTAAAAAGCTCTTGAGAGCTTATGTTGTATTGTTATAAAATGTACCGACTTTAAATACAACTTTTTGATTTTGATTTGATCTAAATATCAAGATTCGTGCTACCCGAGTCGTCTATTCGAACGCTACCTTGATGGGAATGTAATCGCCCCGAAATGAAAACAACCAAAAGCATGCGCAAAAGATCATCATTATTGCAAATCCCCGGATGTTGCATTCGCATGCATTGGATTCTTTTTCAGGTAAAAAATGGTATTTAGCGTGTTCTCGGGGAAATGTGAATGATGTGAAAGGTTCAATAACATCTTTATCATATACCATGAACATATTTTAACAGACCACATACACACATATATGAACTGTTGCACAAAAGTCTCCTTGACCGGTGTTCGACAAATTTGTTCTTCGGAAGCCATGCTGCCATGTCGTCGAGTTGTTAAGATGTCAGTTTTGTTTATTTCAAGTGATATCATTGCCCTTTCGTCACTGTGAATTCATTTAAAGCGTGTTTTTTTCAACCAAATATAAATGGGTGTATTCAAAGATTGATTTATGCATGAAAACCAATAAACTATTTGAATGTTTACATCAAATTTAATCGTGTTCATGTGATGCGAAATAAATTTGACACTTGAAATAATGGTTGTCTCAGTGTATTCTAGAACATGGTAGATTTAGAAACGGAGGTTAATCAAGAAACATACTCAAATGAAGCTTTCATAGTTTATAATAAATCAGTAATGTTAAAATGCATGTTTTTTGTGTCAAATGACCCACTTTTTTCAAAATAAGGTACTTAGTTTTTTATTTGCCCAATCAAATGATATGTTTTTTCACCAGGTACATGTAAATTGTCCATATATTATATTCTCCCTTGACAATTTGAATGGAGGGTTCAAAATTATTAAAATCCAAGGTCAGTGACCTTTCACTACTGACTTCGATTCAGACTCGTACAATGGGTATTAGCTGTGCCTCTGTACCTTCTGAGTGTCGTTATCTTTTGATAAGTTTATGAAACTCTTTAAATTTAATCATAGATCTACTTATTTCATTTAAAATCTTCATTAGAAATTATATTTAACTGCACCGGTCAAACAATTACCAATTTTTTGGCAAAGGGTTCGATCCACCATTGTTATTTTCTACTGAAAAACAAACAAAAAATGTGGGAAATATAAAACATGTATGTCAATCCCTATTTTCCAGAAAGATTCCTCTGCACTAACTACGTCAATCATGATATACTTGTACTCGTAGCCAAAAAGGGGTGGCAGGGCTCCCACTACTTTCAAATTAGAGGGAGAAGTGACTTCGGATAATATGAAGCAGCCGGCCGCAATACTGGTATTACCAGTATTGTGTACAATACTGGTAATACCAGTATTTTACCAGAATCTTCCAGTATCTGCAATACTGATACAGATACTGGTAAATACTAGGTGGGATGGACAGGCAGGGGTATGCTTCTCTCTTCTCTCTCCCTCTTCTCCTTTCTCCCACTCCACTTCTCCTTTCCCCGGGCCCTATGTAAAATTAACCCCTCAAAACTATCCAAATTTTCTGGTCCCGTCGCTGGACGGTTTACAGAAGTTTCAGTTTATATATTATATATTGAAGATGTGCATATTGTTTGGAATTGGTATTCGGACGAATTTTCAAAATTCCGAGCTGTTGAACTTAGCCAATTTTTGTGAAAAATCGTGACATACGCCATTACGGTATATGGTTTGTGCAGCTATTGCTAACGTCTCCTACAGTTTTCAACACAGATCTTTCAAACTTTGCAGAATGTTTGTACATGTAATGAAGATGTGCATATCGCAGAATGACACTCGACAAGAGATATGCTATGTCGGTCCAACAGGAAGCGTGGGGTATACATGTACTATTTTTTGCTTAATCAGTTATGTGCTATATACTAACTTTTGTGGTGACAGTTTGATGAACCATGGGGACATATTGCTGGATGAAGAATACTAGAGTTTCCAGTATTGTGTGCTTTACAATACTAGTACAGTAGACTCTACTTAATTGCAAACCGGTTAATTGCAAAATTCGTATTATTGCAAAAAAAGCTTAAACACCGATCCATTTACCATTCATTTAACGTTAAAACACCCGGTTAATTGCAAAGCGGTTAATGGCAAAATTCGCTTTATTGCAAAGACAAAGTTAATTGCAAAGCGGTTAATGGCAAAATTCGCTTTATTGCAAAGACAATTTTTGCCAAAAATTTATAAAAGTGTCGGTTATTTGCAAAACTACCCTAGAACTGATAAAAAAAAAAAAGGAGAAAAAAAAATCCAATACACCTTTGAAATATTTTTTCTTGCAGATCGATGTTGAAACGTCGTGTGGTGATAACCTGATCAGACATTTGGAGACGTTTTGAACTATTGAATATTTTAATAAAAATCCATTTACATGTTTATTTGTGTTTAATCCTTTTCCTGAACTTCAATAAAGCTCTAATAAAGAACGTTTTGTGTACCTCAATCAGTGTTGATCGTCCGCCATTTTGATTCAATAATTAAGTGTGTGACCTTACAGGAAAAAGCCCTGGTGTCTATTTTTAGATTTGTAACAATCAGCCATGTGGCAATTCAAAACACATAATTAGTGATCAAAGAAATTAATATGAATGCTGATCAGTGATTAAAAACTTCAAGAGAAATTAAAATATGTTTACTTAGTTAGTTAATTAATTAATGTAAATTAGAACATCAAACAAAAAATCAAAGTGGATTAATTATTTTTTTATTTATTTAATAATGAAAAGTATTCAGATTTTGGGCTTGTGTTTTTTTATTTTGCTATAAAGCATAGGGGAAAAATGAGCTCGTCATTCAGTAAGCAAAATGTCATCCTATGGTTATAAATATCCATCATCACGTGATATAAACAACTACACAAACCCTCAATACACTAAGCTCCCATTACACAGAAACTGAATGAAGTCAACAACAGAGATATCTATCGATAATAACCTACCAAGATGAAAAGTAAATAAATCCCTACAGTTATAAATAACAATATGGATACTGCAGTAACTATTATTAATTTAGTACAACTCATTTACAGTACACAAAACGTAACATCTATCACGTGATCATGTGACACTCGATGTTCACAAAAACCTCCCCCAATATACAGAAATGATGGAAATATTATTTACACCAGTAATAAACAATAAAGACTTTCATTAAATATTCTAATTTATTATTTACATTCATGCATTTACTTTATCAACATATCAGCTCCAGGTAAACAAAATGTCAATATCACGGCACCTGTAGTCTATACTTCCGGTTTGAATAGCATTTCGTTTTATCGCAAAGTCCGCTTAATTGCAAAATTTTCTCTGACAAATAGGCTTTGCAAATAAGCGGAATCCACTGTATTACCAGTATTGCTGGATGATGAATACTGGAGCTTCCAGTATCGTGTGTTTTACAATACTAGTATTACCAGTATTGTTGGATGAAGAATACTGGAGCTTCCGGTATTGTGTATAGATCAACGATTCTGGTATTCCAGTATTGTAAATGTGCGATACTGGTACATCCAGTATTGTATATATACGATACTGGATTTCCTGTAATGAGTATTGTAAATGGTATTACCGTCTTTTTGTGTCTATTAAACGCACTGGTGCATAGAACCTGGGGGAAATTCTAGTTCCTATCTATAGAACGCAGGGAGATTCAGTAAAACATTCACGGCAGAAATCCTCGTTCAAACGGCAAAATACTGCTTACCACAGATCACGTATTTGTTAATCCATGTATTTTTGATAAATTTTAGACAGGGAAATGTTAAATTCGTTTTGTAAAAAGAGTTTAAGCCGATTACTCTACATGTTGCAAGTGAAAATTAGCTGTTTAGTGAATGCAGGAAGTTTATCGGTATTGTTTAATTTGAAAATAAGTTCAAAACGGCAATGAAAATGATACGGATGGAGCAGTTGATTTTTTTGTCGTTCTTTACGTGAATTATGGTTGTTTTAAATAATAAATATGTAGATATGTTTAATCTTTTAATCAGTATTGATTCATCAAATAATGAACCGTTCATGTGATCAAAGATAGGCAAGCTTGGGTCAAGCTTAAAATAGGAAGTAATATTACGATCGATTCAAATAAAGAGAAAACAATACAAAAGTAATAACATTAATTAAGACCTGATCAAAGAAATTATAATTTCTTTTGAAGTGTACTCATATTGTACCAATGCTACCATATATTATATGATATTGACAGGTGTCCCAGTATGTTCAATTATCTTTTCACACCTTGTTATACAAGATACGGTCCTTGACCTTGTCAACTGCTGTAAAAATCGATAATTCAAACAAAGGTTCAATACCCAAACACAGGTAATTTCACCCCAGGAAAAAATAGATTGAAAAAAAGTAAAATATCACACGTCTGATAACAAACATTTGACAGTTATTCCTGCATTCGTATGGACACTTAGTTCCGAACAACAACACCAATGCACAAGTATGATTATTGACAAACATCGAGAATATTTACATACCTTTCAAAAAGGCAATGAACAAGCAATAAATATAATTTTTATACAATTTTATTTTAAATAACACATATAATGAACACAATAAATGTTATTTGAACATTAATTCATTGATCATTGGGAATATTGCCGTCCGTGAACTCAAAGCTATGCTACTGGCAACTCTCTGCGTGACCTGAAAAAAGGTATCTGATACTTGCTCTTATGCATAAAACGCACCCCACCTACAAATTATCATTTTAAAGCACAAGACTGCGTTCTATACGTACCAAAAAACGGTAGCCCGTATTTACGAATAATTCAATACATACTGAATTCAACCCAACAGAAGAAGAAAAATGAGAAATTAAAATTAAACAAGATAAAGTTCAGTTGCGGTTTCAACAAAGTTCTTAATATAGAACTCAAGGTCATAAAGTAGAACTTTCTAAAACAAGCGAAAACGATAACAAGACACACATTCATTGGCAATGAAAAGCGACAAACAGTCAAATATTAACAGCAAGAGGATACAAAATTAATTGTCAAAAATCCATCCTTCAGTAGCAATAATTACGGCTTACGATATTAAAGGTCAACAGGTAGAACTGGTAATGCTAATCTCTTAATTGGCAGTAAAACATCAATCGGCACACAGGTGACAGAGAGCCATAAAATTTAATCCCCACCACCTTGTTTTATGGCCCTTTTTAGATCTATCATAGTGGGTTTATGCCCCTAATGATATGTCTAAAGGATTAAAAATGATGTTTGGAGTGATCAATCACGGTATGTCTCTTTCTGTATTGTAGATACCATATTCCTTAAAGTTTCCCAAAATCTTGTGTATCTAATAGAGCTGTGTGTCATATTCTCACAACAATGACAACTTGAACAAATGAAAAGGTACAAGGTGTTTATTGATAATTGCTTAAAACGCTCTAAAAACAGAAGCTTCCTAACAATTAGTCGAATCTTCAGGATTTTAAACTGAAATGTCCAGGACCGTTCACTTTAAAAATTTATTTTGAAGCCGTTTGAATGAATGAATACACCCTTCACTTTCTCTGCAGATATTTTGGTTTGTTTTTAACGGGATGCCAAGTTGTTTACTTCATTTATTTTGCCTCTACATTTTCGATAAAAACTTTTGGTCTATGATAAGCCACAAATGTCAAAAATTAATCTCTCAGATATGCATCGTAACGAGTAGTTTTCATTTCCGACACACAGACTATAGTTCAAGTCTATAGAAACTGTCTGAAATGAAAACTACATACTGCGTCTTCATGTAGCTGGTCACTTATTTTGTATGTAACATGACATGAAACATATTTTTATGTATGATGTACATGTATCTAGCCTTCCATCAATATTCAGAAACCCAAAATATTTCCGAGGGTATGCTCAATTAACCTTTACTAATTGTCAGCTTATCTTTTTGTTTTGCTTTTGTTAAAAATAAACCCAACACATAACACTGAGGATTCTATTGTTACAAATTTATAGTGGATAGAACCAGATTGGAATAGTGCATCCAATACTATCAGAACGAAAATCAAGCAAAAATATTCTGTGATTTGTCAAAAGTGCATTGAATCATTGATCTATTTAGAAAGTTCCACCAATAAGTGTAGTGTTGTTAGAATCTTATGATTATCTTTGAAAATCCCCCTAAGAGAAGGGACCGTCGTGATCGTATAGTAGTTGGATTTACAATCAGTGCCTATCACCACTAATGTTGTGAGCTTGAACCCTGATCAGGTGATCAGATGTATCTGATACAGCATTACATTATATAGTTTCTCAGTGACTTGTGGCAGGTCAATGGTTTTCTCCGGGTACTTTCCTCCACCAATAATACTAACCAGACAAATTTTTATAATTGATAGATAAACTTAAAAACGACTGGAAAATTATCAAAGAGCAATTAAAAAATTTAGTAAGAAAGAATGTGGATGTAAATAAACATGACAGGCTATCCAATATTACACGAAGACACAGATTAAATATGAATAGCGATAATACAAGTCAATGTTTATCAGATTTCATTTTATTTCTGACTGTTGCAAGTCTGAAATTGTAATTCCTGTAAAGCAAAAGACTTAAAGAGAACTTGAAATGTCTTGCCATGAATACTTATTGTGAAATGTATCAAACAACTATAATTTAAAATTCATGAATGATAATTTTCTATATATTTCAGTAGAAATCAAATTATCAATGCTATGCCTGCTAGTTCTTCTGATAATATCTACCAAATTGAGGAGACTTTAAAGTCGTCCCTAGGTAGAGGTGGCAGAGACCTAGATAGTGATATTTCTTCATCATCAAAGAGAATTTTGCTGACACAAGTTGTGTTTAAACCTGCAGAGAAGCCATATTCATTACAGATAGATTCACTGAGAAAGAAATACATTCCATTAAATCCATCTTCAAACAACAAAGACGTTAAAAATGGTGAACATAAGAAAGGTATGCTGAAGATTATCAATATTTACTGATGTAATCATTGTAGGAATTCATGATTGGTCTTTTAAATGCTAATATTTTGAGAACATCTGTTTGATTTATTTTTTGAAGGAGTAAATTTTTTCTTATATTTAATGGTTTTACAACGGAATCATGCATTTGCTCAAGAACCTCTTCTACAGCTGTCTTGGACAGTATGAACAACTTAAAAATCATGAAACATACGGAAAATTGAAGTCGTGTACAGTTCTCCTTATATTACACCAAGACTATGCTGTATCAGTACAAAATGTAAGAAAAGTAGCAATTTCCCACAATACAATATTTTTAAAAGAATGTACATATTAAAACAAACTTTTAAGAATTATCAACTGTTCTTGGTCATTTTATTATCCCCTTGCCAACGAAGTTGCGAAGGGATATAGAAACACTACTGTCCTTCCGTAACATCCTTGTGAACACTCTAGAATCAACATCCTTCAATGGATTTTGACCAAACTTGGTACATGCTTAGTCCTTAAGAGAATCTCGAACCCTATTGATTTTCAAGGTCAAAGGTCAAGGCACCAGGTCAAATTTTTAGGCAAGGTGATATGCCACGCTTTGCATTGCCCTTGTTTAAATTAAATTTTAACATTATTCTTTCAGACATTAAAATGAATGGTTCAGGAGATGGGAATGATGGTTTGCCAGTACCTAAGATTGTGCTGTATCCCGAGGAGAATGTCAGACTGGACTGGAAGCAGATCAAGAGAATTGGAGCAGGCCTTGTCAACATGGGCAATACTTGTTTTCTGAATTCAACACTACAATGTCTGACATACACTGCTCCTCTAGTTAATTACTGTTTTAGTGATGAACATAATTTAACATGTTAGTATTTAGTTATAAATGTCAGTTTTTAGTGACCTCTCGAGAAAGCATCTTGTTAGAAATCAATTTTTAAAAGTAGATCACAGATATACTTGTAGAACTTTATTTTGCAAGTTGTGAATTTGTGGATTTTAAGACTGTCATTTCCCAACAAATTGTTATGAGTAGCAATTCTTCAATATCACATTTTCAACTGAAAAGTTGATCCATCAACATTAATAAGACAATAAATCATTTGAATATCAGATTTCAGTGATTGAGCACAAAGAATATCAATCTAATTAATATTTAATTATTGTTGATTTTTTGTAATACTTGCTTTTGGCATTCCACTAAAATCTAACATATTGTTTGAGGTCATGTCGAGTAACTTTTAATTACATCTTTGACCGTCCAATCCTATGCAAGTCAGTAAAAGCATATTTACCAATCAGAAATCAGTTTTTACCATGTGCTTTGAGTATCAATGGTAGAAATTGCTATTGCAAAAATAATGCAGGAAATGAATGTCCACGTATTACTTGACATGTTAAGACAGACAAATTGGTTTAGAAAAACCTACTTTTTTTCCATGGTCACTGCTATCTTGAATTTAAAATATTAATTCTCACTATTGTTCATAAACTGTCATACTAATCAATATATCTGTACTCATCACCAGGATTTATGTGAAAAAGTCTTTTTATGGTATTGTGAACTTATCTTAGTTCTTGATTTAGAAATATTTATTATTACAGGTAAGCAAGCAGGATTTTGTATGATGTGTGAACTCCAGCGACATGTAAAGAGATGCTATGAGAATTATGGCAATGCTATCAAACCCCAGTCTATACTACAGAAACTAAGAAGTAGGTTTATAAAATATATGCAGATGCAGAAAAACTTTGTCTTAATGGCAATATATGTAGTGAAAATTATTGTGGGCAGTCATCGTGCTAACCCTCTTGCTCGAAGCCCGTGGCAAGTAAATTTGGATTTGGACAAGTAAAAATTAGAAAAGAATTTGTTTGAATAAATAGAAACTTTTTTTTTTATTTGGCTTTCGGTGGAAAAAAATTAAGGCAAAAACTGTAAGTCAACAAATTTTCAATTTTTCTCTGCATTAGTATTTCATTAATATGATTAAATTAGAGAAGCAGAACAAACTTTTTAAGAACAAGAAGGAGAACCAGAAATGCATGACCTGCAAAATTTTAAAATAATGACAACTACATGGCTCTTTCTTCGGTCTACAGCACTTCTATTGCATGCTCATAAAAATACATTTTTTTACAGGTACAATATTATTGAGGCTGGCAAAACTGTTGCAGATGTGTAGTTTATATCTTGAAGAAATAAAATAAATAATTTCATCTTCATATCATATTTCGTTATTTCTCAATACTTTCGTTATCTTGCTCAATTGTCCGAATTTACCGACATGAAAAGGGACACGTGAACGGTACTTATATGCACCGGATTAATTACACATGTTTTGTTTAAAAAACCAGGTCATGCTTGAAAAGATTCTCAAATAAGGTTATAATAATCAAATCTCAGCTTTCAAAAAGATAGTTTTTCTATTATTTAAAGAATTACAAGATCGCAAAGTTGTTGACAATTTTAACGTAACGTCTGTCCATTACTTGCTGGATAAGATTTGTATTAATACCAATTATTTAGAAGTCATTTGCTTTAAAAATTTATCTCAGTCAACTCTGTTTTATTTATCTCGTTCACCTTCATCTATGAAAGCTATTAACTGTCATTCGTTACTTCCCAAAACAACTTTGAAATGTTGATGGAAAGTTCTGTCCATTTTTAGGTGGTTACGTTAAGGCGAAATCCCCACTGTTAAATTTGGTAACGATAAAAATAGGCACGTTAAAACGAGGTTCGAGTTTGCGCATACGTCTCTTTATCTATTATATCCAGTTGATGGAATCCTCCAGTTCAGGGGATAACAGCTCGACAACGAGGAAGTTTGTCTGTCCAAATTGTTACGTTAAAAATCTAAGTTACGTTAGTGTGAAAATAATCAAACAAAAACGATAGCGGACACCAGGTTTTAATTGATTTTAACGTTCTTACACATCATTCACTGTAAAAGAATATTGTGGACACTTGGATTACAAAAATATCGCAGTGTGGTAATCGAGATAAGTTGTTTTGGACAGACATTGCTAAAAAATTATGTAACAAGGACAGACAGATTAAGTCAGAATATACAAATTTGAAAACCTGTAAATCAAATTAATCACCCTGTGACAATATTAAAGATTACTGAAGCATCTTCTACTAGCTAGGACAAAAATGATTAACTGACATTAAATCTGTTAATTACTTTGTCATATCATGAAAATTCATGTAACTGGACAGATATTTAATTTTATTTCTAGACAGTACATTCAAGGATGGTCCAGCTTAGACTGACTTAGCTTGCACAGATCTAGATAAAGACACTCATAAGGACAATTAAATAAAATTTAATTTAATTATTATACTAATAAAAATAAATTTAATTATTTTACTATTTTCAATATTGATATTTTTCGCACAGAAGGCATAAGGACTTTCTGTTGATTTTGAAAATGTTCACTCAGTATTCGGCCCCCAAATTAAGCCATTGTATGTTTTCTGGAGTTGAAATTTGATGTATGTGGATCTTTCTAAACTGCTGGAGGAACCTTTTTGGTCAGTTGAAGATGATATAAAACAATCTTTATCATTCTGTTTGTATAAAGTTTTATTTTCCATCATGTCTGTTCATGTTACATGATAACGACTTGTTGTGCAATGTGATTTCAACAACCTGATTATTCTTTATTCGGACTGTAAAGTGGTGTTATAAGCTATGTTATTCTGCTACCAATCAGGGTCTTTCAAAATTTCAACAGATTGAAAGAGTCCTACCACTTAAATGGTGTTGTAGCAAAATTATATTTCATGGTAGATTTTTCTTGAAAATGTACAACTGGTTTCTGTCATTAAGGCCATCAAATTTTCTCTGTTTGATGAAATAAATAGCTTATAATGAATAATTGTAAGCTTGTGCTTGGTAATTGATGGTTATTAGTGGGTTTAAATATTTAAAAATCAGAGAAATTATTAATTTGATCATTTCTATCCATTTTACGTGAAAATAGGGGGATTCCTTTGATGATACGGGGGGGAAAATCTGATACTCGTATTATCCTTGTACCTTTTTTTTCAGTTACAGTGAGTATGTAGCTGTATAAAAATTATGAAGTTTTCTAGTTTCAGTTCAGTTTTAATTTTTCACTGCATGTCCACACAAATGGTCCCTAGAGCAAATAATGACCCACATGTAAATTGGATTTTATAACTTAGATGATTACTAATGCATAATATTTTTTCTATTTATTTATAGTGATAGCTAAGCACATGCATTGGGGCAGACAAGAAGATGCCCATGAATTCCTGCGATACCTTGTAGAAGCTCTACAGAAGTCTTGTCATAATAATCTGAATGGATTCACAAAGTAAGTGAAAATAGCCTTACATTATAAATTCAGGGATGGTTATTTAACTGATTTCAGCTATTTTTCTGTGAAAAAGAATTTCTGAAAATTGCAGTACACAGTCAGAACAGGTTAAATATTACCTTTTTTAAAAAAAGGGATGTAGATGGTGTAGATATTTTCAGTTATTTTATTTTCTATCCAGAATCATCCCAGTATAATGAAAACAGCAATAAATACTAATGTTATTCAAATCTGGAATTTCAGATATTTTCCTCTTGTAATTTTTAACCTACCTTAAAAAAAATTCTGATGAAAGATCCAGGAGTTTTTACTTTAACCAAGAACATATTTTATGCCTTTTGTAAATAACCCAATTAGGTATAGTACACATAGACATACAATCCTAAAAGCCTATAGTATTCATGTATAACATGTTCAGTTTTGTGGCTGATCAAGAAGTGTAATTCTTTTGTTACTACATGATTGATTTAATAAAAATATAAAAAAAAACAAAAATCAAATTAACAAGTAAATTGCCAGACTTTTATTGAGCACTGAACAAATATGATTCAAATGTATCTAGGTGTAGTTCATGGTTGAAACCATACACAAAAAATGAATAACAGAGAAAGTGAGGTTTAGTGGCAGGTAGAAAGTTTCAAAATTCTGTAGCGATATAAAACTTGTATATTGTATAAAGAAAAAGATGTACATGATATTTTTTTTTACTATAGGTTAGACAAGTTTAGTAAAGAGACAACAGTTGTTAATCAGATCTTTTTTACTATAGGTTAGACAAGTTTAGTAAAGAGACAACAGTTGTTAATCAGATTTTTGGAGGATTTCTTAGAAGTCAAGGTATGGAAAATCTAAATCAGTCAGATAACATTTATGTACATTTCTATTGTAAGGTTATTAGATAGAGAGAAAAAAAAGTTCTTGAGAAAATTCAAAATGATAGAAAATAACCAAGTATAATTTATAATGATGTAAAACAAAATGTTTGTAATTAAATTCTTCCTTTTCAATTAAAGACAAAAGTAAGAAATTTGGATGGTTTACAAATTTAGTGTAATGCCAGAATGGGTTAGACCAAATACTTTGTTAAATTGTTAATTGCTGCAGAGACGTGCAAAAAGTATTCGGTCACTGTAATTTTTTACTGTATATTTCATATAAAACCACAATTTTTCAAAACATTATTCCAAAGTCAATTCTTGTTCGATTTTGATGATATTTTTACCAACAGAAGCGAGAACGTATGTAGTTTTCTGTGATTATTTTAAAATATTTTTTTGAAGCACAGATTTTAAATATTCATGATTTAAACACAAACTTAAATTATTTGTCTTCAAATGTACTATCATTGTATTGTGTTTTTTGATGTTTGAAATTTAGTTTTGTGTTAAACTCGTGAACTCATAAAATTTATAGATTATAAAATTGTGCTAAAATTACAGTGTAAAACTACATTTTATTCTGCCTTTGTTGGTCAAAAAAATCATCAAAATCGAACAAGAGTTGACTGGAATAATGTTTTAAAAAAAGTGGTTTTATATGAAATATATAATAAAAAATTACAGTGACATGCCTATTCTAGACTGCTATTTCAGACCATAAATATCCAACTTTTGTTTTGCAAGATTTGAAAATATATTTCTACCAAATACTGACCATGTTCAACAAGTATTAGATTATGTCAGAGGTTGAACATGACAACTGAATAAGGTTAAAGCAAACTTCCGTATACATTTATATATTTTTCCACTTATGATTTCAGTACAATGTTTGAGATGCAAGGAAAGGTCTAATACATATGATCCTTTGTTGGATATTAGTCTAGATATTAAGGTATGTACATTTTTGTTGCAAAGAACAATGATTTTTAAAACTTATATACAAAGGTAGAAGATACACGAGTATTTCAGCTTAACTGTCTCCAAGTTCTGAAATTGCTCGTCTTTTTTTCTCTTTTGGTGGTCAGGTGTGGTAGGGTGATCTTAGGTTGTGTATTAATTGTAAAAAGAAAACTTGTACTGAAATATTGTTATCATTTGTATTATTATAACCAATATTTATAGTGGCATTAATATAAAGGAATAAAATGAATTTAAGGAATTTTATCCCTTACAATTTCTAGCAGTTTTCCTATTCAGTAATACATATTTTACATTTTAGAATGTACCAGCACTAGAAAAGGCATTTGAGAAGTATGTTCACCCAGAGATGTTGGACAATGAAAATGCTTACATGTGTACAAAGTAAGTCAATATTTAATGTACCTATATAGTCCAGTGAATCGTGGTATCTACAAAGTGATATAAAAAGTCAGTAGAGTTGTATGTACAAAGTAAGTCAATATTTAATGTACCTATATAGTCCAGTGAATCGTGGTATCTACAAAGTGATATAAAAAGTCAGTAGAGTTGTATGTACAAAGTAAGTCAATATTTAATGTACCTATATAGTCCAGTGAATCGTGGTATCTACAAAGTGATATAAAAAGTCAGTAGAGTTGTATGTACAAAGTAAGTCAATATTTAATGTACCTATATAGTCCAGTGAATCGTGGTATCTACAAAGTGATATAAAAAGTCAGTAGAGTTGTATGTACAAAGTAAGTCAATATTTAATGTACCTATATAGTCCAGTGAATCGTGGTATCTACAAAGTGATATAAAAAATCAGTAGAGTTGTATGTACAAAGTAAGTCAATATTTAATGTACCTATATAGTCCAGTGAATCGTGGTATCTACAAAGTGATATAAAAAGTCAGTAGAGTTGTATGTACAAAGTAAGTCAATATTTAATGTACCTATATAGTCCAGTGAATCGTGGTATCCACAAAGTGATATAAAAAATCAGTAGAGTTGTATGTACAAAGTAAGTCAATATTTAATGTACCTATATAGTCCAGTGAATCGTGGTATCCACAAAGTGATATAAAAAATCAGTAGAGTTGTATGCTCAAAGTAAAACAAATCTTATAGCATTCAACAAAATGTCGAGGGAGGCCTAATGTTTTTATCCTGGTTGTCTTTTGATCACAAAACTTTGTGTGCTTCCTTAGTACGTCTCTTACATTTTAATTGGGAATTCATGCTTGCTTATTAGGCCAACAACAAAAAATATGTGTTTCCAGTTACCCGACCCACCCTATTTTTTTTCTGCCAAATTCCAGACCCTAAACTTTTTTTTGACGATTTCGAAAAAATTTCCAGAAAACTACGTGTTTTTTCTGTAACGTCTCTTTTATTATAAAATCGTAATGGCGGCGCACTCGTTAGCCGCAACACGTTTGTTGGCCATACAGATAAATAAATGTTGAATGCATTATGGATTGATTTTTACAGTGTGTTTAATCATTCTTTTAGTTTCATATTTGATTATACAGGAAGGGGGTGCTTAGGTATCTAAAAATCATGTTTAACCCATAGTCTGGAATTTTGTTGGTCATTGTGTCATGTCATTAGAATTTTCAGTAACTTTATTATGGATTTTCATTTTGCTGTATTAAACTATGGATTTACTTTCTTGTTGGGGCCATTGGTGTGGGTTTCACATGTTGAAGACCTTGTGGGGACATCTGAATGTATATATATCTACTGTTGGCTTTGGTGATAATGCTAGTACATTAATGATTGATTCATATCCATTCTTTTGTCATCATCTAATTCACTACTGTACAGTTGCATTTTGTTTGGACTATAAGGCTCAGTAAAGATGATATGTACAAGTCTCAGTTCATTGGCAAAGGAATTCAATATTAAAAGCATAGAATCAAAAAACAATGACTTCATCAAAGACATAAATCTTTTGATTGGAGCAAACATTGCTGAAATGAAAAGGTAATACAACTGTTTATACACATTTATTATACCGTTCAATATACATTGAATCTACAACCCCCCCTTTTTAAAAAAAAAACAAAAAAACAAAGCAAAACACCTGCCTACCCTATTTTAAAATTCCATGTAATAGGAAACACACATATTATTTTTTTTGGCCTTACTGATGGAGATTCACATATCATTACGGCAGTGCTTATTACAATACAAAGTGCTTCCAAAACAATCTTGAAATAACGACCCATCTACTCATGAACATTTTTCCAATGAGCTGGCACTGCAAAAAATCCAAGCAAGCATGTACAAAGTGGACATTTTCATCTAATCAAAATGTAATTTGTTCTTGATATGATATAAGTTGTAACTAAAAAATTGTTCACTTGGCATTAAACTGTTTTCATTCACTCAATACAGACTTTTGACATTCCACAAAATCATGACTTCTCCGACATAATACTTTAAAAATTATGTGTAAAAGATTAATTTTTCTGATATCTTAATTTTTATACATTGTCTGAAGGATGATTTTTTTAAATTTTAGATGTAAGCAAAAAGTACCAGCCCAGAAAAGATTTTCCATCCATAAGCCACCGAATGTTCTGACAATATCTCTCAAGAGGTAAGAACAATTATTGAATGATTTTTCATTTTGGACTACACGGTTACGTGGGTGTATGCAATTGAGCATTTAAAGGATTTTTTGTCATGTTCAATAATGACAGTTCCAGTTTATTTTCATGTGCATAATTGATGTGGTTATTTTTAAATAGGGAATGCCATGTTTTAGGTACAATACCGATCATTCTGCATGTCAGTGGGAGAAATTATTAAAATGTGAAAATGAAAGATATTCCACAAGCCAATCAGACTGGTGGTCTGGAAATTTCCACTGGCAAAACAAACATTTTACTGACTGCGGGCCACCGCTAATGTCAAACACTTCTCTTGATGATTTAAATGCATGATCAAATTAATTTCCATTGTTAAAAACATACTTTCAAAAACTGATAAGTAATATCTATTGGAGAAAAAATAAGATCCGAAATACTACCGTCGTGAAAGAAAGTATATATTGGGTTTAAGATAGATTTCAATAACAAATATTGCTTTTTTTTTCAATTTATTAATATAATTTTTAATGTTTACATGTGATTAATTTAACCATGTAATGCAAGAACAATAGTTATTAAAACTCAAATGACTGGTAAAACTTTTTTGTAGATTTGATTTCCATAGAATGTTAGGGAAGGTTACCAGACACATTAACTTTCCAGAGAAGTTAAACATCAGGCCTTATATGAGTATCCGACAGGTGTGTACATGTATTCATAGAAACAGAAAAAAGTGTGTGTTGTTTCAAGAAAAATGCACTATGTCTAGTCCGTATTATTTAACATATTTGTCAAGATAAACATCAGTATTATGAACAGCTAATCTGCTAATGCATACATTCTTGTATTTAACAACAATCTTTAGTGGATTCCAGACACATTAAATATATAGGCAGAGCATTTAGCAAATAACAAATAGGTCTTTAGCACCTTGTATTTTGACAAGAGGTATATGAGGACTTTTTAGTTTGCACAGGTCTTGTCTTATTTCTATGCCTGGGGTTTTCACTCCAAATGTTTAATTTTGAAGTTGTACAAGGGTGAGAAATATAGTAAAAACTGGGGGAAATACTAACCAGGAAATTCTCATCCTCGGTGCAAATTTTGATTATGTTGTCACATAGATGTGAATAAGTTGATATTTGAAATATTACCTATGGGTGTCTGAGGTTTTCATATACTGTATTTTCATCCATGCTGTATTATATTGTTACTAAGAAAATAAAGAGTTCTTGTGTTATTTAAGTTATCATGATTTGTTTTAACATTATTTTACATGAATTGTATATTTCACAACTCTCTAAAGCTTTTTTAAGTCTACATACCAATGATGGAAAATTCAGCAATGTAGAGTTACAAAATATTGATAATAAACTGAATACCTGTAATAAATTGTATTTCTATATCTTTTAAACTCAATAACTGTTTTTGTTTTCAGGGTGATCCGGTTATGTATAATTTGTATGCCGTCTTGGTTCACTCGGGCGGTCATTGTAATTCGGGACATTACTACTGCTTTGTTAAATCTCCTAGTCAGATTTGGTACTGTATGAATGATTCTATGGTAAGATCTTGTTTCTTATTCATGTAATTTTATTGCGATGGATTTCATAAATCGAATACAATTGATTTTTGGATTTAAGACATGCTTGAAGATAATCAGAAGCTGTAAATTGAAGAAGGTACTGACAATACAATGGACAAAAGAAAAATAACAAAAAAAGCAAACAGTGATTTACAACACTACAGGAAAAAACCTAAAGATTGAGCAACGACCCTACAATAAACCAGGGGTGAACTCATGTGCTCAAGAAAGGTAACATACAGTATAAACTGTACGTCTGTGTAATAAATAACATGCTCGTCTGAAGAACAGGTTATGATCTGACCATGATATTACTGAATAATTGACCTCCTAACATGTAACAATATTAACTCAATCAAATTGTGACACGGAAGAAATAAGGAACAAATATTTATCTGTGTTGATGGTTGTTTTCATAAGTAGTTTATTTTGTGATATTTTGCTCAAACATTACCTATTTTTTTATGTTTGCCAGAATTTATTTTATTTGGTAGAGGTAATTGGTCATTTTCATATACAAGAAATCGACAACAAAGATGCTGTATAAATGCTTGAGTTTGATTTATAATGACATATTTACAGGTTACACAAGTTAGTGCTCAAAGAGTTTTATCATCAGAGGCCTACCTTCTATTTTATATCAGAGATTCATCAAGCATACAGAAACAAAAGGTATGTTTGATTTGTATTTATATATGCTTATTTTACATTAGAAAATATATATATTTTGATAAAAGTTATGTCCCTTGTGTGTTCGATTCAATGTAAATATCAATGGCGATCTTTAAGATTTCCTCTATTTCGTAACTTCAAGACTTGATGTCTTGATTCATGTAAACACATTTATTAACATGTTCATCCAGTACTCAGAACAATTAAAATATGATACATAAGGCCATGTAAAATTAATTATCTGGTTCTCAGATACCGCCGCGTCGGCAAAAAATCAGCCGCTGGCTTGTATTTATCACCAAACAAAAATAAATACAACGGTAAACAAGTCTGCGTTCAAATTTTCACGCCTTTTAACTTGAATTGATCAAAGAGAGACAACTCCAATTTCATGTTGAAGGAATTCGGAACACTCTTGTGTTTTCCTCTGATTGTACGAAGTCGTTACTTCCGGTAATTCCGAATGGTAACAATCGATAAAATGGAACCAAAGTAGATTTCGGTGACCGTTTTTGACGGGATTTCATGTCATTACCTGTGGTTTATTGTGAAAATATTAGATGGAACTACTGTAAAGGATTTGTGCAACCTAAAGATTGGACCAAAATCATATAAATACAAAAATTAAATACCCTCCCTCCCTCATCATTTTTTTGAAAGTCGGTATCTGAGAACCAGATAATTGATTTTACATGGCCTAAACAATCTAGGATATAAAATAAAATGGAAAAAAAATTCTATACTGTCGGAACAGTTCTAAAATCCAATAATTAGAACAATAGTAGAAAGAGACAAAATTGATACAGGACCATTCACTTTCCCACTTTTTATGGACCCAAACCTCCTCTCTTACTGAAATGATGCGGTCATGCAAGAATTTTCTACAAGTGAATAAAAGAAATACTAGTACCAGTTGTGTACTAATTTAACAAGCAGACTATAGTGATATACTTGACAACATGACCACAATTGAAATTTATTGAAATATCATCTTATTTAAAAACTGTTAAGTCAAGTCACATGAATTAAAATGTAAAACATGAATGTTCTTACCAAAAATAAATATTAATAAACCTTAGGTTACTAGAAATAGCATATCCAGCATACAGTAGCTAGTTTTCGATTTGACTTGTTTTGAAATTCAGCCAATCAAAATCAAGTGTTTATTCACACTTCGATTAACAGTGTTGTGCCACAGTAGCTGCTGCTAAATAAATGTTATGCTTTAATATTATGGTATTATCTTTTCTTTTCATGGATTTACAAAAGCACAACTTTTAGATTGTATGATATTATAGAATAATTCTAACCTTTTTGTATCAGTTGATACATGTTTTTATCAACCTCAAAATTCATCCTCTGTATACTTTCATAGAGTCGATAAAAACATTTATTGACCTCTTTAAAAGGCTATAATTATATAGATTAATTTTAGAGTCACATGTCATTTTATACGTGTTTTGATTGGTTTAAAAAGTTGAGGTTATTTGTATATGTACTGAATCTGAAAATAGACGTCGTTCTCAAGGCATTGTGTGCTGTTGTCATCAGGTGATTTTCTTTAAATCAGGCATCTTTGGAGTTATTTTAATTTATTTCCGATTATTTGCCTTATTTTGAAAAAATTAATATATTTTTTAATATCATAACAAAAAAAGTTTGAATTAATTTATAAGGGTTGATCAGAATTATTTGTTCGGTTCATTCGAAATAACCTCAATCAGGTTGTACACACCACACCCTTGCGTAACCCGCTGCTATGCGGGTTACACGGTGTGTACAACCTAATAGAGGTTATTTTTTCATGAACCGAACAAAAATTGCGATCAATCCTTAAATATTATGTGTGTTAAGCAACATTGACCTCTTACCTTTTATTATCTCTTTTAATAGGCATCACTTATTGGACCTGTACAACCAAACAACCACATCAACAAGATGAAGACAACTGTCAATGGATTGAAAGGTAAGGTTTAACACTACTAAAGTAACTTCAGGACTTCTCTAATGTCTTGTCAAATTGTAACAAAATATTTCATATTCAAAATACATGTATTAATTTATATGGCATTTCCAGTGTTAATTTTGATAGTTAATTTCTACATGTAAAAGTGTATTTCATCAGCATAAGATGTTCATGTTTTGTGTTCAATGGAAGCTGTCTTATATTTTACTCATATCCTAGCAGTTTTCCAGCCAGTCCAATTTAATATGGGAAATTCCATAGGAAGTATCATTTTTGTAAGAAAAATAAAGTTTTATGTCATTTCTTGAACTGATTTTTTTCAGCTAAGTTCAGTTGAGGTGCATTTTACCTTTTCAAATTTTTCTATCAAATATGATTCAAACTTTTTACCTGTACAGTCTAAACACATCCTATCTTCCCTCCAATATTTAATGGACCCATCAAGCATGTTGCACGATGTGTTTACTTTGTCAGATTGTGTTTTAATACAGTTTGACAAGTTTGAAGGGAAATTTGATGTGTAAAGTGAATTTTAATAAATAAGACTAAAATATTCTTAACATTTTCTGTAAAATATATCTAAAAAAAACAACTTTCTGTATTTGTAGGGGCACACAGTAGTATGGTTTGAGTTTGGTTATTGGGGCTTACTATCACTTTTCAGCAGTTGTTTAGCTATATCACAACTACAAGTCTTATTGTGGGAGGAAAAACTAGAAAATTATAATGAAGTGATTATTGAATCACATGCCTTCTGTTGTTATCTGGAAACTTAATAACTTGAGATGGGTATCAGAGCTTGAATACACATCAGTAGTATTAGGCTTGTGGGAGGATGTTAGTGACATTAAGCATTTAGCCACTCGGACCCCAACATTAAATGATCTCTTTTTATGTTTCAGTTCATCACGGCAATGACTTAGGATCACCTGTTCCTAGAAAAAACATCCCCCTTAAAACACATCAACCTTCATCTACATCTACATCATCAACATTTATGTCTAACTTGCCTACTTTTATGTCTAACAAGTCTACTACATCACCATTCCCATCAAAAACTGCAGCATCAACTCCTCTCCCAGCAAACAGGGATAGAGTAGCATTTGGTATTAAACCTAAACAATCATTAAAACCACAGGAAACAAGCAAGGAGGAAAAACCTAGAATTGTTATGCAAATTAAGAATGGAAAAGTCACTACTTATGAAAAATCACCAAACGGTAAATCTAAAATTGTGAATGGGGGATCAAGCTCTTCTAAACTGGTTCCTTACGATGGTGAGAGTGATTCAGAAGAAGAAAGTAACCAGTCTAAGTCAAAAGTGTCAGCTGACAAGGTGGCAGTACAACTGGACAAGTTGAACGTAGAAAATGAAAGTAGGACTTCTGCCCCAAAACATAAGATGGAGGGTGCTGTAATATTTGATGAAAAGTTGAATGCAACAACTTCCGTTCCAGGAAATACTAAATTATTAGAAAGTTCATTGAAGGATGACAGAGTTAATGGTGGGTTAAAAATGAAGCATAGTGGACATCCTCCAAGTTTAAAATCAAAGGATTTAACACCAGATAGAAAGAGTACATTTGAAAACTCTAGTTTAACTTGTATCACAAGTACCAAAATTAATGCCACATCGTCATCCTGGCACGTTCTTAATCAAGACTCTATCCTCAGTCCATCAAGGGGGTCTAATTCAAGTAAAGAAAGTACAAATTCTACTACAGAGTGGCAACTAAAGGACCCTTCTCCATTCACCAAAGTACCAGAACGACAACATCCTGGATGGAAAG
Organism: Bathymodiolus brooksi; assembly: GCA_963680875.1. Taxonomy (NCBI): domain Eukaryota; kingdom Metazoa; phylum Mollusca; class Bivalvia; order Mytilida; family Modiolidae; genus Bathymodiolus; species Bathymodiolus brooksi. The sequence continues at coordinate 7,524,352 of OY804579.1, read as the reverse complement.
TCCTGGAGGATGAAAAAAGGAAAGCTACAAGTGGCATCAAAAACAATCGTAGTAATGCTACAACGACTTCACCATCTCAGCCAAACTTAGAGAAAGATAAAGTACATAAAACTGTTATAGATGTTAATCCTCAGCCACACTCTGAGAAGGACAAAGTTTATAAAACAATATTGGACATTTGTGATCAGAATCATTACTCTAGTTACGATTCTGTAGACGTTTCTGATAAACAAAACTTGATTTCCCCTGAATCTAATGAAAAACATAAAAAACACAAAAAGAAAAAACACAAGCATGGAAAGGACCATGATGATGAAGATGTAAAATACCAGGAACTTGATAATGAAAACAATTTAGAAACAACATCTAAAAAACATAAAAAGAAGAAACGTAAACATAAGAAAGAAAGAGAACACGAAGAAGATAAAAAGTTAAAACGTCACAGGGAGGAAGATGGCTATAAGCAGCATCGTAAAGAAGAAAGCCACAGCATTGTGAAGAAAAGAAAGCTAGATACAGAGTCAGATGATAGTGCTGAACTTGTATGGGTGGAGAAAACCAAAGACTCTGTTGTGACTGCCAGTACACAAGATAGAAATGGTAAGTCATATATATATATTTTGAAAATTAACATTCATAATCTTTATAGTAAAAAGGGGTCTAGGACATTAGCCTCCTTGACAATTGCCCCCCATCCCCCATTTTTTTTATTTCATTTTTATTTTATTATCCCCTCGCCAACGAAGTTGCGAAGGGATATAGTAACGCTTCCGTCCGTCCTTCTGTAACATCCTTGTGAACACTCTAGGATCAACATCCCTCAATGGATTTTGACCAAACTTGGTACATACTTAGTCCTTAGGAGAGTCTGGAACCATATTGATTTTCAAGGTCAAAGGTCAAGGTCATCGGGTCAAATTTTTACCGCATAACATCCTTGTGAACACTAGAATCAACATCCTTCAATGGATTTTGACCAAACATGGTACATACATAGTCCTTAGGAGAGTCTGGAACCCTATTGATTTTCAAGGTCAAAGGTCAAGGGGTCAAATTTTTACTGCATAGCATCCTTGTGAACACTCTAGAATCAACATCCTTCAATGGATTTTGACCAAACTTGGTACATACTTAGACCTTAAGAGAATCTGGAACCCTATTGATTTTCAAAGTCACAGGGTCTAATTTTTAGGCAAGGTGATAGATACGCCACGCTTTGCATTGCCCTTGTTTATTTCTTATTTGAAAACATTTTTTTTTATTAAATGAGAAATAAATATGCATAAACTCAGATTAAAATATTCAAATTACTTTTAAGTTGGATTTTTTTCTTTGTATATTAATCATCAAATAAGGGCAATAACAAAATTACCGAAATCTCGAGCAATCTTACAAAGGGAAAGTCAAAACTCATAAGTATATAAACAGACAAAATCAGTCAACAAACGGAAAACTGTGAAAACCGTAATGACCCTGACTTGGTACAGGCATTTCTAAAGAAATGGTGGGATGAATCAGATTTTAAAGCGCAAAACCTCCCGCTTTCATTACGGCTCAAAGGATTATACAGCTTGGACAAGCTATGATAAGAATAACCTTCTCTTATTATTTTTAGATAGAGTTTAATGATTTTCCAATTAAGTTTAATAACCTTACAAAATTGGTCTTCAAAGAAAAATTATAAAAAGGAATTTGATTAAACAATGATCAAAGCTAAGTACAAAGGTTAATAATTAATAAGAATTTTGAGGAAAAATGATTGCAAGCTTAGAACTGGCTTAAATAGGAGTGTATTTTGAAGTGAAAGTATAGTGGTGCAATGAAGTTCATGGAGTCACAAAGGGGTAATCAGAAACTAAATATAAAACTGAAAATAATTTGTGGGGGGATATTGTCTAGGGGGCTATTGTCCTGCTCCCAGTAAAAAGATAGAATTCAACAGTCAAAAGTTTTCTAGAAAATAACCAGCTGAGAATTAATTTTTATTAGGCATGATTATATCAACAAAAGTGGTGGAACTATTTTAAGGTTGTGACTGCATTTTATTAGCTCACCTGATCCAAAGGGTCATGTGAGCTATTGCCATCACTTGGCGTCCGTCGTACGTCGTAAACTTTTTCAAAAATCTTCTCCTCTGAAAGTACTAGACCAATGGAAACCAAACTTGGTCTGAATCATCACTAGGGTGTCTAGTTTCAAAATTGTGTCCGGTGATGCCGTGGACCAACCAACATGGCCGCTGTTACTAAAAATAGAACATATGGTAAAATTGCAGGTTTTTTGTAACAACTCAAAAACCGTTAATATTATCAAAAATCTGAAATGGGGTAAAAATGATCAGCACATCAAGATCTACCTACCCTGCAATTTTGAAGTAAATCTGATTACCCATCTTGGAGTTATTGCCCTTTTTTTCATCAAATTTGTAAAATTTTAATACTTTTCGTCTTATATTTTAAAAACTATAAGAGATAAAGGTTAACTTTAAATTGCAAAAATGTACAGCATATCAAGATCTACCCACCCTGCAATTTTGAAGTAAATCTCATTACCCATTTTGGAGTTATTTCCCTTTTTTCATCAAATTTTCAAAATGTTAATACTTTTCGTCCTTTATTTCAAAAACTATAAGAGACAGGTGGTAAGTTGAAACTGCAAACATGTTCAGCATGTCAAGATCTACCTACCCTGCAATTTTGAAGTAAATCCCATTACCCATTTTGACCGATTATGCAAATTAGAAAAAAGGGGGGATGAAATTTTTAAAAAAATCTTCTCCTCAGAAACCACTGGGCCAATTGCAACCAAACTTTTGTGGAATGATCCTTGGATGGCCCCCTTCCAAAATTGTGTCTGGTGATCCCGACTTCCAACCAAGATGGCCGCCAAGCTAAAAATAGAAAAAAAGGGGGATGAAATTAAAAAAAAAATCTTCTCCTCTGAAACTACTGAGCCAATCTCAACCAAACTTTGCTGAAATGATCCTTGGGTGGTCCCCTTTCAAAATTGTGTCCGTCAGTGCCGTCCTGTATCCAAAATGGCCACCATTACTAAAAATAGAAATTTCTTCAAATGGCCAAAACTGCTCTATTTTAAGCCAGAAAGTGCCCAAATTTGAACTGTATAAGCATAATGATGAGCTTTTTAACATATTTTACGGGATTTTTTATGAACTTTCAGGGGTCGACGTAACCGCTGGCCCGTGGCCAGTATATTTACGGTCGGGCCAGTCAAACTGAACAAAGATCGGCCCGCTGGGCCAGTTGATATTCTCGGGCCACTTGGGCCAGCAACTTTCGTTTCTTCCGTGTCATTCAATATCGACTGATAACAGACTAATGAAATTTCCTGATAAAACTTAAAATTCAACTTCAATCACTCGCCGAAAGCTATAAATAGCCTAATCACACAATCAGCATGTGTTTACCTTGATCTGTTACCGCACGTTAAACGAATATTGACAGAAATATATGCTGGGAACCAGTACTTCATAATTCAATAATTTTCAAAATCACGATTATTTATTTATAAAACTGAAAGATTAAATCGGTATTTTCTATAGTAAGCAATTTTAAATATTTAATATAAATAAGAAATAAACCCAAATAAACCAAACAACAATAATAAATCATGACGTGAACATCTTACCTGTAAAAAAAATGGCGGATACACAATAACGCTAATCGTGACTTCATTTAATATGAAAAATTTATTATTATGAACTAGTAACAGGTATGGACTCAGTCGGTAGATCATGCCGATATCAGCAAGAGGGATATTGGCAACAATCGCTGCATCAGCTGGGCAAAACGGAAAATTTTCCAAAGTCGGGACTGTGTTTGTTTATTTATTATCTAACTTCCGGTTTGATAATAATCTTCTAATAGTCGTTATATGAAGGATTTTTACCCAAACAACATGGTCGTTAGTCGCGTTATATAATGGTCGAATGCACGGGAAAACGCTGGGGAGGAATAAATAAGATTGGCTAAAAAAGGAAGCCGTTATACAGAGGGGGTCGCTGAGACTTCTTCTTCTTCTTTATATTTCTGGCCGTCCTTCACTACTGAAGATTATTGGCCGAGCGCCGTATTAAATTTAGTTAATACATAAGTTAACATATATACAACAAACAATGAATGAAAGGTTAAAACTATATACTTTTGATAACAAGTTTGACTATCTATATGTAGATTGTTTGATTATCATCTAACCATACCTGTTAATTGTAATGCATGTATGGGAAAATGTCATGAACTTTACCCTTGTTTAAAGCAAGTACAGCATTCATTCATAGAATACAATAACTATATGTACATGTTTAAATCACCGACAGTCAATTTAATTATTTGCGGATGCCTCTAGTGGAGCAGGAACTGCTTATCCTTCCGGAGAAAATGAGTTCACCCAAGGTTTTAATGGGGTTCATATTGCTCGATCTTTAGTTTCCTGGGGGGGGGGGGTTCTTGCCCTTTTTTCATCAATTTAAAAAAAAAAAAAAAAAAACTTTTCGTCTTATATTTCAAAAACTATAAGAGATAAAGGTTAAGTTTAAATTGCAAAAATTTGCAGCATGTCAAGATCTTCCTACCCTGCAATTTTGAAGTAAATCCCATTGCCCATTTTGGAGTTATTGCCCTTTTTTCATCAAAATGTTCTCAATTTTAATACTATCATCTTATATCTCAAAAACTATTAGAGATAGAGGGAAAGTTTAAACTGCAAAAATGTTCAGCATGTCAAGATCTACAAAAATTTTCCCACAGTTAAAAATGTGCGACAACTGTGTGAAGAGTTGTTCCTCTTGAAATGCATTTTTTTGTTGATTCACTGCTTTTGGTTACTCAAATAATCAAAGGGAAGCAACTCTATTACAAAATGTGAAGTAGGAAAAGCTAAATTTTGAGAATCATTGACATATATGTTTTTTTTCAGCAATTTTGATAACTTACATTAAAGGGGGAACCCCTGCCCAAATTTTTGTGTAGAAGGGGTCTGCAATGACGAAGGCTACATTTGTTAAATTTTTTTACCGAAGTTATCAAGTTTTATTGACTGATGTTGTTATTATACCCAGGTGAGCTATACAGGCTCCTGTGAGCCTCTAGTTTCTATTATTATTTGTCATTAAAATGCAGTTTTAAAAATATCAAAAATATGTGGGTTTTTTTTCTCAATCTGATGATTCAATGGCAAAGATAATTTAGTTAAATCAGAACATACATGCATCCAAAATTTTCTGTCAAAATATCTCAAACAAAAATGGTTTAGTTATTTTTAGCTGGGACAGTATTTAAAAAGTGTAAGGCAATTGGTTTAAGAAGAGTTTTTAATAATTTTAACAAGCATGACAGCTTTATTAATCTTAAAAGACATCATTAAGCTTTACAATCAACACAGTCTGTATATTGATGATGAAGGTTTATATTTGACCTATAATATATTAAAAACAACACCACATATGTTGTGATATAAAACAGCACCAGACTTTGAATAATAGATCTGGAAAATATCAGACATTGCACACCGTTAGGCTAATTTATGTTAAATTAACATTGAGAGGGTGAATACTGTCATCTGTGGTATCCAGATTATCATGTAATAAATTAACATTGAGAGGGTGAATACTGTCATCTGTGGTATCCAGATTATCATGTATTTTTTATTTGTTAGTTCCAGTACAATCTTGGGATCATCATGTTAAAGATGGCTACAAAAGACATAAGAACGGTTTCCATGACTATACAAAACCTACATGGGATGGTAGTAAAACTTCATCAGTAGCTGATAACTTGGAGAAGAACTCCTCTGTACATGGCTATGGCTCCTCAGGTAAGATAATGATTGTACTCCTCATATACATGTTATCAAAATTTTGAAAATATTATACCCCTGCTCCCCGGAGGGGGAGGGGGGGGATATACTGTTTTACCTCTGTCCGTCCGTCCTTCCATCCGTCCAAGATATTTTTCGTCGCATTTTTCTCAGCAACTATCGATGGCAGAAATCTGATATTTGGTCACAAGCTTCATATAGGTATGCCATATTGTGGGTAGAGTTTTTGGACCCGTCAGATTCCTACTTCCTGTTTGCCGACTTAGTTGGTTTTTATACACATTGAACATATATGCACATTTTTCGTCACATTTTTCTCAGCAACCATTGATGACATGAATCTGATATTTGGTCACAAGCTTCATATTGGTACCCCATATCGTGGGAAGCGTTTTTGGACCCATCAGATTCCTACTTCCTGTTTGCCGACTTAGTTGGCTTTTATACACATTTAACATATATGCACATTTTTCGTCACATTTTTCTCAGCAACTATTGATGGCAGAGATCTGATATTTGGTCACAAGCTTCATATAGGTACCCCATATCGTGGGAAGCGTTTTTGGACTCATCAGATTCCTACTTCCTGTTTGCCGACTTTGTTGATTTTTATACACATTGAACATACATTTTGTATATGCCCATTTTTAGATTCCTACTTCCTGTTTGCCGAAGAGCGGGGGTATCATAAGTGAGCATTAGCTCACAGTTCATCTTGTTTTCTTTGATCTAACTGAGTGACTGATATTGGCAGTATCATCGAGCGGAATGATAGTGAAAATTATCTGTCAGTGTGACATCAAACACATTGTCATAATGTGTTACCAATAAAAACAATGACGTCATTTATGAATGTCTCTGTATATATTTAGCACTAGTATCGCAGCGATACTAAATACTAACTTGTTAATGTCTGTCTCAATATTCAAAACTGTAGCTATTCTATACACATTGCTACAGTTATCTAGGTACCGATGTGTTTTCACAATGCAAATAAAAATATCCAAATACATTCTGCCTAGAATGGGTACTTAAAATCAGTAAGATGATTTAATAAAATGAGAAGTTACTTCTTAATTAACTAAAGGCTCAGTCGTGTCGCTCACCTTTCATTCTGCTTTGAGGAAACTTAATACACAACCTTCCATACATGTAGATGCTTCCTACCAAGTTTCGGTTCATTTGGCTAGGCAGTTTCAGAGGAGAAGATTTTTTAGATATCGACCAATCAGAAACAAGAATTGCCTATGGTGGCATTGTTTGTTAACCGATCGAGACGAAATGAGCAATCTTCATAGAGGACATTCCATAGATGCTCCCTGTCATGTTTCGGTTAATTTGGCCAAGCGGTTTCAGGGGAGGAGATTTTTAAAAATTGGCCAATCAGAAACAAGAATTGCCTGTGGTGGCCATGTTTGTTAACGGATCGGAATGAAATTAGCAATCTTTTATAAAGGACCTTCCATAGATGCTTCATACCCAGTTTCGGTTCATTTGGCCCAGTGGTTTCGGAGGAGAAGATTTTTTTAAATCGGACAATCAGAAACAAGAATTGCCTGTGGTGGCCATGTTTGTTAAAGGATCGGGATGCAATGAGCAATCTGTATAGAGGACCTTCCATAGATGCTTCCTACCAAGTTTCAGTTCATTTGGCTGAGAGGTTTCAAAGGAGAAGATTAAAATGCGAAGTTAACGGACGACGGACGCCAAGTGATGGCAAAAGCTCACATTGCCTTTGGCAAGGTGAGCTAATAATAAAAAAAGAATTATGAAAGCACCATAAATAACAAAAAGAAACGATGCAAGCCCATTTAATAGTACATAAATATGTCACACATTCTAACACTAACCTTATCATTGATGAATCAACGAATGATCCAGTAGTGAATCATGTGACTTGTAGATATCAATCAATTTTTACCAATAAGTGTAGCCATGAAGTTTCATTGATTGTCGTCTGCTATAAATGTAGATAAATTAAACCATCAATAATGTTCTTTCTTCTTTTTTTTTTACAATAATTCATGGTTATGGTGTTTAACAGCACTTTCAACAGTATTTCAGTTATATCATGGTGGTCAGTTTTATTGTTGGAGGAAACCAGAGAAAACCACTGACTTGTCACAAGTTGTTTTACATGTACAATAACGATATGTAATGTAATTTTCAGTCTTGTCTTGGGATGGTGACAAAAGTAATGTTGACAGAGAAGTAGAGAAAGAAAGGAAAGGAAACGGACATTGGTCTGACGAATATGATGAGGAACTTGATGTTGGAAAGGTATTACCTTAGTTTAAGTTATATACATTGAACAACCAGTAATTACTAAGTAATGTATTATGTGATACCAGTTGTTTTCAACTGTTTAAACTTTATAGAAGTTGGCGGCACTTCTTTTAACCTTTGGATGTGACTTCCTGAAACAGCAACTTTCTTGAAACATATTTAACAAATGACAAAAATTGTTTTCTGTCAGTATGTTTTTACAATACATTTTATTACTATATTGGTTTGACACAAGAAATATATTTTTTTGATTAATGCAGAAATTAACCCTAAAAAATTGTGCATAAAAACCACCGGTAAATTAACTACAATTTTTGAAATGCAAATGAACCAAGAGAGAAAATAGAACATTACAGTTTTAAGATGTCTTAATGGATACGATTAACATTTATATTTGTAATATTTTATTGAACACTGTCGACATTTAAGTTAATTTATATTGGTAGACATTTATGCAAATGTTTTATAACTTCAACGCATGATTTTATTAGCATCTGATTGATAGACAGTTTCCACCATCTTGTACTTAGTTGTAAATTTTATATTTTGTTATAGTTTTCACCATCTTGTACTACAGTAGAGTTCGTTTATAACGAACAGGCTTGTAACGAAATCAGGCTTATAGCGAAGTAAAGATAATACCCGTTCCCATCGCTATTTAAACAATGTATTTGTGAAGGCCTATTACAAATTTTTTATAACGAAATCAGGCTTATAATGAAGAGAATTTTAAACCCAAACAACGTTTTTATTACTCAAAATTGACATGATATAACAAAGAAAATTGCTGAACAAACAAATCGTTTACCTGTCTTCCGTTACACACGAACGATCACATATTAGAATGGTCAAGTGCACTTGACACTTCCGTTATTGATAATTGAAAAATCAATAATCCCACCTTTGATGTTGTTAATGATGTCAATCAAGACTTTTCTTTAAAATATTCAAACAATAAAATGGGTATTAATGATGTGATTAACAAGTTGTCAATTAATAACACACGGGCTAAATTTTTGCATTAAAAATTAATAAAACGTAATCTAAATTTTAATGAATGATAAAAAAAATTCCTTAGAAACACTTTATTTAACCTGAGTTTTTATGTGTATATAATACCAAAAAGAAACAATTATTCTTAAGCACAAGCTAAAGAAATTAAAAACAGTCATGTGTGAGATTAATTCATTCGCTATTGTTTATTTTTTCTTTGATGATAGACTCTTTAATTAAACAACAAACTGCATGGTCTCAAGGTTCATTTAAATACCAAAAACAAAAGAAATGTACTCGTTCTGAAATTTCGATTAACCTGAGTTTTTATGTGTATATAATACCAAAAAGAAACAATTATTCTTCAAATTAAAATAAAAAAAAAAGGAAAATGGCTACAATCTTAAAATTGGCCATTAAAAATATATATCCGAATTATCAGCATTATACCGATATCGATCCAAGTGTTAATACCCGACCTCATATTTCCTGTTTATAAAATAGATCGTGAACAAAGTTGAAAAAGTGTTTCTAAGGAACATTTGATGATACCAAAGAGGTATTCAGAAGCCGGTCTTTGAGAACTGTCTAAAGGATTAAATATTTTTTTTTCGATAAAGGCCCACTTTACTGTGCATCAGTTATCATAGCGTAATGAAACTGCCTGGGTCAGAACCAGATTTTTTTCTCTCTAAAATTACGTGACCTCAGTGGCTCGAACTACCAATAGCTAGAACAGATTTTGACAGTCCCTTCGAGTTCGAGCCAGCAAAGTTCTATTGTACGATTTTCAAAAGGGGAGGTAATTCTACATTGTTTCTCTTATAACGAACGATGCCTATAATGAACTAAGATCGAGAGTCCCCTGGACTTCGTTATAAACGAACTCTACTGTAGTTGTAAATGTTATATTTTGTTATTGACAGATTAAGAAGGTAAAGAAGCACAACATAGACACAGATTTCCATTTATCCAATCCTTTCCAGTATGTTCAGGGAGAACGCAATAAGGACAAATCATCTGTAAGATTATCTTTCTATCATGATGTATTTATATTTGGTTTTTATATTATTCTTAGTTTGTAGAAGCACAATTCATTGGTAGAGATATAATACAATTATCATCAACAATATTTTCCTAATCTGTGACAAATCTTCAGCCGATCAAACACTACTGTCAATATACCTATGGGATCAAACACTACTGTGTCAGGTATACATGACCTTACATTTCAAATGAGAAAGTTAGACTACAGCTGTCAATATACCTATGGGATCACACACTGTCAGGTATACATGACCTTACATTTCAAATGAGAAAGTTAGACTACTATCAATATACCTATGGGATCACACACTGTCAGGTATACTTGACCTTACATTTCAGTGAGAAAGTTAGACTACTATCAATATACCTGTGAGGTCACACCCCATGTAAGGTATACTTGACCTTGTATTTCAGTGAGAAAGTTAAGACTACTATCGATATACCTGTGAGGTCACACCCCATGTAAGGTATGCTTGACTTTACATTTCAGTCACAGTGAGAAAGTTAAGACTACTATCAATATATCTATTAAAGTCACATGTTGAATAAGGTGTACTTGACCTTACACTTCAGTGAGAAAGTTGATAGTGATGAAAAAATAACTTTGAATAAAACAAGATGAGAAGCATCAACATAAACTTTAATGTACTAATAAATTAAAAGTATAAACCCAAAGAAGCACCACCATTTTACTCCAAAAAAACTTTGCTGTTGGGATTAAAATAATTCTGTAATGCCAAATTCAGTAATTGTTTTATTATTTTTTTAGCATGTTCATAGTTCACACAATGCTGTCCAGTTAAACTCGCATCATCATAACCAATCCAGTCACTCAGGGCACAAAGGTCATCACCAGAGAAACCATCACCATAACTACAGTAAACATGACTACAAACATTGAGGACTTCCTGTTTTACTGCTGTATTTCATGTTGATCATAACATGTTTGATATCATTGAATTGATACCAGTGCTCTTCCTTAAAATAATCATAAATTATTTAATATTTCCTAAATATTTTACAAGTTGAACTTGACCGAATCTTTGTGTGTGTATCTAAAAGTGGCTTATAGTCAAATACTGTCATCGGGGTACTATTATTTGTCAGATTGGAATAAGAACACTGAATATATTTGACTTCATTATAGTTTGGTTATAAATTGTCAGAGTCTAAAGTATTTTAAATAATTTTAATACTGTAGTGTAAAAAAAAAACCGCTATAGGTTCCTGTGATATCAATGTACATTTGAACATTAAGATTTATAATGTTCTGTTTCATTTGGAACACTTTGGTTGAAATGCTCTAAATTTTCCTTTTGTTTACTTAGTGACAATTATATCTTACTAATGTAATAGAATTGTCGAGTATGATTCAGTGGTCACATGATATATTTAAATCTTGATTTTTTTTGTTTAACAAGATCAGCATACGTGGTCAAAAATTACCTCTTTGATTTTACCTCAGTGTAGCATTTGACTTTATTGATCATGCATTGAAACAATAATGTACAATATCATTGGATGATAAACCTTGTGCGGAACCATAACTTACACCTAGCTTCAAATGGTTGTGGATTACCATTTCGGGGAAAATTGCTACAGAGTAACAATGAGTAAATAATAATAACAACCGTAAAATTGAGCCTTTTCTATGTCAGCACATATAATTTAAGAGATAGAATGTATGCTGATGGGGTCAGGTTAGAGATGGAATGTATGCTGATGGGGTCAGGTTAGAGATAGAATGTATGCTGATGGGGTCAGGTTAGAGATAGAATGTATGCAGATGGGGTCAGGTTCAGGGGTTGAAAATTTTGTTGGGCAGGCCCAAGCCCGGGGCTTTTTAAAGTTTTTTATCCCAAGTCCGGTCAGTGATTTGCCAAGTCCCAATTTGTAGGATAAAATTTGAAATTTTACTTGCTTGTCAACTAAAGTTTGTGCAATTGATGCAGCAAAAGTTTTACAACCATTAATATTTCTATAGTTTTCACCCAGGTCAAGTCCATTTTTAACTTGTATTTCACATATCAATTCATAATCTGAAAATGGTTTTCCAGCTTTGACAACACCGTAGGCAGTATGTAGGGCTTCTGTTGTATTGTTATTTAAATATGCCGACTATAAATAAAACTTATCTTATCTTATCTTAGTATTAAACAAACTTTCAAGACGTTTTCTCTGACTTTCATCTAATTTCAATAATGACTGGCCTATTGGGGTGTCAGCAAAGGCCTGTGAAGAACCGGCAGCTGCCTGGGGATCATCAAGTTCCTTAAACCAATGCTTGACACATAACAAGTGCTCCTGGTGTTTATCGTGTAACTTAAGTCCATCATTGCATAAATTTTTATTTCCCCGAGTAAGGGCATCTTTCCTATCTAACAAGTGTGGAAATGTTCTACAGTACTTGCAGTACATTTCCTGAGCATTCTCGACAAAGACGGATTTTTTTTTTTTTTTTTTTTTTTTATATAAATTTGAAAACATTTTACCAGGCATGCGCCGGAAAGTAAACATCAGTACGTTGATGGTTTTCCGTAACTAAAGAAGAAGGAAATTTATCTATCCATGAGTTTTGAAATATTCTCGTTCGTTTCTCCCTATCATACTTAAGATCTTTATTTCTGGGAGTTTCAGGATCAGTTGGCTCGTCGTTCGCTTTGCGTTTTTCCGCTTTTTTGAGTAAAATTAAGCAACGACATTTTACTCAAAAGTTGTCAACATAAACATACGATTGATCAATGTTATTCCGACGCTTGACTTTACATAGGTATGTGGGAAGTGCATAGGTGATTTGGAAGTCATTAATATTCATGAGGAATATCGATCCGTCCAGGATGTGTATTACCGTTCTTAAAATAGCTTTTTAGTACTTATTTACAGTGAAAGGAGAAGATTGACAAAAACTTGCATGTGATTTGAATTGAAAACAAGACGTTTAGAAAAAAGTGGAGTTTTTATTTTATTAAAGGCATACCCGACGGGCTTTTTAAATGGAAAAACGGCAAGCCCGAAGTTTCAATTTTCTAGTCCCGGGCGTCGGACTTGAGGAATTTTCAACCCCTGCAGGTTACATGTCTTATTGAGGGCAACTTGATAAATATCTAACATATCTAATTCTACCATTATCACCAACTAATGAAGTATTGTTGTCTTATAATTTCAAACCCATGAAGTTGAGTAGAGATACACAAAGTGACTTCATACTGTTGACTTAGTTTTAAGTTTGATTTTCCTTGATGATTCTTGAGATCCAATTTTGTACCTAAGCGGGGATTAGATTGTAAATGGACAAATGTGTTTAAGTATTGACCAATGATATTCACCTTCCACTTGTTCAAGAGCTGAGTGAAACAACACGTGACCTGATGTATTTAAACATTGGCCTATGCTATTTACTCATTACTGTAACGTTTTAAGTAGTAAACAATTTGTTTTTGCAATATTTTGATTTTTTCAAATGCTACACTTGCAGGATAAAAATACATGTAACGGTAATCAGTAATGTGTGCGAATTATAAATTTTATGAAAATAAAATATGCCATTAAATGATCTCATTTATGCCTGTGCCTATTTGTCTCTGCATTAGGTTTTGTATAATAAATACATGGTGTGTTTACATGTTTCACAAAATACAAAATAATGTGTAAATTAAGGTGTTTTTGTGTCTGTGTGGGAAAATAAGTTGTACTACATTAAAGATCATGTTTATATCAAGTGAAAATGACATTTTATTTGCATTCTTTAAAATCTTAATTTTGAAATATATATATATATATATATATTTATTTTAAGGTGATTATTACACAAGATTACCCATGAAATATGGATATTTTCGTTTGAAATGAATACTGGTATTTCATGGTAGAGTAGAAACATCTATTTCATAGTATGACGCCACAATCAAATATATCATTGAGCATCTGACGATGAAAAACAAAGTCCTTTTTAAAGCGTCGTAATCAGTGCAATCTACGTATGTAATAAAACGTATAGCTACTCTTGCATTCTAAATATAAAAAATAAATCACTCGTAATTGAACGACATGTGCTTACGTGAATTACTGAGTTGTTCGGATACTCATGATTTATTTTCGATATTTGGAATACACAAGTAAAGTACATTGTAATAATATTTATTAAGTGTAGTTGATGACATGTTGGTTTTTTTTTTAGATATATATATTTATTATTGGCATGTGTCTTTCATTTGTTTAATTTGTTGTAGTTTTTGTTTTTGTTACAATCTTTTGGAAACAACCATTTAACTGTATGGGGGAGGGAAGGGGTATGTAAATTATGTTGTCAACTTTTATAGAAAAAATATTGATGTGAGAGATACAAAAAAAAAATTGGACCAGGTAGTTTTCAACAAGAAATTTTTGTAAAATCAATGGAAAATTGCAGATTTTTTATGTCCAAAAAGAAATAATCCTATTTTATTTTGACTGCCCTCTCCTTTGATTTTGTAGCTCCCGATTTGTTAAATTATTTGGCTTTACAATCTTTCGACTTTGAGCATACCTGATGGTTATTCCAGAAACGTGTTGTGCACACTAAATTTGATATCTACGTTTTTATTTGTTTTGTGTGAAAAAAAATTCTGGCTCTGAGGAAAAAAATGAAACCCCTCCCCCCATAGGTTAAATGGTCAGACCCTTGGATATTTTATACCAGTAGAGAGGTTACATCAGTGTTGTTTACAGGGTTTGTATGGGTCATGGAATCCTGGAAAAGTCATGGATTTTTATTTTGTAAAATAAAGGCCTTTAAAAGTCATGGAAAGCTGTATTTTATCGAAAAGTCCTTGAATAGTCATGGAAAATTATTATTGGAGCTGTAATCTTTATTAAATGTATTCAAACATCTAAAATTAAGAGATTCTCCCGATTTCTGTCGTAACTGTTTCCTTTAGACGTACTTGAAACAAGGCACCAGTTGTGGTAAATGTAAAATAAGGATTTTAAGTTCGTTTCTTTAAAATTATTTGTAAAAATATGCAACCGGATGTATAGACTGGTTTCCTAATGTACTACAGTTTCATGCATTAAACGGTGTTGCAGTAGGAAACCAGATATTGGAAAACGTACTTTTGACTTTTAAAATGTCAGGCAATTGCCATTTTCAGATCAAGTGGTTAGATAACCCTGAATATAAAAAAATGGTTGGATATGGGAAGTAGTGAGAGCAAAGCAAAAGGCTCATTTGGTCAAAAGGAATTTGATATTTCGAATATGGGTGAAACTGCCTTTGAAGGCCCAGACTGGGCCAGAGACATTATGATATTATGTCTATGATTTTTCTAAAAATAAATCGTCTACCAATTTTAATATAGCTCGCTTATGAGGTGTGTATTTCCATATTTTAAGAATGACAGCTTCCACATACAAATTCAGCATGTTGTAATTTTTGCCACAAAATGGCTGGAAAATGTTCTTTTAAAATTAAATGGCTTGAAAAGCCAGAATATAAGTGTCCGTCTCAAATACAGAACAAATTTAAAGCTGCATCATGTAATGTGTGTATAAAGGATATTGACATCAGTAATATAGGGAAAAGAGTGCACTTAAAAGTCACATTTAGTCAACAAAACACTCTGACCATATAAAAAAGCAGTTTGAGACTGTCAGGGTGGGTTAATAATCAAGTGGAACCAGCCAGTGCCTACAAAAAAATCATTGGAGGAGTCTGTGGCAACAACAGATTTCATAAAAGTGGAGATATAATTTTGACATTAAACATGGTAAAAAGCCGCTTTTCTTTCATAAGTTGTACAGACATTGTACAGGTTTTTCAGAGTATGTTCCCAGACGATATGATAGCAAAAAAAATGGCCCTTGGAGAACCTTTGGGAGTCTTTGGAATCTGTCCATATTTAATGGAATCAATCTAAAGAAAGATAAAAAAGAAGATATATATGTTCTCTTATTTGATGAATCTCTAATTCAACAACTTAAAAAAACCAGCTGGACATCCTAGCTACATGTATACTAGAATTAAATTATAAATTTAAATAGAAAACTGAAAGACCTTAGGGTTGTAATTGTCTCATTGTCCAACGGGCCACTTCCATTTTGATGTAGTTCAGGTCACTTTGGCATAAATGGCTACCAAGTGAGCTGTTTATGATGGATAATTTCTTATATACTCCTATACAAAGGTTAGAACATGATAAATAATGTGATTACTCAAGATTTCACTTATACTCGTTGATGGTTTGCTTATAGTTGGTCCTGGAAAAACTAAATAAATCCTGGAAAAGTCCTTGAAAAGTCATGGAATTTTCTCACAAAAAAGGTGTATGAACCCTGTGTTTATAGAAAATGTATGTTCAGGATATTTATAAAAAGAGTTATTTATTTTTTAAGATTTTTGTTTTCTATGAGATTTTGTTACGCGAAGCCAAAGGGCTGAACATATTTTCAAGCTAAAATAAAATGGATGAACAAATGGTGACATTATTTTTCAAATAAAAAAGGCAAAAGAGAGGTAAAGCTTCTTATTAATGAGAGAGAAAAGATTGTGCACAAATTTCATGATAAATAATTTTATGTATTTCAGCTTTCTCTTCAGCAATATTTATACAAAGGTCAAACAGAAATAAATACCAAATATTAAATTCATCTTGGGGGGGAAAAAAATCATTTTTTATCATATTCTGTATTCCAATAATGGAATATAAATTTTAATCTTAAATTACATTGAACCTGTACATCAAAATTAACATTACTTTATATGTATGTATCATTATCATGGCGATATAATTGAAATTTTATTTAAAAAACTTAGTTATCTAACATTTTGTATGAATCTTCACTTTATTTACTTAATTCTCTTCAGATGTCAATTTAATTATTGGTTATTGAAAGAAAAGGTTGTAATGGAGAGTGGGAGGAGAATTATTTTCTAGCCCTGCCACTTGATCAGTTTTGATATGTGTCTTTATATTTTTCATCAGCTATACAATAAATAATGAACGTCTTCTAAACCTTTGATAGATTATTTCATATAATTGATGTCCAGAGTATAAACTTAAGTTATAATTATGTGTTTTTGATTGGCAATATTTTATTACTCTTTATATTGTTCATATTTTTGACAAAGTCATTATTATTTTTTTCATTGTAAAAAGAGTTGTCATGAGTCAATTTTTAATTTGATTTTTATTCACTGGAGCACAAAATGTGGCATTTTTGTTTTATATCAATCTTACAAAAATTTAAATGAATGATTTTGTTTAGTTGAAATATGCAATAGGCCTTGTGGTCTTTTAATGGGAAAGTGTTGTCTGAGAATATGTTGTTGTTTTTTTATGTTACATTAAAGTATAGCCTACTCCTTGTTGAATGATTAAATGCACTTTACAGATAAGTTTCTTGCTCATCTGACTAAAAGTCATGGTGAGCTTTTCCCAGCACTTGATGCAGATGTTAATCTTCTCAGCAACCACTGGAACAATATTGACCTTGACTGCAATGGTCCTTCGGTGGCCTTCATTCTAAAATATATCTGATTGGACTCCATCCAAGATGGCAGTCGTAACTAATAATAGAAAATTGATAAATCTTGCCTTATTTCAAGCTAGAGTGTGATTAAATTTTAAAAGTAAGAACATAATTAGGTGCTGGTCCTTAGTCAAATAAATGTACAACTGTCATGTTCAATAAAGGTGAACGATTTAGTTTCTAGTTAAAAAAGAATATTGATATATAAGACGCCAAGAAATACGTTGGTTATTGCTTAACACCCAGCAAGTAGCATTTCAGATATATTCAGGACGAAAACAAGTTCAGTAATATATAAAAACAATATAGAAATGAATGGACAGGTCAATGACTTTTGAATGCGACTGAAAAAGTATGGAGGATTGGGTAGGGATGAAATGTTTTGTCTTGCGTAGTGGTTATAATGCACCTACTCTTTTTCTAAATCTACAAATGAGATTTTTAGCGTGCAGGGAACTTGACATTCCCCTATGATGTTGGCCGCTATGGTCCATGAACAGGCTTTGCGTATTATAAACTGACAACCCCCCATTGAGAGGTCTCCACCACATATTGACATGCTAATCTGTGAGCCCTTGGAAACTTCAGAAACACTTTGGTATGTTTGTTTATCCTCAGAAAATTCATGTTTATTTAGGCAAAGTATTCTTCCAAGAAATTATTTTGCAATTCAAAATACTGTAAAATATTATTTCAGCATTCATTGCTTAAAAAAAAAAAAAGTCAACACTAATTTCTGTGATATGATGTAATCATTTTAAATGATTTGTACTATTGCAGATCCAAAGATATATATTTAATTGTATTTGAATGATGCTGCAATGTTATTTTGATGTGATAAATTTGTATAATAATATTATTCAGTAAAGATTTACTTTGGATGTAAGAGAGTGGTTATATATATAATAAAATTGCTGCAATTTCAGTTTTTTGTTTAGTCTGCTATTATACATGTAGTTGCTGAAGGCACAACCTAGGTATTGCCTTTCTGGTGCGGCATAATTAACAATGTAGAGTTTTTGTGATTAGGGTCAGTTTCCTCATTACTATACAACCTAGGCTCGCCCTACTTCGGCCACACATCGATCATGGTGTGTACATGTCAGCCAGGCATGTGCCTCTTGACCTTGACTTCATTTCACTGTTTAAAAAGTACATGAACTGCCTGACCTATAGATAACTTGCACATGATTCATGAAACAATATAATTGCATATTATGTGAATGTGTCTTTTTAGAAATGCCTGTACCAAGTCAGGGTCATTACGGTTTTCACAGTTTTCCGGTTGTTGACTGATTTTGTCTGTTTATATAGTTATGAGTTTTGACTTTCCCTTTGTTAGATTGTTCGGAGTTCGGTAATTTTGTTATTACCCTTATTTGATGTAATCAAGACCCTATTGGGGAGAAATTTTGATAAAATAGAGGAACGAAGGGAATGTGAATGATGAATTCCAGATAAGTGCATACAATCACCAAATTAATTTTTACGATTGTGAAACGTCCGATACCCTGTCTACTGCCGTTTATTTTGAAAATAGAGGATATCTGACAAACTGCATGCTGCCATCAACTTTATTTTGAAAATAGAGAAATGAAAGACCCACAACATATTGCCATCAAATTAATCTTTCAAATAGAGCAATGCTAGTCAATATAGACTCATCAAAATGATTTTGAAAATAAGGTTATTAATATAACATAAACAATTTATTTCAAAAAGGGGCCCAAATTCTGAAATTGTTGCATATTTGGAAGGCATACATGTATTTAACACTTGAAATAGTAAAACAAGACAAATGTCCAAATTACAATGGGTCCAGCATATTATTGTGTTGAACAAAACACAAGTGTCCACACATGCTGTTAATATCCACTTGTTCAACCTTGTCAACATCCTGTGGTCTTATTTGCTCTGTGTAGTCCTTGATTCAGTTATATCATGACTTGTCAACATTCTGTGGTCTTGTTTGCTCTGTGTAGTCCTTGATTCAGTTATATCATGCCTTGTCAACATCATGTGGTCTTATTTGCTCTGTGTAGTCCTTGATTCAGTTATATCATGCCTTGTCAACATCCTGTGGTCTTATTTGCTCTGTGTAATCCTTGATTCAGTTATATCATGGCTTGTCAACATCATGTGGTCTTATTTGCTCTGTGTAGTCCTTGATTCAGCTATATCATGCCTTGTCAACATCATGTGGTCTTATTTGCTCTGTGTAGTCCTTGATTCAGTTATATCATGTCTTGTCAACATCCTGTGGTCTTATTTGCTCTGTGTAATCCTTGATTCAGTTATATCATGGCTTGTCAACATCATGTGGTCTTATTTGCTCTGTGTAGTCCTTGATTCAGTTATATCATGGCTTGTCAACATCATGTGGTCTTATTTGCTCTGTGTAGTCCTTGATTCAGCTATATCATGCCTTGTCAACATCCTGTGGTCTTATTTGCTCTGTGTAGTCCTTGATTCAGCTATATCATGCCTTGTCAACATCCTGTGGTCTTATTTGCTCTGTGTAATCCTTGATTCAGTTATATCATGGCTTGTCAACATCCTGTGGTTTTATTTGCTCTGTGTAGTCCTTGATTCAGTTATATCATGCCTTGTCAACATTCTGTGGTCTTGTTTGCTCTGTGTAGTCCTTGATTATTCTGTGGTCTTGTTTGCTCTGTGTAGTCCTTGATTCAGTTATATCATGCCTTGTCAACATCATGTGGTCTTATTTGCTCTGTGTAGTCCTTGATTCAGTTATATCATGCCTTGTCAACATCCTGTGGTCTTATTTGCTCTGTGTAATCCTTGATTCAGTTATATCATGTCTTGTCAACATCATGTGGTCTTATTTGCTCTGTGTAGTCCTTGATTCAGCTATATCTTGCCTTGTCAACATCCTGTGGTCTTATTTGCTCTGTGTAGTCCTTGATTCAGTTATATCATGCCTTGTCAACATCATGTGGTCTTATTTGCTCTGTGTAGTCCTTGATTCAGTTATATCATGCCTTGTCAACATCCTGTGGTCTTATTTGCTCTGTGTAATCCTCGATTCAGTTATATCATGTCTTGTCAACATCCTGTGGTCTTATTTGCTCTGTAGTCCTTGGTTCAGCTATATCATGGCTTGTCAACGTCCTGTGGTCTTATTTGCTCTGTGTAGTCTTTGATTCAGTTATATCATGCCTTGTCAACATCCTGTGGTCTTATTTGCTCTATGTATTCCTTGATTCAGCTATATCAAGCCTTGTCAACATCCTGTGGTCTTATTTGCTTTGTGTAGTCCTTGATTCAGTTATATCATGCCTTGTCAACATTCTGTGGTCTTGTTTGCTCTGTGTAGTCCTTGATTCAGTTATATCATGGCTTGTCAACATCGTGTGGTCTTGTTTGCTCTGTGTAGTCCTTGATTCAGTTATATCATGACTTGTCAACATTCTGTGGTCTTGTTTGCTCTGTGTAGTCCTTGATTCAGTTATATCATGGCTTGTCAACATCATGTGGTCTTATTTGCTATGTGTAGTCCTTGATTCAGTTATATCATGACTTGTCAACATCCTGTGGTCTTATTTGCTCTGTGTAGTCCTTGATTCAGTTATATGATGCCTTGTCAACATCCTGTGGTCTTATTTGCTCTGTGTAGTCCTTGATTCAGTTATATCATGCCTTGTCAACATCCTGTGGTCTTATTTGCTCTGTGTAGTCCTTGATTCAGTTATATCATGGCTTGTCAACATCGTGTGGTCTTATTTGCTCTGTGTAATCCTTGATTCAGCTATATCATGCCGTGTCAACATCCTGTGGTCTTATTTGCTCTGTGTAGTCCTTGATTCAGTTATATCACGCCTTGTCAACATCCTGTGGTCTTATTTGCTCTGTGTATTCCTTGATTCAGCTATGTCATGCCTTGTCAACATTCTGTGGTCTTATTTGCTCTGTGTAGTCCTTGATTCAGTTATATCACGCCTTGTCAACATCCTGTGGTCTTATGTGATCTGTGTAGTCCTTGATTCAGTTATATCATGCCTTATCAACATCCTGTGGTCTTATTTGCTCTGTGTAGTCCTTGATTCAGCTATATCATGCCTTGTCAACATCCTGTGGTCTTATTTGCTCTGTGTAGTCCTTGATTCAGTTATATCACGCCTTGTCAACATCATGTGGTTTTATTTGCTCTGTGTAGTCCTTGATTCAGTTATATCATGGCTTGTCAACATCCTGTGGTCTTGTTTGCTCTGTGTAGTCCTTGATTCAACTATATCATGGCTTGTCAACATCCTGTGGTCTTATTTGCTCTGTGTAGTCCTTGATTCATTTATATCATGCCTTGTCAACATCATGTGGTCTTATTTGCTCTGTGTAGACCTTGATTCAGTTATATCATGGCTTGTCAACATCATGTGGTCTTATTTGCTCTGTGTAGTCCTTGATTCATTTATATCATGCCTTGTCAACATCATGTGGTTTTATTTGCTCTGTGTAGTCCTTGATTCAGCTATATCATGCCTTGTCAACATTCTGTGGTCTTGTTTGCTCTGTGTAGTCCTTGATTATTCTGTGGTCTTGTTTGCTCTGTGTAGTCCTTGATTCAGTTATATCATGGCTTGTCAACATCATGTAGTCTTATTTGCTCTGTGTAGTCCTTGATTCAGTTATTTCACGCCTTGTCAACATCCTGTGGTCTTATGTGATCTGTGTAGTCCTTGATTCAGTTATATCACGCCTTGTCAACATCCTGTGGTCTTATTTGCTCTGTGTATTCCTTGATTCAGCTATATCATGCCTTGTCAATATCCTGTGGTCTTATTTGCTCTGTGTAGTCCTTGATTCAGTTATATCACGCCTTGTCAACATCCTGTGGTTTTATTTGCTCTGTGTAGTCCTTGATTCAGTTATATCACGCCTTGTCAATATCCTGTGGTTTTATTTGCTCTGTGTAGTCCTTGATTCAGTTATATCATGGCTTGTCAACATCCTGTGGTCTTGTTTGCTCTGTGTAGTCCTTGATTCATTTATATCATGCCTTGTCAACATCCTGTGGTCTTATTTGCTCTGTGTAGTCCTTGATTCAGTTATATCATGCCTTGTCAACATCATGTGGTCTTGTTTGCTCTGTGTAGTCATTGATTCAGCTATATCATGGCTTGTCAACATCCTGTGGTCTTATTTGCTCTGTGTAGTCCTTGATTCATTTATATCATGCCTTGTCAACATCATGTGGTCTTATTTGCTCTGTGTAGACCTTGATTCAGTTATATCATGGCTTGTCAACATCATGTGATCTTATTTGCTCTGTAGTCCTTGATTCAGCTATATCATGCCTTGTCAACATCCTGTGGTCTTATTTGCTCTGTGTAGTCCTTGATTCAGTTGTATCATGGCTTGTCAACATCCTGTGGTCTTATTTGCTCTGTGTAGTCCTTGATTCAGCTATATCATGCCTTGTCAACATCCTGTGGTCTTATTTGCTCTGTGTAGTCCTTGATTCAGCTATATCATGGCTTGTCAACATCCTGTGGTCTTATTTGCTCTGTGTATTCCTTGATTCAGCTATGTCATGCCTTGTCAACATTCTGTGGTCTTATTTGCTCTGTGTAGTCCTTGATTCAGTTATATCACGCCTTGTCAACATCCTGTGGTCTTATGTGATCTGTGTAGTCCTTGATTCAGTTATATCATGCCTTATCAACATCCTGTGGTCTTATTTGCTCTGTGTAGTCCTTGATTCAGCTATATCATGCCTTGTCAACATCCTGTGGTCTTATTTGCTCTGTGTAGTCCTTGATTCAGTTATATCACGCCTTGTCAACATCATGTGGTTTTATTTGCTCTGTGTAGTCCTTGATTCAGTTATATCATGGCTTGTCAACATCCTGTGGTCTTGTTTGCTCTGTGTAGTCCTTGATTCAACTATATCATGGCTTGTCAACATCCTGTGGTCTTATTTGCTCTGTGTAGTCCTTGATTCATTTATATCATGCCTTGTCAACATCATGTGGTCTTATTTGCTCTGTGTAGACCTTGATTCAGTTATATCATGGCTTGTCAACATCATGTGGTCTTATTTGCTCTGTGTAGTCCTTGATTCATTTATATCATGCCTTGTCAACATCATGTGGTTTTATTTGCTCTGTGTAGTCCTTGATTCAGCTATATCATGCCTTGTCAACATTCTGTGGTCTTGTTTGCTCTGTGTAGTCCTTGATTATTCTGTGGTCTTGTTTGCTCTGTGTAGTCCTTGATTCAGTTATATCATGGCTTGTCAACATCATGTAGTCTTATTTGCTCTGTGTAGTCCTTGATTCAGTTATTTCACGCCTTGTCAACATCCTGTGGTCTTATGTGATCTGTGTAGTCCTTGATTCAGTTATATCACGCCTTGTCAACATCCTGTGGTCTTATTTGCTCTGTGTATTCCTTGATTCAGCTATATCATGCCTTGTCAATATCCTGTGGTCTTATTTGCTCTGTGTAGTCCTTGATTCAGTTATATCACGCCTTGTCAACATCCTGTGGTTTTATTTGCTCTGTGTAGTCCTTGATTCAGTTATATCACGCCTTGTCAATATCCTGTGGTTTTATTTGCTCTGTGTAGTCCTTGATTCAGTTATATCATGGCTTGTCAACATCCTGTGGTCTTGTTTGCTCTGTGTAGTCCTTGATTCATTTATATCATGCCTTGTCAACATCCTGTGGTCTTATTTGCTCTGTGTAGTCCTTGATTCAGTTATATCATGCCTTGTCAACATCATGTGGTCTTGTTTGCTCTGTGTAGTCATTGATTCAGCTATATCATGGCTTGTCAACATCCTGTGGTCTTATTTGCTCTGTGTAGTCCTTGATTCATTTATATCATGCCTTGTCAACATCATGTGGTCTTATTTGCTCTGTGTAGACCTTGATTCAGTTATATCATGGCTTGTCAACATCATGTGATCTTATTTGCTCTGTAGTCCTTGATTCAGCTATATCATGCCTTGTCAACATCCTGTGGTCTTATTTGCTCTGTGTAGTCCTTGATTCAGTTGTATCATGGCTTGTCAACATCCTGTGGTCTTATTTGCTCTGTGTAGTCCTTGATTCAGCTATATCATGCCTTGTCAACATCCTGTGGTCTTATTTGCTCTGTGTAGTCCTTGATTCAGCTATATCATGGCTTGTCAACATCCTGTGGTCTTATTTGCTCTGTGTAGTCCTTGATTCAGCTATATCATGCCTTGTCAACATCATGTGGTCTTATTTGCTCTGTAGTCCTTGATTCAGCTATATCATGCCTTGTCAACATCCTGTGGTCTTATTTGCTCTGTGTAGTTCTTGATTCAGCTATATCATGCGTTGTCAACATCCTGTGGTCTTATTTGCTCTGTGTAGACCTTGATTCAGTTATATCATGGCTTGTCAACATCATGTGATCTTATTTGCTCTGTAGTCCTTGATTCAGCTATATCATGCCTTGTCAACATCCTGTGGTCTTATTTGCTCTGTGTAGTCCTTGATTCAGTTATATCATGGCTTGTCAACATCCTGTGGTCTTATTTGCTCTGTGTAGTCCTTGATTCAGCTATATCATGGCTTGTCAACATCCTGTGGTCTTATTTGCTCTGTGTAGTCCTTGATTCAGCTATATCATGCCTTGTCAACATCATGTGGTCTTATTTGCTCTGTAGTCCTTGATTCAGCTATGTCATGCCTTGTCAACATCCTGTGGTCTTATTTGCTCTGTGTAGTTCTTGATTCAGCTATATCATGCGTTGTCAACATCCTGTGGTCTTATTTGCGCTGTGTAGTCCTTGATTCAGTTATATCATGGCTTGTCAACATCCTGTGGTCTTATTTGCTCTGTGTAGTCCTTGATTCAGCTATATCATGCCTTGTCAACATCATGTGGTCTTATTTGCTCTGTAGTCCTGGATTCAGCTATATCATGCCTTGTCAACATCCTGTGGTCTTATTTGCTCTGTGTAGTCCTTGACTCAGCTATATCATGGCTTGTCAACATCATGTGGTCTTATTTGCTCTGTGTAGACCTTGATTCAGTTATATCATGGCTTGTCAACATCATGTGGTCTTATTTGCTCTGTAGTCCTTGATTCAGCTATATCATGCCTTGTCAACATCCTGTGGTCTTATTTGCTCTGTGTAGTCCTTGATTCATTTATATTATGCCTTGTCAACATCATGTGGTCTTATTTGCTCTGTGTAGACCTTGATTCAGTTATATCATGGCTTGTCAACATCATGTGGTCTTATTTGCTCTGTAGTCCTTGATTCAGCTATATCATGCCTTGTCAACATCCTGTGGTCTTATTTGCTCTGTGTAGTCCTTGATTCAGTTATATCATGGTGAGAACAATCAAGATGAGATGGTGTCCACTTTGTAATAGATCAACATGTTAAGTTGGATTTTTATAGTGCTAGCTCACTAAAACGAGTCTGTGGGTAGACATGTCACTCCACTCGGATTACAAGCCAGCTAGTCTTTGCTTTTACTCCTTAATACTGCATGCTTAGCAGAAGCAACAAATACCAATTTTATATTCTTCACAATCTAACACACTAGAGGCAGGCATGCTAACCAATACACCATTGATGCATCATTTAATAAGATAATTAAATATGCTCTACATACTGTTGTCGTTTATTTGGCAAATAGAGGAATGCCAGACACACTACATACTGTTGTCAAGTTTTATTTGGCAAATAGAAGAATGCCAGACACACTACATAATGTTGTCAAGTTTTATTTGGCAAATAGAGGAATGCCAGACACACTACCTAATGTTGTCAAGTTTATTTGGCAAATAGAGGAATGCCAGACACACTACATACTGTTGTCAAGTTTTATTTGGCAAATAGAGGAATGCCAGACACACTACATAATGTTGTCAAGTTTATTTGGCAAATAGAGGAATGACAGACACACTACATACTGTTGTCAATTTTATTTGGCAAATAGAGGAATGACAGACACACTACATAATGTTGTCAAGTTTATTTGGCAAATAGAGGAATGCCAGACATACTACATAATGCTGTCAAGTTTATTTGGCAAATAGAGGAATGCCAGACACACTACATAATGTTGCCAAGTTTATTTGGCAAATCGAGGAATGCCAGACACACTACATAATGTTGTCAAGTTTATTTGGCAAATAGAGGAATGCCAGACACACTCCATAATATTGACAAGTTTATTTGGCAAATAGAGGAATGTTAGACACACTAAATAATATTGACAAGTTTATTTTGCAATTAGAGGAATGTTAGACACACTACATAATGCTGTCAAGTTTATTTGGCAAATAGAAGAATGCCAGACACACTACATAATGTTGTCAAGTTTATTTGGCAAATAGAGGAATGCCAGACACACTACATAATATTGACAAGTTTATTTTGCAAATAGAGGAATGCCAGACACACTACATAATATTGACAAGTTTATTTTGCAAATAGAGGAATGCCAGACACACTACCTAATGTTGTCAAGTTTATTTGGCAAATACAGGAATGCCAGACACACTACATACTGTTGTCAAGTTTTATTTGGCAAATAGAGGAATGCCAGACACACTACATAATGTTGTCAATTTTATTTGGTAAATAGAAGAATGACAGACGCACTACATAATGTTGTCAATTTTATTTGGCAAATAGAGGAATGCCCGACACACTACATAATGTTGTCAATTTTATTTGGCAAATAGAGGAATGACAGACACACTACATAATGTTGTCAAGTTTATTTGGCAAATAGAGGAATGCCAGACATACTACATAATGCTGTCAAGTTTATTTGGCAAATAGAGGAATGCCAGACACACTACATAATGTTGCCAAGTTTATTTGGCAAATCGAGGAATGCCAGACACACTACATAATGTTGTCAAGTTTATTTGGCAAATAGAGGAATGCCAGACACACTCCATAATATTGACAAGTTTATTTTACAAATAGAGGAATGTTAGACACACTACATAATATTGACAAGTTTATTTTGCAAATAGAGGAATGTTAGACACACTACATAATGCTGTCAAGTTTATTTGGCAAATAGAAGAATGCCAGACACACTACATAATGTTGTCAAGTTTATTTGGCAAATAGAGGAATGCCAGACACACTACATAATATTGACAAGTTTATTTTGCAAATAGAGGAATGCCAGACACACTACATAATGCTGTCAAGTTTATTTGGCAAATAGAAGAATGCCAGACACACTACATAATGTTGACAAGATTATTTCGCAAATATAGGAATGTTAGACACACTACATAATATTGACAAGTTTATTTGGCAAATAGAGGAATGCCAGACACACTACATAATGCTGTCAAGTTTATTTGGCAAATAGAAGAATGCCAGACACACTACATAATGTTGTCAAGTTTATTTGGTAAATAGAGGAATGCCAGATACACTACATAATATTGACAAGTTTATTTTGCAAATAGAGGAATGCCAGACACACTACATAATGTTGTCAAGTTTATTTGGCAAATAGAGGAATGCCAGACACACTACATAATATTGACAAGTTTATTTGGCAAATAGAAGAATGCCAGACACACTACATAATGTTGTCAAGTTTATTTGGCAAATAGAGGAATGCCAGACACTACATAATGCTGTCAAGTTTATTTGGCAAATAGAGGAATGCCAGACACACTACATAATGCTGTCAAGTTTACTTGGCAAATAGAGGAATGCCAGACACACTACATAATGTTGCCAAGTTTATTTGGCAAATAGAGGAATGACAGACACACTACATAATGTTGTCAAGTTTATTTGGCAAATAGAGGAATGCCAGACACACTACATAATATTGACAAGTTTATTTTGCAAATAGAAGAATGCCAGACACACTACATTTTGCTGTCAAGTTTATTTGGCAAATAGAGGAATGCCAGACACACTACATAATGTTGTCAAGTTTATTTGGCAAATAGAAGAATGCCAGACACAATACATTTTGCTGTCAAGTTTATTTTGCAAATAGAGGAATGCCAGACACACTACATAATGTTGTCAAGTTTATTTGGCAAATAGAAGAATGCCAGACACACTACATAATGCTGTCAAGTTTATTTTGCAAATAGAGGAATGCCAGACACACTACATAATATTGACAAGTTTATTTTGCAAATAGAGGAATGCCAGACACACTACATAATGCTGTCAAGTTTATTTGGCAAATAGAGGAATGCCAGACACACTACATAATATTGACAAGTTTATTTTGCAAATGGAGGAATGCCAGACACACTACATAATGCTGTCAAGTTTATTTGGCAAATAGAGGAATGCCAGACACATTACATAATGTTGCCAAGTTTATTTGGCAAATAGAGGAATGCCAGACACACTACATAATGCTGTCAAGTTTATTTGGCAAATAGAGGAATGACAGACACACTACATAATGTTGTCAAGTTTATTTGGCAAATAGAGGAATGCCAGACACACTACATAATATTGACAAGTTTATTTGGCAAATAGAGAAATGACAGACACAATACATAATGTTGCCAAGTTTATTTGGCAAATAGAGGAATGCCAGACACACTACATAATGTTGCCAAGTTTATTTGGCAAATAGAGGAATGCCAGATACACTACATAATGTTGTCAAGTTTATTTGGCAAATAGAAGAATTCCAGACACACTACATAATATTGTCAAGTTTATTTGGCAAATAGAGGAATGCCAGACACACTACATAATGCTGTCAAGTTTATTTGGCAAATAGAGGAATGCCAGACACACTACACAATGCTGTCGTTTATTTGGCAAATAGAGGAATGACAGACACAATACATAATGTTGCCAAGTTTATTTGGCAAATAGAGGAATGACAGACACATTACATAATGTTGTCAAGTTTATTTGGCAAATAGAGGAATGCCAGACACACTACATAATATTGACAAGTTTATTTTGCAAATAGAGGAATGACAGACACACTACATAATATTGACAAGTTTATTTTGCAAATGGAGGAATGTTAGACACACTACATAATGTTGTCAAGTTAATTTGGCAAATAGAGGAATGCCAGACACACTACATAATGTTGCCAAGTTTATTTGGCAAACAGAGGAATGCCAGACACACTACATAATGTTGTCAAGTTTATTTGGCAAATAGAAGAATTCCAGACACACTACAAAATATTGTCAAGTTTATTTGGCAAATAGAGGAATGCCAGACACACTACATAATGCTGTCAAGTTTATTTGGCAAATAGAGGAATGCCAGACACACTACATAATGCTGTCGTTTATTTGGCAAATAGAGGAATGACAGACACAATACATAATGTTGCCAAGTTTATTTGGCAAATAGAAGAATGCCAGACACACTACATAATGTTGTCAAGTTTATTTGGCAAATAGAGGAATGACAGACACAATACATAATGTTGCCAAGTTTATTTGGCAAATAGAGGAATGACAGACACACTACATAATATTGACAAGTTTATTTTGCAAATGGAGGAATGCCAGACACACTACATAATGTTGTCAAGTTTATTTGGCAAATAGAGGAATGACAGACACACTACATAATGTTGCCAAGTTTATTTGGCAAATAGAGGAATGCCAGACACACTCCATAATGTTGTCAAGTTTATTTGGCAAATAGAAGAATGCCAGACACACTACATAATATTGACAAGTTTATTTTGCAAATGGAGGAATGCCAGACACACTACATAATATTGACAAGTTTATTTTGCAAATGGAGGAATGCCATACACACTACATAATGTTGTCAAGTTTATTTGGCAAATAGAGGAATGACAGACACACTACATAATGTTGCCAAGTTTATTTGGCAAATAGAGGAATGCCAGACACACTCCATAATGTTGTCAAGTTTATTTGGCAAATAGAGGAATGCCAGACACACTACATACTGCTGTCAAGTTTATTTTGCAAATAGAGGAATGCCAGACATACTACATAATGCTGTCAAGTTTATTTGGCAAATAGAGGAATGTCAGACACACTACATAATGTTGTCAAGTTTATTTGGCAAATAGAGGAATGACAGACACACTACATAATGTTGCCAAGTTTATTTGGCAAATAGATTGATTGATTGATTGGAATTTGCAGCTATATTCAGGTACGAGAACATTTAAAAATTTATACATCCCGCACAACCGATGGATGCCCCTTCAAGCCGAAGAAGCTCTCGGTCCCATTTCTATACCCCGAGGTTCCCGTGGGGTTAACCCCTTTTAGCGGACTAGTGCCTCTAGGGCGGAGAAACCTGGTGCCTATTCTATCCCCAGCACACCCTCTGGGAGGGGCAGACACACTACATACTGCTGTCAAGTTTATTTAGAAAATAGAGGAATGCCAGACACACTACATAATGTTGTCAATTTTATTTGGCAAATAGAGGAATGCCAAAACACTTGTACTATCATCAAGAGGAATTCCAGACAAACCTGTATTTTGCAGTCAATTTTATTTTGCAAATAGAGGAATGCCAGACACTACATACTTTGGTGTCACTAAACAAAGCCAGCAATAATAATCTTGGGCTAAATACCTGTACATATTAAAAACAACTCTAAATAATGTTATACACTTTTTAATTCTAAATATTTTGAATCTTAGCAATTCACATTTGAAGAAATACATAGTATTTTCAGAAATATTTAAAATTTCATATATTAATTGACAATTTGGTCCACTTGGTTAAGATACAAATTTGTATAATAAAACAACTGTGAAATAATATTACATGTGCAAGAAGCATGAAGTTGTACCGAGGTTAAAAACTGAAAAATAATTAAAAAATAAAATACTGTTACTGAAATGTATTTTTCATTCAAACAAAATATTCCAACAAAAAGCTAAAAAAAATCAATTACACTGTATCCGAATCAATATCATCTTTTCTAAACAGGGAATTTCCCTCACAAATTTGACATAACCATGGTTATTATTACATGTACATATATTTTCCATTTCCTCTAATATAAGATGCTTACTATACTGGTATACTGTATTAAAGTGTTATGTTATGAATATTGCTGTACTACATCTTACAGTCACTGTTAAAATATTGGTATGGATATTATTGCTGTTAAGTTGACATAATAAACATTTTATAATATTTACCATTTACCTCAAAATAAATATTACATTTTAAATTCATATTCATTCAACTACAATGTATAACAATTTCCTCTTTAAAAAATACTTTATATCTTAAGTTTTTTTCTGCTTATATTTAGCTTGGAATACCAACTGATAAATAAAATTTAAAAAGATGTAAGGATTTGAAAGAATGCCATTAGTAAGACATAAAAGTAATACCTGGTAGGAACATGATGCAGTCCCCATAATGAGCACCAGTCCTCTGCCCAAGACCAGTAAAACTTTGTTTGGACCACTAAATTTTTCAGTTTTTATTTGGAACTACATATGTATATAAAAATAAATTCAAGAATTTGATTCAGACCAGTAAATTCAAATTTTCATTTCGAGGACTGTGATGAATCAAGTTCAGAATAGAAAGTGTAATTGGTTCCTCCTATCCCTAATCAATTTGAATGGATCATCATCCTGTTTGATTAATTCTTTTTTTAATGGTTTGGTTTATGGGGTTTAATGCCACTTTCAACAATATTTAAGTTATATTGTGGCAGTCAGTTTTATTGGTGGAGGAAACCATAGTACCCGGAGGAAACCATAGACCCATCACAAGTTACCGACAAACTTTATCAAAAAATGTATCGAGTACACCTCACCATGAACGGGGTTCGAATTCACAACTTTAGTGGTGATAGGCACCGACTGCTTAGGTAGTGGTTAATCTAACTACCATACGGTCACGACCACGACTCCCCCCTTTTTTTTTTTTTAATGTATCCAATTATTAAGTCAATACACCATAATTAAAACTTCTAATAAATTTGATTTGTGTTTTTTTTTTATACAAAACATATACCAGTAATTAGAAATATTTGGCATTTGCCTTTAAAACTACATTTGTATTACTAGCATTTTAATTTGACTCCCTAAATTTCACTAAAAAAACTCCTTTAAAATGCACCAAACTTTGCACTCAATGTTAAATAATATATACATATATATAAAACTGTTGAATATTTCTACTATTTTTATACACATACAAACACACTTTCAGAGACTTCACATAATATACATATAAAACACAACACTTATCATTGTGATGAGGAAAATAAAACACTACTAATTCACATTCATCTATTGACTATATAAAGGGGGGTGGGGGGATGGAATAATATGTCCACAGGACACAGATGCCTCCGATTACAACTAAAGTAAACACATATCTTACGGCAAATTAAGGGGCATAACTCAAACGGAAAAAGTGGTCAAGTCAGAAATCAAACTTTTTATGGTGCCTGATCTTGTGTATAAATTTCAAATGATTTGCTGAAGTGACAATTAAGTTATAGAGCGGAAACCAAATGTGGGACAGACGGACATAGTTAAAAGTTAATTCGCCAGATGTCTAGCAGTGGGGGCACAAAAATGTTGTGTTATACCCCCAATGACTGTTGAAGATTTTACATTAGGACATTATAATAGATTATCTTAGTTTTAACTTAATATATTTGTCAACAAAACATTAATCTGCTTCAATTACAACAAGAAATTACACTTTCTATGATAAACTTAACAGCAAGGAAGATTGTAAAACAAACAGATAATACATGTTGTCATGGTAATTCTACTGAACACAATTCTATTTATATCTGTATCTTCAGTACAACTGTGCTATAACAGAATAGAATGCATTTCAAATTTAAATCATAGTTTTTACTTTCTTTGTTCTGGGTTTAAGATCATTAATATTTTTGAGTACTATTTTCATAATCATATTCCAATATTGTCAGAATGCTGTATTCATAGGAAAAGACATTTTTATTGAATGTTTTTTGAGAACGAGAACAAAACTCATACAAGTTTTATTACTGTAAGGCCAGAATTGCAAGCAGATTTTTTTCGTATCAATACTCTGTAGTAAAAAAAAAATGTTGATATAATCTCATATTGGTTCATACTTACTTGTACTTCCTGAGAAATCTGTGAATTCTTTTAAGTCTTATAATTAAAACACAAAACATGACATTTATGGCGACACTTTACACAATACAAAGTCATACACATTTCATTACATATCTCACACACATTTCATTCATTTACATATTTAACACAATACACACGATAACACTTACACACATTCATACACCTCTCCTTCTAAATAAAACAATATTTACACGTATGATACAACATAATAAGTTATGACTAGGATATATAATGAGTATATCAAGTGACGATAACGTCAGCAACAAAATTTACAGTCAATTTCTACCTTTTTTATAATATAGTAAAATATTTCTAGTAAAGAAAAGATGTAATATTCATAATATGTAATGTGTACAAGTCCAGAAAGAAATACGATAAAATAATGTCAGTTTTGAAGGTCAAGACACATTATCACTAGTATAGCAGTCAGTCTAATTAGATGAGCTGTGATTCTAGTGATAATGTCTGTCGAGACCTTCAAAACTGATGTTATTGTTTTCATCTGTAACATCATGTGTTTGACCTCATACTGACAGGTCATTTCCAGCATCAGAAGTAGTTCCTTGATACTGAAAATATTACTCGGCTGAGATCAAAGGGAAAATATCAAAATTACCCCCAAAAAAATTAATACTGAATCTATGCTGTGTTGAATGTAAAATGAAAAATATCAGTACAAGTGTAATATTACTATTGACAACTGCATTCTTAAAACTTAAAAATTAACAGAAGATTAAAGAATTATTTGAAATATTAAATACTATATTATAAAAGGATTAATATTAAATACCTGTAATATTAGTAAGATAACATATATATATAACTGTGATCATCTGACTTCCTTATATTATTATCATGACTATTAAAAACTAAGGGACCATTTTCTTAATTTTGGTGAAAGCTATGTTCTTGACCTAGATACTTCTAATATAATAATTAAAATCTATCCTGGAAATCTTATCAATTAAATATGTTTATATAATTACATTCACATTTTTTTTCTTTAAAATATAATTTGAAATCTATCTGACTTACATACAGTCAAACCTGCCCAAGAGGTCACCTGACTCACCTCTATAATAAACTTTCACCTGTATTAAAAGGTCAACTGTATCTTGTCCTGTCATTGAACATTTCATATGAATTGAACCTCTCTTAAGAGGTCACCTGTCTTAAAAGACCACTTTTTCTTTGTCCCAAAGGTGACCTCTTAATACATGTTTGGCTGTATTTTGTGATGAAGATTTTCTGACATAATTAAAAGTATGACATCTGAATATAACTGTCTAATTATTAAATTAAAAATACATCTACAATTAATGAGCTTGATCATGTGACATATTTACATATGAAATATGATTGGTTGACTTAAGTCATGTGAACACTATATACAGATGAGTTATGATTGGATGATATCAGTCATCACATGACTTTTTGCTCATTTAGCAAGTTGAGCTTTCTTCCTTCTAGCTGCCAACATGTCATAGAATGGATTCTCACTTATACTGGCTCTGAAATAAAAAGAAGAATTTTCACTAATCAAGAATCTAATCAGTGCCGTCTTAACACATCCATACGCTGAGCAGTCGACCGGGGGCCCCACGAGCATAGGGGCCCCAAACTAATCTATGTATGTTGTGTACAGCATGATTTTTAATGTTTAAACACTCGTTTTGTTTGAAATACCAATATAATAAATATGTTTAATTTTATCGACATTTACAGTTTTATTCCTGTTAGCAGTTGTATAAGTATGGGCCCCATGCACTGCTTTGCCCGGGGACAATAATGCTGTTAAAGACGGCCCTGGGTGTAAGGGCTAAAGAGAGCTCGTCTCCAGTGTGGTACTAGATCGTGGGTTAAAATTGGCATTTGCTGATTCTCTGCAAAGCACACAACATTAAAGAGTAAAAGGAAAAACTGGTTGGCATGGAATCAGGATAATGTGTTCAAGTGGAGTAACATGTATACCAGCAACCTGTAGTGAGCTTACACAATAAAAATCCCATTAAGCATGTTGGTCTAGTACAAAGTGGACAAAATGTAAATTGTTTGTGGAAAAAATGTTCACTTCAGACTTGGCATTAAAGAACAACTACCCAGTCATTCATTAATAAAAAAAATTAAAAAATCAACCAATATAATGTGAAACCTGTCTAAACCAAACTTCCTTGGAATCAATTTTTGTGTTCGGAATAGACAGGTGTTAGGTTTATACAGGTTAAATTAACAAAGATTTTCTTCATTAGGATTTTATTTAATGTTCGGTTTATACAGGATTTTGGTTTATTCTGGGGTTTGGTTTAGACAGGTTTCACTGTATACCCATGTTGTTGTTTTGAATATACACCGACATTCCCAGCTGATCATCCAATCAAAAGCTCTTTTACAATGATCACTCAAACTTAACAGTAGTCTAACAGGGCTCCCACTACTTTCAAATTAGAGGGAGAAGTGACTTCTCTTTCAGAGAGCTCGCAGGGAGAAGTGGGAGACAACAGAGAGAAGTGGGGAGACTTCTGGGAGAAGTTAATTGCGATTAATCAAAAAATTGTTTCGCGACCCCTCTGACGTTACCCTGCCCAAATTTAGTAAATAGTTAAAAAGCTGTCTGAATTGATTTGTTCAGGTTTTTTTTTATTCATAATTACCTTAAGGACATCTATTCAATGTCACATTTTTATTTCTGTCTACCTTGACTATTGGAGTCTAGCATACCAGTGATTTTTATATGTACCCCCCCTCCTTTTTCCTTTTGAAATATTACTGTGTTGTGATCCAATTCCAATACCACACATATTGTAATAACTCATTCGTGTGATCTTCAGCAGAAGAACGATGTCTCTGTCAATTTGCTCAATGGTCCAACTATATATAGGAGTACAGTACAGTAGGGAATGAAAATACAGCACAAACGTAAATTGCCACCGATAGTCAAAAACTGAAGAAAGTAAAGGCTGTTATTATTATTTGCCAGACCTCAAATCAGATTGCAAATTGGATATGTGTTAACGTTTGTAAACACATGTCTGTATGTAAATAAACAGTTCGATAGATCATAATATTAACCCGGTGTCGAGTATAAAATACCAATGCGGATGGATAAATATCTGAAGTGTCTACGTGCATTTCAACGAATTTTGAATTGCAATCTTCACATATATGAACATATTTGATATGAGAACTATGATTTTATGTGACAGAAATGAGAAATAATAAATCAAAAATTTGTTTTGTTGAAAGTAGCTTCGGACAAAAAGTTCAGTCTACATTTCCCGTAGCACAGTACTGCATTGCGTCCCCTGACCAAGATGGCGCCATTGTTGTTTGTTTACGAAAAACAAATACAAATACTTTTATTTTAAGCCGGGCATATATAAACAATAAACAAATCCTCTAATGAACGAAATTAAAGTTTCTATAAACCGTAATGGATTACTTTCCAAGAAAATCACTTTCAAAATACTTAATAACGGATACGATAGATTTCAATAAACACATGCACGATATCGACATTTTCATAAATGACAAGTGGAGAAAATAAGAGGGCGGCGACGCTTAAAAATTACAAGGCGACTTGAACTTCACTTTTGACCAACGAGAAAGCGAAGTCAACCTTCACAAGGCGACTTCTTCCCCCTCCAACGTGAGCCCTGGTCTAAGGCACACCATCATTCAATGAGAGTTAGGCTTATGGTGCTTAACGCCACTTTCTACAATATTTCAGTTAAATCGTGGCAGTCATTTGTATTGGTGGAGGAAACCATCGACCTGTCGCAAGTCACTGACATCATAAAATGTTGTATCGAGTATACCTCGTGTGAGCAGGGTTTGAACTCACTGATTGCACAGGTAGTTATAAATTCAACTACCATACGATCACGATCACGACGGCCCCAATTCAATGAGGTACAGGTGGTCTAACAGAGAGGTGTGCTAGATTTGTAACGACAGAGAGATTAGCAGGTAATAATTGATGCCCAGTAGTTTACTCATTGAATCCAACTTACTCCAGGTTGTCGTCACTTTCATTGGATGGTAAAGGTCATGACATAAGAGTCATTCGCATGTGACTTGTAATGGGGCCTCTTCTGATCTCATACGTCACGTCATATCAGTAAGAGGCGGAGGTGAGAGATGTGATTTTAACTAGATTGGGTTGTCATAATATAGCTGTAAATTGTGCTAAGTAATCTAAAACAAACACTCGTAATTAACGCAACTTAAATTTTATGGAGGCATTAAGAAACAATTTAAGATGATAAATTTCAAATCTAATTAATTTGTACATTGTATAATTAATATGTGTACTGATAAACTGATAATTAATTCAGATCACTTACTTGATACATTGTATCCAGGCATCTTGTTCCTCTTTAGTTCCTGCAGACATTCTATATACACTGTGTTTACCTATTAAATAACAAAACATATAAACTATTATGTAATTTGTAATTGAAGTCACATGATATTAAACATAGATAATCTCCCTTTCGTTTGAGCATATCAGTCATATACTTAACCAAATTTGGAGAAAAGATTCAAACAAAAGAAATTAAAATTTTAATTTTCTTAATTTTTCCCCCTATTACAATGGCTGCAATTTTTAAATTGGTGAATGATCTACAAATACAGGATTCCACGGATGATATTCTTAAGAGTAAGAGTTCTCCAAGAAGCCAGTATTTCACTAAGATTTTTAAGGTGCTATGATATTCTGAAAGAACGAGAGGAATACTTATCCATCTTTATCTACAAATCTTGACCCCCCCTTTCATCCAAACATCATAGACTATCCATACAATACACCTTCTACTACTTTTCCATCATTACATACAACCCAAAGCTTGAACCCCCACTCCCCCATCTGAATCCTATAGACAATATAACATACCCTCCACTATTTTTCCTCCTTAATCTACCTTACATCCCAAATCTTAACCCTCCCCCTCTCCCACACCCTAGTAGACAATACATATAACTTCTACTACTTTTCCATTTTCCATTTATATCCCAAACCAAATCTTGAATATCTCCTCCATCACACATTAATCCTACAGACAATATATTCTTCCCTCTTTATCTACTTTACAACCCAAATCATGAACCCCTCCTCTCTCACACCTTAATATCACAACTCAAATCATGAAACCCTCCCCTGTCACGCCTTAATATCACAACTCAAATCATGAACCCCCCCTCTGTCACACCTTAATATCACAACTCAACTCATGAACCCCTCCTCTGTCACACCTTAATATCACAACTCAAATCATGAACCCCTCCTCTGTCACACCTTAATATCACAACTCAACTCATTAACCCCTCCTCTGTCACACCTTAATATCACTACTCAAATCATGAACCCCTCCTCTGTCGCACCTATAGACAACTCAGATCATGAACCCCTCCTCTTGTCACACCTATAGACAACTCAGATCATGAACCTCTCCTCTGTCACACCTATAGACAACTCAGATCATGAACTCCTCCTCTGTCACACCTATAGACAACTCAGATCATGAACCCCTCCTCTGTCGCACCTATAGACAACTCAGATCATGAACCCCTCCTCTGTCACACCTATAGACAACTCAGATCATGAACCCCTCCTGTCACACCTATAGACAACTCAGATCATGAACCCCTCCTCTGTCACACCTATAGACAACTCAGATCATGAACCCCTCCTCTGTCACACCTATAGACAACTCAGATCATGAACCCCTCCTCTGTCACACCTATAGACAACTCAAATGATAAACCCCTCCTCTGTCACACCTATAGACAACTCAGATCATGAACCCCTCCTCTGTCACACCTATAGACAACTCAGATCATGAACCCCCTCCTCTGTCACACATATAGACAACTCAGATCATGAACCCCTCCTCTGTCACACCTATAGACAACTCAAATGATGAACCCCTCCTCTGTCACACCTATAGACAACTCAGATCATGAACCCCTCCTCTGTCACACCTATAGACAACTCAGATCATGAACCCCTCCTCTGTCACACCTATAGACAACTCAGATCATGAACCCCTCCTCTGTCACACCTATAGACAACTCAGATCATGAACCCCTCCTCTGTCACACCTATAGACAACTCAGATCATGAACCCCTCCTCTGTCACACCTATAGACAACTCAGATCATGAACCCCTTCTCTGTCACACCTTAATATCACAACTCAGATCATGAACCCCTCCTCTGTAACACCTTAATATCACAACTCAGATCATGAACCCCTCCTCTGTAACACCTATAGACAATATAACATACCTTCTACTACTTTTCCTTCTTTATCCATTTTACAAGCTTTAATTATATCTTGTACTTGGGCAAACAATTCGAAACAATTAGGTTTGTTAGCTTTGTCTGTTGGTACTTCACGGACCTGTATATTCTCCAGAGGTATAATACCTTTAGGCTCTTTGTCCTGTTAACAATACAATCAAGATAACAATTCATTTACATTTTTTCATCCATTGAAAAACATTATTATATGACTATAAATATTTCTTTTATCTGATTGGCTAAAAGCATGTGATTTTTTCTTGATAGAACTTGATGAATACTGCCTAAGCCTTTAATTTCTGCAATATTTAATTTAGATCTTTTAACCTCACGTGACTCTAAAATCGGAAAACCCCTACTTTTAATTTTAGCTCCTCTGGAACGATCTAAATTAGTCTTTGCAGTATTCATCAATCTTTCTTGTTACCATTAAAATTACACAAAAAACACATGCAGTATTTAATGCCAATTTATAAAACATGACCCAGAGGACATTAATAACAGTTTCATATAATAAAACAATTACTGGCTTTCATTTCGATTAATATCAGGATCTATCATTCCAAGATACATGATATTTACCTCGGCTTCGGCCTCGGTAAATATCATATATCTTGGAACGATAGATCCTTATATTAACTTCAACAAAAGTCAATTGTAAATATTATTCCATATATTCTTTCTAATAACATCACTAAAGATGTTGGTCTAGTACAAAGTGGACATCATAATCATCTCATCAAATGTCACTTGTTCTCACCAAGACATAACTAATAACTTGTTCACTTGGCATTAAACAACACCTGCCCAGTCACTAACTCTATCATTAAGTATTAGGTGTCATAAAGACAGTATGTACGTTTTGTCACTAACTCTATCATTAAGTATTAGGTGTCATAAAGACAGTATGTACGTTGACTGTAAATTGAACCTGAACTACATAATGTATTTGGCAGAAAATCCACATACAAATATTTTCTAACTATGGTTTACATGAAAATAGATTTCCATTTATTTGTTGTTGCCTTTTTACTTCCTAGATTTTTAGGTTTGTGTTGTTACTGTTATTGTTGGTTATATATTGTCAACTGTTAATCTTTATTTTTCTATTGTTGGTTATATATTGTCATCTGTTAATCTTTATTTTTCTATTGTTGGTTATATATTGTCATCTGTTAATCTTTATTTTTCTATTGTTGGTTATATATTGTCAACTGTTAATCTTTATTTTTCTATTGTTGGTTATATATTGTCAACTGTTAATCTTTATTTTTCTATTGTTGGTTATATATTGTCAACTGTTAATCTTTATTTTTCTATTGTTGGTTATATATTGTCAACTGTTAATCTTTATTTTTCTATTGCTGGTTATATATTGTCAACTGTTAATCTTTATTTTTCTATTGCTGGTTATATATTGTCATCTGTTAATCTTTATTTTTCTATTGATGGTTATATATTGTCAACTGTTAATCTTTATTTTTCTATTGTTGGTTATATATTGTCAACTGTTAATCTTTATTTATCTATTGCTGGTTATATATTGTCAACTGTTAATCTTTATTTTTCTATTGCTGGTTATATATTGTCAACTGTCAATCTTTATTTTTCTATTGTTGGTTATATATTGTCAACTGTTAATCTTTATTTTTCTATTGTTGGTTATATATTGTCAACTGTTAATCTTTATTTTTCTATTGTTGGTTATATATTGTCAACTGTTAATCTTTATTTTTCTATTGTTGGTTATATATTGTCATCTGTTAATCTTTATTTTTCTATTGTTGGTTATATATTGTCAACTGTTAATCTTTATTTTTCTATTGTTGGTTATATATTGTCAACTGTTAATCTTTATTTTTCTATTGTTGGTTATATATTGTCAACTGTTAATCTTTATTTTTCTATTGTTGGTTATATATTGTCAACTGTTAATCTTTATTTTTCTATTGTTGGTTATATATTGTCAACTGTTAATCTTTATTTTTCTATTGTTGGTTATATATTGTCAACTGTTAATCTTTATTTTTCTATTGTTGGTTATATATTGTCAACTGTTAATCTTTATTTTTCTATTGTTGGTTATATATTGTCAACTGTTAATCTTTATTTTTCTATTGTTGGTTATATAGTGTCAACTGTTAATCTTTATTTTTCTATTGTTGGTTATATAGTGTCAACTGTTAATCTTTATT
Organism: Bathymodiolus brooksi; assembly: GCA_963680875.1. Classification (NCBI taxonomy): domain Eukaryota; kingdom Metazoa; phylum Mollusca; class Bivalvia; order Mytilida; family Modiolidae; genus Bathymodiolus; species Bathymodiolus brooksi. The sequence goes on along the minus strand of OY804579.1, from coordinate 7,482,090 downwards.
TTTCTATTGTTGGTTATATATTGTCATCTGTTAATCTTTATTTTTCTATTGTTGGTTATATATTGTCAACTGTTAATCTTTATTTTCCTATTGTTGGTTATATATTGTCAACTGTTAATCTTTATTTTTCTATTGTTGGTTATATATTGTCAACTGTTAATCTTTATTTTTCTATTGTTGGTTATATATTGTCAACTGTTAATCTTTATTTTTCTATTGTTGGTTATATATTGTCAACTGTTAATCTTTATTTTTCTATTGTTGGTTATATATTGTCAACTGTTATTCTTTATTTTTCTATTGTTGGTTATATATTGTCAACTGTTAATCTTTATTTTTCTATTGTTGGTTATATATTGTCAACTGTTAATCTTTATTTTTCTATTGTTGGTTATATATTGTCAACTGTTAATCTTTATTTTTCTATTGTTGGTTATATATTGTCAACTGTTAATCTTTATTTTTCTATTGTTGGTTATATATTGTCAACTGTTAATCTTTATTTTTCTATTGTTGGTTATATATTGTCAACTGTTAATCTTTATTTTTCTATTGTTGGTTATATATTGTCAACTGTTAATCTTTAATTTTCTATTGTTGGTTATATATTATCAACTGTTAATCTTTATTTTTCTATTGCTGGTTATATATTGTCAACTGTTAATCTTTATTTTTCTATTGTTGGCTATATATTGTCAACTGTTAATCTTTATTTTTCTATTGTTGGTTATATATTGTCAACTGTTAATCTTTATTTTATTTTTCTATTGCTGGTTATATATTGTCAACTGTTAATCTTTATTTTTCTATTGTTGGTTATATATTGTCAACTGTTAATCTTTATTTTTCTATTGTTGGTTATATATTGTCAACTGTTAATCTTTATTTTTCTATTGTTGGTTATATATTGTCAACTGTTAATCTTTATTTTTCTATTGTTGGTTATATATTGTCATCTGTTAATCTTTATTTTTCTATTGTTGGTTATATATTGTCAACTGTTAATCTTTATTTTTCTATTGTTGGTTATATATTGTCAACTGTTAATCTTTATTTTTCTATTGTTGGTTATATATTGTTAACTGTTAATCTTTATTTTTCTATTGTTGGTTATATATTGTCAACTGTTAATCTTTATTTTTCTATTATTGGTTATATATTGTCAACTTTTAATCTTTATTTTTCTATTGTTGGTTATATATTGTCAACTGTTAATCTTTATTTTTCTATTGTTGGTTATATATTGTCAACTGTTAATCTTTATTTTTCTATTGTTGGTTATATATTGTCAACTGTTAATCTTTATTTTTCTATTTTAGCATCAATAATATACTAGTAATTGACTTTGTCATCAGAGCTTATGGTCATAAAAGTTTTGAGCATGAGATTTTGTACTCATACTCAAAAATTGATTAGGGGCTGCTGTGGCCGTGATCGTATGGTAGTTGGATTAAAAACTACCTATGTAATCGGTGCCTATCACCACTAATGTTGTGAGTTTGAATCTCAATCAGGGCTGGGTGTACAACATTATGTGATAAAGTTTGCCAGTGACTTGCGACAGGTCGGTGGTTTTCTCCAGACCCTCCGGTTTCCTCCACCAATAAAACTGACGGCCACAACATAACTGAAATATTGTTGAAAGTGGTATTAAACACCCTAAAACCAAACCAAAATTGTTTAAATAGAACTCTGTATGAATTGAACAACTACTGTTTTTGGAGAATGAATACAAAAATCCTACTATATAAAGTTTTATCACCATGACAACAGGATAACTTACAGTAGTAAACTGGAAATAATATAAACAGTTGTCATTCAATATAAACCACCTCCTCTTCCAATTCTTTACACGTCCCCCTGAAATATAATTCCATTAAATGTTCATATTCTTGAAAGTGGTGTTAAACAACATAAATCAACCATTCTAGATTCCCACCTGTGCTTTTCTAACTTTTTACAATCTATATTTCTCTTTGTCATTCAACAAGGATATTATTTCTTTACTTCTACTTAAAGGACTATGACACATATTTTTTCCCTAGAGATTTTTCTCCCTAGCTCTGAGTATTGGAGTTTCTTGAAAATTTCATTGGAGTAAAATTCTATTCTAGAAAATGCATTTTGTTAAGAACATTAAAATAATTAAGATGACATTTATGTCAAGCCTGACCTATTATATGTATACTGTAGATAATAAATGACTTTAGAATAAAGACGACATTTAAACTACCACCGGCTCACATTGTCTTGACAGATCATGCAGTTAGTTTTCAAATTATTTGTTTCTAGTATCTATATTACAAATAAAGCTACTTTTTATTGCCTTTATCTTTTTTGTTCATATCACTTTAACTGCCACTATATAAACTGAAATATTGTTAAAAGTGTCATAAAACACCAGAACCCTATCCCTAACAATATCATTTTATCACCTTATTCAACATTTGTTACCATTAATTGAAATATATCACCCAAAATTGCAATCAACGTGATTTTCGACCTAATTAAGACAAATGTTCCCCATTGAATTCATAGCTTTATTTGTATCATTAGTAAATGAAAATTATCTAATATTTGTTAGAAACAGAATGTGACAAGTTTTTTCTTGATAAATTTCAAACAGGATATATATTTTTTAAGTTGATATAAATAAGCTCTTAGAAAGCATGAAATATCTCTGCATAGATTATTTTATCATACTGGCATATAACAAGCTTCTATATGTTAGATCTAATAATGAAATATGTTAATTTTAAATACATTTTTAATCCAAATCTTAAAATAATTGCTAAATAATCAAAAAGGTATGTTGCATCCCATAATAGAAAATGGTGTTGCAGGTTGTCCATTTCATATTCAAAAGATACAATGTCCAGTATATGAAACAATATTATAGTCCGTTTGACTTCTATAAATCTTCCGAAAAAAATTCTTAAAAATCCAGTTTTCAAATCAACATTTTTTTTTCTAGATGTTTGTTAATATATGATATATACGAACTCTGACAATTAATTTCAACATTTTTGGTCCATTATTAAAAAAGTTACCCATTAGGTCTCTATATTAATTATATTTACTAAAGTGTAAAAGTCTGGATGGAGTGAGTACAAATAACAGGCTGTACCATGTGACATAGGACATTTAAATATTAAAGTACATCAATAATAATTGATTATCACCTAGGGTCAGTTAATGAGTAGCCTTTTGATATTTAAATGTCCTATGTCACATGGTACAATGAAATATACATTGAAAGCACATGTCTATTATTTTGTTTTCATGGCTTGGCTATTACATTATTTGTACTCACTCCATCCAGACTTTTACACTTTAGAAAATATAATTAATATAGAGACCTAATGGGTAACTTTTTTAATGATGGACCAAAAATTTTGAAATTAATTGTCAGAGTTCGTATATATCATCTATTAATAAACATCTAGAAAAATAATTGTTGATTTGAAAACTGGATTTTTAAGAATTTTTTTCTGAAGATTGTTTTCTCCTCTTTTTGGACATTATCAGTTGTTGTTTTTTATAATAATGTTGTTATAGAGTGACATTTTAAACTTGAAACAGATTGTCAATAAAGTATTTCATTAATATCTTTTTAATAGAATATGACTCTGCTTTGAAAGTCAATTCTGGGTTTTTTTTCCATCTTATATGAAAAAAATTGTCACATTTCTCTATATAATTTATATACCGAACAACAATAAAATTATCACATTTTTCTCATTTATTTGTGTAAAAATGAAAAATAACACTATGCATAAAAATAAAAAGTTTAAAATAAAAAATAAAAAAATAACAACACCATGCCTTGGATCAACAACAACAAAATTTGTCCTACAATCTAAGATTCAAAAAATAATTAGGTTAATATATCATTCCAAATATGAGCAAGTAAAAATACACTCCAGGCAAATAGGACAAAAGCATCGGATAAAATAGTTTGACAAGCAAAAGCAAAAACTAAATCAAATAAAAATATGATATAAACTAAAAGAATGTAAATATTCATTCAAGAATGTTTTAAATTATTATCATTCAATAGTAACACTTCAACATAAATATTTTTTACAATATGATTAACATATGACTTCATGTAATACCATAAAATTTACTGCTGCATGATGTCTTTATCTCTTGAATTACAATATTTTTCCAGATCCATGGTTGTGTCCCCAGAATTTCTGTACATTTATATAAAATCTAATATGTGCTAATTTTTTAGGTAAATGATTCTATTGGTGCAGGAAAATGACAGAATCAAAACTTTAGAGGACAAAACTTTGAAATAACTTTTGAATCAAGCACACCTTCACCTCAAAAATAACTTGTGAATAAAACAAACCTTTACTTCAAAAATAACTTATGAATCAAACACACCTTTACCTCAGTTTGGTATGAACTAAAGACTTAAAGCAAGAAGAGTGAATTGTCACTTGATAGTTGTAAGTGCCCAAGAAAACATATCTATCTCAGAAATGTCCAAATGTAAACAGAAAGTTAATATTAAAAATGTAGAGGTAAAATAAAAAAAGAGAGGAAAACTACTGAAGAGTTCTGGTAACTAAGATGGTGACCACATAATATTAAATATCTGTAGCTAAAGTCAAGGAGAAATTCATTCATCTAAATAGTCATGATAGAATAGAAAACATGCACCCTTTAACTTGAGATGGAATAATGTATTGAATTTTCAAAGAATACATGTCTAACAAACAGAAGATATTACTTTATACTTAATTAGAACAAACCTCAACCAAAATATAACAAATGGATATTTTGAGGTACTGACCTAATTATACAAATTAAACATTTTGTATATGCAATATTAAAAAAGTCAGTGAACCATGGAATGTTAGTAAAATTCAAGTTGGGGTAATATACTTCAATAAAGTAGCAAAAAATATTAATGCATCTTTTCAATATTTCATCAGTATAAGTCTTTTCTACTTCCATCAGGGTTAATTCTGGATAGAAAAAAACCCAACTGAAAATCAATGAAAATAGCTAAAACTATCTACACCCTCCTTTCAAAAAGGTCATTTTTTGACTTGTTCTGACTGTGTCATGCAATTTTCAGAATTTCTTTTTCACAGAAAAATAGCTTAAATCAGTTAAATAACTGAAAAAAATCTTCCGTTTTCTAGCAGATGAATTAACCTGTAGTTGATTTTACTTCCTATAGATAACAGTGTAAAAGGTTGTACGTCGCTATTTCAAAACATCATGGTTATTAATGTGTATACACCATATGTAACAGTCAATTTTCCTTGTGATATATATATTTTTTTTGTATACATACAGTATGTATACACTATTGTTTATCTGCTTTGAGAGAATAAATATGTCAGAGTTATATTGCATCGAAGGGAAGTCCATTTCAGGCAAAACATATAAACGATAGTATGTTTATCAACGATTTGGTAAAGTGACGTCAGTGAAATCATCATAACATCACAATAGAAAAAAGTGATATGTTAATATCACGCTAGTTGATTGATAAATACCCATTACATACATAGTGTGTTGGTACAAGACTTTGTATCAGGTCAAGTCTGTTGTGTGAACCAGTATCACTACGAGTCGGTGATGCAGCTAGTTCACGCAACAGGTAAGATCTGAAAATAAAGTCTTGTATCAAGACACTATGTATGTATTAAAATTTATCTAACATTTCAATAAAGACGAATGTTAAACAAATAACCAGGGTCGAATTAATATTAACAAATTTGTACAATACTTTGAGGGAGACTACATTTTGTGCACGACATCACGTTACTTGTTTCCGTTCCTTCACCAATGTCATGTTACTGTTCGATCACATTCAGTGTCACTGTACATACAATCGTCCAACAACGCTTTTTTATTTGGAGAAATCTGGACCGGAAGTATTGAAACTATGTCCTTGAAAATGATATGACCATAAATTTATCGTGTATAGCGATCAAACAGTAAATGTACAAATCATTTATAAATTGTAATATGTATAGTTTTTTCAACAACTTCTACCATCCATCTCCAATTAAATGGGTGTAAACTGTAAAAGTGCATATAATAAGAGTAGGATTCTTCTGTATATGGAAAAGTTTATTAACTGCTGTAAAATACAGCAAATTTTCTTTAAACTGACACAATAACTAAATGTTTTGAAATAGCAACACACACTTAAGTATCAACTTTCAATATAGAAAATATCAAAGTTAAAAAAAAATGTCTATGGTGCCAAAATTAATTAGGAAGTGAAACAGAGTTTAACTCTTTCAATCATATTTTTGTCTCCTTTGATTTTTTTTTTTTACAGAATTAAATTCCCCTCAAATATAAAACTGAAATGTATAAATTAGGAATTTTGAAATATCCATTTTAAGACTATATGTCATAATAATATGATAGAATTTTGCAGATAGATATCATAAACTAGAGGCTCCCAGGAGCCTGTATAGCTCACCTGGGTATAATAACAACATCAGTCAATAAAACTTGATAACTTCGGTAAAAAAAATTAACAAATGTAGCCTTCGTCATTGCAGACCCCTTCTACAAAAAAATGTGGGCAGGGGTTCCCCCTTTAATGTAAGTTATCAAAATTGCTGTAAAAAAACATATATGTCAATGATTCTCAAAATTTAGCTTTTCCTACTTCACATTTTGTAATAGAGTTGCTTCCCTTTGATTATTTGAGTAACCAAAAGCAGTGAGTCAACAAAATATGCATTTCAAGAGGAATAACTCTTCACAGCTGTCGCACATTTTTAACTGTGGGAAATTTTTTGTAGATCTTGACATGCTGAACATTTTTGCAGTTTAAACTTTCCCTCTATCTCTAATAGTTTTTGAGATATAAGATGATAGTATTAAAATTGAGAACATTTTGATGAAAAAAGGGCAATAACTCCAAAATGGGTAATTGGATTTACTTCAAAATTGCAGGGTAGGAAGATCTTGACATGCTGCAAATTTTTGAAATTTAAACTTAACCTTTATCTCTTATAGTTTTTGAAATATAAGACGAAAAGTATTAATTTTTTTTTATAAATTTGATGAAAAAAGGTCGAGAACTCCAAGATGGGTAATCAGATTTACTTCAAAATTGCAGGTAAAAAAAAAATGGATAGAAGGGTCGAACCGCCAGACACATTTTTGGAAGAGAACCATCCAATGACTATTTCATCAAAATTTTGTTCTTATTGAGCAAATGGTTTCAGAAAAAAATATTTTTATGGGAATTTCCCATAGGGTCCTATATTAAATTAAGTTCGGCTGTGGCGGCCATCTTGGTCGGTGTTCTGAAATGCCGGACACAATTTTGGAAGAGGACCACTCAAGAATCATTTCAGCAAAGTTTGGTTGAGATTGGTTCAGTAGTTTCAGAGGAGAAGATTTTTTTTAATTTCATCCCCCCTTTTTTCTAATTTGCATAATCGGTCAAAATCGGTAAAAGTTCAAAGTTCATAAAAAAGCCCGTAATATATGTTAAAAAGCTCATCATTATGCTTATACAGTTCAAATTTGGGCACTTTCTGGCTTAAAATAGAGCAGTTTTGGCCATTTGAAGAAATTTCTATTTTTAGTAATGGCGGCCATCTTGGATACAGGACGGCGCTGACGGACACAATTTTTAAAGGGGACCACCTAAGGATCATTTCAGCAAAGTTTGGTTGAGATTGGCTCAGTAGTTTCAGAGGAGAAGATTTTTTTTAAATTTCATCCCCCCTTTTTTCTAATTTGCATAATCGGTCAAATTCGGTAAAAGTTCAATGTTCATAAAAAATCCCGTAATATATGTTAAAAAGCTCATCATTATGCTTATACAGTTCAAATTTGGGCACTTTCTGGCTTAAAATAGAGCAGTTTTGGCCATTTGAAGAAATTTCTAATTTTAGTAATGGCGGCCATCTTGGATACAGGACGGCGCTGACGGACACAATTTTTAAAGGGGACCACCTAAGGATCATTTCAGCAAAGTTTGGTTGAGATTGGCCCAATAGTTTCAGAGGAGAAGATTTTTTTTAAATTTCATCCCCCCTTTTTTCTAATTTGCATAATCGGTCAAAATCGGTAAAAGTTCAAAGTTCATAAAAAATCCCGTAATATATGCTAAAAAGCTCATCATTATGCTTATACACTTCAAATTTGGGCACTTTCTGGCTTAAAATAGAGCAGTTTTGGCCATTTGAAGAAATTTCTATTTTTAGTAATGGCGGCCATCTTGGATACAGGACGGTGCTGACGAACACAGTTTTGAAAGGGGACCACCTAAGGATCATTTCAGCAAAGATTGGTTGAGATTGGCTCAGTAGTTTCAGAGAAGATTTTTTTTAAATTTCATCCCCCCTTTTTTCTAATTTGCATAATCGGTCAAAATGGGTAATGGGATTTACTTCAAAATTGCAGGGTAGGTAGATCTTGACATGCTGCACATTTTTGCAATAAACTTAACATCTATCTCTAAATAGTTTCTGAAATATAAGACGAAAAGTATTAAAATGAAAAAAAAAAATGATGAAAAAAGGGCAATAACTCCAAGATGGGTAATCAAATTTACTTCAAAATTGCAGGGTAGGTAGATCTTGATATGCCGCACATTTTTGCAATTTAAAGTTAACCTTTATCTCTTATAGTTTTTGAAATATAAGACGAAAAGTATTAAAATTTTACAAATTTGATGAAAAAAGGGCAATAACTCCAAGATGGGTAATCAGATTTACTTCAAAATTGCAGGGTAGGTAGATCTTGATGTGCTGATCATTTTTACCCCATGTCAGATTTTTGATATTATTAACGGTTTTTGAGTTATTACCAAAAACCTGCAATTTTACCATATGTTCTATTTTTAGTAACAGCGGCCATGTTGGTTGGTGCACGGCATCACCGGACACAATTTTGAAACTAGACACCCTAGTAATGATTCAGACCAAGTTTGGTTTCCATTGGTCTAGTACTTTCAGAGGAGAAGATTTTTGAAAAAGTTTACGACGTACGACGACGACGGACGCCAAGTGATGGCAATAGCTCACATGACCCTTTGGGTCAGGTGAGCTAAAAAAAAGCATTGAACTTAATGAATAAAAATATGGAAAAGTATATACAGTGGGTCTTATGTCAAAATAAAAAATAAAGAAAGAATGCATTGATAAACAGGAATAAAAACATAAAACTTGCAGGTCAAAATTTAGGTCTATAATTCCATCACCAAATATTAAATTTCCACAAACTCTGCTTTTCTCCAAGAATTTCTGAATTGTGATTGTGGTGTACCAAAAAATGACCCCAACCAATTCTGTGCAAAAAATTGTGTGCGAGACATGCGCAGAAAAATCCTATTCCTACTGAAATCATGCATATTCATGAATTAAAATTAGCCAATGCTTTTGCCATATTTGACCAAGATCATGAATATTCAACAGCATTAGGTTGGGAAAATTCATACACCACTTACAACCAACTCGCTTACCTCCTGTTTAAAAAGAGAGTAAAAATTAACACAAATTTACAGCTTGTCAAGTCAATTTCAACCATATCACATTTTATTTGCAAAATTCACATTATACATTAGTTACCCAGCAACAAGTTTTGCACAATCAAACATTTTAAGTTTTTTTTATTAGTTAAAAATAACTGAGACAAAAAATTATTTTAATGCAAAAAAATTTGCATTATATAATTTCATTAATATGAAATAAGCATAGCTATAAATCAAATAGATACCTTTCAAATTTATATCTTTTTCACTTTTTGAGAAAACAATAATTACATGAAGAATGGATTGGTCAGAATAGCAGCCATATTTCTTAACTGCCAAAACTATTTTCTGTATTAACTAAATTAACATATTTCTATACATTATTTATATTTTAGTATTTAATCAATTACAGAATGCAGAAAACCTGTATAGATATAAAAAACAGAAATTTTTGTAACTAAAATTAAATGTATTTCTTAAAATAGAATATTCAACACATGTGATTGTTTTGGCCCTATTTGGGTACATTATCAGCTGTACATAGTCAGAAGCCTGTTGCCATTGACCAATACAACTAACCTTGAATCTATGACAGGGTCAATACTTAAAAATCAAGCAGTAAATAAAACTCAATTGATTCCTATTACGAAAGTCCTGTTTTTTTCTTTTTTTCTATCCTTTTCATTTTCCAATACCAATCCTTTGATAACTCAAAATTGAATGATTGGTGTTTAATGCCAAATTTCATAGCATTTCAGCTTTATCGTGAAGTGAACAAATTGTACCAACTAATTTCCTTAACTACGATTCAACAAACAAATTCAACTAAAAATTTAATTGTCTTTTTTGGAAAGAAATACGGAAAAAAACTTGTATTATGCATAACTTCTCAATTTGACAAATAAACCAACAGATAAAAAAAAATGTACGACAACATCATAAAACCAAAAATAAATCATATAATCTGTACATTATATACACCTACTTAAAGCAGCAACATAGGATCCATACATTTAAAAAAATCAACTTTAAAATAATGTTTAATAATAATATATACCAAACCATACAATGAAACCTTTACAGGATAAAATGTACTCCCTTAATTCGTTAGTAAGAAATAAACATTTATTCTCATGCCCCCGTCTGGTCATGCTAAAAACCAACACTGTTAATTATTGATCTTTATCTCATGCATGTTTTAGTGAATTACATTTATAAACACATCAATGCAAAACTACAACATTAGAACGCTCCTTTCTTTTAACATAAAAAAAAAACTTGACTTAAAAGTTTAATTCAGTATTAAAATTGAACATATACAAAATTGTCCTGTATTAATTAAATTAAAAATAGTTTTCCACAAAAAATAATGACAAATGAGAAATATATAACGAGGAAAAATTATGTATGAAAAATATAGAATTTCCTGTAAAAACCAACATACCACTTGCATAGTTCTCCGAAATCATATCCCTCATATTGTTATCCTTCCTGTCTAATTTATCTATATTTATTTCAAAGTACTTTTCATTTTAATATTCTATACTATCGTCAAGCATTAAAATTCAGGTCTAGTTACATATTTTATCTACTGACAACAAATATTAAAAAAAGAAAATTTAAATTTAATTTGTCTTGAATTAAAGACCATTGGATAATATAAAGCTAAATTATATCTTAACCTTTCTGACTCTGTAGATAAGTTTATAACATACTTACACAATTGTATGATATTAATATTTATAACTAAGTCTTGATTCCAACCTGTAGAAAGGTGCACTTGATACATCATTATGTGATAAAGTTTTTCAGAGACTTATGGCAGATCTGTGATTTTGCCTGGACATCCTCGTCTATTCCAGTAATATCACAGATAATACCATTTAACCTTTCCATTTCTAATAGTACCTCAATGTTCGTAATTTTATAATAGCCATTCATAACAGTATTAAACACATTAAATTGTTAAATACTCCAGATACACACAAGTCTAAGTTTTTTTCTGTTCTATTTTGATTTTATCATCACAAATCAAGGCAAGTAATACAAGACTTATGCTTCTAAAAATGACCTAATTTAGTGTCCTTTCCATTATTATTCTCCATTTTTTATGGCATGTCCTGATTCAAAAGCTTTCATTCTTTATTTGTTTATCAAGTAGCCATCATTTATCAGCTAAAGATAGACATATTTTGTACTTTTGTATCCATACAACCCTACCTTTATTCCTGGCCTGCACTGATAATTTGTTCCTATGATTGATCATCTCACCACACACACAACAATTTTACTCACCTTGTTTCCAGAGCCAACCTTCTTTATCTGGGTTAAAGAACGTATGCATCAAATCATTGCCATCGTCCTCTGGGATTTTAAATGGTTCTTTCTTGATACTATCATATAAACTCTAGAATGATAATCAAAGTGTTTAACATACTAAATGAATATATTGTCATAGTAACAAAATATCTGTTTTTATAATCAAACTGTTCAACACATTAATGAATATATTGTCATAGTAACAAAATATATGTTTTTATAATCAAACTGTTCAACACATTAATGAATATATTGTCATAGTAACAAAATATCTGTTTTTATAATCAAAGTGTTTAACATACTAAATGAATATATTGTCATAGTAACAAAATATCTGTTTTTATAATCAAAGTGTTCAACACATTAATGAATATATTGTCATAGTAACAAAATATCTGTTTTTTATTCAGAAAACAAATCATGTGTCTCTCATGTACACATTTGTTTCAGCAATCACATAAACTTTTCAAAGAAGTCTTTGGGTTTTTTTTATTTATAAAACCAGTATCTAAACAACAAACATAGATAGTAAAATTGACCTAATAAACACACCTGGACTTAATGTTATTTTCTTTTCTTTTTTAATGGCAACAAAATAATCTTAAAATTTATAAAGCAAGCCTATACAACTGTGAAAGTTGTTCAATTCAACCTAATATTTATATTAAACCTTGTGTAACACTAACACAGGATGACATATAAAGTCATGTCTACACATTTGGAGTGTTGGGATTCCCTTTAACCCTGCCACATCTTTGTGCCCGTCCCAAGCCAGAACCTGGATTTCCAATGACATATGTAATGGTCTTTTTAGCGTTAAATGGTTTGAGGTGAGAGATGGTTGCTCATTTTTTCTTCTATTGATGGAATTGTTGACCATTACTGCTTAAACTTTCTTTTCATCTTTTCATAATGCTAGAATGTACACTTAAACACAGGTTTAACATGTGTCTTACTTTAAGAAGTTCATCTGGTAAGTTTCCTCCATCATTGATGCCACGATTCATTGTTATAAATCTTTCTACAGATGGTTTGTCCTTTACTGCAGGGTTGTGTATAGTTGTGTTCAGCATGATGATAGCAAAGGACAAAACATAACAGGTATCTACAAAATAATAAAAATATACTTAAATAACAGGTATCTACAAAATAATAAAAATATACTCAAATAACAGGTATCTACAAAATAATAAAAATATACTATATCTCTACATATCACTCCTTCACTGCTGGAATGTACAAGTTTTATTAAATGGCTTGTCCTCCTTCTCTGCTGGGATCAATACAAGTTTTATTAAACATGGTGATCACAATTAATAAACACAACATATCTGGAAATGTTCTGGTCATTAAATACATGTTCTGGTCAAAGTCTTTGTGTACCACAGACTACTCCATACTTGTTTTTCCTTTAACCATCACCTTGTCCTAAACATGCATTTTTAGTGTCTTTTCCTTCAACCTTCACCTTGTCCTAAACATGTTTTTTAGTGTCTTTTCCTTCAACCTTCACCTTGTCCTAAACATATATTTTCAGTGTCTTTTCCTTCAACCTTCACCTTGTCCTAAACATGTATTTTTAGTGTCATTTCCTTCAACCTTCACCTTGTCCTAAACATGTATTTTTAGTGTCTTTTCCTTCAACCTTCACCTTGTCCTAAACATGTATTTTTAGTGTCTTTTCCTTCAACCTTCACCTTGTCCTAAACATGTATTGTTAGTCTTTCCCTTCAACCCTCACCTTGTTCTAAACATGTATATTTAGTGTCTTTTCCTTCAACCTTCACCTTGTCCTAAACATGCATTTTTAGTGTCTTTTCCTTCAACCTTCACCTTGTCCTAAACATGTATTTTTAGTGTCTTTTCCTTCAACCTTCACCTTGTCCTAAACATGTATTTTCAGTGTCTTTTCCTTCAACCTTCACCTTGTCCTAAACATGTATTTTTAGTGTCTTTTCCTTCAACCTTCACCTTGTCCTAAACATGTATTTTCAGTGTCTTTTCCTTCAACCTTCACCTTGTCCTAAACATATATTTTTAGTGTCTTTTCCTTCAACCTTCACCTTGTCCTAAACATGTATTTTTAGTGTCTTTTCCTTCAACCTTCACCTTGTCCTAAACATGTATTTTTAGTGTCTTTTCCTTCAACCTTCACCTTGTCCTAAACATGTATTGTTAGTCTTTCCCTTCAACCTTCACCTTGTTCTAAACATGTATATTTAGTGTCTTTTCCTTCAACCTTCACCTTGTCCTAAACATGCATTTTTAGTGTCTTTTCCTTCAACCTTCACCTTGTCCTAAACATGTATTTTTAGTGTCTTTTCCTTCAACCTTCACCTTGTCCTAAACATGTTTTTTAGTGTCTTTTCCTTCAACCTTCACCTTGTCCTAAACATATATTTTCAGTGTCTTTTCCTTCAACCTTCACCTTGTCCTAAACATATATTTTTAGTGTCATTTCCTTCAACCTTCACCTTGTCCTAAACATGTATTTTTAGTGTCTTTTCCTTCAACCTTCACCTTGTCCTAAACATGTATTTTTAGTGTCTTTTCCTTCAACCTTCACCTTGTCCTAAACATGTATTGTTAGTCTTTCCCTTCAACCCTCACCTTGTTCTAAACATGTATATTTAGTGTCTTTTCCTTCAACCTTCACCTTGTCCTAAACATGCATTTTTAGTGTCTTTTCCTTCAACCTTCACCTTGTCCTAAACATGTATTTTTAGTGTCTTTTCCTTCAACCTTCACCTTGTCCTAAACATGTATTTTCAGTGTCTTTTCCTTCAACCTTCACCTTGTCCTAAACATATATTTTTAGTGTCTTTTCCTTCAACCTTCACCTTGTCCTAAACATGTATTTTTAGTGTCTTTTCCTTCAACCTTCACCTTGTCCTAAACATGTATTTTTAGTGTCTTTTCCTTCAACCTTCACCTTGTCCTAAACATGTATTGTTAGTCTTTCCCTTCAACCTTCACCTTGTTCTAAACATGTATATTTAGTGTCTTTTCCTTCAACCTTCACCTTGTCCTAAACATGCATTTTTAGTGTCTTTTCCTTCAACCTTCACCTTGTCCTAAACATGTATTTTTAGTGTCTTTTCCTTCAACCTTCACCTTGTCCTAAACATATATTTTCAGTGTCTTTTCCTTCAACCTTCACTTTGTCCTAAACAAATATTTTTAGTGTCTTTTCCTTCAACCTTCACCTTGTCCTAAACAAATATTTTTAGTGTCTTTTCCTTCAACCTTCACCTTGTCCTAAACAAATATTTTCAGAGTCTTTTCCTTCAACCTTCACTTTGTCCTAAACAAATATTTTTAGTGTCTTTTCCTTCAACCTTCACCTTGTCCTAAACATGTATTGTTAGTCTTTCCTTCAACCTTCACCTTGTTCTAAACATGTATATTTAGTGTCTTTTCCTTCAACCTTCACCTTGTCCTAAACATGCATTTTTAGTGTCTTTTCCTTCAACCTTCACCTTGTCCTAAACATGTATTTTTAGTGTCTTTTCCTTCAACCTTCACCTTGTCCTAAACATGTTTTTTAGTGTCTTTTCCTTCAACCTTCACCTTGTCCTAAACATATATTTTCAGTGTCTTTTCCTTCAACCTTCACTTTGTCCTAAACAAATATTTTTAGTGTCTTTTCCTTCAACCTTCACCTTGTCCTAAACAAATATTTTTAGTGTCTTTTCCTTCAACCTTCATCTTGTCCTAAACAAATATTTTCAGAGTCTTTTCCTTCAACCTTCACCTTGTCCTAAACAAATATTTTTAGTGTCTTTTCCTTCAACCTTCACCTTGTCCTAAACATGTATTTTTAGTGTCAATCTATTATAATTAATGCCTATATCATATTTATTCTCTGTTAACTACAATAGATATATTTTAATGAGACTTCCATGGTTTTTATTGTTAGTAAGTTATGATAATAGGGATACTGTCAACAGGATTTGTAATATAACTTGACCTAATACAACCATCTTCAATGGGCTCATAATCAGCATAATGTGTAAGAGTGGAGCGACATGTCTACCCACGGACTGTTGTTTCAGTTAGCTAGCATTAAAAAAATTCAACTAAGCGTTTTGGTTTAGTACAAAACAGAAATCATCACAATCTCATAAAAATTTCCATGAAATAGCTGAAATATTGCTCACTTGGCACTAAACACCAATCACTCAATACTAAACAGCAATCGCTCACTCAGTTGACCTACCTGTACTTGTAAACATCCCTGCATTAAGTTCACAATATCTTTCAGCAAAACATTCCATCATTCTGTCAATCTTTTGTGCTTCTCCTGGAAGTCGGAAACTCCACAAAAATTGTCTATAATTTAAAAAAAAAATGACAATTTATTGGGTTACTTTAAGGTAGTCAGTTTTAATAGAGGAAACACACATTTAACAAATAAAACAAAAATAGGAAATAAAAACAATATAATGTTGTCCTTTAATGTTTATGTATTGTCCTGCTATATAATTCTATGCTGCCTTTTATCCTTTCATATTCATGTACTCATCATTTGATGTACAGTATTGATGTATGTGTTTTGACCTTTGATGTCTAAGTATTTTAAATTTGTAATTCAACCTTATTTTAGTTGTTCAAACATAAAATGTAAAAAATTAATTCATGTATATTTTTTCCAGAAAATAAACCATTTGGTAGGATTTTATAGTATTAGATTTTCACACATGACTATGTAAAGTAAGTTTAAACACTGATACTCAACAATTCCACCAATATCAACAAAATGAACAATCACCTCTCACCTCCAACAATATAACATAAAAAAGACCATGACATATGATGTTGGAAATCCAGGTCTTCGCTTAATATTATGACTTAAAATGGGCTTTGGAATGGTTGTATAACTAAATGATTTAAATACCCTGTTACTCACCTGAGAGCTTGTACCAATATCATGTCAGAGAACTCGTGAAGATTCACAAATGCCTTCAACACTCCTATATTGAAGTCTTTACTGTAATAAGTAACAAAAAAAGACAACTTTAGACCTAGCTTAAATTCATTTAACATTGTTTTATTTTCATTATATTGAGAACTAGTGATATAACTTCTTTATTTTTAGGTCATCAATTAATCATTATACTTCACTATGGCAACAAAGTAAGAAATAACTGTATTACTTTAATGTGGTTTTTTTTTGTTGGTGTCCAGCAATAACTAATTATTCTCACTGCATACTGGGCTAATAACTGCTAGGAAATATGTACATGGCATAAAACAACCGTTTGAATTTGGCAAGTACCTGCACATCAAATTATTAACTGGCTATTTTCCCTTTGAGTCTAGTGCAGTATTATAATACCATTGTGTACTTCATCAAAAGTAAATATACACTATTATCAAATTTTCAACTCAGTTATTTAACTCAGTGACAGTCCTTCAGGGTTTGGGAAATAACTCCTTCTCAATGGGATAATTATACAATAATATTGTGTTGTCCATGTTATATGTCAAAATATGTCCCAAGGTTAGAAGGCATAATGCACTCCCAATGCACGACCCGAAGGGGAGTGCATTATGCCTTCTAACCTTGGGACATATTTCGGCATATAACATGGACAACACAATATTATTTTTATTATTACTTTGAATGTTTTTGGTGATTTAAAAAAATGAAATTTGTCTAAAATGTATTGATAGTATAAAGATTGGCAAATAATATTCATTTAAATTCAAGAAATATTTAATTTCAACAATAACAATGAACTGTCAAATATTTAATTCCCAAACCTGGAACTGGCCATTGTTTTGACAGACGACAGCATCAACGTTAAAGAAAAACGTATAATACATTGTAAATTGTACACTGTTAAAAGCACTCAGGTGATCCCGTTTAGACCCAGCCTATTTAAATGACGTAACATTGTTCTAAGCTCTGCCCATCAGCATAGTAATGACTCCAACAATAGTACTATGCGACATTTGGACATTGACATTATGAAGGATTTGCACTTTAAAAACTATTCTTAAGGCAGTCTCAAAGACAAAGGATTTAAAGCGACAGGGTCTTGGAAGTGTAGACCATTATCCACTGGTTGAAGTAGTGGACCTTCAGAAAGCATACTTTAACTTAGATCTATATAGTGCTAGATCATTGCAGCGGAAAGTATTCATGGACATAATGCTTTACTTTGGGCGTCGAGGAAGAGAGAACTTGAGAGAGCTCACAATTACAGATCTTGCACTAACAACAGACGCTGATGGACTTCGTTACATATATTTAAAAAAGGGTGAGTTAACTAAAAATCACCAAGAGGAAACTAATACAGCTGATGGTAGGATGTATGAGATTAAAGGTAATTTTATTTACAAATTATAATTTCTAGTGATCCGATTAGAGGCCAAATACACCAAAAAATACTGTGGTACAATAAAATGCTGAAAATATATCCAACAAAGGGTCAGTACAGAAAAAAAAATCAAATGCATTATTATATATGTCAAGGCCTGTAAGTAAAAAAAAAACATGTATAGAAAAAAAGTAAAATCTGGTGCATCAACAAAGTAAACGTCTCCTGGTCAATCAGATATAGCTTGTTGTGTCATCTTGGTGAGTTTTATTCTAAGAATTTTCAATATATAATGTACATGTACTATATTGCATTGGAAATATGAGTATCGTATACATGTACATCGAATTTGCAGATATGCCATCATATGGATTTAATTTGAAGAAGCATATTTCTGTAAATGTGTCTTGATTTTTTTCCATTTCAGATGACGAAACCTGTCCTGTGAGAACGTTTTGTCGGTATAAAAGTAAATTGAACAAAAACTCTGCATTTCTGTTTCAACGTCCAAAAAGTAACACAGTAAGTCATTGTTGGTATGATTCTGTGCCAGTGGGTCACAATACATTAGGAAATATGATGACAACTATCAGCAAAGATTGTCAGCTGTCTAAAATTTACACGAACCACTCTTTGCGTACTACCACTGATCACCTTTTAGACGTAGCTCGATTTCCTGATAGACACATTATGTCTGTAACTGGCCATATGGCTGAGAGTAGTCTAAAGACATATACAGGTTACACAGATAGCAAAACGAAGCAGAAAATGTCTAATACTTTAAGCAGTGTTTTGAGGTTTTCAGATAACAATGTGCAAAAAGTTGACACTTGTAAAACAGAAAAATGTTGTGAACAGTACTGAAGTCTGTTTGCTTTGACCTGTTACCATTATCTGATTCACAGGAAGATCAGTTGATATCCAATATGAAAATGGATACAAACTTTGATGACATTGTAAAAATGTTAAATATTCCAGAATGTCAATCTGTGAATCCAACTCCGGCAGTCAACACAGTCAAAATGCAGTCAACTATGTCCAACTTCCATTCATTTTCTCATTTTGGAGGGTTACCAATGATTAACAATTACGGCACTATAAACATTAATTGCAATATTTTGCCAAAATGACAGTATTAACTGACAACTTTTTCATGTTTGTTGATTTTAGTTCAGTTACTGAAATAAAATGTTAAGCAGTTGATATTTTTCTTTTAATGGGCTGGCAAAAAATTTGGTCAAATAATGGTATGGGTCTGTATGTCATTATCTATACATTTGTATGTGGACACATTTGTTTCAGTGCAGTTTTTCAGTAAATATATATCATGGCCAAAACAAATGTAAAATCCATTGTCAGTATATCATTGACTGAAAATGTTACTTTTATCATTGTAAGTGATGTAAATGGGTCTATTTTTACATCTTGAAACACAATTTTTTATAAGATGTTTTGAATTGTGTTGTATTATGTAATAAAACAATTATAGTCTTTTGTAGAGGTCGATATGAGGTTTAATGGACCAAATAAAGTCCATTAAACCTCATATCAATCTCTACAAAAGACTATAATTGTATAATATTAACTTCTGATGAAGGACATAATGGTATTATTAGTAGTGATGGGAATCGGTCAGATTTTCAAGATCGATGATCGGGGGTTCAACATCGACCGATGATCGATGATCGGTGTAAAATCTAATTAAGATTTAAAAACGTGCAAAGCACTGCAAACAGTGCATTATCATGTTGTTGTAATATATTACCCATGAATATTTATTAAAGGATATCTCTGTGTTGTCTTAAAACCAATAAAATAGTTTATATAACATTGTTTGTATTGATTGTACGCCAATTGCCTACGTTGTGAATTGAATTTATAGCCTTCATTGTGTATTCAATGTTATCTAAATATAGACGTGCATACTGATTGGCCATGTGTCCTGATGAAATGGAATAGTCCAAGGGAAGGTAAATTAAGGTGAAAATGTGTATTGGATACTGCTGTGTAATTCTGAAGTAATAAATCAATGAATGAAACGTGTATTCGATAAAATAACAGGTGAACAATGAAACATCAAAAGCATTTGACAAAAATGTAAATCAGAACTATGTAAAGTTATACTATATGTCTTTCACTTGTGTTTTATTTAGCACAGTAATGGAAGTTTTTATGTAGAAAGATAAGTCTGTCGACATTTTCAGGTTTCAAGTTAGCCCTTTTCTTAGTAACGATGTTTCCAGCCAGACTGAATATTCTTTCACTCGGCACTGAGGATGCAGGAATAGCTAAATACTTTTTGGCTAAGCGACTGATGATTGGATAGGTCGGGGCTCTCTCTCGCCACCAAGTTAGCGGATCAACGGTAGACGACGGTTCGCTAACATAGCGTGTTACTTCGTTTTCCACTATCTCAGCTTTCGTAAACTTCGGTCCCGCGGTGGCGACAAGTACAACATCATCAAACCAGTCCATATTTAAACGTGGCTTTTTATTTGGCGGCATGCTATTTTCCTCGTGTTTTACGAAATCGACTTGTTCAGTTTCACTGTCAGTTTGAGTAAAATTTGGAATGACATACTGAGCCTCGGAATTACCCTGCGGCTCCTCTCTAATAGTTATGTGGAGCGAATTGTTATTGGCGGTGGCCAGAGCATTGGCTTTCAGCAGTTCAATAGCCGCGTTACGGTCGTCCTCATCTAAAAAGTTCATGTCTTTGAATCGCGGATGAAGGATCAATGCGAGTGGCAACACTGGCATGCATTCATTTTCACTCTGATTTCTTTCATAACGCCTACGGATATTTTCTCTCGTAACTTTTTTCATTTTCTTAATAACAGTTGTGTCGGTTTCTGTCTCAATTAAGAGTCCTTCCATCTTCTTTAATAGCGGCATTACGGCTGGGAGTGTTGGCTCTGATTCGCTCGATAAAATAATAGTAGCGCGTTTAAACGGCTCTAAAAGTTTAACAACTTTCTCAATAAGTTCTTGTTCTTCGAAGGATAGAAGCATTTTGATATCAATTGCTTTCTTTACGCTCGGTTCCATAAAAGCCGCGTGAAGGGCGGGGGCCTGTTCCATCAACCTTTCTAACATGTCTAACGTTGAATTCCAACGTGTTACAACGTCTTGGATCAGTTTATGGCCCTGAAATTCTGGAGGAAGCAAAAGTTTCTGTTTTTCTTTCAGAATTCCAGTAGCTAACGGACTTCGATGGAAATAAGCTACAACTTTCCTCCCCTTAGCAACAATTTTTGATATTTCGGGAATGGACAAAGCGTCCCGTACAGCAAGATTCAGGTTATGTCCGATACACGATACGCGCTCCCAATTCAAAATCTGAAATGTCTTAGTTTCGTTTGCAGCGTTGTCAGACACGGCCACGGGTTGAGGAAGATTCCAAGCCTTACGAGTAGATTCAAGTTCCTGGGAAATATTTTCGGAAGAATGGTGTCCGTCCATTTTTTTAGTTTCTAGAACCACCCCTTTCATCTCCCAAGTATCTGTTATGTAATGGCATGTGGTGGTACCATATGACTCTGTATTTGCGGATGTCCACATGTCATGAGTGATGGCAATATTTTCAATTTGATTAATTTCTGATTGAAGATTTGACTTTGCAACATCATACATTTTGAGAAATACAGTCTCTGTAAAATGTTTCCGTGACGGAATGGTATATCTAGGTTCCATTGAATTTATAAGCCTACGAAAACCAATGCCATCTACGGTGCTGATCGGGCACATGTCATGAATTATATATTCTGCAATGTACCTCGTAATTTCTTCCGAACGTTTTGAAGGGAGAGGAAGGGACTTAGAGGTGTCTTCATTCCTATTGAACATTTGTTGTAATGTCGGTTGTAATGTGGCCGGGGAGTTTTGCTTGAGTTCATCAGGATGAACTTTAGACAGATGTTGGCTGAGATTAGTTGTGTTCCCGCTGTATTTATACTCTGCTTTACAAAGTTTGCACACAGCTTTGTCTTTCATGATTTCACTTGGAGCATCTTGTTTTATAATTTTCCAAAATCCGAAATATTTCCACACAACAGACTTTGCTTTCCCTGGAAAATTTGTCCATTCCCTTTTAAATTCTGCCGCCATTATGAATTTATTAATTATGAAAGGTTATTAAAATTAAATTAAAAAATCAATCACGGTTTGTTTCCGGTTATGATTTTAATTTTTAATATAAAAAAAACCAATGTGTATATTTGGTACGACTAATCTATTCTCCTGCATTGAGTATATTCAACGGAAACACAACTTCTCTGTCATATTCGGTCATAAAGTTTATCTGATAATAAGAAGAGTCATGCAAAGTAAATTATTCTAATTCAGTAATTCGATAACATTTTTTAAAGATAAATATCAATCAAAGATCTGAAGATGCCGCCACATATGACCACGTACAAAAATGTGACCTGTCCACCCCTGCCCAACAGACTGAAATAGAATCGCCCAGTATTCAATGTAAATTTAGAACACATGTTTATAAACAGCACGCACCTGCTGTCGTAAACTACCGGTCAGTGGAGTTTCAAAACGAGAAATGTAAGGTGAATTAAAGGAAACAACATCTTTATTGTTATATAATTATTTTACAATCTAAGACAAGGAATCGATCTCAGATTCTTGCTATCGATCATCGGGTCGAGGCTTCCGAAGCGACCGATTAATCGATGTTTCCGATGATCGATGCACCACTAATTATTAGCATTTTAATTACAGTCCTTCACTTAAGTACACTCTGTTTTGAGAACACTTGTAAGACTCTTCAATCACTACGTCCTATTTCATTTGAATCTGATGAATCAATTTACAACAGAATTTCATACGGATCTTTTCAGAAAAAGTAGCAGTCTACGCCCTTACCCACTTGCCTGAAGCCAGGGACAAGTAAAACTGGATTCGGACAAGAGAAAATTAGGAAAGAATTTGCTTGAATAAATAGAAAATTTTTCTAAATTTGGCTTTCGGGCAAGAAGGTGAACAAAATTATGGCAAAGACTGAAGTAGCGAGTTGTAGTGTGGAAAAATAAAATTACGTCTTTTGCTTCTGCAGAGAAAATAAATATATCTTTTAATACACATAATGTGTACAGCAAAACTAAAAAATTACATATAGTTCCTGGCAAAATATTCTTTGGCATAATTATATAAATTTTTAATCTATACATACCACTCTCCAAGATAGTCTCCGATGGCAGTCTTATTAAGGCCTTCACCTTGGAACAAGAACTTAGCAACCTCCTCTTGTGTGCCAGGAAGAAGTTTATTCTCAATTAAATATTCTATACCCTATAATGTACAATAAACATGTGTGTTAGGTAGAAGTTGATTCTCAATTAAATATTCTATACCCTATAATTAAGAAATAAATCATGGAAGCCAGAATGTGTTGGGAGTTTTAACATGGATTGGCAGATATTAGTATTTTATCCACCAACCCATGTTAAAACTCAAAACACATTCTGGCTTCAATGATTTATTTTGATTCTGATATGTCTAAGAGTACAAATACGGTAGTATACTTTGATTGGAAGATGGTAATTTATATCTATGCTTGCGGAAAATGTCGCACAAAATTTATGTAACTCGAATAATACTGCACCCTCTATCAGCATTATTCGGGTTACAATTTATGCTGCCAATAGAAAAGGCAGTCACATTCGCCGGTGCATGTGCGAATGAGATTATACCGAATGGATAACTCGCTCGTTTTTTAACAAAGCGAAAGAAGGAGGTCATGTTAGAATATACAATAAACATAACAATGTGTCAGCATGAGCATGAGCATGTAAATCTAAATAAGAATGAAGAACCTTATCTCGTGTGTTAGACAGACGATATAACATGAAAAACACAAAATATCGCACTGCCCCAACATTTCCTAAATTTAATTACAAAATTGTAGAAAGATCTAGGCAAAATCGATACCTCTAACCATCCAAATCTTGGGGAAGCTATTTAAGGAATGACAAATTTTAATATTTATATTGATCACACATTAAAAGGATATTGTCTACCACAATCGTAATTTTTTCATACCCAAAATTACTGTTGTTTTCCGTACTGACCTTCATAAAATGAAGATTAACACCGAGTTATGCTGCAAAAGATACAATTTTTTGACAAAAAAGACCCAAAACTATCATTATCGGAATTATTGTCCAGGATAACAAGAATTCAAATCTATTCATATGACCCTCTATGTGAACCCGTCTTGAGCATGCGCACTGTTTAGAAACAATAAACAACATGTGGTTCTTGGGCAAAAGAGAAAGTGTCAACGCGTGGAAGAAAGCGGACTTTGACTGATTCAGAGAGAAAGATGAATAGAAGTAAAGTATCTTCCAAATGGAACAAATGCAGGATATATGTAGGGGATCAGTTTGACCGTTGGAACGAACTCAAGGAAGTGCTACGTGTCCAAACTCGCGCTGAAGTGGCAAAGATTTTGCTTGATAAGTAAGCTGAGCATGTTTTTTCCCTCTTTTCTCAATCGTTTTTCATATTTTATGAATTTATGATGATGCCTATGATCATTTTCGGTAGATATTATTCAATATAAGTAATCTTGCACCTGGCAACAGCAAATTATTGTCAATGAATAGCATAAAACGGCCGTATTTGCGAGGTAAACAAACACAAATTTTAACATCCATGCTGCAGCATCCGGGCTACTGGCATAAAAATAGATAAAAATAGATTTGGCCTCGCTCAGGTCAGTGAATAATTAATTAGCTTCCAGTAACGATGGTCAGCTTTTTTAAATCGGAAAAACAACGTTTCGTAGCGTATTCGCCAATAATTCGGTATTTAATCTTCATTTTATGAAGGTCAGTACGGAAAACGACAATAATTTGGGGTATGAAAAAATTACGATTGTGGTAGACAATATCCCTTTAACTTCGTAACATGTATTGATACATTTTACACTTTGATGTTTTGAGGCATTTTTTACATGCGACCATGATCATGACTATGATGACTAATTCTTTGTTAATCATAATGCATAGAATAGGAAACGAAATGATAAATTGTTTATTATGTACATCCCTCTTTTAAATATTTGTGTATTATATGGTAAATATAGTTTAAAACTTCTCATGTTGATCATTGATCTGAACCATCTTTACTGACATACAGATATAAAATGACTTATTTCAGGTCAATTAGAACAAGTAAAAGCTATAATATTTATTTGTATTGATATGGGTCTACATCAATACACTTTATAACTGATGATAGAGAAACAAACATTCTGATGATGTAGATACAAACATTCAAATGATGTAGATGTAGAAACATACATTCTGATGAAGAAGAAACAAACAGTCTATCTATTTAACATCAACACTTGACCTTTTAATTATCACATTCTTTGTTTAACAGATGCTACAGACAATGATTAACACTAGGTTACCAAGGGAAATATCTAACAGAAAGAATGGTAGAATATTTCCATACGTCATGGACGCTCCTGCTTCCTACTAGAGTAAACAGGGGATAACTCTGAAATCAGTATCTGAGATTATAACGTTTTGATGCAAACAACATGTAAATAAAATCTTTAAATGTTGTGATTTGAATACATCTCCACTGTTGATTTGCAGAATATTCTGGAAAAAAACTGGATTCTTTATTTACCCAAAATGTCATCAAAGTGCAGTCAGTATTATTATTCTTTTTTTTTTAAAGTATTACGGGGACAAAAAGTATCACATTCCCAAGTGAGGGACTTGTCAACTCATAACTGAATTTGTTATGGCATACCAGTTTATTATTTTAATAATTAAACAGTTCAACATTGTGTAAATTAAGTTTGTTGTGATGAAAGTTTCATTAAAATTGTGGTTGAAGTTGATAATTAAAACACTTTACAAAGGTACTTATGTTTTCCTCTTTATTCTTAATGGGCCTCTTGTTAATGACCACCCTCTTTTAGGAGACCACATTTTTATATGTCAAAATTAATAAAGAAACCTGCTTTGAGATAAAAACCTGTCTTTAAAGAACATGTTTGGCTGGCAGACAGGTGGTTTCTCAAGATAGGTTTCAATGCACAGCAGTCAGGAGGAAGCTGCCATCCGCATGATTTTGCATGTGTCACATGCCGACATGTATTTCAAAATGTTCTTTCAAATTAAAGAAAACAACATTACTACATTAAGACCTTGTGTTCTAAAATTAGATTCGAGAGATTGTTTGTATCATAATAAAAAAAAACACAGTAGACATCAAACATCAACAATTAATCCTATGTAATTTCAATAAAACCAGACAAACCATTTCTAATTCAAATATTTGTTGTAATTTACTGATTAAAATCCTGAAATAAACCTGCCACATAATTGGTAGGACTTGAAATAGATTGTATACTTCTGAAATCAACATCTGGTTAAAACAAGTAAAAACATCAATTAATGATATAAACATGTTTCCTCCCCCAACACATAATCTACCAACTAATAACCTTCATTTTCTTTACATGTGAAATAGAAATGTTTTGCCATGTTTTACAATTACCGGTAATCTGACATCAAGCTTTACAACATAAATTTGTTTTTATTCTGACTGAATCATAAACTAAATCATGTGCTCAATATATAAATACTCCTTCTGCTACCAGTGGAATATGATATTTCTCGAGATTTCAAATTTTCAAGATTGAGCTTCAACAAGAAAACTTTAAAATATGAAATTTAACTATAGAGTGGAGAAATATCATAATCCACTGGCAGCAGATCAGAAGGAGAATCTGTTTCTCCTATGACCAAAACATCAAATAGAGTGGAGAAATATCATAATCCACTGGCAGCAGATCAGAAGGAGAATCTGTTTCTCCTATGACCAAAACATCAAATAGAGTGGAGAAATATCATAATCCACTGGCAGCAGATCAGAAGGAGAATCTGTTTCTCCTATGACCAAAACATCAAATAGAGTGGAGAAATATCATAATCCACTGGCAGCAGATCAGAAGGAGAATCTGTTTCTCCTATGACCAAAACATCAAATAGAGTGGAGAAATATCATAATTCACTGGCAGCAGATCAGAAGGAGAATCTGTTTCTCCTATGACCAAAACATCAAATAGAGTGGAGAAATATCATAATCCACTGGCAGCAGATCAGAAGGAGAATCTGTTTCTCCTATGACCAAGACATCAAATAGAGTGGAGAAATATCATAATTCACTGGCAGCAGATCAGAAGGAGAATCTGTTTCTCCTATGACCAAAACATCAAATAGAGTGGAGAAATATCATAATCCACTGGCAGCAGATCAGAAGGAGAATCTGTTTCTCCTATGACCAAAACATCAAATAGAGTGGAGAAATATCATAATCCACTGGCAGCAGATCAGAAGGAGAATCTGTTTCTCCTATGACCAAAACATCAAATAGAGTGGAGAAATATCATAATCCACTGGCAGCAGATCAGAAGGAGAATCTGTTTCTCCTATGACCAAAACATCAAATAGAGTGGAGAAATATCATAATTCACTGGCAGCAGATCAGAAGGAGAATCTGTTTCTCCTATGACCAAAACATCAAATAGAGTGGAGAAATATCATAATCCACTGGCAGCATATCAGAAGGAGAATCTGTTTCTCCTATGACCAAAACATCAAATAGAGTGGAGAAATATCATAATCCACTGGCAGCAGATCAGAAGGAGAATCTGTTTCTCCTATGACCAAAACATCAAATAGAGTGGAGAAATATCATAATTCACTGGCAGCAGATCAGAAGGAGAATCTGTTTCTCCTATGACCAAAACATCAAATAGAGTGGAGAAATATCATAATTCACTGGCAGCAGATCAGAAGGAGAATCTGTTTCTCCTATGACCAAAACATCAAATAGAGTGGAGAAATATCATAATCCACTGGCAGCAGATCAGAAGGAGAATCTGTTTCTCCTATGACCAAAACATCAAATAGAGTGGAGAAATATCATAATCCACTGGCAGCAGATCAGAAGGACAATCTGTTTCTCCTATGACCAAAACATCAAATAGAGTGGAGAAATATCATAATCCACTGGCAGCAGATCAGAAGGAGAATCTGTTTCTCCTATGACCAAAACATCAAATAGAGTGGAGAAATATCATAATCCACTGGCAGCAGATCAGAAGGACAATCTGTTTCTCCTATGACCAAAACATCAAATAGAGTGGAGAAATATCATAATCCACTGGCAGCAGATCAGAAGGACAATCTGTTTCTCCTATGACCAAAACATCAAATAGAGTGGAGAAATATCATAATCCACTGGCAGCAGATCAGAAGGAGAATCTGTTTCTCCTATGACCAAAACATCAAATAGAGTGGAGAAATATCATAATCCACTGGCAGCAGATCAGAAGGAGAATCTGTTTCTCCTATGACCAAAACATCAAATAGAGTGGAGAAATATCATAATCCACTGGCAGCAGATCAGAAGGAGAATCTGTTTCTCCTATGACCAAAACATCAAATAGAGTGGAGAAATATCATAATCCACTGGCAGCAGATCAGAAGGAGAATCTGTTTCTCCTATGACCAAAACATCAAATAGAGTGGAGAAATATCATAATCCACTGGCAGCAGATCAGAAGGAGAATCTGTTTCTCCTATGACCAAAACATCAAATAGAGTGGAGAAATATCATAATTCACTGGCAGCAGATCAGAAGGAGAATATGTTTCTCCTATGACCAAAACATCAAATAGAGTGGAGAAATATCATAATCCACTGGCAGCAGATCAGAAGGAGAATCTGTTTCTCCTATGACCAAAACATCAAATAGAGTGGAGAAATATCATAATCCACTGGCAGCAGATCAGAAGGAGAATCTGTTTCTCCTATGACCAAAACATCAAATAGAGTGGAGAAATATCATAATCCACTGGCAGCAGATCAGAAGGAGAATCTGTTTCTCCTAAGACCAAAACATCAATTAGAGTGGAGAAATATCATAATCCACTGGCAGCAGATCAGAAGGAGAATCTGTTTCTCCTATGACCAAAACATCAAATAGAGTGGAGAAATATCATAATCCACTGGCAGCAGATCAGAAGGAGAATCTGTTTCTCCTATGACCAAAACATCAAATAAAGTGGAGAAATATCATAATCCACTGGCAGCAGATCAGAAGGAGAATATGTTTCTCCTATGACCAAAACATCAAATAGAGTGGAGAAATATCATAATTCACTGGCAGCCGATCAGAAGGAGAATCTGTTTCTCCTATGACCAAAACATCAAATAGAGTGGAGAAATATCATAATCCACTGGCAGCAGATCAGAAGGAGAATCTGTTTCTCCTATGACCAAAACATCAAATAGAGTGGAGAAATATCATAATTCACTGGCAGCAGATCAGAAGGAGAATCTGTTTCTCCTATGACCAAAACATCAAATAGAGTGGAGAAATATCATAATCCACTGGCAGCAGATCAGAAGGAGAATCTGTTTCTCCTATGACCAAAACATCAAATAGAGTGGAGAAATATCATAATCCACTGGCAGCAGATCAGAAGGAGAATCTGTTTCTCCTATGAACAAAACATCAAACATATTTTGAAGTTGTTAATTCCATCTTTAATGACAGTCAACAGGAAATTGACGTGAATTCTCGAGCAGAAATTTAACTACTTCAGTGGTGATAAAAAATATTACGAAAATTCAACCAACTGATTACACGCTAAGAATAGTAGAAACTTGTATACTACAGGTATGTGACTGAAATATGTATGATGCCAACTGATGTCTGCCCTGTATAACTTATTCAGAGATGAATCTGGATAGAAAATTAAATAAACTGAAAATCAATGAAAAATAGCTGAAATCATCTACACCCACTTTCAAAAAGGTAATATTTAACCTGTTCTGACTGTGTCATGCAATTTTCGAAATTTCTTTTTCACAGAAAAATAGCCGAAATCAGTTAAATAACTGAAAAAAATCACTCCTACTTATTACATACAACAAATTACAGATATAGATATGTACTACAAACAACCAGAGTAATTTACCAGTACATTTTTTTTTGTACTTTTTACATATCAATGCACACTACAAACACATAATTATGGTAATATACCTTTTTGGGATCCATATTGAATTTCTTCTTCCCATTGGACATCTGTTTGTTTGTAGGGTTGTTTTGACTGTCAAGAAGATATTTCATTGTTAATACATAAATATCTATTACATGTATATACATGTTATAATAAAATGAGAAGCTTTTGAAATGAGGATTATTATTTACTTGTTGTTGACATAGCCCTAAATATTGCATGAAATTCTTCTGGAATTCTTCAAAGAAAAGAAAAGGAGGTTAGTGTTATGATGTTTAGTGTCACTTTCAATAATATTTCAGTTATATCGTGGCTATCCGTTGTATTAGTGGAGGAAACCAGAGTAACTGGAGAAAACCACCAACCTGTCGCAAGTCGCCAACAAACTTTATCACATAAGGTCGTATTGAGTACACCTCCCCATGAGCGGAATTCGAACTCACAACATTAGTGGTGATAGGCACTGATTCCATAGGTATTTAGATACCTAACTACCATACGATCACGATGGAAAATCTTCAATTTTATAGCAGTAAACTATGAAAGAAAATAGTTTTAATATTCATGATTCGTCAAAAATTATTAATCATCCCTCGGTTTCAAATGGAATTTATTTGTTGTTCTTTCGTTCTCACATTATTTCTTTATAATCTTTCAAAACAGTGGTACAAGATCAAAGAAATATAGTAAGTTCTATGCTGAAGGAAGAAATTTGTTGCCCAGTATAGACATGTATTCATAATATACATGTATGTGATTATTAAACAAGATGAACTGTGAGCTAATGCTCACTTATGATACCACTGCTCTTCGGCAAATAGGAAGTAGGAATCTGACGGGTCAAAAAAACGCTTCCCACGATATGGGGTACCTATATGAAGCTTGTGACTAAACAAGATGTTGCACGCTACGTCGTGCTAAGAATACCCCCACTCGTTCATTTGTAAGTTGCACGGTAAACAGGAAGTAGATGTGCAGTAAACCTGGAAAGGGGAGACACGGTACAAGTCACCATGCCAAAGCCATATATCAAATATAAAATCATTTTTTCCAGTAGAAGCTGAGATAACTGTTACGAAAGTTTTCATTCCGGCAAACATGAAAAATTCTAAGTCGCACTGTAAACAGGAAGTAGATGTGCAGTAAACCTGGAAAGGGGAGACACGGTACAAGTCACCATGCCAAAGCCATATATCAAATATAAAATCATTTCTTCCAGTAGAAGCTGAGATATCTGTTACGAAAGTGTGAACGGACGGACAAACGGACGGACAAGGTGATTGCAATATAGCCCCCACTCATACTCTATGAGTGGGGGTATAATATCAGATTTCTGCCATCAAAAGTTGCTGAGAAAAATGTGACTAAAAATGGACATATACAAAATGTATGTTCAATGTGTATAAAAATCAACAAAGTCGGCAAACAGGAAGTAGGAATCTGATGGGTCCAAAAACGCTTCCCACTATATGGGGTACATATGAAGCTTGTGACCAAATATCAGATCTCAGCCATCAATAGTTGCTGAGAAAAATGTGACGAAAAATGAGCATATATGTTCAATGTATATAAAAATCAACAAAGTCGGCAAACAGGAAGTAGGAATCTGATGGGTCCAAAAACGCTTCCCACAATATGGTATACCTATATGACACTTGTGACCAAATATCAGATTTCTGCCATCAACAGTTACTGAGAAAAATGCAACGAAAAATATCTTGGACGGATGGACAGAGGTAAAACAGTATACCCCCCTCCCTCTTCGGGGAGCGGGGGTATAATCAAGAATTTCTAAGTTACTGTATGCATGATGAGCCAGAAATATTCACTGAACACCATGTTACATTGTTAATAAAATTCATGACTTGTCCAATGTCTCTTCACCATCATAAATCTGCATTGAATTCTGTATCTTTCTAAATAAAAATTTATGCAATGTGTTAGATCTATTATTGATCACCTGTTGTCGGAGACCTCTATCATGTCCATTTCTGATTGAGTTTCTGCTATCTCATCTTTAAGTTCCTGAAAAAAACAAAAGAAATACAGTTAATAGTTACATTTGAAGCGAAAGATGTCACATGGTTGTAAATTGTACGAGGGGTTGATTACCCAAAGTAGCTACCTTTTTCCCCCACCTGATGTTTCACTATACTGAAAAATGATTTGCACTACATGCAAGTAAACCAAAGAGTATTTTTTTTTAATTTCTTTTAATTACAAAGCTTAACTTCCATACAAATTGATATAAAAAAAAGTTAACCCATTACTTCGAGATTATTTTTCAAAACACGTTTTTTTTTTCTTTTTTTTTCTCCAGATCTTCCATCTCCCATCAATGAAATGTTATAGCCCTAGTATTTTTTTAACCTACAGATATCTATCTATTGCAAAGTGAAGTTGTTATATCTTCATTGTCAGAATCCTGTCACATTAAAAACATACCAATTATTTCAGTGTGAAATAACACAAAAATTGCATTTCTTGACAAGTACAATTACAGAACAAGAGAACAGTTTCTTGTGAAAGGTGACAAGACAGACATAAAGCTTGGTCATCTCTGTACCTCTGTAAATTTGTTATGAGAAATAAAGACATATATATAAAACTAAAATGTATACTTTAAACAACTAAATTAGAAATGGTATACAATCTTTCTACACTCTAATAAAGCTCAACAGTACTAAATGCTTACCTTAAACAACAATATTACCAACGAATCGTATTATCTTTTCACACTTTAAAAATCTAACATAATATTTTATACTCTACTTTATAGTTAAACTGATAATGCATCTTGTGAATTTAATACAAACACATGTCCTAATATATAACTGAGAAAGTTCTGTAATAAAAATGATATATGATATGTGCACAAAGTTTACTAATATTTTAGGGGACAGTTGAAGACACACTTCCTATTGCCAACAGTACTTTATTACCAAGGTGTAATAGTAGGTCCATGACATTACCCATGATAGCATGCAGTGACCTTGTATCTGATACTTCCTGTTTCACACATAAAACACATGGCCTTTAATATTATTTATGGTCTCTTTTCATTAACATTTATCTTTAAGATTCAGCATCAGAAAATGAACTAGGTGACATAAAACTTAAATATCTATACAATTTTATTGTGAAAATAAATCCAGAGACACAGGCAACATCCGGCACAAGATACAGAATGAAGACAAAGCAAAAAACACAACACAGAAAAAAAAAAATATGAGAAACTCAAGATTCCACCAAAAAACCATGGGTGAACCCAAATACTCGACTTATAAGACCCCTGTAGTGTTATTTATAGTCAAGTCTGGTAAAAGTCTTGTTGGTGAGAGAAGAACCTTTGATTTTTCTTTGAATCTACTCAGCTAATTTAAAAAAAAACCGAATAATTTGATAAGTTCCCAGATTCCCCAATGCTAAAACAAATTCAACAATGGCAGCCATATTGTTCAAATCTACAAATATTACAAAAGTTTAGTCAAGAACATATAGTTTAAAATTAAACATTTCAATGAATTCTGAGAAGATTATAACCAAGTCCTACGCTACTCATGGATTTCCAAATTTACACACACAAAAAAAATGTGAAAACAAAAATCTGTTTTTGGTGTTCAAGCACCTCACTGAAAATTCCCATAATAAACATAGTAAATGATGCCACAAAACTGGAGGAGTTCAAGGACAGCCTACTCTCAGAGATGGCCTTGCAACAAACAGCATAAACGGCACTACTCGATGTATATAGTTTTAACTGTACATTTGGATTTTATATGTATAAAGTTATTTTGGATTTTAACTCTTGAGGCAGTGGCATCCTCATCCTACGACAGGTCAAGTTTTAAAGTCCTCACCGACTCCTGACCTCATATCGGAAGAAGAACTTAATATTAAACTTTGGAAATGGTTCCAATCACCTTGGATGAACTTTCAAAACAAATGGCTCCACATAAAAAGGCCATGACATAACTAAACAAATAAAGTATAATCAAAGTCTGAACTTGATTTTTTTTTCAACACTACACATTGCCAATAGTTTTTTTCTATTGTTTACTTCAGTGAAAAGGACATCATAGTAGACATTGAGAGTTTGATTGTTGCAAAAAATATGCATGTATGTACAAAAAATGTATGTATGCTCGAACTGTTCAATAATGGTATATATATGTAGGAGTCATGATCAATGTCCAAATATCATTGACCTTGGAGAATGGAAAACCACTTATGTAAAATTTTGGATTTTAAAGTTAACAAAAAAAAAACTTGGTAGAGACTATCAATGGAACATTATTACAATTCAAAAAACATAAATTTTTTTAAAAGACAAATATATGAAGAGAAGTTAAAAACGATGACACCATGTCTGGAAAATGTAGAATGTACATCAAATAATGTTTAATTAAAATATTTATTATCTCAGGGTAAATCTCCTTAATATGTTACTTTAAAGCCTTACATTTCTCTTTGGAGATGAAATTTTCATCATAAACCATTCCTTTTTCCCTTTTCATCTGGGGAAGTGAAAGTTTTCTTCAGAGTTGAAATTTTTATCACAATCCAATCGTTTTCCCCTTTTTACCTTTTTATCTGGGGGAGATGAAGTTTTTATCACAATCCAATCGTTTTCCCCTTTTTACCTTTTTACCTGGGGGAGATGAAGTTTTTATCACAATCCAATCGTTTTCCCCTTTTTACCTTTTTACCTGGGGGAGATGAAGTTTTTATCACAATCCAATCGTTTTCCCCTTTTTACCTTTTTACCTGGGGGAGATGAAGTTTTTATCACAATCCAATCTTTTCCCCTTTTTACCTTTTTATCTGGGGGAGATGAAGTTTTTATCACAATCCAATCTTTTCCCCTTTTTACCTTTTTACCTGGGGGAGATGAAGTTTTTATCACAATCCAATCGTTTTCCCCTTTTTACCTTTTTACCTGGGGGAGATGAAGTTTTTATCACAATCCAATCTTTTCCCCTTTTTACCTTTTTACCTGGGGGAGATGAAGTTTTTATCACAATCCAATCTTTTCCCCTTTTTACCTTTTTACCTGGGGGAGATGAAGTTTTTATCACAATCCAATCATTTTCCCCTTTTTACCTTTTTATCTGGGGGAGATGAAGTTTTTATCACAATCCAATCGTTTTCCCCTTTTTACCTTTTTACCTGGGGGAGATGAAGTTTTTATCACAATCCAATCATTTTCCCCTTTTTACCTTTTTATCTGGGGGAGATGAAGTTTTTATCACAATCCAATCTTTTCCCCTTTTTACCTTTTTACCTGGGGGAGATGAAGTTTTTATCACAATCCAATCGTTTTCCCCTTTTTACCTTTTTACCTGGGGGAGATGAAGTTTTTATCACAATCCAATCTTTTCCCCTTTTTACCTTTTTACCTGGGGGAGATGAAGTTTTTATCACAATCCAATCTTTTCCCCTTTTTACCTTTTTACCTGGGGGAGATGAAGTTTTTATCACAATCCAATCGTCTTCCCCTTTTTACCTTTTTATCTGGGGGAGATGAAGTTTTTATCACAATCCAATCTTTTCCTCTTTTTACCTTTTTATCTGGAGAAGTGAAAGTTTTACTTTGGAAATAACATTTTTATCACAAACTATTCATTTTCCCCTTTTTACCTTTTTATCTGAGAGAGATGAAGTTTTTATCACAATCCAATCTTTTCCCCTTTTTACCTTTTTACCTGGGGGAGATGAAGTTTTTATCACAATCCAATCGCTTTCCCCTTTTTACCTTTTTATCTGGGGGAGATGAAGTTTTTATCACAATCCAATCATTTTCCCCCTTTTTACCTTTTTATCTGGGGGAGATGAAGTTTTTATCACAATCCAATCGTTTTCCCCTTTTTACCTTTTTACCTGGGGGAGATGAAGTTTTTATCACAATCCAATCATTTTCCCCTTTTTACCTTTTTACCTGGGGGAGATGAAGTTTTTATCACAATCCAATCATTTTCCCCTTTTTACCTTTTTATCTGGGGGAGATGAAGTTTTTATCACAATCCAATCTTTTCCTCTTTTTACCTTTTTATCTGGAGAAGTGAAAGTTTTACTTTGGAAATAACATTTTTATCACAAACTATTCATTTTCCCCTTTTTACCTTTTTATCTGAGAGAGATGAAGTTTTTATCACAATCCAATATTTTCCCCTTTTCACTTTATTATCTGGGGGAAGTAAAAGTTTTATCACAAACCATTCGTTTTACGCTTTTTACCTTTTTATCTGGGGAAGTGAAAGTTTTACTTTGGAGATGAAATTTTGATCACAGTACATTCGTTTTTCCCTTCTTACCTTTTTATCTGGGGATGGGAACATTATATCACACTTCTCCTCAATGTGTACCCTCTTCTTCATTTTTCAATTTTTACCTTTTTATCTGGGGGAGGAAACGTTATATCACACTCCTCCCCAATGTGTACCCTTTTCTTCGTTTTTCTCTTTTTACCTTTTTATCTGAGGAAGTGAAAGTTTTACTTTGGAGATGAAATTTTTATCACAATCCATTCATATTTCTCTTTTTACCTTTTTATCCGGGGGAGTGAATGTTTTATCCCCTTCCAGCCCAATGTGTACCCTCGTTATCATTTTAACTTTAATCCTTTGATAAGCATCATTTTTCTTCAATTTTGAGATCACAACTTTTTTCAACTTTACTTCTTCATTTAAAGATTTAATCACTAATTTCCAATTATCATTAAATTCGTCAAGCAGTGTAGATGATATATTCTCTCTAACTGTCAAAGAAAGCATGTTTGTCCTCTGAATCTAACAAATACAGGTGTATGGATAGCACCAGGTACAGGTAGCACTAACATTAAAAACTCTTTTGATAATTTGAACAATCTGTAGATTACATTGAAGCTCCTTTACCATGTAGAATATACAGAAATTTAATTATAATTCTATATATACAAGTTTTTTTTTAATCCAAGACACTTAAGAATAAGATTTAGCACAACAAAATAACTGTAATCAACAACTAAACAACAGAATGAAGTGATTTTTTTCCAGTAAGCTGAAACATTTGTTTTTTCTATATAATGTCATTCAAAAATCCTGACAATGTATTGATCTTAATTGTCGTGTGAAAAAAATTAAAATATTTCAACAGGAAATTTTTAATGGATTTTGTGGTGTATTTTCTCAAGTGGTTTCTAACAGAATCCTTATTGACATCAATCTCTACTAGTCATAACTACAGTATCATTATCATGAGTCACTGACTGGCTGAACATCCATCAGTTTTAGTGTAGGAGGTAGGTATCACAACCTTCATATTGATCTGATTATAATTATAACCTGCTAATTCAAATCTTAAACCAGAGTAATTAATAGCTGAACGTCATACAGACACATCTTACTGAATGTCACACAGACACAGCTTAAACATCACACAGACACAGTTTCCTGAACGTCACACAGACACAGTTTCCTGAACGTCACACAGACACAGCTTACTGAATGTCACACAGACACAGCTTAAACATCACACAGACACAGTTTCCTGAACATCACACAGACACAGTTTCCTGAACGTCACACAGACACAGCTTACTGAATGTCACACAGACACAGCTTAAACCACAGCTTAAACAACACACAGACACAGTTTCCTGAACGTCACAAAGACACAGCTTACTGAATGTCACACAGACACAGCTTAAACATCACACAGACACAGTTTCCTGAACGTCACACAGACACAGCTTACTGAATGTCACACAGACACAGCTTAAACATCACACAGACACAGTTTCCTGAACGTCACAAAGACACAGCTTACTGAATGTCACACAGACACAGCTTAAACATCACACAGACACAGTTTCCTGAACGTCACACAGACACAGCTTACTGAATGTCACACAGACACAGCTTAAACATCACACAGACACAGTTTCCTGAACGTCACAGACACAGTTTCCTGAACGTCACACAGACACAGCTTACTGAATGTCACACAGACACAGCTTAAACCACAGCTTAAACAACACACAGACACAGTTTCCTGAACGTCACAAAGACACAGCTTACTGAATGTCACACAGACACAGCTTAAACATCACACAGACACAGTTTCCTGAACGTCGCACAGACACAGCTTACTGAATGTCACACAGACACAGCTTAAACATCACACAGACACAGTTTCCTGAATGTCACACAGACACAGCTTACTGAATGTCACACAGACACAGCTTAAACATCACACAGACACAGTTTCCTGAACGTCACAGACACAGCTTACTGAATGTCACACAGACACAGCTTAAACATCACACAGACACAGTTTCCTGAACGTCACAGACACAGCTTACTGAATGTCACACAGACACAGCTTAAACATCACACAGACACAGTTTCCTGAACGTCACAGACACAGCTTAAATTTATGTGGGTTTTTTTTTGTAGTTTTTTATATTGTTGGTAGTCTTAATGAAAATGAACTTGCTAAAAGTACTCAGTAATAAAAAAATAATAAAAATAATAAATACAATGTTATTAAAAATTATTTAATTTAAAAAAACATTATTTAATTGAGTGTGAACTGTTAATTTTGAGGTTGGGAAGTAAGTTCTTTCAGCAGTGTCGGTCTTCCTATTTTTTTTACAAAAAAAATTAGTAGTAAATTTCACACAATCAAAATAACGGTGTCTTGTTTAGTATATAATCTGTACCAATACATTGTATCTGTATTGTTACATGTATTATAAACAGGTGACTTATGTCAGTTACAGCAGGTCAACTGCCACTCATGTGACTTTTACCATTTTTACAGCAGGACAACTGACAATCATGTGACTTATGTCAGTTACAGCAGGACCACTGACAATCATGTGACTTATGTCAGTTACATCAGGACAACTGACAATCATGTGACTTTTACAATTTTTACAGCAGGACAACTGACAATCATGTGACTTATGTCAGTTACAGCAGGACAACTGACAATCATGTGACTTATGTCAGTTACAGCAGGACAACTGACAATCATGTGACTTATGTCAGTTACAGCAGGACAACTGACAATCATGTGACTTATGTCAGTTACAACTGAAAATCATTATCTTAGAATTAAGTCATTTTAACACTTAAAATAAATTAAAACAAAAATTTGGAGTAATTACACAATTTGCTATGAAAAGAAAGTTTAAACAGTGATAGTCAACAATTTCACAAATATCAACAAAACAAACAAACACCTCTCACCTCACATCACTGTATTTATTTCCTTTAATTCCTATATATATATATATAATTGCTCTTTTGTTCTAAAGTATATTAAAACAGTTTTACCTAATGAAGTAGCTTCTACTGCTGATGACAGAAGGAATATTAGTTATGAATATGATCTAAACACAATGAATCAACTCAGGGAGGAATATCTATTATTACTTACTTTTTAATTAACACCTTTGTCTGTCTATGACTTTATTAACCAAGTGTCTGTCACCTTATTTAAGTCTATCTTTTAATCTATTTAAGTCTGGTATATCACTAATTATATGCTAAATCGAGTCCATATTTTACATACTTAAAAATCATAAATACAGTTAATTTAACATCAAGTTAGACTCTGCAATACAACCGTAATGGTTCACCATAAAATCTTAAAATATGTTTTCCATGACAACAAGAGGCCAAAATATCTGAATCAAAAAAATTATTTTCTTATCATTTTATCTAGCCAATGCTCACCCATGGAATCGACAAAACAGAAACTGGTCTTACCAGACATTTTTGTACATAAGACATTATCACAACTTTAATACTCTGATGTATTCATAATATATATCTACCGATATAACTAACTAACTCTATGTAAAACCCTAAATAAGATAAGATGACTATCATACATGTGTTATTTCCCTTCAATAAACATTTCCCAGAATTACAAATATGGTGTAAGGCCAAACAAAAAAATATCTGTGTTTACGGTAACATGTAAAAAAAATCTAGGGTCGGTCGGTCGGCATTAATTTTTTTTAATTATCATCGGCAAAAGCGGAAATAGTCGTTCCTGGTTCCGGAATCCGATATTTCATTTTCGAAATTTCCAGTAAGCCGTCATTTTGAAGCTGTTTTATGACGAGTTGCACAGTTTTTCTACCTTCTTTGCTCTCAATTTCTACAAAAAGCTAGCGGTTGAATAAATAAAACATTGCTGCTGATTAAACAACAAAAATGGTTATCCGAATTCTGTGTAAAAATTTATAGGGTCGCTAGCAAAAATTACAGTCAAATAATTGCCCATAAAAAAGGTTAGGGTCGGCGGCTGAAAAATTGTGCCCATGCCTTATAGTTATAACAGGAACATAGATGTATCAGTTTCTAATCTAGAGATAATTGTAACTCATCTGTGCCCGTGCCTTATAGTTATAACAGGAACATAGATGTATCAGTTTCTAATCTAGAGATAATTGTAACTCATCTGTGCCCATGCCTTATAGTTATAACAGGAACATAGATGTATCAGTTTCTAATCTAGAGATAATTGTAACTCATCTGTGCCCATGCCTTATAGTAATAACATTTTTGAGTCCAAGTTTTTACTCATATACCAAAAAACCAGCCGTTTGGATCACTGTATCAAATATTCTGTTCTGATTGAACAATCTTGAAGTACAAGTACAAATATCAAATTTGAAAGTTTTATAACCGTTATGTCTCAACTCTTGACTTTTATTTAGGACTAAACATTTCCTACACAAAATAAAACAAAGAGTGCAGTTGTGAGACCCATGAATTTTTTGTTGGGATTGGTCAAAATGTTAACCTACAAGACTTACAAGATCTCTACAAAATTAACAATAATCAAATTTACTTGTCTCCACAAAATTAACAATAATCATATTTACTTATCTCCACAAAATTAACAATAATCATATTTACTTGTCTCCCCAAAATTAACAATAATCATATTTACTTGTCTCCACAAAATTAACAATAATCATATTTACTTGTATCCACAAAATTAACAATAATCATATTTACTTGTCTCCACAAAATCATTTTAAATCAAATTAAATTAAAAAAAATACTGCACTTTTTAGTTTATATGTAAAATAAATATCTTTATTGTCATTATGTCAATCACTATTTCCTGACGACTAGGAAGACAGGAAAATCTGTTTTAAGAAACTATATACATTTTGTACATGTATATCCTAAATGTATCAGTGGAGGATTGTTATGATCTTGTTGTATACGTCACATTTTTTTTCCAATGTATATATATATATATATATATACGTCTGAAAATTAAACCAAACAGTGTTAGAATTAGATTTTAGAGCTGTCAAATTTTTGTTCTTCCCTCGACGGGATTTGAACCCACACCATTGTTACACTGCAGCACCATTCGCTTAGCCTTACGTCCAGCTCCCTAGACCACTCGACTACATCCACTCCCTAAAAAAGGAGCTTCAATAGTCGTAGTGTTACCTTGTCTCGTAAGGCAAATCTAGGGATAGGCGTAAGACATGTGTATAAGCGTGTGTAGATGGTACATATATACTTAATATTATAATTTGACAGCAATCTAACTCAGCAATTTTTAATATATTGGATAGGATAATGAAGAATTATTCATTATACAGTCACAGGAAATAAAGTATATTATACAAACGTCTAGAAGCAAGTGACAACCATACAATATATCTGTCCCACTGGATCTCAAAGTTACTTTAAAGGATACTAGGTTAATACTAAATATTATATACGTCTGAAAATTAAACCAAACAGTGTTAGAATTAGATTTTAGAGCTGTCAAATTTTTGTTCTTCCCTCGACGGGATTTGAACCCACACCATTGTTACACTGCAGCACCATTCGCTTAGCCTTACGTCCAGCGTCCTAGACCACTCGACTACATATATATATATATAGAAGTCTAGAAGATTGTGCAACGATACTGATAAAGATGTTACAAAAAATATATTGATAACATTTTCGATCAACAAATGACCTTCCTCAGTGTCTATCAAAGTTAGACTGAGTTTGTAAAGATTAGATGGTATAATTACAACTCACTAAATAGTCAGGTGACAAAGTGTGACATATTAAAAATCTTGGTTGGTAGATTCCCTTAGACTAGATCTAGATTTTCCTTACGAGACAAGGTAACACTTCGACTATTGAAGTTATATTTTAATATAGCAGATGTGGCCGAGTGGTCTAGGGTGCTAGACATAAGGCTAAGTGATTGGTGCTGCAGTGTATCAATGGTGTGAGTTCAAATCCTGTTGAGGGAAGAACAAAAATTTGTCAGCTCAAAGATCTAATTCTAACACTGTTTGGTTTAATTTTCAG
Organism: Bathymodiolus brooksi; assembly: GCA_963680875.1. Taxonomy (NCBI): domain Eukaryota; kingdom Metazoa; phylum Mollusca; class Bivalvia; order Mytilida; family Modiolidae; genus Bathymodiolus; species Bathymodiolus brooksi. The sequence continues at coordinate 7,439,559 of OY804579.1, read as the reverse complement.
ACGTATATATATATATATAATGGGAGTGGATGTGGTCGAGTGGTCTAGGGCGCTGGACGTAATTTTCAGACGTATATATATATATATATATATAAAATGGTATACAGATATAAAATAAGAAATAAAATGTAAAAATATTTATTGATAATATCTAAAAAAAAATTCCATTTTTGATCATACTGAGGGATATTTTCAGTATCAAAATTGGCCAATGCTCCAAGGCTTAAAATTATCTGTCAGTGTGATGTAAAACACATTATGACTGTGTTACCTATAAAAAAATAACGTCAGTTATGTTGGTCTCAAAATACATTTTCACGGCTCGTCCAATCAGGACTCAATGTGATACTAGGGGATAGTGTATGTCTCGACCTTCACAACTGCCATTATTCTATATAAGTATGATAGATACTACAGCTTATTAGTCACTTAATATCTGCGAATTTCTGAAATAATATTGTTTGTCAGTTAATACTGAAGGTCTAACTACTGTGTGGGTTAATATAACTCAATGAAGAGACATGTTAAGAGTTTGTCTATGAGAAAACCATGCAAAACAGTCAGGAAGCAAAAATTAAATAGACCAGATAAACCTATTATACCATAAATATGTACATTTATTATGTTTTAACCTTTATTGGTTATTTTCTTGTCATATTGATGGGAAAATTGTAGAAATATAGGTGGCGCCTCCTATGGTCATGATATAAGAAGATTTGGAAAAAAGTTTATGCTTTTGCAAATGTTGTGTGGTGGTTAACCTACCAACAAATTTTGTAAAGGATTGGCCAACCTTACTTCCTGACTGTTTTGCATGGTTTTCTCATAGACAAGCTCTTAACTGTCTCTTCATAGAGTTATATTAACCCACACAGTAGTTAGACCTTCAGTATTAACTGACAAACAATATTATTTCAGAAATTCGCAGATATTAAATTTGATATATTTAACCTAAAACTAAGTTCTACACATGTATTATAATCAACCATTGATAGTTTGGCTACATATTTGCATGTCTGAACTCTTTAGTGTAGTTTTTTCTCTGCTCTTGTGAAGTCCAAATTCAAAATCTAGTTTTACATCAGGACTTGAGGACTTTTATTTATACAGCTTCAGGACAATTTCTAAATATTTTACCTTATGATATATACAGTAAAACCTGTCTAAACCGAACCCCTTAAAAAAAGGCTTTGGGACTGAAGAATTTGTTCAGTTTAGACAGGTGTTTGGTTTACACAGGTTCAAATTACATAGAAATTTAGTAGATAGGACTGCAAAGTCTGTCTGGCTTAGACAGGTTTTACTGTAGATAGGACTGTAAAGTCTGTCTGGTTTAGACAGGTTTTACTGTAGATAGGACTGTAAAGTCTGTCTGGTTTAGACAGGTTTTACTGTAGATAGGACTGTAAAGTCTCTCTGGTTTAGACAGGTTTTACTGTACATAGGACTGTAAAGTCTGTCTGGTTTTGGCAGGTTTTACTGTAGATAGGACTGTAAAGTCTGTCTGGTTTAGGCAGGTTTTACTGTAGATAGGACTGTAAAGTCTGTATGGTTTAGGCAGGTTTTACTGTAGATAGGACTGTAAAGTCTGTCTGGTTTAGACAGGTTTTACTGTAGATAGGACTGTAAAGTCTGTCTGGCTTAGACAGGTTTTCGGTTTACTCAAGGTTTGGTTTAGACAGGCAGGTTTCACTGTAGTAGTGAATGATAATCTTGGATATTAATTTTTTATTTGGGGTGGGGGTAGGGTTATGGTGTTTAATGCCACTTTCAAAAATATTTCAGCTATATCGTAGGTAATTCTTTATTGTAATTTGTTGAAACTGCATATGATTATTACTATACAGTATGCTTTAGTTCTGACAGAAAAATAGAAATAGGCAATGAGGTTCATACGAAGTCCCATCCCATTTGAAAACCATGAAGGATTTACTTACTATTAAAGTCAGGATTATGACCCTCGTCTGCAAGACCATATCACATCCTGAGTTTATTATCCCTAGACAATCACACATATTACAGACATACAATCCATCAACAGCTGAGTGCATGTATCACATGTTATAAGAAATGATATACCGGTATACAAAATGAACGGTCAGGTTCACTAATCACTAAATCATGCAAACAAATAAAGCAAGAATAATATCAATGAGTGTATTTAATAAACATATCATGACTCTATGATGGAACAAAAAATGGGGGGGAAAACAGTTTCATTAGCCTCTATGTTAATCTAATAATATTAATAGTAATATTACTTAAGATTAGAGGTTATTATCTGAATCATCACTTATATAATAAATAAAAGTATGCAAATTGTATATCAGTAACATATGTGTCTAGGTTAAGAACAAAATTACCTAAAATTTTGAAAAATATGTAATTTTGAAATGTGTCTACAAATCCTGAAACTGTCTAGCTAGGCGAAAACTGTAGGAGTTAGATGCATGGAACATATATTCTTAACAGACAAACAATACACCCACTGATTTTCTAAATGTAAGAGGAAAATAAAATTAAAAAGTTCATATTATGTAGTTTTATCAAATTTTTACACACCATTCCAGATTATGACGGTTTGAAACCATCAAATGTTGACACTTTTCACTTAGTAGTATTAGTAGTAAAAATTGCATAAAATTTGCTTAATCAAATAGATAAAAAATCTTCTAACATGCTGTTCAGGCTAGTTTGTCAAAATATTGTTGGCACCGACTGAATACATGAGATCATTCTACAATATCCAGGCCAAATACATGTAGATGTACAAATGATCATGAGAATAGAGAGATAAAAACACCTGTGATAATTACATGTACCTATACCCTATAAAAACACCTGTGATAATTACTTGTACCTATACCCTATTAATCAATTAAATGTCGAATTTGTCTACTAAACTTTGATGTACCAGATAAGGTACACTATCTTAACAGTTACAATTCTCTGTCCTGATACTAGTACATCAATTTCTCACCCATAAAGACAGATTATCCTTGTAAAATGGATCTTTGATAAGGATGATCAGTAGAATCATGATTAACATGTACATGTAAGTATGAGAAATACATGTACAAAATGTACTCCTATTGTTGAAAGGGGCTGTCATGGTCATGATCGTAGGGTAGTAGGAATCTATCTGTGCAATCAGTGCCTATCACCACTAAAGTTGTCAGTTCCAACCCCGTTCATGGCGAGATGTACTCGATACAACATTATGTGATAAAGTTTGGTAATGACTTGCGACAGGTCGGTGGTTTTCTCTGGGTATTACGGTTTTCTCCACCAATAAAACTGACTGCCACGATATAACTGCAATATTGTTGAAAGTGGCGTTAAACACCATAAACCAAACAACCAACCTATTGTTGAGGTGGCGTTAAACACCATAAACCAAACAACCAACCTATTGTTGAGGTGGCGTTAAACACCATAAACCAAACAACCAACCTATTGTTGAGGTGGCGTTAAACACCATAAACCAAACAACCAACCTATTGTTGAGGTGGCGTTAAACACCATAAACCAAACAACCAACCTATTGTTGAGGTGGCGTTAAACACCATAAACCAAACAACCAACCTATTGTTGAGGTGGCATTACACACCATAAACCAAACAACCAACCTATTGTTGAGGTGGCGTTAAACACCATAAACCAAACAACCAACCTATTGTTGAGGTGGCATTAAACACCATAAACCAAACAACCAACCTATTGTTGAGGTGGCGTTAAACACCATAAACCAAACAACCAACCTATTGTTGAGGTGGCGTTAAACACCATAAACCAAACAACCAACCTATTGTTGAGGTGGCATTACACACCATAAACCAAACAACCAACCTATTGTTGAGGTGGCATTACACACCATAAACCAAACAACCAACCTATTGTTGAGGTGGCGTTAAACACCATAAACCAAACAACCAACCTATTGTTGAGGTGGCATTACACACCATAAACCAAACAACCAACCTATTGTTGAGGTGGCGTTACACACCATAAACCAAACAACCAACCTATTGTTGAGGTGGCGTTACACACCATAACCCTAACCCTAAAGCAAGGCATTTCTTACAATAATTTGTATCCCACCACTAACTGGGACATGTACTGAATTAGCATCTAGATAAAGAAAATTAAGACAGGGTAGATAATGCAACAGGTAATCTACAACTGGAGTAACACTGGGATTAACCATTATTTCATCCTAGATACTCTATTAGGCCTAAATTAAAATATTGTTCGTTTGTTATTTATAGTGTAGATGTCCCTACAAACCTTACATAAACTGCTGTAAAAACAGTTTCTTGAATCATGTCCATGTAAGATCACTTAATCAGCAGTCTAAAAGTGAGTGCGTGAGTGATTGTTGCTTAATGCCAACTCAGCAATTTTTCAGCTATATCATGGCGAGAACAAGTTAATTTTCAATGAAATGATGATGAGGTCCGCTTTGTACTAGATCAACATGCTTAGTTGAATTTTTATAATGCTAGTTCACTGAAACAACAGTCTGCGGATAGACATGTCACCCTACTCGGACACATTATTCTGATTCCAAGCCAACCAGTCTTGGCTCTTTCTCCTTAATGCTGTGTGCTTAGCGGAAGAGCAACAAATACCAATTTTATAGTCTTTGGTTTAACGTGATCGGGGTTCGAACCCACAATCTACCGCACTCGAGGTAAGCATGCTAACCTTTACACCACCGATGCCGGTGCAGTCTAAAAGAATCTGTGGCATATTAATCTTCATATAAATAATTAATAGGAAATTACATCTTAAAACAGAGATAGTAAAATGAGTAAAAATGTACATGAAATATTTTATCATGTAGTGTACAAAACTCCCATTAGTGCATAAAAATCTCATAATTATATGAGCACCATATCCATTCTTCACTCCAGTCCGTCTTTTATAATCTGTCTTAATTTCTGGTTACTATCCATCACTCAGTAAACTGACAGTTCTTATCATTTTAATCAAGTTTTAGATTTATACTGTATACCTAATGAGCAGTACACTAATAACTAACAAAAAACATACATCATTTTTAATTCTAGATTAAATGAATTCTGAAGTGATTTAAGAGGAAAAGCTGTGAGCAAGATCTACAATTTATTTAGACAAGACTCAGCATTCTCTACAAAAACACTGCTCACCCAGTAACTTATATTATGAGACAGGCACAACCTGTTTGAAGGACGAAGTCCTATAATTTTAAGAGGGAAGCGTGAGAAGGGAATGTATTTTTTTTTTCGTGAGAAGGGAATGTATTTTTTTTTTCAAGTACTTTTTAAAGTTTTTTTTTAATTATTTGGCTGGAGTTATCTCTCTTTGACTTATGGCTGTTCCGTTCATTTTACCTACACCGCTCTTCTGCCGAGAATCTCGTAGAAAGAGATTTTTTAATTAGAATTTTATTTCAAGTTTATTTCGATTTTGCATAGAGGAAATAATTAAAGAAATGGGAATTTTTCATTGAAATACATGTATATATTTTTTGAGTTTCTAAATATCAATTGATCTATTTTTAAAACTTCCTGTGAAAAGATATTTGGCTATGAATAGATACATAGGAAAAATCGTACAGCCTACAGTTAAAAGGACTTCGTCCTTTATCATGTGAGGGTTGGCATTTTACTCACAGGTGGAAAACACTTGCATGATCATATCATTTCTCTAAGAGGGGGGGGTTGGACATTCACAGGCATTCGTTTCTGGTCAAAAAAAAAGTATACCTAGATACTGGTATATATAGTATCTAGGTATATTTTTTTTTACCAGAAACAAGGATTTATATAACACAAATATGAGTTATTACAATTTGTGTGGTATTGGATCACAACACAGTAATATTTCAAAAGGAAAAATATAAAAATCACTGGTATGCAAGACTCCAATCAAGGTAGACAGAAATAAAAATGTGACATTGAATATATGTCCTTAAGGTAGTTATTAATAAAAAAAAAACCCAGAACAAATCAGTTCAGGCAGCTTTAACTATTTACTAAATTTGGGCAGGGTAACGTCAGAGGGGTCGCGAAACAATGTTTCGATTAATCACAATTGACTTCTCCCAGAAATCTCCCCACTTCTCTCTGTTGTCTCCCACTTCTCCCTGTGAGCTCTCAGAAAGAGAAGTCACTTCTCCCTCTAATTTGAAAGTAGTGGGAGCCCTGGATAATTATTCTCTAGTTTTTGTAATTTTTATTAATTTTTTCGGACAACTAAAAGATTGAGTCGGACAAGTACTTTTTTAAATTAGTTGTCCAAAGGGACAAGTTGAAAAATATGTTAATGTAGAGGCCTGGCTGAGAATTACCTTTAAAAATATCTTTCTTTATTTATAACTCTTAATATTTTACAGCTGATTTGGGGTGTCTTTTATCAAATGATGAATGCTTTAACACTAGCTTCTTTTCAATACACATGTTTGTGACATGTATCAGTGATATTGGGTGTGAAAGTCAGAGTAGTTACATTTTTTGTATATAATGATCCAGAAAACCATTGACCTTCTATCATATGTCCATATCACTGTATCTAATGTATCTTATTCTGAACAACTTGGCCAAGATAATTATATTGACTTCATCTTGGGAGATATAACATAACAATTTCTACATTATAAAAAAACAATGGCAACGCAAAGCGTGGCGTATCCCCTTGCCTAAAAATTTGACCCTGTGACCTTGACCTTTGACCTTGAAAATCAATAGGGTTCCAGATTCTCTTAAGGACTATGTATGTACCAAGTTTGGTCAAAATCCATTGAAAGATGTTGATTCTAGAGTGTTCACAAGGATGTTATGCAGTAAAAATTTGACCCCTTGACCTTTGACCTTGAAAATCAATAGGGTTCCAGACTCTCCTAAGGACTAAGTATGTACCAAGTTTGGTGAAAATCCATTGAATGATGTTGATTCTAGTGTTCACAAGGATGTCACACAGTAAAAATTTGACCCGGTGACCTTGACCTTTGACCTTGAAAATCAATAGGGTTCCAGATTCTCGTAAGGACTAAGTATGTACCAAGTTTGGTCAAAATCCATTGAAGGATGTTGATTCTAGAGTGTTCACAAGGATGTCACATGGTAAAAATTTGACCCGGTGACCTTGACCGTTGACCTATGACCTTGAAAATCAATAGGGTTCCAGATTCTCTTAATGACTAAGTATGTACCAAGTTTGGTCAAAATCCATTGAAGGATGTTGATTCTAGAGTGTTCACAAGGATGTTACGGAAGGACAGACGGTAGCATTACTATATCCCTTCGCAATTTCGTTGGCGAGGGGATAACAAAGTTTAAACAGTGATTGTCAACAATTCAAACAATATCAACAAAAATGACACCAATCTCTCATCTCAAATCATGCAACATAAAAAATGCCATAGCATAACACAATGGAAATCCATATCCTGGTGGCCTGGCCTGAGACAAACATAAACATGGACAGTACAACCGAAGGATCAGTTAAAAAACAGTCAAGGATGAAGCTTCTTCATAAATGTAACTTATTTGTGATGTTTAACTAGTCAAGGACACTTTCTTGTAGAAGCATTGTAAAAGCATGGACAGGTTTCTTTGTCAATACAACCCAGACAAAGGTAGTACTCGTATTATGGTAGTGAGAAACAGACCTCATCTCAAATTAAGCAAAAATAAACAAAGTCAAAGAAGAGTGAAAATATGGTCATGGCCAAATTACATATATTGGTACATTTGTACACTTACTGACATATGTGTGTGATATCAGTATATATGTACCAATAGACATGATAAATAAAATACATTTCATGGAGATTTTAATTGCAGTAGATAATTCCAAGATATGATATCATGCATGTGACCCTTAATACAAATGTAGGAACCTACATGTACCTGTATTTCTTGAAGGGGCTAGCAGGTATCTCATGACCCCTAATAGGATCCTACCTGTATTTCTTGAAGGGGCTAGCAGGTATCTTGTGACCCCTAATAGGATCCTACCTGTATTTCTAGAAGGGGCTAACAGGTATCTTGTGATCCCTAATAAGATCCTACCTGTATTTCTTGAAGGGGCTAGCAGGTATCTTGTGACCCCTAATAGGATCCTACCTGTATTTCTTGAAGGGGATAGCAGGTATCTTGTGACCCCTAATAGGATCCTACCTGTATTTCTAGAAGGGGCTAACAGGTATCTTGTGACCCTTTATAGGAACCTACCTGTATTTCTTGAAGGAGCTAGCAGGTATCTTGTGACCCTTTATAGGAACCTACCTGTATTTCTTGAAGGAGCTAGCAGGTATCTTGTGATCCCTAATATAATCCTACCTGTATTTCTTGAAGGGGATAGCAGGTATCTTGTGATCCCTAATAGGATCCTACCTGTATTTCTTGAAGGGGCTAGCAGGTATTTTGTGACCCCCAATAGGAACTTACCTGTATTTCTTGAAGGAGCTAGCAGGTATCTTGTGATCCCTAATAGGATCCTACCTGTATTTCTTGAAGGGGCTAGCAGGTATCTCATGACCCCTAATAGGATCCTATCTGTATTTCTTGAAGGGGCTAGCAGGTATCTTGTGACCCCTAATAGGATCCTACCTGTATTTCTTGAAGGGGCTAGCAGGTATCTTGTGACCCCTAATAGGAACTTACTTGTATTTCTTGAAGAAGTTATGTAATTCCAAGATCAGGGTATCTTGCATTGTAACTCTATTAAGAACCTACCTGTATTTCTTGAAGGAGCTAGCAGGTATCTTGTGACCCCTAATAGGAAGCTACCTGTTGCTATGTAATTCCCAGATCAAGGTATTTTAACCTACCTGTATTTCTTTTTCGAGCTGTAATTTCCTATCTCTAATGCTAACCAGGAGTCGTTGCTCTTCATCCGTCAAATCTAAAACAAATGACGAACAATTAAATACATTCTTAACATGTGAGTAAATGCATGTGGCTAATATAAATATTATCAAAACATTGCCAAGATTTAGGTAATTTATCAGGTATTTTATTCTGACAGGTAAGCAGGTGCTAGAAGGATCTTGATAGAAATTCAATTATTTTTCCAACCACTTTCTAGATTTGATTGATATCAACATCTCTGATCTACAAATTTTTTCCATTTTTAACTTAATAAATATTTTTATTGCTACAAAATTTTCCCCTCATCCTTCCAGGACATGACAATACACAAAATGTAATTTGAAAACATTTAAAAAATATATAACATTTACTGGTAAATATACTTATCATAATGATGAAAAGTTCCATTTTTTTTTCAGTTGTGGAAACATGTTTAGTGTTAAAACATTTAACTTGAGCCTCTATGGGGATCTACTTCTTTCACATATCACAATGAAAACGATGAATACCGGTAATCAACTTCTATTGTGATAATTAATTAACTGAATAAAAATTAATCCAACTTTTCCCCCTCTACAAAATTAAACCAATTCTTCATTTTACTTTTCCCTCAACACAAAATTAACCCAATTCTTCATTTTACTTTTCCCTCAACACAAAATTAACCCAATTCTTCATTTTACTTTTCCCTCAACACAAAATTAACTCAATTCTTCATTTTACTTTTCCCTCAACACAAAATTAACCCAATTCTTCATTTTACTTTTCCCTCAACACAAAATTAACCCAATTCTTCATTTTACTTTTCCCTCAACACAAAATTAACTCAATTCTTCATTTTACTTTTCCCTCAACACAAAATTAACTCAATTCTTCATTTTACTTTTTCCCTCAACACAAAATTAACCCAATTCTTCATTTTACTTTTCCCTCAACACAAAATTAACTCAATTCTTCATTTTACTTTCCCCCCTCTACAAGATCTACATTGTACATAATTTAATATTCCTGTATGCATAAATCATAAAGAATCTCTGTAAATAATTTATTGTCTTCATAAATTAATGAAAAAATGATAACCTCCCTTTGAAGTTTAGATCCAAACAAAAAAACAAATTCATCTTTGTTTGTGACTAAAGGTAGATATGATAAGATTTCACTGTTTATAATCCAATTTACTTCACATAATGTTAATTCATAAATCACCTCCTTTCAGAAAACACCACATGAAAACAGCATAAAATGTCTATTTCATAACAGAAAAGTTGAAGAAGAAGAAAGTCACTTTCTTCCTGCTGATTCCAAACTTTCTATTTTCACAGACAAAAAAAAATGAAACCTTGACCCAATCACCACTTTAATCCAGGTCTGTTTTCTGAGTTATCAAATTCCCATTTTACTTTTCACTCTTCATTGTGTTTGATGAAGTTAACAGTAGCTTTTTAGCATGCTTAATCTCCTCACCATTTCCTTCAAGCATGAAATAGAACATGCCTGGATCATTAACATGTTAAAGGAGGCAATACACAGTAGAACCATATGGTTACAGCCATAAATTGATTTGTGTATTGCAAATTAGAATCTAAATATAGATACAATTAAATAAGATCAAAATATCAGTTAACATTGAAAATGATTCATTCCTGATGTTACACAAATAAAACTGACAGGATTTGTTGTGAAATGATCCTATAGTAGGTTTTATGTGGCAACTCTTTGATTTAGTGTAGCCTCTAAGATGAAATGACCCTATAGTAGGTTTTATGTGGTAACTCTTAGATTTAGTGGAGCCTCTAGGAGATGATATACAAGGTACAAATGTATGAAACTTCAATCCAACAGTGGTAATCTTAGATTTTTTAGCTGATAATTTTTTGTATCTTTATTCTTCCCTCAGCAGGATTTAAAAATTACAAATATGAGAAATTTCTTAATTTAGGCCCCTTGTCAGTACCCATTACGAAATAAAATAGCAAAATTTAGGCCCCTTGTCAGTCCTCATTATGAAATAAAGACGAAATAAAATAGCAAAATTTAGGCCCCTTGTCAGTCCCCATTATGAAATAAAGTAGCAAATTTTTTGCATAGTCCATCAATAACCCAATAAAGATGATAACTTTTCAAACAAATGGGTTAAAATTGGATGAAAATTAAACAGTTAAAATTTTGAAATCCCCCTTTTTATATCGAAAACGGTAATAGTTACATAAATAACGCTAAGCATTTTTCGGAAATATATTTTCCTGCGGAATTAATTCAAATAAACCTCATCAAAATTAGATGAACAAAAACTTTTCACATACATGTACAAAAAGCAGAAACACCCATTTCAGAAAGATCAGAAAACTAGAATTAAAATTATAACTACAGACAAAAAACAATGACAGACCCTTAATAAAATTATAAGATTGCAAAATTTTTGCATTCGTGTAAAAAAGATGGACAATGCAGAATTTGTACCACAGACAGGGCCTGAGAAACAGACTACATAGAACGATTTATTTTGATTGGCCTTTTGCATAGCCTATATTATATTTATTAATATTTATTAAGCGGAGTACCCGGAGAACCACCGACCATGAGCAGGCACCTGGTAATCTTTATCACTTGCGGCTGCGAGTCGAGTGCACCCTTTTTTGTAATTTACAAAGCCAGGTGCGAACCCACGCCGTATTGGTGATAGGCTTGTATGAGTTGTTAGGTAATCCAACTACCTAACTCATTGAGCCACCCGGGACCTGTACCAAATGTTATGAGCACAAGAGTGAATTGTTCCTATCCATTGATTCTGAAAAAAAAATTATATGGTCAACAATTAATTCCACCACTAATTTTAGATTCCAGGATTTCCTTAACATTGAAATCCTATGATTTTCTGATCTGTATATTTTTAATGCAGTCTTTTTAATTATGGAACAAATTACATATAGGCTATTTTTCATATAACTGAGGAAAGCTTTACAAAAATGTCTTTATAGTTAGGATTAAACCGTTATGGTGTTTAATGCCACTTTCAACAATATTTCAGCTATATCGTGGCAGCCAGTTTTATTGGTGGAGGAAATCAGAGTGTCCGGAGAAAACCAACGATCTGTCGCAAGTCACTGACAAACTTTATCACATAATGCAGTACCTGAAATGGATGATCGCCCAGTCGCCAAATGCCAAAACCGGACATAAACTGTAATTTCAACGGTAGATAACTCTTCTGTTCTAGTCGAAAACGGTTTGTTACGAGCACAGCGATTGGTCCAAATACATTTTTGTAGCCAATGAATACACAGCTAATGTAATTTACTGTTCTCCCCAATTATGTATTTCTATCGACCCAATCAATACATGTTTCCTACACGTTTTCATGTAATACACAAGTATTCACTAAATATTAGAAAAGAAACGTGTTTTTTTGTTTCTTTATGATTTAATCATTAAAATTGTTAAAAATCACGGACGAAGTGGAAAGTTGTGAACAATAAAGAGAATTCTGTCAACTTATAATGTTTGCGATCTGGTATCTTCCACGGTTCGGAAATTTATTCATTCAATCTGCTGCAAAATGTACACTACATGTACGAATTTCATTTTACAGAAATCGGAAACCTTTTTGTGTCAATCCTTGGCTTAGGTAATCATTGAAAAACTTTTCCCCAACAACGGAGAGAAAATTGCTGACAGTAATGTCAAACTACGGAAACGATCTAGCCTGTCACTTCTTTTAAACTTTTCATAGTTCATGTACACGGCTACATTTTAATGACAATTGGGAGTGGTTTTCTTTTTTGGAACCAGAACTTTTGTTTACAAATTAAAAAATAACAAGAAAAGTTAACAGTTGTTTATATAACAGAAAATGACAGCACCGTTTGTTATTTCAACAAAGTGAGATACTTGTTTGGAATGAATAACCAACTGACATTACCCCGAACTGAGAAGTTATTTTACTTTAAAATCACTTCTTCATAGTGGATTGAAACAAGTGATGTCACTCTTCACTCTGGGGGGTGTAAGAGCGGTCCTTGTAGTGGCATTAGTCTACTCTTTTCCGGATGTCTTTAATGTGATCTACATCTACAGGATACTTCTAAACTTCAATGTGTTGAATTGGCATTGATCTCCCCTTCCACAAACCAGCCTTTTATTGTCCCCATCCGATGGACTAGCATCGTTTCTTAAGACCACCCTAGCCAATGGCGTCAAGGTTGTCAAAAAGGTTATAACAAGTAAATTCGGGTTTCATTTGATAGCAATATATGCATTGGGGTGTTTTCGCAATTTCAGCTGCACACCTGTACCTACCAAAATTACCTTGAGACTAGTGAAAGAATGAATTTTAATGATATTGATAAAAAAAACATTTAATCTAAAAACTGTTTATATATTGACATCTGATGTCTTTTATTCATAAAAAAAATGTCACAAAATGTTTGGGCCACCATTAAGCCATTTGGACCAGTGACTCGAATGTTTTACTGGCCCAAAAAAATAATTTCTGGCCAGCCAGGCCCTCATTTCAAGCACTTTAATGATATTATATATAATATAACTATCTAGACCTGATTCATTTGTTTGTGTTTTATTTTCTTTGTTTTTGTACAGTGTAACCTGTCTAAACCAAACCTTCTTGGGACCAATCTGTATGTTTGAAATAGAAAGGTTTTCGGTTTATGCAGGTCTTTGACAAAGATTCCCTATATTGGGATTTTATCTAAAGCTTGGTTTATACAGGATTCCGTTTTATTCGGGTTTGGTTTAGACAAATTTCAATGTAGTCTGTATTTTGTATTGTACTGGTAACAATTCATGTATCTGGATTTTGCACAAAATAAAATTCTGATTCTGATTCTAAATTATATCAACTCTAGTCTCTATGCAAACATAATTTAACTACCATTAATAATTTGCATACATTAAAATACACAATCTGTGATAATTATTTTATAACAATGTAACTATTTAGAACACATTTAGAATGTTAAGGCATTACCTACCATCTTTTTACAGTCCTAGTGTGTTATTAATATTATTTTGCTTCACAAAAGATATATTTCTATCCTTTGGAAAGAAAACCTATCCAAAAATCACACAAATTTGCTTTCATTTAGAGGAGGTGGGTGAGTATTTTTTTTTCTAGACTAAACTAATTTAATCTAGAAATGTTGGGACAACATACGACACGATCTCTTACATAGGATAGTTTTTTTGTCAATACAAAAGTTTGTCTATATGATTCACTGTCATTAGGTTTTGAGCGAGCGAGTGAGTGATTGTTGTTTAACGCCAACTCAGCATTTTTTTCAGCTATATCATGGCGAGAACAAGTTAATTTTCAATGAGATGAAGATGATGCCCGCTTTGTTCTAGGCCGTCACACTGAGTTTAGTTTTTATAGTGTTAGCTCACTGAAACAACAGTCTGCGGGTAGACATGTTGCTCCACAGTCTGCTCCACTCGGACACATTATTCTGATTCCGAGCCAACCAGTCTTTACTCTTACTCCTTAATGCTGCATGTTTAGCGGAGAAGCAACAAATACCAATTTCATAGTCTTTGGTATGACCCGACAGGGGCTTGAACCCACGATCTTCCGCACTTGAGGCAAGCACGCTTAACCATTAAATCACCAATGCGGTTCATTAGGTTTTGAAAAACCTTTGACTTTGTATTCTTATAAAATAGAAATGAATCATTCAAGAGAAATAGAATTCTGGTGAAAAAGACCCAAAGGTCATACTTTTTCAAAACGCCCTTCTCCCATACACAGCAATTGTATATTTACATGAATCCAAATCCACAACTTAGTTTAATAACATACAGTAAAACCTCACTTTCATGTAAACTACCAACGTTTTCCTTTGAAATTTTTGAAATTTTTATTGACTGCTGAAACTGAGGTTTTATTTTTGGTCACTAAAATCATGTAACAAAATTACACGACTTGTATTGGTCGACGATTAAAATCTATTTCTACATCTACATCATACGATGCTCCATCAATTGTGACGACAAACACCTTTGACCATTTCATGAAAAATATTCAATAGTGACACATTACAAGATCTAGTTGCTTTATTCAATTGTTTCATTAATTTTGTGCTATAAAATCTGTGAACTCAATTTACGATTTCCATTCGAACATACAACCAGAACTCTTCTGCAATATTTGCTTTCTTTTTATATTTTATAATGAATATTCCATGTTTGCCGATCAAAAATCTTCAGGTTTTGTAAAAAGTCATTTGATTTTGAAATGTAGAGAGTTCGATCGTGAGTCCTGCTCATGGCAAGGTGTACTCAATACATCATTAAATAATTAAGTTTGTCAGCAACTTGCAGCAGGTCTTTTTTTTTCTCCAGTTTCCTCCACCAATAAAACTGACCGCCACAACATAACTGAAATATTGTTGAAAGTGGCGTTAAACACCATACCCTAACCTGATTTTGAAATCAGCAAAAAATCTTGCACAACTTACTACATAGGTAAATGGCTATTGTGGATAAAACCTTGCATTTTGGCAATAAATAAAAAATGCCAAAAACAAATGAAAATATTGAAATAGAAAATGAAACGCTAGGTTTTGGCCAATTTGGGTAGAGAGCTACCGGTAACTGCAACGGTATCAGGACATCTCGGGACCTGGTCATCTCGGTACTCGATACTGGACATCTCGGTACTCGGTACCGAAAATTTCAGTACTGAATAATAAAATTAATTTGATTGAATTTAAAAACTTTTTAAACAATTTTTTTACATGTAGACGTTGTTTATACACATTTTTGTGGTTTTTTTTAATCATCTTTAATTAAATGGACATCAAAGAGGCAATTCATTAATATTTGTAAATAACTTTTGTTTTGATAACTGAGTCCCTTTATCAATAAATCACAGATAAACTTGACGGGATGATTATTTTCATTTCTGTTTTGATTACATAACTGTTTTAATTAGATACGGTAGCTTTCATTACCAAATTTAATTTCTTTAATCATAGATCAATGCTTTAATCTTTTATTTTACTTCAAAAGACGATACAAGCTGAATTTTATTTGAGAAATATCCGATATGGTTTTGACCTAGTTTTCATTGTTTACGTTTTTATGGTGCATAAATGACATCAGACCAAACCAAAATATAATCAAATGTTTATGATAAGCCCCTAAAGGGTATAATAAATAAGGGTAATAACAAAATTACCGAACTCCGAACAATCTTACAAAGGGAAAGTCAAAACTCATAATTATATAAACAGACAAAATCAGTCAACAACCGGAAAACTGTGAAAACCGTAATGACCCTGACTTGGTACAGGCATTTCTAAAGAAATTATAGAAGAATCGTTAGGATGACGAACTTTCATACATCGGGAATATCAGATAATCTGAAGCAAAGGTCAAAATAATGAAAATATAAATAAAAATCAATGTATACTAAAACAACGATCTCCGGAATCGATCTACACTGGAATTATCAAAAACACTTTTGGTTCATATATATTAAAGAACTACTAGTACAAAAATATTGACAATTAATAAGTACCAAACAATTGTGGTCAGTAAGGAATATTGTCTCATCCAAGTCCCGAACTGTCCAGTACCGAGTACCGGGATCTCCAGGTCTGTACCGAAATGTCCAAGTCAGTACCGAGATGTCCAGGTCCCGAGATGTCTAGGATTCACTGCAACTAAACTTAAGATTTTGATGACTTATCTCTTTGAATGTCTTTTAGAATGTTACAAATCTGAATACATAATGGTTAAATCTCATATCTGTTTTGGTAGAATGGTTTACTGTTTTTGTTTGTTTTCAGAATAATTATTCATCATAACAATAAAGTCGTTTTGGGACAAAACAAAGCAAATTTATTTTGATTTTTTTCCAGTGGCAGTGCTACATTGTACTTAGAATCTACTAACCTGCCAAATCAAATGCGTTAGAAGTTTCTGCAATCATCGTTACTTGATTGACCATTTATAGTCTTCTGAAAATGTTTAGGAGACAATATACTAGAGTATTTTAACCAAAACAGTAGCTAAGTCAACTTCCTTCTTCTCCGCCCCAGACGAAAGAAACGGCCATTGAAATTTTCCGAGAGGTTCCGAGTAAATGATGTAATAATTTATCTGTTTTGTTTCACGGAGAACAAAAATTCTGTGTTATACTATTTAATATTTGATTCGACCAAATACACCCAAACCCTCGTTTCTTCTTTTTTATATTTGACTGTCTATTTTTAGGTTATCTCTATTTCAGTAAAATACGATGTATTCCGAATGGAAAAAATGGCA
Source organism: Bathymodiolus brooksi (assembly GCA_963680875.1). NCBI lineage: Eukaryota > Metazoa > Mollusca > Bivalvia > Mytilida > Modiolidae > Bathymodiolus > Bathymodiolus brooksi. Next base: position 7,422,418 of record OY804579.1, on the reverse strand, counting down.
GACCAAAAGAATGAAAACAAAATCAAATTTTGAGGCACACCTCCTATGCCTATGGTGATATTGCACTGTATACACAGAAAAAGTATTTGTTAAATTTAGTTTATTCTGGTATTGAAAATAACAAAACAAGATAAAATATGAATACAGAAAACAGAACAAAATGTATTTCTTTTATCTTTAACTTAAGTGAAATGAATAAAATTATCTGACATGTCTGATGTCATGTAGATGAGATGTATTCAAATACTCCTGACAGAGTCTATGTGTCACCCTTTTAAAGGTCTACTAAAATGCATGAGAAATTTATAATTGCTGATCGCTATTCCATCGAACTAAAGTTGGGTTTTTTTTACATGTAATTTGATGCAACTTAAGCTTTCAGTAAATCCAATTAAGAAATAATTCTTGGATGCCGTGTTCTATGCTTATTTTAACATGGATAGGCATTATATTTGTCATTATTTTAGCTCGGTGTAAAATAATGACAAATATAATGCCTACCCATGTTAAAATAAGCAGAGCCAGGCATCCAAGAATTATTTCGATTCTAACAGGGCATTTATGTTAATTTTATGCATTCAAGGGTACCTAGACAGAGGTTATTTTTGGGTACTGTTCCAATTACCTCCCGCTATTATTTACAAGAATATATAACGCTACAGAAGCTGTTCCAATTACCTCTCGCTATTATTTGCAAGAATATATAACGCTACAGAAACGTTATAAAAATTGATAGCGATAAAAAATTAGTTTCATCTGATTTTTTTTGTATATTTATTATTTTTATTCTTTTAATTTAACATACATAAAGTACAAATATGCAAAATACGCTGTCGATTAGATATGCCTTCTGCGCATGTGCTAGGATGTTCTGTGCTATTTAGAGCCCTCTATTGTTTTCAAAGCGAAAGTAGCACACCATGTTAAAATGTTCTACTAAATATTGGGTAAGACTTCCTTATGGCACCCCCACCCAATTTTTTTTTTTTTTTTATAAATTAATTTTAGAATACATAATATAATTAAATTTATATAAATATTTGGTTTTTTAATCTACTTACCGTCATTACTTTGATTTTTGATCATTCTGGGGGTAGACGTTACAAATATCATATAAATTCAAATAAATTGTCTTTGTCTTTATAAATCGTCCTCCACATGTATTCAACAAGATGCTTATCAAATGTTTTTGATCGTGTATGTGTAGACGGGAGTTGTCGTTTAATACACCACCAGCGATTTTCTATTAAGTTTGTACATGCACCTGTCTGTGGATCTACAAAATTTTCTGAATGGTTTACAGTTTCATGTCACTCATGTGTGTAACCAAGTTTACCTAAACTTTTATATGCTGCCCAACAATCTGTTATTATTGTACTGCCTTTTTCTACATACTGTTCTATAATAGGGATTGATGTTTCTTTGTCTCTTTTTCCTACCTTAACTAGAAAAACGGACTGTTTCTCTGCATATACCTCCAAGTACCCAGTTTCCTTCTATCACTCTTTCCAATTTTTCTTCATCAATTTCAACAGTCAAGCCAGGTCCTCCAATTTTTTGAGGTTTTACGTTTTCTACAATATAACTACAGATTTCTCTGCAATAATTATAGTAGTCATTAACAGTTTCAAATAAGCTTTCTAGCTTCCTTTTTTTCAATACATTTGGTGCAGGATTATCAGAATCAGAACATGATGATATTGATGTTTCATTAATAGAGCACTGTAAGGAAATTTATGTACAAAGCAATATATCAATAGTATGCTTTTCCTTGGTGAAACATTAGCGTTTTCAAACCAAGTATTTTTTCTCACAGGAACATGGTTCTTATTTTTTTTTTTTACATTTCTGTTTATTGCACTGAAAGCACAATTGTTGCCTCTTCCTTCCACGTCTATTTATTTTGTAAATTTTAGTTAGTGTATCACCACAATTAGTACATTTAACTTCTTTTGGTAATAATCCAGTATCCTGACAAAATTCTATAGTTTTATCATTATCACTTAAAACCTTTCCTAATCCAAACAAATTCAATGACTTATATTTTCCACGTTTTTTTCTATTTCCTTCAGTTTCATTACTATCTGGTGCAGCCTCTACACTAACACCTTCATTCTCAACAGTTCTTTCAGTTTGATTTTCAACAGTAATTTCATTTTCAGACAATGAAAATAAACTGTTACTTACATCAAAATATGAATGTAAACTTCCCTCAGTATTGTCAGTAGTTTTGTATTTTGTCCACACTTGAATGGGGATGATTCTAGTTCGCTAAATTCAGAAAAAAAAAGATTTGTTCTTGCGTCACTATCACTGCCCGAGATTAGGCCTACATGTGTTGTTTTACTTTGCCCACATTGAAATGGAGATGATAGTTCACTTGAGTAATCATTCACATTTTCAAATTTTACAATTTTCCGCTTTCTACGGGTATTACATTAAGTTGAAGTACTTGCACACCGACTATCACTGTCCGCCATAAATCAAATTTTCTAATTTATTCATGTTTGTTATCAATCACTTTTATCTATTTCCTACTCCATTTTATCATTATTTAAAACACCGAAACGACTACTGTCACGTGATTAATTCAAAGGTTAAATAAGATTTTAAAACAATAATTTCCAAGTCCGTCATAGCGTAGTGGTTAAGGCGTTTGACTACGGTGACAAGGGTAGTGAGTTCGAATCGCTGATGGGTCACACAATTTTCAATATAAGGTAAGTCACTATAAATAAAGATAAGACATAAAATTGTGCAATACAGTAATATAGAGTTACTACGTAAAAATAACGACGATTTCGAATAACACCCCCAAGAAGAGGTGCCAAATGGAAATGGGATGGCAAAACGAATACATACAACACAGGAAAAGTGTGCAAGACAGTAATATAGAGTTACTACCTAAAAATAACGATGATTCCGAAAGACATCTCCAAGAAGAGGTGCCAAACGGAAATGGGGTGGAAAAACGAATACATACAACTCAAAAATGTTTTATTTATTTAATTTTTTTTTTTTTTTTTTTTTTTTTAACCCTCAAAAAGCCATGCCCCAATTTTTCTGATACTCCCCTTAAAAAAAACCTTTTCAGAAACTTTTTTATTCTGGCAAATTTAACAATTTTGGGTGGAGGTGCCATAAGGAAGTCTTTCCACGAAATCATGAAAGGCTATGCCTTATGGGTCATGCACGTTGATTTTTTACAAATATCTGACTTCCGAGGTCCGCCAAAGTAGATTCTACCCGAAAATTCAAGGAGTCATTCATCGTTACAATTATTTAGCATTGAATATTTCTCTTTTTTTCCCATTCCCAAGTAATGAAAGGGAGTCCTCATTTTCAAATAATCTGTATAGTCCCTAAAAATGTAAGTTAGCCGATCAAAGACTTTCATTGGATCAGATTTTTATTTCTGAGGACAGCCAGTTTCAATATTGAGAGCATATCCAATGAACCGAATCAATGGTGTAATGGTTAGCTTGCTGTGGTAGATCTGGGTTCGATTCCCGGTAGGATCACCAAAGATTATAAAATTTGTATTTGTTGCTTCTCTGCTAAACATGCAGTACTAGGGAGTAAGAACAAAGACTGGTTGGCTCGTAATCAGAATACTGTGTGGAGCGACATGTCTACCCGCAGACTGTTGTTTCAGTGAGCTAGCACTATCAAGATCCAACTCGGTGTGTTAGTCAAAAGCAAAGTGGGCATCATCATCTCATCAAAATATAAGTTCTTGCCACATGATATAGCTGAAAAATGTTTTTTTGTTGATATGACAACATTCTTTCCTATAGGTTATAATAACTACCCGGCTAATAGGTTCATAAACACTTCCAGTAGTAGTTGGAAATCTGTTGATGAATCTTATATAAAGTGGGAAACAAATACAATGTATCCCCGTGTGACAATAAGTCGGCCAGTCATTGGATAATGTTTGATTATTTTTTTCATGTTTGAAAAGTAAACATTTTTTCTTTATTATTATGTTCCTCATTTATTCTTGCTAACTTGTGTAAAGTTCCATAGAAAAAAGATCGATAACAATGGCACACTGACCCATATTTGTTTACTACCCTTTTTGTAAATGGCATCGTATAATGTGACATAAGGCCGGTCAGTGGTAAATAAATCACATGATTTTCTCATAGGCCAACCAAACTTAAAAAGTAAACCAGATTAAGAAAGTACAGTATTTTAGCTTTTTCTGTTTAATTGTTTTGTCTGAAGAATTTCAAAAGATGTTTTTTTTAAATAGTTTGAAATTGAAGTATTAAAAATTAATTATTTGATGCAAACATTGAACTTGCTTACCCATATAGTAAAATATTTAATCAAGTGAATTTGGTGTTTTTGTTTTTGTCAATGCAATATATTAGACTGACTACATACATTGTACTGCCATATTTTTGTGAAACAATTAATGACTGATTTCTGTTTATTTCAGTCACATTTATTATCACAGAGTGGTAACAATACAGTTTTGTTGATGCTATTTGTAATAATGACAGTTTTTTTTCCACCAGATAATCTCATTTATCTGTCTGGTTTAATTTAATTCTCTGTTCAATTTATGCCATAAATTTTGATTATTGCTGTTAAATTAATTCTTTTTCTATCTTCTCTGTGAATATCATTTCATTACCCCAAGAAGTAAGGGGTATATTTGTTATTAAAACGGCAGTGGAAATGCAAAATAATCTGCCATTTTGTGACTAATGGAGAGCACTTGTATGTATTTTCCCGGTAAAATTAACCATTTTCTAGAAAATGGTGGAATCTGAATGATCAATCGTCATATTTTCAAAGTATTTTATAATACAATTTGCTTGCCCTACATTCCAGAAAAGGTCGTGATCTGTGATGACAATTACATCAACAAACCGGTAAGGTGAAAATGCTTGGGAAATACCATCGCTTAAAGCATATTTAGCAAGCATAATGATCAGGAAAAAAAGACATTAGTAAAAAGGATCTTTTTTACTTGCATGGAATTTATTCAATTCAATCTTATCTGTTTTAATCTCATCCTGTAATTTTGAAGCTTAAATGAGTTCCCTCTGTTTTTATGTATTCTATGAATATACAGAATGACGTCATCGGTCTCGTGCTGCGCGAGAATTGTAAATCAAAACAAATGACCGACTTTATTGCATGGCCGAGCAGATGTCACGACACGGTATATATTATTTTTAGGGTCATACATGTAATGTTTTTACAGCATAACACTTGTATTATTTACAGATTACAGAATGTAGAATGTAACAAGAGAAAGACATGATAGACATAGCTGTATTAGCTGGCGTGGCCGTGATTGTGGCATCAGCGGTATTTGTGTTTGGATGTGTTTGTCATCTGTTTAAAAGGGGACCAGACTTCACAGTAAGTATAAATTGTTCTCAGTTCTGTAGATTTAACCAAACCCCTACTGTTTGGTTTGTCTAGATTGATGAGTTATAAATTGTGAAATTACATGTATATATATTTTACCATAAATCTCTGTGCATAACAGGGATATTTGTAGCAATTTATTTTGATGAGTCCAGAAGATATTTTTGAAAATTTTGGAGAGTCACGCCATTATAAAAATCTATAATTTGAAAACTTTGGTGAGTCCCAACTAAAAATGGTGAGTGTGTGACTCATCTAGGCAAGTAGCAAGGATTTCTGGTATAGTGCACATTAGTATATGATATTAACTCATTCTTTTTGAGTTGTCAATAACTGATGATAATTATATAATAGTTACTGATATGGAGGGCAATATCAGTAACTATTGTGTTTATTGCATTGAAGACCAGAATCTGACACATACAATATAAATGCATAGATATTTTTCATCAGGATCATTGAAGGTTTCCCTAGGCGTTATCACCTTCGTTATTACCTAATTTGAATTGACTACAGCAATTGTTTGAATGGTGTTCAACTTATAATGAGAAATAAAATGAGATTATAAGTAACACTGTAATTACGTAAAATGTAAACAAACAAATATCTGTGTATAGACCAGTAGTACCAGTCTATGCACGGTTTTTGGACCGGTCTATATCAGCATTCCAGTCTATATCGCAGAATAGTGAAGGTTACGTGGAGAGTGTTCAGCCAATTATATGTATGATTTTTATTCTGATATGCAATAATAGAAGAATAAACTCTCTGATCTCTTAAGTATAGTACTCACTCTCTGATCTCTTAAGTATAGTACTCACTCTCTGATCTCTTAAGTATAGTACTCACTCTCTGATCTCTTAAGTATAGTACTCACTCTCTGATCTCTTAAGTATAGTATTCACTCTCTGATCTCTTAAGTATAGTACTCACTCTCTGATCTCTTAAGTATAGTACTCACTCTCTGATCTCTTAAGTATAGTACTCACTCTCTGATCTCTTAAGTATAGTACTCACTCTCTGATCTCTTCAGTATAGTACTCACTCTTTGATCTCTTCAGTATAGTACTCACTCTCTGATCTCTTAAGTATAGTACTCACTCTCTGATCTCTTAAGTATAGTACTCACTCTCTGATCTCTTAAGTATAGTACTCACTCTCTGATCTCTTCAGTATAATACTCACTCTCTGATCTCTTCAGTATAGTACTCACTCTCTGATCTCTTAAGTATAGTATTCACTCTCTGATCTCTTAAGTATAGTACTCACTCTCTGATCTCTTCAGTATAGTACTCACTCTCTGATCTCTTCAGTATAGTACTCACTCTCTGATCTCTTCAGTATAATACTCACCTATAGAGTTATTCATCAGATGATATTTAAAGTGTGTATTACATGTACACAACTAATTAGATATTTTTAACAGATTTTCGTTATCCTGTTTAGGCCTTTTGGTTTTTTTTGCCCCCAGAGACTTTTAAATTATTTTGCTTTTCTAGTTTTTTCTATGAATATACCTTGAGAATATATTTGAGAAATATGCTGTTTAAATTGAGAAATGTTATAAAATATTGTTTTATTTATTTAGAATACTTAATATCGTCAATAACCAGTTTTATTGATATTTTTCCTGTTTGTTTTATTGCCATTCTCCTTATTTTTAGACATTTGAGAATGATATTGAAGGTGGATATGGGAACACAGTTTATTCTCCCAGTGATACCTCAGAGATCTCACAAGTCACATTTGAAACCATACCAGACATATTAGCAAAGACAGTCACGGCAACAGCTCTGAGGCCAAGAATATCATGTACTGATGTTGGAATACAAAAACAAAGTGCTAAACGAGTTGGTAAATATTTTTTCAATCCATCAAAAAGAGGTACCATATTGTGGATATTAACACAAAACTGAAGACATGGAAGAAAAAAATTACGATAGTTTAAACAGTGATGGTCAACAATTCCACCAATATGAACAATCACCTCTCTCCTCAACTGGTGATCACAACATATGACGGTTCTGGTCTGGGACAGGCACAAAGATGTAATGTTGAAAATCCAGGTTTTCTCTTGGGACAGGCACAAAGATGTAATGTTGAAAATCCAGGTTCTGGCCTGGGACAGGCACAAAGATGTAACGTTGAAAATCCAGGTTTTGTCTTGGGACAGGCACAAAGATGTAACGTTGAAAATCCAGGTTTTGTCTTGGGACAGGCACAAAGATGTAATGTTGAAAATCCAGGTTTTGTCCTGGGACAGGCACAAAGATGTAATGTTGAAAATCCAGGTTTTGTCTTGGGACAGGCACAAAGATGTAATGTTGAAAATCCAGGTTTTGTCTTGGGACAGGCACAAAGATGTAATGTTGAAAATCCAGGTTTTGTCTTGGGACAGGCACAAAGATGTAATGTTGAAAATCCAGGTTTTGTCCTGGGACAGGCACAAAGATGTAATGTTGAAAATCCAGGTTTTGTCTTGGGACAGGCACAAAGATGTAATGTTGAAAATCCAGGTTTTGTCTTGGGACAGGCACAAAGATGTAATGTTGAAAATCCAGGTTTTGTCTTGGGACAGGCACAAAGATGTAATGTTGAAAATCCAGGTTTTGTCCTGGGACAGGCACAAAGATGTAACGTTGAAAATCCAGGTTTTGTCCTGGGACAGGCACAAAGATGTAATGTTGAAAATCCAGGTTTTGTCTTGGGACAGGCACAAAGATGTAATGTTGAAAATCCAGGTTTTGTCCTGGGACAGGCACAAAGATGTAATGTTGAAAATCCAGGTTTTGTCTTGGGACAGGCACAAAGATGTAATGTTGAAAATCCAGGTTTTGTCTTGGGACAGGCACAAAGATGTAATGTTGAAAATCCAGGTTTTGTCTTGGGACAGGCACAAAGATGTAATGTTGAAAATCCAGGTTTTGTCTTGGGACAGGCACAAAGATGTAATGTTGAAAATCCAGGTTTTGTCCTGGGACAGGCACAAAGATGTAATGTTGAAAATCCAGGTTTTGTCCTGGGACAGGCACAAAGATGTAACGTTGAAAATCCAGGTTTTGTCTTGGGACAGGCACAAAGATGTAATGTTGAAAATCCAGGTTTTGTCTTGGGACAGGCACAAAGATGTAGCAGGGTTAAATCTTTTAATGGGATCCCAACCCTTCTCTCTTAATAATTGGATCTCCAACAACAAATTATATATAGACAAATGATTTAATGACCACATACCATCACAAAAATGAAGGGACTGTCTTGTTCATGATCGTATGGTAGTTGGATTTACAACTACCTGTGCAATCATTGCCTATCACCACTAAAGTTGTTTATTCAAAACCCCGTTCATGGCGAGGTGTACTTTATATAACATTATGTGATAATGTTTGTCAGTGACTTGCTACAGGTTGGTGGTTTTATCCGGGTACTCCGGTTTCCTCAAAAAGGAATGACAAAATAAACAGGACAGTTTTGATTTTGTCTTATTGCCAATGTTGGAGATCAAATGCACTGCATTTCATTATCAAACTTTAAGCAAGAAACTTTGATCTTGTTACAAAGGATTTCTCTTATTTCACATAATTGATTGTTCTTTGTCAGTATTGTATATTACAGTAAATTTACTTTTAAGATACATTAAATTAATTTAAATGTGACAGATAATCAAGGTAATGAGTGACACAATCAATGAATTTAAAATGTATTTAAATTTTTTATGAATTTATTATTTAATGAGACTATACACAATTATTTTAGCATCATACAAAGCCTTCCCAAGAAGTCATCTCATATACATAAAAGAAATGGGTATCGGCTGGTTTGGTCAGGTAAGTTATTAGTATTTTATATACATCAAAGAATTGGGTGTCAGCTGGTTTGGTCAGGTAAGTTATTAGTATTTCATATACATCAAAGAAATGGATATCGGCTGGTTTGGTCAGGTAAGTTATTAGTATTTTATATACATCAAAGAAATGGGTGTCAGCTTGTTTGGTCAGGTAAGTTATTAGTATTTCATATACATCAAAGAAATGGGTATCAGCTGGTTTGGTCATGTAAGTTGTAGATATTAATGGAGAAGGGGGATTTCTGACATTGAACTGATTTTTTACCTCAAAACACTGAAGTTCTGACCATTTTTTACTGTATGCTCAGGATATCAAGAGATCGTGGGTCCATGGGTGGTGTAATGGTTAGTGTATTCGCCTCAAGTGCTGTAAATCGTGGGTCCATGGGTGGTGTAATGGTTAGCGTATTCGCCTCAAGTGCTGTAGATCGTGGGTCCATGGGTGGTGTAATGGTTAGTGTATTCACCTCAAGTGCTGTAGATCGTGGGTCCATGGGTGGTGTAATGGTTAGTGTATTCACCTCAAGTGCTGTAGATCGTGGGTCCATGGGTGGTGTAATGGTTAGTGTATTCACCTCAAGTGCTGTAGATCGTGGGTCCATGGGTGGTGTAATGGTTAGTGTATTCACCTCAAGTGCTGTAGATCGTGGGTCCATGGTTGGTGTAATGGTTAGTGTATTCACCTCAAGTGCTGTAAATCGTGGGTCCATGGGTGGTGTAATGGTTAGCGTATTCGCCTCAAGTGCTGTAGATCGTGGGTCCATGGGTGGTGTAATGGTTAGTGTATTCACCTCAAGTGCTGTAGATCGTGGGTCCATGGGTGGTGTAATGGTTAGCGTATTCACCTCAAGTGCTGTAGATCGTGGGTCCATGGGTGGTGTAATGGTTAGCGTATTCACCTCAAGTGCTGTAGATCGTGGGTCCATGGGTGGTGTAATGGTTAGCGTATTCACCTCAAGTGCGGTAGATCGTGGGTTCAGGCCCCGGTTGGGTCAAACCAAAGACTAGAAAATTGGTATTTGTTGCTTCTCCTCTTAGCACTCAGCATTAAGGAGAAAGAGTAAAGACTGGTTGGCTCGGAATCAGGATAATGTGTCTGAGTGGGGCAACATGTCTAGCCATGGACTGTTGTTTCAGTGAGCTAGCACTATTAAAATCCAGCTAAGCCTGTTGGTCTAGAACAAAGTGGTCGTCATCATCATCTCATTGAAAATTAACTTATTCTCGCCATAATATAGCTGGAAAATTGCTGAGTTGGTGTTAAACAACAATCACCCTGTTTAACAGTTAATCAAATCACAATTTTTAAAAAGAGGAAGAGATTTCCTTGCAAATTAAAATGATTAGAGGAGAAGAACGGGTGGCATTTCATAATCTGTTCAATCCATCTAATAGGAAAATTTGAGTGATGTTTTGTTGTTATGGAAACTATTAAACACAGATCAGTTACGGAACAAACTTGAAATGATGGTTTCATATAAATCGCCCCACGAGTATGAGTGGAGAGTATCATAGAGTCAATCATGGTTTACAGACGATGTACATGTAGTCACCACAACAATGTAACTTTGCTTTGAAATTATTAAACGATCAGACAATTTATTTTGATTTTTGAGCAGGTTTTGGTGAGTGAGGCTTACAACATGGTAACCAGCAGCAGAAGTACACGTGTTGTTGTTAAGATGATGAAGGATGATGCCAACTCTACTGAACAACAACTGTTTCTACAAGATCTGTCTGTATACAGGTAATAATTAAAGTACAGGTAACAACTCTACCCAACAACAACTGTTTCTACAAGATCAGTCTGTTTACAGGTAATAATTATCTGTCGTGGTTGTGATCGTATGGTAGTTGGACTTACAACTACCTGTTGAATCGGTGCTTATCACCACTAAAGCTGTCAGTGTGAATTCTGCTCATGGCGAGGTGTACTTGATACAACGTTAACGTTATGTGATAAAGTTTGTCAGTAACTTACGGCAAGTCAGTGGTTTAAAACTGACCACCATGATATAGCTGAAATATTGTTGGAAGTGACGTAAACAGCAAAATTCCCCCTCAATATCCATGCAACAGCACTACAGGGTAGCAAATTTTTTTATGTCCCGGCCACTAAGTGGCTGTGACATATAGTGTTACCTATGTCCGTAATTCTGAAATAAAACAGTTTTCACCACTTGTTTTTGCTATGCTTTGAGATATTGACTTGATATTTGGTATGTGGGTGTATAATGATAAGTTACAGATTTAGTTTATGTTTCGTTCCGGTTCAATGATCTTTGGCTGAGTTATGGCCTTTGGACTTTGAAATTTTGCCAAATATTTAGTTGTCACCACTTTTTTTCGCTATGCTTGGAGATATTGACTTGATTTTTGGTATATGAGTGTATAATGATGAGTTACAGATCAAGTGTACATTTCGTTCCGGTCCAATGATGTTTGGCCGAGTTATGGCCCTTAGACTTTGAAATTTGGCCAAATATTTAGTTGTCACTACTTTATTTCACTATGATTTGAGATATTGACTTGATTTTTGGTATGAGAGTGTATAATCATAAGTTACAGATCATCTTTGAAATTCTTTTCGGTTGAATGATTTTTGGCCAACTTGCAGCCATTGGGCTTTGAAATTTGGCCAAATATTTAGTTGTCACCACTTTTTTTCGCTCTGATTTGAGATATTGACTTGATTTTTGGAATAGTTTGTTATTCTTAGCCTATTACTGAGGGAATTAAATAAGGGTGAAACATTTGCGAGCCTCCTTAATATTCACGGCGGGGACATTCGTATCGTTCCGACACATCTAGTTTCTGCTGAATCTCTCTGTATGCAGGTAACAACTTCACAAATTATATCATAGCTGGAGCCCTTAATTAACCATTCATTTGTTGATTTATTTGAAATTAGGAAGATATGTCTTTCAAAGTGGTGGTCAATGCAGACATTAGATAATGTCATTACGATCACCACGATATAACTGAAATATTGTTTAAAGTGGCGTTAAGCACCATAAACCATACCATAATGTCCTTACAAGAGGTTACTCGCTCACTCACAATTGTGGGGGAAATTTTTTCATACCATGAAATGCAGCCTTTCTATTTAAATAGCAAAATAAAAACAGAAAATATTGTGCAGATTACAATAGATTTATTTTATTTCAGGGAAATAAACCACCCAAATGTTCTGAAGTTATTAGGACAGTGTACAGAGGCTCCACCCTTATTAGCTATTGTAGAATATGCCAGTTTAGTAAGTTTTTTTTGTATAAAAATCTTTAATATACGTATATATATTCCATTTAAATAAGTGGTGCAGTTGTTATTATAGTCAGTATAGTTTTGTGGACTGTTCAGTATGAAGTGTACTCATCTGTTTTGTTCCCCAAGTAAGAATATTTACTTGTTGCTTAATAACTCTATGAGATTTTCTACTGCTCCTTCACCAATCAATCAAATTAAACTCATTAGATGTCTGTTAGATCTTGTTTTTGGCAATATACTAATATCTATTGACATCCTGTTTGGGGTCATGTTAGGGGTCATATTTTCAACCAACCAATCATCATAAAGCCTACAAAATCTTGAGGTATTTAAACTTAAGATTTCAGTGCCCATGGACAAAATGTAGTTGCACTATCTTTACCAATTTGTCTGTTTTAAAATGCTGTTGACTTCACATAAGTTTTTATCTGATGCTGACATATATATAAATTAAATTTTCTTTGGCAGAGATAGCCAAAGCACCTCTACATTTTCGCACAAAAAATATTTTTGTCATATTTTTGGTATAAAACTAATTTCATCTGATTTCCGATAGATCCATTGAATTATGCTTTTTGATAAAATTTAAAACAAATTATTCAAGATGGACATTCTCACCAAAATGAGGTTGCTTGTCAACTAGTGAATCATGAAATTATAAAAAAAACAATTTCTGAAGAACACTGACACATTTTCTCATGTATGACACTGTGTTCATTTTATGATTTTAGGGGAATTTAAAGAGTTATTTGAGAAAGGAATGTCAAATAGTGAAGAACATGAAAGATGGGACCATTAGAATGCAGTTTCTGACAGACATGGCAGCTGGACTAGAATGTTTACATACCAATGGTTATCTGCATCAGTAAGTACTGACATGAATTGTTCTTATATCTATTACAGCCTCAGTGTTTAAATGGTTAACATATACAAACCTAGGGTGTTGAAGATTAGGGTTTTAGACTGTAGAATTGATATTTACTGCTTTTAAACTAACTGTAATCCTTGTGAAATACTGGGGTATGGAAATAGCACCTAGTTTCTCTGCTACTGTGTTTACCCACCTTCAAATACGACATCCATCGCTTGTGTGGGAAAAATCAGATAAACAATTCGGCCTTAGAATGGAACTTAAATGAGTTAATGGCCACACAATGTAAAAGACAACTCCACATTATTGATCATGGTTGGGTATATTGTCGACCAATACTGTTTAGCTTATTATTTTCAATTGCAGCAGCTTTTAATGAACAGCATTTTTGTTGGGTGTGGTCATTGAAGACCAAATTTTATGACTCTCTCCACCATCTCTGTTTTTCTGTGCTACAATCACAACATCCAGCCATAAGCCACATCCCTGTGCCACCTTTAACGTGTAAAATATATTGTTAACTAAAATACTGCACCCTTGACATTATACAACAATTAACTAATCTTCTTAAGCACTTAACATATAAGGAGACAGCAAAGACTATGAATTGTATTATTATGTATGGTGTTGACAAGTCTAGACTACTGTAATGTATAGAAGATATCACTATATAAATCAAGTTCAGAGTGTTTGGCTAGTACAATTAAGCATCAATATAGCTTGTTTACATGGTTAAAAAATGCTATTTTGATATTAATTGATCAATTGAATCAGTCATTTAGATGATTTAGTAATGTTGAACCTAAGATTATATGGTAACTCAGTTGTAAATTATTTTTATTGGCATCAGTTTTTTGTATTGAATCGAGATAAATGAAGTTGACTGGTAATACAGCATAGATTGATTAAACCATATGTTTATTTCTATTCTTATGCAATATTTTTACACATTTCTTTCAGTGATTTTGCCTGTCGTAACTGTTTAGTGATGCCTAATCTGACTGTTAAGATTGGTGATTATGGTATTGCAGAGGACCATTTTAGGGTAAGTAAACAATGTTTATTGGAAAGCATTAAAATTCATATCTAATCATTGTTTACAAGTATAAGAAAGAATTTACCTCTTTGATATTAATATTTTGTTTACCTAATGTTGGTTGCTTGGCCTTTTCATGTATATTCTTGGCAATATATTGGGTGTTAAAAATTGCCTCAACATTCAGCCAAAGGTTTGAAGAAAAAAAGTTAGAACCAGCAAATGTTATGGAAAAATAGAATTAAGTTGTGATCTACCTTAAGACATTGCTGTATGATCAGTTAGTTTCTTTGAAATGATATTGTTGTGTCTTTTCAATTGCTAATCTTGAAACCCATAAGATGTATCGTCCATGCAAGACCAATAGGTAGTCAAACACATTAAAAACCCTCATAATCAACCGACAAAATAGCTTCATTTCTCATTGAATTGATACAGTAGTTAATTTTAATTTACACAAGATTACTTGACTTCTAATCAATTTGTTCCTGTAGGTAATCTTATTCCAACAAGATTGCTTGATTTCTAATACGCTTGTTTCGAATCATTTCCATTCTGTCAATTTTCTTTTATTTTCGTCGACCAGACCACATGATATTGATGGAATGTTAGGCACTGGACTTCCGGTATCAATGTACACAACGATATGTGGCATTTTAACATTCCTCAACTTAAAAAATTCTTAACATTTTCTAAAAAAAAAAAGACAGATATCAATTAAATTATGTTATTTGTATCAAAGACTTCAATGCACAGACATTTACTTCTTTGAAATTAAATTTATTTTCTTTCTTTATTTACTGCTATCAGGATCATGAAAGGAAAACGATCTGTCTTGATATATTACTATTATCAGACAGACAATGGGGTAAAGAACACCGATATTTACTCTGCCGTTATCTTGGCGTCTCCATGATATAATAATTACTTACAATCTACCGCATCAACGACTATGACATGTTGACGTCACAGTAATAGCGTAAACACTGGAAGTTGTCTGCCTAACATTTCAGACGTCAAGACATGAAAAAGATGGAACATAATCGAAATTGACATGATTCGAAACAATCATATTGAGTTGGTGCTGTGGTTTATTCTGTTGTGTTATATTTTCATGTTACCATAAAAAATGATAAGAAAGCTCTTTTTGATTTAATTACTAGTAATACTGCCATTTCTTTGAATGAATAGAACACCCTAAATTTAAGTACAAGATGTTATAAAGTTTTTATAATTTTAGGAAGATTACTACGACAATGGACAAGATTTATTACCAATAAGATGGATGTCACCAGAGTCTATAAGTTTATCTAACTCTATCTGGCAGATGACGGAGTTTACCAAGGAGTCCAATATCTGGTATGTTTATCTGTTTATTATATGGTATGTTTATCTGTTTATTATGCCTTGGTGTTCACTCTATATAATGACAGTGTTGGTTTTATCTAACTCTATCTGGCAGATGACGGAGTTTACCAAGGAGTCCAATATCTGGTATGTTTATTTGTTTATTATATGGTATGTTTATCTGTTTATTATATGGTATGTTTATCTGTTTATTATGCCTTGGTGTTCACTCTATATAATGACAGTGTTGGTTTTATCTAACTCTATCTGGCAGATGACAGAGTTTACCAAGGAGTCCAATATCTGGTATGTTTATCTGTTTATTATTTCATATCAGTTCTAAATTTGACTTTTTCCTTGGTATTTACATGGTCATACATTAATCTCCGTTAAAGAAATCCACTAGTTATTAGCATGATAATGCCCACGGGCATTATCATGTTATATTAATGACCACTCAAGGTTTTAGAGTTGCATCCCTTTTTTAAAATGCAACGGTGATCGTGCAGTTGTCAATGTAAACCAACATGGCGGAGTCTTATTTCCTTCAATGAAATAAAAATAATAGTTACTTATGTATATAGGGCTCAGGCATTATCAATGTTTCAGTCAATACTACTGTCCCTTCAGGCCTTGGGAAATCTATCTATCATGATAATGCTCTATACATAAGTAACTTATATATTTATATGGTATATTTATCTGTTATATGATGTCAGTGTTGGTTTTTATAGCTGATTCTTTTGTTAAAAAACTCTTAACCATTGATAAATCCTTTTCAAATTTTACAAATATTTAAACGTTTTAAATGTATTAGGAAAATTTTTGAACTATATTAATTGAGTTATTTCCCCTTTTCAAATCTTCAGTATCTTTTGCTACTTCTTAATACACAGCTATTTGAATCAAAGTTTGGACATTCTTTGGGTGATTCCTTTTACTTTTTACTGCTTTCATTCATCTAGAAAATCTTACTTTCATCAGCTTTTGAGTCTGTTTGACATCTGTATCTTTTAGACTTTACAGTAAACCAGAGAAGTAATTCATGTTTGTTATGATGGCTGGATGTGTCAACCATCAATATTAAGCTTTTCTTATATTATGCAAACTTTAATATTTATTTTGATTAGGAAAGTGTTTATTTAACGATAGTCAAATTTTGCATCAAAATCGTTGTGCACTCTCTCTTCTTTTGAAATTCATTTGACCAACAAAAAAAAAGGCATACTCAGATGTATTATTTACATACCCCTCTACACAACTGTTTCTCATGGTAGAAAAGTGTGTATTGTACATAGCCAAATACTGTATGCAGATGAACTGAAATACATTTTAATTATTTTTAGGAGTTTTGGTATAGCCATGTATGAAGTCACAGAGTATGGACAACAACCGTACCAAGTGATGTCTGATGAACAAGTACTACAGAATATGATAGCACCATATCCTACAAAACTACAGCTACCACATACTGATGATACTGTCAAATTTAAATTGTAAGTTATATAAATAGGGAGGGAGAAGAAGGGTTTCTCATTTTGATTTCTAGAAAATTACAAAATAAAATCTTCATTTGTCTTAAAATAAAAATTCCATTCCCTAAAATAGATTTTTAATTCCTGATTCATGATAAACAGCAATTCTAAATTTCCATATTAAATAAATGGTCATTCTCTCCCTGTAAATACTAAAAGTGTTTGGTAGAAGTTTGAACATGTATATGAAACAACAGTTTACCTTACATGGTTTGAAATTTGGCATGTTTTGAGCCTCCTATCAAATGCACCAAATAATATGGACATTTGATCATGATCTCGAAATTACATAAGAGTTATTTCCCTTATGGCAGGTAAACTGATACCTGTTCTATGCAAGTGCAAAGATTCTGGGTATAATTTTCTCATAATAAAGAATTGGAGGATAATTCTATAGGAAATAGAAAATTCACAAGCTCTTACAACATTAAAATTTTGTACAGAATATGGGAAAAATATATGTTATTTTCTTTAAACTTGGTATGGAAAGGGACCATTTTGTTTGTATTAAAGGTAGATAATTCATGTAAAACGTTTAAAATTGTATAATTTAAGAATCAGGCAAGATAGGGTCTCTTCGCCCAGATTTCTGGAATACTCAGCTAATTTAAATGCAAATAATTGGTCCCTTTGACTTCAATAGAACAAAGTTTTACTATTCCTGTAAATAATATATGTATTCTTTATTTTCAGATATCAGATAATGCAGACATGTTGGGAGCAAGCCTCAAGTCGACCATCAATAGAAGATCTTCATGCTCATTTAAGGCAAATACAAACAGAGAAAGATGCTGCAGATGAGGCTGAATTTGAAAGAAAATGGGCCAAGATTTCATTAAAGGAAGCCAGAGTTGTAAAGGTCGAAGTTCATGCTAGTGACATTAGTCATGTGACTGGAATGAAGCCAAATGTGATTGATAGTGCTTGTATTGTTAGTAATAGTATGAGAAATGTTGGTATATCAGATTTCAATTCTAATTCATTACAAACCCCAGATATTACAGCTCATAAACAGAATGGTGCAGGTGTAACAGATGTTAATTCTCCAAACCATTCATTTAATAATGAATCTATGGAAATAATGAGTGGCATATTTGACAGGTCGGGGTCTGCTGCTTTGCCGTTGAACTTATTGAGTGACAATTCTGTTATTAATACACAAACAAGAGATAGACCTCTAGTTCACCAGTTTACTAGCACACCTGTCATGGACAAGAAAGATGCCGTCGTAAGGGACAAGAGGTTAAAGAAACGTACCTCTGAAATAAATTCTGTAAAAAATGGTCCAATTGCTGATTCTCAAATAATCGTAAACAAAAGTTGTGAGTCCGAGGATTCACAGCAAAATATTAAATATGATAATTTTGTAGATGACAGATTGGATCATAATTTACAAGAATCTAAAGATATATGTGTTCATAGTGCGACTAAAAAAGATCATACAGATATACCAGACTTACCATTAAATAATGAACAAATAAAAGAGGATAGTGCTGAAATACTCATCTTGCCAATAAGTAATATAGACAATGAAAAACAGGGTAGTTCTGATTTACCTGTAGATGAAAACAAAACAAAACCAATTAGTTCTTTTGATGCCAAAACGAGCAATGGAAACGAATTGACGACTAATTTTAACAATGTTGATATAAATGTAGAAGAATTAGAGAGCAGAAATGATACTGAAAAAGCTACTAAACAATCAGACAGTGTTGATAGCTTTGTAGATTTTGAGAAAAATTACAGTGAAAACCAAATCACTGATCAGATTTCAGATTCTGAAATGAACGATTGTTTACAAAATAAGGACAACATGAGAAAAGTGGAAACTGACCTTGAACCTGATAAACAGGAATCGTCTAAAGATTTAAACAGTAAATCAGAAGACATTTCAGATGAGGGGAACAGTGATGACGATGAATTTGAAAAATTAAAACAGTTGAAGTTGACACTTTCTGGTGTTTTGTTGTCTACTAATGATGAAAGTCATGACAATCAGAATGGAATTTCAAGTCCGACGTCAGATGATATGGACATCGCTAGAGAAATATACATGTCTAAAGGAATGTCGATGCCACCTTCTAAATTTACGTCAACTCGTAGTCTGAATACAATTCTGGAGGATGAGTTACTATCTGAAAACGAGCCAGAAGAACCACAGGCTAAGACAGTAGCATCATCAGAATTAAAATTTGTAGATACACTGGATGATTTTAATGTTTCTGATTCTTATCAAGATAGCTTTGAATGGGATGATTATATTGGTGATGAACTGATTGGAAGTGTCAAAAATAGTGAAGTTTCTCCAAGACAATCCATGGATATTGATTGGACAATGGAACATGATTCATCCAGTCAAGATAGTGAAATTCAAAATGACTCCAAAAATGATGAAATCTCTAGTTTTACAACAGACAAGAAATCTAGTGCCCTAAGCACACCATATTCCTCCTCAGATTCTGAGGTAAAAAAAAACAATAGCCCAATGGGTGCTGTGGCTAATTCTAAAAATCCCAAAAGCCCACTGGGTGCTATGGCTAATTCTAAAAGTCCTAAAAACCCACTGGGTGCTGTGGCTAATTCTAAAAGTCCCAAAAGCCCACTGGGTGCTGCAGCTCAATCTTACGTAAAGCATATTCTATCTAACCGTATATCTAATAACACTAATAAAGGTATATCATTCTATTCCTTTTCTCATAATATTGACATGGACGAGCATGCTGAGTCATCATCTTCCAGCTTCAACACTGCCTCCCAGTATAACCTCTTAGACGAATGGGATCTCTGATGTATAACAGGTAATTTTCCTGCTTGGAGTACTCATGCATTCCAAATGTTTTGTTTTGTTTTTTCTTTTCTATTTTCAAAGATATTTTTTTATTTCTTTTCTTTTCTTTTGGTTATTTTTGTTGTTAAAATGATATATATGAGGAATAAATGCATTACAAAATTGTTTTTATATTATATAAAAAAAAAACAACATTTTAGCTAACAATTTGTAACATCACAAGTCCCTAACACTATTATTTTTACATGGTGTTCAACTTTTGACATACATTTTTCCTTTATTACCAGTTTTCTTTCATTGTGTGAAAATTAAACTTATGTCCATTATACATCCAAGGTTTTAAATTTATAAACCACCATGATTTTTAATAGAAAAGTTACTAATTAATAATGTTGATAAAGAAATAATGTGCCCTTAATACAGATACATAATGTAATGGTAATATTCTTGAACAATTTTTCACCATCTCTAAATGGAGATCAAAACTGTAGGACATACAATGTAGTTTAACAGACATGGTTTATATAAATTTGATCATATTGGAAAACTTATAAAAAGTTTTTTCTGAGAAAATACAAACTTGATTGAACTCAAACTGTACATTAATGATCATCAGATAGTCCTTTATAAACTTGACATTATTTTTTTTTTGTGAAGCCACAACGAATAAATTTAAGATTTCATGGCATAAGTAAAATTTTATACACTTGATATTTGATTAAATGAGAATTGATTTAATTTGAAAAACTGAAATGCTATGATCAAGTTTTGCTGCCCTTCTTACTTGAAATATTATACTGCACACTTATGTTCAGTTAGTCATAAGAATTTTGCACAACTATATGAATAAACTGTAATTCAATAGTAAAGAAAAGCTGAAACCATTACACAGCACATTATATAAGACTTTCTGGTCTCAATTTAACTTTTTAAACATCTAAAATTACTAGGGATAAATTAACATGGTTGATGTGCTTATTTTTGTTAAACCAAACATTTGTTTTCAAAGGAATATATTTGATAAATTTGTTCCTTTTTTACTTCCATTGGGTACTTCAATCAAGCATGCATGATCTTTGCTATATTTAGTGAATATGTACATTGTATATTACAAGTATAATCTGAGCATGCTTATATACCTATCATATAAGGTCAAACTATATAGTGCATCCTTTTACTATATATTTGGTAGCTATGTGTATAAATGTTGGTGCTGTGTACCGTCTGATTATATAAAGGGTACACATGTAGGTGTTGTACACACACTTATAACTAACATGATAAAGGACAGGTGTGTACATTTAGGCGTTTTATATCCTCTGATGTTATAAAGGGGATGTATACATGTACATTTAGGTGTTGTACACCCACTGACTAAAAGGCAGGTCTGTACATTTAGGTGTTGTACACCCACTGACTAAAAGGCAGGTCTGTACATTTAGGTGTTGTACACCCACTGACTAAAAGGCAGGTCTGTACATTTAGGTGTTGTACACCCACTGACTAAAAGGCAGGTCTGTACATTTAGGTGTTGTACACCCACTGACTAAAAGGCAGGTCTGTACATTTAGATGTTGTACACCCACTGACTAAAAGGCAGGTCTGTACATTTAGGTGTTGTACACCCACTGACTAAAAGGCAGGTCTGTACATTTAGGTGTTGTACACCCACTGACTAAAAGGCAGATCTGTACATTTAGGTGTTGTACACCCACTGACTAAAAGGCAGGTCTGTACATTTAGGTGTATACCCACTGACTAAAAGGTAGGTCTGTACATTTAGATGTTGTACATCCACTGACTAAAAGGTAGGTCTGTACATTTAGATGTTGTACACCCACTGACTAAAAGGCAGGTCTGTACATTTAGGTGTTGTACACCCACTGACTAAAAGGCAGGTCTGTACATTTAGGTGTTGTACACCCACTGACTAAAAGGCAGGTCTGTACATTTAGGTGTATACCCACTGACTAAAAGGCAGGTCTGTACATTTAGATGTTGTACACCCACTGACTAAAAGGCAGGTCTGTACATTTAGGTGTTGTACACCCACTGACTAAAAGGCAGGTCTGTACATTTAGGTGTATACCCACTCAGGCCACTGACTGTATAAAGGGGGTGTATGTACATTAAGATGTATACCCACTCACTAAATTGTAGGTGTGTACAGTTTGGTGTTGTACACCCTTTGACTATAAATTGTAGGTGTGTACATGTTGATATTATATGCATCTGCTAATGGTATATAGTTTTTGTTTTGATGTCATAATATAATGCATTCATGACGGATGATTTCACTTAATGTGAAAAATTAGAAACCAGTCATGACTGTGTAGTCCCCCTCTTATAAGGTCAACCCTTCTACCATGACAATGTGGCCTTATTAGAGAGGTGGCCTTATTAGAGAGGTGGTCTCTCTTTAGAGGACAATTTAGTAGTATTTTAGTAAATCGTTAAATCTGAAATCTGGACAAGAGGGGTGGCCTTAGGTGGGAAGTGTTTTATAAGAGAGGTACTACAGCATAGAAATATACAGTGTGTATCCTATAAAGGTTGATGACTTACTCTTCTGCCTTTGGATAAAAGAAAAATGTAGTTGATATGTACACATTATATTTATGTTCTAATTCATTTCACATTTAAACTGAGAAATAAAATATTTATCAAGCAAACAACAAAAACTATCACATGACAGGTGCCACTTGTAATAATAATGTATACACAAAGAGGTGCCACTTGTAATAATAATGTATACACAAAGAGGTGCCACTTGTAATAATAATGTATACACCAAGAGGCGCCACTTGTAATAATAATGTATACACCAAGAGGTGCCACTTGTAATAATGTATACACCAAGAGGTGCCACTTGTAATAATAATGTATACACCAAGAGGTGCCACTTGTAATAATGATGTATACACCAAGAGGTGCCACTTGTAATAATAATGTATACACCAAGAGGTGCCACTTGTAATAATGTATACACCAAGAAGTGCCACTTGTAATAATAATGTATACACCAAGAGGTGCCACTTGTAATAATGTATACACCAAGAGGTGCCACTTGTAATAATAATGTATACACCAAGAGGTGCCACTTGTAATAATAATGTATACACCAAGAAGTGCCACTTGTAATAATAATGTATACACCAAGAGGTGCCACTTGTAATAATAATGTATACACCAAGAGGTGCCACTTGTAATAAAAATGTATACACCAAGAGGTGCCACTTGTAATAATGTATACACCAAGAGGTGCCACTTGTAATAATTATGTATACACCAAGAGGTGCCACTTGTAATAATAATGTATACACCAAGAGGTGCCACTTGTAATAATGTATACACCAAGAGGTGCCACTTGTAATAATGTATGCACAAAGAGGTGCCACTTGTAATAATGTATACACCAAGAGGTGCCACTTGTAATAATAATGTATACACCAAGAGGTGCCACTTGTAATAATGTATGCACAAAGAGGTGCCACTTGTAATAATGTATACACAAAGAGGTGCCACTTGTAATAATAATGTATACACCAAGAGGTGCCACTTGTAATAATAATGTATACACCAAGAGGTGCCACTTGTAATAATGTATACACCAAGAGGTGCCACTTGTAATAATAATGTATACACCAAAAGGTGCCACTTGTAATAATAATGTATACACCAAGAGGTGCCACTTGTAATAATAATGTATACACCAAGAGGTGCCACTTGTAATAATGTATGCACCAAGAGGTGCCACTTGTAATAATAATGTATGCACAAAGAGGTGCCACTTGTAATAATAATGTATACACAAAGAGGTGCCACTTGTAATAATAATGTATACACCAAGAGGTGCCACTTGTAATAATGTATACACCAAGAGGTGCCACTTGTAATAATAATGTATACACCAAGAGGTGCCACTTGTAATAATAATGTATACACCAAGAGGTGCCACTTGTAATAATGTATGCACAAAGAGGTGCCACTTGTAATAATGTATGCACAAAGAGGTGCCACTTGTAATAATAATGTATACACCAAGAGGTGCCACTTGTAATAATAATGTATACACCAAGAGGTGCCACTTGTAATAATAATGTATACACCAAGAGGTGCCACTTGTAATAATGTATACACCAAGCGGTGCCACTTGTAATAATAATATATACACCAAGAGGTGCCACTTGTAATAATAATGTATACACCAAGAGGTGCCACTTGTAATAATAATGTATACACCAAGAGGTGCCACTTGTAATAATGTATGCACAAAGAGGTGCCACTTGTAATAATGTATGCACCAAGAACTTAGCTTTATTTTTTAGCTTCAAAGATATAAATATCAGTAAGAACTATATTTTACAACTACTCACGCACAGATTAACACAATATACATGATATAGCATAATATATGATAGCAAAAAAAACCCGGAATGCAATGGCTCGAATGACTGGCAAACAGCTCATGTATTAAATTGAGCACACCTTAGACGCTGTGCATCATACCTTGTCTAGACTTAACTCTAAAAATACCTGAACACCTTTTAGAACCAATATAAAAACAACTGTTCGTAAATATTTACCTTTAATAAATATTAGTACATGCATATTGTGTTGATACAAGTGTTTGTATCATGTCTGAGTCAGTTGTATAAACCTGTCATTAGTGATGTATAGTGCAGTGATGCGGTTTACTCAAATAATAAAACATGATCTAAACAATTGTTCCAATGCATATATTCTTATGATATATTTATCTAACATTTTCATAGGGCAAAAGATGGGTTAGCTTTCATTAATATAATTATTATTTTAGATAAATAACGTTTTGACATGTTTAACATTCCAAATAGTTGTATGCATCACACATCTCTTGTTATTGGAGTTCATAGTTTGCAATATTTCCTATATACAAAATGTATAAATTAAACCTAGGCGTAAAAAAAATTTAAATCATGTTATGAATATTACATTATTGATTTATTGGATTTTTTTTCAAAGATAAAATCTAGCATAAATTTTTTTTTAATATTGTAATTATAACTTATATAAGGTAGAAAATTTAAGACAAGATTTAAGTTGTTTTATAAGGAAGAAAGTTTACCAGGTATATGGTTAGTGGGTTTTCTGGGTACTCCAATACTAAACCTGATAAAGCTGAATTATCACTGGAAATAAAGTTTGATGATACTAAAGGAAAGACAATACAATGGCGAGATGAAGACAGACAAACGAGATGAAGACAGACAAATGAGATGAAGACCTACAAATGAGATGAAGACAGACAAACGAGATGAAGACAGACAAGCGAGATGAAGACAGACAAACGAGATGAAGACAGACAAATGTGATGAAGACAGACAAATGTGATGAAGACAGACAAACGTGATGAAGACAGACAAACGAGATGAAGACAGACAAACGAGATGAAGACAGACAAACGAGATGAAGACAGACAAATGTGATGAAGACAGACAAACGAGATGAAGACAGACAAACGAGATGAAGACAGACAAATGTGATGAAGACAGACAAACGAGATGAAGACAGACAAAAGTGATGAAGACAGACAAACGAGATGAAGACAGACAAATGTGATGAAGACAAACGAGATGAAGACAGACAAACGTGATGAAGACAGACAAACGAGATGAAGACAGACAAATGAGATGAAGACAGACAAACGTGATGAAGACAGACAAACGTGATGAAGACAGACAAACGAGATGAAGACAGACAAACGTGATGAAGACAGACAAACGTGATGAAGACAGACAAACGAGATGAAGACAGACAAACGTGATGAAGACAGACAAACGTGATGAAGACAGACAAACGAGATGAAGACAGACAAACGTGATGAAGACAGACAAACGAGATGAAGACAGACAAATGTGATGAAGACAGACAAATGTGATGAAGACAAACGAGATGAAGACAGACAAACGTGATGAAGACAGACAAACGAGATGAAGACAGACAAATGAGATGAAGACAGACAAACGTGATGAAGACAGACAAACGTGATGAAGACAGACAAACGAGATGAAGACAGACAAACGTGATGAAGACAGACAAATGTGATGAAGACAAACGAGATGAAGACAGACAAATGTGATGAAGACAGACAAACGAGATGAAGACAGACAAATGTGATGAAGACAAACGAGATGAAGACAGACAAACGTGATGAAGACAGACAAACGAGATGAAGACAGACAAATGAGATGAAGACAGACAAACGTGATGAAGACAGACAAACGTGATGAAGACAGACAAACGAGATGAAGACAGACAAACGTGATGAAGACAGACAAACGTGATGAAGACAGACAAACGAGATGAAGACAGACAAACGTGATGAAGACAGACAAACGTGATGAAGACAGACAAACGAGATGAAGACAGACAAACGTGATGAAGACAGACAAACAGTCTACAAAACAATACACAGAAAACTAGATTGACCAATACTAAATCCTCTAAAAACCAGGATGACCTCTTGTTCTTCGAATGGGTAATTGAGCTGTTCTTGTTCCACTAGTGGTACTCTGTTGAGTTACTAGACTGATGTTAAAAATATGGTGAATGTTTCAAATTCCAAACTTCATCTTGTATGGGACGAAGTCCCAACTATGGTGGAAATTGCAATATTTTGATTCCAGATCCATATCACTAATGGATTAAATTCCTTGCACCGGAAATGACACACCATAAACAAATACAGGGTTACTGCTGCAGAAAATCGGATGTGCAGTAATCTGGAACTACTTCCGGTTATGAATGTTAAAAAATGACTCGAAATCGCAGTGTGTTCTAGCCCATTAAACATAAACCATGGGACTGACAATATCATTAAACAGAGTTTCATTTCTTCCTCCTCCTGTCCGAAATATTATTTTCTATGAAATTGAGACATCGAGTACTGGATTATACAACACCGGACTGGGTGCACAGTCTACAGGAGGGGGCAGGTCCCCGTTTTGGCGAAAAACCTTTAAAAATGACGGAAAATTTGGGTTTGGGTCCCCCTATTTGCCCCCTCTTTTGAGAAAGTCTGGATCCGCCCCGGTCTACTTTGAAACAAAATTATAGGTCCATATATCTGAGTTAATATAGTTTTAAAAAAATTATTGGACTTCGTCCGAAGTTAGGTAACACCTATTAACATATTAGCTCATACGTTGGGATTATTTAAAAAAAACTTCACATTAAATGAACTAGCATGATTAAAGTTTTTTATGATTTTCAGGATTCTGATTCTGAAGACACAACTCTACTTGATGTTGATAAAACTCTGACACAGGAAGTAAATAATAGCAGACAGGAAGCAGCAGATATACCACAGGAAGTATAAAATGTCAAACAGAAAATGTAAAATATGTATAGATTTGAAAGTGTACATTTTGAACATTCAGTATATTATGATATTAGAATATACCGGTACTTTGTTAAATATAAAATATTACCTATGATCAGTTATAAGTAATTTTTTTAATTGGAATTTAATTGTACTACACATCTTTGTGTTCATTGAATTTATTGGGGAAACAATTATTTCATGAAAAACTGTGAATTGCTGTACAATTCAATAAGGTTTTATAACATCTTCCATGATGTGAAATGTTTAGTTATTATTCTTCCGGAAAATATACATGTACTTTATGGTATACAAGGTTGTTACGTTATATGTATATACAATGACAGTGAGTAAGTCTAACTCTTTGTTTTCGAATTCCAAAGAGAAGATTTATATTTACTGAAGTCATAGTGCTGTCAACTTGATATTTAATTTTGCTGCTTCTAAAATTGATGGCTCTGGAAACAATCGTCAAGAGTCAATACATGTTACATGTGTAAATTTCACCTTGTATGTAAAAGAGAATGATGGGTTTTTTTTGTGTGTGTGAAATGAAATTACAATACATACATGTTACATTTTTGTAACTTGTTCCAGAGATGTATAATTAAAGAGATAGGCAGCTTCTTAAAAGACCAGTTTAGCTCTCTAACATTCAATAACAACTTTGTTTTTTTAACTACATTTTTAGCTCAATTGACCCAAATTGTCATGTATGTTGTTGTCATCACTTGGCGTCCGTCCATCTGTCTGTCGACATAAACATTTGAAAAAAACTCATCACCACTAATACCACTGGACCAATTGAACCTAATTTTGGCTAAGTCATCCCATACAGTGTCTGCTTTCAAAATTGTACCAATCATCCAACATGGTGGCTGTTTCTATAAATAGAACATGTGGGTAAAAAACACATATAAAGCCACATTTTCCCTCCAAATGAGCTGATATTTTAACAGTAATTACATTTTAATGAGAAGTATGTCATATGTTACGGTTTCTGTAGAAACATTATCCTTTTTGCCAAAAATATTATTTGAAAATCTTATCATGTCATTACCAAAGATAAAAATTTCTTTAAAGGACAAAAGTAGACTAATTTTCTACTGAAAAATCAGCTGAAATTAAAGTATTAACTTGCTTAACATATATTCTGACTTTTTCTATAGAATTTAAAAGTCAAATTAAAAATCAGGTGAGTGATTACAGTCTCAAGAGAGCCTCTGGTTTAAATATATCACAAAAAAAGTACTGGATACTAAAGTTTTTATTTTGAAAAATCATATATATTTACTGTAATTAATAAAAAAAAATTCATGAGAACTGGATTATCTTTAGTTGCATAGATGAAAGTATTTCTCTGATCAGCGAATATCTTCTTAAAATATAATATGTCTTACTCATTCCGTACAGCTAAAAAATAAAGGTGTTAGGGCACTATATAGGGGTTTCCTCTTTTTTCATCAGTCAGCACGTTCATCTCTGTGTGTACATGTACATGTACATATAAAACTGAATTCCAAAATAATGCCAGAAAACCAAATATATTTTGTACATAATTAATGCTTAAATGTGAGAAAACCAAACCATTATTGTACATAGTTAAAACCATCGATGTGTTCCTATGTTATAGTGTGCTATGTTGATGCTTCTTGTTGGTAGCTGAAAATTATTGCTTGTCTGATTATGAAAAATAAAAAAAGCAATGTCCCCAAAAACCCTTTCTTAGTTGAGTATTAAAATATTAAAATGTTTGTAAAAATCAGATCTGTTTTTACATTGTTGAAACTCTTGAAGATTATCATAGGTGATATCAAATAAATTTTATTTTCTGCTAACTTGTGTAAATCGTCATATTATATTGTGATCCGTTTTAGAAAACTTTTTTCCAAGATATTTCATAAATGTCCTATAATTGAGTCCAATTCTTCTTCTTCTTCCATTAAAGTGCAGGGCTGCCGCAACAGCATCTATCCCCCCTATTTTCCATAAAACCTCAATTTGACAAAATTACATAATCAGTTAATCAGATGTTATCAACATAGATAAGAAATACTTTATTGTCTTTTTAAAAATTGAATTATTTGGGGTTTTGAGTACAATTTCTATAAAATATGACTAATTAACACATTTTTTTTCATGCTGAAAATTTAACGATGGAATAATTTAGATATACATTGATGTATAAATTGTTTTTTTCTGTATGAGATTTATGTTCTAATTTTCTTACCCTATTTAAGAGTTATTGCAGTCAAATTTATTAAAAGATGGAAAGGTGGGGGGGGCTTGGAAGAATTTTATTTTAAATGCTTAAAACACTTATTAAAACCATTCTTTTAGGTCAAAATAAACTTTCTTAATGTTCTTCTGTGATAGTAGGGAAATATATTTTCTCTAGAAAATTTAAATAGATATCCAGACAATTTTTAAGTAATTGTCAAAAACTCCTCACAGAATGGCTCAAATTTGTTTATTTGCTAAACATTTTATTTGTATGGTATATATATATTAGTAGTTAAATATATTGTCATATATGAATTGACGAGAAATATTGTTTATATCTTAAATTTATGAGGGCATATGTACATTAGCTGACTATTGACCAATTAAATTTATCATGTTTTAAGAATTATATTTGCAAACATAATACCAAATCACGTTAATTTTTATAGCAGTATTTTTGTATAGAATAAAAAACATATCATTGTTTTATCTTTTCGAAACATTAAAACTGTCAGCTGAATTTGTTGTTATAAATGTTATGTAATCTTTTAATTTCTTGTGTACGACGAAAACTGGTATCTCTAAAAATAAATCTACAGAACTTAAAATTGTTCTTCATTTGACCACCATAGGGCATGATAAAGATGTGTCAAAAAATTGTTTCGTTGTTGATATAGTAAAATATAGAGGAAACTGTATTAGAGGAGAGGGAGGCTTATGGTGTTTAATGCCACTTTCAACAATATTACAGTTATATCGTGGCGGCTGTATTAAATGGAGATACTTAAAACAATATTTATTACAAATGATTTTTTGTTTAACTAAAAGTATTTTGTTTATAATACAATTCCAATACTAAAAATAGGTTTATAATATTATTTTTTATATATAAAAATAAACGTTATTTGTCACAAATTTGTTAAAAATATTGGATAAATATTTGGTTGGTTTATGGTGTTTAGCACCACTTTCAACAATATTTCAGTTCTATCGTGGCAGTCAGTTTTATTGATGGAGGAAACCAGAGTACATTGAGAAAACCACCGACCTGTCGCAAGTCACTGATGAGCTTTAAACAAAATGTTGTATCGCTTGAGTGGGATTCGGACTCACAATGTAGGTACTGATTGCATAGGTAATTATAAATCCAACTACCATAGGATCACAACCACGACGGCACCTCAAGAATTTGGGGAAAATAATAATCTTTCATACAAATCAAAATATTTAATTATTAGTGATGACAGCAGTTTTGAGCAAGAATTTATTAAAGATGCTGGGATAATATTCTCTTAAGATTTGGTATTCTTCAATTTTGATTATTGCAAATTTACATGAGGATTTTTGGAGAGAGAGAGAAAAATTATATTTATGTCAAGAAATCGGGTTTCCACATTTTTGTCAAGGATTTGTAAAATAAGACTTGGACTGAAGCATGCTATACTTCGCTCATCACACGCTACACGGATGACAAATCATGATTTTGATCGGTTACTAATTGTAAAAAAAAACTGTATTATTTGTTAACCATTGTATTATATGTTCTAAACATTGACTGATTTAATATAAAACCAGAAAGTATTTATATATTTTTATTTATACTCATATATGTTTAATTGCCTACAAACAATAGAATTGCTATCCTATTATTGTCTTGTCATTATACAATGTCTTGTAGTTGATATGATTGATATATCTCTAACTTTTATCAATGTTTTTTTTTTACATCAATTAAGAAATTATATATGAATATATTATACTTTACGATTATATTATCCCTATTTGTCTTTTTTAGCAAGCCGGTCAATATTTTAGTATATTGACCGGGCCCTTGTCAATATAATGTTTTCTTCCGGATTTTGTCCGAACTTGTTTTTTTGTCTTAGATATACAATAACAAAAACATGTCGTCTGACAGATTTGCAAGTATTGAGTATAATATAACAAATAGTTCATGGCACTTCCGGCCAAATGGCTTCGCTTCAGTCCAGGGGCAGATTCAGGGGGGGGGGGCGCACCCGGCGTGCGCCTCCCCCAAAATTGGAAAAAAATATGATTTTTTGGCGTAAAATCGTGATTTTTCACACGAAATACCTCAAAAATGTTCGCGCCTCCCTCGGCAATTGAAAAACATATGATTTTTTGGCGTAAAATAGTGATTTTTCGCACGAAATACCCCAACAATTTTCGCGCCTCCCTCCGCTGGGCGCAATTTTTTTAAGTGCGCCCCCCCTAACTTGAAATCCTGGATCCGCCCCTGCAGTCCATATAATATTTTGTGGGTGACATCCTGGTCCATAAACTGCCATATGGTCCTTAGTGCCATCAACTATTTGATAAATATATTACAATAAGATAAATATATCACAATAAGAACAAACCCCTCAACCAAAAAAAAAAGTCACAAAAAACTGTGTTTAAATGTTTGAGTGGAATTAAATTGATGATATGTTATAGAATTGTATGAGAAAGTTGTATTGTCTGTCCTTCAGTTTACAACTTTTAATTATCCCTATGATATCTTGAAACCTTTCTTATTATGGTACTTGATAAATGTGACCATGTTTTTTTTTCATGTTAAACTTTGCCACCTTACTTCCTATTTAAGTTACCCTGTATAGTGTGACCAGGTTTTTTTCATGTTAAACTTTTCCATCTTACTTCCTATTTAAGTTACCCTGTATAGTGTGACCAGGTTTTTTTTCATGTTAAACTTTGCCACCTTACTTCCTATTTAAGTTACCCTGTATAGTGTGACCAGGTTTTTTTTCATGTTAAATTTTGCCACCTTACTTCCTATTTAAGTTACCCTGTATAGTGTGACCAGGTTTTTTTTTCATGTTAAACTTGGTACCCTGTATAGTAAATATTTACTCTGTTGTTTGTAGGTAATTGTTTATTAATACTAGTCGCCATTAATATTGTATATGCCATGTTTTCAATATTCATTTGTTTCAATTCTAAATTTTTGATTATTTATTATTAAAAAATATCATTTTCTATAAAAAAAAATTTTTTTATTGTATTAGAATTTGGGCAAGCATTTGTGTTAGTTACCTAATAGCATTCTGTTGGTTTTTTGGTAAATGTTTTATTTTCAGATGTATGAGGGTGCATCCCAAGTGGGTTTATGAATATGATTGTGGTGTCATTTGACTAAAACATAGGGGTGTTTGGTTTATGGTATTTAACGCTACTTTCAACAATATTTCAGCCATAAGTCACTGACATGCTTTATCACATAATATTGTATCGAGTACACCTCCCATGAGTTCAATTCGACCTCACAACATTAGTGGTGATAGGCACCGATTGCATAGGTAGTTGTAAATCTAACTACAATACTTTCACGAGCAACGACAGCTCCTGAATTCAAACAAAATGATATTAGGTACAACTATGTATACCTCTGAAAACACTCTTGAAGACAGGGTTGAGCATTGTTTTTCCAATGCAAAAGACTGAGGTTATTTCTTCTGCAAAACAACATCCTGAGACTACTAATGTTGGTACCCTTTGTCAATGTTGAATGATCTTAACAAATCTTCACATACTATAAACTGTGTTAACAGAGTGTGTGTATGAACATAAAATCACATAGACATAAAAAAGAAAAATAATATATATTTGAAAATGTTCATTATATTAAATAAAACCCATGTTTTGGAGTCATAATGTAGAATCGGCCTTGTACCACTATTATTTTCTATTCTACATAAAAGTTGCTATTTGTAATGATCAGTAATATTTATACCACGGTTTTCCGAGTTAAACAATAGAACGTGAAGCGTGAGATTGTTTAAAACTATTTAACTCAGAAATCTGTGGTATAAATGATTTGCTACATGAAGCCATACAATATCACATCTAGGTATTTGATTATTGCACAGCTCTCTGAGAGTAATAAAACTACAGCCCAGATTTAAAGTGTGCAATATCTCATATCTGTGTGTATTATTTCATAGTTCTTAGCTGTTTCTTACATTCTGGTATATAAACAATAAAAATATCAAAGGGAAAGAATACATTCATGAAACAATAAAATATATAGAGGTTAAAAAGGTGGTACAAGTTGAGCCTCTGGTTCACAGACTGTTTATTGCTGTATCATAGACTTAAAATGATCAATTGGTAGAATAATTCCATGTTAATACCAGTTTGATGTTGGTATGACAATATAAGTAAATGAAGCGTTTTGTTTTGTAATTTATTGAGTGGGTACTGTTTTCTAGTGGTTAAATGGATTGATGAACTGTAATATCCACTTTCTCCAGTAAAGTTTTGGTTCACTAGCAGGCCACCAGTGAGTTTTCTCAACTTTACATAAAGTCAGAAACTTTACTAGGTACAAAAATGTACTTACTTGATGAGTCTTTTCTTCCACCATTAAACCAGGTCAGCATTATACAGCTGAAAACTTTCTGAAAGTAGGATTAGGGTTGTGGTGTTTAAAGCCACTTTCAACAATATTTCAGTTATATCGTGATGGTCAGTTTTATTGGTGGAGGAAACTGGACTACCTGTAGAAAACCACCAACCTGTCGCAAGTCACTGACAAACTTTATCACATAATGTTGTATCGAGTACACCTCTCCATGAACAGGGTTCGAACTCGCAACTTTAGAGGTAATCGGCACTGATTGCATATGTAGTTGTAAATCCAACTACCATACCATGACGACCCCCCACCCTTTTTTTTCTAATAGTAGCATCAATGCTAACAATCTATATATTATTCTAACATAACCTCCTTCTTTCGCTTTGTAGACAAACGAGCGATATATCGATGGTATAATCGGCAGATCACTAGATTTAGATTAAACTTATTTTATTGTTAACTATATAACATTTGGATCGGACACAAGTTATTCCAACTTACAAAGGTCCTCTACAAGAGAGATCACTTGACATAGGCAGAGCCTTAAAAAGCGTAAATTTAATTCAGAGTTCACTAGACTGCAGAGCAAATGTTGAACAATTCAACCACCAGTGTTTTGAGAGGAGTGCTAAAATATGTGAACCGCTAGACATAGAGGTTAAAAAACCTAAAATATGCGGGAGACAAATGAGAGATAATGTTGAAGCAGAGTCCGGAAGACTACTTTAGGAAGTCAATAACTGTACCTTTTCTCTATTGTACGCTAAATGAAATGAAAACAAGGTTTACCGACCTACACGCCAGAACCGCTTTGGGACTACAGTTGGTTCCATCAATTATTGAAAATATTGCTCCATAACTGAGCCCCCGTCAACAGAGTCTGGATCCGCCCCTGGGAGGATATTAGTAAATTTTATCCCTCGCCTCTGGCTCGGGATAAAATACTAATATCCGCCAATCCATGTTAAAAGTCAAAACACATTCTGGCTTCCATGATTTATTTCTTAAATATTTCTTCTACATTTAGTATTGGACCTTCTTAACTATTAGTTACCTACCAGCATTCGTTGACCATGTTATTGTACTGTCCATGTTTATGTTGTCATTTATTTTTGTGATAGTATGTGGTCTTTTTCGAGTGGAAGAGACTCTACTAAGCAGGTTTATTGTTTGTTTATTTCTCTTGCTGTTAGAGATCCAATTATCAAGAAGGGATAGAATCCAAAAACCAGTTTAACCCTGCCACATGTTTGTACCTGTCCCAAGCCAGATCCTTGATTTCCAACACCATATGTCATGGGTTTTTTTTTGTGCCCTACGGTTTTGGGTGAGTGGTGATTGTTTGTTTTATTGATATTGTTGACCACTGTTGTTTACACTTTCAATAGGAGTGGTGTCACCTTGAACCTCATTTGTTTATTTTGAGAATAATTATTTTTATTTAACAGTCTACTCTCTCATCAAACTAATATAAACTAGTTTATATCAGTTGACATTGTTCTTGTTTGTATCACTAACACAGGTAAGTAAATAAATCTTAGTACATAAATATATTTATGTCCAGTACATTTGTAATGATAGAAGAGATATAAATAAACCTTTTATATCTATGTACATCCACGATTTATTACCCTTATATTGAAGGTGGCCTAATTTAACATGTACATGTATGTAACTGAGGAGAATTAGTTAACATTGATTTCTTGAGTTAAGTTGACCAACAAAGTGGTTTTTTTTAGTCATGCCTGTTAGATTAAGGATGGGAAAAGACAACAAACATTAGAGTTACAAACTGTTCTAACATTACCTCCTTCTTTCGCTTTGTTAACAAACGAGCGAGTTATCCATTCGGTATAATCTCATTAGCACATGCGCCGGTGAATGTGACTGACTTTTCCATTGGCAGCATAAATAGTGTGCGACATTTTTCGCAAACGTAAATATAAATTACCGTCTTCCAATCAAAGTATACTACAGTATTTGTACTCTTAGACATATCAGAATCGAGATAAATCATGGAAGCCAGAATGTGTTTTGAGTTTTAACATGGATTGGCGGATATTAATAAATTTTATCCCTCGCTTCTGGCTTGGGATAAAATACTAATATCCGCCAATCCATGTTAAAACTCCCAACACATTCTGGCTTCCATGATTTATTTTTTAAGTAATCTATATCCATAAGAAGTTAAGATCCTAACTTTGATACTGCATGTATTGTCTTAAACAGTTCCTTTATAGAGAGTATCTAAGGGCCCGGGTGGCTCAATGAGTTGGGTAGTTGGATTACCTAACAACTCGTACAAGCTTATCACCAATACGGCGTGGGTTCGCGCCCGGCTTTGTAATTTACAAAAAAAGAGTGCACTCGACTCGCAGCCGCAAGTGATAAAGTTTACCAGTTGCTTGCCCATGGTCGGTGGTTCTCTCCGGGTACTCTGGCTTCTTCAACCAAAAAAACTGGTCGCCATGATATAGCTGAAATATTGCTGAAAGTGGAGTTAAACACCAAAAAATCAATCAATCAATCAATTATAGAGGGTATCTGATCATGGCCTGAGTTATACAACGATTGTGTATCAAGAAATCATTGGAACACCTGATAATGCAAATTATGTAAGAACTACAATCATCTTTCTAGTTATGAAAATTTAATACCAGACAACCTATTCTTTGATTTTTATATTTAAACTGTGAAAGAATAAATCCAAATTTATTCATTCTAACATCAAACATCCATTTGTCGTAAAATTAAACAATTTTATCTCAACAGAAACACCTCGCATTTCACATAAATTATTTTTTCCATTATACATGTATATATTCAAAAAATACAATTATAATATAAATGATAGAGTTGGAACATGTTCTGTATGTCATAATCACAATTCAGTCCTTTCCTCGTATGAATGACTTATCACGGGGTTTGTAACAAGAGTAACACGACAGTTCCTGTTCCACTAGTTGCACCAACTAGTGGAACAGGAACTGCCTACCTTCCGGAGCACCTGTGTTCATCTCCGGTTTTTATGGGGTTCGTTTTGCTCGATCATTTGTTTTCTGTGTAGTGTGGTGTAGATTATTAATTGTTCTTTAGGTCATTGTATTTATTACCTGTACCTTTTCGAATCACGGTTTCCGCCGATTACCCCTTTGGTTTCTTCAAACTTTTCTTTGGATTCTATATAAACATGTACCCTCATGATTTCGACGAAGAATACTAAACAAAGGAAAATGAGAAAAAATTGGAAAAAATATGATTTTTTGGCGTAAAATCGTGATTTTTTTCACACGAAATACCCCAAAAATTTTCGCGCCTCCCTCCGCTCGGCGCATTTTTTTTAAGTGCGCCCCCCTAACTTGAAATCCTGGATCCGCCCCTGATAACTGTATGTAAACTGTATGTAAAGATGATAAAAAAAAAGGGGTAACCTTTATACAAATTACAGTTATATACTGTGTACGTAGAACATTCAGTTAAATATTAGCTGATGTAGTTGTATGAAAGCATTTAATTTACAAAGACGGACACATTTTTATGTGTTAATTTGATGACAATCGGGTACATACAAATACTATGAAAGTCTTTTGTATATTAAATTGTAAGAAGTGAAGAATGTTGTTTTCTAAACTGCATTCTGATTATTTTTTTCCACTTTAAGCAAATACTGATACCAATTACTAACACAAAACCAATTAAAGCATGTTGTACATACATTTGCTCCGAACAAAATGAGGGTGAGGGTCATATTTTTTTTGAACGATTATTAAATTGTATCTATGTCAAACACATTTCAGAACTGATCTTGATATTATCTTTAAATGAATTGTTTGTAAATTTTCTGCCATTAATATATATTAAAAAGTGATAAAATGCTTGACAGTGGATAAGACGTGCTAAAACTTCATAACATTGAAATCGTTGAAAAAGTTCACCTCCAATAATTCTCTCATCTTGATAAACTATATTAACGGTCTCATAGATTTAACATCAATATTAATATTAAACATCCAAGTTAAGTGCCTATATATGTCATGCCGGTGGGATTTATAAATACATATTATTTTAGAATAGCTTGTTTGATCAATTTTCCATATCGTGTCTGAAAAATGGAGAGAGAAAAATAAAATGTATGTTTTTCAGATTTTGTTCTTTACATCTTTGTTTGATGTGGTGTGTTATTGTAATACTAGGTCGTTGTTCTTTACATCTTTGTTTGATGTGGTGTGTTATTGTAATACTAGGTCGTTGTTCTTTACATCTTTGTTTGATGTGGTGTGTTATTGTAATACTAGGTCGTTGTTCTTTACATCTTTGTTTGATGTGGTGTGTTATTGTAATACTAGGTCGTTGTTCTTTACATCTTTGTTTGATGTGGTGTGTTATTGTAATACTAGGTCGTTGTTCTTTACATCTTTGTTTGATGTGGTGTGTTATTGTAATACTAGGTCGTTGTTCTTTACATCTTTGTTTGATGTGGTGTGTTATTGTAATACTAGGTCGTTGTTCTTTACATCTTTGTTTGATGTGGTGTGTTATTGTAATACTAGGTCGTTGTTCTTTACATCTTTGTTTGATGTGGTGTGTTATTGTAATACTAGGTCGTTGTTCTTTACATCTTTGTTTGATGTGGTGTGTTATTGTAATACTAGGTCGTTGTTCTTTACATCTTTGTTTGATGTGGTGTGTTATTGTAATACTAGGTCGTTGTTCTTTACATCTTTGTTTGGTGTGGTGTGTTATTGTAATACTAGGTCGTTGTTCTTTACATCTTTGTTTGATGTGGTGTGTTATTGTAATACTATGTCGTTGTTCTTTACATCTTTGTTTGATGTGGTGTGTTATTGTAATACTAGGTCGTTGTTCTTTACATCTTTGTTTGATGTGGTGTGTTATTGTAATACTAGGTCGTTGTTCTTTACATCTTTGTTTGATGTGGTGTGTTATTGTAATACTAGGTCGTTGCTCTTTACATCTTTGTTTGATGTGGTGTGTTATTGTAATACTATGTCGTTGTTCTTTACATCTTTGTTTGATGTGGTGTGTTATTGTAATACTAGGTCGTTGTTCTTTACATCTTTGTTTGATGTGGTGTGTTATTGTAATACTAGGTCGTTGTTCTTTACATCTTTGTTTGATGTGGTGTGTTATTGTAATACTAGGTCGTTGTTCTTTACATCTTTGTTTGATGTGGTGTGTTATTGTAATACTAGGTCGTTGTTCTTTACATCTTTGTTTGATGTGGTGTGTTATTGTAATACTAGGTCGTTGTTCTTTACATCTTTGTTTGATGTGGTGTGTTATTGTAATACTAGGTCGTTGTTCTTTACATCTTTGTTTGATGTGGTGTGTTATTGTAATACTAGGTCGTTGTTCTTTACATCTTTGTTTGATGTGGTGTGTTATTGTAATACTAGGTCGTTGTTCTTTACATCTTTGTTTGATGTGGTGTGTTATTGTAATACTAGGTCGTTGTTCTTTACATCTTTGTTTGATGTGGTGTGTTATTGTAATACTAGGTCGTTGTTCTTTACATCTTTGTTTGGTGTGGTGTGTTATTGTAATACTAGGTCGTTGTTCTTTACATCTTTGTTTGATGTGGTGTGTTATTGTAATACTATGTCGTTGTTCTTTACATCTTTGTTTGATGTGGTGTGTTATTGTAATACTAGGTCGTTGTTCTTTACATCTTTGTTTGATGTGGTGTGTTATTGTAATACTAGGTCGTTGTTCTTTACATCTTTGTTTGATGTGGTGTGTTATTGTAATACTAGGTCGTTGCTCTTTACATCTTTGTTTGATGTGGTGTGTTATTGTAATACTATGTCGTTGTTCTTTACATCTTTGTTTGATGTGGTGTGTTATTGTAATACTAGGTCGTTGTTCTTTACATCTTTGTTTGATGTGGTGTGTTATTGTAATACTAGGTCGTTGTTCTTTACATCTTTGTTTGATGTGGTGTGTTATTGTAATACTAGGTCGTTGTTCTTTACATCTTTGTTTGATGTGGTGTGTTATTGTAATACTAGGTCGTTGTTCTTTACATCTTTGTTTGATGTGGTGTGTTATTGTAATACTAGGTCGTTGTTCTTTACATCTTTGTTTGATGTGGTGTGTTATTGTAATACTAGGTCGTTGTTCTTTACATCTTTGTTTGATGTGGTGTGTTATTGTAATACTAGGTCGTTGTTCTTTACATCTTTGTTTGATGTGGTGTGTTATTGTAATACTAGGTCGTTGTTCTTTACATCTTTGTTTGATGTGGTGTGTTATTGTAATACTAGGTCGTTGTTCTTTACATCTTTGTTTGATGTGGTGTGTTATTGTAATACTAGGTCGTTGTTCTTTACATCTTTGTTTGATGTGGTGTGTTATTGTAATACTAGGTCGTTGTTCTTTACATCTTTGTTTGATGTGGTGTGTTATTGTAATACTAGGTCGTTGTTCTTTACATCTTTGTTTGATGTGGTGTGTTATTGTAATACTAGGTCGTTGTTCTTTACATCTTTGTTTGATGTGGTGTGTTATTGTAATACTAGGTCGTTGTTCTTTACATCTTTGTTTGATGTGGTGTGTTATTGTAATACTAGGTCGTTGTTCTTTACATCTTTGTTTGGTGTGGTGTGTTATTGTAATACTAGGTCGTTGTTCTTTACATCTTTGTTTGGTGTGGTGTGTTATTGTAATACTAGGTCGTTGTTCTTTACATCTTTGTTTGATGTGGTGTGTTATTGTAATACTAGGTCGTTGTTCTTTACATCTTTGTTTGATGTGGTGTGTTATTGTAATACTAGGTCGTTGTTCTTTACATCTTTGTTTGATGTGGTGTGTTATTGTAATACTAGGTCGTTGTTCTTTACATCTTTGTTTGATGTGGTGTGTTATTGTAATACTATGTCGTTGTTCTTTACATCTTTGTTTGATGTGGTGTGTTATTGTAATACTAGGTCGTTGTTCTTTACATCTTTGTTTGATGTGGTGTGTTATTGTAATACTATGTCGTTGTTCTTTACATCTTTGTTTGATGTGGTGTGTTATTGTAATACTAGGTCGTTGTTCTTTACATCTTTGTTTGGTGTGGTGTGTTATTGTAATACTAGGTCGTTGTTCTTTACATCTTTGTTTGATGTGGTGTGTTATTGTAATACTAGGTCGTTGTTCTTTACATCTTTGTTTGATGTGGTGTGTTATTGTAATACTAGGTCGTTGTTCTTTACATCTTTGTTTGATGTGGTGTGTTATTGTAATACTAGGTCGTTGTTCTTTACATCTTTGTTTGATGTGGTGTGTTATTGTAATACTATGTCGTTGTTCTTTACATCTTTGTTTGATGTGGTGTGTTATTGTAATACTAGGTCGTTGTTCTTTACATCTTTGTTTGATGTGGTGTGTTATTGTAATACTAGGTCGTTGTTCTTTACATCTTTGTTTGATGTGGTGTGTTATTGTAATACTAAGTCGTTGTTCTTTACATCTTTGTTTGATGTGGTGTGTTATTGTAATACTAGGTCGTTGTTCTTTACATCTTTGTTTGATGTGGTGTGTTATTGTAATACTAGGTCGTTGTTCTTTACATCTTTGTTTGATGTGGTGTGTTATTGTAATACTAGGTCGTTGTTCTTTACATCTTTGTTTGATGTGGTGTGTTATTGTAATACTAAGTCGTTGTTCTTTACATCTTTGTTTGATGTGGTGTGTTATTGTAATACTAGGTCGTTGTTCTTTACATCTTTGTTTGATGTGGTGTGTTATTGTAATACTAGGTCGTTGTTCTTTACATCTTTGTTTGATGTGGTGTGTTATTGTAATACTAGGTCGTTGTTCTTTACATCTTTGTTTGATGTGGTGTGTTATTGTAATACTAGGTCGTTGCTCTTTACATCTTTGTTTGATGTGGTGTGTTATTGTAATACTAGGTCGTTGTTCTTTACATCTTTGTTTGAGGTGGTGTGTTATTGTAATACTAGGTCGTTGTTCTTTACATCTTTGTTTGATGTGGTGTGTTATTGTAATACTAGGTCGTTGTTCTTTACATCTTTGTTTGATGTGGTGTGTTATTGTAATACTAGGTCGTTGTTCTTTACATCTTTGTTTGATGTGGTGTGTTATTGTAGTACTAGGTCGTTGTTCTTTACATCTTTGTTTGATGTGGTGTGTTATTGTAATACTAGGTCGTTGTTCTTTACATCTTTGTTTGATGTGGTGTGTTATTGTAATACTAGGTCGTTGTTCTTTACATCTTTGTTTGATGTGGTGTGTTATTGTAATACTAGGTCGTTGTTCTTTACATCTTTGTTTGATGTGGTGTGTTATTGTAATACTAGGTCGTTGTTCTTTACATCTTTGTTTGATGTGGTGTGTTATTGTAATACTAGGTCGTTGTTCTTTACATCTTTGTTTGATGTGGTGTGTTATTGTAATACTAGGTCGTTGTTCTTTACATCTTTGTTTGATGTGGTGTGTTATTGTAATACTAGGTCGTTGTTCTTTACATCTTTGTTTGATGTGGTGTGTTATTGTAATACTATGTCGTTGTTTTTTACATCTTTGTTTGATGTGGTGTGTTATTGTAATACTAGGTCGTTGTTCTTTACATCTTTGTTTGATGTGGTGTGTTATTGTAGTATTAGGTCGTTGTTCTTTACATCTTTGTTTGATGTGGTGTGTTATTGTAATACTAGGTCGTTGTTCTTTACATCTTTGTTTGGTGTGGTGTGTTATTGTAATACTAGGTCGTTGTTCTTTACATCTTTGTTTGATGTGGTGTGTTATTGTAATACTAGGTCGTTGTTCTTTACATCTTTGTTTGATGTGGTGTG
Organism: Bathymodiolus brooksi; assembly: GCA_963680875.1. NCBI lineage: Eukaryota > Metazoa > Mollusca > Bivalvia > Mytilida > Modiolidae > Bathymodiolus > Bathymodiolus brooksi. The sequence continues at coordinate 7,379,556 of OY804579.1, read as the reverse complement.
TTATTGTAATACTAGGTCGTTGTTCTTTACATCTTTGTTTGATGTGGTGTGTTATTGTAATACTATGTCGTTGTTCTTTACATCTTTGTTTGATGTGGTGTGTTATTGTAGTACTAGGTCGTTGTTCTTTACATCTTTGTTTGGTGTGGTGTGTTATTGTAATACTAGGTCGTTGTTCTTTACATCTTTGTTTGATGTGGTGTGTTATTGTAATACTAGGTCGTTGTTCTTTACATCTTTGTTTGATGTGGTGTGTTATTGTAATACTAGGTCGTTGTTCTTTACATCTTTGTTTGATGTGGTGTGTTATTGTAATACTAGGTCGTTGTTCTTTACATCTTTGTTTGATGTGGTGTGTTATTGTAATACTAGGTCGTTGTTCTTTACATCTTTGTTTGATGTGGTGTGTTATTGTAATACTAGGTCGTTGTTCTTTACATCGTTGTTTGGTGTGGTGTGTTATTGTAATACTAGGTCGTTGTTCTTTACATCTTTGTTTGATGTGGTGTGTTATTGTAATACTAGGTCGTTGTTCTTTACATCTTTGTTTGGTGTGGTGTGTTATTGTAATACTAGGTCGTTGTTCTTTACATCTTTGTTTGATGTGGTGTGTTATTGTAATACTAGGTCGTTGTTCTTTACATCTTTGTTTGATGTGGTGTGTTATTGTAATACTAGGTCGTTGTTCTTTACATCTTTGTTTGATGTGGTGTGTTATTGTAATACTAGGTCGTTGTTCTTTACATCTTTGTTTGGTGTGGTGTGTTATTGTAATACTAGGTCGTTGTTCTTTACATCTTTGTTTGATGTGGTGTGTTATTGTAATACTAGGTCGTTGTTCTTTACATCTTTGTTTGATGTGGTGTGTTATTGTAATACTAGGTCGTTGTTCTTTACATCTTTGTTTGATGTGGTGTGTTATTGTAATACTAGGTCGCTGTTCTTTACATCTTTGTTTGATGTGGTGTGTTATTGTAATACTAGGTCGTTGTTCTTTACATCTTTGTTTGGTGTGGTGTGTTATTGTAATACTAGGTCGTTGTTCTTTACATCTTTGTTTGATGTGGTGTGTTATTGTAATACTAGGTCGTTGTTCTTTACATCGTTGTTTGGTGTGGTGTGTTATTGTAATACTAGGTCGTTGTTCTTTACATCTTTGTTTGATGTGGTGTGTTATTGTAATACTAGGTCGTTGTTCTTTACATCTTTGTTTGATGTGGTGTGTTATTGTAATACTAGGTCGTTGTTCTTTACATCTTTGTTTGATGTGGTGTGTTATTGTAATACTAGGTCGTTGTTCTTTACATCTTTGTTTGATGTGGTGTGTTATTGTAATACTAGGTCGTTGTTCTTTACATCTTTGTTTGATGTGGTGTGTTATTGTAATACTAGGTCGTTGTTCTTTACATCTTTGTTTGATGTGGTGTGTTATTGTAATACTAGGTCGTTGTTCTTTACATCTTTGTTTGATGTGGTGTGTTATTGTAGTACTAGGTCGTTGTTCTTTACATCTTTGTTTGATGTGGTGTGTTATTGTAATACTAGGTCGTTGTTCTTTACATCTTTGTTTGATGTGGTGTGTTATTGTAATACTAGGTCGTTGTTCTTTACATCTTTGTTTGATGTGGTGTGTTATTGTAATACTAGGTCGTTGTTCTTTACATCTTTGTTTGATGTGGTGTGTTATTGTAATACTAGGTCGTTGTTCTTTACATCTTTGTTTGGTGTGGTGTGTTATTGTAATACTAGGTCGTTGTTCTTTACATCTTTGTTTGATGTGGTGTGTTATTGTAATACTAGGTCGTTGTTCTTTACATCTTTGTTTGATGTGGTGTGTTATTGTAATACTAGGTCGTTGTTCTTTACATCTTTGTTTGATGTGGTGTGTTATTGTAATACTAGGTCGTTGTTCTTTACATCTTTGTTTGATGTGGTGTGTTATTGTAATACTAGGTCGTTGTTCTTTACATCTTTGTTTGGTGTGGTGTGTTATTGTAATACTAGGTCGTTGTTCTTTACATCTTTGTTTGATGTGGTGTGTTATTGTAATACTAGGTCGTTGTTCTTTACATCTTTGTTTGGTGTGGTGTGTTATTGTAATACTAGGTCGTTGTTCTTTACATCTTTGTTTGATGTGGTGTGTTATTGTAATACTAGGTCGTTGTTCTTTACATCTTTGTTTGATGTGGTGTGTTATTGTAGTACTAGGTCGTTGTTCTTTACATCTTTGTTTGATGTGGTGTGTTATTGTAATACTAGGTCGTTGTTCTTTACATCTTTGTTTGGTGTGGTGTGTTATTGTAATACTAGGTCGTTGTTCTTTACATCTTTGTTTGATGTGGTGTGTTATTGTAATACTAGGTCGTTGTTCTTTACATCTTTGTTTGATGTGGTGTGTTATTGTAATACTAGGTCGTTGTTCTTTACATCTTTGTTTGATGTGGTGTGTTATTGTAATACTAGGTCGTTGTTCTTTACATCTTTGTTTGATGTGGTGTGTTATTGTAATACTAGGTCGTTGTTCTTTACAGCTTTGTTTGATGTGGTGTGTTATTGTAATACTAGGTCGTTGTTCTTTACAGCTTTGTTTGATGTGGTGTGTTATTGTAATACTAGGTCGTTGTTCTTTACATCTTTGTTTGATGTGGTGTGTTATTGTAATACTAGGTCGTTGTTCTTTACATCTTTGTTTGATGTGGTGTGTTATTGTAATACTAGGTCGTTGTTCTTTACATCTTTGTTTGATGTGGTGTGTTATTGTAATACTAGGTCGTTGTTCTTTACATCTTTGTTTGATGTGGTGTGTTATTGTAATACTAGGTCGTTGTTCTTTACATCTTTGTTTGATGTGGTGTGTTATTGTAATACTAGGTCGTTGTTCTTTACATCTTTGTTTGATGTGGTGTGTTATTGTAATACTAGGTCGTTGTTCTTTACATCTTTGTTTGATGTGGTGTGTTATTGTAATATTAGGTCGTTGTTCTTTACATCTTTGTTTGATGTGGTGTGTTATTGTAATACTAGGTCGTTGTTCTTTACATCTTTGTTTGATGTGGTGTGTTATTGTAATACTAGGTCGTTGTTCTTTACATCTTTGTTTGATGTGGTGTGTTATTGTAATACTAGGTCGTTGTTCTTTACATCTTTGTTTGATGTGGTGTGTTATTGTAATACTAGGTCGTTGTATTTTATGTCATATTGATTTACAGGGCCGTCGTGGTCGTGATCGTATGGTTGTTGGATATACAAATATCTGTACAATCGGTGCCTCTCACCACTAAAGGTTTGAGTTCGAACCCCGTTCATGGCGAGGTGTACTCGATACAACATTATGTGATAACATTTGTCAGTGACTTGCGACAGGTCGGTGGTATTCTCCAAGTTTCCTCCACCAATAAAACTGACCGCCACGATATAACTGAAATGTTGTTGAAAGTGGCATTAAACACCAAAACCCAAACCTAAAACCCCTACATTATCATTTGTCTGACATCAGTTATTAAAATTATCCTTTGGACTTTATGAATGTTTGTTGTAACATGCACACGATTTACAAAGCAACATTTGTTTTCTTCTTTTATTTACAAATTATTACAAAAACTAAATATTAATATCTAAAGTTTGTATATCTTGTATATCAACATAATATAATAAAATGATATATTTCCATATCTGTACTATGTAATTAGGGTGTTGATCCACTACAAAGCAGACATCATACTCATCTCATTAAAAAAACTCGTTCTGTCATGATATAGACTTGGCATTAAACGACAATCACTCGCTCACTCACAACAGGCAGACGTATGGAATCCACATCTACATTGGTCCACAAGATTAGTATTCATACTTTATAACAGATGGAGAGCCAGATTTAATTGCGAGGAGGGGCTTCGATGGCTAAGGTTTTTGAATTATAATCACAAGACACTAAGGTGGGTTACAGACTCGTTACTTAGAAGTAGTCAGATTAAACCAACCATACATTTAAATACAAACATTAAATTTACCAACATTAGTAATAAAAACGTAGATATCTAATTGGGTGTGCACGGCGCGTTACTAGAATAATCTTCACCAAATAAGCTCAGGGGTCAAAAGGTTGGAAAGTCAAATCATTTTAAAGTATTTTGGAACAAGAAACCAGAGGATATAACAGGATAGCTAAAACCCGCCAAAGTTCCCTATGCCTACCTCATCAAATGACCATTAATGTTGATAACTTCGTCAGTCAGGTGCTCGACTATAAACAATTAAAATACCTAAATATTATAGAGTAGAATATATATATATTATTTATAAAATACCACTTTACAACGGAGGCGCCGATCTCCAGAGTATATAAGCGACGGTGCGTCTAACATAATTTAAGAACAGTTGTGAGCACAATGCTATGTAAAACATAAGGGAAGCGCTAACACATTACAACTTGAAAAAAAAACCTAGCTAAGACTATAATTATATGCCCGAACTTTACAACACTTTCTAGAGATTGAAAAATAATATTTGTAAATTTCTGTCTGTATATTAACCCGACTAGAGTCACCTAGAGTTCTGAAAACCTAACACGGCGCTACAGCAAAAGGCATCTCGCCTGAACACTCGTAACATGGCGCTACAGCTAAAGGCATCTCACCTGAACACTCGTAACATGGCGCTACAGCTAAAGGCATCTCGCCTGAACACTCGTAACATGGCGCTACAGCTAAAGGCATCTCGCCTGAACACTCGTAACATGGCGCTACAGCTAAAGGCATCTCGCCTGAACACTCGTAACATGGCGCTACAGCTAAAGGCATATCACCTGAACACTCGTAACATGGCGCTACAGCTAAAGGCATCTCACCTGAACACTCGTAACATGGCGCTACAGCTAAAGGCATATCACCTGAACACTCGTAACATGGCGCTACAGCTAAAGGCATCTCACCTGAACACTCATAACATGGCGCTACAGCTAAAGGCATCTGGCCTGAACACTTATTGCTCCAAATAAAAAAAAGTTTATTTCTATGTCAATGATGGGATTATGCTAAAAATAAAAACGTGCATCGGTGATAAAGAAAAGCAATGAATATATACATGACCCTTAAAGGATATAAACAAAAATCACGAAGTTATTCAATCTTATACCACACATGTTAGACAATTCGAACAGTCTTTAAATCTTGAAGCATACTTTAACATTATTGATAAAGAGCTTTGTTTAATCTTTGCAGAAGAAACCTAGTTGTTTGTATTTTTTCCAATACCAATGAACTATCACCTCTCTCAATTTTAATTTACCATACATAGAAATTTATGAAAAATGAGTTGAAGGGGTGACAACGAACACAATAGAAACTGGTTTGATAAAACAAAGCCTAAATACTATATATTTTAAAAGACGATTTAGATATATATTATAAGACTTAGTAAAGGTTTGGGTTTAGGTTGATGGTGTTTAACGCCACTTTCAACAATATTTCAGTTATATTGTGGTGGTCAGTTTTATTGGTGAGGGAAACCGGTGTACCAGGAGAAAACCACCGACCCGTCGGCGGTCGGTCTTATTGGTGAGGGAAACCGGAGTACAGGAGAAAACCACCGACCCGTCGGCGGTCGGTCTTATTGGTGAGGGAAACCGGAGTACCAGGAGAAAACCACCGACCCGTCGGCGGTCAGTCTTATTGGTGAGGGAAACCGGAGTACCAGGAGAAAACCACCGACCCGTCGCAAATCACTGATAAACTTTATCACATAATGTTGTATTGAGTACATCTATAACGGGGTTAGAACTCACAACTTTAATGGTGATATGCAATGATTGCATAGGTAGTTGTAAATCCAACTACCATACGATCACGACGGTCCTTAGACTTATTAAAATGTACACATAATCTACATAACATTAATAACTAACTTTGATTCATCATTTTGCAAACTGAAACAACAAATAACTTTCCAACAATAACTTATTATAAAATGCTATATTACACTTTATATGATGACTATTGTGTATAATACTATTTTACAACACATATTATAAATAAAAAAAATGAAAAAAATGTAAAACAACCATTCGAGGCATCAGGACACACAAATCACAATGTGGTTTAAAGGGAAACTTCCCGATTTTTTACATGTTAGCTAAATATCTTCCTGGTGATATAAAATACATATTCACAAAGTTTTATCACATATTTCCACAAATAACGAAGCAAATCGCAAATTTGTAATTTTAATTTGTTCATGGGTTGTGACGCTTGAGCCCGATAATTGCATTGTACGTGCAGTAGAACACAGATCTTCAACAATAAAACTGACAATAACATCCTTTATATAAAGTTATATGTAACATTCATAATCATTTAGCTATCTTTAAAATAACATAAACAAAATATATTGAATATTATTCTTTACACACACATATATATATATATAGAAATACAATAGATGGTTAACATTTTAAATTACCCGGATAGATGCCGAGGCATAAAGTATAAAGTATAAAGTATAAAAGTTTTATTTAAAGTCGGAGTTTTTACAAACATATAACATAAGCTCTGTAGAGCTTTTTACCGACATAGATAGGCTACTTCTTAGATAGAATTAAATACATTTCAAATGTAAAGCCCGTTTCATTAGCCGGCAGTAAATCAAATACATGTGTTCATATTCAAATTTGTAGCTAATACTGACAAAGTTCTACGAAAAATCGTCTTTTCATTGGCCAACGTGTTCGATTTGCGACACGTGTAGAAACTTTGGATTTAACGATAAATTAACTAGATGTAGGCGAACATGAAAGAAAATATATTTGAAACTCGAGTAACAATAAAATGTGAAGGAACAGCGTTTATATGCCACCAGTCATGCAATGACGAAAATAACTGGTTAATTAAAAATGACTTCTAGACCACCCTTGGCCAATCGTAACTACTCGGCCATTCTCGCTACCCTGCAAATAACCTCGTACGTACGTACATAGTAGAAATTCTTCTTAAATTGTTTGCCGGAAGTTAAGTTAAGTTAAGCCGCACAAAAATATAGTCCACGAAAATCCAATATGGAAGACATACTAAGTAAAATCTAATCATGCAAAACTAATTAAAACTTTAATTGAAATATAGAAAATTGCTTAAAATATAACTTTATCAAACTTTCATGTAACTGACATGTGAAAAGTAGTGCGATTTATACGCCTAATGCATACGAGGTTATTTGCAGGGTAGCGAGAATGGCCGAGTAGTTACGATTGCACCCTTGGCTTCATTCACAAACGATCTGGTTCCCCTTACTGGTACCAGACTTACAATATAGTAAGAGTAAACAAAAGAGAGACAAATTCAAAAACAGTATAACTGATTGGACAGTTATAATTAAAAAAAACTCAAAATATCTTAAAACTAATGACTCCTTCAATGGTCAACACATAGCAATGTAAGATCACAGGCGTTCGTGGCACGGACTTACCACCCCCCTTTTTTCTAACTTTCTGTTTACAAATTTATTTCCAATAACATTTCTACATTTCTTTATTATTTCATCTCTTTTTCCTTATTTTAACTTGTTCGTGTCAATATTCATACAATCTTATGTTAACATCAAATTGCATGTGGATTATTAGTATGATTTATATCGGGTCGACACATGCAATTTGATGTTAACATAAGATTGTATGAATATTGACACGAACAAGTTAAAATAAGGAAAAAGAGATGAAATAATAAAGAAATACAGAAATTTGATAGAAAATAAATTTGTAAACAGAAAGTTAGAAAAAAAAGGGGGGTGGTGAGTCCGTGCCACGAGCGCCTGTGTGCAAGATGCTCTCATGAAACCTTAAGACCATCTGGCACACCTCTACCTTTGCAGCTTGACCTATATAACACAGATAACATATATGTTGTATACTGTTCAGTATTTCAGATTTAAAAATAGTATTACTTACACACATGTAAATAAAACTCAATCAACTGTGTCTGGTAGGTAATGTGTAGTCATTTTTAAATGTTTATTTATATTGCTTTAGTGTTTCTTTACGTGTAATGCACCTTTAACATTGTAAGTCTTCCTAAAGAATGCATCTGTAATATTTTGTGGTAAATAAGTTAAGATGGTAGCTCTAACATATGTAAGCCAGTGAGGGACATATCTACATCTAGGGTTTTCTGCAGTCACTGCCTCAACCATTTGATCCACGACCTCCTCTACGTTACTTCTGGCACGCTTCATTTGGCTTGTTATCGTCTCTAAGAAAGACTCAAAATATTCTTCGCCATACACATCTTTTATTTCTGATGGAGTTTCTGCCCATGATTTCCTGTTTTGAGTTATAAGATATTCTTCGGAAGCGATCGGAGTTCTACAATAGTATATAAATAATTTGTACATGTATGTGTATTTACTTACCTATTACTATCAGTGGCCATTCATGTCATTGGCGCGACGGGTGCCACTGGTGGAGCAGGAACTGCATACCCTTCCAGAGCACATGAGTTCACCCCCGGTTTTTAGTGGGGTTCGTGTCTCTCGATCTTTAGTTTTATATGTATGTTTTGTAGATCGTTGTTTGTTCTTTTGTACTTTTTCTTTTGGCCATTGTGTTGTCTGTTCTTCCTCGATATACGGATTCTGATTGCCCCTTTGGTATCTTCAAACTCTTCTTGAATTATATAATTATGACAAATTACGCTTCAATTTACGCATAAATAATTAATACGAATTGCTTACATTAACGCGTAAATTAAATCCACACGTGTATTTAACCCCGGGTCATATTATAATTCACGCATAATCTTCAATAATTGACACATAATTTGTCATAATCCATGCGTAGTGTACGCGTAAATGTAGACAATTCACGTGAGAATTTGAATAATTGACGCGTGACGGGGCAATTTAGCCGAAGTATATCGAGTCAATGACATGAATGTCCACTCAAAAGAACACAAAATATAAACATGCGGTTTTTAACGTGTACAAATTTGACATCAGGTTCACTTTTTTTTAATATATTTTCCAATCCGTCCAATTAAATATCGACTTCATCCAAAATGATTAATGCAAAAGTGTACAATTAAATTAACCTTTGTGGTGTTAAGGTAAGTCGATACCGAATACCATGTCTTGCAATCTTCCTGATTTTTATTGTTGGCACTAAAGTGCATCTTGACAAGATACATGGAAATGACAATTTTAAAATGGGTGCCACAATGCTTGTTTGTGAGCTATATTTTCAGAATAATGTCTCTAGGTTGGACAACAGTCTGTTACTTCAGGTCGACATCTATTAGTCATGATATAGCCTCATATTGTTCTGTTTGCTTTTTAATAATATTCATAAACTAAATTGATTGATCAATAGAATATAAATGTTTTATACAGATAGTCAATGAGCGTTTATTTTTCACTAACCGTCGGACCAAAGATTGTCAGTCTAATGATTGTCGAACTGGTGACTGTCGGGCCAATGATCGTTGGACTAATCATTGTCGGTCTGATGACTACCGGGTCAATGACTGTCGGGCCAGTGAGGCAACCCTTAAGAAACTAAACTCATGGTGATCTAAGGGTTTATGGGTTCAGATGTCGTCATTCCAAACACTTGAGTGGGTTTATGTGTTCAGAAGTCGTCATTCCAAAAACTTGAGGAAAGTTCTATGTAGCCTCGATTTGATTCTAACTTACTTGTATAATCCTGGCTCTACAGTTATTACACGAACTCCAAACTTTGCCATCTCTTGTCTCAGACCATCGGAGAATGCTATACATGCCTTTTTAGACATGGAATATGCAGCAAATGCTGGAACAGTGAATCTGCCTATAAAACGAGTAAAACATCAGAGAATGTTGTGCATTCTTATACTTGATATTGAGACAACGTACTAAACAGAACAACTATTTATGAATAAATATGAACTATGGAAGCCGAAAGCGGACATTTCGCGTCTTCAGTTACAATACAACATATTACGTTTTGTAGGTTACACTAATTACACTGGGGACCATCGTGTTCGTATGGTCGTTTCTAACTACCTATGCAATCAGGGCCTATCACCACTAACGTTGTGAGTTCGAATCCCACTCAGGCGACGTGTAATCGATACAGCAATAAAACTGACCACCACGATATAACTGAAATATTATTGAAAGTGGCGTTAAACACCACAACCCTAACCAATAATTACACTAGCCAGGAGGTGGGACTTTCGTATAAATAATCTTTATAAATTTATATAGTTTTTCTAATACAATTACATTACATTGACAATAGTGTGTAGACAGAATTATGAATTGTTTTGATTAGATTTAAAGAGACATTGATTGTTTAAACTGAATTAATGTAAAGGTATATACCAAATCAATTAATATATCACTCTGTTCCTCACATTGAACAAATAGAATCGTCCGCTTATTGATCTCTGATGTAAAAGGAGGCGTCATATATGTTACAATGTAGTTACACAAATTTAGGTAATACATTCCCATTGGAGAAATAAGTAGATTTATCCCCTCAATAATATATTGCGTTTATTGATTTTATCCAATAATGTATGAATAATCACGGCCGTAAGTTTGTTTTAATCTCTGTATTGGGACTCAATGAAACCTTGAGTATTCGTAAACAAGATATTTTATCTACTATAACTAAAAGTTTGAATTGCATGGATTCTGTTCAATCAACATTACATCACTCACAAGCACATCGGACAAAAAAAACGTTGTAAATAAATAGGTTACATCTGTTTTTGATGTTAATTCTAACACAATCTATTTTTATATATTTCTTCCTATTCAAAATCTAATATTAGAGGCATGTTGTTGTTTTTTTTCCAAATTTATTCTGAGAGTGATGCAGTAACAAATGAATGAATAAACAAATGAACCTATCATGGCGAATAATCTGATATACAAAAAATTATTATTGAAACAATTATATATAAAAAAAAAATACTTATTGGAATTTTGATAGGTTGGTTTATGGTGTTTTACGCCACTTTCAACAATATTTCGGCTATATCGTGGCGGTCAGTTTTATTGGTGGAGGAAACCGGAGTACCCGGAGAAAACCACCGACCTGTCGCAAGTCAGTGACAAACTTTATCACTTAATGTTGTATCCGAGTACACCTCGCCCTGAACGGGGTTAGAACTCACAACTTTAATGGCGATAGGCACTGATTGTACATGTAGTTGTAAATCCAACTACCATACGATCACGATCACGAAGGCCACCGGGATTTTTCCATAAAAGGTTGACTTCTTAATTGTTGTGTAACACCTGTATTCGTGAACAGTAGACAATTGTCTATTATTTTCTCCACATCCTAAAACTTATTATTTTCAGCGTGTATTATATATTTAAATGTGTACTAATACCGTTGAAGGTACAATGATGTTTTTGTTACTTCTTCTTAATCATCACAAAGTTTTTCTGCCTAAATACTATCTTTTACCGCAATTTTTATTGTCGAGTATATACTGACCATCATTAGAAACGCATCACTTTCTTTTTTAAATATTAATTTTAATGAGTAATTTGACAACATATATAAATACGTCAAATAATAACAACAATAAACACTCTAACAGATGAGAACAAGTTTGAAACACAGTTTCTTTTTTGGGACGTCACTTTATGGTTGAAACACAGATACCCTCGATTTCAAAATTCAGTACTTCGTATGTTCACCTCTTGCGGTGATACAGGCAACACAAAGGCGACGCATTGAAAGAATAATGTTTTGAATAACTCTCTGGGGCATATTGTTCCACTCCTCTAATAATGCCCGACGTAAGGTGGCCCCAGTAGTCGGCTTGACGGGGCGGTTATCTACACGTCTTCCTAATGCATCCCAAACATGCTTTATTGGTGCCATATCCGGTGATAGTGATGGCCAGTGCATACAGTTGACATTATGTGCTTGCAAAAAGTTCATTGAGACCCTTGCTGTGTGTGGACGCGCGTTATCTTGCTGGAAGATCCTTAAATCTTGATGGGCTTGAAACATTGGGACAACATAAGGAGCCAGGATTTCATCTCTATAGCGTTGTCCGGTAAGAGATCGGTCACAGAAGTGAAGTGGAGACTTGTAACGGAATGATACAGCTGCCCAAATCATAACATTTGCGCCATCCCATCGGTCTACCTCATTAATGCAGCAAGCGGCAAGTCTTTCATGTTGACGTCTCCAAACCATTATTCGACCGTCTGCATTCGAAATACAGAAACGGGATTCGTCCGAAAACAACACTTCCTGCCATCTTTGCCTTGTCCATTGCAAATGGGTTCTAGCCCATGCTAAGCATTGTTGGCGATGTCGCGGTGTAAGCAGTGGTCCTCTGAATGGTCGTCTTGCACGTAGGCCATTTTAACGCAGTCTGCGACGCACTGTTGCTGAGCTGATCCGGGGATTGTGTCTTCCTGGAGTTTCCCGTGTTGGTCGGTTGTTACTCTTGGTTGTCCTGGCTGAGGACGATCGGACATATTGTTCGTGGTTTGAAACATCTGTCTGAGGCGTACAACAGTACTTTGATGGCAATTGAATAGTCGAGCAACTTCTCTGGTTGATATGCCTGCTCTCAACATACCTAAAGCTTGGTTGCGATCATTATTACTCAGACGTGGCATTTTTGAAACCCAATAAAAACTTTACCATAGCAAACAGTGCTGATATCTGATTATCCTTTCCACAGGTGGACACAGTTCTTTCAAAAAGTGAGTTTAAAAAATTCATATCGCCCGTTCACGATTTGCACGTGCAAGAAATACTGTTTTTAAAATTCAATAGATATCTGTTTCAGGTGATAAGACACATCAGAAAATTTACCTGTATGTTTTTAAGGAGGACATTATTAACAATTACATTTAATCAAGCATTAATTTTTTTTTTAATTTTAGCCAAAAAAATAATATTTTCTAGTGATGCGTTTCTAATGATCAGAGGCGGATTTAGATGGGGGCGTGCGGGGCGTGCGCCCCCCCCCCCCCCCCCCCCCCTAAAATTGGCAAAGCATATGTTATACAACGTTAATTAAGCAGTTCAACAAACAACTTTTTCATGAAAGGTTAACTCGTGACCTGCAAGTCAAAATGAATAGTAATGAGGAGTAAATTTGGGATATCATTCTAAAAAGCTCTACCCATTTATAAATGATCAGTATACTGTCCGTCCGGATGAAGCTTTTCGTTTCGCCGTTGGTTCATTCATTGAAAACGTACGATTCGTTCTTGTTTATAGACAAACAAAGGCGAATATGTTAACATTAATGCTGCATGAAACTATTCTGATCATCTAATTTTACTTAACGTTAGCTTATCAGAAATCAACAACAAGTTCATGCGTTGACAATTTCCGCTATTGTTTGTCTATAAACAAGAACGGTCGAATCATACGTTTTCAATGAATGAATCAAACGACGAAAAGAAAAGCTCCATCCTGACGCGCAGTATTAACTAGAACCACCCGAAAGGACAAGCACCGAAAGTACAGACCAATTAGTGAAATGAGGAATGCGTTAAAACTAGACTAATAGTTCTTTGAAGGGGTAAAATATCGTGATCGACCAGTCATGAGTTGAACAATTCGCATCACGGTTGTTAAAGAAAAGTTTTACTTTAGGTTCTTATAATCTGACAAAAACATACTGTTAACAATTATCCGACAAAATTAAGACTCAAAGTCAAAGTTTTTTTGGTCTGATAAAAATGGTGTGGTTGGTTCAAAATTGTTCAAATAAATGTCTGTAATTCCTCAAAAGCCCCAGAGCTTCCGGGGGGCTTCGCCATCTGGGCCCCCTACCAGGGCTCTGCATTGGACCCGCTGGGGACGCGGTCCCCAGACCCCTCGCCTACTCACGCCCCCCCCCCCCTAACCACACATCCTGGATCCGCCCCTGATGATGGTCATAAAAAGTTACATATAAAGCACCAAAAGCATTTGAAACATAGTACCTCATCGGTGGTGTAATGGTAATGGAGAACAGTGGATCATGGGTTCGAGCCCCAGTCGGGTCAAAAACAAATACCATCAAACTGGTATATGTTGCTGCTCTGCTAAGTACGCATCATTAACTAGTAGTACACTGGTTGTCTCGGAGTCAGGATTGTGTCCGGGTGGACTACTCTATGTTTCAGTGCTAGCACTATAAAATACAACTAAGTGTGTAAATCTAGTACAAAGTGAACATCATGTCATTGAAATGTCACTTGTCCCTGTCAAGATATAGCTGTAAAATTGCTCATTTGGCGATAAACAACAATTACTCATTCAAGCATAGTAAATATTTATACCTGCTAAACTAGCAACATTGATAACTCGGCCTCCCCCTTCTCTGAGCAAAGGTAAGCATGCCTTAGTTACCCTGACAACACCGAGAACATTAACATCGAGTATTTGCTGAAACTGTTCTACTGAGCACCATTCTATTTCCTGGAAAGCAGCTATTCCAGCGTTGTTGACAACAGCCCATACAACTGAAAAATAAACTTGTCACTGAAATAATAATTTAAACTAGAGGCTCACCTGAGCCTGTATCACTCGTTGGGTGTTCGTACTCGATAAATCAAGTCTAGATTTTGAAGAAAATATGTTTTTATTAATTTTCACAAAAGGTCCTATGCTAAAATTCTAATCAATTAAAACAGGACTTAAAATAAAAATTAAAAACTTTGGGCATTGGTCCGAACCGGAGGAAAAACCGGGTATTCTTGCATAATATTGCCGAGCAATTAATATTACATATGTGTGTAATTTCACACTGCTTTGGTTTCATTGCAAAAAAGTATTTATTATATCTAGGATGACTAACGTAGTGTTAAATCATATTTTTCTAGCTTTTCTCGTCTTAGACATTTCACATAATAATAAATATACGTAGCAAGTTATTGTAAACCGACGAATATATTTACAAAGGATTCAATACTTTAGATGAAAGGGATCTCAATGTTTAACATTTTCCAGTTGGCAGAGCGTAAATAATGTTCCTTGATTTTAGTGCCTGGTGGTATGTGTTATGTGTCAAACAAATAACACGGTCTGTTGGTCTGCACTAGGAACAAACCGTTCACGTACTCTTGAACGTATTTTTTATCAGGGACACATTGACATGAATGTTGCATATTAAATATCTGTTATATCACGTACTGTGTGTTTAAACGGTCACATCAGTTTAATTCACATTTTGATAATAGGGTATTGTCAATTTACTAAAATGTGGAGAGAATGCACTGTCTGGACGAGACTTCTAAAATATCAAGACGTTTTTGACAGACTTCTCTGCTCCATACGAACCCGATATATAGAAACATGAATATGTTGTGGTCGTGTCCACTGATTGTGTTGGACGAATCATATAGATAACTCCACAAGAGAACGGGACGTGAATGAGTAACACCTGTTTGGAGAATGTCGGGATAATTTTGCAACAACCACTCGTAACAATTATGCTCACCAGGAGGCGCTTCAAGCTGCATTCATGCACGATACACTCAGTTACGTCTCGTCCAAGGGCTAGCCAAGTTGTGTACTTGATTTGTCTTGCAGAACCATCGTCTGTACCAGTTTTACACCAGGACTTATTTTACTAGTAACTTTATTATGTCTGTACCAATTTTATACCAGAACTTATTTTACTAGTAACTTGACCACGTCCGTACCAATTTTATACCAGAACTTATTTTACTAGTAACTTGACCACGTCCGTACCAATTTTATACCAGAACTTATTTTACTAGTAACTTGACCACGTCCGTACCAATTTTATACCAGAACTTATTTTACTAGTAACTTGACCACGTCCGTACCAGTTTGATACCAGAACTTATTTTACTAGTAACTTGACCACGTCCGTACCAATTTTATACCAGAACTTATTTTACTAGTAACTTGACCACGTCCGTACCAATTTTATACCAGAACTTATTTTACTAGTAACTTGACCACGTCCGTACCAGTTTTATACCAGAACTTATTTTACTAGTAACTTGACCACGTCCGTACCAATTTTATACCAGAACTTATTTTACTAGTAACTTGACCACGTCCGTACCAATTTTATACCAGAACTTATTTTACTAGTAACTTGACCACGTCCGTACCAATTTTATACCAGAACTTATTTTACTAGTAACTTGACCACGTCCGTACCAATTTTATACCAGAACTTATTTTACTAGTAACTTGACCACGTCCGTACCAATTTTATACCAGAACTTATTTTACTAGTTACTTGACCACGTCCGTACCAATTTTACACCCAGATTAATTTTACTAGTAACTTTATTACGTGCGTACAAATTTTACACCAGGACTTAATTTACTAGTAACTATCTGTCCAATCCAATGTTACGCCAGGAATAATTTACTGTTACACCGGCGATGTTCAATAAGGTTTAAGATTTAGACTTATCTTATTAGTATCCTCTATATAACCACGTGTTACTAATTTGTCAGTGATTTACGGAAGGTCGGTGGTTTTATCCTAGTAGACTGGATTCCTTCACCAATAAAAATGACCTTCATGATTCTGAAAAATTCTCCGGTATATAACAGAAACATTGTCGTACGTGGCGTTAATGTACCGTTATCCTCATTAGCTACATGATTATAAAATGTACAAGCTTTGGGCAGAAAATTAAGAATTGTGTGGTAATTACAAATAAGAGTTTAAATCATTTAAAACAAAGTATAACACCATGCCTTGGGTGGTAGTACTGCTTTTTACGATAGATTTACCAGATGGCAACTTGACAAAATTCAGGTCCTACAGGACATCTTCATATTATGATTATTACATGTAAGAGACAAACTGACACAGTGTACTTTGTAATAACGGAATAACATATTGGAGGGTAACTTGACACTCCGATAACACAGCAGAGGGTAACTTGACACACCGATAACACAGCAGAGGGTAACTTGACACTCCGATAACACAGCAGAGAGTAACTTGACACTCCGATAACACAGCAGAGGGTAACTTGACATTCCGATAACACAGCAGAGGATAGCTTGGCACTCAGATAACACAGCAGAGGGTAACTTGACACTATAACACATCATATGTTAACTAGAGGCAACGGACGGATTATCACAAAAATTAGAGGCAACGGACGGATTATCACAAAAACTAGGGGCAACGGACGGATTATCACAAAAACTAGAGGCAACGGACGGATTATTACAACAACTAGGGACAACGGACGGATTATCACAAAAACTAAGGGAAACGGACGGATTATCACAAAAACTAAGGGCAACGGACGGATTATCACAAAAACAAAGGGCAACGGACGGATTATCACAAAAACTAGGGGCAACGGACGGATTATCACAAAAACAAAGGGAAACGGACAGATTATCACAAAAACTAGGGGTAACTATTCAACTTTAAATGACAAACACATGACACAATACACACATATCAACTAATAACACCGAAAGCTATTTTCTTTGAAAATAACATTACACTTTTAATTCAGCATTATATAGACGAACTGACGTCCAAACCACTTTTATTTACATTTCGGGTTTAATGAAAATCAGTGACTGTAAATATAAGCAGCAAACAAGACAATTCGTTAAACTGAAAGGGTTTTTATGTACAGGAAGCACTATTAGATAAACATGATATTCTGCAGAAGTATATCCCCTGACAACAGAGAACAAAAATGCCGACTAAAATGTATTTCATGTTATAATGAAACAAATAACAGATGCACTCAACAGATGAAAACATCCACAATAGTTATTTAGACACAGTGCTGCTAGAATTTCTCAATAATTGATATTCATGATTGGCATTGTTTATTTGTTTTGTGAGATAACCTAAATCTAGACAGAGAATATCATGCACAAAATGTTACGATAACATGATAGTTTCTATTTCTACAGGAATGTGTGTAGAACAAAAAAAAAAGGGGGGGGGGGGCGTGGGAACTGAGATGTAGAAACATAGTACATGTTTGTATATCATAACTGTTCGAACAAAATTAGTAAGATATGAGACGGATGTAGATTAATACAAGATACTTATCTAACTCTATACCTATAGACACAAATTAAAGTAATAGGAATATCATTTCCATTGCTGTTCCACATTTCACAGTCACAGACTCACAGTAGCTATGATCTTCAATAATAAGCGGAAATTGCAACCTAAAATGACTGTCTCAATTTTCTTAAGAAAATAAAATGTGTCTTAAGAAAACGAAAATTTGAAGACAAAAATAGATCGTTGTTTGTCCATTTGTCCTTTTTTTACCATTGTGCTGTCTGTCCATCATCTATTTACGGATTCTGATTACCCCTTTGTTTTCTTCAAACTCTTCTTATAGTGGATGCTGAAAAGGTCAAATGTCACTCATTGTACTATGGTCTATATAACGCTTACCATTCCCGTTCATTTTTTCTTTAACTGCTTTGACCACACCTCTCACTTGCCAATCATCCGTCACATCCATTTGAACGATAGTAAGATTTTTTGAGCATGTTTCCTTCAGTTGTCGAGCTCCTTCTCGATCCGGAGCGAGACATCCAGCAAACACTTGGAAACCCTTTTCGTCAAGACGTTTTGCAAGTTTATGACCAAACCCGCTGTCACAACCTGTAAATAGAAAGTTTCACTTTTACTCAACACATGGAACAGCTTAACAGTTGAGATAATTAAGTTACATGTGTCACACAGGAATATACCACCTTTGTGTCATACATGTATGTGCAAATGTTCACACCCAACAACAGTTTCGAATATATTTCGTATATATGATACAGCTGTGAATATGTCACACAAATGGATTAGTTCTGTAATGATATTGTTTCCATGGTGACACATGTCAGAGAGTTTTAATTTGCATTACAATAATGGTTTGGTATATGGCGTTTAACGCCACTTTCAATAATATTTCAGTTATATCGTGGCGGTCAGTTTTATTGGTGGAGGAAACCGGAGTACTCGGAGAAAACCACCGACCTAGCGCAAGTCACTGGCAAGCTTTATCACTTAATGTTGTATCGAACACACCTCGCCTGGGTGGGATTCGAACTCTCAACGTTAGTGGTTATAGGCAATGATTGCATTGGTAGTTATAAATTAAACTACCATACGATCACGACGGTCCCTGTGTATTACAATGAGGAGTGGTTATATCGTGGTTCTATCTATTCAACTACATGATATGTAGGACAGCTTGACCTATTTGGTGAGGCAATATTATCTTCTTGTAGTATATGTATATTTCTATTTTGTGACATTTCTAAGGTTGAACGTACAAAAGTCAAATTTATGGACATGTCTCACACGACATCCATCTTGGATCATGTTTTGTATTGTAAAAACATTTTAATTTACATGTATATATTTCAATAACATATAAAACAGACAGATAAAAACAGAAACAAGTGCTTGTTAGTTTCTCGTATACAATTATCTGTTTATTCAACTTTGAATAAAATACATGGCCTTGATCAAGATAATATCTCATATATCTGTATCTTTGTCGGTTAATTACTTTTGATGGATTTTTACACGATAATTTTATCTAATGCGTTTCTACCACCGTATGTCTATTTTAATTAAGATCCCATGCAAACTTTTACCTCAAAGCGGTTGAAGGCATATATACAACGCAATACACAATCAGGTATTTTAAAGAATCTAGAATGATTCTGGTTTTTATTGTCTTTTATGCGAGGATTGATCGGAGGGTCAAGTAACTAATTTTGCAGCATAGTTAAATGTATGAAGTATACACTTGGATATCCGGCGACCACCCTATGCTATCCATGATGCCACCCCTGATTCTGCATATTTACATGATACAGTGCGTGTGTTTCGCTAAAATCGGGATATCCGAGATGAAACATGTGTCGTACATATGTAAATCACATCTATTCCGCCAGCGAGGAAAAGCTTAAGGGTTTTGTAATGTAAAATTCACCACATTCTCCCATTTATAATATATTATATATTTAGAAAAAAAACCATCTTTAATATACATTTATATATTTCAATAACAGGGGTAGATACGGGTATAGTGGAATGGTTGGAGTACATACTTTAACAAGGCGTGGATACAGGATATTACAGACAAGGCGTGGATACAGGATATTACAGACAAGGCGTGGCTACAGGATATTACAAACAAGGCGTGGATACAGGATATTACAGACAAGGCGTGGATACAGGATATTACAGACAAGGCGTGGATACAGGATATTACAGACAAGGCGTGGCTACAGGATATTACAGACAAGGCGTGGATACAGGATATTACAGACAAGGCGTGGATACAGTATATTACAGACAAGGCGTGGATACAGGATATTACAGACAAGGCGCGGATACAGGATATTACAGACAAGGTGTGGATACAGGATATTACAGACATGGCGTGGATACAGGATATTACAGACAAGACGTGGCTACAGGATATTACAGACAAGGCGTGGATACAGGATATTACAGACAAGGCGTGGATACAGGATATTACAGACAAGGCGTGGATACAGGATATTACAGACAAGGCGTGGATACAGGATATTACAGACAAGGTGTGGATAAAGGATATTACAGACAAGGCGTGGAAACAGGATATTACAGACAAGGCGTGGATACAGGATATTACAGACAAGGCGTGGATACAGGATATTACAGACAAGGCGTGGATACAGGATATTACAGACAAGGCGTGGCTACAGGATATTACAGACAAGACGTGGATACAGGATATTACAGACAAGGCGTGGATACAGGATATTACAGAAAAGGCGTGGCTACAGGATATTACAGACAAGACGTGGATACAGGATATTACAGACAAGACGTGGCTACAGGATATTACAGACAAGGCGTGGATACAGGATATTACAGACAAGGCGTGGATACAGGATATTACAGACAAGGCGTGGCTACAGGATATTACAGACAAGACGTGGATACAGGATATTACAGACAAGACGTGGCTACAGGATATTACAGACAAGGCGTGGCTACAGGATATTACAGACAAGGCGTAGATACAGGATATTACAGACAAGGTGTGGATACAGGATATTACAGACAAGGCGTGGATACAGGATATTACAGACAAGGCGTGGATACAGGATATTACAGACAAGGCGTGGATACAGGATATTACAGACAAGGCGTGGCTACAGGATATTACAGACAAGACGTGGATACAGGATATAACAGACCAGGCGTGGATACAGGATATTACAGACAAGGCGTGGATACAGGATATTACAGACAAGGCGTGGATACGGGATATTACAGACAAGGCGTGGATACAGGATATTACAGACAAGGCGTGGATACAGGATATTACAGACAAGGCGTGGCTACAGGATATTACAAACAAGGCGTGGATACAGAATATTACAGACAAGGCGTGGATACAGGATATTACAGACAAGGCGTGGATACAGGATATTACAGACAATGCGTGGATACAGGATATTACAGACAAGGCGTGGATACAGTATATTACAGACAAGGCGTGGATACAGGATATTACAGACAAGGCGTGGATACAGGATATTACAGACAAGGTGTGGATACAGGATATTACAGACATGGCGTGGATACAGGATATTACAGACAAGACGTGGCTACAGGATATTACAGACAAGGCGTGGATACAGGATATTACAGACAAGGCGTGGATACAGGATATTACAGACAAGGCGTGGATACAGGATATTACAGACAAGGTGTGGATAAAGGATATTACAGACAAGGCGTGGATACAGGATATTACAGACAAGGCGTGGATACAGGATATTACAGACAAGGCGTGGATACAGGATATTACAGACAAGGCGTGGATACAGGATATTACAGACAAGGCGTGGCTACAGGATATTACAGACAAGGCGTGGATACAGGATATTACAGACAAGGCGTGGATACAGGATATTACAGAAAAGGCGTGGCTACAGGATATTACAGACAAGACGTGGATACAGGATATTACAGACAAGACGTGGCTACAGGATATTACAGACAAGGCGTGGATACAGGATATTACAGACAAGGCGTGGATACAGGATATTACAGACAAGGTGTGGCTACAGGATATTACAGACAAGGTGTGGATACAGGATATTACAGACAAGGCGTGGATACAGGATATTACAGACAAGGCGTGGATACAGGATATTACAGACAAGGCGTGGATACAGGATATTACAGACAAGGCGTGGCTACAGGATATTACAGACAAGACGTGGATACAGGATATAACAGACCAGGCGTGGATACAGGATATTACAGACAAGGCGTGGATACAGGATATTACAGACAAGGCGTGGATACGGGATATTACAGACAAGGCGTGGATACAGGATATTACAGACAAGGCGTGGATACAGGATATTACAGACAAGGCGTGGCTACAGGATATTACAGACAAGGCGTGGATACAGGATATTACAGACAAGGCATGGATACAGGATATTACAGACAAGGCGTGGATACAGGATATTACAGACAAGGCGTGGATACAGGATATTACAGACAAGGCGTGGATACAGGATATTACAGACAAGGCGTGGATACAGGATATTACAGACAAGGCGTGGCTACAGGATATTACAGACAAGACGTGGATACAGGATATTACAGACAAGGCGTGGATACAGGATATTACAGACAAGGCGTGGCTACAGGATATTACAGACAAGACGTGGATACGGGATATTACAGACAAGACGTGGCTACAGGTTATTACAGACAAGGCGTGGATACAGGATATTACAGACAAGGCGTGGATACAGGATATTACAGACAAGGCGTGGCTACAGGATATTACAGACAAGACGTGGATACAGGATATTACAGACAAGACGTGGCTACAGGATATTACAGACAAGGCGTGGATACAGGATATCACAGACAAGACGTGGATACAGGATATTACAGACAAGGCGTGGATACAGGATATTACAGACAAGGCGTGGATACAGGATATCACAGACAAGGCGTGGATACAGGATATTAAAGACAAGGCGTGGATACAGGATATTACAGACAAGGCGTGGATACAGGATATTACAGACAAGGCGTGGATACAGGATATTACAGACAAGGCGTGGATACAGGATATTACAGACAAGGCGTGGATACAGGATATTACAGACAAGGCGTGGATACAGGATATTACAGACAAGGCGTGGATACAGGATATTACAGACAAGGCGTGGATACAGGATATTACAGACAAGGCGTGGCTACAGGATATTACAGACAAGACGTGGATACAGGATATTAGACAAGGCGTGGATACAGAATATTACAGACAAAGCGTGGATACAGGATATTACAGACAAGGCGTGGATACAGCATATTACAGACAAGGCGTGGATACAGGATATTACAGACAAAGCGTGGATACAGGATATTACAGACAAGGCGTGGATACAGGATATTACAGACAAGGCGTGGATACAGGATATTACAGACAAGGCGTGGATACAGGATATTACAGACAAGGCGTGGATATAAGATATTACAGACAAGGCGTGGATACAGGATATTACAGACAAGACATGGATACAGGATATTACAGACAAGACGTGGCTACAGGATATTACAGACAAGGCGTGGATACAGGATATTACAGACAAGACGTGGATACAGGATATTACAGACAAGGCGTGGATACAGGATATTACAGACAAGGCGTGGATACAGGATATTACAGACAAGGCGTGGATACAGGATATTACAGACAAGGCGTGGATACAGGATATTACAGACAAGGCATGGATACAGGATATTACAGACAAGGCGTGTATACAGGATATTACAGACAAGGCGTGGCTATAGGATATTACAGACAAGACGTGGCTACAGGATATTACAGACAAGGCGTGGATACAGGATATTACAGACAAGGCGTGGATACAGGATATTACAGACAAGACGTGGCTACAGGATATTACAGACAAGGCGTGGATACAGGATATTACAGACAAGGCGTGGATACAGGATATTACAGACAAAGCGTGGATACAGGATATTACAGACAAGGCGTGGATACAGGATATTACAGACAAGACGTGGCTACAGGATATTACAGACAAGGCGTGGCTACAGGATATTACAGACAAGGCGTGGATACAGGATATTACAGACAAGGCGTGGATACAGGATATTACAGACAAGGCGTGGATACAGGATATTACAGACAAGGCGTGGCTACAGGATATTACAGACAAGACGTGGATACAGGATATTACAGACAAGGCGTGGCTACAGGATATTACAGACAAGGCGTGGATACAGGATATTACAGACAAGGCGTGAATACAGGATATTACAGACAAGGCGTGGATACAGGATATTACAGACAAGACGTGGATACAGGATATTACAGACAAGGCGTGGATACAGGATATTACAGACAAGGCGTGGATACAGGATATTACAGACAAGGCGTGGATACAGGATATTACAGACAAGACGTAGCTACAGGATATTACAGACAAGGCGTGGATACAGGATATTACAGACAAGGCGTGGATACAGGATATTACAGACAAGGCGTGGATACAGGATATTACAGACAAGGCGTGGATACAGGATATTACAGACAAGACGTGGCTACAGGATATTACAGACAAGGCGTGGATACAGGATATTACAGACAAGGCGTGGATACAGGATATTACAGACAAGACGTGGATACAGGATATTACAGACAAGGCGTGGCTACAGGATATTACAGACAAGGCGTGGATACAGGATATTACAGACAAGGCGTGGATACAGGATATTACAGACAAGGCGTGGATACAGGATATTACAGACAAGACGTGGCTACAGGATATTACAGACAAGGCGTGGATACAGGATATTACAGACAAGGCGTGGATACAGGATATTACAGACAAGACGTGGATACATGATATTACAGACAAGGCGTGGATACAGGATATTACAGACAAGGCGTGGATACAGGATATTACAGACAAGGCGTGGATACAGGATATTACAGACAAGGCGTGGATACAGGATATTACAGACAAGGCGTGGCTACAGGATATTACAGACAAGGCGTGGATACAGGATATTACAGACAGGGCGTGGATACAGGATATTACAGACAAGGCGTGGATACAGGATATTACAGACAAGACGTGGCTACAGGATATTACAGACAAGGCGTGGATACAGGATATTACAGACAAGGCGTGGATACAGGATATTACAGACAAGACGTGGATACATGATATTACAGACAAGGCGTGGATACAGGATATTACAGACAATGATGGATAAAGATTAGGGTTATGTTGTTTAACAATATTTCAGTTATATCGTGGCGGTAAAGCGAGGTTGGGGTTTTCAAAAAATACAAACAAATACTATTAAAAAAATAAAAGAAAGCTCTCCTATAAAAGCATCCAGAGACATGATCAGTAAATAGTCCAAATAAACAGCATACGTTTATTTATTCCACTCTCGCTACCTTGCTCTTAACATTCAAAATAATATTCAAAATTTGATGAACATTTACTTCTATGTAAACAATATATACAAACATGCACTTAAAACCACCACCGTTATCTGTCAAGCTTAAATATTTGTCAAGAGATATATTGATAATTTATACATTTTAAACATTTTAAACTCATTTTAATAGCTTTACTATTAAAATGAGTTTAAATGTTGCGGTAACACACAAAATATATAAGACATGGACCCTGAATTGTTATGAATCATAGAAGGTTAACCACAAAAACCACATACGTATTTTGTAAAGTCATTTTAAACATCAACAATTTCCATTCAAATATTAAAATGTTTTGCACGCACGCTGTTAAATCCGTGGACAGAAACCTAATATATGGACTATATATCTCGACCTATATAATGAAGAAATACAATATTATTTTGATGTGGTTGTTGTTTGTAATAGAGGGTGTTTATCGTCACTAACTAAATTTTCAGCTATATCGAGACTACCAATTACGAAAGCTCGGGTGCACAGGAATTAAAGCGGGTGATGTTTAAACAAAAACTGACGAAATGACGAATCCTATATGTGTAAGGTCCTGTTCGAAGACTGCTTATTTGAAACTGCTACCACACTTTAATGGAATATTGCCTTGCAACGGGACAACAACGGCCACTCATAGCAAAGTGTTGCCCATTAGGAACTGTAGTGAGTTATGGAGATCTATATGTAGCACATTGATCAACAGTTACTATAGCCGAACGATCTAGATCACGACCAATAGCAGAACGATCTAGATCACGACCAATAGCAGAACGATCTAGATCACGACCAATAGCAGAACGATCTAGATCACAACCAATAGCAAAACGATCTAGATCACGACCAATAGCAGAACGATCTAGATCACGACCAATAGCAGAACGATCTAGATCACGACCAATAGCAGAACGATCTAGATCACGACCAATAGCAGAACGATCTAGATCACAACCAATAGCAGAACGATCTAGATCACGACCAATAGCAGAACGATCTAGATCACGACCAATAGCAGAACGATCTAGATCACGACCAATAGCAGAACGATCTAGATCACGACCAATAGCAGAACGATCTAGATCACGACCAATAGCAGACACTATAAAAGAGTGATAAAAACTGGATCTTACGCTGAGAAAGAATGATCGTTGTGATTGATAAGTCGATTGCTTAACGTCAAGTGAGCAATATTACAGTTATATTCATGACGATAATTCAATCGGATGAAAGGATAGCTCGGGAATGTGCTTGTGGATGAAAGGTTTATTTGCAATGAGTAAAGGGGAGAAAATAGAGAGAGTCGGGATATTTTGTCGTACAATTGAGTATCAACGACCACTCTAAACAAACAAATATTGTACTTCAGAGGCTGCTACAAATTCAGTGTCATTTACGTCCAATGATCATGCCACTCTGCAGACAAGAAACATACATGTACACCTCGATTGCCACCAGTGGCGAGGTATGCTTTATACAACTTCATGTGGTAATATTATTCAGTTACATGTGACATATATAGATGGGTTGTCTCTGGATTTCTTCCCAAAATAAAACTGAAACATTTCATTACTTTGATTCTTGAGAGTGGGGATGCATAAAGGAGTTTTTTTTCCTATTACTGATTTATATGTTTAATTTTCTTTAAACATGAAATATATCTACTTTAAGAGAATGAACTATAAATCGACACTATTTAACGTGAACATATTATCAATTTTAAACAGATCAAGTGGGTCAGGGCACAGTAAGAATATACTTTGAAGAATCATTTTCTTGTAGGGTTGATAAATACTTCTCCATTCATCAAATTTTATACAACATGTTATACGACACTGATTTAAACCACGTAAAGGTACAAATAAACAATTGTATATCTTCAGCTGACGGACGTTATTTCTGTATGATGCTTACTGTTGGCAAGTTGAACCAGTCATGACTGTCAAAAGACAAATGTTGCTTTGCTTGTATGTTGGACTCGACTGTTACTGTTTTTATTTCATTTTATGTGTAAACGATCTGTGTTAATGTCAAAATGTTTAGATTGGCATAGACATGATTGGGGGGCAACAAAATGGCATTGATGCTCAAAACACGGGATGAGCACAGGGGCTCGTTACTACTGTCTAGGAAGGCCAACTATCCATGGGAAGATCGCCTAGTAATGAGCCCCTGTGTGTGAGTGTGGGACAACAGAATGATTTTGATGTTCAAAACACGTGGTGGGTGGGAGGGGAGGGGGCAACAGAATGATTTTGATGTTCAAAACACGTGATGGATGGGAGAGGAGGGGACAACAGAATGGTTTTGACGTTCAGAACACGGGGTGACAGATTTGGTGACATTCTGACTCGAGAAAAGGCGAAGATGAAACTACTAGATGTGGAAAAAACCTCGCAAAGATTATAAAGTCAAATCAAAGTGAGAAGGAAATGTTGTGCGTGTTTACATTTTTCTTAATCTTCGGAATGATTGAGAATCTGACGACATTTTCGCAATGATTTGGGAGGAAGTGAGACGTGTTGTACAAGATCCACCTGTGGCTAAGCTAAACTTTTAGTTACACGAAATCACTCGCTTATTTATTATCCAAGATGATTTGACTTTTCAAACAACATTACTGATTTCACAGGTATACGAAAACATTAAATTTTGATAGATTGTCGATTTAACAAGAGCAATAACATCTTCCATTTAACTTCAATCAAGAAAACATTTTCAATTTACATAAATAGATAACCTATTAAGTTTTAGATAACTTTCCGTGTGAAACGCATGAGATAGGTTTACCACTTCAACAAATAGGTCACTGACACAATGGAAAATCGTTCTGAAGGCTTTCTTATCTACTATTTATAGATTTCTTGTGTTCATGAGATTTTGTTTATACCTTAATTCCCTAGTCTGTCCTTTTCTCCTGGTCTAAGGTCGTCGTTTGGGAAATGGAAGTTTCGAAATTATTTTTTTCAGCATTAATGGGTAAACCAAAAATTTACACGAAGATATATACTTTTCATTAACCTGCGTAAGATTTTCATAGTTACTCTGGGGAGGGAGAAACTAAATATGAACCTTTGTTTGCAAACTACAAAAAGAATTGTATAGTATCGTTCAGCTTTTATCATGTTTATTTTCAGTTTATTTAGCTTTCATCTGATGTAGATATCGTCACTCAATATCCGTTTTTATGTTAAACGGTCGTTTTTAAAACTGTCTCGTTCGCAAAGTAAATGAAAATAAAAGAGGTTGGTTGGTTGATGGTTGTTTAACGTCCATATTAGCAAATATTTCATGAATATTTAGGACAAGTTCAAGTTCTACAATACATAAAAAATGTAGAAAACTCGGGGAAGAATGGGACATTGACAATTTTTTGACCGCCACTGGAAAAATATGGAGAGTCGAGTAGGGACGAAAAATGTAGCCGCTATAATACGCATACTCTATTCCGAAATCTACAAAAGAGTTGTTCTCTCAAAAGACGTTACCCATTATGGTTTACAGTCAGACATTCTACGAACCTCTTATCTAGACGGCATCCCTATCCTTTACACGAGGACGCGTTGGGCAGCTTTGTGGTTTGAGCACTGGGAACCGTCATTATCGTTGGTTAAAATATTGTACCTGTGTAAGTTTCGTCCCCCCAGTGAACGAGTTCAAAAAGGAATTTAAAAATCACGCATAAAAAGCATGTAAAACATTTACATACGGTAAATAGAAATCAACAGCAAGATATGATATACGTCTGTATATATTATGAACATTTTTATGTTGTATGGTGTGTCAGATATGTGCACATGACACTTAGAAATCCTGTATATAAATAACTTGACAAATCTAGTGTCCAATATTTATAAAATTTAAACCAGGGCAGATCTTCCGGAAATCGTTAACATAACATTGAAATAGCAATTAAAATCAAAGTGTTACAATTTAATTGTATGATTTGTCGACAGAGTGGCTATTTAAAAGGGTGAATATAACTTTCTGATTCTCCTTTAAGCTCTGTATTAGGTATTTTAAATGGAACAAAACAATATATTATTAGAATTGGGTACACGCCAACACAGAATATGATAAAAATACTGAACAGTCATATATTGAATAAAATATGATGCATGGGAACTGTAAATGAAAGAACTAATGTAGAATGTATCGGTGCAGTGCCGGATTTACCATTGTGCTTAGGTGTGCTTAAACACAGGGCCACGTTGGCCAGGGTGGGGTGGGGTGGGGGGGGGGGGGGGGGGGCATATTCCTGCAATTTTTTTTAATTTCTACGATAGATTTTTGCTTATGTGGTGCAATTTTAAATTTGAAGGCGTTCTGTTTCGGAGGGATTCCAGACATAATGATAGAGTTGATAGTCTATGGGAGTGTGCCACAAAGCAAGCAGTCATGGCCTCCTTCAGGGCCCAAGTAATGAACCTCATAACGACTAGCACAGGGCCTCATTTGTCCTAAATCCGACACTGTATCGGTGTTTGAAGAGTGGGTACAAGATTCGAGCAAAGTGATTATAGGAGATGAATGGTTTTCATGTCACCTCCGGTCTGGCAAATTTCATGTATATCGTGATCACCAAACTTAACGGGATGTTTCAAATCCCGAACAGCTATACCAAACTTAACGGGGTGTTTCAAATCCCGAACAGTTATGCCAAACTTAACGGGGTGTTTCAAATCCCGAACAGTTATACCAAACTTAACGGGGTGTTTCAAATCTCGAACAGTTATACCAAACTTAACGGGGTGTTTCAAATCCCGAACAGTTATACCAAACTTAACGGGGTGTTTCAAATCCCGAACAGTTATACCAAACTTAACGGGGTGTTTCAAATCCCGAACAGTTATACCAAACTTAACGGGGTGTTTCAAATCCCGAACAGTTATACCAAACTTAACGGGGTGTTTCAAATCCCGAACAGTTATGCCAAACTTAACGGGGTGTTTCAAATCCCGAACAGTTATACCAAACTTAACGGGGTGTTTCAAATCTCGAACAGTTATACCAAACTTAACGGGGTGTTTCAAATCCCGAACAGTTATACCAAACTTAACGGGGTGTTTCAAATCTCGAACAGTTATACCAAACATAACGGGGTGTTTCAAATCCCGAACAGTTATACCAAACTTAACGGGGTGTTTCAAATCCCGAACAGTTATACCAAACTTAACGGGGTGTTTCAAATCCCGAACAGTTATACCAAACTCAACGGGGTGTTTCAAATCCCGAACAGTTATACCAAACTCAACGGGGTGTTTCAAATCCCGAACAGTTATACCGAACTGAAGCTGTCAAGGTGAAACCCCAGGCTATGTGTATGTGTCAGGAAAGCCTCATGCTTAAGTTGAGTATCGGAACTCTAACATTGACTCACGGGACAACTTTTATACGATACACCATCGTCTCAGAACTCGAGTAAACATTGACGAGGTCTTTATTGTAACTCTTCATCTTGCATTCGCTGTAAAACAGTATTTGTGTATTGATCTTACTGTGATTTCTTCTCTAGATTTGCATAATATCTGTACGTAATAAAGACACCTAGTACCGCCCCCCCCCCCCCCCCCCCCCCGCAAAATAGCAGGTGTCAATATATACTTATATATCAAGGAATAGGATTACAATGATATATATTTTCATTACTGAAAACAACATTATCAAAATCGCATTGAACTCACCTGTAATTATTACAATCTTATTCGAAGGTGAAACATATTTTCCTTTCTCAGGTAATAGCAATAAAGCTAAACCAACAAGGCATGGCAATATCCACACATAACCAAAATTCCATTTCCAAAGAAATACAGAAACGACTAACAGCGAAAATCCCAATTTGTTATTCACAGAACTCATGGTTTGTACAGGTAATTAATCTCCATAAATTAAATATACAAAATGTGCATGTTAATTCGTCCGTCACTGGTATATAAATTAATCTAGTTAAATTTCACCTGGGTTTAAAAACCCTACTACAATCATTCGCTATTGTTTACAAATAAAGCTTGTTCCATTTTAGCTTGAAGGGGAAGTATTTCCAGGTCAACCAACTTCAACATTTGTTCAATTAGATGACTTTAAAGAATTTATAGCGTGTTGTAAATGAAGATAACGGGAGTAACATTCTTGACGTTATATAGCATGGCGAGAGTTAATTGATTCATTGGCATTCACTGTTTGATTTTGTCCCTTTTAATATTATATTCTCTGTCAATTTGATAAAAGAGCGAATATACATTTTGTTCAAACAACAAGTATTTATATAAAAAATAGGTTTAATTGATAAAGTGGTCTTTTTTTTTTTACAAACTGATTTTATTTATTTATTCTACTACTTTTACATTACTGCACTTCTTCTGATGATTTCTATTTAATTATCTTTTTCTGTAACTTTGCGATTAATTTTGAATGAAAACAAATTATCCTAGGTCTACACATGAGTATGTCGGTCAGGTACGAGGTTAATTGTCTTGACCTATTGAATCTGTATGGGTTATCTCCCCTGTAACAAAAAATTGTAAAGTGATCTGTTGTGAAGAAACGAACCCAAAATGATTAGTTGTTATTAAAATGATTATTCTCAGATTTATGAGTAACCTGTATATTGGAAAGAAATAGACAAACATTGTCTCAGAGAAGTTTGGGTTTGGGTTTATGGTGTTTAACGCCACTTTACTTTCAACAATATACTGTGACGGTCAGTTTTATTGGTGGAGGAAACCGGAGTACCCGGATAAAACCACAGACCTGTCGCAAGTCATTGACAAACATATTCCATTGTCTCAGAGAACATTATAGTTCATATAAAGTGTTTTAGGTGTATCAAACTTCCTTTGTTCATCACATAGATGATACACCATGTATCAATGTACCTCCCTTGATACGAAAAACGCCGCCATTGATACGACAAACGTCGGTTAACTTATGTTGCCCTTGTACAAATTGTTAACGTCCTTGTGAGAAGGAAAATGTAACAGTTATAGATAATTTGTGGATCGAAATGTGTCTAGATTGTGAAAAATGAAAAACTAAACTTAACTTTCGTTCAGGCAAGTGCTTAGCATACAATGTATTAACGGCCATTGTCGATGTCCTGACACGAACGATATCGAAATTGAAGGTCAACCAAAATATTCCATCCGATTACATTTCAATAGCTACTTCTGTAAAAAAAAAATAAGTGTTTGAATCTCTGAAAGGCCGCCATACTTTATTGGTTTTTTCTCTCCACAGATTACATTACATGGTGTAAAGGTTAATGATGTTTAACGCCACCTTCAACAATATTTCAGGCATATCGTGGCGGTCAGTTTTATTGATGGAGGAAACCGGAGTATCCGGGGAATACCACCGACCTGCCGACAGTCACTGATAAACTTTATCTCATAATGTCGTATGGAGTACACCTCGCCATGAACGGGGTTCGAACTCACAACTTTAGTGGCGATAGACACTGAATGCACAAGTAGTTGTAAATCCAACTACCATACGATCACGACCACAACGGTCTCCGATTACAAATACACTTTGACGATTGGAATACGCAGGGGCGGATCCAGGGGGGGCGCACCCCCTAAAATTGGAAAAAATATGATTTTTTGGCATAAAATCGTGATTTTCACACGAAATACCCCAAAAATGTTCGCGCCTCCCTCCGCTCGGCGCAATTTTTCTAAGCGCGGCCCCCCCCCCTAACTTGAAATCCTGGATCCGCCCCTGATACGTAAATGTAGACTAGTTCATTGACATTTATATTTTATTTGCATATACAAATATTTGTTAAGATAGTATATATACATGTATATATCGTATGTTCTAACATTTGTCTGTAATCTAATCTGCAATGAAATGGACGACACTATCATTTTACACTCAATAAGACACCAAAATAAGTACGTAAAAATTTCCTCACATCCATGTAAAAGAATAGAAAGAAAAACAGCAGATCTGACATCCACCCTTTCAAATTCAGTATCAAATATTGAAGATAAAACGCTGATTATTCAATATATCGCAGTTGCCTTAGTATTTGACACAAATAGGAAAACTACATGTATACAACAAGGAATTTTTAATGTTTGTATTCAATTACAGGATATTAGGCCATTTGAAGATTTTTATCTGCAGTCACATTCCTGTGTCATATGACTATACATTTTTAATTTTATTGAAACAATTAAGTTTCTTGGGATTTTCAAATAACAGATATCAAGTATTGTAATGAATAGACAGATCTCACAACCACAGGCGCATGGGGCATGGATTTCGTTTGCTCCTCCCCCCTTTTCTCTACTACCCCCTTTTTCAAAATTTTCATATAAATCATTCCTTTTTCAAAATTTTCATAATCATTCGTTTTTCTTCATTTGACAATGATGTATGATGTCTACTGATATTGTCAAATGAAGAAAAACGAATGATTATGAAAATTTTGAAAAAGGAATGATTTATATGAAAATTTTGAAAAAAGGGGGGGTAGTAGAGAAAAGGGGGGGGGGAGAGGAGGAAACGAAATCCATGCCCCATGCGCCTGTGCTCACGACACGACATTTAATTGTATTTTTCGTCAGGGATTTCCGTGTATTTAAGTATAAAGGGTTTATAAACAATACGTTATATCACATGTGTTATATGTAAAGCTTCCGTGTAATATATATATAATCAAAGCACTGGAGTACTGGTTTCGTCTCATACCCTTTTCCTAGAGCAAGACAGATATTAAGATAGGTAACTGTAAAAGGAGAACTGTTAAAAATCGTCCAAAACAGCCTCCTCTTGAATCCCAAAACGTCATATAATCCCCCTTTTTGAACCCCTACCAAAACAATTTTTTTTCAATGGCAACGTCAACCATTTAGATAGTTTTAAAACTCTCAAGCACGTGTATAGTTATACCAGTTCAAATGTTGTGATCTTTCAACTTTCAAATTTGTTGATGTAATTACATAATTATAGTTGTTTTTATGTATACAAAGGTTTATATGTATTATGTATACACTTTAAAAAAAACATTGTCTACTAATGTCTGCACACAAAAAACTGAGAAGTTTGTTTCATGTACAAACTCAGACATATTTGTAGCTCATGTCGTAACTGAACAGACTCAGCACGGCTGGTAATCGGCACAATCAGAACAGTTGGTTCTGCAAAGAAATTCGTGAGGATAACTTCCGGTTTTGGTGGAGGAGAGTTCACGAAGACGCTTCGCAGGGTATGTACATGACAAAAATTGAAATTTTCTTTTTTACTGCTCGAATATTGCAAAATCAGAGAATGCTATGCTGTGGCGAATGCTTTCACGATCAGAAACATGTATAGTTTATTCTTGTATATGAA
This sequence comes from Bathymodiolus brooksi, assembly GCA_963680875.1. Taxonomy (NCBI): domain Eukaryota; kingdom Metazoa; phylum Mollusca; class Bivalvia; order Mytilida; family Modiolidae; genus Bathymodiolus; species Bathymodiolus brooksi. The sequence continues at coordinate 7,344,732 of OY804579.1, read as the reverse complement.
GTGTAACTCTCGCAAAGTCAATCGTCCCACGAAAAACATGACGAAAATTGTGACACTCTTACATTTCTAAGTTGTTCTTGACAAAGATGCAAGTTAAATTTTCAATATTTTTTCATCATGGGAGTCTAAATGTAATCGGGGATAAATTCCGATTCGTCAGAAGTAAATTGAAGTCTAGATAAATCTACAAACTGTCAATTTTCTCGTTTTCCTGCTTGAGGAGATCGGTTCTGATAGAGCACATTGCGAATGCATGAGGAGATTTGCTAGTTTTGTTAATTGTTTTCTGCAAAATTGATAAATTGACGCTTTTAAACACAAAATTGATAAATACTCTAATCAAAATAAACTATTCTCTGTCCACTTTCAGGAGATGCCAGGATTCAAGGGAAAGAGGAAAAAGGGACTGACATTGACTCTTTACAAAAAAGCATTTCGATATAGATTGCCTGTATCACCGCCAAGGAAACGAACAAAAACAAGTAGCAGTACACCAAATTTAAAATCCCCATCAATCAGGACACCAAGTTTATTAAAAAAATCTCTTTCAATTTCAAAATATTTATATCCTTTCAAACGGGTTTACACATCCTATTCGGCGCAACCTTTTTACTAAAGATGACGGAAACTTCACCGCAGATCTACACAAGTTATAATATTACATAATTTCAGCACATACATAACGTAAATAAACGTTCACTTAGTGCTAGTAGTCATGTATAAATTAAACACAAGATGTCAATTAAACTGTGGACATATCCTTAAAATCGGTAAAGCGCTTTACATCTTGTAACCACTACTATACATGTGTCGTACCAAAACTAGCAAATCTCCTCATGCATTCGCAATGTGCTCTATCAGAACCGATCTCCTCAAGCAGGAAAACGAGAAAATTGACAGTTTGTAGATTTATCTAGACTTCAATTTACTTCTGACGAAATCGAAATTTATCACCGATTACATTTAGACTCCCATGATGAAAAAATAGTGAAAATATAACTTGCATCTTTGTCAAGAACAACTTAGAAATGTAAGAGTGTCACAATTTTCGTCATGTTTTTCGTGGGACGATTGATTTTGCGAGAGTTACACTTCATATACAAGAATAAACTATATATGCTTCTAATCGTGAAAGCATTCGCCACAGCATAGCATTCTCTGATTTTGCAATATTCGAGCAGTAAAAAAGAAAATTTCAATTTTTGACATGTACATACTTTGCGAAGCGTCTTTGTGAACTCTCCTCCACCAAAACCGGAAGTTATCCTCACGAATTTCTTTGCAGAACCAACTGTTCTGATTGTGCCGATTACCAGCCGTGTCAGTGTGATCAAGCATTATTGACGTCCTTCTTTCACTTTGTATAAAAACAAGCGATTTATCGATATCGATTTATGCTTTAAAAATGAATGTGTGATTGTTTTTTTTATCGCCAAATGAGCAATTTTACAGCTATATCTTGACAGGAACAAGTGACATTTCAATGACATGATGTCCACTTTGTACTAGATTTACACACTTAGTTGTATTTTATAGTGTTAGCACTGAAACATAGAGTAGTCCACCCGGACACAATCCTGACTCGGAGACAACCAGTGTACTACTAGTTATTCTAATATGACGTCCTTCTTTCGCTTTGTAGACAAATGACCGATTTATTGATTGGGTATAATCTCATTAGCACATGCACCGGTGCATGTGACTGACTTTCCCGTCGTAAATGTACATGTTGATGAATTATCGTCTGCTCGAATTTGGCAGTATAAATTGTGTGCGACATTTTCCGCAAACGTAAATATAAATTACCGTCTTCCAATCAAAGTATACTACCATATTTGTACTCTTAGATATATCAGAATCGAAATAATTGATGGAAGCCAGAATGTGTTTTGAGTTTTAATATGAGTTGGCGTATATTAGTAAATTTTATAATACTAATATGGGTCGGAAATTTAAGGAAGATAATCGTAACTCCAAAAGAAGATAATCTATTTTTATATATTATAATTTGTGGAGTTACGATGATCTTCCTTAAATTTCCGACGGCTATTTTCTTGGTAACGAGACCATATATGGTATCAAGAACACACACATACAACAAAATCGTACAGATCAACCTTGCGGCCGAGTAATTCTTAACAACAGTTAGAATGGAGAAATTAGCAGTAAACGATCTTACCTATTTCTACCTCCGCCATGTTGTGATCGTAGTTACCATGATCAATTTACCGCCAGTGCTAAAGCCAGGATGAGTGATTGTTTAATGGCAAGTAAGAACTTGTTCAGCCATATCATGGCAAGAACAAGTTGCATTTTGATGAGAGATGATGTTCGCTTTGTACTAGACCAACACACTTGTAATACGGTAGATGGATTTTAATAATGATACCTCAACAACAGTCCATGGGTAGAGATTTCTCCCCACTATTAAAAGATATATCATCCTGATTGACAGTCGTCTTTGCTCTTACTCCTCCTGTGGGCTTAGCAGAGAAGCAGCAAATACCCATTCTATAGTCTTTGGTTTGATCTGACCGCTGCTTGAACCCACGAACAAATTACATGTAAAGTGTCAATTGTAAATAAAGTGTGAAGATACTCAAAAATCAAAGAAGGACAAACAACACAGTGGCCAAAAGAAAAAGGACAAACAATGATCTACAAAACAATTCACAGAAAACAAAAGATCAAGCAACACAAACCCCACTAAAAATTGGGGGTGAACTCTGGAAGATTGATGCAAGGATCATCCAAGCAATGCATGTAACATATAAAAGATGAAAATAACTGAAAACTGATGACCATAAATATAATAATGTTTTTACACATGTTAAGAAAATTTATTTGTAATAGTATCACAGCAACAAACATTAACATTAAAAAAACACTGTCACATTATAACTTAAAATTTAATGTGTATTATCTATACATAAATACGGTATCAATCAAGCTATAATAATTATAACTTGTAATTTAATGTGTATTATCTATACATAAACACGGTATTAATCAAACTATAATAAGCTGATACTTGTATCCTATATTTCTTACTTTGCATATATACACTGGTGTTTAATCCCACCTCAGATTCTTGCTAATAGAGGCTAGGTAATGGATGCTTAATACACACTCAACAATACATAATGGCAGTCAGTTTCATTGATAGTAACCATGATTGCCCCTTTGCCAACAGAATTTTAGGAAATTTTTCCCAAACAAAAGTTGAAGATTGTCAACGTACAACATTTCAACAGTATACCTAACAGTATCCCTTATTAAGTCATATTGGTATTTTGAGTTTTATACAAAAAATATATATTTGAATCATAAAAATTTGATTGCGGTTTTATATAAAGAACTGTATGTACAGTAAAACCTGTCTAAACTGAACCCCTTTGGGACTAACAAATTTGTTCAGTTTAGACAGGTATTTGGTTTACACAGGTTCAAATTACATAGACATTTATGGGACTGTAAAGTTTGTCTGGTTTAAGCAGGTTCTCAGTTTACTCAGGGTTTGGTTTATACAAGTTTCACTGCATTTTCTTTTAATTGTAAATCTCTATAGCAGGAAGTTTGTTCGAAATTCTGAAACAACTTGAAAATGGTTAAACTCCAAAATATTACGGTAGACCATTTGATACAATCCTTTTAAGATTTAATTGTAAATTTACATTAGGGTATCACTAAAAAAAAATTAATTAGAATGTTCCAGACCTATATGTGGAACCTAACAATGTACATGCTCACTGAACACATTTCAAAACACATGGTACGATCCTCATTCGCAGAAATATTTAAGTAATTATATATTTTTTTAATAGAATTTATCCACCCTCAAGTGTCAACGTGATTTTTGATCTGAATTTGGAATTGACTATCACTATGGACTATGTTTACACCTGTTAATTACAATCAACCCTGCTATAGTGACCACCTCTATTATGCAGCAATTAGTATTATGTGACCTTAATTTTTAATTCCCTTCAAAGAGAAATTTCATATTAATTAAATTTATACTAAGATACAACCTGTCTTATGTGACCTTATTTAAATATTTCCTTGTAAGGTCACATAAGACAGGTTTGTTTGTATACATCAATAATCTACAGAAGTATTGTTATCTGTGATAGATACAACCTGTCTTATGTGACCTTATTTAAATATTTCCTTGTAAGGTCACATAAGACAGGTTTGTTTGTATACATCAATAATCTACAGAAGTATTGTTATCTGTGATAGATACAACCTGTCTTATGTGACCTTATTTAAATATTTCCTTGTAAGGTCACATAAGACAGGTTTGTCTGTATACATCAATAATCTACAGAAGTATTGTTATCTGTGATAGATACAACCTGTCTTATGTGACCTTATTTAAATATTTCCTTGTAAGGTCACATAAGACAGGTTTGTCTGTATACATCAATAATCTACAGAAGTATTGTTATCTGTGATAGATACAACCTGTCTTATGTGACCTTATTTAAATATTTCCTTGTAAGGTCACATAAGACAAGTTTGTCTGTATACATCAATAATCTACACAAGTATTGTTATCTGTGATCTGTGAATTGTCCTTTTGGTTTTTACACATGATAATATCTATAAACACACGACAAGCTATGATAATATCTATAAACACACGACAAGCTCGATATTAAAAATTATCGTTGATTTCTATGTGATGTTATACCAACTCTCCCACTGAAATAGTGTATAATATATCTGTATATCAATAGTGTAAAGATACAACAATATATCTGTATGAGTTTACTAAATTTATAGTACAGTCTTTAGAACAAACTGTTCTTCTATATCATCTGAACTTGGACATTGAAAATCTGAAATAAAGGGAGATAAAAAGACTGATTGTAATACAAAGAATTAATTTGTAACATAACCTGTTTTTTATAATATTTTTACATATCAGATAATTATTAGTGTTATTTATTTTTGGAGGTTGTTTTTGTTGAGGCCTTTTCCTTCTTCTTCCTCACAGCACTGATTATTTCTATAGCTACATTAGAATATCCTATACTGACACTTACAGCAGCAACATTCATAATTCCCTAAAAAAAAAGATTACATTGAGAACATTATTTATATAATTCAGTATAATCTCAATAATATTTAAATGACAAAATAGTTTTTAAATAAATTGTTGACCAAATTTGTTGGCAGATCAAAATGTTCACTTTTAGAATTGCAGACAAACTTATACTGCAAGCATCAATCATCAAATTATCGTATATATATATTCTTAACTGTTGTTAACGTTACTTTGACCATAAATTAAATGTGAATCATTGTAATATTTTAACCATGATTTGTCCTACAGCTACATTTTATTGTTGTCTATTGTTCTATTTTAATAGTTTCTCATCAAAGTCTTGATGCTGCTGGTAGTAGTTTTATTATTTATTGTAATTGGCTCTAATTTATCGTCAGCACCATTCTAAATTATTTTTTTACCCGGAATTGTCAAGAGAGTACTTCCATTTTTACCCTCTAGTATATCTAAATTAAAAATGGACAATCCAGTGAAACTGGCAACATTGGACACACAACACAATATGTGTTGGACACCACTATATGTAAACAAACACAAATAAGACATGAGCCCTTCTACAAGCAACCGGAGGTAAACACAAACAAGACATGAGCCCTTCTACAAACAACCGGAGGTAAACACAAACAAGACATGAGCACTTCTAAAAACAACCGGAGGTAAACACAAACAAGACATGAGCCCTTCTACAAGCAACCGGAGGTAAACACAAACAAGACATGAGCCCTTCTACAAACAACCGGAGGTAAACACAAACAAGACATGAGCCCTTCTACAAACAACCGGAGGTAAACACAAACAAGACATGAGCCCTTCTACAAGCAACCGGAGGTAAACACAAACAAGACATGAGCCCTTCTACAAACAACCAGAGGTAAACACAAACAAGACATGAGCCCTTCTACAAACAACCGGAGGTAAACACAAACAAGACATGAGCCCTTCTACAAGCAACCGGAGGTAAACACAAACAAGACATGAGCCCTTCTACAAGCAACCGGAGGTAAACACAAACAAGACATGAGCCCTTCTACAAGCAACCGGAGGTAAACACAAACAAGACATGAGCCCTTCTACAAGCAACCGGAGGTAAACACAAACAAGACATGAGCCCTTCTACAAGCAACCTGAGGTAAACACAAACAAGACATGAGCCCTTCTACAAACAACATGAGGTAAACACAAACAAGACATGAGCCCTTCTACAAGCAACCGGAGGTAAACACAAACAAGACATGAGCCCTTCTACAAGCAACCGGAGGTAAACACAAACAAGACATGAGCCCTTCTACAAACAACCAGAGGTAAACACAAACAAGACATGAGCCCTTCTACAAACAACCGGAGGTAAACACAAACAAGACATGAGCCCTTCTACAAACAACCAGAGGTAAACACAAACAAGACATGAGCCCTTCTACAAACAACCGGAGGTAAACACAAACAAGACATGAGCCCTTCTACAAGCAACCGGAGGTAAACACAAACAAGACATGAGCCCTTCTACAAGCAACCGGAGGTAAACACAAACAAGACATGAGCCCTTCTACAAGCAACCGGAGGTAAACACAAACAAGACATGAGCCCTTCTACAAGCAACCGGAGGTAAACACAAACAAGACATGAGCCCTTCTACAAGCAACCGGAGGTAAACACAAACAAGACATGAGCCCTTCTACAAGCAACCTGAGGTAAACACAAACAAGACATGAGCCCTTCTACAAACAACATGAGGTAAACACAAACAAGACATGAGCCCTTCTACAAGCAACCGGAGGTAAACACAAACAAGACATGAGCCCTTCTACAAGCAACCGGAGGTAAACACAAACAAGACATGAGCCCTTCTACAAACAACCAGAGGTAAACACAAACAAGACATGAGCCCTTCTACAAACAACCGGAGGTAAACACAAACAAGACATGAGCCCTTCTACAAACAACCGGAGGTAAACACAAACAAGACATGAGCCCTTCTACAAGCAACCGGAGGTAAACACAAACAAGACATGAGCCCTTCTACAAACAACCGGAGGTAAACACAAACAAGACATGAGCCCTTCTACAAGCAACCGGAGGTAAACACAAACAAGACATGAGCCCTTCTACAAACAACCGGAGGTAAACACAAACAAGACATGAGCCCTTCTACAAGCAACCGGAGGTAAACACAAACAAGACATGAGCCCTTCTACAAACAACCAGAGGTAAACACAAACAAGACATGAGCCCTTCTACAAACAACCGGAGGTAAACACAAACAAGACATGAGCCCTTCTACAAGCAACCGGAGGTAAACACAAACAAGACATGAGCCCTTCTACAAGCAACCGGAGGTAAACACAAACAAGACATGAGCCCTTCTACAAGCAACCGGAGGTAAACACAAACAAGACATGAGCCCTTCTACAAGCAACCGGAGGTAAACACAAACAAGACATGAGCCCTTCTACAAGCAACCTGAGGTAAACACAAACAAGACATGAGCCCTTCTACAAACAACATGAGGTAAACACAAACAAGACATGAGCCCTTCTACAAGCAACCGGAGGTAAACACAAACAAGACATGAGCCCTTCTACAAGCAACCGGAGGTAAACACAAACAAGACATGAGCCCTTCTACAAACAACCGGAGGTAAACACAAACAAGACATGAGCCCTTCTACAAACAACCGGAGGTAAACACAAACAAGACATGAGCCCTTCTACAAACAACCGGAGGTAAACACAAACAAGACATGAGCCCTTCTACAAGCAACCGGAGGTAAACACAAACAAGACATGAGCCCTTCTACAAACAACCAGAGGTAAACACAAACAAGACATGAGCCCTTCTACAAACAACCGGAGGTAAACACAAACAAGACATGAGCACTTCTAAAAACAACCGGAGGTAAACACAAACAAGACATGAGCCCTTCTACAAGCAACCGGAGGTAAACACAAACAAGACATGAGCCCTTCTACAAACAACCGGAGGTAAACACAAACAAGACATGAGCCCTTCTACAAACAACCGGAGGTAAACACAAACAAGACATGAGCCCTTCTACAAGCAACCGGAGGTAAACACAAACAAGACATGAGCCCTTCTACAAACAACCAGAGGTAAACACAAACAAGACATGAGCCCTTCTACAAACAACCGGAGGTAAACACAAACAAGACATGAGCCCTTCTACAAGCAACCGGAGGTAAACACAAACAAGACATGAGCCCTTCTACAAGCAACCGGAGGTAAACACAAACAAGACATGAGCCCTTCTACAAGCAACCGGAGGTAAACACAAACAAGACATGAGCCCTTCTACAAGCAACCGGAGGTAAACACAAACAAGACATGAGCCCTTCTACAAGCAACCTGAGGTAAACACAAACAAGACATGAGCCCTTCTACAAACAACATGAGGTAAACACAAACAAGACATGAGCCCTTCTACAAGCAACCGGAGGTAAACACAAACAAGACATGAGCCCTTCTACAAGCAACCGGAGGTAAACACAAACAAGACATGAGCCCTTCTACAAACAACCAGAGGTAAACACAAACAAGACATGAGCCCTTCTACAAACAACCGGAGGTAAACACAAACAAGACATGAGCCCTTCTACAAACAACCAGAGGTAAACACAAACAAGACATGAGCCCTTCTACAAACAACCGGAGGTAAACACAAACAAGACATGAGCCCTTCTACAAGCAACCGGAGGTAAACACAAACAAGACATGAGCCCTTCTACAAGCAACCGGAGGTAAACACAAACAAGACATGAGCCCTTCTACAAGCAACCGGAGGTAAACACAAACAAGACATGAGCCCTTCTACAAGCAACCGGAGGTAAACACAAACAAGACATGAGCCCTTCTACAAGCAACCGGAGGTAAACACAAACAAGACATGAGCCCTTCTACAAGCAACCTGAGGTAAACACAAACAAGACATGAGCCCTTCTACAAACAACATGAGGTAAACACAAACAAGACATGAGCCCTTCTACAAGCAACCGGAGGTAAACACAAACAAGACATGAGCCCTTCTACAAGCAACCGGAGGTAAACACAAACAAGACATGAGCCCTTCTACAAACAACCAGAGGTAAACACAAACAAGACATGAGCCCTTCTACAAACAACCGGAGGTAAACACAAACAAGACATGAGCCCTTCTACAAACAACCGGAGGTAAACACAAACAAGACATGAGCCCTTCTACAAGCAACCGGAGGTAAACACAAACAAGACATGAGCCCTTCTACAAACAACCGGAGGTAAACACAAACAAGACATGAGCCCTTCTACAAGCAACCGGAGGTAAACACAAACAAGACATGAGCCCTTCTACAAACAACCGGAGGTAAACACAAACAAGACATGAGCCCTTCTACAAGCAACCGGAGGTAAACACAAACAAGACATGAGCCCTTCTACAAACAACCAGAGGTAAACACAAACAAGACATGAGCCCTTCTACAAACAACCGGAGGTAAACACAAACAAGACATGAGCCCTTCTACAAGCAACCGGAGGTAAACACAAACAAGACATGAGCCCTTCTACAAGCAACCGGAGGTAAACACAAACAAGACATGAGCCCTTCTACAAGCAACCGGAGGTAAACACAAACAAGACATGAGCCCTTCTACAAGCAACCGGAGGTAAACACAAACAAGACATGAGCCCTTCTACAAGCAACCTGAGGTGAACACAAACAAGACATGAGCCCTTCTACAAACAACATGAGGTAAACACAAACAAGACATGAGCCCTTCTACAAGCAACCGGAGGTAAACACAAACAAGACATGAGCCCTTCTACAAGCAACCGGAGGTAAACACAAACAAGACATGAGCCCTTCTACAAACAACCAGAGGTAAACACAAACAAGACATGAGCCCTTCTACAAACAACCGGAGGTAAACACAAACAAGACATGAGCCCTTCTACAAACAACCGGAGGTAAACACAAACAAGACATGAGCCCTTCTACAAGCAACCGGAGGTAAACACAAACAAGACATGAGCCCTTCTACAAACAACCAGAGGTAAACACAAACAAGACATGAGCCCTTCTACAAACAACCGGAGGTAAACACAAACAAGACATGAGCCCTTCTACAAGCAACCGGAGGTAAACACAAACAAGACATGAGCCCTTCTACAAGCAACCTGAGGTAAACACAAACAAGACATGAGCCCTTCTACAAACAACATGAGGTAAACACAAACAAGACATGAGCCCTTCTACAAGCAACCGGAGGTAAACACAAACAAGACATGAGCCCTTCTACAAGCAACCGGAGGTAAACACAAACAAGACATGAGCCCTTCTACAAACAACCGGAGGTAAACACAAACAAGACATGAGCCCTTCTACAAGCAACCGGAGGTAAACACAAACAAGACATGAGCCCTTCTACAAACAACCAGAGGTAAACACAAACAAGACATGAGCCCTTCTACAAGCAACCGGAGCTAAACACAAACAAGACATGAGCCCTTCTACAAGCAACCGGAGGTAAACACAAACAAGACATGAGCCCTTCTACAAGCAACCTGAGGTAAACACAAACAAGACATGAGCCCTTCTACAAACAACATGAGGTAAACACAAACAAGACATGAGCCCTTCTACAAGCAACCGGAGGTAAACACAAACAAGACATGAGCCCTTCTACAAGCAACCGGAGGTAAACACAAACAAGACATGAGCCCTTCTACAAACAACCGGAGGTAAACACAAACAAGACATGAGCTCTTCTACAAGCAACCGGAGGTAAACACAAACAAGACATGAGCCCTTCTACAAACAACCAGAGGTAAACACAAACAAGACATGAGCCCTTCTACAAACAACCGGAGGTAAACACAAACAAGACATGAGCCCTTCTACAAACAACCGGAGGTAAACACAAACAAGACATGAGCCCTTCTACAAGCAACCGGAGGTAAACACAAACAAGACATGAGCCCTTCTACAAACAACCAGAGGTAAACACAAACAAGACATGAGCCCTTCTACAAACAACCGGAGGTAAACACAAACAAGACATGAGCCCTTCTACAAGCAACCGGAGGTAAACACAAACAAGACATGAGCCCTTCTACAAGTAACCGGAGGTAAACACAAACAAGACATGAGCCCTTCTACAAGCAACCGGAGGTAAACACAAACAAGACATGAGCCCTTCTACAAGCAACCGGAGGTAAACACAAACAAGACATGAGCCCTTCTACAAGCAACCTGAGGTAAACACAAACAAGACATGAGCCCTTCTACAAACAACATGAGGTAAACACAAACAAGACATGAGCCCTTCTACAAGCAACCGGATGTAAACACAAACAAGACATGAGCCCTTCTACAAGCAACCGGAGGTAAACACAAACAAGACATGAGCCCTTCTACAAACAACCGGAGGTAAACACAAACAAGACATGAGCCCTTCTACAAGCAACCGGAGGTAAACACAAACAAGACATGAGCCCTTCTACAAACAACCAGAGGTAAACACAAACAAGACATGAGCCCTTCTACAAACAACCGGAGGTAAACACAAACAAGACATGAGCCCTTCTACAAACAACCAGAGGTAAACACAAACAAGACATGAGCCCTTCTACAAGCAACCGGAGGTAAACACAAACAAGACATGAGCCCTTCTACAAACAACCGGAGGTAAACACAAACAAGACATGAGCCCTTCTACAAACAACCGGAGGTAAACACAAACAAGACATGAGCCCTTCTACAAACAACCAGAGGTAAACACAAATAAGACATGAGCCCTTCTACAAGCAACCGGAGGTAAACACAAACAAGACATGAGCCCTTCTACAAACAACCGGAGGTAAACACAAACAAGACATGAGCCCTTCTACAAACAACCGGAGGTAAACACAAACAAGACATGAGCCCTTCTACAAACAACCGGAGGTAAACACAAACAAGACATGAGCCCTTCTACAAACAACCGGAGGTAAACACAAACAAGACATGAGCCCTTCTACAAACAACCGGAGGTAAACAAACAAGACATGAGCCCTTCTACAAGCAACCGGAGGTAAACACAAACAAGACATGAGCCCTTCTACAAACAACCGGAGGTAAACACAAACAAGACATGAGCCCTTCTACAAACAACCTGAGGTAAACACAAACAAGACATGAGCCCTTCTACAAGCAACCGGAGGTAAACACAAACAAGACATGAGCCCTTCTACAAGCAACCGGAGGTAAACACAAACAAGACATGAGCCCTTCTACAAGCAACCGGAGGTAAACACAAACAAGACATGAGCCCTTCTACAAGCAACCGGAGGTAAACACAAACAAGACATGAGCCCTTCTACAAGCAACCTGAGGTAAACACAAACAAGACATGAGCCCTTCTACAAACAACATGAGGTAAACACAAACAAGACATGAGCCCTTCTACAAGCAACCGGAGGTAAACACAAACAAGACATGAGCCCTTCTACAAGCAACCGGAGGTAAACACAAACAAGACATGAGCCCTTCTACAAACAACCGGAGGTAAACACAAACAAGACATGAGCCCTTCTACAAGCAACCGGAGGTAAACACAAACAAGACATGAGCCCTTCTACAAACAACCAGAGGTAAACACAAACAAGACATGAGCCCTTCTACAAACAACCGGAGGTAAACACAAACAAGACATGAGCCCTTCTACAAACAACCAGAGGTAAACACAAACAAGACATGAGCCCTTCTACAAGCAACCGGAGGTAAACACAAACAAGACATGAGCCCTTCTACAAACAACCGGAGGTAAACACAAACAAGACATGAGCCCTTCTACAAACAACCGGAGGTAAACACAAACAAGACATGAGCCCTTCTACAAACAACCAGAGGTAAACACAAATAAGACATGAGCCCTTCTACAAGCAACCGGAGGTAAACACAAACAAGACATGAGCCCTTCTACAAACAACCGGAGGTAAACACAAACAAGACATGAGCCCTTCTACAAACAACCGGAGGTAAACACAAACAAGACATGAGCCCTTCTACAAACAACCGGAGGTAAACACAAACAAGACATGAGCCCTTCTACAAACAACCGGAGGTAAACACAAACAAGACATGAGCCCTTCTACAAACAACCGGAGGTAAACAAACAAGACATGAGCCCTTCTACAAGCAACCGGAGGTAAACACAAACAAGACATGAGCCCTTCTACAAACAACCGGAGGTAAACACAAACAAGACATGAGCCCTTCTACAAACAACCTGAGGTAAACACAAACAAGACATGAGCCCTTCTACAAGCAACCGGAGGTAAACACAAACAAGACATGAGCCCTTCTACAAGCAACCGGAGGTAAACACAAACAAGACATGAGCCCTTCTACAAGCAACCGGAGGTAAACACAAACAAGACATGAGCCCTTCTACAAGCAACCGGAGGTAAACACAAACAAGACATGAGCCCTTCTACAAACAACCTGAGGTAAACACAAACAAGACATGAGCCCTTCTACAAGCAACCGGAGGTAAACACAAACAAGACATGAGCCCTTCTACAAACAACATGAGGTAAACACAAACAAGACATGAGCCCTTCTACAAGCAACCGGAGGTAAACACAAACAAGACATGAGCCCTTCTACAAGCAACCGGAGGTAAACACAAACAAGACATGAGCCCTTCTACAAACAACCGGAGGTAAACACAAACAAGACATGAGCCCTTCTACAAGCAACCGGAGGTAAACACAAACAAGACATGAGCCCTTCTACAAACAACCGGAGGTAAACACAAACAAGACATGAGCCCTTCTACAAGCAACCGGAGGTAAACACAAACAAGACATGAGCCCTTCTACAAGCAACCTGAGGTAAACACAAACAAGACATGAGCCCTTCTACAAACAACATGAGGTAAACACAAACAAGACATGAGCCCTTCTACAAGCAACCGGAGGTAAACACAAACAAGACATGAGCCCTTCTACAAACAACCGGAGGTAAACACAAACAAGACATGAGCCCTTCTACAAACAACCGGAGGTAAACACAAACAAGACATGAGCCCTTCTACAAGCAACCGGAGGTAAACACAAACAAGACATGAGCCCTTCTACAAACAACTAGAGGTAAACACAAACAAGACATGAGCCCTTCTACAAACAACCGGAGGTAAACACAAACAAGACATGAGCCCTTCTACAAGCAACCGGAGGTAAACACAAACAAGACATGAGCCCTTCTACAAGCAACCGGAGGTAAACACAAACAAGACATGAGCCCTTCTACAAGCAACCGGAGGTAAACACAAACAAGACATGAGCCCTTCTACAAGCAACCGGAGGTAAACACAAACAAGACATGAGCCCTTCTACAAGCAACCTGAGGTAAACACAAACAAGACATGAGCCCTTCTACAAACAACATGAGGTAAACACAAACAAGACATGAGCCCTTCTACAAGCAACCGGAGGTAAACACAAACAAGACATGAGCCCTTCTACAAGCAACCGGAGGTAAACACAAACAAGACATGAGCCCTTCTACAAACAACCGGAGGTAAACACAAACAAGACATGAGCCCTTCTACAAGCAACCGGAGGTAAACACAAACAAGACATGAGCCCTTCTACAAACAACCAGAGGTAAACACAAACAAGACATGAGCCCTTCTACAAACAACCGGAGGTAAACACAAACAAGACATGAGCCCTTCTACAAACAACCAGAGGTAAACACAAACAAGACATGAGCCCTTCTACAAGCAACCGGAGGTAAACACAAACAAGACATGAGCCCTTCTACAAACAACCGGAGGTAAACACAAACAAGACATGAGCCCTTCTACAAACAACCGGAGGTAAACACAAACAAGACATGAGCCCTTCTACAAACAACCAGAGGTAAACACAAACAAGACATGAGCCCTTCTACAAACAACCGGAGGTAAACACAAACAAGACATGAGCCCTTCTACAAGCAACCGGAGGTAAACACAAACAAGACATGAGCCCTTCTACAAGCAACCGGAGGTAAACACAAACAAGACATGAGCCCTTCTACAAGCAACCGGAGGTAAACACAAACAAGACATGAGCCCTTCTACAAGCAACCGGAGGTAAACACAAACAAGACATGAGCCCTTCTACAAGCAACCTGAGGTAAACACAAACAAGACATGAGCCCTTCTACAAACAACATGAGGTAAACACAAACAAGACATGAGCCCTTCTACAAGCAACCGGAGGTAAACACAAACAAGACATGAGCCCTTCTACAAGCAACCGGAGGTAAACACAAACAAGACATGAGCCCTTCTACAAACAACCGGAGGTAAACACAAACAAGACATGAGCCCTTCTACAAACAACCGGAGGTAAACACAAACAAGACATGAGCCCTTCTACAAACAACCGGAGGTAAACACAAACAAGACATGAGCCCTTCTACAAGCAACCGGAGGTAAACACAAACAAGACATGAGCCCTTCTACAAACAACCAGAGGTAAACACAAACAAGACATGAGCCCTTCTACAAACAACCGGAGGTAAACACAAACAAGACATGAGCACTTCTAAAAACAACCGGAGGTAAACACAAACAAGACATGAGCCCTTCTACAAGCAACCGGAGGTAAACACAAACAAGACATGAGCCCTTCTACAAACAACCGGAGGTAAACACAAACAAGACATGAGCCCTTCTACAAACAACCGGAGGTAAACACAAACAAGACATGAGCCCTTCTACAAGCAACCGGAGGTAAACACAAACAAGACATGAGCCCTTCTACAAACAACCAGAGGTAAACACAAACAAGACATGAGCCCTTCTACAAACAACCGGAGGTAAACACAAACAAGACAAGAGCCCTTCTACAAGCAACCGGAGGTAAACACAAACAAGACATGAGCCCTTCTACAAGCAACCGGAGGTAAACACAAACAAGACATGAGCCCTTCTACAAGCAACCGGAGGTAAACACAAACAAGACATGAGCCCTTCTACAAGCAACCGGAGGTAAACACAAACAAGACATGAGCCCTTCTACAAGCAACCTGAGGTAAACACAAACAAGACATGAGCCCTTCTACAAACAACATGAGGTAAACACAAACAAGACATGAGCCCTTCTACAAGCAACCGGAGGTAAACACAAACAAGACATGAGCCCTTCTACAAGCAACCGGAGGTAAACACAAACAAGACATGAGCCCTTCTACAAACAACCAGAGGTAAACACAAACAAGACATGAGCCCTTCTACAAACAACCGGAGGTAAACACAAACAAGACATGAGCCCTTCTACAAACAACCAGAGGTAAACACAAACAAGACATGAGCCCTTCTACAAACAACCGGAGGTAAACACAAACAAGACATGAGCCCTTCTACAAGCAACCGGAGGTAAACACAAACAAGACATGAGCCCTTCTACAAGCAACCGGAGGTAAACACAAACAAGACATGAGCCCTTCTACAAGCAACCGGAGGTAAACACAAACAAGACATGAGCCCTTCTACAAGCAACCGGAGGTAAACACAAACAAGACATGAGCCCTTCTACAAGCAACCGGAGGTAAACACAAACAAGACATGAGCCCTTCTACAAGCAACCTGAGGTAAACACAAACAAGACATGAGCCCTTCTACAAACAACATGAGGTAAACACAAACAAGACATGAGCCCTTCTACAAGCAACCGGAGGTAAACACAAACAAGACATGAGCCCTTCTACAAGCAACCGGAGGTAAACACAAACAAGACATGAGCCCTTCTACAAACAACCAGAGGTAAACACAAACAAGACATGAGCCCTTCTACAAACAACCGGAGGTAAACACAAACAAGACATGAGCCCTTCTACAAACAACCGGAGGTAAACACAAACAAGACATGAGCCCTTCTACAAGCAACCGGAGGTAAACACAAACAAGACATGAGCCCTTCTACAAACAACCGGAGGTAAACACAAACAAGACATGAGCCCTTCTACAAGCAACCGGAGGTAAACACAAACAAGACATGAGCCCTTCTACAAACAACCGGAGGTAAACACAAACAAGACATGAGCCCTTCTACAAGCAACCGGAGGTAAACACAAACAAGACATGAGCCCTTCTACAAACAACCAGAGGTAAACACAAACAAGACATGAGCCCTTCTACAAACAACCGGAGGTAAACACAAACAAGACATGAGCCCTTCTACAAGCAACCGGAGGTAAACACAAACAAGACATGAGCCCTTCTACAAGCAACCGGAGGTAAACACAAACAAGACATGAGCCCTTCTACAAGCAACCGGAGGTAAACACAAACAAGACATGAGCCCTTCTACAAGCAACCGGAGGTAAACACAAACAAGACATGAGCCCTTCTACAAGCAACCTGAGGTGAACACAAACAAGACATGAGCCCTTCTACAAACAACATGAGGTAAACACAAACAAGACATGAGCCCTTCTACAAGCAACCGGAGGTAAACACAAACAAGACATGAGCCCTTCTACAAGCAACCGGAGGTAAACACAAACAAGACATGAGCCCTTCTACAAACAACCAGAGGTAAACACAAACAAGACATGAGCCCTTCTACAAACAACCGGAGGTAAACACAAACAAGACATGAGCCCTTCTACAAACAACCGGAGGTAAACACAAACAAGACATGAGCCCTTCTACAAGCAACCGGAGGTAAACACAAACAAGACATGAGCCCTTCTACAAACAACCAGAGGTAAACACAAACAAGACATGAGCCCTTCTACAAACAACCGGAGGTAAACACAAACAAGACATGAGCCCTTCTACAAGCAACCGGAGGTAAACACAAACAAGACATGAGCCCTTCTACAAGCAACCTGAGGTAAACACAAACAAGACATGAGCCCTTCTACAAACAACATGAGGTAAACACAAACAAGACATGAGCCCTTCTACAAGCAACCGGAGGTAAACACAAACAAGACATGAGCCCTTCTACAAGCAACCGGAGGTAAACACAAACAAGACATGAGCCCTTCTACAAACAACCGGAGGTAAACACAAACAAGACATGAGCCCTTCTACAAGCAACCGGAGGTAAACACAAACAAGACATGAGCCCTTCTACAAACAACCAGAGGTAAACACAAACAAGACATGAGCCCTTCTACAAGCAACCGGAGCTAAACACAAACAAGACATGAGCCCTTCTACAAGCAACCGGAGGTAAACACAAACAAGACATGAGCCCTTCTACAAGCAACCTGAGGTAAACACAAACAAGACATGAGCCCTTCTACAAACAACATGAGGTAAACACAAACAAGACATGAGCCCTTCTACAAGCAACCGGAGGTAAACACAAACAAGACATGAGCCCTTCTACAAGCAACCGGAGGTAAACACAAACAAGACATGAGCCCTTCTACAAACAACCGGAGGTAAACACAAACAAGACATGAGCCCTTCTACAAGCAACCGGAGGTAAACACAAACAAGACATGAGCCCTTCTACAAACAACCAGAGGTAAACACAAACAAGACATGAGCCCTTCTACAAACAACCGGAGGTAAACACAAACAAGACATGAGCCCTTCTACAAACAACCGGAGGTAAACACAAACAAGACATGAGCCCTTCTACAAGCAACCGGAGGTAAACACAAACAAGACATGAGCCCTTCTACAAACAACCAGAGGTAAACACAAACAAGACATGAGCCCTTCTACAAACAACCGGAGGTAAACACAAACAAGACATGAGCCCTTCTACAAGCAACCGGAGGTAAACACAAACAAGACATGAGCCCTTCTACAAGTAACCGGAGGTAAACACAAACAAGACATGAGCCCTTCTACAAGCAACCGGAGGTAAACACAAACAAGACATGAGCCCTTCTACAAGCAACCGGAGGTAAACACAAACAAGACATGAGCCCTTCTACAAGCAACCTGAGGTAAACACAAACAAGACATGAGCCCTTCTACAAACAACATGAGGTAAACACAAACAAGACATGAGCCCTTCTACAAGCAACCGGATGTAAACACAAACAAGACATGAGCCCTTCTACAAGCAACCGGAGGTAAACACAAACAAGACATGAGCCCTTCTACAAACAACCGGAGGTAAACACAAACAAGACATGAGCCCTTCTACAAGCAACCGGAGGTAAACACAAACAAGACATGAGCCCTTCTACAAACAACCAGAGGTAAACACAAACAAGACATGAGCCCTTCTACAAACAACCGGAGGTAAACACAAACAAGACATGAGCCCTTCTACAAACAACCAGAGGTAAACACAAACAAGACATGAGCCCTTCTACAAGCAACCGGAGGTAAACACAAACAAGACATGAGCCCTTCTACAAACAACCGGAGGTAAACACAAACAAGACATGAGCCCTTCTACAAACAACCGGAGGTAAACACAAACAAGACATGAGCCCTTCTACAAACAACCAGAGGTAAACACAAATAAGACATGAGCCCTTCTACAAGCAACCGGAGGTAAACACAAACAAGACATGAGCCCTTCTACAAACAACCGGAGGTAAACACAAACAAGACATGAGCCCTTCTACAAACAACCGGAGGTAAACACAAACAAGACATGAGCCCTTCTACAAACAACCGGAGGTAAACACAAACAAGACATGAGCCCTTCTACAAACAACCGGAGGTAAACACAAACAAGACATGAGCCCTTCTACAAACAACCGGAGGTAAACAAACAAGACATGAGCCCTTCTACAAGCAACCGGAGGTAAACACAAACAAGACATGAGCCCTTCTACAAACAACCGGAGGTAAACACAAACAAGACATGAGCCCTTCTACAAACAACCTGAGGTAAACACAAACAAGACATGAGCCCTTCTACAAGCAACCGGAGGTAAACACAAACAAGACATGAGCCCTTCTACAAGCAACCGGAGGTAAACACAAACAAGACATGAGCCCTTCTACAAGCAACCGGAGGTAAACACAAACAAGACATGAGCCCTTCTACAAGCAACCGGAGGTAAACACAAACAAGACATGAGCCCTTCTACAAGCAACCTGAGGTAAACACAAACAAGACATGAGCCCTTCTACAAACAACATGAGGTAAACACAAACAAGACATGAGCCCTTCTACAAGCAACCGGAGGTAAACACAAACAAGACATGAGCCCTTCTACAAGCAACCGGAGGTAAACACAAACAAGACATGAGCCCTTCTACAAACAACCGGAGGTAAACACAAACAAGACATGAGCCCTTCTACAAGCAACCGGAGGTAAACACAAACAAGACATGAGCCCTTCTACAAACAACCAGAGGTAAACACAAACAAGACATGAGCCCTTCTACAAACAACCGGAGGTAAACACAAACAAGACATGAGCCCTTCTACAAACAACCAGAGGTAAACACAAACAAGACATGAGCCCTTCTACAAGCAACCGGAGGTAAACACAAACAAGACATGAGCCCTTCTACAAACAACCGGAGGTAAACACAAACAAGACATGAGCCCTTCTACAAACAACCGGAGGTAAACACAAACAAGACATGAGCCCTTCTACAAACAACCAGAGGTAAACACAAATAAGACATGAGCCCTTCTACAAGCAACCGGAGGTAAACACAAACAAGACATGAGCCCTTCTACAAACAACCGGAGGTAAACACAAACAAGACATGAGCCCTTCTACAAACAACCGGAGGTAAACACAAACAAGACATGAGCACTTCTACAAACAACCGGAGGTAAACACAAACAAGACATGAGCCCTTCTACAAACAACCGGAGGTAAACACAAACAAGACATGAGCCCTTCTACAAACAACCGGAGGTAAACAAACAAGACATGAGCCCTTCTACAAGCAACCGGAGGTAAACACAAACAAGACATGAGCCCTTCTACAAACAACCGGAGGTAAACACAAACAAGACATGAGCCCTTCTACAAACAACCTGAGGTAAACACAAACAAGACATGAGCCCTTCTACAAGCAACCGGAGGTAAACACAAACAAGACATGAGCCCTTCTACAAGCAACCGGAGGTAAACACAAACAAGACATGAGCCCTTCTACAAGCAACCGGAGGTAAACACAAACAAGACATGAGCCCTTCTACAAGCAACCGGAGGTAAACACAAACAAGACATGAGCCCTTCTACAAACAACCTGAGGTAAACACAAACAAGACATGAGCCCTTCTACAAGCAACCGGAGGTAAACACAAACAAGACATGAGCCCTTCTACAAACAACATGAGGTAAACACAAACAAGACATGAGCCCTTCTACAAGCAACCGGAGGTAAACACAAACAAGACATGAGCCCTTCTACAAGCAACCGGAGGTAAACACAAACAAGACATGAGCCCTTCTACAAACAACCGGAGGTAAACACAAACAAGACATGAGCCCTTCTACAAGCAACCGGAGGTAAACACAAACAAGACATGAGCCCTTCTACAAACAACCAGAGGTAAACACAAACAAGACATGAGCCCTTCTACAAACAACCGGAGGTAAACACAAACAAGACATGAGCCCTTCTACAAACAACCGGAGGTAAACACAAACAAGACATGAGCCCTTCTACAAGCAACCGGAGGTAAACACAAACAAGACATGAGCCCTTCTACAAACAACTAGAGGTAAACACAAACAAGACATGAGCCCTTCTACAAACAACCGGAGGTAAACACAAACAAGACATGAGCCCTTCTACAAGCAACCGGAGGTAAACACAAACAAGACATGAGCCCTTCTACAAGCAACCGGAGGTAAACACAAACAAGACATGAGCCCTTCTACAAGCAACCGGAGGTAAACACAAACAAGACATGAGCCCTTCTACAAGCAACCGGAGGTAAACACAAACAAGACATGAGCCCTTCTACAAGCAACCTGAGGTAAACACAAACAAGACATGAGCCCTTCTACAAACAACATGAGGTAAACACAAACAAGACATGAGCCCTTCTACAAGCAACCGGAGGTAAACACAAACAAGACATGAGCCCTTCTACAAGCAACCGGAGGTAAACACAAACAAGACATGAGCCCTTCTACAAACAACCGGAGGTAAACACAAACAAGACATGAGCCCTTCTACAAGCAACCGGAGGTAAACACAAACAAGACATGAGCCCTTCTACAAACAACCAGAGGTAAACACAAACAAGACATGAGCCCTTCTACAAACAACCGGAGGTAAACACAAACAAGACATGAGCCCTTCTACAAACAACCAGAGGTAAACACAAACAAGACATGAGCCCTTCTACAAGCAACCGGAGGTAAACACAAACAAGACATGAGCCCTTCTACAAACAACCGGAGGTAAACACAAACAAGACATGAGCCCTTCTACAAACAACCGGAGGTAAACACAAACAAGACATGAGCCCTTCTACAAACAACCAGAGGTAAACACAAATAAGACATGAGCCCTTCTACAAGCAACCGGAGGTAAACACAAACAAGACATGAGCCCTTCTACAAACAACCGGAGGTAAACACAAACAAGACATGAGCCCTTCTACAAACAACCGGAGGTAAACACAAACAAGACATGAGCCCTTCTACAAACAACCAGAGGTAAACACAAACAAGACATGAGCCCTTCTACAAGCAACCGGAGGTAAACACAAACAAGACATGAGCCCTTCTACAAACAACCGGAGGTAAACACAAACAAGACATGAGCCCTTCTACAAACAACCGGAGGTAAACACAAACAAGACATGAGCCCTTCTACAAACAACCAGAGGTAAACACAAATAAGACATGAGCCCTTCTACAAGCAACCGGAGGTAAACACAAACAAGACATGAGCCCTTCTACAAACAACCGGAGGTAAACACAAACAAGACATGAGCCCTTCTACAAACAACCGGAGGTAAACACAAACAAGACATGAGCCCTTCTACAAACAACCGGAGGTAAACACAAACAAGACATGAGCCCTTCTACAAACAACCGGAGGTAAACACAAACAAGACATGAGCCCTTCTACAAACAACCGGAGGTAAACAAACAAGACATGAGCCCTTCTACAAGCAACCGGAGGTAAACACAAACAAGACATGAGCCCTTCTACAAACAACCGGAGGTAAACACAAACAAGACATGAGCCCTTCTACAAACAACCTGAGGTAAACACAAACAAGACATGAGCCCTTCTACAAGCAACCGGAGGTAAACACAAACAAGACATGAGCCCTTCTACAAGCAACCGGAGGTAAACACAAACAAGACATGAGCCCTTCTACAAGCAACCGGAGGTAAACACAAACAAGACATGAGCCCTTCTACAAGCAACCGGAGGTAAACACAAACAAGACATGAGCCCTTCTACAAGCAACCTGAGGTAAACACAAACAAGACATGAGCCCTTCTACAAACAACATGAGGTAAACACAAACAAGACATGAGCCCTTCTACAAGCAACCGGAGGTAAACACAAACAAGACATGAGCCCTTCTACAAGCAACCGGAGGTAAACACAAACAAGACATGAGCCCTTCTACAAACAACCGGAGGTAAACACAAACAAGACATGAGCCCTTCTACAAGCAACCGGAGGTAAACACAAACAAGACATGAGCCCTTCTACAAACAACCAGAGGTAAACACAAACAAGACATGAGCCCTTCTACAAACAACCGGAGGTAAACACAAACAAGACATGAGCCCTTCTACAAACAACCAGAGGTAAACACAAACAAGACATGAGCCCTTCTACAAGCAACCGGAGGTAAACACAAACAAGACATGAGCCCTTCTACAAACAACCGGAGGTAAACACAAACAAGACATGAGCCCTTCTACAAACAACCGGAGGTAAACACAAACAAGACATGAGCCCTTCTACAAACAACCAGAGGTAAACACAAATAAGACATGAGCCCTTCTACAAGCAACCGGAGGTAAACACAAACAAGACATGAGCCCTTCTACAAACAACCGGAGGTAAACACAAACAAGACATGAGCCCTTCTACAAACAACCGGAGGTAAACACAAACAAGACATGAGCCCTTCTACAAACAACCGGAGGTAAACACAAACAAGACATGAGCCCTTCTACAAACAACCGGAGGTAAACACAAACAAGACATGAGCCCTTCTACAAACAACCGGAGGTAAACAAACAAGACATGAGCCCTTCTACAAGCAACCGGAGGTAAACACAAACAAGACATGAGCCCTTCTACAAACAACCGGAGGTAAACACAAACAAGACATGAGCCCTTCTACAAACAACCTGAGGTAAACACAAACAAGACATGAGCCCTTCTACAAGCAACCGGAGGTAAACACAAACAAGACATGAGCCCTTCTACAAGCAACCGGAGGTAAACACAAACAAGACATGAGCCCTTCTACAAGCAACCGGAGGTAAACACAAACAAGACATGAGCCCTTCTACAAGCAACCGGAGGTAAACACAAACAAGACATGAGCCCTTCTACAAGCAACCGGAGGTAAACACAAACAAGACATGAGCCCTTCTACAAGCAACCTGAGGTAAACACAAACAAGACATGAGCCCTTCTACAAACAACATGAGGTAAACACAAACAAGACATGAGCCCTTCTACAAGCAACCGGAGGTAAACACAAACAAGACATGAGCCCTTCTACAAGCAACCGGAGGTAAACACAAACAAGACATGAGCCCTTCTACAAACAACCGGAGGTAAACACAAACAAGACATGAGCCCTTCTACAAACAACCGGAGGTAAACACAAACAAGACATGAGCCCTTCTACAAGCAACCGGAGGTAAACACAAACAAGACATGAGCCCTTCTACAAACAACCAGAGGTAAACACAAACAAGACATGAGCCCTTCTACAAACAACCGGAGGTAAACACAAACAAGACATGAGCCCTTCTACAAACAACCAGAGGTAAACACAAACAAGACATGAGCCCTTCTACAAGCAACCGGAGGTAAACACAAACAAGACATGAGCCCTTCTACAAACAACCGGAGGTAAACACAAACAAGACATGAGCCCTTCTACAAACAACCGGAGGTAAACACAAACAAGACATGAGCCCTTCTACAAACAACCAGAGGTAAACACAAACAAGACATGAGCCCTTCTACAAACAACCGGAGGTAAACACAAACAAGACATGAGCCCTTCTACAAGCAACCGGAGGTAAACACAAACAAGACATGAGCCCTTCTACAAGCAACCGGAGGTAAACACAAACAAGACATGAGCCCTTCTACAAGCAACCGGAGGTAAACACAAACAAGACATGAGCCCTTCTACAAGCAACCGGAGGTAAACACAAACAAGACATGAGCCCTTCTACAAGCAACCTGAGGTAAACACAAACAAGACATGAGCCCTTCTACAAACAACATGCGGTAAACACAAACAAGACATGAGCCCTTCTACAAGCAACCGGAGGTAAACACAAACAAGACATGAGCCCTTCTACAAGCAACCGGAGGTAAACACAAACAAGACATGAGCCCTTCTACAAACAACCGGAGGTAAACACAAACAAGACATGAGCCCTTCTACAAACAACCGGAGGTAAACACAAACAAGACATGAGCCCTTCTACAAACAACCGGAGGTAAACACAAACAAGACATGAGCCCTTCTACAAGCAACCGGAGGTAAACACAAACAAGACATGAGCCCTTCTACAAACAACCAGAGGTAAACACAAACAAGACATGAGCCCTTCTACAAACAACCGGAGGTAAACACAAACAAGACATGAGCACTTCTAAAAACAACCGGAGGTAAACACAAACAAGACATGAGCCCTTCTACAAGCAACCGGAGGTAAACACAAACAAGACATGAGCCCTTCTACAAACAACCGGAGGTAAACACAAACAAGACATGAGCCCTTCTACAAACAACCGGAGGTAAACACAAACAAGACATGAGCCCTTCTACAAGCAACCGGAGGTAAACACAAACAAGACATGAGCCCTTCTACAAACAACCAGAGGTAAACACAAACAAGACATGAGCCCTTCTACAAACAACCGGAGGTAAACACAAACAAGACATGAGCCCTTCTACAAGCAACCGGAGGTAAACACAAACAAGACATGAGCCCTTCTACAAGCAACCGGAGGTAAACACAAACAAGACATGAGCCCTTCTACAAGCAACCGGAGGTAAACACAAACAAGACATGAGCCCTTCTACAAGCAACCGGAGGTAAACACAAACAAGACATGAGCCCTTCTACAAGCAACCTGAGGTAAACACAAACAAGACATGAGCCCTTCTACAAACAACATGAGGTAAACACAAACAAGACATGAGCCCTTCTACAAGCAACCAGAGGTAAACACAAACAAGACATGAGCCCTTCTACAAGCAACCGGAGGTAAACACAAACAAGACATGAGCCCTTCTACAAACAACCAGAGGTAAACACAAACAAGACATGAGCCCTTCTACAAACAACCGGAGGTAAACACAAACAAGACATGAGCCCTTCTACAAACAACCAGAGGTAAACACAAACAAGACATGAGCCCTTCTACAAACAACCGGAGGTAAACACAAACAAGACATGAGCCCTTCTACAAGCAACCGGAGGTAAACACAAACAAGACATGAGCCCTTCTACAAGCAACCGGAGGTAAACACAAACAAGACATGAGCCCTTCTACAAGCAACCGGAGGTAAACACAAACAAGACATGAGCCCTTCTACAAGCAACCGGAGGTAAACACAAACAAGACATGAGCCCTTCTACAAGCAACCGGAGGTAAACACAAACAAGACATGAGCCCTTCTACAAGCAACCTGAGGTAAACACAAACAAGACATGAGCCCTTCTACAAACAACATGAGGTAAACACAAACAAGACATGAGCCCTTCTACAAGCAACCGGAGGTAAACACAAACAAGACATGAGCCCTTCTACAAGCAACCGGAGGTAAACACAAACAAGACATGAGCCCTTCTACAAACAACCAGAGGTAAACACAAACAAGACATGAGCCCTTCTACAAACAACCGGAGGTAAACACAAACAAGACATGAGCCCTTCTACAAACAACCGGAGGTAAACACAAACAAGACATGAGC
Organism: Bathymodiolus brooksi; assembly: GCA_963680875.1. Taxonomy (NCBI): domain Eukaryota; kingdom Metazoa; phylum Mollusca; class Bivalvia; order Mytilida; family Modiolidae; genus Bathymodiolus; species Bathymodiolus brooksi. Next base: position 7,317,577 of record OY804579.1, on the reverse strand, counting down.
CCTTCTACAAGCAACCGGAGGTAAACACAAACAAGACATGAGCCCTTCTACAAACAACCGGAGGTAAACACAAACAAGACATGAGCCCTTCTACAAGCAACCGGAGGTAAACACAAACAAGACATGAGCCCTTCTACAAACAACCGGAGGTAAACACAAACAAGACATGAGCCCTTCTACAAGCAACCGGAGGTAAACACAAACAAGACATGAGCCCTTCTACAAACAACCAGAGGTAAACACAAACAAGACATGAGCCCTTCTACAAACAACCGGAGGTAAACACAAACAAGACATGAGCCCTTCTACAAGCAACCGGAGGTAAACACAAACAAGACATGAGCCCTTCTACAAGCAACCGGAGGTAAACACAAACAAGACATGAGCCCTTCTACAAGCAACCGGAGGTAAACACAAACAAGACATGAGCCCTTCTACAAGCAACCGGAGGTAAACACAAACAAGACATGAGCCCTTCTACAAGCAACCTGAGGTGAACACAAACAAGACATGAGCCCTTCTACAAACAACATGAGGTAAACACAAACAAGACATGAGCCCTTCTACAAGCAACCGGAGGTAAACACAAACAAGACATGAGCCCTTCTACAAGCAACCGGAGGTAAACACAAACAAGACATGAGCCCTTCTACAAACAACCAGAGGTAAACACAAACAAGACATGAGCCCTTCTACAAACAACCGGAGGTAAACACAAACAAGACATGAGCCCTTCTACAAACAACCGGAGGTAAACACAAACAAGACATGAGCCCTTCTACAAGCAACCGGAGGTAAACACAAACAAGACATGAGCCCTTCTACAAACAACCAGAGGTAAACACAAACAAGACATGAGCCCTTCTACAAACAACCGGAGGTAAACACAAACAAGACATGAGCCCTTCTACAAGCAACCGGAGGTAAACACAAACAAGACATGAGCCCTTCTACAAGCAACCTGAGGTAAACACAAACAAGACATGAGCCCTTCTACAAACAACATGAGGTAAACACAAACAAGACATGAGCCCTTCTACAAGCAACCGGAGGTAAACACAAACAAGACATGAGCCCTTCTACAAGCAACCGGAGGTAAACACAAACAAGACATGAGCCCTTCTACAAACAACCGGAGGTAAACACAAACAAGACATGAGCCCTTCTACAAGCAACCGGAGGTAAACACAAACAAGACATGAGCCCTTCTACAAACAACCAGAGGTAAACACAAACAAGACATGAGCCCTTCTACAAGCAACCGGAGCTAAACACAAACAAGACATGAGCCCTTCTACAAGCAACCGGAGGTAAACACAAACAAGACATGAGCCCTTCTACAAGCAACCTGAGGTAAACACAAACAAGACATGAGCCCTTCTACAAACAACATGAGGTAAACACAAACAAGACATGAGCCCTTCTACAAGCAACCGGAGGTAAACACAAACAAGACATGAGCCCTTCTACAAGCAACCGGAGGTAAACACAAACAAGACATGAGCCCTTCTACAAACAACCGGAGGTAAACACAAACAAGACATGAGCCCTTCTACAAGCAACCGGAGGTAAACACAAACAAGACATGAGCCCTTCTACAAACAACCAGAGGTAAACACAAACAAGACATGAGCCCTTCTACAAACAACCGGAGGTAAACACAAACAAGACATGAGCCCTTCTACAAACAACCGGAGGTAAACACAAACAAGACATGAGCCCTTCTACAAGCAACCGGAGGTAAACACAAACAAGACATGAGCCCTTCTACAAACAACCAGAGGTAAACACAAACAAGACATGAGCCCTTCTACAAACAACCGGAGGTAAACACAAACAAGACATGAGCCCTTCTACAAGCAACCGGAGGTAAACACAAACAAGACATGAGCCCTTCTACAAGTAACCGGAGGTAAACACAAACAAGACATGAGCCCTTCTACAAGCAACCGGAGGTAAACACAAACAAGACATGAGCCCTTCTACAAGCAACCGGAGGTAAACACAAACAAGACATGAGCCCTTCTACAAGCAACCTGAGGTAAACACAAACAAGACATGAGCCCTTCTACAAACAACATGAGGTAAACACAAACAAGACATGAGCCCTTCTACAAGCAACCGGATGTAAACACAAACAAGACATGAGCCCTTCTACAAGCAACCGGAGGTAAACACAAACAAGACATGAGCCCTTCTACAAACAACCGGAGGTAAACACAAACAAGACATGAGCCCTTCTACAAGCAACCGGAGGTAAACACAAACAAGACATGAGCCCTTCTACAAACAACCAGAGGTAAACACAAACAAGACATGAGCCCTTCTACAAACAACCGGAGGTAAACACAAACAAGACATGAGCCCTTCTACAAACAACCAGAGGTAAACACAAACAAGACATGAGCCCTTCTACAAGCAACCGGAGGTAAACACAAACAAGACATGAGCCCTTCTACAAACAACCGGAGGTAAACACAAACAAGACATGAGCCCTTCTACAAACAACCGGAGGTAAACACAAACAAGACATGAGCCCTTCTACAAACAACCAGAGGTAAACACAAATAAGACATGAGCCCTTCTACAAGCAACCGGAGGTAAACACAAACAAGACATGAGCCCTTCTACAAACAACCGGAGGTAAACACAAACAAGACATGAGCCCTTCTACAAACAACCGGAGGTAAACACAAACAAGACATGAGCCCTTCTACAAACAACCGGAGGTAAACACAAACAAGACATGAGCCCTTCTACAAACAACCGGAGGTAAACACAAACAAGACATGAGCCCTTCTACAAACAACCGGAGGTAAACAAACAAGACATGAGCCCTTCTACAAGCAACCGGAGGTAAACACAAACAAGACATGAGCCCTTCTACAAACAACCGGAGGTAAACACAAACAAGACATGAGCCCTTCTACAAACAACCTGAGGTAAACACAAACAAGACATGAGCCCTTCTACAAGCAACCGGAGGTAAACACAAACAAGACATGAGCCCTTCTACAAGCAACCGGAGGTAAACACAAACAAGACATGAGCCCTTCTACAAGCAACCGGAGGTAAACACAAACAAGACATGAGCCCTTCTACAAGCAACCGGAGGTAAACACAAACAAGACATGAGCCCTTCTACAAGCAACCTGAGGTAAACACAAACAAGACATGAGCCCTTCTACAAACAACATGAGGTAAACACAAACAAGACATGAGCCCTTCTACAAGCAACCGGAGGTAAACACAAACAAGACATGAGCCCTTCTACAAGCAACCGGAGGTAAACACAAACAAGACATGAGCCCTTCTACAAACAACCGGAGGTAAACACAAACAAGACATGAGCCCTTCTACAAGCAACCGGAGGTAAACACAAACAAGACATGAGCCCTTCTACAAACAACCAGAGGTAAACACAAACAAGACATGAGCCCTTCTACAAACAACCGGAGGTAAACACAAACAAGACATGAGCCCTTCTACAAACAACCAGAGGTAAACACAAACAAGACATGAGCCCTTCTACAAGCAACCGGAGGTAAACACAAACAAGACATGAGCCCTTCTACAAACAACCGGAGGTAAACACAAACAAGACATGAGCCCTTCTACAAACAACCGGAGGTAAACACAAACAAGACATGAGCCCTTCTACAAACAACCAGAGGTAAACACAAATAAGACATGAGCCCTTCTACAAGCAACCGGAGGTAAACACAAACAAGACATGAGCCCTTCTACAAACAACCGGAGGTAAACACAAACAAGACATGAGCCCTTCTACAAACAACCGGAGGTAAACACAAACAAGACATGAGCCCTTCTACAAACAACCGGAGGTAAACACAAACAAGACATGAGCCCTTCTACAAACAACCGGAGGTAAACACAAACAAGACATGAGCCCTTCTACAAACAACCGGAGGTAAACAAACAAGACATGAGCCCTTCTACAAGCAACCGGAGGTAAACACAAACAAGACATGAGCCCTTCTACAAACAACCGGAGGTAAACACAAACAAGACATGAGCCCTTCTACAAACAACCTGAGGTAAACACAAACAAGACATGAGCCCTTCTACAAGCAACCGGAGGTAAACACAAACAAGACATGAGCCCTTCTACAAGCAACCGGAGGTAAACACAAACAAGACATGAGCCCTTCTACAAGCAACCGGAGGTAAACACAAACAAGACATGAGCCCTTCTACAAGCAACCGGAGGTAAACACAAACAAGACATGAGCCCTTCTACAAACAACCTGAGGTAAACACAAACAAGACATGAGCCCTTCTACAAGCAACCGGAGGTAAACACAAACAAGACATGAGCCCTTCTACAAACAACATGAGGTAAACACAAACAAGACATGAGCCCTTCTACAAGCAACCGGAGGTAAACACAAACAAGACATGAGCCCTTCTACAAGCAACCGGAGGTAAACACAAACAAGACATGAGCCCTTCTACAAACAACCGGAGGTAAACACAAACAAGACATGAGCCCTTCTACAAGCAACCGGAGGTAAACACAAACAAGACATGAGCCCTTCTACAAACAACCAGAGGTAAACACAAACAAGACATGAGCCCTTCTACAAACAACCGGAGGTAAACACAAACAAGACATGAGCCCTTCTACAAACAACCGGAGGTAAACACAAACAAGACATGAGCCCTTCTACAAGCAACCGGAGGTAAACACAAACAAGACATGAGCCCTTCTACAAACAACTAGAGGTAAACACAAACAAGACATGAGCCCTTCTACAAACAACCGGAGGTAAACACAAACAAGACATGAGCCCTTCTACAAGCAACCGGAGGTAAACACAAACAAGACATGAGCCCTTCTACAAGCAACCGGAGGTAAACACAAACAAGACATGAGCCCTTCTACAAGCAACCGGAGGTAAACACAAACAAGACATGAGCCCTTCTACAAGCAACCGGAGGTAAACACAAACAAGACATGAGCCCTTCTACAAGCAACCTGAGGTAAACACAAACAAGACATGAGCCCTTCTACAAACAACATGAGGTAAACACAAACAAGACATGAGCCCTTCTACAAGCAACCGGAGGTAAACACAAACAAGACATGAGCCCTTCTACAAGCAACCGGAGGTAAACACAAACAAGACATGAGCCCTTCTACAAACAACATGAGGTAAACACAAACAAGACATGAGCCCTTCTACAAGCAACCGGAGGTAAACACAAACAAGACATGAGCCCTTCTACAAGCAACCGGAGGTAAACACAAACAAGACATGAGCCCTTCTACAAACAACCGGAGGTAAACACAAACAAGACATGAGCCCTTCTACAAGCAACCGGAGGTAAACACAAACAAGACATGAGCCCTTCTACAAACAACCAGAGGTAAACACAAACAAGACATGAGCCCTTCTACAAACAACCGGAGGTAAACACAAACAAGACATGAGCCCTTCTACAAACAACCGGAGGTAAACACAAACAAGACATGAGCCCTTCTACAAGCAACCGGAGGTAAACACAAACAAGACATGAGCCCTTCTACAAACAACCAGAGGTAAACACAAACAAGACATGAGCCCTTCTACAAACAACCGGAGGTAAACACAAACAAGACATGAGCCCTTCTACAAGCAACCGGAGGTAAACACAAACAAGACATGAGCCCTTCTACAAGCAACCGGAGGTAAACACAAACAAGACATGAGCCCTTCTACAAGCAACCGGAGGTAAACACAAACAAGACATGAGCCCTTCTACAAGCAACCGGAGGTAAACACAAACAAGACATGAGCCCTTCTACAAGCAACCTGAGGTAAACACAAACAAGACATGAGCCCTTCTACAAACAACATGAGGTAAACACAAACAAGACATGAGCCCTTCTACAAGCAACCGGAGGTAAACACAAACAAGACATGAGCCCTTCTACAAGCAACCGGAGGTAAACACAAACAAGACATGAGCCCTTCTACAAACAACCGGAGGTAAACACAAACAAGACATGAGCCCTTCTACAAGCAACCGGAGGTAAACACAAACAAGACATGAGCCCTTCTACAAACAACCAGAGGTAAACACAAACAAGACATGAGCCCTTCTACAAACAACCGGAGGTAAACACAAACAAGACATGAGCCCTTCTACAAACAACCAGAGGTAAACACAAACAAGACATGAGCCCTTCTACAAGCAACCGGAGGTAAACACAAACAAGACATGAGCCCTTCTACAAACAACCGGAGGTAAACACAAACAAGACATGAGCCCTTCTACAAACAACCGGAGGTAAACACAAACAAGACATGAGCCCTTCTACAAACAACCAGAGGTAAACACAAATAAGACATGAGCCCTTCTACAAGCAACCGGAGGTAAACACAAACAAGACATGAGCCCTTCTACAAACAACAGGAGGTAAACACAAACAAGACATGAGCCCTTCTACAAACAACCGGAGGTAAACACAAACAAGACATGAGCCCTTCTACAAACAACCGGAGGTAAACACAAACAAGACATGAGCCCTTCTACAAACAACCGGAGGTAAACACAAACAAGACATGAGCCCTTCTACAAACAACCGGAGGTAAACAAACAAGACATGAGCCCTTCTACAAGCAACCGGAGGTAAACACAAACAAGACATGAGCCCTTCTACAAACAACCGGAGGTAAACACAAACAAGACATGAGCCCTTCTACAAACAACCTGAGGTAAACACAAACAAGACATGAGCCCTTCTACAAGCAACCGGAGGTAAACACAAACAAGACATGAGCCCTTCTACAAGCAACCGGAGGTAAACACAAACAAGACATGAGCCCTTCTACAAGCAACCGGAGGTAAACACAAACAAGACATGAGCCCTTCTACAAGCAACCGGAGGTAAACACAAACAAGACATGAGCCCTTCTACAAACAACCTGAGGTAAACACAAACAAGACATGAGCCCTTCTACAAGCAACCGGAGGTAAACACAAACAAGACATGAGCCCTTCTACAAGCAACCGGAGGTAAACACAAACAAGACATGAGCCCTTCTACAAACAACCGGTGGTAAACACAAACAAGACATGAGCCCTTCTACAAACAACCGGAGGTAAACACAAACAAGACATGAGCCCTTCTACAAACAACCGGAGGTAAACACAAACAAGACATGAGCCATTCTACAAACAACCGGAGGTAAACACAAACAAGACATGAGCCCTTCTACAAACAACCGGAGGTAAACACAAACAAGACATGAGCCCTTCTACAAACAACCAGAGGTAAACACAAACAAGACATGAGCCCTTCTACAAACAACCGGTGGTAAACACAAACAAGACATGAGCCCTTCTACAAGCAACCAGAGGTAAACACAAACAAGACATGAGCCCTTCTACAAACAACCGGTGGTAAACACAAACAAGACATGAGCCCTTCTACAAACAACCGGTGGTAAACACAAACCGAACATCATTCTTATGTAGAAATCACAGCAGACATCACAACACGGAACTCAGAACGTAAAGACACATAATAGTACAACACAAAACTATATAAAAAAATTAAAAAATGAGTAACACAGACCCCACCCAAAAATTATCTAGTAAAAGTCTTTGCTGTGATAAAGGGAAAAAATCATCTAGTAAAAAGTAAAAGATCCATTGTCATTTGAGGTATGGATATTTCGTAACTTTCAACAAGATTGTGATGACGACAGTAAAATTTTTGTAGGGATGACTTCAACCTAGGAGCAACGTAGCTTTGTTTGAGTAGCTTTTGCATAAGCAGCTGAGCTCTGTCCAGAAACTCACTGTACTGGTGTTCAATGTCACTTTCAACAATATTTCAGTTATATTGTGGCAGTCAGTTTTATTGGTGGAGGAAACCGGAGTACCCAGACAAAACCGACAACCTGCCGCAAGTCAATGCCAAACCTTATCATGGCCGCAGAGTTTAAAGGTCATGACACATCTTCACGTCCTGGTGTACAACTAACTATATCTGTATGTAATATATTCAGTACATGAAAGTTATATGCCTGACATGAGCTTGACTATAAAAAAGACAAGACAGATTTTTGAAGTATTGGACAAAAACAAAGCACAAACCTGTCTAACACATTTCTTGATTTCTTCAATATCATGTAACGCTACTAAGTATTCCATAACAGCATCCCATTCCTGTAAAATATATCTCATTGTAACTAGTATAGATATTGCTTAAAGGTGAAATGCAAAGGTTTTGAGTATTTGATTTTATTGCTTTACTCGATAAAGATACATAAATAATGCCGTAAAAACAAATTTTCAATGCCAAGTGTGTCACCGTTTATCTGTAAACACAGGTAAATTTATGGTTTATTGTCGAAGTTTAACATGATTATCTCCTCTTGGTAAGCCAAGACTGTGACGTCATTCGGTTCTTATCAATCTGCTGCGCATACGAGGATAACATAGCTTCTCGATATTCTGATGATGAAAGTGACCAAAGTGACATCACAGGCATCGATTCAACATAGAACAAAATATATTAAAAACATATAAATTAAAAAAAACAAAAACAAAAGCATTTAATTTGAAATAACAAATATTTAAGAAAAAAAATACATGCTGAACTTTTGTACTCTAGCTGTTTACTTACATTTAGACAATATTCGCCAGGGAATTTATAAATAGGCTTCTCTTAAAAAATATTGTGTAGGGAAAAAAATATGAATGATAAATACTAGTAACACTGGTTTTGTACATGAACTATTGCCTTCACATTTTCCTCCCTTTAATGCATTTTTACATCAAATGTATTACTTATGACTTTATGACTTGTCAGTAATCGTTGAATGGAGAACAGCGAGATGTGGAATTCATGTCCCTGACACACTAAGTCATTATAGCCTTCATTTACGTTAGTCGTAATTTACAAAGTTTACTTTAAGGGGCTCGCCCCATGAAGTGTCATTTTACACCTTTCCGAGAGAAACAAAATTCAATAAAAGTTAAATCCTTTTCATAATATATATCTACGATTTTAGGGAACCCACTACCATTAACCATAAAAAAAATAAAGCATGTTCCCAAAAGTAAATGCTCCCTATTATGCCTTAGCGTACTTTAGGGGATCCACTATCTATATCTACAATTCATATCATAAGACAACAACATTAACCATAGAAAATGATGTGAGTCCCCTAAAGTAAATGATTCCTATAATGCCTTGGTGTACTTTAGGGACCCACTACCATATATACCTGGTTCATATCATAAGACGACAACATTAGTTATAGAAAATAATGTGAGTCCCCTAAAGTACCTAATAAATATCGTGAGACAACAAAACCAAGTCTCGTAGAACAAAAATGATAGGGGCAGTGAAACAGTCTATACATGATTGTGTTTATTAATTTGAATAGCAAGTGACATTCTGGCACATTGTTGGAGGAAATTGGTCAGAATATGAATTTTCAAATCTGGCTAAAAAAAAGGGTGTCCACACTTCTCTTTTTTCATACTACCATACATAAATTAGACAAACTCTCCCAAAGTCTTGTGTGGTTGATTGTATTCCTGTTTAATTTTCTAATTGTTTTTTTTTGTGCTGTATCATCTATGTATACTATGTGATTTAAGTACTTACCACAGCTAAGTTTTCTACTTGTAGAAACAGTTCTGTAGTAGCTCTAACCAGCGATGAAACCAAAGACTTACTGTCATCTTTAGTTATATCCATGTATAAATGCCATAAAGGTTTTAATAAACTTAAGTCTATTGATAAACTTTCTGCAGAAGTTCTGAAAAGAATAACATACATTGTACAGTGAAAACTGTCTAAACCTAACCTCCTTAAGATCAACTTTTGTGTTCAGAATAGACAGGTGTTTGGTTTGTACAGGTTAAATTAACCAAAATTTCCAACATTAAGACTTTATCTAAAGTTCGGTTTATACAGGATTCTATTCAGGGTTCTGTTTAGACAGGTTTATACAGGATTCCAGTTTCTATTCAGGGTTCTGTTTAGACATGTTTATACAGGATTCCAGTTTCTATTCAGGGTTCTGTTTAGACATGTTTATACAGGATTCCAGTTTCTATTCAGGGTTCTGTTTAGACAGGTTTATACAGGGTTCCAGTTTTTATTCAGGGTTCTGTTTAGACAGGTTTATACAGGATTCCAGTTTCTATTCAGGGTTCTGTTTAGACAGGTTTATACAGGATTCCAGTTTCTATTCAGGGTTCTGTTTAGACAGGTTTATACAGGATTCCAGTTTCTATTCAGGGTTCCGTTTAGACAGGTTTATACAGGATTCCAGTTTCTATTCAGGGTTCTGTTTAGACAGGTTTATACAGGATTCCATTTTCTATTCAGGGTTCTGTTTAGACATGTTTATACAGGATTCCAGTTTCTATTCAGGGTTCTGTTTAGACAGGTTTATACAGGATTCCAGTTTCTATTCAGGGTTCTGTTTAGACAGGTTTATACAGGATTCCAGTTTCTATTCAGGATTCTGTTTAGACAGGTTTATACAGGATTCCAGTTTCTATTCAGGGTTCTGTTTAGACAGGTTTATACAGGATTCCAGTTTTTATTCAGGGTTCTGTTTAAAAAGGTTTATACAGGATTCCAGTTTCTATTCAGGGTTCTGTTTAGACAGGTTTATACAGGGTTCCAGTTTTTATTCAGGGTTCTGTTTAGACAGGTTTATACAGGGTTCCAGTTTCTATTCAGGGTTCTGTTTAGACAGGTTTATACAGGGTTCCAGTTTTTATTCAGGGTTCTGTTTAGACAGATTTATACAGGGTTCCAGTTTTTATTCAGGGTTCTGTTTAGACAGGTTTATACAGGGTTCCAGTTTTTATTCAGGGTTCTGTTTAGACAGGTTTCACTGTCCTTAAATGTTTAAAGTTTAAACCTCCAGTAAGGTTTAACAATTAAATGTGTAAAGTTTAAACCTCCAGTAAGGTTTAACAATTAAAAGTTCTTATTCCTGCATGCATGTGCAAAAAAAATAGCAATGCATGGAAAGAACTTGTTATCATGGATACCATTTTTTGTGATTTGTATAAAGTTAATGTGTTGAATGATTCTTAATTAATGCTTGCCTCCAAATGATGTAAAGAACTCTATGCGACATTTATATATTTTTATGTGATTTAATTTACCACGAAATCCACAATTTAAATGGCGATACCATTGGTAGGATAAAATGAGTGTGAAGGAAATCAGAATACCTATTTTCGGTACATGCAAAAAGAAACAACCTGAATAACTTTAATAGAATAACCATTTATCTCATTAGAATTCTATGTAAATTCTTGAAGCTTTTAAAATACAGTCAAACCAGCTTATGTGACCTTCCAATGGAACATTGATAAAGGGTCACACAAGACATGTGGTCCCTATATACAGGTTTAATTATTATGAAATGCACTCTGAAGAGAAATTAAAATTCAGATCACATAATACAATGTATTGGTTAATTGAGGTGGTCGCCGTTAACTTGTATATCAAAATGTAGTACGATGAAGCCACAGGCTCAAATGGCCGATCCTGTATCATTCACCTGAAACAGACTCTCTCTGATCTGAAATTAAATAAATATATATATATATATTTATTTAATTTGACCAATTGCATGTGGCAGCCATGATGAAGTGAGCCAATTTTAAGATTAATTCAAAAGATAATTTTCCATAAACAATAATACATTATGATTCTGTGGTTTCAGAACAGAAGACTTGAATGTAATTTTGATCTAAATAAACCTAATACGCTTGTTTCGAATCATTTCCATTCCGTCAAATGTTTTTTCTTTTCTTCTGCCAGACCACATGATTTTGATGGAATGTTAGGCACATGACGAAAACTCCAATCGATATGTGGCGTTTTAACGTTACTCAACTTATAAAGAATTCTTAATATTTCTGTAAACAACAGATATCAATTAAATTATGTTATTTGTATCAAAGACTTCAATGCACAGACAATAGTAAATAAAGAAAGAAAACAGATTTAATTTTAAATTTTAAAGAAGTAATGCTTCTTTAAAATTAAATTTGTTTTCTTTCTTTATTTAATGTTGTCAGCATCATTATATATTTCTGTTATCGAACAGACAGTGGGGTACCGAACACTAGTATTTACTCAGCCGCTTTCTTGGTGTCTCCATATTACAATCACATATAATCTACTGCATCTACGACTATGATATGCTGACGTTGTTTTAGTAATAGCGTAAACACAGGAAGTAGTCTGCCTAACATTTCAGACATCAAGACATGGAACATGATCGAAATTGACATGATTCTAAACAACCGTATTACATAATATCTTGTAACTAAACAGTGATTGAAATTCACTTGTGCATCAAAGTGCATTCATGACTTACAGTGAAACCTGTCTAAACTGAACCTCCTACATTAGGATTTTATTTAAACTTCGCTTTATGCAGTATTTCAATTTATTCAGGGTTTGGTTTAGATAGGGTATCACTGTACTACTATGTTGTTCAGTGACTCATGATTTATTGTTGATAATCAGATGTAAGAGTAGTTATACTAATTAATGATTTTACATGTGCCTCGTTCAAGTGTATCGTTTTTCCAAGGTGGCCATTTTCTAGCCGAGTTCAATAATGTACCAAATATTTGCAGAGATTAAGACACAGACACATACATATCGTTATGAATTCCTCCTAGTTTTAACATAATACAGGTGAATCTCGCTATGTCAAACTCGGTTATCTCGAAATTTCGGCTTTCCCCCCTCAAAAAAATTTTCAACTCCTGATCAAATCCCAGTGTGTGGTAGAATCTCTGTAGAAAAACAACAATGTTTATCTGCCTTATATGTGTACTGCTTTGGTGGTTGTGAAATAAGCTAATACACCAGTTTTACTAACCTGTGCTGAGTATGTATAATTTTAAGCATCAGTTGAATAGATTTAAGTCTGTCTTCTCCAGTCTGTTTAGTAGCCACATAAACTAATGTGTGCCATAGTTTACTAAGAGGCAAGGCTCTGTAACAACAAAGAAAACATCTTAGATGGTAATAAAGATCACAGTGTATTTCTCTAGTTTACTTTGTTACCAAGAAAACTTACGTCTGCAATAATATACTGAGAGGCATAGTCTATTTAACAATGTTCAAAAGGCTAACTTCCTTACAATTCATTGATGATGATGATGAATGGTGTTTAACGTCATTTTCAACAATATTTCAGTTATATCGTGACAAGTCAGTTTTATTGGTGGAGGAAACCTGAGTATCCGGAGAAAACCACCAAACTGTCGCAAGTCACAGACAGTGTTTATCACATGATGTTGTATCGAGTACACATCCCCTTGAGTGGGATTCGAACTCACAACTTCAATGGTGACAGGGACTGATTGCATAGGTAGTTGTAAATCCAACTACCATATGATCATGACCATGAAGGCCACGAAAAAAGAAAGTGTTAATAATCATCCAACGACAGGTATAAAAATCAATGTACTTCTGTTATATGGGATTTCCCTTTTCAGTTTCAATGTAAAACAGGTTTGGTAAGAAGTCTTTAAGTCTGTTTGATTTGGAAAAGTTTTTGGTGGTAATACAGGTGGGTTGTCACAGAGCTATAAATAGCAGATATCTGTATAGTTGTTATCAAGATGCTCTCAGTAACTTCAAGTGTTGATATGGTCTGCTTAGTATATTAAATAGATTGCATGTATACTGATGCATTTGTTTAATGTATCTAGTTAATCAAATTGTTTATTGATCATGCTAAATGTAAAAACACATCACAGAAAAATAAAAAGATGAGCAACATAGATTACTAACAAGGCTAATTTAGTAGACAGAACATTATTTAGGATAGCATATCCTGTCTCAAAGCTGTCCCTGGTCAATACAGAATTGATTACTTACAAGGCTAATTTAGTAGACAGAACATTATTTAGGATAGCATATCCTGTCTCAAAGCTATCCCTGGTCAATACAGAATTGATTACTTACAAGGCTAAGTTAGTAGACAGAACATTATTTAGGATAGCATATCCTGTCTCAAAGCTGTCCCTGGTCAATACAGAATTGATTACTTACAAGGCTAATTTAGTAGACAGAACATTATTTAGGATAGCATATCCTGTCTCAAAGCTGTCTCTTGTTAATATGGATCCTGCTGTCACTGTAAATTTATATCCCCAGTTTGTGTCTTCCGCTGGTCTTTTCTTGGTAGTAAACTCATACCATAGTGTATCTCCTATCAAACAGAAAATAAATACAATGTTAAAAATAAGTATGTTATTGTACTGTCTGAGATACTATTGATAATGTCTGTCTCAACCATAAAAACTGATGCTACTAGATTTATTTTTTACCTGGAATGACTCTTTGATGAACTTAATGATGAAATTTGTGTTCATAAAATTTAGCTGGAATTATCATGTTGTAGGATTCAAACCTTATCCAATGCAATCTCTTGTCAATTATATAATTCCTATCTTTCAGATTAATGTTGATTCTAACATGACATCCTTCTTTCGCTTTGTAACAAACTTTGTATAATCTCATTTGCACATGCGCCTGTGAAAGTGACCGACTTTTCCGTCATAAATGTACATGTTGATGAATTATCATCTGCTCGAATTTGGCAGCATAATTTGTGTGCGACATTTTCCGCAAACATAAATATAAATTACCGTCTTCCAATATTTGTACTCTTAGACATATCAGAATCGAAAAAAATCATGGAAGCCAGAATGAGTTTTAACATGGGTTGGTGGATATTAGTAAATTTTATCCATCGCCTCTGGCTCTGGATAAAATACTAATATCCGCCAATCCATGTTAAAACTCAAAGCACATTCTGGCTTCCATGATTTATTTCTTAATTAATCCAGACTATATTTTTGCTTAATTCCTGATCTTAGAATTTTAACCTTGGAGGGAAAAACTGATAATTTCTAAATGGTAACACAAGGAATTTCTTACCTGGGAGGTCAAAGTTTATAAAATTGGATGTGCTACCAGTAAATGATTTGGAATTTTGTTGCAAATCCTGGGAGGTTGAAAATGTCAGCTGATCTTCATTCTGTCTTAAACAGCATCTGTTTCAAAAATAACCAACAACAATCAGCCATAATAAGTATATAAATAAATGCAACTTGTTCCTATTTATAGAATGGATTTGTTATTATAAAGCAGATATTACCCTTTTTTTTAAAGGTTTTTGCAGATACCAAGAAAGTATAAAAGTATGTTTACAACAAAGTGCATATTAGCATGCAAGCGTGGATCCAGGTGGGGATGCACCCGGCAAACCCCCCGTCCCCCCCCCCCCTAAAAAAAAAAAAAAATAAAAAAAAATAAGGATTGGTGTGACTGGACTGACAATCGCTTGATGTTAAATATGTGATATTAACACTTTGCTCTTTCGACTCATCTTTTATATAACAATGTGTATGTGTTCTGGTTATATGTGCATAATATAGTTTCGGTTTGGTAATTTTTTGCAATTTTTTTTATTTCGTGATCTATTTAATTTATTTGTACATGTAATATATAAATCTTCCCTAGGATTACCAATTATTGATCAATTTTAAAGCAGACGTCACAGTTTTCTGAAAATCATGTATGCGGCATTAAGTTGTAAATATTTTTCACCTGTTCTTTTCCATTCTGTTTGAGACATGTCCATTTCCCCCTTCCTAATACTATTTCAAACATACGAATTAGTTCTTTCTCTTTTGAGCGAAGTGATATAGGGTAATGTGCATTGAACAAAATCACGCATGTTTTCTTGGAACAAGCAAAAGTCTTTGATTGCTGTTCTTCATATTGAAGTCGTAACAAGGCCTTACGTCATGAGTAAAATATCATACTTCATTGTACGTACCTTCGATGTGAAGCACATGGTACAATTTTAATCAATTAATGTTCAGAAAAGAGGTCCTATATTTTCTAATTCCCAGGAGCTTCCGTGGCAGTTAGTTTTATTGGTGTAGGACTCTGGAGTACCCGGAGAAAACCACTGACCTGCCGCAAGTCACTGACAAACTTTATCACATAATATTGTATAGAGTACACCTCGCCTGAGCGGGATTCGAACTCACAACATTAGTGGTGATAGGCACTGATTGCATAGGCAGTTATAAATCCAACTACCATATGATCACGATCACGACCATGATGGCACCAAAAACATTTTAGAAAAACAAAAACTCTAATACTTGGAAATAAACTACTTATTGTGTAAGGTTCAAGTCCTGTCTATATGTTTAAACATGAAACATAATCACGCTTATTTAAATGATAAATCATTCTTTATTATTGGAGAGACAGAGTATTAAATATTACCTGTGTAATTAACTTAAGAATGATTCAACACAGTTTAAAATTCAGCTATAATTATATGTCAAAAAAATCATATTTGAAGATATACTTTTCAGAGGTAATTACTGTCAAAACCTCCAGGCTTTCAGTAGGTGTCTGGAAATCTAAACACTTGAGGTAGTAACCAGTATACGAATCCACGTCAGTAGTGTAAAGCTGGTGGTCAGAAGTCAATAGTGTTAACGACTAAGCCACCAATGCTCCTGTTTATTATAGTATTTTCATCTATTAACTTTCATCTCAAATAATAACGATCTTTGAAACAAAATAATCACCTGCAGTATTCATACAAACCCCTTCATTTGATTCTAAGTGAAGGATAATTCTTAACTTGACAAAACTGACTGACCTGCTATCAAAAGAGACCTGTAGCTTTGATGCACCAGGAATCTGTACGACTTCCTTCAATCCTTTTGTAGCATTTTCGGTGCCGGTCTGTTTTGTGACCGAAGATATCGTGATTTCTTCCATAAACTGGGCAGCTGTACAGGCAATAGGTATTAAACTCTCCCTGTCACTGTGCTGTATAACTTTTTGTACAACCTGGTTTGTATCAAATAGAGAATCATTTGTTTGATTTTGTTGTTTTTTTTAATAAAGGAACAAAATATTTAATTTATTCCAGAATATAAACAATTGAATGCTGTACCATTTGGCAAATAATACTGACTTTTATCCATTATTTTTTGTTTGATTTTAGTACCTAATATTGTCTATTTTAACTGTCTGTCTCACAGAAAACCATGCAAAATCCAAAAAAATGTAACAAAGCTAATTTCAGTAAGAAAAAAAAGTTATACATTTTCTAAATATTTGATGCCTAGTATTTTAAAATATATCATACATATTTCCTATATATTTTCATTTTTGTTGTAAAATAAGGATTTTCATTTTAGCCCTTTAACTATTGCAAAAATCCTTAAAAATGGTTAAAAACACCCTTATTTTTGACGGATTATTATTGTTAATATATATCTCAGAAGTAAAAAATCGCATTGTTTCCTCAAAGTATAATGTTTAAAGACAATGATCACCAAAAACATTTTTTGAAAAAAACTTTGTGAAAATGTCAATTATAACCCATTCTACCAGACTCTGGCTTACATTTTGAAAAACGTCTTTTGTCTCGGACCTGTTCAGTAAATCCAGGATACAGGGTATATCATGGACCTCTTTACATCCAAGTAAATCTGCTGTTATGGCAGGAGCAGATTCTGGCCAATGAGCAAGCAGCTTTCTCAGGACTTGACGAGCATATAACACAGCCATTGCCATGTTGACCTTATAGAGATATTCTCGAGAACTAGATTTTCCTTGCTTCTCCAGTTCCTTTTTCAGCAGTTCAGCACTTCTACTCCTTTTCTGTTTCTGTAAGTCGTCTTCTGCATCATTATCTGGTGTACTCATTAGTTTTGTATCTTCTGTATTGCGTTCATCTTTAGCCTTGTCTGGTATTCTAGAAGGAAAAGGAGATTTGTAAACTATAGAATTTATTTTTTCAATTTGTCCAATTGCATGATATTCAACTTGATCGCATTAAAGATTTCTAGGCGATATCTCTCACATTTACACTTTGTCACCCATGAGGGAGATCTCCAACAATGGCATTTTGTCACCCAAAAGGGATATTTCCCACAATTGCACTTTGTCACCCAAGAGGTGTATTTCCCACACTGGCACTTTGCCATCCAAGAGGGATACTTCCCACACTGGCAATTTGCCATCCAAGAGGGATATTTCCCACAATGGCACTTTGTCACCCAAGAGGTGTATTTCCCACAATGGTACTTTGCCATCCAAGAGGGATACTTCCCACACTGGCACTTTGTCACCCTAGAGGGATATTTCCCACACTGGCACTTTGTCACCCTAGAGGGATATTTCCCACACTGGCACTTTGCCATCCAAAAGGGATATTTCCCAAACTGGCACTTTGCCATCCAAGAGGGATATCTCCCACACTGGCACTTTGCCACCCAAGAGGAAGATCTCCCACAATGTCACTTTGCCACCCAAGAAGGATATCTCCCACAATGGCACTTTGCCACTCAAGAAGGATATCTTCCACAATGTCTCTTTGCCACCCAAGAAGGATATCTCCCACAATGGCACTTTGCCACCAAAGTCAAAGAGGGATATCTCCAACAATGATACTATCACCATGAGAGAGATTTTCTATTCTGATACTTCCCGAGTGAGATCACCCCCTGACAATAATAATTAAAAGGGAGATTTTGAATGTCACAATATCTGTAAGGGAACATCTTGCAAAAATATAATTATTTTGATGAAAGAAAGATGATTGTGGGCCATTAGTTGGGTTCATTATGATCTTTGTACAGGAGATGGACATTCAGGGGAGATTATACTGTACAATTGTTATACATACTTGTTCTGAGAATGTATAACTTGATGATAATGGATGCCAGTATCTATAAGTTTCTCCGATTCTGCAGCAGTTATTGGAAGTTCACGTTTGGAATCTGAGAGACGTCCTCCCCTGTAATTAAGTATAAACATTTCATATAAATCTTTTCTTCATTGTAAAAACATTTAAGATGAACAAAAGAAATATGATAATCTGTGAATCACTGTCTGGTATATTGTCAGATATCACACTTAGCACACTGGAGTTTTCTCTCGTGGCAGATAAAAACATGCCAAAGACAAATTAGCTTAAACATATTTTGTTTTTAATTTGCTTATAATGTTATGAGTATTCTGATGCTAATATAATCAACAACAAATTAATTTTAGAGTCCCATGTCATTTTATACATGTTTTGATTGGTTTAAAAAGTTGAGGTTATTTGTCAATGAACGGAATCTAAAAATAGACGTCGTTCTCAAGGCATCGCGTGCCGTTGTCATCAGGTGATTTTCTTTAAATGAGGCACCTTTGGGGTTATTTAAATTTATTTCCGATTATTTGCCTTATTTTGAAAAAATAAATATATTTTTCAATATCATAACAAAAAAGGTTTGAATTAATTTATAAGGATTGATCGAAATTATTTGTTCGGTTTATGAAGAAATAACCTCAATCAGGTTGTACACACCGAGTAACCTGCATAGATCAATCCTTAATTACAATGTTTGTCTGCCCCAAGAAAAACACTCTCCTTCAGATAAGATATTATGATACAACAAAACAAAATAGTAAAAAGGTTAAATTTCAACTTTAAAATGTAGTGAATACTTAAACATCAGGAATAAAGCATAAATGTGAAAGGGTTTTTTTTTAACTGAAAAAGAAATGTTTTAGAAAAAAAAAATATATCAAATTCAAAACCTACCATTTCAGAGCCATCTTCATGATTTCATCTTTTGTTTGAAGTGTTGAACTTTCTAGACTGAAATAGATTACAATGGTACAAATTTTCATTGGATGATGCTAAAGATTTATAGG
Organism: Bathymodiolus brooksi; assembly: GCA_963680875.1. Classification (NCBI taxonomy): domain Eukaryota; kingdom Metazoa; phylum Mollusca; class Bivalvia; order Mytilida; family Modiolidae; genus Bathymodiolus; species Bathymodiolus brooksi. Next base: position 7,297,803 of record OY804579.1, on the reverse strand, counting down.
AGTAAACTTTATAATTTACCTATTACAATATATTGTATGAATCTAATGTCAACCGCATTGGTGGTGTAGAGATTAGTATGCTCTCCTTGAGCGGTAGATCGTGAGTTCGAGCCCTGGTCAGATTAAACTAAAGACTATAAAACTGACATTTGTTGCTTCTCTGCAACATGCGCAGCATTGAGGAGAAAGAACAAAAACGGGTTGGTTCAGAATCAGCATGTTTGTCAGTGGAGCGACATATATACCCTGCTGTTTCAGTAAGCTACCAACTAAGCGTGTTGGTCTAGTACAAAGTAGACTTATCATCATCTCCTCCAAATGTAGCTTATTCTCGCCATGATAGAGCTGAAGAATTGCTCATTCTGCATTAAACAGCAACCACTCACTGAATCTAATGTCATGAATTGTTACTGAAAGTAAATGGATTGATCAATAGAAAATAATATCAGCTTATCCCCTTTTCCAGGTACATATAAAATACACATACATTGTCGGAAAATATATATTTTATTTGTACGAACTCTAGAAACCGTTAGAAAAGCGAGCCTTTGGCATCGCACATTTCGGGCTTTGCTTTTGATGTGATATTGCTCTGAAAAATACTTTCTTGTAAAAACAAATCAATGATAGTATATATTTATCTGCTCCATACAGATATAACATAACATTTAAAAACATATAAAATCAGTAATATTACCTGTGCTTAAATATGTTTTGTTTTAGCTCTGACCAATATTTCGATTACAAAAAACCCATGAATAATTTATTTCTACACAGAAAATCACTACAATCAATTGTAAACAATTACTGAGTCAGTGAAAAGGCTCAAATAGAGGTCATCAACGGAAATATGTATATATATTTGTAAGACTAAGATCGACGTCCAGCCACTATTCAACGTCCAATCCTCAAATATATGTCCAATTTCTACGTCACAGACATCAGTACCTCATATCTATGTCTTTTTTTCAAATTCTCAAATCGATGGCCGTTTCTCACTTTTTTCAAATCGACATTCAATGACCTCACTAACGTATGCCCTAGCCCTAACTCTAACCAATAAATCAGTCATAGATCTGAGAATTTGAAAAGGACACCGATTTGAGAATAGCCTTAAATCAGACAGTGATTTGAGATAATGACGTCAGTGGATGCTGGTTTGAGTCCGGTTGTTGAATCATATTTACAGAACTTCTAGAGATAACCTACTTTTCTATTAGTGCCTTGTAACACTCCCCAGTATCTTTATCATTCATGTCATAAATAGCTCTAAGAACATGTAGGGGAACTTTACAGTCGCTGTGGAAAAACTGAAATTAAATTAAAAAAAACCAACTTTATTACAACACAAAAGTATGACAGTGAGTAAATATAAAAAGGCTGTTTATTTAATAGATGACATTGTTTTTCCTACTCCAATTGTTAATAATTAAGAAAAACCTTGTTAAATTAAGAATTTCTTTAAAAATGAAGAATGGTCGGACGAAATTAAGAATTGTCCGTAGGAAATTAAGAATTATCTCAGTTATTTGACCAATCAGCATCAAGCTTTTCATGACATGCCCCACTGGAATATTGTTATCGTGCACTGATATAAATATCGACAATAGTGGTGTATGTATCAACTAATTTGAAACTTTTACTTTTAATTCTCAATGAAAGAAACATATATTAATGAAAATAATAATAATAATAAAAAATAAAAGAAATGTAAATAAAGAAAACGTAAATGTTTTTGAATCTCTGTAATAAATTATATCTATTGAATCACACAACTCTAGTACATATGTACTGAACATGATGAATGCATTAATACTTCCAGATTTACCAACAAAAACGAGTTTAAAATTTTTGAAATATTAAATTTTGCAAAATTATTGCTACGACAAAAACTGTATGATATAAGAAGAGATTGGTTATTATCCTTAAGATATAGACATAAAACTTTGAAATAACTCGTACTGGGTGAAATTGATTATTGGAAAGGATTTTACACTATCTACAACTTCTTACAGGTTATTAAATGAATAACATCCCAAGCCACCCTCGACTCAACTGATATAAAACATTATATTACATTATTTACAGACTCAAAATTTTCAAGTTTTATTTCATAAAAGAAATTTGTTTAAAAAACCCAATCAAAATAAAACGAATATTAACAAATAAAACTTGCAATAAAATATTGAGAACTGTAACGCAGAGCGTTACAAATGTCCCCCAAACGAACAATACAAATACTAGTGGTATGAATGAAGAATAGTGTGAGAACATAGCAAGAAATAATTAGAGCCCAGTTTTTGACTCTATCATGTCTATAGTAGTACCAAATTTCTCTCAAATCGGAGGATTTTTGTATTTTGGCGGTCATTTTGGATTCAAAATGGCCACCATAGCAAACCGAAATGGTCGCAATATGGACACTCCCTGTAAATATCCATTTCCATTGAAATCTTTAACGATTTTTAAAATTTTTATATTGGCGACCAATGGTGGCCATTTTGAAAATTTTAAAAACAAAGAGCACAACTATGAGTGATGATCTATTTTTGTGTCAAGTTTCAAAAGGATCCACTGTTTGAAGTGAATTTAACATTTTTTGCACCTTGGTTACCATGGCAATGGCCACCATTTTGAATTTGTTCAACCCCTCAAAAGCTGCCACACAATACGGTGGATATTCCTACAAAGTTTGATGAAGTTTGATGAAAGGAATCCAAAATTTTTTAAATCCCCCCTTTTTTTGTTTCCATGGCAACTGCGGCAAAATTTGTCCAACCAATTCAGATTTTTTTGGCTTATCTCGTTCCACTAGATGTGGATGTTGTTCCTATCAAGTTTCATCAATTTCTGTTGGGCGAGTAACCTGCTATGATCATTTTTGTGTTTTTCATTTTTTTTAGCATTTTGGCCGTTTCCATGGCAATGGCAGCCATTTTGGAAAAATCAACCCTTAAAGGCACAACTTCACATGGCATATAATATTCCTACAAGGTTTCATAAAGTTTGATCAAGGCATCTCCGAGAAATGTGTCAGACAAACTTTTGACGGAGGAAAGAAAGAAAGAAAGAAAGAAAGAAAGAAAGAAAGAAAGAAAGAAAGAAGAATAATAATAATAAGAATAATAAGAAACGGAGCAAACACTATATGTCTCCCAAACTTCGTTTGGGGGACATAATAACATGAATAAAAAACATGCAACAATACCTGAAACATTAATATCTGAAAAAGAAATAAAGAAGTGCCAACATTTTATTGTAGACTTGCCATCCAAAAACAAAGAGGAAAATATTATATACCTACCTATTAACAAGAGGAACTAAACACTTGACGGAAATGATAAATTTGTTGTAACTTATTTAATGTGTTTAGCTCATTTTCTTTGGTAATTCTGGAGGTATTTCATGTAATAATGTATTCATCACATTCATATAGGAATGAAAATTTTATTATGTAAATATTTTGTCTGACCTTGAATAGATCTTTGGCATCATCATCTGCCTCAGGGAATGTACTATTAACATCATCATTCTCAGTGTCGTCTGCTACATTTTCGTCATCAGAGGATGATGATGTAGAGGAAATTGAAGATGATGAAGTACCGGTATGAAATGAAAATTCCTTGACTGTATCATCGACTGACTTTTTATCCTTTAATTTCAGAGACTTTGCCGAGATGATAGAAGGGGGTTCTGGGAAAGAAGGATGTCGTCCTTTCTTGGCACTTGAGTTTCCACCATCAGTATATAACATTAAAGATAAAACCTGAAAATAATTAGACACAATTTACAGTTTATTTAATATCAAACAAAGTAGTCATTGCCTTCTGAATCAAAGAATTTACTGGTATTGTGGAGATGGGGACAAAGAGCACAATTTTTAACACATAGTTCGCATTTATTCGGTTCGTCAAAAATCATTTTGTTGCGTTTCTCATGAACAAGAATATATTTCAAATTTGTGTCACAGCAATATACAACAATCAGGATTTTAGTAAAAATTTCCTTTAAATGATCAGAATTTTACAAATTAGAAAAACTAAAACAAGAGGTACACTTGTAAGCGAGTCATATTACTATTTCAATATTGCATAATGATGCCCAGATTGCATTTTCCTCTGATTTGTTACATTTTTCTTGAAAATCTAAAACAGTCCTTTTTTTATGTTGACCTTAACCTCTTTGATGTATCGGTCCAACCATTTATCTTTTCCTTCACAAGGCACCCACAAGCTCTTCTTTTTTTTTTACGACAAACGCTTCTCTTTTTTTGACTCAAAATCATCTACCTTTTGATAGGAAAAAAAGTCCTTTAGGCACATTCTCCACTCTCATATTTGCAGATCAGTTAAAAGTTTTACAAAATGAATGTTTGCTTCAGTTGGTACAAATATAAGTCCCTATTTTAATAGATTATTTTGTGGCTGTGCGAGTGATAAATACATATACTTTGAAATTATTGACCTTGCATTATACACTTGAAAAACAGTATAGTATTTGAAGAGACGCCAGTGTCAATCAGGGATGTTATGGGGGTAATTTACTGGTGATGTGGAACGAAGACTGTAAAACAAATATTTGCCACTGTCAAATCCTAAATTGATGCCTGCAACTCTTCCAAAACATTACTGTTATTTATACCGTATAAGTGTTTTTTTCATGGGAGGCAAATTTCGTGATTTTCTTCCAAATTGGTGGAATATTTTTTAGCTGTATTTAATTTTCACGATCCTGAGTTTTAACCAAAATCAAATTTTAGCGGATTTACAGTTATATTAGAATAACATTATAAGAACTGTTTGACCAACCATTCAAAATAGGAAATGTTTTTAAATAAATTGAGTAAGAGCTTTTTGAATGCGATCAGTGGTATTTTAGAATTGTATACATGTTCATTAATAGAAAATTGCGTAATAATAATAATAATAAATTCTTTATTTATAGAGGGTTACACAGTTAGTTAATAACTAATCTTCCCTGTGGCCCTCATTGACATATTTAAAAATACATTGTAAAGAACACTATATAAAAGTTACACACAAGAAGCAATACATTGTAACAAGTATACACAAAAAGATTTAGTAAACATATAATGGTAATTTAAGGTACATCATCATTTAAAATGAGACTTAACTTTTGTTTTAAATGCATTATGAGAAGAAGCTTGCCATATCGAAAACGGAAGTTCATTCCATAGCTTTGGTCCAGAGTATGTAAAAGTTTTCTTAAAAAGTTCAGTTTATGCCTTTGGGATTTGTAATTTTTCACTTACAACATTTCGGAGAGAGTAAGGATTTCTATCAGACAAGTATTGGATTTTATTTTTCAAATATACAGGTGCTTCATTCTTTAGACATTTTGAAACAAGAAGATATTTATGATATTTGATTCTTTGTTCAATACTCATCCATCCCAGTTGTTTAAATAGAGGTTCAGATGGTGCTATGGGATCTTGATCTAATATCAATCTTGCTGCTCTTTTTGCAATTTAGTCCCTCATTTGAACAATTTCCCCAAACAACACAGCAATAATCAATTAAAGGCAAAATATAACCTGGATAAAAAAGTTGCCTTGATTCAAGATCTAAATATTTCTTTATTTTTGAAAGAAGGTAGATCATATTTTAGAACAGATTTGATCAATTTGGTTTTTCCAATTTAGATTTGAGTCAATTTTGATACCAAGTAATTTTTCACAAGCTGAATGTTGTAATTGTTCAAAATTAATAGCCAAAGATAGTTCTTCATTTTGAAATGCAAGTTTTTGCTTTGTTCCAACTGTCATACATTTAGTTTTATTACAATTTATAAACATATTATTATCCTTGCACCATAATTCAATTCTATTCAAGTCTTCTTGGACTTTAGTTTCTATATCTGAAATATTTTTCCCAGAAATGTGTATTGTAGAAGGGTACCTATAAAGTGTGAAACGAAACGAAATCAACGAAAACGAAACGAAACGAAACGAAACGAAATCAACAAAAACGAAACGAAACGAAATCAACGAAATGAAAACGAAATAAAACGAAACCAACGAAAGCAAAGCGAAATCAACGAAAACAAAACGTATAGGTACCCACGAAATAGACTGACATGAAAAAAAAAAAAAAAGAAAAAAAAAAAGATAATTTGATTTTTTAAATACAATAATTTTGATTAATTATAACCGGGAAACCCATCTTGCATGTCTGTCCGTTACAGTACTCCTCACGTACATTACCCGCAACTCAATTCAAGTCGGGTTTGCTTGCCGACAAACTTTCAGAAGTTCAAATGTCATATTTTTATTTGTGTTTGAGTGTGTGTCAGTATTTATGAATTATAAAGTTTCTGGAGTGGGCATATAGAAAAAAATGGGGGGGGGGGGGGGGGGGGGGGGGATATGAGGGGGTATTTTCATATATTGGGATATTGAGGGTTCATTTTTCGTCTGATTTTATTACGTTTTTCGTTTGTATTCTTCATAAATTTGCCTATTCGCAAATCATACAGGATGGTCTTGAGTTTCAGATTCTGGGCACTATTTGACTACTGGATTTTCCCGACTTGTCACGTTTAATCCCCATGTTGTTCAGTTGTTCCGTTGATTGAAAACTCAGATGGTTGAGCTTCTTATCAGTTTTGTCTGTTTTTGTGGACTTTCCCTTTTGAATGCGCCTTGGAGTACGGTACCATTGTTATTACCTTTATTTGGTAGTGTGCCAACAGATCTGGCGTAATGTCTTACCGTTGTTCTTTCCGAGATATACAGGGGTCAAAAAGACCCAACACTATAAACTTTTTATTTCAAATCCTATTGTTCTATTTTGAAGAACTAAAAAAAAAACCAACAGCAACATAACAGGACGTACAGTGAGCGCCCTCCTTACAGAAGAACTTCTGGAAAAAATAATGCTTGCAAAAACTAAACATAAGAAACTCTGGAAGTTTTATTGAAATCCATTCTGTTGTTTAGGAAGAGTTATGGATAACGCAACAGTATCCTCTCTCTATTGTATAGCCTTGTATGACAATTAAATAGCCTTAAATGACAAAGTCCAAAAGTGAAGAAATTTTAGCAAGAACTGTTGAAATGGGAAAACAAAAATAGAAGGTACACAATGCCATTTGGTACTAAAGAATTCATGAAATTAATGAACCTTGCCATATGGTATTAAAGATTTCCTGTAAGATTCATTCAATTCCATCAAGTTGTTAAGGAGGAATTGCATAGGCAGTGAGAGAAGCACTCACGGACAAACGGACATATACTATATACCCCCCTCCCGCTGGATAGCGGGGGGTATAAAAATATGTGCCGTATCAAATTTTATCAATACCGGAAAAAATTTTGGAGGGGGGGGGGTGATTTGGTTTTTTTTTTAATATGAAAAGGGATCAAAGGGAAAAAAGGTACTTTTACAAGATATGTAGATTTTTTTTAAATTTCTAAAGTTAATTTTTGATAGGATTTGTATACCTCCGCCAAAAAAAGATTGGGGTATATAGGACTTCTGCTGTCAGTTCGTTCGTTTGTCCGTCTGGTCATCACACTTTTTTCGTCTCTCCGACACACTTTTAAATTTTGCTCGGACGGGGATATTTATTAGTGAACTTTAACTACTGCACTTCTGTTATTTTAATTCCTCTCCTTTCAACAGACTTGACGTTCCCAAATTTAAAAGAACCCACTAAGTGAAAAGGACAGACTCCCGCTGAATAAATGCATATTATTCTTGTTCAATGGTGATCAAATCCTGTCCTCTCCTGATGAAAGACACTGAGACATGTGTGGGAAGTAGTCTAGCATCGTATTTCGTTTTGCTTTAGTTGGTTTCGTTTTATTTCGTTTTCATTTCGTTGATTTCGTTTCGTTTCGTTTTCGTTGATTTCGTTTCTATTTCGTTTCGCACTTTATAGGTACCCTATTGTAGAATCATCAGCATACATATCAGTGTTGCAATTTGAAATACTTAAAGGCAGATCATTTATAAATAAAATAAACAATAACGGTCCAAGTATTGAGCCTTGAGGTACTTCATATTTTACTGGACATTTATCAGAGAGCATTTCCGATTTGTACTTGTTGTGTTCTATTTGTCATATAAGAATTAAAAAGAGCTAAAGCTTTTTTATTGAATCCATATATTTCAAGCTTTTTTGCCATGATATCATGGTCAACAATATCAAAAGCCTTTTTTAGATCTAAGAGTATAACTACATTGACATTTCCATTATTCATTTCCTCTATCCATTTATCTATGATGTTATTTAAAGCAGTTTGACAGGAATGAGTTTATCTAAAACCAGATTGGGCATCATGTAGAAGATTGTATTTTGCCAAGTACTGATACATATGTCTTGAGATATGTTTTTCAATTACTTTGGATATAACAGGTAGTACGGATATAGGTCTGTAATTTGTAGGGAGACATTTTTCCCCTGACTTAAAAATTGGAGACACTTTTGCATTTTTTAATATGTTTGGGTAAATACGACTGTCTATTATTCTGTTGAATATATAAGTTAAGGGAGACACAATAAATGGGGCACTGACTTTCAGAATCTTAGGTCCAATGTTGTCAGTTCCAGTTGATTTGTTTATGTCGAGATTTAAAAGATCCTGTAATAATTCATTCATCTTCACTGGGGGTATAGCAAATTGTGTATTTTGAGATATTTTACCATTTACAAAGTTATATAGTTTACTAAGATTAGTGAAAGTTGATATATTTTCACTTCTAAGATTTTCAATACAAGAAGTAAAAAACTTGTTAGTGGTATTTGCTATATCTATTGATTTATCAACTTTTAGATCATTTTCTGTAACAAGCCTGTAGGGTCTGATATGGTTTGATGGGTTTAGGCTGTGTATACATTTCCATATTATTTTGGGGTCTTTGGATTCTTTTAACATGTTATTGTAGAAATTTTGTTTGGCTTCATCTAATATTTGCTTTGTTCTATTTCTCCAGAATTTATATTCAGCCCACATATCAAGTTTTTTAAATTTATCTCTCATTTGTCTGGCATACTGAACTTCAGTATTATACCATTCAGGTTGTTTATCTTTTTTAACTCTTTTTGTTACAATTGGTGCATGTTTATTTAGTATTTCATTAATAAATAAATTGTACCAGATTTTTAAAGCATCATTAGGGTCTTCTACATATTCAACTTTGTTAAATGGAGCATATGATAAATCTTTTAAAAACTCACTTTCAACAAATTTTTTATAATTTCTATAGACTATAGAAATATGTGTGTCTTCCTTCACACTAATTTGCTCGTAAGGGCATTTAATATAATTTTAACATATATGTATTATTACAACACATTTACAAAAATTAAATATAAATAAGTCTCATTAACAGACTCCGAAACAAAATGTGATCAATTAATTAACACCAAAAATTGTCAACTTACAGGTAATTAAAAATCAGGTAATGGAAATGATACTTTTAATTGAAAAAGGTGTGTTTACATAGCAACAACTATTCAGGGTAATTAGTGTTTTAAAGATTAAAGGGAAATTAATTACATGTAAAATAATTTACCTGTTACATTGTATTTGTCACCAAGTGCATTGTTTTCGAGAAGGATTTTTACCCCTTTGTTAGATATTTTTAAAGCGTCATTTCAACAATTTTAAGAATGGTAGTGACCATATAATTGTTAAATATTCGTCATATTAAGGGAGACAGATCTTGTACAATTATTTAAGAAAATAAAGATATTTATGTAGTAAAGGGCAGAAATTTACACGAGTTCTTTTTTTCGCTGATCGATGACTATTGCGAATAAAGCGAAAATTAGGTACATGCGAAAAAAAAACACTTATACAGTGTTCTGATGCATTACTAAAAGTTTTTCTTTGATTCATGAAAAGGCTCAACTTAAATTGAACATAATAAAATGCCACGAAATACTGTTGATGTGTCTAGACCATTAATCCTTTTCTCCTGGTCTAAAGCTCATACAAATAAATTTTATACTTGAGGACAATATATGTTATTGTCTATAAAGTTGTATTAGAATTAGATTTCAAGTTTGTTTAAGACATGTTTCTGATTAACTCAGGGTTTTTTGTTTAACACAGGTTTCTGATTAACTCATGTTTTTTTGTTTAACACATGTTTCTGATTAACTCAGGGTTTTTTTGTTTAACACAGGTTTCTGATTAACTCAGGGTTTTTTTTTTATCAACACAGGTTTCTGATTAACTCAGGGTTCTTTGCTTAAACAGATTTCTGAATTATTCAGGGAATATCTGGGTCACAAATGACCATCGTTTGCCGTAATCACAACCTGGTCCTTTCCCCATTCATGACTTATCACCGGGGTTTATAACTAGAGTAGCATGATGGGTGCCACATGTAGAGAAGGAACAGCTTACCCTTCAACAGTTTTTTGTGGAGTTTGTGTTGCTCGATCTGTAGTTTTTTGTGTAGTGTTTTGTAGATCATTGTTTGTCCTTTTTCTGTTAACCATTGTATGTTTATTTGTTTGATGGTGTTTAATGCCACTTTTAACAATATTTCAGTTATATCGTGGCAGTCAGGTTTATTGGTGGAGGAAACCAGAGGACCCGCAGAAAACCACAGACCTGTCGCAAGTCACTAACAAACTTTATCACATAATGTTGTACACCTCGCCCTGATCGAGATTCGAACTCAATACATTAGTGGTGATAGGCACTAAATCCAACTACCATACGATTGCGGCCACAACGGCCCCTGCTAGCCAGGCTTTGTAAATTACAAACAAGGGAGCACTCGACTCGGAGCCGCAAGTGATAAAGCTTACCAGTTGCTTGCCCATGGTTGGTGGTTCTCTCCGGCTTCTTCCACCACTAAAACTGGTCGCCATGATATAGCTGAAATATTGCTGAAAGTGGCATTAAACACCAAAAATCAAATATAATCAAATCAATTAATGGTTTCTGACTGGCCTTTGGTATCTTCAAACTTTCAGTCAGGTTTTGCTGTACATTAAATCTGATTAATAATTCTTTTACCTCTAAGTCCTTAATTAACCACTGTTGACTAAAATCTGTCCCTTTGCTGGATAAAAACACCAAACATTGAACAAAACTGGCTTCAAATAGTTCTGAGGCATATATATTTTCTCCTGACTTCTTCAAATTGTTGCTAAGGACTTTCAGACTTAGCGACAACACCCATACTGCCTCAACAGAAATATCTTCATCTGCTTTTATCTTGGCAGAGATACTTTTAACAGTTTGTATAAAAACACTGAAGTGATCTGTATCCCACACTTCTGTTACCATACTTAAACAGTCAATAAACTTGTCATTTACCTAAAAATAGAAATCAAATGAAATATTACTAAAACAGTCGCTGCTAATGGTAGATAATGCTCACACACACAACGTGAAATACTTAGATAAAAGAATAAGACACAAGTTAAACAAACTTATGAAGTCTTCTCCTATATACAATAAGTTACAACATTATTTAATAGAGCATGCAGCATATGAACATTTCTTACATTAATATGTGTAAATTGAACAAGAACAGAGAACGAAGAAAGGAATGAGAGAGAGGGGTTGGTGGTGATGGATTGTATTGTTACAATGCTAAGTACTAACCGTATGTCTCTTCCTTGTTTTGATATCAATGACAAGTGTCTGATATTTATCAGGAAAGTGTTTCAGCACCACTCCTGTCTGTTGGGATCCTATATGGCTGAAGTGTACCAATGTTCCTATTGTCAGGACCTAAAACAGACAAAATATTACAAAATTGTAAAGAAATGATGTGAGAGTAAAGTTCATAATGGTCCAAATTAGTTCTAATCCTACTATAATGGCGACTACATTTAGGGTTATAGGTGTTTAACGCCACTTTCAACAATATTTCAGTTATATCTTGGCGATCAGTTTTATTGGTGGAGGAAACAGGAGTATCAGGAGAAGACCACCGACCTGCCGCAAGTCACTGACAAACTTCATCACATAATGTTGTATCGAGTACACCTCCTCTGAGTGGGATTCAAACTTACAAAGTTAGTGGTGATAGGCACTGATTGCATAGGTAGTTATTAATCCTGCTACCATATGATCACGACCACAATGGCCCCTCTTAAAGAATAGGAGAAATGTACAATAAATTATGGTATACAGAGATTAATACAACTGCAGGAATTACGCAGTTCAATATTTGTTTCACTAACAATATATATTACCTCAGGAAAGCCAGCCATCACAAAGAGAGCAAATATAGACTGTAGATCAGGTTTATCTGTCATTGACAACACACAGTCTGTTAAGTGTTGGTGTATCACCATCTTCCATTCATTAGATATGTATAAACTTTGTAAAATTCTGGCAACAGAACACGCCCATTCTAAACCCCATCTGAAACAGAAATATAAACTTTGTAAAATTCTGCCAACAGAACACGCCCATTCTAAACCCCATCTGAAACAGAAATATAAACTTTGTAAAATTCTGGCAACAGAACATGCCCATTCTAAACCCCATCTGAAACAGAAATATAAACTTTGTAAAATTCTGGCAACAGAACACGCCCATTCTAAACCCCACCTGAAACAGAAATATAAACTTTGTAAAATTCTGGCAACAGAACACGCCCATTCTAAACCCCATCTGAAACAGAAATATAAACTTTGTAAAATTCTGGCAACAGAACACGCCCACTCTAAACCCCACCTGAAACAGAAATATAAACTTTGTAAAATTCTGGCAACAGAACACGCCCACTCTAAACCCCATCTGAAACAGAAATATAAACTTTGTAAAATTCTGGCAACAGAACACGCCCACTCTAAACAGAAATATAAACTTTGTAAAATTCTGGCAACAGAACACGCCCATTCTAAACCCCATCTGAAACAGAAATATAAACTTTGTAAAATTTTGGCAACAGAACACGCCCATTCTAAACCCCATCTGAAACAGAAATATAAACTTTGTAAAATTCTGCCAACAGAACACGCCCATTCTAAACCCCATCTGAAACAGAAATATAAACTTTGTAAAATTCTGGCAACAGAACACGCCCACTCTAAACCCCACCTGAAACAGAAATATAAACTTTGTAAAATTCTGGAAACAGAACATGCCCATTCTAAACCCCATCTGAAACAGAAATATAAACTTTGTAAAATTCTGGCAACAGAACACGCCCATTCTAAACCCCATCTGAAACAGAAATATAAACTTTGTAAAATTCTGGAAACAGAACACACCCATTCTAAACCTCATCTGAAACAGAAATATAAACTTTGTAAAATTCTGGCAACAGAACACGCCCATTCTAAACCCCACGTGAAACAGAAATATAAACTTTGTAAAATTCTGGCAACAGAACACGCCCATTCTAAACCCCATCTGAAACAGAAATATAAACTTTGTAAAATTCTGGAAACAGAACACACCCATTCTAAACCCCATCTGAAACAGAAATATAAACTTTGTAAAATTCTGGAAACAGAACACACCCATTCTAAACCTCATCTGAAACAGAAATATAAACTTTGTAAAATTCTGGCAACAGAACACGCCCATTCTAAACCCCACGTGAAACAGAAATATAAACTTTGTAAAATTCTGGCAACAGAACACGCCCATTATAAAGCCCACGTGAAACAGAAATATAAACTTTGTAAAATTCTGGCAATAGAACACGCCCATTATAAAGCCCACGTGAAACAGAAATATAAACTTTGTAAAATTCTGGAAACAGAACACGCCCATTATAAAGCCCACGTGAAACAGAAATATAAACTTTGTAAAATTCTGGAAACAGAACACGCCCATTATAAAGCCCACGTGAAACAGAAATATAAACTTTGTAAAATTCTGGCAACAGAACATGCCCATTATAAACCCCATCTGAAACAGGAATATAAACTCTGTTAAAGGGGAAAGAAACCAAAGATAGAATTCGTACAGACAATTAAAAATGTTTTAAATTTCCATGATTTTATTGGTGCTGACATTTTGTAGAACTATTTGGTATTGAAGCACACAATAATTGTATTATTTTACATCACACCATCTATTCCAGTTTCCTTGTGCAGTACCAAATAACACTTGCGGGTGAAACAGTTGAAAATAAGCAAATTATACATGTACTTTTGCAAAAAGTGTTGATTGTTGCCGTAATAGAGTGTTGAAGTTGTACAGAATAGAGGGTGGTCTAGTGTTAGAGTGTATCTTGTTTAGGCAACTGTTAATTTCTCCCACCAAATATTCTGGTTGAAATTATAAGGAACTAAGTGCTCATTGTGGTATTCCCTACATGTAAAAGCACTTATTTTCTATAAGTCACAGATAAACTATATCACATAAAGTTGTATAGAGTATACTTGAGTACACCTTGCCATGAGTGTGAATCAGAACTCACAGCTAGTTGTATTGAGTATACCTGAGTACACCTTGTCATGAGTGTGAATCAGAACTCACAGCTAGTTGTATTGAGTATACCTGAGTACACCTTGCCATGAGTGTGAATCAGAACTCACAGCTAGTTGTATTGAGCATACTTGAGTACACCTTGCCATGAGTGTGAATCAGAACTCACAGCTAGTTGTATTGAGTATACCTGAGTACACCTTGCCATGAGTGTGAATCAGAACTCACAGCTAGTTGTATTGAGTATACTTGAGTACACCTTGCCATGAGTGTGAATCAGAACTCACAGCTAGTTGTATTGAGTATACTTGAGCACACCTTGCCATGAGTGTGAATCAGAACTCACAGCTAGTTGTATTGAGTATACTTGAGTATACCTTGCCATGAGTGTGAATCAGAACTCACAGCTAGTTGTATTGAGTATACTTGAGTACACCTTGCCATGAGTGTGAATCAGAACTCACAGCTAGTTGTATTGAGTATACCAGAGTACACCTTGCCATGAGTGTGAATCAGAACTCACAGCTAGTTGTATTGAGTATACCTGAGTACACCTTGCCATGAGTGTGAATCAGAACTCACAGCTAGTTGTATTGAGTATACTTGAGTACACCTTGCCATGAGTGTGAATCAGAACTCACAAATTCGGTGTGATAGGTACACAGAGCACAGGTTCTATCTGTAAGTATACCTACTTTTCTAAACAATTTGCTCCAAATGAAAAGAGATATTTGATAGATTTCTGTCCTTCTGTTTCACTTGTCCAGTCTTTAGATATCACAGCTTCGTCTGCCACCTAGTGGATACATTAATAAAAAGTAGAAATTTAATTCTAACATGACCTCCTTCTTTCGCTTTGTAGACAAATGAGCGATTTATCGATGGTATAATCTCATTCGCACATGCGCTGGTGAATGTGACTGACTTTTCCATTGGCAGCATAAATTGTGTGCGACATTTTCCGCAAACGTAAATATAAATTACCGTCTTCCAATCAAAGTATACTACCATATTTGTACTCTTAGACATATCAGAATCAAAATAAATCATGGAAGCCAGAATGTGTTTAGAGTTTTAACATGGGTTGGCGGATATTAGTAAATTTTATCCCTCGCCCCTGGCTCGAGATAAAATACTAATATCCACCAATCCATGTTAAAACTCAAAACACATTCTGGCTTTCACGATTTATTTCTTAAATAACTTTTATTACAGTAATGATATAATCCCCCCCCCCCCCTTTACTCTTAAGGTAAATTGACATTATGGCGATACTAGAGTGTCAAAAGGGTCCCTGCATCTGTGAGAGAAAATATAGATATAGCATTCATCAGTTGGAAGTTAAAGGGAACCACTCATCTGCATGTAAGGGGTTGCCTCACACCTACATTAGGGTTTTAATTTACACATATATCATTGAAGACTTATGATATTGTTCCCATCAAAGACAAATTAAAAATTATTTCTGATAAAGTTATTGATTGTTGTTTAACGCCAACTCAGCAATTTTCCAGCTATATCATGGCGAGAACAAGTTAATTTTCAATGAAATGATGATGAGGTTCACTTTGTACTAGATCAACATGCTTAGTTGGATTTTTATAGTGCTAGCTCACTGAAACAACACTCTTTGCTCTTTCACCTTAATACTCTGTGCTTAGCAGAGAAACAACAAATACCAATTTCATAGTCTTTGGTTTGACCCGATCGGGGCTTGAACCCAAGATCAACTGCACTCGAACAGAGCGTGCTTATCATTACACCATCGATGTGGTTTTCTGATTAAGTAAATCTAAAGAAGATATATAATTTACCTTTGGTGATGATTTCTTTAAGAGAGGGCCTAATAATCCCATGGCAAGGTGTTGTGTGTTAACTTCATGACCGCTCTCTCCTCTAAAAGATAGATATCAAATATTGTCAATTGAAACTTTACCTCCAGTTGTTTGTAGGAGGGATCATGTCTTATTTACGTTATTTGCACATAGTGGTGTCCAACACATATACAAAATGTATTGTGTTTTTGTTTTGTTTGTCTTGTGTCCACTATGTTGCCTCTGGATTGTCTATTTTTGATTACCCCTTCGATATTCTCCTTTATTTAAGAAAGTACCCATCAATCTTAAGGACAAACTAAAAATACCTTAATAGTCATATCAAAATTGCCAGCTATGTCAATCAAAGGACTAGCTTGTTTCAATTCAGATATCTAGTATATACAGTCAAAATTGCCCAAGCGGTCCCCTCTATTAAGCAGTCACCTGTATTAAGAGGTCACAATTTTCTTGTTCTGTCATAGAAAATTTCATATGAATTGAACCTCTTTTAAGAGGTCACCTGCCTTATAAGGCCACTTTTTCTTTGTCCCAAAGGTGACCTCTTAATACAGATTTGACTGTAATTTAATTTAATAAAAACTGATGATTTATACAAGTTGTTTTAACCTCAGTAAGTATTCTGTAATTGTTCTACAGTATTCCCTCTCTTATAAGGTCCCTCTCATCAAAAGCCACCCTCATATCAGGTGAACTGATGTAGTACATTACTACTAATTTGTCTCCATCAAGAGAGGTAATCCCTCTTACAAGGTCATTTTTTGTTTATTACAGAAGGGGTAGACTACTGTATAAAGATATCTAATTCATACAGTGTAACCTGTCTAAACCAGTGTAACCTGTCTAAACCAAACCTCATTGCCACCATTGTTTGTGTTTGTAATAGACAGGTTTGAATACTTAAGCATCGATAGTTTTAAAACATTTTGTATTGAAGAATATATTTAAAATTTCAAAATGGCTTGTTTTTCCCCTTTTATGGCGTCTATTTGAATAAATTGTGACTTACTTGGCTATTTTGAAGAGTAACTGTATAAATTGTGACTTACAAGGCTATTTTGAAGAGTAACTGTATAAATTGTGACTTACTTGGCTATTTTGAAGAGTAGCTGTATAAATTGTGACTTACTTGACTATTTTGAAGAGTAACTGTATAAATTGTGACTTACTTGGCTATTTTGAAGAGTAACTGTATAAATTGTGACTTACTTGGCTATTTTGAAGAGTAACTATATAAATTGTGACTTACTTGGCTATTTTGAAGAGTAACTATATAAATTGTGACTTACTTGGCTATTTTGAAGAGTAACTATATAAATTGTGACTTACTTGGCTATTTTGAAGAGTAACTGTATAAATTCTACTGTTGAAAAGTTAAATGTAACTCCAAGGAGTGAGATCTGCAAAGTAAAAGTGCTAAGTATTAATATTGAATCAATTATACAGTAGAGAAGTGGTACAGTCAAACCTGTCTTAAAGAGGAACTCTATATAAGAAATCACTGTCTATAAAGAGCAACTCTATATAACAAATCACTGTCTATAAAGGGCAACTCTATATAACAAATCACTGTCTATAAAGGGCAACTCTATATAAGAAATCACTGTCTATAAAGGGCAACTCTATATAACAAATCACTGTCTATAAAGGGCAACTCTATATAACAAATCACTGTCTATAAATGGCAACTCTATATAACAAATCACTGTCTATAAAGGGCAACTCTATATAACAAATCACTGTCTATAAAGGGCAACTCTCTATACCAAATCACTGTCTATAAAGGGCAACTCTATATAACAAATCAGTCTATAAAGGGCAACTCTATATACCAAATCACTGTCTATAAAGGGCAACTCTATATACCAAATCACTGTCTATAAAGGGCAACTCTATATAAGAAATCACTGTCTATAAAAGACAACTCTATATAAGAAATCACTGTCTATAAAGGGCAGCTCTATATAAGAAATCACTGTCTATAAAGGGCAACTCTATATAATAAATCACTGACTATAAAGGGCAACTCTATATAACAAATCACTGTCTATAAAGGGCAACTCTATATACCAAATCACTGTCTATAAAGGGCAACTCTATATACCAAATCACTGTCTATAAAGGGCAACTCTATATAACAAATCACTGTCTATAAAAGACAACTCTATATAACAAATCACTGTCTATAAAGGGCAGCTCTATATAACAAATCACTGTCTATAAAGGGCAACTCTATATAACAAATCACTGTCTATAAAGGGCAGTCTCATTTTTCACATTAATGAATGGTGCATATAATTTTAACCTGTATATAAAGGGCAACTGCTCATAAAGGCCACATTTTCAGGTTCTCTTGAGTGGCCTTTATATACAGGTTTGAATGTATTTCACTCCAGGAAGTGTTGTCTGTTTTACTCCAGTGAGTGTTGCCTGTAATGTTAATAAGCTTAGTATCCATACTCTATAATTTCTACTTTTGAGAAAACAAATGTCACTCCATAGAGTACTGTCTTTGATGCAAAAGTGTTGAAAATTAATGCTTTTCTTTAGTTCAAAGTTGACTTGTCACTCACTCCTTATGGGGTCTCTATAATACAGATTTGATTTGATTTATTGTGTTTAACGCCACTTTCAGCAATAGCATGATGACCAGTTTTAGTGGTGGAGGAAGCCGGAGTACCCAGAGAGAACCACCGACCATGGGCAAGCAACTGGTAAACATTATCACTTGTGGCTGCACGTCGAGTGTACCCTTTTTTGTAATTTACAAAAAACTAACAACTCATTGAGCCACCCGGGCCCCTCTATAATATAACCTAGCTTAGTATACAACATTATGTCCCAGATGTTCAGGTTGGTTTAGGTGATTTGGTTTATGGTGTTTAATGCCACTTTCAACGATATTTCAGTTATATTTTGTCGGTCGGTATTATTGGAGGAAGAAACCGAGTACCCCGAGAAAAGCACTGACATGTCGCAAGTCACTGACAAACTTTATCACATAATGTTGTATCGAGTACACATCGCCATAAACAGGATTTGAACTCACAACTTTAGTGGTGATAGGCACTGATTGCACATGTAGTTGTAAATCCAACCACCATATGATCACGACCACGACAACCCCTCCCAGGTATTCAATTCAGTAAAACCAATACAAATTTATCAGTACAAAAGAAAATCCTTTCTGCTATATCATGTAAATACATGTCAAGTGTGATTTCAGAGATTACAGTTCAAGCTGATCAATTAAACTGGATATAAAATGAAATAGACATATTCTAATGTTTTGTTTTCCATTATGATTTAAATGAAATTAATTAGTGATTTTAAATTAGTAAATATGAGTTTTCTTAGTTTTATGGACAAAGCTAAACTTTTCATATTAAATACAATGACTATAGACAATAAGCTTAAAATGATGCACATATCTTGCAGGGTTTTGAATATTTTTCAAGTGTACCAGTACTTCACTATTTACAGGTGGTACTTTTTTATTAAAATTTGAACATTTTTCATGAACATCTTATACAACACTCTTTGAATCAGGAGGTACCAAAGACCATTTTAGGCAGGTAAAAGTCCAAGGAACCGTCCCTCATTGAAAGGCCTGATCTTGTAGAAATTACATTGGGATGGAAGGAAATAAAGATTTTCTACAAACATACCCAAATACTTCTTGCAAGAGAAATAAACATCTGATCAAGTTACATGTAACATACATATACATTTGACAATTCTAAAAATTATCTGTAGAACTTAAGAATAAACAATAGGCTATAGGGCATATATCTAGCTGTATATATACATGATTGAAAGTAATCAAAAGGAATACTCAATAAAGGCTGTTGGCCACTGGTCCCCTGATGCCAAGGTTACTTTGTTAGTTCAAATATTGAAATTATTCTGTAATAACTTCAGTTAGAAGTGTCAAAAAGGCATACCACACATCTGACTTTTCGGTCACAAGTTATCATAATGGAAACCAAACAGTTCAAAGTACAAAAAGGTAAGAATTGTCGATAAATCGTCATTTTCGAACTTGACCTAGATATTCATAAGATACACTTAAAATCCCCACCTAGCTTCAATCAGACTTTTCGTTCGCAAGTTATCATTAGGAAACTAATTCAGGATGGATGAACGGACGACATCCATTACTACAGTTCCCTTTGATGAAGCGTCTGGGGACAAATATTCAGGACTTAAAAAAACGAAACTAGACCTAATAATTACTGCAAGCGACAAGATATTCTTTTACTAAAAATTGTCCATTTACATTCACACAAACCTTAGAATCTTTTGGTATCATTGCACCTAGCAATCCCATAATTCTTTCTTGGGAGTGAATAGCAAATGCTTCTTCCTGTCGCTGTTCTAAAGACCTCCCTTCTTGCAGAATATCTTTACTTCCATCTAAAATTAAAATTAAATTTTATGTCATAAAACATGCATCTGTACATCTATCAAGGGGGGTTTTAACTTTAACAAAAAGAATTTTGGAAGCTATTAATTATCAATTAATGTTCACAAAGTCTGGATTTTGTTAATTTTGTAAATGTTACTTCATAAAAAAACAGCCCAAAATGTGCCTGGTGTAGATATCTAACACCAATCTGATTCTGAGCACCATTTTTAACAGTAACCCACCCTCTCCATACAATATAGGGGCCGTCGTGGTCATGATCGTGATGGTAGCTGGATGTTACAGATTTACAACTACCTATGCAATCGGTGCCTATCACTACTGATGTTGTGGGCTCGATTCCCGCTCAGGGCGAGGTGTACAACATAATGTGATAAAGTTTGTCAGCGACTTGCGGCAGGTCTGTGGTCTTCTCCCGGTCCTCCGGTTTCCTCCATCAATAAAACTGACTGCCATGATATAGCTGAAATATTGTTGAAAGTGGTGTTAAACACCATAAAACCAAACTAAAACCAAATCAGAAACAATAACCTACCCTCTGCATCATCGGGAACCTGCTGTAGACAATGAGTAACTGCATCTATGCACTGACTTTGTAGTTGTGCTGCAAGCTTGACATAATCTAGATCAGGATAGTGAGTATTGCTATGTATAATATCTCCTGTAGCTAAAGCTTGTACAGTAAACAGGAGCCAGACGTGTTGATGGATATAAGCCTGTATCATTGAGTCAGAATTCTGTGATGTTTTTACTGTTAAAATAAAAATAACATTAGATTTAAAGTTGGATTCAAATCCATACGGGAGAATACATTGACACCTGCTGAAAATAAAGATATGAGTAATGTCCCTTGATATGCCAAGGTGTATCAATACACTACTTGTCAAAAAGGTGAAAAATAAATATTTCAAAGTTCAAGATGGCAACTGAAGTTGAAGCTTTATGCAAGATATTGACAGAAGAACATATTAAGCAACTATTATTAAGTTTACACGGTACACAACACACAGAAATTGAGAGTGAACCGAGTGAAAATGTAAACAAATGGTGACGTACGCCAGTGTTGTTTCTAATGAACATTGAACATTGTACTGAAGCTAGACATAATGAACAATCCACATCTACTGATTCACACACTCAAGATGTACAAAATAATCCGAGTGATTTCGGGAAGCCGATCTTTTTAAAAGATCAAGATGTACATGGTTCTGTGAAACCACCACGAACACAATGGCTGACAAATGTAGAAAATAAAGATATTAATTCCAATCAATTAATAGTTTTCCAAGATTGTGAAGGATATTTTCTTAGAAAAAAAATGGTGGGAAAAAGTACAAAAGCATCTAAAACAGGTGAACTGGCATACTCATGTTCATCAACTAAAACAACATGAGAAAATTCAGTTCTGTATAGCACCTATATTTGGCAGTGGTTTTATTTTGGCACTATTGGTGGATTTGAGTTAGAAGATACTGTAACCTAATATCTACTAGTATTTATAGGTGAAGCCACTTAACTAAATTAAACGCTTTATTTCAAACCAATCAACAAATTTACAAATGGAAATCATCATAATTGATGATAATAAAAAAACGGTATTAAAACCGGCAATAAATAGTAATTTGTTTTATTGATGAAAAAATTACAGATATCGGCATTCAAATTGACATTCAACAATCATCTGTTTTATTGTTAAAATAACATTACACTCTGAACATAGGCAGATTAATTGGGAATACCAGTTAATGAAATAAAAAGGTTTCTTTATGTCAAGCTTCCATTAAGCCAGTTTGTCAACATGTTGGACATGTTCAGTTTAAAACTCAAATGACGACAAAACGATAGATGAATCCTACTTTATGTGAAAGTGAGAAGACAGGTCTAGAGTTTATAAATATAGTTACTGTTAAGTTTGGTGTATTACTTCAGTTTTAACATTTACTTACATTTGATCAAAGGAAACTTAGCAACATCATGGTCTGCACTATGTCTATAAATAGAAATTAGTCACCATTAAATAAACAATGATATCAATAATTACCACAATATCAAACAAGTGTAACAGTAAAGCATGTTTTATCTCTGAAAAATGCAACGTTCCCGATGGGATTCGATCCTGGCTAATCGCATCGTAAGCCATCACTCTACCAACTGAGCTAAAAGAGATCTCCACTAACGTAGTAAGCAGAGGTGGTTATGAACCTACTACAGTTCCTATAACCTTAGGTAGGGGAGCATTTACTTTGCTCATAATATCAGCTTTTAGTTGTTCATAGTTTGCTACCTTAGCTCTTGGTATGCTTAGCTTATAACATCAGCTTTTAATCTGCTTTTTTGCTTATCTTATAACTGTTAGTATTTTACATGTAGTGCTTACTTAGTCTTGTATTTTAGCTGTATGTTGCATGCTTGTTATTTGTTATTTATTATGTGTCTGTGTATGTCGGTTAAAAGCTCAACAGAGCTTATGTTGTATGTTGTTTTAACCATGCCGACTCTAAATAAAGCTTATTTATTATTTATTTATTATAGCATTCCTGTTACACAAGTATAGAATACTGGGGTCCTTTGTTGTCATATGATTAACCCTAATTACAGGATTAATTCCTACTCACATAATTTAATAGCTAATGCAATGATTAAATATGATTAATTAATACATTGATTAAAAACAGTTCAGCAACATAATTTAATCATGGCATTAGCTAAGTATGTGATTAGGAATTAAAAATGTAACTAGGGCTAATCACATGAATAGTTTAATCACAAGTTCAACAACGGACACCTGATATTTTCCTTATATAAATCAAAATTACATTGCTTCATATTATATAATGGTATGCATATCTATGTTGGGAAATTAACTCAATCCAAATATGATAGGAGAAAGTTTAGATTGGTAAATGAATGTAACCCTGCCAAGACAGGAACTAGATTGTTATCAGTTTATGCATTCTCTATCCAGAGTTGTCGTTCCTGCTATGCTAGACTCTTATCTCTGTCAACGCCCATTTTACAACATTCTTGTAAAAGTTAGAAACAGTAAAAAAAATGTACTTAAAATTGTTTTAATTATTGTAAATATCAATAAAGATGAAAAAAAATCACTCATTTCAAATCAATTCTCTCTTAAAAATGATTTGTGATCGTTTTTAACTTTTTAATTTTTACCTCCGCAAAATAGTTCTCCAAGAAATGGGGGGAAAATCATTTTTAAGAGAGAATTGATTTGAAATGAGTGATTTACTTTCATCTTTATTGATATTTACATTGATATTGTAAAATGGGCGTTGACAGAGATAGAGTCTAGCGTAGCAGGAACGACAACTCTGGATAGAGAATGCAGTTTATGTTGCTGTCTTCTTTGAACATTAGGGTTCAGCAATTGTACAGCAGTGGGATTTACATCAATGTAATCTGTGCCTATTACAATTAAGCTAAAAATGTGATTTCAATTCTCCCCTATGGCCAGGTGTATTTGATACAATCTTATGTTAAAAGTTTGTCTATGGTTTCTCCTGTTTGGTCCACCAATAGAACTGTCAAAATGACATCAATTGTCATCCATTTATTTATAATAATACAATATAATATAATTTACATATATCATATACATACATTGATGGCAAAAATAAAATTTATTTGTACGAGCTTTATAAACAGGAAGAAAAAAATGAAAAGCGAGCCTCTGGCAAGATTACTGGCCTATTTTGCAGTGAATGCAAATAAATTTTATATTTACCTACAATGTATACATATTGTGTTTATCCTGCAATGTCAAAATGTCCAAACAACTGCTAAATTATCTGAAAAAAGCATTGTTCCAATATTTCCAATGGTGTCCTTTACCATGTCTGCACTTATACTGTTACCGTTTCTTATCATCACACTACATAAATCAGGTACCAGAAAAGCTATATTTTGGTCAGTGACCGTATATAGCCAAAATTGATCCAGTCAATGTGACTACTCAAATAGAACCAGTACAAGATAAAAATACCTACTCTTTAGATCCAGTCAATGTGACTACTCAAATAGAACCAGTAGAAGATAAAAATACCTACTCTTTAGATCCAGTCAATGTGACTACTCAAATAGAACCAGTAGAAGATAAAAATACCTACTCTTTAGATCCCGTCAATGTGACTACTCAAATAGAACCAGTACAAGATAAAAATACCTACTCTTTAGATCCAGTCAATGTGACTACTCAAATAGAACCAGTAGAAGATAAAAATACCTACTCTTTAGATCCAGTCAATGTGACTACTCAAATAGAACTAGTAGAAGATAAAAATACCTACTCTTTAGGGAAGGATCCTTTATTATGACATCCTATACATAGATCAAAGTCTTCACATTGGTTACAATGTATTCTGGTACCCACAATAAAGGCTTGGCAAGTGTTACACTTGTATCTGTAGTAAAATAAACCAGTTATACAATTAAGTATTCACCTACACAATTTATATGTGAAATTTTAGAACTTTTTACTTTTTTTTTAAAATTAATTTCCTTTTTTTCTTGATTCAATTATTATACCATCATACAGAACTGAGATTAATCTATTAACTTCATGTATATTAAAATTGATACAGATGAAAAATGACTTAAAGAAGTAAGAAGCAAAAACTTAGGTAAAATTACATTTAAGGCAGCGTTGTCATGGTCATGATCATATGGTAGTTGGATTTACGACTACATGTGCAATAAGTGTCTATCACCACTAAAGTTGTGAGTTTGAATTCCGCTCAGTCGAGGTGTACTCAATGTAACATTATGTATTGATGTTTGTCAGTGACTTGTGGCAGGTTGGTGGTTTTCTCCGGGCTCCTCCAGCAACAAAAACTGATCGCAACGATAAAACTGAAATATTGTTGAAAGTGGCATTAAACACCATAACCCTAACCCTAACCCTTAACCCTAACCCTAACCCTAACCCTAACCCTAACCCTAACCCTAACCCTAACCCTTAACCCTAACCCTAACCCTAACCCTTAACCCTACATTTAAGGCATATCAGTATATGAATTCAAATAACTAGATGAAATGATACAAAGATGATAAATACTATCAATGCTTAAAACTCACACAAGATGTACAAAATCATGATCATCAGCATGCTCTCCCTCTGGCTTCACTCCTCCAGCAAAACAGGTAGCACAGAGGTCCATATCACTACACTGAAGACACCTATACCTCCTCCCTGGCAGTGTCACACCACATCCATCACAAGATATCTCCACGTCAAGTAGGTCACAGAACCGAGCAACAAACATCTGTACCAGCTGTCAATTATAAATTATATCTTATAAGAAGAGTTTGAAGGTACCAAAGGGGTAATCAGAATCCGTAAATCGAAGGACAGACAACGCAATGGCCAAAAGAAAAAGGACAAAAAGAGAAACAATGATCTACAAAACATACAAATAAAACTAAATATATAGTAAAACGAACCCAACTAAAAACCGGGTTTTCTGGAAGGGTGAGCAGTTCCTGCTCCCATAGTGTCACACGTCGTGTTACTCTAGTTACAAACCCGGTGATAAGTCATGAATGAGGAAAGGACTGGAAGGTGTTTACAACAAGTGAAACATATCCGTGGTCATTTGTGACACACAAGTTCTGTAACTGTGAACCAATAGTGGCGACCGTAAAACTTTCGAAGTTTTATACAACAATGTTCATGTATGTTGAAAACACATATGATGAGATAAATTATGGAATATCAAAATAAAACTAAACGTCTGCTTTTTACTGATATTTCCGTGGATGTTTCCATTTAAATTGTACTAACAATTTATTAATTGTATACTAATAATCACAATAACAAATTTTATTGTGAAGACATATTATATAAACTTTTTTTTATGTCTGTTAGTATTAGACCAAATTACTGAACTCAATTTTGATGGTGTTAGTTCACAGATCTAGCAATCTGCAGCAGACATGTCACACCAAAGTTGTGAGTACGAACCCTGCTCAGGTGAGGTGTACTTGATACAACATTATGTGATAAAGTTTGTCAGTAACTTGCGGCAGGTTGGTGGTTTTCTCCGGGTACTCTGATTTGCTCCACCAACAAAACTGAACGCCACGATATAACTGAAATATTGTTGAAAGTGGCAATAAACACCATAACCCTAACCCTAATCTAACTACTCCAATATGCTGGAGAGGATTCCACAAGTATCAACTTCATAAAGACTGTGGTTGAACTGACTGGGGCTTCAATCTCCATTGCTTGCTCCCTGTCAAGCAGGTAAAGCATTACATCAGGCAGTTCATATTGATAATAAAATGGTCTGTAGATGTGGTTACAAATCTTGTTCACAACTGAGCACATTTATTACATTATGACATATTATTACCATGCGAAAAACAATAATAAACAAACCCTTTTCTCTTCATTGAACTTGGAGTCATCCACTTTATTTTTATCATACCATTCCTCAAATCCACTTGAACTTTCTTCAAACCATTTCATAAATTTATCATATTCTTTTAACTGATTCTCCTCATCTTGTTGGTCTACCAGACAATCTCTGGTTTTTACAGTCTCTATAAATAAAATTAACCAGAATATGATATGTTTACTGCATAATTTATTTATTATTTTATTATTATATCTTTAACAGGCAGAAGTGGCCCATGATATGATATGAACAATAGATCATCAGAAAGGGGCAACAACTCTTGACAAAGCTACACATTTCATGAACCTTTAGGTGTACTTGCATTCATGTCTTCAAAATGATTCACAAAGATATGTTATACATAATATTTATTGGGGGCTATCATAGTCGTGATCATATGGTAATTGGATTTACAACTACCTGTATCTGTGCAATCAGTGCCTATTACCACTAACGATGTAGGTCTGAATCCCACTCATGGCGAGATGTAGTCGATACAACATTATGTAATACGTCACTTGCTGCAGGTCAGTGGTCTTCTCTGGGTACTCCTGTTTCCTCCATCGATAAAACTGACAGCCATGATATAACTGAAATATTGTTGAAAGTGGTGTTAAACACCAAAAACCTAACCCAACCATAATATTTATTCATGTTGTCTAGATGTTCCGGTTTTGGGAGGTTCCGGAAATAGATGTTCCCGTTCCCCATACTTATACCGGAAGTATAAGATATTGATCTTGTGAAAGTCAATTATGCTGTGATTACGCTATTTATGTATATTTCTTTACATGTATCTTAGATTTGTGATTTAGAGGAAATTTTAACTTAAATTTATCCCTCAATTTGTTACACATATACAGTCTACTAGATAATTGATAAAATAAATATTTAGAGTCTTCTCAAAGTCAGCTGATTTGACTAAATACTATATTCCAACATACCTTTAGCCACAATTAAGTACAGGGATGGCAGCTTAGTTTCTGTGACAAAAGTTAGATCATATGGCTGAAATATATATCATAATCATACAAAAAAAATAATTTCTGGAAAATTAAAATAACACTGTTAATATCTAAATATCAAAAAGATATTAAAAAGATGATAAACAGACAAGAAAATCTATATAAACATTATTTGAAGATAAAATGTTTATTACATACCAAACTATATATGTTAGAAGGTATGTTAACAAAACAAATTACTTTTTTAACTATAACAATTAATAACCAGGTTTTATTTTTTGGAAAGACCAAGAGTAATTTCTAAAAATTAATTTAAAATGTCCTAAAAGCAAAATAAAATCTCAGTTCATCATGTTGGATACTAAATTTATACTGATAAGATAAAACTGACTGCCATGATATAACTGAAATGTTGTTGAAAGAGGTGTTAAACACCATCAAACAAACAAACAAAACAATCATTTACAATCAAAGGTCCAGGTA
Source organism: Bathymodiolus brooksi (assembly GCA_963680875.1). Taxonomy (NCBI): domain Eukaryota; kingdom Metazoa; phylum Mollusca; class Bivalvia; order Mytilida; family Modiolidae; genus Bathymodiolus; species Bathymodiolus brooksi. The sequence continues at coordinate 7,269,295 of OY804579.1, read as the reverse complement.
GTACAAAATAAATTACATAGAATTAAGAATTTGTGTGTGACATAACAAATGAGATTTTCTGTAGATTGTATTCTTACCTGCCACTCTGTATCTAATAAATGTAACAAACAAGCTTGTATATACTCATAAGCTGGTACTATCTTCCTGTGAAAAAAATAGAACAAAAATAAATTACAGTCAAACATGTATTAAGAGGTTCAATTCATGATATTTTCTTCGACTGGACAATAAATGGGTGACCTTTAAATACAGGTGACTGCATGGGCAGGTTTGACTGTATATTAATTTACTGAACCCAATGAACCATAGGTGTATTTGCAGCTTACTTACCAAAAAGGGAGATAACTGACTGAGAAGACAACAGAAAGCCTAAAATAACTGACAAATATGACAGTGAACACCACTAATAAGTTAACAAGATTTCATTTCTCTCTGTAAATATGACAGTGAACACCACTAATAAGTTAACAAGATTTCATTTCTCTCTGTAAATATGACAGTGAACACCACTAATAAGTTAACAAGATTTCATTTCTCTCTGTAAATATGACAGTGAACACCACTAATAAGTTAACAAGATTTCATTTCTCTCTGTAAATATGAGTGAACACCACTAATAAGTTAACAAGATTTCATTTCTCTCTGTAAATATGACAGTGAACACCACTAATAAGTTAACAAGATTTCATTTCTCTCTGTAAATATGACAGTGAACACCACTAATAAGTTAACAAGATTTCATTTCTCTCTGTAAATATGACAGTGAACACCACTAATAAGTTAACAAGATTTCATTTCTCTCTGTAAATATGACAGTGAACACCACTAATAAGTTAACAAGATTTCATTTCTCGTTGTAAATATGTAAGCTTGAGCTACAGCATTGCCAAATATGATAGTGAAAATTTCTCTTTGTAAATATGTAAGCTCCAGTTACAGCTTTTCGTAATTTTAATAAATTTCCATTTTTTTATGATACAGACATCCTGGATGCACTGGTTGCCATCCATGTTCTATCAAAGGAATAACTTAGGTCTAATTTAGTTTAATTTGGTCTGGTGATTTCATAGAAGATTACAATGTAAATAGTTAACAATGATAGACAACAGACACCACAGAATGACAAAAGTTCTCATGAAACATAGACATTAAATAGTGAGCACGGCACATTTCTGGAATAACCTTCCGTCAGGTACGCTCAAAATCATAAGATTGGAATAACCTTCCGTCAGGTACGCTCAAAATCAAAAGATTGGAATAACCTTCCGTCAGGTACGCTAAAAATCAAAAGATTGGAATAACCTTCCATCAGGTACGCTCAAAATCAAAAGATTGGAATAACCTTCCGTCAGGTACGCTCAAAATCAAAAGATTGGAATAACCTTCCGTCAGGTACGCTCAAAATCAAAAGATTGGAATAACCTTCTGTCAGGTACGCTCAAAATCAAAAGATTGGGATAACCTTCCGTCAGGTACGCTCAAAATCAAAAGGTTGGAAAGCATGAGAGGTAAAAAAAAAACTGCTGAGTAAGTTGTATCTGGGTACTCATTCATACTGTTAAATCAATTTGTCAATATCAACAAAAGTATTATCATCTCCATGGAAGACTTACTTGTCTAACTGGTGTTTGTGAAGTTCATGGAAGGGTTCTGACATTCTTCTAATCAGCTGATAAAATGCTTGTCTAACCTTAGCTTCCTGCTGTAAGCCACATCCATCTAACCCATCAGCATAATGTTTGGCAAAACCATCTTGATAAGATAATAATTCCTGGAAAAACAAAACTACCGGAATCTGCAAAAAAAACAAACAAAAACAATTAAACATTTAACAGAATTAGCAAAACAAAAGTTCTGGAAGTGAAAGTAGTTTAGAGATTTGACAGATAATTATTACAAAATTTATACACTAATGAACCCTAATATGCACGGAAACACCAAACCATTGATTTTGTTAAGTTCTTTGAGTGTTTTCCTTTCATATTTTTTCATTGTAAACAAATATTATGTTCTTAAGATCAATTTAAAATTATGATTTTTTTTCAGTGGATAAAAAAAATGATCATATGATTTTTTTTCCAGTGAATAAAATGATTATCATATGATTTTTTTTTTCAGTGGATCAAACGATTATCATATGATTTTTTTTTCAGTGGATAAAATGATTATCATATGATTTTTTTTTTCAGTGGATAAAATGATTATCATATGAATTTTTTTTTTCAGTGGATAAAACGATTATCATATCAGAACATAATCTAAAATTAAATTGAAATGATTTCTATAACATATATACCAGTAATATAAATTCAAACATTCCACAACTTCATCTTTTTATATTTATAAAAGTAGCATCCACTTTCTTGTGACATTTAAAACATCCATTCATCCACCACTGTGCCATCTTTTACATTATTTACTAGGGCCCCAAAACAAAGCTTGGAGACTTATTGTTTTTGCATGGTTTCTTATCATAATTCAGGGGTTAAAAAATTTGCCAAAAGTTCACCAGTGAGCACCAGGAATAGAAAATGTTAGGCCCAAATCCACAAATCGCCGGTCCCAGACCTCGAACCAGTGGATTTTTTAACCCCTGATAATTGGTTATAAACTTGTTCTTCTTGTGAAATTAGCTGAAATACTCCCTAATCCATGCAGAACACTGGATACTGGCGAAGTGTTCCCAGAGCTCAAACCCACAGAGCTGCTCAATGTGTACTCAGGTGGTGGATAGAAGGAGCCCTCTCGATGGGGTTGTCAAGGTTACAATATGGATAACCTACTCAACTCTCCATACTTTTTTAATGGCAGTCAAAAGTAGTTGACCCATTCCTTCCTTCATTCCTATTGTTGACCCATTCCTATCTAGTTTTTTTTTATATATATTATTGAACTTGTTCTCATCCTGAATATAGTTGAAATACTGCTAGCTGGACATTAAGCAGAAATCAATCAATCAATTAATCAATCAGATTGACATATTGCTCAGATCTGACTGATCTTACTGCACACAATTGAGTCTAAAAATAGCCTTGTTTTATACCTGGTAAATACTTTCAGCTGATGAAAACTTGTGTACCCTTAAAAACTCAGCTGTGAAGGCATAAACATCAGAAACAGCTTTAGCATGGTTTAATCTTTCTTGAATCATCCTGTTGACTCTGAAGATAACATAAACAAAATCTGTATATATTACAAAATATAATTTTACTAATAGGTTTAGGTTTATGGTGCTTAATGCTACTTTCATCAATATTTCAGTTATATCGTGGCAGTCAGTTTTATTGGTGGAGGATAACAGAGTACCCAGAGAAAACCACCGACCTGTCTCAAGTCACTGACAAAGTTTATCACATAATGTTGTATCTAGTACACCTCGCCATGAATGGGATTTAAACTCACAATTTTACTGGTGATAGGCACCGATTGCACAGGTAGTTGATGGACCCCTTTACTAAAAGAACAAACCCTAAACAACAGTGAAATGATACTAGAGGCTCAGTGGGCTGAGCCTGTGTCGCTCACCTTTCATTCTGCTTTGAGGAAACTTAATACACAACCTTCCATACATGTAGATGCTTCCTACCAAGTTTCGGTTCATTTGGCTAGGCAGTTTTTTAGATATCGATCAATCAGAAACAAGAATTGCCTGTGGTGGCCATGTTTGTTAACGGTTCAAGACGAAATGAGCAATCTTCATAGAGGACATTCCATAGATGCTTCCTGCCATGTTTCGGTTAATTTGGCCAAGCGGTTTCAGAGGAGGAGATTTAAAAAAATTGGCCAATCAGAAACAAGAATTGCCTGTGGAGGGCCATGTTTGGTAATGGATCATAACAAAATGTGCACTCTTTAGAGAGGACCTTCCATAGATGCTTCCTACTAAGTTTCAGTTCATTTGGTTGATGGGTTTCAGAGGAGAAGATTAAAATGTGAAACGTTAACAGATGACAGACAACAAACGACGGATGCCAAAAGCTCACATTGCTTTTGGCACAGTGAGCTAAAAAGAATATTAAAATGTGAATACCTACATGTAATGATTAGTATAAACATGTTATACTATATCAGCATTAGTTAATTTTTAAGGGAGATAATGGCAAGTTATCTTTCTTTTAACAGTTTAATGCAAGAGTTATCTCCCTTTTAACAGTTTATTACATTTGGCCGAGAGGTTTCAGAGGAGAAGATTAAAATGCGAAAAGTTAACGGACGACAGACAACGGACGCCAAGTGATGGCAAAAGGTCACGTTGCCTTTGGCAAGGTGAGCTAAAAATTTCTAGTATGTTTTTATGTAATTCATTTTTCATTTGGTTGCAATCACCATCTACTCCTTGTTTGAGCTCAATGAGAAAATGTCACTGGTGTCTGGGTTTGAAAAGAATTTGTCTAAATCGCTACTTCAATTTATCGATGAAAATTATTTGTATATGCAGCAAAAACAGGAAATATAATTTCATTCAGGGTATTTTGCTTTACGTCGTTTTGAAGATTTAAATGTACAATGGGCCAATACCACTCGTAGCCATTGGCTGTTGGCAATCCTCGTTAAACAAATAAAGAATTAAATTAATGGGACAATACTCAGTGCCAATGCTAGTGATTTTAACAAATTGGCACCTTTTATAGTAAATATTGACCGTGATTTGAAAAAACAATAACAACCTTATGTATTTAATCATCCCAAGGTAAATGGCGTCATCGTTAAAAAGATTATCTATTATATTTTGTCTAATTTTTGTTTGTCTACAGAGATTTAACATTGTGCTCTTTCCCAATGCTGACACCAGAAATACATCCATGGAGAATTCAGTTACATTATGAAGTTGGTCAGGGAATGGCTTATACTGTTGTTTTTCATCATATTGTTTACTATTACTGTTTAAGATTAGCCAGAGAAGTGGTTAGTGTTGTTGTGGTTTGGGGGAGGGAGAGAAGGGGCTATGGTATTTAATGCCACTTTCAACAATATTCCAGTTATATCAGCTGTCAGTTTTATTGGTGGAGGAAACTGGAGTACCTGGAGGAAACCACAGACCTGTTGCAATTCACTGACAAACTTTACTTTTTCTACTGTCACTGTCACTGGGTTTTTTTTGGGTCATATATTTGTCAGTAGAACATACCTTTCATTAGTCCAAGCAGGATCTTGTACAAATTCTAACCTGTTTTATCATATATTTGTCAGTAGAACATATCTTTCAGTAGTCCAAGCAGGATCTTGTACAAATTCTAACCTGTTTTATCATATATTTGTCAGTAGAACATATCTTTCAGTAGTCCAAGCAGGATCTTGTACAAATTCTAACCTGTTTTATCATATATTTGTCAGTAGAACATATCTTTCAGTAGTCCAAGCAGGATCTTGTACAAATTCTAACCTATTTTATCATATATTTGTCAGTAGAACATGCCTTTCAGTAGTCCAAGCAGGATCTTGTACAAATTCTAACCTGTTTTATCATATTCTTGTCAGTAGAACATACCTTTCAGTAGTCCAAGCAGGATCTTGTACAAATTCTAACCTGTTTTATCATATATTTGTCAGTGTAATATACCTTTCAGTAGTCCAAGCAGGATCTTGTACAAATTCTAACCTGTTTTATCATATATTTGTCAGTGTAACATACCTTTCAGTAGTCCAAGCAGGATCTTGTACAAATTCTAACCTGTTTTATCATATATTTGTCAGTAGAACATACCTTTCAGTAGTCCAAGCAGGATCTTGTACAAATTCTAACCTGTTTTGTCATATATTTGTCAGTAGAACATACCTTTCAGTAGTCCAAGCAGGATCTTGTACAAATTCTAACCTGTTTTGTCATATATTTGTCAGTAGAACATACCTTTCAGTAGTCCAAGCAGGATCTTGTACAAATTCCAACACAAGTCTAAATGATGGGTATTTATTGTCTGCAGGATCAATCTATAATTATAATCACATTTATATTAAGATGATTCTATATATTCATTTCTTCTGCCTATTTATAAGCAATTTATAATATAAAATTTCGAATTAATATATATGTATTGAAGCAAGTTATTAAACAATCTATAGTAATATATCACTCAATTGCAAATTTGTTTTTTTTTTAAATTCTAACTTTAAATCTTTCTATTAACTTAAAAAAAAACCAACAAATGAATAAAGATTTATCAATGCTTAAGAAAAATAAAGGCATAAATAATAATATTGCTGTCTTTCCAAAGATTATCAAATAAAGTAATGCACACCCAGAGTTTGTTGTTTTTCTTGTTAGATAATTTCTTCCATTACTTTGCTGCCTTTGATTATAAGGGTGTTTTGTCAAGAGGGTATATAAAATTGGACAGTGTATGATGTAGAAATTCTAATTTTGTCAAGAATCTATACATATGTATTGAAGCATGTTATAAAACAGTTTATAGTAAGAATCTATACATATGTATTGAAGCATGTTATAAAATAGTTTATAGTAAGAATCTATACATATGTATTGAAGCATGTTATAAAACAGTTTATAGTAAGAATCTATACATATGTATTGAAGCATGTTATAAAACAGTTTATAGTAAGAATCTATACATATGTATTGAAGCATGTTATAAAACAGTTTATAGTAAGAATCTATACATATGTATTGAAGCATGTTATAAAATAGTTTATAGTAAGAATCTATACATATGTATTGAAGCATGTTATAAAACAGTTTATAGTAAGAATCTATACATATGTATTGAAGCATGTTATAAAACAGTTTATAGTAAGAATCTATACATATGTATTGAAGCATGTTATAAAACAGTTTATAGTAAGAATCTATACATATGTATTGAAGCATGTTATAAAACAGTTTATAGTAAGAATCTATACATATGTATTGAAGCATGTTATAAAACAGTTTATAGTAAGAATCTATACATATGTATTGAAGCATGTTATAAAACAGTTTATAGTAAGAATCTATACATATGTATTGAAGCATGTTATAAAACAGTTTATAGTAAGAATCTATACATATGTATTGAAGCATGTTATAAAACAGTTTATAGTAAGAATCTATACATATGTATTGAAGCATGTTATAAAACAGTTTATAGTAAGAATCTATACATATGTATTGAAGCATGTTATAAAACAGTTTATAGTAAGAATCTATACATATGTATTGAAGCATGTTATAAAACAGTTTATAGTAAGAATCTATACATATGTATTGAAGCATGTTATAAAACAGTTTATAGTAAGAATCTATACATATGTATTGAAGCATGTTATAAAACAGTTTATAGTAAGAATCTATACATATGTATTGAAGCATGTTATAAAACAGTTTATAGTAAGAATCTATACATATGTATTGAAGCATGTTATAAAACAGTTTATAGTAAGAATCTATACATATGTATTGAAGCATGTTATAAAACAGTTTATAGTAAGAATCTATACATATGTATTGAAGCATGTTATAAAACAGTTTATAGTAAGAATCTATACATATGTATTGAAGCATGTTATAAAACAGTTTATAGTAAGAATCTATACATATGTATTGAAGCATGTTATAAAACAGTTTATAGTAAGAATCTATACATATGTATTGAAGCATGTTATAAAACAGTTTATAGTAAGAATCTATACATATGTATTGAAGCATGTTATAAAATAGTTTATAGTAAGAATCTATACATATGTATTGAAGCATGTTATAAAACAGTTTATAGTAAGAATCTATACATATGTATTGAAGCATGTTATAAAACAGTTTATAGTAAGAATCTATACATATGTATTGAAGCATGTTATAAAACAGTTTATAGTAAGAATCTATACATATGTATTGAAGCATGTTATAAAACAGTTTATAGTAAGAATCTATACATATGTATTGAAGCATGTTATAAAACAGTTTATAGTAAGAATCTATACATATGTATTGAAGCATGTTATAAAACAGTTTATAGTAAGAATCTATACATATGTATTGAAGCATGTTATAAAACAGTTTATAGTAAGAATCTATACATATGTATTGAAGCATGTTATAAAACAGTTTATAGTAAGAATCTATACATATGTATTGAAGCATGTTATAAAACAGTTTATAGTAAGAATCTATACATATGTATTGAAGCATGTTATAAAACAGTTTATAGTAAGAATCTATACATATGTATTGAAGCATGTTATAAAACAGTTTATAGTAAGAATCTATACATATGTATTGAAGCATGTTATAAAACAGTTTATAGTAAGAATCTATACATATGTATTGAAGCATGCTATAAAACAGTTTATAGTAAGAATCTATACATATGTATTGAAGCATGTTATAAAACAGTTTATAGTAAGAATCTATACATATGTATTGAAGCATGTTATAAAACAGTTTATAGTAAGAATCTATACATATGTATTGAAGCATGCTATAAAACAGTTTATAGTAAGAATCTATACATATGTATTGAAGCATGTTATAAAACAGTTTATAGTAAGAATCTATACATATGTATTGAAGCATGTTATAAAACAGTTTATAGTAAGAATCTATACATATGTATTGAAGCATGCTATAAAACAGTTTATAGTAAGAATCTATACATATGTATTGAAGCATGCTATAAAACAGTTTATAGTAAGAATCTATACATATGTATTGAAGCATGTTATAAAACAGTTTATAGTAAGAATCTATACATATGTATTGAAGCATGTTATAAAACAGTTTATAGTAAGAATCTATACATATGTATTGAAGCATGTTATAAAACAGTTTATAGTAAGAATCTATACATATGTATTGAAGCATGTTATAAAACAGTTTATAGTAAGAATCTATACATATGTATTGAAGCATGTTATAAAACAGTTTATAGTAAGAATCTATACATATGTATTGAAGCATGTTATAAAACAGTTTATAGTAAGAATCTATACATATGTATTGAAGCATGTTATAAAACAGTTTATAGTAAGAATCTATACATATGTATTGAAGCATGTTATAAAACAGTTTATAGTAAGAATCTATACATATGTATTGAAGCATGTTATAAAACAGTTTATAGTAAGAATCTATACATATGTATTGAAGCATGTTATAAAACAGTTTATAGTAAGAATCTATACATATGTATTGAAGCATGTTATAAAACAGTTTATAGTAAGAATCTATACATATGTATTGAAGCATGTTATAAAACAGTTTATAGTAAGAATCTATACATATGTATTGAAGCATGCTATAAAACAGTTTATAGTAAGAATCTATACATATGTATTGAAGCATGCTATAAAACAGTTTATAGTAAGAATCTATACATATGTATTGAAGCATGTTATAAAACAGTTTATAGTAAGAATCTATACATATGTATTGAAGCATGTTATAAAACAGTTTATAGTAAGAATCTATACATATGTATTGAAGCATGCTATAAAACAGTTTATAGTAAGAATCTATACATATGTATTGAAGCATGTTATAAAACAGTTTATAGTAAGAATCTATACATATGTATTGAAGCATGTTATAAAACAGTTTATAGTAAGAATCTATACATATGTATTGAAGCATGCTATAAAACAGTTTATAGTAAGAATCTATACATATGTATTGAAGCATGCTATAAAACAGTTTATAGTAAGAATCTATACATATGTATTGAAGCACGTTATAAAACAGTTTATAGTAAGAATCTATACATATGTATTGAAGCACGTTATAAAACAGTTTATAGTAAGAATCTATACATATGTATTGAAGCATGTTATAAAACAGTTTATAGTAAGAATCTATACATATGTATTGAAGCATGTTATAAAACAGTTTATAGTAAGAATCTATACATATGTATTGAAGCATGTTATAAAACAGTTTATAGTAAGAATCTATACATATGTATTGAAGCATGTTATAAAACAGTTTATAGTAAGAATCTATACATATGTATTGAAGCATGTTATAAAACAGTTTATAGTAAGAATCTATACATATGTATTGAAGCATGTTATAAAACAGTTTATAGTAAGAATCTATACATATGTATTGAAGCATGTTATAAAACAGTTTATAGTAAGAATCTATACATATGTATTGAAGCATGTTATAAAATAGTTTATAGTAAGAATCTATACATATGTATTGAAGCATGCTATAAAACAGTTTATAGTAAGAATCTATACATATGTATTGAAGCATGCTATAAAACAGTTTATAGTAAGAATCTATACATATGTATTGAAGCATGCTATAAAACAGTTTATAGTAAGAATCTATACATATGTATTGAAGCATGCTATAAAACAGTTTATAGTAAGAATCTATACATATGTATTGAAGCATGTTATAAAACAGTTTATAGTAAGAATCTATACATATGTATTGAAGCATGTTATAAAACAGTTTATAGTAAGAATCTATACATATGTATTGAAGCATGTTATAAAATAGTTTATAGTAAGAATCTATACATATGTATTGAAGCATGTTATAAAACAGTTTATAGTAAGAATCTATACATATGTATTGAAGCATGTTATAAAACAGTTTATAGTAAGAATCTATACATATGTATTGAAGCATGTTATAAAACAGTTTATAGTAAGAATCTATACATATGTATTGAAGCATGTTATAAAACAGTTTATAGTAAGAATCTATACATATGTATTGAAGCATGTTATAAAACAGTTTATAGTAAGAATCTATACATATGTATTGAAGCATGTTATAAAACAGTTTATAGTAAGAATCTATACATATGTATTGAAGCATGTTATAAAACAGTTTATAGTAAGAATCTATACATATGTATTGAAGCATGTTATAAAACAGTTTATAGTAAGAATCTATACATATGTATTGAAGCATGTTATAAAACAGTTTATAGTAAGAATCTATACATATGTATTGAAGCATGTTATAAAACAGTTTATAGTAAGAATCTATACATATGTATTGAAGCATGCTATAAAACAGTTTATAGTAAGAATCTATACATATGTATTGAAGCATGCTATAAAACAGTTTATAGTAAGAATCTATACATATGTATTGAAGCATGTTATAAAACAGTTTATAGTAAGAATCTATACATATGTATTGAAGCATGTTATAAAACAGTTTATAGTAAGAATCTATACATATGTATTGAAGCATGTTATAAAACAGTTTATAGTAAGAATCTATACATATGTATTGAAGCATGCTATAAAACAGTTTATAGTAAGAATCTATACATATGTATTGAAGCATGCTATAAAACAGTTTATAGTAAGAATCTATACATATGTATTGAAGCATGTTATAAAACAGTTTATAGTAAGAATCTATACATATGTATTGAAGCATGTTATAAAACAGTTTATAGTAAGAATCTATACATATGTATTGAAGCATGCTATAAAACAGTTTATAGTAAGAATCTATACATATGTATTGAAGCATGCTATAAAACAGTTTATAGTAAGAATCTATACATATGTATTGAAGCATGTTATAAAACAGTTTATAGTAAGAATCTATACATATGTATTGAAGCATGTTATAAAACAGTTTATAGTAAGAATCTATACATATGTATTGAAGCATGTTATAAAACAGTTTATAGTAAGAATCTATACATATGTATTGAAGCATGTTATAAAACAGTTTATAGTAAGAAGCTATACATATGTATTGAAGCATGTTATAAAACAGTTTATAGTAAGAATCTATACATATGTATTGAAGCATGTTATAAAACAGTTTATAGTAAGAATCTATACATATGTATTGAAGCATGTTATAAAACAGTTTATAGTAAGAATCTATACATATGTATTGAAGCATGTTATAAAACAGTTTATAGTAAGAATCTATACATATGTATTGAAGCATGTTATAAAATAGTTTATAGTAAGAATCTATACATATGTATTGAAGCATGTTATAAAACAGTTTATAGTAAGAATCTATACATATGTATTGAAGCATGTTATAAAACAGTTTATAGTAAGAATCTATACATATGTATTGAAGCATGCTATAAAACAGTTTATAGTAAGAATCTATACATATGTATTGAAGCATGTTATAAAACAGTTTATAGTAAGAATCTATACATATGTATTGAAGCATGTTATAAAACAGTTTATAGTAAGAATCTATACATATGTATTGAAGCATGTTATAAAACAGTTTATAGTAAGAATCTATACATATGTATTGAAGCATGCTATAAAACAGTTTATAGTAAGAATCTATACATATGTATTGAAGCATGTTATAAAACAGTTTATAGTAAGAATCTATACATATGTATTGAAGCATGTTATAAAACAGTTTATAGTAAGAATCTATACATATGTATTGAAGCATGCTATAAAACAGTTTATAGTAAGAATCTATACATATGTATTGAAGCATGCTATAAAACAGTTTATAGTAAGAATCTATACATATGTATTGAAGCATGTTATAAAACAGTTTATAGTAAGAATCTATACATATGTATTGAAGCACGTTATAAAACAGTTTATAGTAAGAATCTATACATATGTATTGAAGCATGTTATAAAACAGTTTATAGTAAGAATCTATACATATGTATTGAAGCATGTTATAAAACAGTTTATAGTAAGAATCTATACATATGTATTGAAGCATGTTATAAAACAGTTTATAGTAAGAAGCTATACATATGTATTGAAGCATGTTATAAAACAGTTTATAGTAAGAATCTATACATATGTATTGAAGCATGTTATAAAACAGTTTATAGTAAGAATCTATACATATGTATTGAAGCATGTTATAAAACAGTTTATAGTAAGAATCTATACATATGTATTGAAGCATGTTATAAAACAGTTTATAGTAAGAATCTATACATATGTATTGAAGCATGTTATAAAATAGTTTATAGTAAGAATCTATACATATGTATTGAAGCATGTTATAAAACAGTTTATAGTAAGAATCTATACATATGTATTGAAGCATGTTATAAAACAGTTTATAGTAAGAATCTATACATATGTATTGAAGCATGTTATAAAACAGTTTATAGTAAGAATCTATACATATGTATTGAAGCATGCTATAAAACAGTTTATAGTAAGAATCTATACATATGTATTGAAGCATGTTATAAAACAGTTTATAGTAAGAATCTATACATATGTATTGAAGCATGTTATAAAACAGTTTATAGTAAGAATCTATACATATGTATTGAAGCATGCTATAAAACAGTTTATAGTAAGAATCTATACATATGTATTGAAGCATGTTATAAAACAGTTTATAGTAAGAATCTATACATATGTATTGAAGCATGTTATAAAACAGTTTATAGTAAGAATCTATACATATGTATTGAAGCATGCTATAAAACAGTTTATAGTAAGAATCTATACATATGTATTGAAGCATGCTATAAAACAGTTTATAGTAAGAATCTATACATATGTATTGAAGCATGTTATAAAACAGTTTATAGTAAGAATCTATACATATGTATTGAAGCATGTTATAAAACAGTTTATAGTAAGAATCTATACATATGTATTGAAGCATGTTATAAAACAGTTTATAGTAAGAATCTATACATATGTATTGAAGCATGTTATAAAACAGTTTATAGTAAGAATCTATACATATGTATTGAAGCATGTTATAAAACAGTTTATAGTAAGAATCTATACATATGTATTGAAGCATGTTATAAAACAGTTTATAGTAAGAATCTATACATATGTATTGAAGCATGTTATAAAACAGTTTATAGTAAGAATCTATACATATGTATTGAAGCATGTTATAAAACAGTTTATAGTAAGAATCTATACATATGTATTGAAGCATGTTATAAAACAGTTTATAGTAAGAATCTATACATATGTATTGAAGCATGTTATAAAACAGTTTATAGTAAGAATCTATACATATGTATTGAAGCATGTTATAAAACAGTTTATAGTAAGAATCTATACATATGTATTGAAGCATGTTATAAAACAGTTTATAGTAAGAATCTATACATATGTATTGAAGCATGTTATAAAACAGTTTATAGTAAGAATCTATACATATGTATTGAAGCATGTTATAAAATAGTTTATAGTAAGAATCTATACATATGTATTGAAGCATGCTATAAAACAGTTTATAGTAAGAATCTATACATATGTATTGAAGCATGTTATAAAATAGTTTATAGTAAGAATCTATACATATGTATTGAAGCATGCTATAAAACAGTTTATAGTAAGAATCTATACATATGTATTGAAGCATGCTATAAAACAGTTTATAGTAAGAATCTATACATATGTATTGAAGCATGCTATAAAACAGTTTATAGTAAGAATCTATACATATGTATTGAAGCATGCTATAAAACAGTTTATAGTAAGAATCTATACATATGTATTGAAGCATGTTATAAAACAGTTTATAGTAAGAAGCTATACATATGTATTGAAGCATGTTATAAAACAGTTTATAGTAAGAAGCTATACATATGTATTGAAGCATGTTATAAAACAGTTTATAGTAAGAATCTATACATATGTATTGAAGCATGTTATAAAACAGTTTATAGTAAGAATCTATACATATGTATTGAAGCATGCTATAAAACAGTTTATAGTAAGAATCTATACATATGTATTGAAGCATGTTATAAAACAGTTTATAGTAAGAATCTATACATATGTATTGAAGCATGTTATAAAACAGTTTATAGTAAGAATCTATACATATGTATTGAAGCATGTTATAAAACAGTTTATAGTAAGAATCTATACATATGTATTGAAGCATGTTATAAAACAGTTTATAGTAAGAATCTATACATATGTATTGAAGCATGTTATAAAACAGTTTATAGTAAGAATCTATACATATGTATTGAAGCATGCTATAAAACAGTTTATAGTAAGAATCTATACATATGTATTGAAGCATGCTATAAAACAGTTTATAGTAAGAATCTATACATATGTATTGAAGCATGTTATAAAATAGTTTATAGTAAGAATCTATACATATGTATTGAAGCATGTTATAAAACAGTTTATAGTAAGAATCTATACATATGTATTGAAGCATGTTATAAAACAGTTTATAGTAAGAAATCATTAAGGTGTAACTTTTTTTTTTTTACAAATTCAATCTTACTAACTTAAAAAAGGCAAATTTAAAAAAGATTTATGAATGTTTAAGAAAAACAAAACAACAAATGATGCTATTGCTATTTATCCAAAGATGATTAAACAAAGTGATACCTACCCTGAGTTTGTCATTTTTCTTGTTAGATAATTTCTTCCATTGTTTTGCAGCCTTTGATCTCATCTATAAATAAATTGAAATTAAAATATCTATAAATAGATTCATAAAGATAATACAGTCAAACCTGTATATAAAGGCCACTCAAGGAAACCTGAAAATTTGACCTTTGGAAAGATGAAACTGTCCTTTATAGACAGTGATTTGTTATATAGAGCTGCTCTTTATAGACAGTGATTTGTTATATAGAGGTGCCCTTTATAGACAGTGATTTGCTATATAGAGGTGCCCTTTATAGACAGTGATTTGTTATATAGAGGTGCCCTTTATAGACAGTGATTTGTTATATAGAGGTGCCCTTTATAGACAGTGATTTGTTATATAGAGGTGCCCTTTATAGACAGTGATTTGTTATATAGAGGTGCCCTTTATAGACAGTGATTTGTTATATAGAGGTGCCCTTTATAGACAGTGATTTGTTATATAGAGGTGCCCTTTATAGACAGTGATTTGTTATATAGAGGTGCCCTTTATAGACAGTGATTTGTTATATAGAGGTGCCCTTTATAGACAGTGATTTGTTATATAGAGGTGCCCTTTATAGACAGTGATTTGTTATATAGAGGTGCCCTTTATAGACAGTGATTTGTTATATAGAGGTGCCCTTTATAGACTGATTTGTTATATAGAGGTGCCCTTTATAGACAGTGATTTGTTATATAGAGGTGCCCTTTATAGACAGTGATTTGTTATATAGAGGTGCCCTTTATAGACAGTGATTTGTTATATAGAACTGCCCTTGATAGACAGTGATTTGCTATATAGAGCTGTCCTTTATAGACAGTGATTTGTTTAATAGAGCTGTCCTTTAAGGCAAGTTTGACTGTAGTTAGAAACCTTTATCATCTAAAGATGACAACTGTACATTTCATATTGTTTTGACAGATGACCAACTCCTAATTGTTTTTTTTTTTTAAAGATTTAAGCAGATTCTGGTTTCAAATAAGGTGACTTAGATCAACTTAATAATTGTCTATTTTCTATTTATGGCAGCCATCTTAGATGGAGTTTGTACTAACCAGACATATTTTAGAATGTGGACCATACAATAACTATTCCTATCATGCTAGGCTTTATTAACTGAGTAGTTATGAGAAGAAGATTATCATACTTAAATATGCAGTATCCCCATAAGAAAGGAAAATCAACATAAATGTAAAGTTGACATAGATAATAATTTTTACATAGTATAACTAACCTCATTCTTTAATTGAACTTTAGTTAAACCAGCAAACTTCAGTAAATACAAAGCTTTATCTTTACATACAATAGCTGTAATGTAAATATAAATATTATACACAATACTATTTAATATCAAGGTAAAACAACACATCAACATAATTCAAGGGGCCATGGTGGTCATTATCGTATGGTAGTTGGTCTTACCTGTGCAATCAGTGTCTATCACCACTACAGTTCAAATCTCACTCATGGCAAGGGGTGGCTCAATGAGTTAGGTCGTTGGATCTAACAGCTCATACAAGCCTATCACCAATACAGCGTGGGTTCGCGCCTAGCTTTGTAAATTACAAAAAAGGGTGCACTCGACTCGCAGCCGCAAGTGATAAAGTTTACCAGTTGCTTGCCCAGGGTCGGTGGTTCTCTCCGGCTTCTTCAACCACTAAAACTGGTCGCCATGATACAGCGTTAAACCAAAATTCAAATTCAAATTCAAATTCACTCATGGCGAGGTGTACTCGATACATTATGTGATCAAGTTTATCAGTGACTTGCGACAGGTCGGTGGTTTTCTCCGGGTACCCCTGTTTCCTCCACCAATAAAACTGACCGCCACGATATAACAGAAATATTGTTGAAAGTGGCATTAGACATAATAACCCCACTCCAAAAAAAATAATTCACTTTTATTGGTTGGTTTAATTGAGTCATAAGTTAATTTTATTTCAACCAATGACCAATCTTTAATTAACTTAAAAACAAAATTTCTAAACTGTCAACTTCAAGTTAAATAAATTGTATTATTAATTAACTACTGTTGCATTTACATAAATAAGATAAAACTGCCTTTGGGATACAGATTGTACAACTCGGCCAATACAGATTTTTACTCGCATTGGTGTTCCGGATTTTACATATGTATCAATGATAAAATAGAGACAATAAATCACTGCTGTTTGATGAGAAAAAATGGAAAGGAAGCCAAAGAAAATAAACTAGAGGCTCAGTGGGCTGAGCCTGTGTCGCTCACCTTTCATTCTGCTTTGAGGAAACTTAATATAGAACCTTCCATAGGTACTTCCCACCAAGTTTCGGTTCATTTGGTTAAGCAGTTACAGAGAAAAAGAAACAAGAATGGCCTGTGGTGGCCATGTTTATTAACGGATGGGATCTAAATGTGCAATCTTTATAGATGACCTTCCAAGGATGCTTCCTACCAAGTTTTGATTCATTTGGCAAAGCGGTTTCAGAGAAGATTTTTTTAGAAATCAACCAATCAGAAACAAGAATTGCCTGTGGTGGCCATGTTTGTTAACGGATCGGAACTAAATTAACATTCTTTATAGAGGACATTCCAAGAATACTTCCTACCAAGTTTTGATTCATTTGGCCAAGCTGTTTCAGAGGAGACGATTTTTTAGAAATCAACCAATCAGAAACAAGAATTGCCTGTGGCGGCCATGTTTGTTAACGGATCCGAAATAAATGAACAATCGTTATAGAGGACCTTCCAAGGATGCTTCCTACCAAATTTCGATTCATTTGGCCAAGCGGTTACAGAGGGGAAGATTTTTTTGTTAATAGATCGGGACAAAATGAGCAATCTTTAGAGAGGACCTTCCATAGATGCTTCCTACCAAGTTTCACTTCATTTGGCTGAGGGGTTTCAGAGAAGAAGATTAAAATGTGAAAAGTTAACGGACGATGGACGACAGACGACGGATGCCAAGTGATGGCAAAAGCTCACATTGCCTTTGGCAAAGTGAGCTAACAAATGAAATTGTTTCATCTCAAGAGTAAATGTAATGAAACCAGAGAGTTATTGTTGTTTAACGTCAATTCAGCAATTTTTCAACTATATAATGGCGAGAACAAGTTAATTTTCAATGAGATGATGATGAGGTCTGCTTTGTACTAGACCAACATGCTGAGTTGGATTTTTATAGTGCTAGTTCACTGAAACAACAGTGCGCGGGTAGATGTGCCACTCCACTCGGACACATTATTTTGATTCTGAAACAACCAGTCTTTACTCTTTCTCCTTAATGCTGCATGCTTAGTGAAGAAGCAACAAATATCAATATTATAGTCTTTGGTTTGACACGACAGGGGCTCAAACCCACGCTCTACCGCACTCGAGGCGAGCACACTAACCATTACGCCACCGATGCGGTTAGGAAAAAGTCATTGAAAAATCATTGTTCATGCAAAAAGATTCAACCCCATTATTGTTGTAAATTTATTACAATGTTGATCTCTTTGAAGCGAAAGGATATAAACACATAAGACAATATTTTATGGTTATATAATAAATATATCATTACATGATGATTTCTGTATTGGCCTAGTTATTAGTCCTTAGGTAAATGTATTGACGGTCGGCTTCGTCTCAGGCCAATACAGCTACCCTTGGACTAATAACTAGGCCAATACGGAAATCATAACGTAATGATATCATTTTACTACATATATGCCAGTGAAATACTGAGATTTCTTAGTGAAAGAAAACTAAAATTACATGGAGTGAAATAACACGTCACAGTACCAATGTCATCAAAATAGAATATATCACTGAGCATTAGACAATAAAAAAAAAATAGTTACCTTTTGAAACATCTTACATGTTTAAGTGGAAACAAAAGTTAAAATCTATGGAATAAATATTATATCTCAAAAAAAAATTATGGAATCGTGAATTGTGAATGTACATTCATGAATTACTGCAATGTTCTGTTACTCTCAATTCATTTGTTGATATTCAGAATGGAAGAGTAGTTATACTATAAACAATTTTGGCTAAAAAATGTATATAAAGTGAACATTTTATAACAATATTTCTTATAACATTTTATTACCTGGATCATCTGGGTCCTCAGCTTGATTATCTCCCTTTTCTGCTGCTGCTATTTTCTGTCGAAGTTGAAGCTAGAAAAAAAGAGCAATATCTCCAGTACAAATATAAAATTACCATAAAATAAATATATTATAAATTTGTGAATCTTGTTACAACTACATCATACAGTAATATGTGGTTCAAACTCTTACATAAATAAAGCTGCTGACATTGTAAGGATAAATCTTCATATCTTTTGACCTGAAAGAATTGTTCACATGAATAAGGGTTAGGGTTATGGCATTTCACGCCACTTTCAACAATATTTCAGTTATATCTTTGCAGTAAGTTTTATTGGAGGAAACCGGAGTACCTGGAGAAAACCACCGACCTGCCACAAGTCTCTGACAAACTTTATCACTACATCACAAAATGTTGCATTGAGTACACCTCGCCATGAGCGGGATTCAAACTCACAATGCTAGTGGTGATAGGCACTGATTGCATATGTAGTTACAAATCCAACTACCATAGGATCATGACCATGGCAGCCTCCACACCACATGAATATGTCTTAGTGTACATGTATATTCCAGATTTAAAAATGAGTGCTAAAATTTATAAGACACTCCATCAGTATTCTCATTTCAGGTCAAAGGTTAATTTCCAAGTCACCATTTTTAATGTCACTGGTTTGCAAAACACCCTTGTGGTGCCTCATTGATGATATTTGCATGATTAGTTGTCCATGTATTTTATGTATTTCTTTTATAGTCTCGGAAAAAACATCCAGCAATGAAATTTAAAATGACATAAAAAATCAAGAGCTTTCATAAACTTTCCTGGTACATGCATTTAATAATGTGATTAAAAAAAGTTTGTCAGCAACTTATTAAAATGACAGTGGTTTTCTCTAGATACTCTGATTTCCTCCACCAATAAAACTGACTTCCATGATATACATGTAACTGTAATATGGTTGAAAATGGCATAATCAGATCTTCATGGATGACAAGACACAAAAAAATGTAATTAAGTACTTTACTGCATGCCAATGATAAGTTTGATTACAAAGAAATTTTAAGCTTCAACACCAAATTGTTACAGAACATACCAGCTGTACCCTGATAGATTCTGCTGTAGAATAGGCATGTAGTATTCCATCTGACACACAATTCTCTCCAATAGAAACAGCTGAAATATAATAAAATATTTTTTAGAGGAACAAATACTTTCAGCCTTTAAACTCTACAATTATGATTGGTAATCCACCTCATATTTATAAATTAGGTGTTTTTTTTTTCATTTTGGGGGGGGGGGGGGGGGGGCTTGCCTGACCTAATTCAGAAACATCATGTGGTTTACCCTTTTATTCTGTATGTTTCTCAGTATATCTCTGAAATAACTTTATGTTCAAATGTCAGGAGTTATGAACAGTGTGTGGATTGTATGTTATCTTATAGATTAACAACATGTGTAGTCTGAACTTCCTAGCTATCTGACAAAACTTTTATTACATTGTGATAAAAGATGGAATCTATGAGAAAATAAAGTCAGAAAGTCATTTGCAACATCGTTTGCCCTTTTCTGATAACTATTTCTGATTGGATAAAACATCGTCTGCTACTTTTCTGATAACTGATTTTGATTGGATACAACAATGTCTGCCACTTTTCTGATAACTGTTTCTGATTGGATACAAAGCTAAATATATCCTTATTAATATGTATACTATATAGAATAATTTCTTTAAATTAATATCGCTATCACATAAAGTACCTAATATTTTTATGGTTATTTTTCTTCTTTTAATATGGCATGACATAATCACTGAAACATTGCTAAAAGTGCCATAAAGCAACCATTTATTAATCAAAGAAATATTTTGATGAAGATAAATATGTTATGAACTAATACCTACAGAAGTAATATCTTAGTGATCACAACAAAATTAACATTTACTAATACATGGTGATCACAATAAAATTAACATTTACTAATACATGGTGATCACAATAAAATTAACATTTACTAATACATGGTGATCACAATAAAATTACCATTTACTAATACATGGTGATCACAATAAAATTAACATTTACTAATACATGATGATCACAATAAAATTAACATTTACTAATACATGGTGATCATAATAAAATTAACATTTACTAATACATGGTGATCACAATAAAATTAACATTTACTAATACATGGTGATCACAATAAAATTAACATTTACTAATACATGATGATCACAATAAAATTAACATTTACTAATACATGGTGATCACAATAAAATTAACATTTACTAATACATGGTGATCACAATAAAATTACCATTTACTAATACATGGTGATCACAATAAAATTAACATTTACTAATACATGGTGATCACAATAAAATTAACATTTACTAATACATGGTGATCACAATAAAATTAACATTTACTAATACAGTTGACTCTCGTTATCTCGAATTCGATGGGACCATGGAAAAAATTCGAGTCAACCATAGTTCGACTCATGAGGAGCTACGAAGATACCGGAAGCGTGGTTTGTTTAACAACGAAAGGGAGACAACTCGAGCGAAATTTTGAAGAGCTAAAACCAGCATCGCATGTCCCTATTCTCGGAACGATTTTAAACATATTCGATGTTTTTGTTGCTGTTTTTTTTCTCTCCGTTAAATTCTTTGAATATTGTGAAACGACTGATAACTTCTAGATATCTTTTTTTGTGTGAATGAATATGTTTATCCGTTTTGTTTATGTTTTTTACCTGTTGCATTGTCATTAAACTTCACCCATCATGACGTATTTTTCTTTGTGCAATACTGTTTATTTACAATAAATGGTGTGTTTTTATTATTCAATAAAGTGTAGAAGAAAACTATTCTTCTTTAATCAAAATTAATTTCTGACAAATAATTCAATAGATAAAACGTTTCCTTTGTGTACTTTTCATAATCATTGATGTATGCTGACCCAAGTGCACTTATTATGAATCGATAATTTTTTATTGTACACATCTAACCTGTGTCATAATACCAAGCCAATTAAAATATTATCACTAATTAATTTGACAGATTGTGAAATAGCCTAAGGTAAAAATGTCAAATTCAATGACCGATGTTTCACCTGTGATCCGATTTTAATCCTAAGGTAATACACATGTTTTGACAGGTAAATTTGACTTAACGAATGTAAATAATATGGCTTTCTCCATCTCGGGACCAAAACTTTTATTCGAGACAACCGAAATTTCGACTCATCCGAATTCGACTCAACAGGAGTCAAATTATATATATTTATACACAACGATGTTCGGGACTTCGATAAAAATTCGACTCAACCGGAAATTCGAGTCAACCGAATTCGAGACAATGAGAGTCAACTGTACATGGTGATCACAATAAAATTAACATTTACTAATACATGGTGATCACAATAAAATTAACATTTACTAATTACAGTCAAGAAGAAATCTTGTAAATTAAACGCCAGTAACAACTCTACCACATTCTTCTTTTCTTTTAAGTTTGCATTTTTTTAAATATTTTTGTTCTTGGTACACATCATCATCTTTAAACAGAACAGTACATTTTTGTGTTATGATATTTTTGTTCTTACCAATAAATTTCTGTAAATCTTCTCTTAATTGTTGTGTATGCCATATTAGAGCTGCAAAAACAGCCAAAACAGCACTTTCTACAGTATCTCCTCCCACTTGTAGCCCCTTGTTATGTTCTCTACATCTGTAGTAATAGAATAATTAAAACAATTAAACACTCTTTGTAATATTTTCCCCACTTGTAGCCCCTTGTTATGTTCTCTACATCTGTAGTAATAGATTAATTAAAACAATTAAATACTCTTTGTAATATTTCCCCCACTTGTAGCCCCTTGTTATGTTCTCTACATCTGTAGTAATAGAATAATTAAAACAATTAAACACTCTGTAATATTTCCCCCACGTGTAGCCCCTTGTTATGTTCTCTACGCCTGTAGTAATAGAATAATTAAAACAATTAAACACTCTTTGTAATATTCCCCCCACTTGTAGCCCCTTGTTATGTTCTCTACACCTGTAGTAATAGAATAATTAAAACAATTAAACACTCTTTGTAATATTTCCCCCACTTGTAGCCCCTTGTTATGTTCTCTACATCTGTAGTAATAGAATAATTAAAACAATTAAACACTCTTTGTAATATTTCCCCCACTTGTAGCCCCTTGTTATGTTCTCTACATCTGTAATAATAAAATAATTAAAACAATTAAACACTGTAATATTCCCCCACTTGTAGCCCCTTGTTATGTTCTCTACACCTGTAGTAATATAATAATTAAAACAATTAAATACTCTTTGTAATATTTCCCCCACTTGTAGCCCCTTGTTATGTTCTCTACATCTGTAGTAATAGAATAATTAAAATAATTAAATACTCTTTGTAATATTTCCCCCACTTGTAGCCCCTTGTTATGTTCTCTACACCTGTAGTAATAGAATAATTAAAACAATTAAACACTCTTTGTAATATTTCTCCCATTTGTAGCCCCCTTGTTATGTTCTCTACATCTGTAATAATAAAATAATTAAAACAATTAAACACTCTTTGTAATATTTCCCCCACTTGTAGCCCCTTGTTATGTTCTCTACACCTGTAGTAATAGAATAATTAAAACAATTAAACACTCTTTGTAATATTCCCCCACTTGTAGCCCCTTGTTATGTTCTCTACATCTGTAGTAATAGAATACTTAAAACAATTAAACACTCTTTGTAATATTTCCCCCACTTGTAGCCCCTTGTTATGTTCTCTACATCTGTAGTAATAGAATAATTAAAACAATTAAATACTCTTTGTAATATTTCCCCCACTTGTAGCCCCTTGTTATGTTCTCTACATCTGTAGTAATAGAATAATTAAAACAATTAAATACTCTTTGTAATATTTCCCCCACGTGTAGCCCCTTGTTATGTTCTTTACACCTGTAGTAATATAATAATTAAAACAATTAAATACTCTTTGTAATATTTCCCCCACTTGTAGCCCCTTGTTATGTTCTCTACATCTGTAGTAATAGAATAATTAAAACAATTAAACACTCTTTGTAATATTTCCCCCACTTGTAGCCCCTTGTTATGTTCTCTACATCTGTAATAATAAAATAATTAAAACAATTAAACACTGTAATATTCCCCCACTTGTAGCCCCTTGTTATGTTCTCTACACCTGTAGTAATATAATAATTAAAACAATTAAATACTCTTTGTAATATTTCCCCCACTTGTAGCCCCTTGTTATGTTCTCTACACCTGTAGTAATAGAATAATTAAAATAATTAAATACTCTTTGTAATATTTCCCCCACTTGTAGCCCCTTGTTATGTTCTCTACACCTGTAGTAATAGAATAATTAAAACAATTAAACACTCTTTGTAATATTTCCCCCATTTGTAGCCCCCTTGTTATGTTCTCTACATCTGTAATAATAAAATAATTAAAACAATTAAACACTCTTTGTAATATTTCCCCCACTTGTAGCCCCTTGTTATGTTCTCTACACCTGTAGTAATAGAATAATTAAAACAATTAAACACTCTTTGTAATATTCCCCCACTTGTAGCCCCTTGTTATGTTCTCTACATCTGTAGTAATAGAATACTTAAAACAATTAAACACTCTTTGTAATATTTCCCCCACTTGTAGCCCCTTGTTATGTTCTATACACCTGTAGTAATAGAATAATTAAAACAATTAAATACTCTTTGTAATATTTCCCCCACTTGTAGCCCCTTGTTATGTTCTCTACATCTGTAGTAATAGAATAATTAAAACAATTAAATACTCTTTGTAATATTTCCCCCACGTGTAGCCCCTTGTTATGTTCTCTACACCTGTAGTAATATAATAATTAAAACAATTAAATACTCTTTGTAATATTTCCCCCACTTGTAGCCCCTTGTTATGTTCTCTACACCTGTAGTAATAGAATAATTAAAACAATTCAATACTCTTTGTAATATTTCCCCCACTTGTAGCCCCTTGTTATGTTCTCTACACCTGTAGTAATAGAATAATTAAAACAATTAAATACTCTTTGTAATATTTCCCCCACTTGTAGCCCCTTGTTATGTTCTCTACACCTGTAGTAATAGAATAATTAAAACAAGTAAATACTCTTTGTAATATTTCCCCCACTTGTAGCCCCTTGTTATGTTCTCTACGCCTGTAGTAATATAATAATTAAAACAATTACCTGTTAACCCTCCCCCTTTTCGCGGGAGTCTCCCGCGTAAGAGCCTTATCTCCCGCATGGACTGGGTCTCATGCGCGGGAGACATTAATCTCCCGCACACACCTTTTCCTCCCACACGATATCCCCCCAACAAAAAAATCAAGTACAATAAAATCTTGACCTACATTTTGCGATCAATATTTCTGGAAATTCCCCATTTGGAACTCCCGCGCTGATGAAAAACGCCGAGAGATACGAATGTAAATGATATCCGGTTATTGATCTGTTTGACACCTTTACAGGTAAATTGGGTCATGGAGATTAATTAAGGTGTTGATGATTATACAACAATTATCCACTGATTGACAGTTAATTGGGGATAAGAAAGTGGGTTTGTGGCACACGCTTAGATGATTAGAAGTGTGATAGCGGCAATTAAAAATAGTTATAAACCGTTGTGCAAACAAGAGTCGGACAACCTTTGATGCCGAGGAAAACTTCTTATTTCGATCAAACGTGCAATGAATTCATCTCAGATTGAGTTGTTATAGCTTGTTTGGGACCAAAGCCGATCAAAGTATTATTTAAGGACTAAGTTCCAGGATGGAATTGATAAACCACAAAAATGCCAAAGCGTATGCTATCACCCAACGCACCAGCAGCAAAGTGACTTTTTAATTTTAGTGCTCTATGACTTTATTGTTCAGAGCATTCTGTCTTCATTTTTATTGCTTTGTTATAACCTTATGATTATGAATGATTATGAATAAATTATAAATACAGTTTTTATCCTTCATTCATCATATGAAACACTACTAATAAGACAGAAATGTAAACAATATATATTGAAATGGGATGCAGTTGGTTCAATACTGAAACAAACAAAAAGAAAACATCAATTAACAATAAAAACATGCACCAAATACGTCGATAAAAAATCTCCAGTTATGAGACCAAATTTCCAGCCAAAAATTTACAAATCTCCAGTTGTAGCATAGCAACTCTATCACATGTATGCAACTACAAGGTACAATTTTGTGCATTTAAAGGCGATGCACAAAATCTCCCCCTTAGAAGAGTTGGTAGGGGGGAGATCTCCCCCCTAGCAGTTCCCAGAGGTTAACAGGTATGCTCTTTGTAATATTTCCCCCACTTGTAGCCCCTTGTTATGTTCTCTACATCTGTAGTAATAGAATAATTAAAACAATTAAACACTCTTTGTAATATTTCCCCCACTTGTAGCCCCTTGTTATGTTCTCTACACCTGTAGTAATATAATAATTAAAACAATTAAATACTCTTTGTAATATTTCCCCCACTTGTAGCCCTTGTTATGTTCTCTACATCTGTAGTAATAGAATAATTAAAACAATTAAACACTCTTTGTAATATTTCCCCCACTTGTAGCCCCTTATTATGTTCTCTACACCTGTAGTAATATAATAATTAAAACAATTAAACACTCTTTGTAATATTTCCCCCACTTGTAGCCCCTTATTATGTTCTCTACACCTGTAGTAATATAATAATTAAAACAATTAAACACTCTTTGTAATATTTCCCCCACTTGTAGCCCCTTGTTATGTTCTCTACATCTGTAGTAATAGAATAATTAAAACAATTAAACACTCTTTGTAATATTTCCCCCACTTGTAGCCCCTTGTTATGTTCTCTACACCTGTAGTAATATAATAATTAAAACAATTAAATACTCTTTGTAATATTTCCCCCACTTGTAGCCCCTTGTTATGTTCTCTACATCTGTAGTAATAGAATAATTAAAACAATTAAACACTCTTTGTAATATTTCCCCCACTTGTAGCCCCTTATTATGTTCTCTACACCTGTAGTAATATAATAATTAAAACAATTAAACACTCTTTGTAATATTTTCCCCACTTGTAGCCCCTTATTATGTTCTCTACACCTGTAGTAATATAATAATTAAAACAATTAAACACTCTTTGTAATATTTCCCCCACTTGTAGCCCCTTGTTATTTTCTCTACATCTGTAGTAATATAATAATTAAAACAATTAAACACTCTTTGTAATATTTCCCCCACTTGTAGCCCCTTGTTATGTTCTCTACATCTGTAGTAATAGAATAATTAAAACAATTAAATACTCTTTGTAATATTTCCCCCACTTGTAGCCCCTTGTTATGTTCTCTACATCTGTAGTAATATAATAATTATAACAATTAAACACTCTTTGTAATATTTCCCCCACTTGTAGCCCCTTGTTATGTTCTCTACATCTGTAGTAATAGAATAATTAAAACAATTAAACACTCTTTGTAATATTTCCCCCACTTGTAGCCCCTTGTTATGTTCTCTACATCTGTAGTAATAGAATAATTAAAACAATTAAACACTCTTTGTAATATTTCCCCCACTTGTAGCCCCTTGTTATGTTCTCTACATCTGTAGTAATAGAATAATTAAAACAATTAAACATTCTTTGTAATATTTCCCCCACTTGTAGCCCCTTGTTATGTTCTCTACATCAGTAGTAATAGAATAATTAAAACAATTAAACACTCTTTGTAATATTTCCCCCACTTGTAGCCCCTTGTTATGTTCTCTACATCTGTAGTAATAGAATAATTAAAACAATTAAACACTCTTTGTAATATTTCCCCCACTTGTAGCCCCTTGTTATGTTCTCTACATCTGTAGTAATAGAATAATTAAAACAATTAAACACTCTTTGTAATATTTCCCCCACTTGTAGCCCCTTGTTATGTTCTCTACACCTGTAGTAATATAATAATTAAAACAATTAAATACTCTTTGTAATATTTCCCCCACTTGTAGCCCCTTGTTATGTTCTCTACACCTGTAGTAATAGAATAATTAAAACAATTAAACACTCTTTGTAATATTTCTCCCATTTGTAGCCCCCTTGTTATGTTCTCTACATCTGTAATAATAAAATAATTAAAACAATTAAACACTCTTTGTAATATTTCCCCCACTTGTAGCCCCTTGTTATGTTCTCTACACCTGTAGTAATAGAATAATTAAAACAATTAAACACTCTTTGTAATATTCCCCCACTTGTAGCCCCTTGTTATGTTCTCTACATCTGTAGTAATAGAATACTTAAAACAATTAAACACTCTTTGTAATATTTCCCCCACTTGTAGCCCCTTGTTATGTTCTCTACATCTGTAGTAATAGAATAATTAAAACAATTAAATACTCTTTGTAATATTTCCCCCACTTGTAGCCCCTTGTTATGTTCTCTACATCTGTAGTAATAGAATAATTAAAACAATTAAACACTCTTTGTAATATTTCCCCCACTTGTAGCCCCTTGTTATGTTCTCTACATCTGTAGTAATAGAATAATTAAAACAATTAAACACTCTTTGTAATATTTCCCCCACTTGTAGCCCCTTGTTATGTTCTCTACATCTGTAGTAATAGAATAATTAAAACAATTAAACACTCTTTGTAATATTTCCCCCACTTGTAGCCCCTTATTATGTTCTCTACACCTGTAGTAATATAATAATTAAAACAATTAAACACTCTTTGTAATATTTTCCCCACTTGTAGCCCCTTATTATGTTCTCTACACCTGTAGTAATATAATAATTAAAACAATTAAACACTCTTTGTAATATTTCCCCCACTTGTAGCCCCTTGTTATTTTCTCTACATCTGTAGTAATATAATAATTAAAACAATTAAACACTCTTTGTAATATTTCCCCCACTTGTAGCCCCTTGTTATGTTCTCTACATCTGTAGTAATATAATAATTAAAACAATTAAACACTCTTTGTAATATTTCCCCCACTTGTAGCCCCTTGTTATGTTCTCTACATCTGTAGTAATAGAATAATTAAAACAATTAAACACTCTTTGTAATATTTCCCCCACTTGTAGCCCCTTGTTATGTTCTCTACATCTGTAGTAATAGAATAATTAAAACAATTAAACACTCTTTGTAATATTTCCCCCACTTGTAGCCCCTTGTTATGTTCTCTACATCTGTAGTAATAGAATAATTAAAACAATTAAACATTCTTTGTAATATTTCCCCCACTTGTAGCCCCTTGTTATGTTCTCTACATCAGTAGTAATAGAATAATTAAAACAATTAAACACTCTTTGTAATATTTCCCCCACTTGTAGCCCCTTGTTATGTTCTCTACATCTGTAGTAATAGAATAATTAAAACAATTAAACACTCTTTGTAATATTTCCCCCACTTGTAGCCCCTTGTTATGTTCTCTACATCTGTAGTAATAGAATAATTAAAACAATTAAACACTCTTTGTAATATTTCCCCCACTTGTAGCCCCTTGTTATGTTCTCTACACCTGTAGTAATATAATAATTAAAACAATTAAATACTCTTTGTAATATTTCCCCCACTTGTAGCCCCTTGTTATGTTCTCTACACCTGTAGTAATAGAATAATTAAAACAATTAAACACTCTTTGTAATATTTCTCCCATTTGTAGCCCCCTTGTTATGTTCTCTACATCTGTAATAATAAAATAATTAAAACAATTAAACACTCTTTGTAATATTTCCCCCACTTGTAGCCCCTTGTTATGTTCTCTACACCTGTAGTAATAGAATAATTAAAACAATTAAACACTCTTTGTAATATTCCCCCACTTGTAGCCCCTTGTTATGTTCTCTACATCTGTAGTAATAGAATACTTAAAACAATTAAACACTCTTTGTAATATTTCCCCCACTTGTAGCCCCTTGTTATGTTCTCTACATCTGTAGTAATAGAATAATTAAAACAATTAAATACTCTTTGTAATATTTCCCCCACTTGTAGCCCCTTGTTATGTTCTCTACATCTGTAGTAATAGAATAATTAAAACAATTAAATACTCTTTGTAATATTTCCCCCACGTGTAGCCCCTTGTTATGTTCTCTACATCTGTAGTAATAGAATACTTAAAACAATTAAACACTCTTTGTAATATTTCCCCCACTTGTAGTCCCTTGTTATGTTCTCTACATCTGTAGTAATAGAATAATTAAAACAATTAAACACTCTTTGTAATATTTCCCCCACTTGTAGCCCCTTGTTATGTTCTCTACATCTGTAATAATAAAATAATTAAAACAATTAAACACTGTAATATTCCCCCACTTGTAGCCCCTTGTTATGTTCTCTACACCTGTAGTAATATAATAATTAAAACAATTAAATACTCTTTGTAATATTTCCCCCACTTGTAGCCCCTTGTTATGTTCTCTACACCTGTAGTAATAGAATAATTAAAACAATTAAATACTCTTTGTAATATTTCCCCCACTTGTAGCCCCTTGTTATGTTCTCTACACCTGTAGTAATAGAATAATTAAAACAATTCAATACTCTTTGTAATATTTCCCCCACTTGTAGCCCCTTGTTATGTTCTCTACACCTGTAGTAATAGAATAATTAAAACAATTAAATACTCTTTGTAATATTTCCCCCACTTGTAGCCCCTTGTTATGTTCTCTACACCTGTAGTAATAGAATAATTAAAACAAGTAAATACTCTTTGTAATATTTCCCCCACTTGTAGCCCCTTGTTATGTTCTCTACGCCTGTAGTAATATAATAATTAAAACAATTACCTGTTAACCCTCCCCCTTTTCGCGGGAGTCTCCCGCGTAAGAGCCTTATCTCCCGCATGGACTGGGTCTCATGCGCGGGAGACATTAATCTCCCGCACACACCTTTTCCTCCCACACGATATCCCCCCAACAAAAAAATCAAGTACAATAAAATCTTGACCTACATTTTGCGATCAATATTTCTGGAAATTCCCCATTTGGAACTCCCGCGCTGATGAAAAACGCCGAGAGATACGAATGTAAATGATATCCGGTTATTGATCTGTTTGACACCTTTACAGGTAAATTGGGTCATAGAGATTAATTAAGGTGTTGATGATTATACAACAATTATCCACTGATTGACAGTTAATTGGGGATAAGAAAGTGGGTTTGTGGCACACGCTTAGATGATTAGAAGTGTGATAGCGGCAATTAAAAATAGTTATAAACCGTTGTGCAAACAAGAGTCGGACAACCTTTGATGCCGAGGAAAACTTCTTATTTCGATCAAACGTGCAATGAATTCATCTCAGATTGAGTTGTTATAGCTTGTTTGGGACCAAAGCCGATCAAAGTATTATTTAAGGACTAAGTTCCAGGATGGAATTGATAAACCACAAAAATGCCAAAGCGTATGCTATCACCCAACGCACCAGCAGCAAAGTGACTTTTTAATTTTAGTGCTCTATGACTTTATTGTTCAGAGCATTCTGTCTTCATTTTTATTGCTTTGTTATAATCTTATGATTATGAATGATTATGAATAAATTATAAATACAGTTTTTATCCTTCATTCATCATATGAAACACTACTAATAAGACAGAAATGTAAACAATATATATTGAAATGGGATGCAGTTGGTTCAATACTGAAACAAACAAAAAGAAAACATCAATTAACAATAAAAACATGCACCAAATACGTCGATAAAAAATCTCCAGTTATGAGACCAAATTTCCAGCCAAAAATTTACAAATCTCCAGTTGTAGCATAGCAACTCTATCACATGTATGCAACTACAAGGTACAATTTTGTGCATTTAAAGGCGATGCACAAAATCTCCCCCTTAGAAGAGTTGGTAGGGGGGAGATCTCCCCCCTAGCAGTTCCCAGAGGTTAACAGGTATGCTCTTTGTAATATTTCCCCCACTTGTAGCCCCTTGTTATGTTCTCTACATCTGTAGTAATAGAATAATTAAAACAATTAAACACTCTTTGTAATATTTCCCCCACTTGTAGCCCCTTGTTATGTTCTCTACGCCTGTAGTAATATAATAATTAAAACAATTAAATACTCTTTGTAATATTTCCCCCACTTGTAGCCCCTTGTTATGTTCTCTACATCTGTAGTAATAGAATAATTAAAACAATTAAACACTCTTTGTAATATTTCCCCCACTTGTAGCCCCTTATTATGTTCTCTACACCTGTAGTAATATAATAATTAAAACAATTAAACACTCTTTGTAATATTTCCCCCACTTGTAGCCCCTTAT
The DNA here is from genome assembly GCA_963680875.1 of Bathymodiolus brooksi. Lineage (NCBI taxonomy): Eukaryota > Metazoa > Mollusca > Bivalvia > Mytilida > Modiolidae > Bathymodiolus > Bathymodiolus brooksi. Next base: position 7,236,641 of record OY804579.1, on the reverse strand, counting down.
TATGTTCTCTACACCTGTAGTAATATAATAATTAAAACAATTAAACACTCTTTGTAATATTTCCCCCACTTGTAGCCCCTTGTTATGTTCTCTACATCTGTAGTAATAGAATAATTAAAACAATTAAACACTCTTTGTAATATTTCCCCCACTTGTAGCCCCTTATTATGTTCTCTACACCTGTAGTAATATAATAATTAAAACAATTAAACACTCTTTGTAATATTTCCCCCACTTGTAGCCCCTTATTATGTTCTCTACATCTGTAGTAATATAATAATTAAAACAATTAAACACTCTTTGTAATATTTCCCCCACTTGTAGCCCCTTGTTATGTTCTCTACATCTGTAGTAATATAATAATTAAAACAATTAAACACTCTTTGTAATATTTCCCCCACTTGTAGCCCCTTGTTATGTTCTCTACATCTGTAGTAATAGAATAATTAAAACAATTAAATACTCTTTGTAATATTTCCCCCACTTGTAGCCCCTTGTTATGTTCTCTACATCTGTAGTAATATAATAATTAAAACAATTAAACACTCTTTGTAATATTTCCCCCACTTGTAGCCCCTTGTTATGTTCTCTACATCTGTAGTAATAGAATAATTAAAACAATTAAACACTCTTTGTAATATTTCCCCCACTTGTAGCCCCTTGTTATGTTCTCTACATCTGTAGTAATAGAATAATTAAAACAATTAAACACTCTTTGTAATATTTCCCCCACTTGTAGCCCCTTGTTATGTTCTCTACATCTGTAGTAATAGAATAATTAAAACAATTAAACACTCTTTGTAATATTTCCCCCACTTGTAGCCCCTTGTTATGTTCTCTACATCTGTAGTAATAGAATAATTAAAACAATTAAACACTCTTTGTAATATTTCCCCCACTTGTAGCCCCTTGTTATGTTCTCTACATCTGTAGTAATAGAATAATTAAAACAATTAAACACTCTTTGTAATATTTCCCCCACTTGTAGCCCCTTGTTATGTTCTCTACATCTGTAGTAATAGAATAATTAAAACAATTAAACACTCTTTGTAATATTTCCCCCACTTGTAGCCCCTTGTTATGTTCTCTACATCTGTAGTAATAGAATAATTAAAACAATTAAACACTCTTTGTAATATTTCCCCCACTTGTAGCCCCTTGTTATGTTCTCTACATCTGTAGTAATATAATAATTAAAACAATTAAACACTCTTTGTAATATTTCCCCCACTTGTAGCCCCTTGTTATGTTCTCTACATCTGTAGTAATAGATTAATTAAAACAATTAAATACTCTTTGTAATATTTCCCCCACTTGTAGCCCCTTGTTATGTTCTCTACATCTGTAGTAATAGAATAATTAAAACAATTAAATACTCTTTGTAATATTTCCCCCACTTGTAGCCCCTTGTTATGTTCTCTACATCTGTAGTAATAGAATAATTAAAACAATTAAACACTCTTTGTAATATTTCCCCCACTTGTAGCCCCTTGTTATGTTCTCTACATCTGTAGTAATATTTCCCCCACTTGTAGCCCCTTGTTATGTTCTCTACATCTGTAGTAATATTTCCCCCACTTGTAGCCCCTTGTTATGTTCTCTACATCTGTAATAATAGTGTAATAAAACAGTAAAACAACTGCAATGACACTTTTTGACTATAAACATTGTATTTCCTGTCCAATAGTGTTATCTTCATTTAACTTAAAGGACGGACCATGATCTTAATAAGAATCTATAAAAGCTTCTATGGTCTAAGACTAAGTTTCTGTATAACAGCTTTAAACTTTCTTTTCAAAACTACAAAACTGGCTATTTGTTTACCTTTCTAAAAGTCTTAAAGGAGACCCTTCTTTCTTCTCCAGAACTTCCAACAAAAAATCTAAAACACTTCCTGAGGACTCTGCTTGCTAAAACAGAAATTCAAAATTCTTTAATTTGAAACAAGAAATCTTAAAAAATGAAGTAAAAATTAGGAAATATTTAGATATTGAGTATCAAAAGCAAAAATATAAAAAATATTTTTTTTAAATCTCCATTCCTTCAACTGATTAATATTGCTAATTACATATAAATTTGTATTTTCTAAAGCTGCATGTTTCAAAATCCTTACAAATCAGTGCCTATCACCACTAAAGTTGTTAGTTCGAACTCTGTTTACGGTGAGGTGTACTCAATACATTATGTGAGAAAGCTTGTCAGCGATTTGCGACAGGTACCCTGGTTTCCTCCACCTATAAAACTGACCACCACGATATAACTGAAATATTGTTGAAAGTGGGGTTAAACACCATAATCCTAACCCTAACCCTTCTAAATCCTTACAAATTTTCCAGACAAAGAATGCTGTAGTTTTCCAATCATGTATCCTCCACGGAAAAGTGTAGTCCAGAGTTCACTACGTAGCACATCCTGTTCTGCTGCATCTTCTGGTCCTAATATCACAGTCTTTACTGCATCTATAAATACAACAATATACAATTATTGACTTTTGTTGAGGTTAAATAAGGATTTATTACATGACTCTAACTTAGCTTGCATATGATTGGCTTAAAACTGAATAAGAAGTTTTGAGTACTTGCGATATCACCCTCTCAGCTAAAAATAGATCCTGGTAGGTGTCCGGAAAGTGATACCACCCTCGCAAGGCATAAAAATAGATGGGGAAAAAGCAGACTTTTGCTATCCTATCAAATTCTTTCTTTCGTTGTTCAATAACCAATGAAATTGCGCTTAACATTTGTTTTTCGGCTGAATCATAACCAAACGCTCCAAAATTGTGATATTTTATTGGTATGAGATGAAGTTGTAAGCTGATAACAATAAAACATTTTCATGAAATAAAACAATTATTGACTTTGTAATAGGTCGCTATCTGGTTTATCAACCTTTAAAAACATATATACACCTCACCTGCAGCTCGGTGAATATTACATTTTATCTAACATTATATATGTTTTCCTTTGAAATTAACGAAAGTCGCCTGTCTGATACAAGGTGTCTGATACAAGATGTTGTATCACCACACTGTGGTGATAAAAGAATGGCACGACGTTGCACGAGACGTTCTCTGCCAAACTACTTTGACATGACGTCATACCATTGGAATGTGAGACAAAACACAGTAACCTGACGTTGGTGAATGAACGGAAAAAATAACGTGACGTCATACACAAAATGTAGTCTCCCTCAGAGTATTGTACACATTTTAATTCAACCCTTGCTATTTGTTTAAAATTCGTTTTTATTGAAATGTTAGATAAATTTATTACAAACATAGTTTGGTGGTGCAAGACTGTATATCAGATCTTGTCTGTTGTGTGAACAAACCTCATCACAACTCGTCGCTTTCGCAACTCGTAGTGATACTGGTTCACACAACAGACTCGACCTGATACAAAGTCTTGTACCACCACACTATGTATGTAATGGGTATTTTTCAGGTTGATAAATCCAGATAGCAACCTATTCCAAAGTCAATAATTGTATACTATCGTTCCAAGATATATGATATTTACCAAGGCCGAAGCAGAGGTAAATATCATATATCTTGAAACGATAGATCCTTATATTAATCGAAATGAAAGTTAGTAATTGTTTTATTATATGAAACTGTTATTAATGTCCCCTGAGTCATGTTTTATAAATTGGCATTAAACACTACATGTGTTTTTTGTAAATTGTGATATATTGGTTTTGATATTTTATTTTGATGGCTAATGGTAACAAGAAAGATTTATGCATACTGCACAGATTAATTTAGATCGTTCCAGAGGAGCCTTTGGAACGTTATATTAACCTCATGTGACGCTAAAATTAAAAGTAGGGGTTTTCCAATTTTAGAGTCACGTGAGGTTAATATAACGTTCCAAAGGCTCCTCTGGAACGATCAAAATTAATCTTTGTGGAAATTGAAGGCTTGGGCAGTATTCATAAAGTTCTATCAAGAAAAAAAATCATTCTTTTAGCCAATCAGATAAAAGAAATATTTATAGTCATATAATAATGGCTTTTATCATTGATTTATGGACCTAAAGGCACATTAAACAACTTCTCAGCTTTTAGAGGCGACAATTTTAGTACTACACAATAAGTCAACTTATATGATCTGCTGTTGACTAGTACCAATCTGCAAACAGACATGCATCGTTAATACAGCACCGCTAAAACAAACATGACATAATTACACATGTTAAGTGTGGAGGTTTAAGTGTGTAACAAATTATTTCATGACTTACACTCACTAAAATCCACTTGTTAAAAGTACTTTATTAACATTTATCTATTCTTATCATGTGTTCTTACAAATTACTTAGAAAATCAATAGATCATATCGTTCTGCTTAGTTTCATTTAAATACATTGTGCTACCCGATGTCAGCATATAATGTCTTCACTCATAGCATAACAATCTTACTGATGAAAACAAAGAATATTTCAGTTAGAAGAGTACCACTCCATTGCATTCTAGGAAACATTTTACTCACCTTAGGGTATAAGTTATGGTAATTGTTAAAGACAGTGATTGAATCATGAAGAACAACAATACAAGATTTATTTATTTCCTATTATAAGTTTCCATGTTGTAAAACAAGATTTTCTAATCTTTATTCATATTTAAAATATTTACTTCTAAATTTAACTTACGTGGATTTGCATTTAATGTGGCACCACATAAACGACCCATCATTTTTGTTAAACTTAGCTGAAGGTCAAATGGCCACAAAAGAGGAACATCTGGACTACCTCTAGCTGTCACCTGAAGTACAAAAGTTTGATATATGAAGTATATTTCTGTTATGATTATGATCCTTTATCATACTCTTAGTAATCATATGACTTATTATGTGTTTTTACGCTCTGAGTTCCATGTTGTGATGTCCGTTACGATTTCCGCATAAAAATGATGTTCGGTTCGTCTTTACCTCCAGTTGTTTGTGGGGGGGGGTCATGTCTAATTTACTTTATTTGTGCATAGTGGTGTCCAACACATATTATGTCGTGTTTTTGTTATGTTTTTCTCCGTCTTGTGTATCCTATATTGCCAGTGTCTCTGTATTGTCCAATTTTGATTGCCCCATTAGTATTCTCTAAGGTTTATTAATACATTATGTGCTGATTTTGTTTATCCATTGCAGAATAAAATTGCAGAAGCTTTTTCATTGGTCAGTCAAAACAATCAACCATTAAGCTTTATACTGTTGAACTTTTACCTCATTTTGTATACCTATTGCACCTATGAGTACAAAATTATTAGAGGGTCCACTAAATTCCACTTGTCAGGATCAGTTATTAGACCCAACTCTAATAAAACTTACTTTGAATTTGTAGCCCCACTCTGTGTTACTGTTGTCCGAGTGGAATAAGAAATGTACATGGGGTCCACCAAACTGGACTTGTCTGGGCCATTTATTGGACCCAACTCTCTGATCAAACTTCATTTGACACCCACTAGCATCAGTAAACATCAGATAATCATATCTGAAATATTAAATTAATTTTGCATAAACTTGACTTTAAAGTCTCTGTATCTAGTTTATTATAATTATCATACAAAATAAGGGCCCGGGTGGCTCAATGAGTTAGGTAGTTTGATTACCTAACAACTCATATAAACCTATCACCAATACGGTGTGGGTTCGCGCCCGGCTTTGTAAATTACAAAAAGGGTGCACTCGACTCGCAGCCGCAAGGGATAAAGTTTACCAGTTGCTTGTCCATGGTCGGTGGTTCTCTCCGGGTATTCCAGCTTCTTCCACCACTAAAATTGGTCACCATGATATAGCTGACAGTGGCATTAAACACCAACAATCAAATCAAATCAAATCATACAAAATAGGTGAACATGAAGGTTAATTCATCTGACATTCTTTATTAATGGAGTTCTTTGTTAATTTTTTTTTACTGTGGAGGCAGCCATCTTGGGTCTATATAAAAACTTTTTTAGTTTAAGGAGAATATATAAAATTTTAACTACTCAAACAAGAAGCGACTTTGACCGAAACAATTTTTTTTACAATAAGAATGCAATGGGGATATTTTTTGTAGAGGATCTTTGATATATTAACCCTGCAAAGTTTGATACAACCTACTCCAAGAGTTTTATAGAGGATCTTTGATATATTAACCCTGTAAAGTTTGATACAACCTACTCCAAGAGTTTTATAAAGAATGTTATCATTCTGAAATGTCATTCTTGTGATTGTGTGTCGTCTTTTTGAGAGGAAGTGAATCTGTGCAGGTCTTTTCAATTGTTTGTTTATTTTTTTTGTGCCTGTCTCACACCAGGACCTTGATTTCCAATGTCATATGTTGTGGTCTTTTTTTTAATGTTCAACGATTTGAGGTGAGGGGTGGCAGTTTGTTTTGTTGATATTGGTGGAATTATTGACCATCACTGTTTAAACTCTCTTTTCACAATGGACATCAAGTGATAGCAAAAGTTAAGAAATTCAGTTGATCCAAGATGAAGAAGAACAATAAAATGAACTGTTCCTTTACCTTTTATTATTACCTGGTTTTCCAGGGTATTGTCTTTTTTATATTTCCTTACATCTAAATATTTAAACTTTAAGTTATATTTTTAGATGAATTAGAGATTTTCGATTAATTGTGTGGATTGTTGATATATTTTTTAACCTAAATATATTTTACCGTTGTGAGTTTGAATCCAGCTCAGGCAGTGAGTGTACTCGATAAAACATGATGTGATCAAGATTGTCAATGACTTGCGGCAGGTCTGTGGTTTTCACCGGGTACTCCGGTTTCCTCCACCAATAAAAGTGATAGTCACGATATAACTGAAATATTGTTGAAAGTGGCGTTAAACATCATAACCCTAATCCTTTTACCTTTATTTGTGTTAAATATAAAATATAATTGTATCTTACCTTCTTTCTGTTTCACATCTTGGATCAAAGTCAATTAGAAATCTGTTGGCACCTGGACAACTAAACACCTGTAAGACATTATATGGTCTTAGTTTAATAATTTTCACTTATTTACTCACATGGAGTGAGACAAACTCACTTCTGAGTCTGAGATAGATAGATTATGACTAGTATTTTATATATGGATTACACATGTCTGCCTAAATCATTATTCTGACAGTCTCACATGAAGAAATTGGTTCATCTTTTCAAGCTTTACCAAACTTGACAGAGCATAATGTATTGTATCTTGTCACTGGAAAGGAACATACACATGTTTATACATACAAACTTACTTAAAATAGTAATTAATTTTACTTCTTCGTGAGCAATGAAAGTCAATTATGTATTTAACAACATGACCACTATTAAATATATGGATAAAAAGCACATTTTCTTGAGAATCAAAACCTTCTACATGTTAATACAATTTGACAATATTGATTGATTGATTGATAAAATGTTTGGTGATGGCCAGATTTAGTAACTAAGGGAGCTGGAGTTTCTGTTTGTAGTTGGCATGGTGATGGCCAGATTTAATAACTAAGGGAGCTGGAGTTTCTGTTTGTAGTTGGCATGGTGATGGCCAGATTTAGTAACTAAGGGAGCTGGAGTTTCTGTTTGTAGTTGGCATGGTGATGGCCAGATTTAATAACTAAGGGAGCTGGAGTTTCTGTTTGTAGTTGGCATGGTGATGGCCAGATTTAGTAACTAAGGGAGCTGGAGCTTCTGTTTGTAGTTGGCATGGTGATGGCCAGATTTAGTAACTAAGGGAGCTGGAGTTTCTGTTTGTAGTTGGCATGGTGATGGCCAGATTTAGTAACTAAGGGAGCTGGAGTTTCTGTTTGTAATTGGATTATTATGCATGTTAAATGTTACTTTATACAATATATTTAAGCTATACTATTCAAGTCAGTATTATTAGTGGAGCAAACCATAGAAACCTCATAAAATCACCAACCTGCCACTAGTCATTCAGTTGCTAGAGAAAAATACACTGACATTAATAGCTGATAACATTTCTCACTTATATTTAAGTCAAGAGCTGAACAAACCTCAAGGTCAAACATTATTGGTAAATGTCTAGTGATATATATAATAAATCTTCTGATTTATGTACTAATTGATAACATATAACATGTCCTAGATTATGTACCCGTGTTTCATGTTCGTTGTTATGGTAACTGTGAGACGACTCTACTTCCCATGTTCTAAGGACAATATCTTCAGTTTGAACATTTGACCAATGGTCACTTATTATCTGGAAAAATAAAATGATTGGTTGTTATAAATTTATTTTTTATGCACAAACTTTAGTAAGGGTTAGGTTTAAGGTGTTTAATGCCACTTTTAACAATATTTCATCTATATCATGCCGGTCAGTTTTATTGGTGGAGGAAACTGGAGCCCCCAGAGAAAACCAACGACCTGTCGCAAGTCACTGACAAACTTTATCACATAATGATGTATCAAGTGAACCTCACCATGAGTAGGATTCGAACTCACAACTTTAGTGGTGATAGACACTGATGGCACAGTTAGTTGTAAATCCAAGTACTATATGATCGCGAACACAACAGCCCCAACTTTAGTAAGTGATCAGAATCTTAAACTCTTAAATCTGTTCAGACATCCAATTATGGAATATTTTTATTCCGTTAAGACTTGGAAAAAAATTTGGAAAAATTTACTGGTAAGGGAGTTGAAAAGAACAAAATATGGGTATACATTAGTGCATTGAAATAAACAGTATATGTTTCACTAATTGCTTAATTGATTAACGTCCTGTAGGCAGTATTTCAGCTATATTCACGATGAGAACAAGATTACAACCAATAAATCATGTAGGTTAAGAAGAGTTTGAAGATACCAGAGGGGTTATCAGAATCCATAAATCAAAGGACAGGTGCTCTGGAAGGGTAAGCAATTCCTGCTCCACTAGTGGCACCCGTCGTGCTAATCTAGTTACAAACCCGGTGATAACTTATGAATGAGGAAAAGACTGGGAACTATGATTAGGCATGGACAGAGGTTTAAATTGACACAAGGAGGAGAAATTAGTGGAGGCAGTTACTTACACTAGGGAATACTTCTGGTAGTATTTTAGCCAGGTCATTTAGATCTAACACAATGGGCTGGAAACTATGTATTAATACAACTCTGGCTGTAGATCCACAGTAATCACAAATATAGGTCAGCATTAATACCTGAAAAACATCAAAGTCATAAAATTAGGTCAGCATTAAAACTTGAGAAAACATCAAAATCATAAATATAGATCAGCAATAAAACTTGAGAAAACATCAAAATCATAGATATACATTGTAATCACATTGAGATTTGAATTCCAAAGAAATTTTCTGCTCTGTATCTCCAGTCTTATCTCGTTACAAGCACTAACAAAGGTATTCTGGAAATTTAAAATCTGACCCCTTGGTACATTCCGAAGCATATCTTGTCATGGATGGATTGTGTCAGATCAAGCCCAGGTAAGATTTTATATACAGACATACCGTTTTTTTGTGGTAAAAAATCCATTTTTAACCAAAATTTAGTTTAAGTTGCCTACAAAATTGAAAAATGATCACTTGATTAATTTCATCACGTTTTTCGGTATAGTCCACTTCTCGATGTCAATAATTGGAAAAATTACTCAATATCTTTATGAAATCTGACATCAAGAAATGGACTATTCCAAAAAACGTCATGAAATTCAACTTGATAAGGCGATATAATCATGTGACAAATATGCTGAGCTACAGAATATAAAGATTTTTTTAAATATTCTATTCATAAGTTACGGTTAATATAATTAGCATAATTAAATATACTTACCAATTGTCTGATGATATTTCATAATTAAATATACTTACCAATTGTCTGATGAGATTTCCAAGGAAAGAGGAATTAGAAATCTTGAAAAACTCCATCTAAAAAAATACAATGATATCAAGTTAAAACTCCATCTAAAAATATACAATGATATCAAGTTAAAACTCCATCTAAAAAAATACAATGATATCAAGTTAAAACTCCATCTAAAATATGAAAAATACAATGATATCAAGTTAAAACTCTATCTAAAAAAATAAAATGATATCAAGTTAAAACTCCATCTAAAAAATACAATATCAAGTTCATTTGGTAGTCTTCTAATAATATTCCCCAGGGAACCCCATGATATAATGATATAGAAACCAGAAATAATCCCTCAGGGAACCCCATGGTATAGAAACCAGTAATAATCCTCTCAGGAACCCCATGGTATAGAAACCAGTAATAATCCCCTCAGGAACCCCATGGTATAGAAACCAGAAATAAACCACCAGGAAACCCTGTGGTATAGTTTATCCCTGGGCAGTACAATCCCTCCAAAACAGGCATCTGCTAGTTGTGCAGAAAAAAACACAAATATACAAATTAAATACTCTAAGAAACTGAGAATGTCACTCTCCTTTTATGTAAAGGAAAACTTGGAGCAGCTCCTAATGAACAACAGCTTGTTAGGTGTAGTCTTTAGTCCACTGTTGTAAAGTAAAACTTGGAGCAGCTACTAATGAATTACAGCTTTGTTAGGTGTGGTCTTTAATCCACTGTTGCAAGATATATAGGGACTAACATCTGGAGAGGTGAAAAATCATAAAATCTGAGACAGCCATATACGCATGTATCTAGGTGTTAGCAAAAGCTCATATGACCTAATTGGGACAGTGAAATATAAATCTATTGTATTTTCATTTAGATCAAAGTTAAGATTAACAATACTATAACTTACCAATTTTTCTTTATTCTGCTTCAACAGAAGTTTACAAGCATTTGTTCCTTTCTTAGCAACAGACATCGAATCTACAATGTAAGGATATGAATAAACATAAGAATCTACAATGCAAGGATATGAATAAACATAAGAATCTACAATGTAAGGATATGAATAAACATAAGAATCTACAATGTAAGGATATGAATAAACATAAGAATCTACAATGCAAGGATATGAATAAACATAAGAATCTACAATGTAGGGATATGAATAAACATAAGAATCTACAATGTAAGGATATGAATAAACATAAGAATCTACAATGTAAGGATATGAATAAACATAAGAATCTACAATGTAAGGATATGAATAAACATAAGAATCTACAATGTAAATATTCCTTTCTTAGCAACAGACATAGAATCTACAATGCAAATGTTCCTTTCTTAGCAACAGACATAAAATCTACAATGTAAATGTTCCTTTCTTAGCAACAGACATAGAATCTACAATGTAAATGTTCCTTTCTTAGCAACAGACATAGAATCTACAATGTAAATGTTCCTTTCTTAGCAACAGACATAGAATCTACAATGTAAATGTTCCTTTCTTAGCAACAGACATAGAATCTACAATGTAAATGTTCCTTTCTTAGCAACAGACATAGAATCTACAATGTAAATGTTCCTTTCTTAGCAACAGACATAGAATCTACAATGTAAATGTTCCTTTCTTAGCAACAGACATCGAATCTACAATGTAAATGTTCCTTTCTTAGCAACAGACATCGAATCTACAATGTAAGGATATGAATAAACATAAGAATCTACAATGTAAGGATATGAATAAACATAAGAATCTACAATGTAAGGATATGAATAAACATAAGAATCTACAATGTAAGGATATGAATAAACATAAGAATCTACAATGTAAATATTCCTTTCTTAGCAACAGACATAGAATCTACAATGTAAATGTTCCTTTCTTAGCAACAGACATAGAATCTACAATGTAAATGTTCCTTTCTTAGCAACAGACATAGAATCTACAATGTAAATGTTCCTTTCTTAGCAACAGACATAGAATCTACAATGTAAATGTTCCTTTCTTAGCAACAGACATAGAATCTACAATGTAAATGTTCCTTTCTTAGCAACAGACATAGAATCTACAATGTAAATGTTCCTTTCTTAGCAACAGACATAGAATCTACAATGTAAATGTTCCTTTCTTAGCAACAGACATAGAATCTACAATGTAAATGTTCCTTTCTTAGCAACAGACATCGAATCTACAATGTAAGGATATGAATAAACATAAGAATCTACAATGCAAGGATATGAATAAACATAAGAATCTACAATGTAAGGATATGAATAAACATAAGAATCTACAATGTAAGGATATGGATAAACATAAGAATCTACAATGTAAATATTCCTTTCTTAGCAACAGACATAGAATCTACAATGTAAATGTTCCTTTCTTAGCAACAGACATAGAATCTACAATGTAAATGTTCCTTTCTTAGCAACAGACATAGAATCTACAATGTAAATGTTCCTTTCTTAGCAACAGACATAGAATCTACAATGTAAATGTTCCTTTCTTAGCAACAGACATAGAATCTACAATGTAAATGTTCCTTTCTTAGCAACAGACATAGAATCTACAATGTAAATGTTCCTTTCTTAGCAACAGACATCGAATCTACAATGTAAGGATATGAATAAACATAAGAATCTACAATGTAAGGATATGAATAAACATAAGAATCTACAATGTAAGGATATGAATAAACATAAGAATCTACAATGTAAGGATATGAATAAACATAAGAATCTACAATGTAAATATTCCTTTCTTAGCAACAGACATAGAATCTACAATGTAAATGTTCCTTTCTTAGCAACAGACATAGAATCTACAATGTAAATGTTCCTTTCTTAGCAACAGACATAGAATCTACAATGTAAATGTTCCTTTCTTAGCAACAGACATAGAATCTACAATGTAAATGTTCCTTTCTTAGCAACAGACATAGAATCTACAATGTAAATGTTCCTTTCTTAGCAACAGACATAGAATCTACAATGTAAATGTTCCTTTCTTAGCAACAGACATCGAATCTACAATGTAAGGATATGAATAAACATAAGAATCTACAATGCAAGGATATGAATAAACATAAGAATCTACAATGTAAGGATATGAATAAACATAAGAATCTACAATGTAAGGATATGGATAAACATAAGAATCTACAATGTAAATATTCCTTTCTTAGCAACAGACATAGAATCTACAATGTAAATGTTCCTTTCTTAGCAACAGACATAGAATCTACAATGTAAATGTTCCTTTCTTAGCAACAGACATAGAATCTACAATGTAAATGTTCCTTTCTTAGCAACAGACATAGAATCTACAATGTAAATGTTCCTTTCTTAGCAACAGACATAGAATCTACAATGTACATGTTCCTTTCTTAGCAACAGACATAGAATCTACAATGTAAATGTTCCTTTCTTAGCAACAGACATCGAATCTACAATGTAAGGATATGAATAAACATAATACTAACTAGAGAATATAATAATCAGTCATGTTCTATGATGTGAGATGGGACAATTCCACCAGAGGGTTCCCATTTTCAACTCAGAAACGAGGTTTGCCAAATTTCTGATAAAGAAAATATTTTGAATTGAATTGAAGGTAAAACTAGAGGCTCCCAGGAGCCTGTATAGCTCACCTGGGTATAATAACAACATCAGTCAATAAAACTTGATAACTTCGGTAAAAAAAATTAACAAATGTAGCCTTCGTCATTGCAGACCCCTTCTACAAAAAAATGTGGGCATGGGTTCCCCCTTTAATGTAAGTTATCAAAATTGCTGTAAAAAAACATTTATGTCAATGATTCTCAAAATTTAGCTTTTCCTACTTCACATTTTGTAATAGAGTTGCTTCCCTTTGATTATTTGAGTAACCAAAAGCAGTGAGTCGACAAAAATATGTATTTCAAGAGGAATAACTCTTCACAGCTGTCGCACATTTTTAACTGTGGGAAATTTTTTGTAGATCTTGACATGCTGAACATTTTTGCAGTTTAAACTTTCCCTCTATCTCTAATAGTTTTTGAGATATAAGATGATAGTATTAAAATTGAGAACATTTTGATGAAAAAAGGGCAATAACTCCAAAATGGGTAATTGGATTTACTTCAAAATTGCAGGGTAGGAAGATCTTGACATGCTGCAAATTTTTGAAATTTAAACTTAACCTTTATCTCTTATAGTTTTTGAAATATAAGACGAAAAGCATTATTTTTTTTTTATAAATTTGATGAAAAAAGGGCGAGAACTCCAAGATGGGTAATCAGATTTACTTCAAAATTGCAGGTAAAAAAAAAAATGGATAGAAGGGTTGAACCGCCAGACACATTTTTGGAAGAGAACCATCCAATGACTATTTCATCAAAATTTTGTTCTTATTGAGCAAATGGTTTCAGACAAAAATATTTTTATGGGAATTTCCCATAGGGTCCTATGTTAAATTAAGTTCGGCTGTGGCGGCCATCTTGGTCGGTGTTCTGAAATGCCGGACACAAATTTGGAAGAGGACCACTCATGAATCATTTCAGCAAAGTTTGGTTGAGATTGGCTCAGTACTTTCAGAGGAGAAGATTTTTTTTTAATTTCATCCCCCCTTTTTTCTAATTTGCATAATCGGTCAAAATCTGTAAAAGTTCAAAGTTCATAAAAAATCCCGTAATATATGTTAAAAAGCTCATCATTATGCTTATACAGTTCAAATTTGGGCACTTTCTGGCTTAAAATAGAGCAGTTTTGGCCATTTGAAGAAATTTCTATTTTTAGTAATGGCAGCCATCTTGGATACAGGACGGCGCTGACGGACACAATTTTGAAAGGGGACCACCTAAGGATCATTTCAGCAAAATTTGGTTGAGATTGGCTCAGTAGTTTCAGAGGAGAAGATTTTTTTTTAATTTCATCCCCCCTTTTTTCTAATTTGCATAATCGGTCAAAATGGGTAATGGGATTTACTTCAAAATTGCAGGGTAGGTAGATCTTGACATGCTGCACATATTTGCAATAAACTTAACATCTATCTCTAAATAGTTTCTGAAATATAAGACGAGAAGTATTAAAATGAAAAAAAACTAGAGGCTCCCAGGAGCCTGTATAGCTCACCTGGGTATAATAATAACATCAGTCAATAAAACTTGATAACTTCGGTAAAAAAAATTAACAATTGTAGCCTTCGTCATTTTTATAAATTTGATGAAAAAAGGGCAAGAACTCCAAGATGGGTAATCGGATTTACTTCAAAATTGCAGGTAAATAAAAATTGATCGAAGGGTCGAACCGCCAGACACATTTTTGGAAGAGAACCATTCAATGACTATTTCATCAAAATTTTGTTCTTATTGAGCAAATGGTTTCAGACAAAAAGATTTTTATGGGAATTTCCCATAGGGTCCTATGTTAAATTAAGTTCGGCTGTGGCGGCCATCTTGGTCGGTGTTCTGAAATGCTGGACACAATTTTGGAAGAGGACCACCCAAGAATCATTTCAGCAAAGTTTGGTTGAGATTGGCTCTGTAGTTTCAGAGAAGAAGATTTTTTTAATTTCATCCCCCCTTTTTTCTAATTTGCATAATCGGTCAAACTCGGTAAAAGTTCAAAGTTCATAAAAAATCCCGTAATATATGTTAAAAAGCTCATCATTATGCTTATACAGTTCAAATTTGGGCACTTTCTGGCTTAAAATAGAGCAGTTTTGGCCATTTGAAGAAATTTCTATTTTTAGTAATGGTGGCCATCTTGGATACAGGACGGCGCTGACGGACACAATTTTGAAAGGGGACCACCTAAGGATCATCTCAGCAAAGTTTGGTTGAGATTGGCTCAGTAGTTTCAGAGGAGAAGATTTTTTTTTTAATTTCATCCCCCCTTTTTTTAAATTTCATAATCGGTCAAAATCGGTAAAAGTTCAAAGTTCATAAAAAAATCCCGTAATATATGTTAAAAAGTTCATCATTATGCTTATACAGTTCAAATTTGGGCACTTTCTGGCTTAAAATAGAGCAGTTTTGACCATTTGAAGAAATTTCTATTTTTAGTAATGGCGGCCATCTTGGATACAGGACGGGGCTAATGGACACAATTTTGAAAGGGGACCACCTAAGGATCATTTCAGCAAAGTTTGGTTGAGATTGGTTCAGTAGTTTCAGAGGAGAAGATTTTTTTTTAATTTCATCCCCCCTTTTTTCTAATTTGCATAATCGGTCAAAATGGGTAATGGGATTTACTTCAAAATTGCAGGGTAGGTAGATCTTGATATGCTGCACATTTTTGCAATAAACTTAACATCTATCTCTAAATAGTTTTTGAAATATAAGACGAAAAGTATTAAAAGGAAAAAAAAAAATTGATGAAAAAGGGGCAATAACTCCAAGATGGGTAATCAAATTTACTTCAAAATTGCAGGGTAGGTAGATCTTGACATGCTGAGCATGTTTGCAGTTTCAACTTACCATCTGTCTGTTATAGTTTTTGAAATAAAGGACGAAAAGTATTAAAATTTTGAAAATTTGATGAAAAAAGGGAAATAACTCCAAAATGAGTAATGGGATTTACTTCAAAATTGCAGGGTAGGTAGATCTTAATATGCCGCACATTTTTGCAATTTAAAGTTAACCTTTATCTCTTATAGTTTTTGAAATATAAGACGAAAAGCATTAAAATTTTACAAATTTGATGAAAAAAGGGCAATAACTCCAAGATGGGTAATCAGATTTACTTCAAAATTGCAGGGTAGGTAGATCTTGATGTGCTGATCATTTTTACCCCATGTCAGATTTTTGATATTACTAACGGTTTTTGAGATATTACCAAAAACCTGCAATTTTACCATATGTTCTATTTTTAGTAACAGCGGCCATGTTGGTTGGTGCACGGCATCACCGGACACAATTTTGAAACTAGATACCCTAGTAATGATTCAGACCAAGTTTGGTTTCCATTGGTCTAGTACTTTCAGAGGAGAAGATTTTTGAAAAAGTTTACGACGTACGACGGACGACGGACGACGACGACGGACGCCAAGTGATGAGAATAGCTCACATGACCCTTTGGGTCAGGTGAGCTAAAAATGATGAAAAAAGGGCAATAACTCCAAGATGGGTAATCAAATTTACTTCAAAATTGCAGGGTAGGTAGATCTTGACATGCTGAACATGTTTGCAGTTTCAACTTACCATCTGTCTCTTATAGTTTTTGAAATAAAGGACGAAAAGTATTAAAATTTTGAAAATTTGATGAAAAAAGGGAAATAACTCCAAAATGAGCAATGGGATTTACTTCATAATTGCAGGGTAGGTAGATCTTGATATGCCGCACATTTTTGCAATTTAAAGTTAACCTTTATTTCTTATAGTTTTTGAAATATAAGACGAAAAGTATTAAAATTTTACAAATTTGATGAAAAAAGGGCAATAACTCCAAGATGGGTAATCAGATTTACTTCAAAATTGCAGGGTAGGTAGATCTTGACATGCTGAACATGTTTGCAGTTTCAACTTACCATCTGTCTCTTATAGTTTTTGAAATAAAGGACGAAAAGTATTAAAATTTTGAAAATTTGATGAAAAAAGGGAAATAACTCCAAAATGAGCAATGGGATTTACTTCATAATTGCAGGGTAGGTAGATCTTGATATGCCGCACATTTTTGCAATTTAAAGTTAACCTTTATTTCTTATAGTTTTTGAAATATAAGACGAAAAGTATTAAAATTTTACAAATTTGATGAAAAAAGGGCAATAACTCCAAGATGGGTAATCAGATTTACTTCAAAATTGCAGGGTAGGTAGATCTTGACATGCTGAACATGTTTGCAGTTTCAACTTACCATCTGTCTCTTATAGTTTGTGAAATAAAGGACGAAAAGTATTAAAATTTTGATGAAAAAAGGGAAATAACTCCAAAATGAGCAATGGGATTTACTTCAAAATTGCAGGGTATGTAGATCTTGATATGCCGCACAATTTTGCAATTTAAAGTTAACCTTTATCTCTTATAGTTTTTGAAATATAAGACGAAAAGTATTAAAATTTTACAAATTTGATGAAAAAAGGGCAATAACTCCAAGATGGGTAATCAGATTTACTTCAAAATTGCAGGGTAGGTAGATCTTGACATGCTGAACATGTTTGCAGTTTCAACTTACCATCTGTCTCTTATAGTTTTTGAAATAAAGGACGAAAAGTATTAAAATTTTACAAATTTGATGAAAAAAGGGCAATAACTCCAAGATGGGTAATCAGATTTACTTCAAAATTGCAGGGTAGGTAGATCTTGATGTGCTGATCATTTTTACTCCATGTCAGATTTTTGATATTATTAACGGTTTTTGAGTTATTACCAAAAACCTGCAATTTTACCATATGTTCTATTTTTAGTAACAGCGGCCATGTTGGTTGGTGCACGGCATCACCGGACACAATTTTGAAACTAGACACCCTAGTAATGATTCAGACCAAGTTTGGTTTCCATTGGTCTAGTACTTTCAGAGGAGAAGATTTTTGAAAAAGTTTACGACGTACGACGGACGCCAAGTGATGGCAATAGCTCACATGACCCTTTGGGTCAGGTGAGCTAAAAAAATCTAGAAGACTATTTTTGAAGATGAATCGTCTTCACACTTAGATATACATTCTGAAATGTTTGATTAATCTTGTTTAGTTTTGAAATTTCATTTTGAAAGTTCCCTCTCTAACAAAGGAAACCAAACTTGTTGAAACTGAATGGTCCTTAAATTAAATCTTTGTAGAATTGATGTTATAAAATGACTGTAAATTTGAAGAAAATCACATTTAAGAATAAAAAATGGATGAAGAGGTTAAACACAAAATATTTGTTTGATAAACCTAATTATCCATGATTTGTAAATTTCCTCTTTTATTAAAAATACTCTATATATATATATATATATCGTTGATAGGGGGCTGTCGTGGTCATGAACATATGGTAGTTGGTTTTATAACTACCTATGCAATCAGTGCCTATTACCACTAACGTTTGTGAGTTTGAATCCTGCTCAGGTGAGGTGCACTTGATACAACATTATGTGATAGAGTTTGTCAGTGACTTCCGGCAGTTCGATGGTTTTCTCCGGGTACTCCGGTTTCCTCCATCAGTTAAACTGACCGCCACGATATAACTGAAATATTGTTAAAGTGGTGTTAAACACCATAAACCTACCCTAACCCCTATATTGTTGATATGTTTTGCACAAAATGTACTTCTCATCACATTTAACATCTTTTCTTTCAATCAGACCTCTTGCTATGAGAAATCCATTCACGGAATACACATCAACAATAGTACATGCTTTCTACATATAACCCAAAATAACCTTACATTGATAACAGATCTCTATAACTTTGTCTTTCTCCATCTCTGTACGATTCTCCTCATCTAACATGTGTGACCAGCACCAAGCCAATAGACTATTTTGTAGGGAGCACACTAGCTCCAGAAGATGGATAACTTGTTCATGACATTCTCCTGTCTCCAAGGTTACTGTAAACTCATGATATGTTACAGATAACATTGTCTCCATAATGTCAAGGACAGCTTGTGAGCTAAAATCCTACAAAATGTAAATTCTTATAACGGGAACACCAAATATTCTTATAACAGGTAACATAATATATTCATCTTATAACAGGGAACACCATACATTCATCTTATAACAGGGAACACCATATATTCATCTTATAACAGGGAACACCATATATTCATCTTATAACAGGGAACACCATATATTCATCTTATAACAGGGAACACCAGATATTAATCTTATAACAGGGAACACCAGATATTCGTTTCATAACAGGGAACACCATATATTCTTATAGCAGGGAACACCATATATGCTTATAATAGGGAACATCATATATGCTTATAACAGGGAACACCATATATTTTTATAACAGAGAACACCATATATTCTTATAACAGAGAACACCAGATATTCATCTTATAACAGGGAACACCATATATGCTTATAACAGGGAACACCAGATATTCATCTTATAACAGGGAACACCATATATTCTTATAACAGGGAACGCCATACACATTTTGAATTCATAACAAATTTGGTTTCAAATGGTCTGAAGGTCACACATTATAACAGGGAACACCATATATATTAGACATGGAACGATTTCTGGTATATGTAAAAGTTTCTTATTTTTCTGAATTATTCTTCAAGAAATCATTTGCACTCTCACAAAGAAAAATTGGATGAAATCAACCCTTTTTATACAGAATTTGACATGTTTTATTTTTATATAGAATTTGACATGTTTTATTTTTATATAGAATTTGACATGTTTTATTTTTATATTGAATTTGACATGTTTTATTTTTATACAGAATTTGACATGTTTTATTTCTATATAGAATTTGACATGTTTTATTTTTATATAGAATTTGACATGTTTTATTTTTATATAGAATTTGACATGTTTTATTTTTATATAGAATTTGACATGTTTTATTTTTATATAGAATTTGACATGTTTTATTTTTATATAGAATTTGACATGTTTTATTTTTATATAGAATTTGACATGTTTTATTTTTATATAGAATTTGACATGTTTTATTTTTATATAGAATTTGACATGTTTTATTTTTATATAGAATTTGACATGTTTTATTTTTATATAGAATTTGACATGTTTTATTTTTATACAGAATTTGACATGTTTTATTTTTATACAGAATTTGACATGTTTTATTTTTATATAGAATTTGACATGTTTTATTTTTATACAGAAATTGACATGTTTTATTTTTATATTGAATTTGACATGTTTTATTTTTATATAGAATTTGACATGTTTTATTTTTATATAGAATTTGACATGTTTTATTTCTATATAGAATTTGACATGTTTTATTTTTATACAGAATTTGACATGTTTTATTTTTATATAGAATTTGACATGTTTTATTTTTATATAGAATTTGACATGTTTTATTTTTATATAGAATTTGACATGTTTTATTTTTATATAGAATTTGACATGTTTTATTTTTATATAGAATTTGACATGTTTTATTTTTATATAGAATTTGACATGTTTTATTTTTATACAGAATTTGACATGTTTTATTTTTATATTGAATTTGACATGTTTTATTTTTATATAGAATTTGACATGTTTTATTTTTATATAGAATTTGACATGTTTTATTTCTATATAGAATTTGACATGTTTTATTTTTATACAGAATTTGACATGTTTTATTTTTATATAGAATTTGACATGTTTTATTTTTATATAGAATTTGACATGTTTTATTTTTATATAGAATTTGACATGTTTTATTTTTATACAGAATTTGATATGTTTTATTTTTATATTGAATTTGACATGTTTTATTTTTATATAGAATTTGACATGTTTTATTTTTATATAGAATTTGACATGTTTTATTTCTATATAGAATTTGACATGTTTTATTTTTATACAGAATTTGACATGTTTTATTTTTATATAGAATTTGACATGTTTTATTTTTATATAGAATTTGACATGTTTTATTTTTATATAGAATTTGACATGTTTTATTTTTATATAGAATTTGACATGTTTTATTTTTATATAGAATTTGACATGTTTTATTTTTATATAGAATTTGACATGTTTTATTTTTATATAGAATTTGACATGTTTTATTTTTATACAGAATTTGACATGTTTTATTTTTATATTGAATTTGACATGTTTTATTTTTATATAGAATTTGACATGTTTTATTTTTATATAGAATTTGACATGTTTTATTTTTATATAGAATTTGACATGTTTTATTTCTATATAGAATTTGACATGTTTTATTTTTATATAGAATTTGACATGTTTTATTTTTATATAGAATTTGACATGTTTTATTTTTATATAGAATTTGACATGTTTTATTTTTATACAGAATTTGACATGTTTTATTTCTATATAGAATTTGACATGTTTTATTTTTATATAGAATTTGACATGTTTTATTTTTATATAGAATTTGACATGTTTTATTTTTATATAGAATTTGACATGTTTTATTTTTATACAGAATTTGACATGTTTTATTTTTATATTGAATTTGACATGTTTTATTTTTATATAGAATTTGACATGTTTTATTTTTATATAGAATTTGACATGTTTTATTTTTATACAGAATTTGACATGTTTTATTTCTATATAGAATTTGACATGTTTTATTTTTATATAGAATTTGACATGTTTTATTTTTATATAGAATTTGACATGTTTTATTTTTATATAGAATTTGACATGTTTTATTTTTATATAGAATTTGACATGTTTTATTTTTATACAGAATTTGACATGTTTTATTTCTATATAGAATTTGACATGTTTTATTTTTATATAGAATTTGACATGTTTTATTTTTATATAGAATTTGACATGTTTTATTTTTATATAGAATTTAACATGTTTTATTTTTATATAGAATTTGACATGTTTTATTTTTATATAGAATTTGACATGTTTTATTTTTATATAGAATTTGACATGTTTTATTTTTATACAGAATTTGACATGTTTTATTTTTATATAGAATTTGACATGTTTTATTTTTATATAGAATTTGACATGTTTTATTTTTATATAGAATTTGACATGTTTTATTTTTATATAGAATTTGACATGTTTTATTTTTATATAGAATTTGACATGTTTTATTTTTATATAGAATTTGACATGTTTTATTTTTATATAGAATTTGACATGTTTTATTTTTATATAGAATTTGACATGTTTTATTTTTATATAGAATTTGACATGTTTTATTTTTATATAGAATTTGACATGTTTTATTTTTATATAGAATTTGACATGTTTTATTTTTATACAGAATTTGACATGTTTTATTTTTATATTGAATTTGACATGTTTTATTTTTATATAGAATTTGACATGTTTTATTTTTATATAGAATTTGACATGTTTTATTTCTATATAGAATTTGACATGTTTTATTTTTATACAGAATTTGACATGTTTTATTTTTATATAGAATTTGACATGTTTTATTTTTATATAGAATTTGACATGTTTTATTTTTATATAGAATTTGACATGTTTTATTTTTATATAGAATTTGACATGTTTTATTTTTATATAGAATTTGACATGTTTTATTTTTATATAGAATTTGACATGTTTTATTTTTATATAGAATTTGACATGTTTTATTTTTATACAGAATTTGACATGTTTTATTTTTATATTGAATTTGACATGTTTTATTTTTATATAGAATTTGACATGTTTTATTTTTATATAGAATTTGACATGTTTTATTTTTATATAGAATTTGACATGTTTTATTTCTATATAGAATTTGACATGTTTTATTTTTATATAGAATTTGACATGTTTTATTTTTATATAGAATTTGACATGTTTTATTTTTATATAGAATTTGACATGTTTTATTTTTATACAGAATTTGACATGTTTTATTTCTATATAGAATTTGACATGTTTTATTTTTATATAGAATTTGACATGTTTTATTTTTATATAGAATTTGACATGTTTTATTTTTATATAGAATTTGACATGTTTTATTTTTATACAGAATTTGACATGTTTTATTTTTATATTGAATTTGACATGTTTTATTTTTATATAGAATTTGACATGTTTTATTTTTATATAGAATTTGACATGTTTTATTTTTATACAGAATTTGACATGTTTTATTTCTATATAGAATTTGACATGTTTTATTTTTATATAGAATTTGACATGTTTTATTTTTATATAGAATTTGACATGTTTTATTTTTATATAGAATTTGACATGTTTTATTTTTATATAGAATTTGACATGTTTTATTTTTATACAGAATTTGACATGTTTTATTTCTATATAGAATTTGACATGTTTTATTTTTATATAGAATTTGACATGTTTTATTTTTATATAGAATTTGACATGTTTTATTTTTATATAGAATTTAACATGTTTTATTTTTATATAGAATTTGACATGTTTTATTTTTATATAGAATTTGACATGTTTTATTTTTATATAGAATTTGACATGTTTTATTTTTATACAGAATTTGACATGTTTTATTTTTATATAGAATTTGACATGTTTTATTTTTATATAGAATTTGACATGTTTTATTTTTATATAGAATTTGACATGTTTTATTTTTATATAGAATTTGACATGTTTTATTTTTATATAGAATTTGACATGTTTTATTTTTATATAGAATTTGACATGTTTTATTTTTATATAGAATTTGACATGTTTTATTTTTATATAGAATTTGACATGTTTTATTTTTATATAGAATTTGACATGTTTTATTTTTATATAGAATTTGACATGTTTTATTTTTATATAGAATTTGACATGTTTTAACAGACAGTGGATACTAAGAATATGAAGACATACCTCTGTTACATTGGCCGGTAGTTCTAACAAACCACTTGGATCTACAGAACTGAAGAATCTACAGAGAGACTGAAATACTAACATCACTGAGGGCGACTTTGATAAATTCTGGAGAGAAAAAAAAACACAAGACATATAATACAGCTTACATTCTTTGTGTAATCCATTGGAGAAATAATTGAGTGGGTGGAATTTTATTTCAAGTCTCAATATAGACATATGGTCATATGTTTTATATGTCCGATTGAAAAACTGAACCACCTTAGATGCAATTTTCTGATTTAAATATATTGTTTATTATGTCTTCAACTATGATCACAGCAACAGTCTCAAAATATAGTGTCTACATTGTGGTCAGTGGAGTAGTCTCAAAATATAGTGTCTACACTGAGGTCAGTAGAGCAGTCTCAAAATATAGTGTCTACACTGTGATCAGTGGAGCAGTCTCAAAATATAGTGTCTACACTGAGATCAGTGGAGCAGTCTCAAAATATAGTGTTTACACTGTGATCAGTGGAGCAGTCTTAAAATATAGTGTCTACACTGTGATCAGTGGAGCAGTCTCAAAATATAGTGTCTATACTGAGATCAGTGGAGCAGTCTCAAAATATAGTGTCTACACTGAGATCAGTGGAGCAGTCTCAAAATATAGTGTCTACACTGAGATCAGTGGAGCAGTCTTAAAATATAGTGTCTACACTGAGATCAGTGGAGCAGTCTTAAAATATAGTGTCTATACTGAGATCAGTGGAGCAGTCTCAAAATATAGTGTCTACACTGAGATCAATGGAGCAGTCTTAAAATATAGTGTCTACACTGTGATCATTGGAACAGTCTTAAAATATAGTGTCTATACTGAGATCAGTGGAGCAGTCTTAAAATATAGTGTCTACACTGAGATCAGGGGAGCAGTCTCAAAATATAGTGTTTACACTGAGATCAGTGGAGCAGTCTTAAAATAGTGTCTACACTGAGATCAGTGGAGCAGTCTTAAAATATAGTGTCTACACTGAGATCAGTGGAGCAGTCTCAAAATATAGTGTCTACACTGAGATCAGTGGAGCAGTCTCAAAATATAGTATTTACACTGAGATCAGTGGAGCAGTCTCAAAATATAGTGTCTACACTGAGGTCAGTAGAGCAGTCTCAAAATATAGTGTCTACACTGTGATCAGTGGAGCAGTCTCAAAATATAGTGTCTACACTGAGATCAGTGGAGCAGTCTCAAAATATAGTGTTTACACTGTGATCAGTGGAGCAGTCTTAAAATATAGTGTCTACACTGTGATCAGTGGAGCAGTCTCAAAATATAGTGTCTATACTGAGATAAGTGGAGCAGTCTCAAAATATAGTGTCTACACTGAGATCAGTGGAGCAGTCTCAAAATATAGTGTCTACACTGAGATCAGTGGAGCAGTCTTAAAATATAGTGTCTACACTGAGATCAGTGGAGCAGTCTTAAAATATAGTGTCTATACTGAGATCAGTGGAGCAGTCTCAAAATATAGTGTCTACACTGAGATCAATGGAGCAGTCTTAAAATATAGTGTCTACACTGTGATCATTGGAACAGTCTTAAAATATAGTGTCTATACTGAGATCAGTGGAGCAGTCTTAAAATATAGTGTCTACACTGAGATCAGTGGAGCAGTCTCAAAATATAGTGTTTACACTGAGATCAGTGGAGCAGTCTTAAAATAGTGTCTACACTGAGATCAGTGGAGCAGTCTTAAAATATAGTGTCTACACTGAGATCAGTGGAGCAGTCTCAAAATATAGTGTCTACACTGAGATCAGTGGAGCAGTCTCAAAATATAGTATTTACACTGAGATCAGTGGAGCAGTCTTAAAATATAGTGTCTACACTGAGATCAGTGGAGCAGTCTCAAAATATAGTGCTTACACTGAGATCAGTGGAGCAGTCTTAAAATATAGTGTCTATACTGAGATCAGTGGAGCAGTCTTAAAATATAGTGTCTACACTGTGATCAGTGGAGCAGTCTCAAAATATAGTGTCTACACTGAGATCAGTGGATCAGTCTTAAAATATAGTGTTTACACTGAGATCAGTGGAGCAGTCTTAAAATATAGTGCTTACACTGAGATCAGTGGAGCAGTCTTAAAATATAGGACTACACTGTGATCAGTGTAGCAGTCTTAAAATATAGTGTCTACACTGTTATCAGTGGAGCAGTCTCAAAATATAGTGTCTACACTGAGATCAGTGGAGCAGTCTTAAAATATAGTGTTTACACTGAGATCAGTGGAGCAGTCTTAAAATATAGTGCTTACACTGAGATCAGTGGAGCAGTCTTAAAATATAGTGACTACACTGTGATCAGTGTAGCAGTCTTAAAATATAGTGTCTACACTGCTATCAGTGGAGCAGTCTCAAAATATAGTGTCTATACTGTGATCAGTGAAGCAGTCCCAAAATATAGAGTGTCTACACTGTGATCCTTGCAGTAGTCTCAAAATATAGAAAGTGTTTAAATTGTGATCAGTGCAGCAGTCACCAAATATAGTGTCTACATTGTGGTCAGTTGATGAGTCCCAAAATATAGTGTCTACACTGAGATCAGTGGAGCAGTCTTAAAATATAGTGTCTACGCTGAGGTCAGTGGAGCAGTCTTAAAATATAGTGTCTACACCGAGATCAGTGGAGCAGTCTTAAAATATAGTGTCTACACTGTTATCAGTGGAGCAGTCTCAAAATATAGTGTCTATACTGAGATCAGTGGAGCAGTCTCAAAATATAGTGTCTACACTGAGGTCAGTGGATCAGTCTTAAAATATAGTGTTTACACTGAGATTAGTGGAGCAGTCTTAAAATATAGTGCTTACACTGAGATCAGTGGAGCAGTCTTAAAATATAGTGACTACACTGTCATCAGTGTAGCAGTCTTAAAATATAGTGTCTACACTGAGATCAGTGGAGCAGTCTCAAAATATAGTGTCTACACTGAGATCAGTGGAGCAGTCTCAAAATATAGTGTCTACACTTGAGATCAATGGAGCAGTCTTAAAATATAGTGTCTACACTGTGATCAGTGGAACAGTCTTAAAATATAGTGTCTATACTGAGATCAGTGGAGCAGTCTCAAAATATAGTGACTACACTGAGATCAGTGGAGCAGTCTCAAAATATAGTGTTTACACTGAGATCAGTGGAGCAGTCTTAAAATATAGTGTCTACACTGAGATCAGTGGAGCAGTCTTAAAATATAGTGTCTACACTGAGGTCAGTGGAGCAGTCTCAAAATATAGTGTTAACACTGAGATCAGTGGAGCAGTCTTAAAATAGTGTCTACACTGTGATCAGTGGAGCAGTCTTAAAATATAGTGTCTACACTGAGATCAGTGGAGCAGTCTCAAAATATAGTGTCTACACTGAGATCAGTGGAGCAGTCTCAAAATATAGTATTTACACTGAGATCAGTGGAGCAGTCTTAAAATATAGTGTCTACACTGAGATCAGTGGAGCAGTCTCAAAATATAGTGCTTACACTGAGATCAGTGGAGCAGTCTTAAAATATAGTGTCTATACTGAGATCAGTGTAGCAGTCTTAAAATATAGTGTCTACACTGTGATCAGTGGAGCAGTCTCAACATATAGTGTCTACACTGAGATCAGTGGATCAGTCTTAAAATATAGTGTTTACACTGAGATCAGTGGAGCAGTCTTAAAATATAGTGCTTACACGGAGATCAGTGTAGCAGTCTTAAAATATAGTGTCTACACTGTTATCAGTTGAGCAGTCTTAAAATATAGTGTCTATACTGAGATCAGTGGAACAGTCTTAAAATATAGTGTCTACACTGTGATCAGTGGAGCAGTCTCAACATATAGTGTCTACACTGAGATCAGTGGATCAATCTTAAAATATAGTGTTTACACTGAGATCAGTGGAGCAGTCTTAAAATATAGTGCTTACACTGAGATCAGTGTAGCAGTCTCAAAATATAGTGTCTACACTGTTATCAGTGGAGCAGTCTCAAAATATAGTGTCTACACTGAGATCAGTGGAGCAGTCTTAAAATATAGTGTTTACACTGAGATCAGTGGAGCAGTCTCAAAATATAGTGTCTACACTGTGATCAGTGGAGCAGTCTCAAAATATAGTGACTACACTGTGATCAGTGGAGCAGTCTCAAAATATAGTGTCTACACTGAGGTCAGTGGAGCAATCTCAAAATATAGTGTCTACACTATGATCAGTGGATCAGTCTTAAAATATAGTGTCTACACTGAGATCAGTGGAGCAGTCTCAAAATATAGTGTCTATACTGTGATCAGTGGAGCAGTCTTAAAATATAGTGTCTACACTGAGATCAGTGGAGCAGTCTTAAAATATAGTGTCTACACTGAGATCAGTGGAGCAGTCTTAAAATATAGTGTCTATACTGAGATCAGTGGAGCAGTCTCAAAATATAGTGTCTACACTGAGATCAATGGAGCAGTCTTA
The DNA here is from genome assembly GCA_963680875.1 of Bathymodiolus brooksi. Taxonomy (NCBI): domain Eukaryota; kingdom Metazoa; phylum Mollusca; class Bivalvia; order Mytilida; family Modiolidae; genus Bathymodiolus; species Bathymodiolus brooksi. Next base: position 7,207,942 of record OY804579.1, on the reverse strand, counting down.
AAATATAGTGTCTACACTGTGATCATTGGAACAGTCTTAAAATATAGTGTCTATACTGAGATCAGTGGAGCAGTCTTAAAATATAGTGTCTACACTGAGATCAGTGGAGCAGTCTCAAAATATAGTGTTTACACTGAGATCAGTGGAGCAGTCTTAAAATAGTGTCTACACTGAGATCAGTGGAGCAGTCTTAAAATATAGTGTCTACACTGAGATCAGTGGAGCAGTCTCAAAATATAGTGTCTACACTGAGATCAGTGGAGCAGTCTCAAAATATAGTATTTACACTGAGATCAGTGGAGCAGTCTTAAAATATAGTGTCTACACTGAGATCAGTGGAGCAGTCTCAAAATATAGTGCTTACACTGAGATCAGTGGAGCAGTCTTAAAATATAGTGTCTATACTGAGATCAGTGGAGCAGTCTTAAAATATAGTGTCTACACTGTGATCAGTGGAGCAGTCTCAAAATATAGTGTCTACACTGAGATCAGTGGATCAGTCTTAAAATATAGTGTTTACACTGAGATCAGTGGAGCAGTCTTAAAATATAGTGCTTACACTGAGATCAGTGGAGCAGTCTTAAAATATAGGACTACACTGTGATCAGTGTAGCAGTCTTAAAATATAGTGTCTACACTGTTATCAGTGGAGCAGTCTCAAAATATAGTGTCTACACTGAGATCAGTGGAGCAGTCTTAAAATATAGTGTTTACACTGAGATCAGTGGAGCAGTCTTAAAATATAGTGCTTACACTGAGATCAGTGGAGCAGTCTTAAAATATAGTGACTACACTGTGATCAGTGTAGCAGTCTTAAAATATAGTGTCTACACTGCTATCAGTGGAGCAGTCTCAAAATATAGTGTCTATACTGTGATCAGTGAAGCAGTCCCAAAATATAGAGTGTCTACACTGTGATCCTTGCAGTAGTCTCAAAATATAGAAAGTGTTTAAATTGTGATCAGTGCAGCAGTCACCAAATATAGTGTCTACATTGTGGTCAGTTGATGAGTCCCAAAATATAGTGTCTACACTGAGATCAGTGGAGCAGTCTTAAAATATAGTGTCTACGCTGAGGTCAGTGGAGCAGTCTTAAAATATAGTGTCTACACCGAGATCAGTGGAGCAGTCTTAAAATATAGTGTCTACACTGTTATCAGTGGAGCAGTCTCAAAATATAGTGTCTATACTGAGATCAGTGGAGCAGTCTCAAAATATAGTGTCTACACTGAGGTCAGTGGATCAGTCTTAAAATATAGTGTTTACACTGAGATCAGTGGAGCAGTCTTAAAATATAGTGCTTACACTGAGATCAGTGGAGCAGTCTTAAAATATAGTGACTACACTGTCATCAGTGTAGCAGTCTTAAAATATAGTGTCTACACTGAGATCAGTGGAGCAGTCTCAAAATATAGTGTCTACACTGAGATCAGTGGAGCAGTCTCAAAATATAGTGTCTACACTTGAGATCAATGGAGCAGTCTTAAAATATAGTGTCTACACTGTGATCAGTGGAACAGTCTTAAAATATAGTGTCTATACTGAGATCAGTGGAGCAGTCTCAAAATATAGTGACTACACTGAGATCAGTGGAGCAGTCTCAAAATATAGTGTTTACACTGAGATCAGTGGAGCAGTCTTAAAATATAGTGTCTACACTGAGATCAGTGGAGCAGTCTTAAAATATAGTGTCTACACTGAGGTCAGTGGAGCAGTCTCAAAATATAGTGTTAACACTGAGATCAGTGGAGCAGTCTTAAAATAGTGTCTACACTGTGATCAGTGGAGCAGTCTTAAAATATAGTGTCTACACTGAGATCAGTGGAGCAGTCTCAAAATATAGTGTCTACACTGAGATCAGTGGAGCAGTCTCAAAATATAGTATTTACACTGAGATCAGTGGAGCAGTCTTAAAATATAGTGTCTACACTGAGATCAGTGGAGCAGTCTCAAAATATAGTGCTTACACTGAGATCAGTGGAGCAGTCTTAAAATATAGTGTCTATACTGAGATCAGTGTAGCAGTCTTAAAATATAGTGTCTACACTGTGATCAGTGGAGCAGTCTCAACATATAGTGTCTACACTGAGATCAGTGGATCAGTCTTAAAATATAGTGTTTACACTGAGATCAGTGGAGCAGTCTTAAAATATAGTGCTTACACGGAGATCAGTGTAGCAGTCTTAAAATATAGTGTCTACACTGTTATCAGTTGAGCAGTCTTAAAATATAGTGTCTATACTGAGATCAGTGGAACAGTCTTAAAATATAGTGTCTACACTGTGATCAGTGGAGCAGTCTCAACATATAGTGTCTACACTGAGATCAGTGGATCAATCTTAAAATATAGTGTTTACACTGAGATCAGTGGAGCAGTCTTAAAATATAGTGCTTACACTGAGATCAGTGTAGCAGTCTCAAAATATAGTGTCTACACTGTTATCAGTGGAGCAGTCTCAAAATATAGTGTCTACACTGAGATCAGTGGAGCAGTCTTAAAATATAGTGTTTACACTGAGATCAGTGGAGCAGTCTCAAAATATAGTGTCTACACTGTGATCAGTGGAGCAGTCTCAAAATATAGTGACTACACTGTGATCAGTGGAGCAGTCTCAAAATATAGTGTCTACACTGAGGTCAGTGGAGCAATCTCAAAATATAGTGTCTACACTATGATCAGTGGATCAGTCTTAAAATATAGTGTCTACACTGAGATCAGTGGAGCAGTCTCAAAATATAGTGTCTATACTGTGATCAGTGGAGCAGTCTTAAAATATAGTGTCTACACTGAGATCAGTGGAGCAGTCTTAAAATATAGTGTCTACACTGAGATCAGTGGAGCAGTCTTAAAATATAGTGTCTATACTGAGATCAGTGGAGCAGTCTCAAAATATAGTGTCTACACTGAGATCAATGGAGCAGTCTTAAAATATAGTGTCTACACTGTGATCATTGGAACAGTCTTAAAATATAGTGTCTATACTGAGATCAGTGGAGCAGTCTTAAAATATAGTGTCTACACTGAGATCAGTGGAGCAGTCTCAAAATATAGTGTTTACACTGAGATCAGTGGAGCAGTCTTAAAATAGTGTCTACACTGAGATCAGTGGAGCAGTCTTAAAATATAGTGTCTACACTGAGATCAGTGGAGCAGTCTCAAAATATAGTGTCTACACTGAGATCAGTGGAGCAGTCTCAAAATATAGTATTTACACTGAGATCAGTGGAGCAGTCTTAAAATATAGTGTCTACACTGAGATCAGTGGAGCAGTCTCAAAATATAGTGCTTACACTGAGATCAGTGGAGCAGTCTTAAAATATAGTGTCTATACTGAGATCAGTGGAGCAGTCTTAAAATATAGTGTCTACACTGTGATCAGTGGAGCAGTCTCAAAATATAGTGTCTACACTGAGATCAGTGGATCAGTCTTAAAATATAGTGTTTACACTGAGATCAGTGGAGCAGTCTTAAAATATAGTGCTTACACTGAGATCAGTGGAGCAGTCTTAAAATATAGGACTACACTGTGATCAGTGTAGCAGTCTTAAAATATAGTGTCTACACTGTTATCAGTGGAGCAGTCTCAAAATATAGTGTCTACACTGAGATCAGTGGAGCAGTCTTAAAATATAGTGTTTACACTGAGATCAGTGGAGCAGTCTTAAAATATAGTGCTTACACTGAGATCAGTGGAGCAGTCTTAAAATATAGTGACTACACTGTGATCAGTGTAGCAGTCTTAAAATATAGTGTCTACACTGCTATCAGTGGAGCAGTCTCAAAATATAGTGTCTATACTGTGATCAGTGAAGCAGTCCCAAAATATAGAGTGTCTACACTGTGATCCTTGCAGTAGTCTCAAAATATAGAAAGTGTTTAAATTGTGATCAGTGCAGCAGTCACCAAATATAGTGTCTACATTGTGGTCAGTTGATGAGTCCCAAAATATAGTGTCTACACTGAGATCAGTGGAGCAGTCTTAAAATATAGTGTCTACGCTGAGGTCAGTGGAGCAGTCTTAAAATATAGTGTCTACACCGAGATCAGTGGAGCAGTCTTAAAATATAGTGTCTACACTGTTATCAGTGGAGCAGTCTCAAAATATAGTGTCTATACTGAGATCAGTGGAGCAGTCTCAAAATATAGTGTCTACACTGAGGTCAGTGGATCAGTCTTAAAATATAGTGTTTACACTGAGATCAGTGGAGCAGTCTTAAAATATAGTGCTTACACTGAGATCAGTGGAGCAGTCTTAAAATATAGTGACTACACTGTCATCAGTGTAGCAGTCTTAAAATATAGTGTCTACACTGAGATCAGTGGAGCAGTCTCAAAATATAGTGTCTACACTGAGATCAGTGGAGCAGTCTCAAAATATAGTGTCTACACTTGAGATCAATGGAGCAGTCTTAAAATATAGTGTCTACACTGTGATCAGTGGAACAGTCTTAAAATATAGTGTCTATACTGAGATCAGTGGAGCAGTCTCAAAATATAGTGACTACACTGAGATCAGTGGAGCAGTCTCAAAATATAGTGTTTACACTGAGATCAGTGGAGCAGTCTTAAAATATAGTGTCTACACTGAGATCAGTGGAGCAGTCTTAAAATATAGTGTCTACACTGAGGTCAGTGGAGCAGTCTCAAAATATAGTGTTAACACTGAGATCAGTGGAGCAGTCTTAAAATAGTGTCTACACTGTGATCAGTGGAGCAGTCTTAAAATATAGTGTCTACACTGAGATCAGTGGAGCAGTCTCAAAATATAGTGTCTACACTGAGATCAGTGGAGCAGTCTCAAAATATAGTATTTACACTGAGATCAGTGGAGCAGTCTTAAAATATAGTGTCTACACTGAGATCAGTGGAGCAGTCTCAAAATATAGTGCTTACACTGAGATCAGTGGAGCAGTCTTAAAATATAGTGTCTATACTGAGATCAGTGTAGCAGTCTTAAAATATAGTGTCTACACTGTGATCAGTGGAGCAGTCTCAACATATAGTGTCTACACTGAGATCAGTGGATCAGTCTTAAAATATAGTGTTTACACTGAGATCAGTGGAGCAGTCTTAAAATATAGTGCTTACACGGAGATCAGTGTAGCAGTCTTAAAATATAGTGTCTACACTGTTATCAGTTGAGCAGTCTTAAAATATAGTGTCTATACTGAGATCAGTGGAACAGTCTTAAAATATAGTGTCTACACTGTGATCAGTGGAGCAGTCTCAACATATAGTGTCTACACTGAGATCAGTGGATCAATCTTAAAATATAGTGTTTACACTGAGATCAGTGGAGCAGTCTTAAAATATAGTGCTTACACTGAGATCAGTGTAGCAGTCTCAAAATATAGTGTCTACACTGTTATCAGTGGAGCAGTCTCAAAATATAGTGTCTACACTGAGATCAGTGGAGCAGTCTTAAAATATAGTGTTTACACTGAGATCAGTGGAGCAGTCTCAAAATATAGTGTCTACACTGTGATCAGTGGAGCAGTCTCAAAATATAGTGACTACACTGTGATCAGTGGAGCAGTCTCAAAATATAGTGTCTACACTGAGGTCAGTGGAGCAATCTCAAAATATAGTGTCTACACTATGATCAGTGGATCAGTCTTAAAATATAGTGTCTACACTGAGATCAGTGGAGCAGTCTCAAAATATAGTGTCTATACTGTGATCAGTGGAGCAGTCTTAAAATATAGAGTCTATACTGTGATCAGTGGAGCAGTCTTAAAATATAGTGTCTATACTGTGATCAGTGGAGCAGTCTTAAAATATAGTGTCTACACTGTGGTCAGTGGAGCAGTCTCAAAATATAGTGTCTATACTGTGATCAGTGGAAGTCCCAAAATATGGAAAGTGGCGTGGCTACACCATGATCACTGCAGCAGTCTCAATATATGGAAAGTGTCTACACTGTGATCCTTGCAGCAGTCTCAAAATGTAAAGTCTACACTGTGATCAGTGCAACAGTCTCAAAATAGTGTCTACACTGAGGTCAGTGAAGCAGTCCCAAAATATGGATAGTGTCTACACTGTGATCAGTGCAGCAGTCACCAAATATAGTGTCAACACTATGATCTGTGCAGCAGTCACCAAATATAGTGTCTACACTGAGATCAGTGAAGCAGTCTCAAAATATAGTGTCTACACTGAGATCAGTGAAGCAGTCCCAAAATATAGTGTCTATACTGAGGTCAGTGCAGCAGTCGCAAAATATAGTGTCTACACTGAGGTCAGTGAAGCAGTCTCAAAATATAGTGTCTACACTGAGGTCAGTGCAGCAGTCTCCAAACATAGTGTCTATACTGTGATCAGTGAAGCAGTCCCAAAATATGGATAGTGTCTACATTGTGATCAGTGAAGCAGTCTCAAAATATAGTGTCTATACTGTGATCAGTGAAGCAGTCCCAAAATATAGAGTGTCTACACTGTGATCCTTGCAGTCGTCTCAAAATATAGAAAGTGTTTAAATTGTGATCAGTGCAGCAGTCACCAAATATAGTGTCTACATTGTGGTCAGTTGATGAGTCCCAAAATATAGTGTCTACACTGATATCAGTGGAGCAGTCTTAAAATATAGTGTCTACGCTGAGGTCAGTGGAGCAGTCTTAAAATATAGTGTCTACACTGTTATCAGTGGAGCAGTCTCAAAATATAGTGTCTACACTGAGATCAATGGAGCAGTCTCAAAATATAGTGTCTATACTGAGATCAGTGGAGCAGTCTCAAAATATAGTGTCTACACTGAGGTCAGTGGATCAGTCTTAAAATATAGTGTTTACACTGAGATCAGTGGAGCAGTCTTAAAATATAGTGCTTACACTGAGATCAGTGGAGCAGTCTTAAAATATAGTGACTACACTGTGATCAGTGTAGCAGTCTTAAAATATAGTGTCTACACTGTTATCAGTGGAGCAGTCTCAAAATATAGTGTCTACACTGAGATCAGTGGACCAGTCTTAAAATATAGTGTTTACACTGAGATCAGTGGAGCAGTCTTAAAATATAGTGACTACACTGTGATCAGTGGAGCAGTCTCAAAATATAGTGTCTACACTGAGATCAGTGGACCAGTCTCAAAATATAGTGTCTACACTGTGATCAGTGGAGCAGTCTTAAAATATAGTGACTACACTGTGATCAGTGGAGCAGTCTCAAAATATAGTGTCTACACTGAGGTCAGTGGAGCAGTCTCAAAATGTAGTGTCTACACTATGATCAGTGGATCAGTCTTAAAATATAGTGTCTACACTGAGATCAGTGGAGCAGTCTCAAAATATAGTGTCTATACTGTGATCAGTGGAGCAGTCTTAAAATATAGAGTCTATACTGTGATCAGTGGAGCCGTCTTAAAATATAGTGTCTATACTGTGATCAGTGGAGCAGTCTTAAAATATAGTGTCTACACTGTGGTCAGTGGAGCAGTCTCAAAATATAGTGTCTATACTGTGATCAGTGGAAGTCCCAAAATATGGAAAGTGGCGTGGCTACACCATGATCACTGCAGCAGTCTCAATATATGGAAAGTGTCTACACTGTGATCCTTGCAGCAGTCTCAAAATGTAAAGTCAACACTGTGATCAGTGCAGCAGTCTCAAAATAGTGTCTACACTGAGGTCAGTGAAGCAGTCCCAAAATATGGATAGTGTCTACACTGTGATCAGTGCAGCAGTCACCAAATATAGTGTCAACACTGTGATCTGTGCAGCAGTCACCAAATATAGTGTCTACACTGAGATCAGTGAAGCAGTCTCAAAATATAGTGTCTACACTGAGATCAGTGAAGCAGTCCCAAAATATAGTGTCTATACTGAGATCAGTGAAGCAGTCCCAAAATATAGTGTCTACACTGTGGTCAGTGGAGCAGTCTCAAAATATAGTGTCTACACTGAGGTCAGTGCAGCAGTCGCAAAATATAGTGTCTACACTGAGATCAGTGAAGCAGTCTCAAAATATAGTGTCTACACTGAGGTCAGTGCAGCAGTCTCCAAACATAGTGTCTATACTGTGATCAGTGAAGCAGTCCCAAAATATGGATAGTGTCTACATTGTGATCAGTGAAGCAGTCTCAAAATATAGTGTCTATACTGTGATCAGTGAAGCAGTCCCAAAATATAGAGTGTCTACACTGTGATCCTTGCAGTCGTCTCAAAATATAGAAAGTGTTTAAATTGTGATCAGTGCAGCAGTCACCAAATATAGTGTCTACATTGTGGTCAGTTGATGAGTCCCAAAATATAGTGTCTACACTGAGATCAGTGGAGCAGTCTTAAAATATAGTGTCTACGCTGAGGTCAGTGGAGCAGTCTCAAAATATAGTGTCTACACTGAGATCAGTGGAGCAGTCTTAAAATATAGTGTCTACACTGTTATCAGTGGAGCAGTCTCAAAATAGTGTCTACACTGAGATCAATGGAGCAGTCTCAAAATATAGTGTCTATACTGAGATCAGTGGAGCAGTCTCAAAATATAGTGTCTACACTGAGGTCAGTGGAGCAGTCTTAAAATATAGTGTTTACACTGAGATCAGTGGAGCAGTCTTAAAATATAGTGCTTACACTGTGATCAGTGTAGCAGTCTTAAAATATAGTGTCTACACTGTTATCAGTGGAGCAGTCTCAAAATATAGTGTCTACACTGAGATCAGTGGAGCAGTCTTAAAATATAGTGTTTACACTGAGATCAGTGGAGCAGTCTCAAAATATAGTGTCTACACTGTGATCAGTGGAGCAGTCTTAAAATATAGTGACTACACTGTGATCAGTGGAGCGGTCTCAAAATATAGTGTCTACACTGAGGTCAGTGGAGCAGTCTCAAAATGTAGTGTCTACACTATGATCAGTGGATCAGTCTTAAAATATAGTGTCTACACTGAGATCAGTGGAGCAGTCTCAAAATATAGTGTCTATACTGTGATCAGTGGAGCAGTCTTAAAATATAGAGTCTATACTGTGATCAGTGGAGCAGTCTTAAAATATAGTGTCTATACTGTGATCAGTGGAGCAGTCTTAAAATATAGTGTCTACACTGTGGTCAGTGGAGCAGTCTCAAAATATAGTGTCTATACTGTGATCAGTGGAAGTCCCAAAATATGGAAAGTGGCGTGGCTACACCATGATCACTGCAGCAGTCTCAATATATGGAAATTGTCTACACTGTGATCCTTGCAGCAGTCTCAAAATGTAAAGTCAACACTGTGATCAGTGCAGCAGTCTCAAAATAGTGTCTACACTGAGGTCAGTGAAGCAGTCCCAAAATATGGATAGTGTCTACACTGTGATCAGTGCAGCAGTCACCAAATATAGTGTCAACACTGTGATCTGTGCAGCAGTCACCAAATATAGTGTCTACACTGAGATCAGTGAAGCAGTCTCAAAATATAGTGTCTACACTGAGATCAGTGAAGCAGTCCCAAAATATAGTGTCTATACTGAGATCAGTGAAGCAGTCCCAAAATATAGTGTCTACACTGGGGTCAGTGAAGCAGTCCCAAAATATAGTGTCTACACTGGGGTCAGTGGAGCAGTCTCAAAATATAGTGTCTATACTGAGGTCAGTGGAGCAGTCGCAAAATATAGTGTCTACACTGAGGTCAGTGAAGCAGTCTCAAAATATAGTGTCTACACTGAGGTCAGTGCAGCAGTCTCCAAACATAGTGTCTATACTGTGATCAGTGAAGCAGTCCCAAAATATGGATAGTGTCTACATTGTGATCAGTGAAGCAGTCTCAAAATATAGTGTCTACACTGGGGTCAGTGAAGCAGTCCCAAAATATGGATAGTGTCTACATTGTGATCAGTGGAGCAGTCTCAAAATATAGTGTCTATACTGTGATCAGTGAAGCAGTCCCAAAATATAGAGTGTCTACACTGTGATCCTTGCAGTCGTCTCAAAATATAGAAAGTGTTTAAATTGTGATCAGTGCAGCAGTCACCAAATATAGTGTCTACATTGTGGGCAGTTGATGAGTCCCAAAATATAGTGTCTACACTGAGATCAGTGGAGCAGTCTCAAAATATAGTGTCTACGCTGAGGTCAGTGGAGCAGTCTTAAAATATATTGTCTACACCGAGATCAGTGGAGCAGTCTTAAAATATAGTGTCTACACTGAGATTAGTGGAGCAGTCTTAAAATAGTGTCTACACTGAGATCAGTGGAGCAGTCTCAAAATATAGTGTCTATACTGTGATCAGTGGAGCAGTCTTAAAATATAGTCTATACTGTGATCAGTGGAGCAGTCTTAAAATATAGTGTCTACACTGAGATCAGTGGAACAGTCTCAAAATATAGTGTCTACACTGAGATCAGTGGAGCAGTCTTAAAATATAGTGTCTACACCGAGATCAGTGGATCAGTCTCAAAATATAGTGTCTACACTGAGATCAGTGGAGCAGTCTTATAATATAGTGTCTACACTGAGATCAGTGGAGCAGTCTTAAAATATAGTGTCTACACTGAGATCAGTGGAGCAGTCTTAAAACATAGTGTCTATACTGTGATCAGTGGAGCAGTCTTAAAATATAGTGTCTACACTGTGGTCAGTGGAGCAGTCTCAAAATATAGTGTCTATACTGTGATCAGTGGAAGTCCCAAAATATGTAAAGTGGCGTGGCTACACCATGATCACTGCAGCAGTCTCAATATATGGAAAGTGTCTACACTGTGATCCTTGCAGCAGTCTCAAAATATAAAGTCTACACTGTGATCCTTGCAGCAGTCTCAAAATAGTGTCTACACTGAGGTCAGTGAAGCAGTCCCAAAATATGGATAGTGTTTACACTGTGATCAGTGCAGCAGTCACCAAATATAGTGTCAACACAGGTCAGTGAAGCAGTCTCAAAATATAGTGTCTACACTGAGATCAGTGAAGCAGTCCCAAAATATAGTGTCTACACTGAGATCAGTGAAGCAGTCCCAAAATATAGTGTCTACACTGGGGTCAGTGAAGCAGTCCCAACATATAGTGTCTACACTGGGGTCAGTGAAGCAGTCCCAAAATATGGATAGTGTCTACATTTTGATCAGTGGAGCAGTCTCAAAATATAGTGTCTATACTGTGATCAGTGAAGCAGTCCCAAAATATAGAGTGTCTACACTGTGATCCTTGCAGTCGTCTCAAAATATAGAAAGTGTTTAAATTGTGATCAGTGCAGCAGTCACCAAATATAGTGTCTACATTATGGTCAGTTGATGAGTCCCAACATATAGTGTCTACACTGAGATCAGTGGAGCAGTCTTAAAATATAGTGTCTACAATGAGGTCAGTGGAGCAGTCTTAAAATATAGTGTCTACACTGAGATTAGTGGAGCAGTCTTAAAATATAGTGTCTACACTGAGATCAGTGGAGCAGTCTTAAAATATAGTGTCTACACTGAGATCAGTGGAGCAGTTTTAAAATATAGTGTCTACACTGAGATCAGTGGAGCAGTCTTAAAATATAGTGTCTACACTGAGATCAGTGGAGCAGTCTCAAAATATAGTGTCTACACTGAGATCAGTGGAGCAGTCTTAAAATATAGTGTCTACACTGAGATCAGTGGAGCAGTCTTAAAATATAGTGTCTACACTGAGATCAGTGGAGCAGTCTTAAAATATAGTGTCTACACTGAGATCAGTGGAACAGTCTTAAAATATAGTGTCTACACTGAGATCAGTGGAGCAGTCTTAAAATATAGTGTCTACACCGAGATCAGTGGATCAGTCTCAAAATATAGTGTCTACACTGAGATCAGTGGAGCAGTCTTAAAATATAGTGTCTACACCGAGATCAGTGGATCAGTCTCAAAATATAGTGTCTACACTGAGATCAGTGGAGCAGTCTTAAAATATAGTGTCTACACTGAGATCAGTGGAGCAGTCTTAAAACATAGTGTTTACACTGAGTTCAGTGGAGCAGTCTCAAAATATAGTGTCTACACTGAGATCAGTGGAGCAGTCTTAAAATATAGTGTTTACACTGAGTTCAGTGCAGCAGTCTCAAAATATAGTGTCTACACTGAGATCAGTAGAGCAGTCTTAAAATATAGTGTCTACACTGAGATCAGTGGAGCAGTCTTAAAATATAGTGTCTACACTGAGATCAGTGGAGCAGTCTTAAAATATAGTGTTTACACTGAGTTCAGTGGAGCAGTCTCAAAATATAGTGTCTACACTGAGATCAGTGGAGCAGTCTCAAAATATAGTGTTTACACTGAGTTCAGTGCAGCAGTCTCAAAATATAGTGTTTACACTGAGATCAGTGGAGCAGTCTTAAAATATAGTGTCTACACTGTGATCAGTGGAGCAGTCTTAAAATATAGTGTTTACACTGAGTTCAGTGCAGCAGTCTCAAAATATAGTGTTTACACTGAGGTCAGAGCAGAAGTCCCCTGTGAGAACATGCCTTATACCTAAGTTTAAGATCTGTTTTTTTAAAATCCCACATTTTGTTTGTAAAATCAATGTTCATCGTTTGAATAACGTTCAAATGATAATTGTTGCAGTTACATAAAATATGCACCCTCAAAGTGTTATGAACAGATAAATGGACAGATGGAGAAAGCTGTTCCTAGGCTTATGCTTGCCACTGCATTAAAAATCTGATAGCTTTGTAAAATGTTTGGACAAAATTCAATATTTACCTCCACATGGTGCATCATTGAAAACAACTGCTTTCTTCTGGCTTCTTTATCTGGGAAAAACATGGCAGCCCCTAGAATAAGAAATAATGTCATAAGATGTCATATAAAACATGGTAGCCCCTAAAATAAGAAATAATGTCATAAGATGTCATTTAAAACATGGCAGCTCTTAAAATAAGGAATAATATTATAAGATGTCATTTAAAACATGGCAGCTCTTAAAATAAGAAATAATATTAAAAGGTGTCATTTAAAATACAAGACACAAGAATGGTAATTATTTGGTTATTTTATATTAACATACAGAATATTAGAGTTATCTTCAACAAGTAGGCAAATAGGATCTGTCCTTGAATGTAAGACAGTACAATACAGAACATACTCAATTCTACTCAAAGATAAACAATTTCCATATGTTTAGTGTGAAAATGTTTTTTTTTCTGTAAAAAGTTAATTATACAGTGATACCTGTCTAAACCAATAACTGAATAAATTGGAATCATGTATAAACTGAACTTTAAATGAAGTCTCATTGATCCCAAGGAGGTTCAGCTTAGACAGGTTTCACTATACAAGTGACATATAAACACAGTCTATTTATACCTTTTTATAGGAAGTGACACCCCACCCCATGTATACAAGTGACATGCAAACAATACCTTCTACAATGAGTTGTTTACAAAGTGACACCCCCACCCCCTCCTCCTGTATACAAGTGACATGTAAACAATACCTTCTACAATGAGTTGTTTACAAAGTCTGTAAATCTTGCTGGTTTTCTCCACAAAACAATCGTCTATTACTTTACAGAAATGTTGGAACATTTCTTCTGCACATTTCTGTAATATATAGATTAATCATTTACAATTGTTGTCTATGTTGTCCAAAGATGTCGTGCGATTGGTTGATTATTGCTGTTTTAACATTATACCGGTATCTAGATATCGTGTGATTGGTTGATTATTGCTGTTTTAACATTATACCGGTATCTAGATATCGTGTGATTGGTTGATTACTGCTGTTTTAACATTATATCCAGATGTTGTGTGATTGGTTGATTAATGCTAGGGCCGTCATATCCATGATCGTATGGTACTTGGATTTATAACTACCTATGCAATCAGTGCCTATCACCACTAATGTTACGAGTTAGAATCCAGCTCAGGTGAGGTGTACTTGATACAACATTATGTGATAAAGTTTGTCAGTGACTTGCAGCAGGTCAGTGGTTTTCTCCGGGTACTCCGGTTTCCTCCACCAATAAAACTGACCGCCACGATATAGCTGAAATATTGTTGAAAGTGGTGTTATAACTCTCTCTCTCTCTCTTGATTAATGCTGTTTTAATATTATATCCAGATGTCTTATTATAATTATGGCTCTTGATATTGATATTGTTGTCTTTTTTTTGTTGAGATGTGTTTGATTCTCTGCCTTCAATATTTATTGTTGCAAACAAACAAAAACTATTCATGTCTTCTCTGCTACCTGTGTTGCTCTTTCAATTAATTATGACCATCACACTTAGTTTGTGATTTCTACTCCTTACTGTGGAGCTTGCCCATGGTCGGTGGTTCTCTCCGGGTATTCCGGCTTCTTCCACCACTAAAACTGGTCGCCATGATATAGCTGAAATATTGCTGAAAGTGGTGTTAAACACAATAAATCATATCAAATCAAATCCTTACTGTGGAGAGTTGTATTTAATACAGTCTTTTGTAGAAAACAAGTACGTCAATGACTTACAGAAGGTTGATCACTCACAGAAGGTCAATGACTTACAGAAGGTCAATGACTTAAAGAAGATCGATGACTTACAGAAGGTCAATGACTTATAGAAGGTCAATGAATTAGAGAAGGTCAATTTACTTACAGAAGGTTGATGATTTACAGAAGGTCAATGACTTACAGAAGGTTGATGACTTACAGAAGGTTGATGACTTACAGAAGGTTGATGACTTACAGAAGGTTGATGACTTACAGAAGGTTGATCACTTACAGAAGGTCAATGACTTAAAGAAGATCGATGACTTACAGAAGGTCAATGACTTACAGAAGGTCAATGACTTACAAAAGGTCAATGACTTACAGAAGGTTAATGACTTACAGAAGGTTGATGACTTACAGAAGGTTGATGACTTACAGAAGGTTGATGACTTAAAGAAGGTTGATGACTTACAGAAGGTCAATGACTTACAGAAGGTTGATCACTTACAGAAGGTCAATGATTTACAGAAGCTTAATCACTTACAGAAGGTTGATCATTTACAGAATGTCAATGACTTACAGAAGGTCAATGACTTACAGAAGGTTGATCACATACAGAAGGTCAATGACTTACAGAAGATCAATGACTTACAGAAGGTTGATCACTTACAGAAGGTCAATGATTTACAGAAGGTCAATGACTTACAGAAGGTTGATGACTTACAGAAGGTTGATGACTTAAAGAAGGTCAATGACTTACAGAAGGTCAATGACTTACAGAAGGTTGATCACTTACAGAAGGTCAATGATTTACAGAAGCTTAATCACTTACAGAAGGTTGATCATTTACAGAATGTCAATGACTTACAGAAGATCAATGACTTACAGAAGGTTGATCACATACAGAAGGTCAATGACTTACAGAAGATCAATGACTTACAGAAGGTCAATGACTTACAGAAGGTTGATCACTTACAGAAGGTCAATGACTTACAGATGGTCAATGACTTAAAGAAAATCAATGACTTACAGAAGGTCAATGACTTAGAGAAGGTTGATGACTTACAGAAGATCAATGGTATTCTCCCTGTTCTTTGAAAAATATTGATAACAGTGGCATTAAATATCAGTATTCTTATCTAAATGTAATGGGGAATACTATTGTACTATTGTTTATATTGAACTCTGACCTTTTTCTCTCCTTCAGGAGCAGACGACACTGGAAGAAGACAATACATTAGTTGTAACATCAGGATTGCACATGATTGCCATTTTTCTTGATCACTACAAAACAAGATTTTTTTTTAATAGATTTTTTTTTTAGCATTTACATACATACATAAATTAATACAAACTAATTTAAATCACTTTATAAGTTAGCAATAGAGGGTTTAGGTTTATGGTGTTTAACGCCACTTTCAACAATATGTCAGTTATATCGTGGCGGTTAGTTTTATTGGTGGAGGAAGTCGAAGTATCCTGAGAAAACCAGTAAGCAATAGAAAAATTAGTGAAATCCTTAAATTTTAACTTTAAACTTTAACATGAAACAACAGTCTTTGTTCTCCAAAATAAAATGAACTAATCTTTCATTCTTCAAAATAACATGAAAGTTTTTTGTAATATAACTTCAACAACAAAATAAACAAAGATTACATTTTCTTATTTATCTGGAATTAAAACCATTATAAAACAGTAAAGCTGCTGATACCTTTGTATAAAAGAGGATACCTTTAAATTATCTACCACACATACAATTCTAATTCTGGTTTTATTAGTGTATTTTTTAAACCATTTTTTACCGACATGAACTAACCAGACAAATTTATGCTTAACTGATAGATCTACCTATGCCATCGATACCATCCACCAATAAAACTGACCATCAAGATACATGTGGGTTAGTGTTATGGTGTTTAATGCCACTTTTAACAGTATTTCAGCTATATTACGGCGGTCAGTTTTACTGGTGGAGGAAACTGGAGTACCAGGAGAAAACCACTGACCTGTCGCAAGTCACTGACAAAACTTTATCACATAATGTTGTATTGAGTACATCTCACCATGAGTGGGATTCGAACTCACATCTTCAGTGGTGATAGGCACTGATTGCACAGGTAGTTGTATATCCAATTACCATTCGATCACAACAACGATGGCGCCAGATACATGTGCATATAACCGAAATATTGTTGAAAGTGGCATTAAACACAGATAACCTTATATTCAATAGAATACTATACCTATCTCTAAATGTTGTATACAATTCCCACAATGTATCAATAGAATACTATACCTATCTCTGAATGCTGTATACAGTTCCCACAATGTATCAATAGAATACTATACCTATCTCTGAATGCTGTATACAATTCCCACAATGTATCAATAGAATACTATACCTATCTCTGAATGCTGTATACAATTCCCACAATGTATCAATAGAATACTATACCTATCTCTGAATGCTGTATACAGTTCCCACAATGTATCAATAGAATACTATACCTATCTCTGAATGCTGTATACAGTTCCCACAATGTATCAATAGAATACTATACCTATCTCTGAATGCTGTATACAATTCCCACAATGTATCAATAGAATACTATACCTATCTCTGAATGCTGTATACAGTTCCCACAATGTATCAATAGAATATTATACCTATCTCTGAATGCTGTATACAATTCCCACGATGTATCAATAGAATACTATACCTATCTCTGAATGCTGTATACAGTTCCCACAATGTATCAATAGGTGTATCAGTAAACTCTAAGTAGTCAGATTTTCCTGCTGAAATCCCTTTCTTCACCTACAATGAAACACACATTACTGCTGTGAATGAACAAGGTATGACATATTGTTCTGTAATTTGTAATAATTTTAAATGATTTTTGTGTCTGTTTAGATGGGATCATTTGATAGACATATAAACACATCTGTGTTCCAACACATTCTTTAAAAAAACAACTATTCCATAAATGTTATAATAAGTGCACGTCAAACAATAGCAGCACATAACATGACATTCAAAACACTGTAATCAATCCAGGAGACCTACATTCCCTTCTGATTTTGTTATCATTTATGAGTTTAAATGTTTGATGTTTTACACAGGAATAGTTCTGATTGTGTTAATTATATTGTTTATCATTTAACATTTCAAATTCCATGGTCATCAGTTTATAATGACGTCTGGTAATTACACCAACCTGATCCTGGGCAAGATCTACAATAAACTCCAGGACGTGCTGAATAATCTCTAAACTGCTACAATTTGGTTTCTTCTCAGAGTTTGGAGCATGTTTCACCTAAAAAAAAAAAAACAACATCATCAGAAAATTGATATCTAATTAATAAGAATAACAAACAAGATGTTTAACTTTGAAAAAAACCTGTTTACTAATAACTACCAAAGATAGCTCTATCAAATAGTAATTCCTTTTTGTGTGTAATTAATGCTCACCTCTTTAAAACTGCCTGACGATCTGACCACTGTTTTCAAATGATAAAAGGAGAACAATTATGTTTTTTTTTCTATAAAATTAAACTTCCTTTTCACATGTTAGAAAGAAAAGGTCACTCTTTAAATTAAGCCAAAAAAAACCCAAACTGTTACAGATATATTATTTGCATAACTGGCCAATATTATGCCATGGTGTATGAGATGTAAGATAAGGACAACTAAGGTCATTATTCAGGTCATCTATATTTAGAACAATTCTGAAAGATTTCATCTATATCAATATCAACTACAACATTCCATGGTCAGGAAGCAAACTACTATTGGTACAACGACAGCCTCCCAAAACAATTCAGCCAAGTAGATGAGGTTCCATGGTGTCCATGTTGGATGCTATATCAGCATTAACTGTGGAGCCTCTCATTTTATTTACAAGGAGTTTATTTTATTGTATTAAATTTGATATAATTAAAAATTGATCGCAATTTTTATTCGGTTCATGAAGAAATAACCTCAATCTGTAACCCGCATAGCGGGTTACGCAAGGGTGTGTACAACCTGATTGAGGTTATTTCGAATGAACCGAACAAATAATTTCGATCAATCCTTATAAATTAATTCAAACTTTTTTTGCTAGGATATTGAAAAATATATTTATTTTTTCAAAATAAGGCAAATAATCGGAAATACATTTAAATAACCCCAAAGGTGCCTCATGTAAAGAAAACCACCTGATGACAATGGCATGGGAAGCCTTGAGAACGACGTCTATTTTTAGATTCCGTTTATTGACAAATAACCTCAACTTTTTAAACTAATCAAAACACATATAAAATGACATGTGACTCTAAAATTAATTTATATGGAAATATCAACATATCAACAACAACAAGACGAATGATCTGTCAAAGAGTTTTGATTTATAGAATACATGTAGTTGTAACATTTTAAAATGGTCTCACATAAGGGAGGTCTTTTAAGAAAGGTGTCTTTAAACTCACCACAATTTGATCATCAACTAAGACTTGTTTTCTTGTAAATCCATAGAAACGGATTCCAGCTATTGACAACTTAGTTTCTTTTTCTTGTCTTGGTTCTAAAAGCTTCAACATGATGAACTAAAACATAAAATATTCAACTATATGTAAACACAACATGATGAACTAAAACATAAAATATTCAACTATATGTAAACACAACATAATGAACTAAAACATAAAATATTCAACTATATGTAAACACAACATGATGAACTAAACATAAAATATTCAATTATATGTAAACACAACATGATGAACTAAAACATAAAATATTCAATTATATGTAAACACAACATGATGAACTAAAACATAAAATATTCAACTATATGTAAACACAACATGATGAACTAAAACATAAAATATTCAACTATATGTAAACACAACACGATGAACTAAAACATAAAATATTCAACTATATGTAAACACAACATGATGAACTAAAACATAAAATATTCAACTATATGTAAACACAACATGATGAACTAAAACATAAAATATTCAACTATATGTAAACACAACACGATGAACTAAAACATAAAATATTCAACTATATGTAAACACAACATGATGAACTAAACCATAAAATATTCAACTATATGTAAACACAACACGATGAACTAAAACATAAAATATTCAACTATATGTAAACACAACTTGATGAACTAAAACATAAAATATTCAACTATATGTAAACACAACACGATGAACTAAAACATAAAATATTCAACTATATGTAAACACAACATGATGAACTAAAACATAAAATATTCAACTATATGTAAACACAACATGATGAACTAAAACATAAAATATTCAACTATATGTAAACACAACACGATGAACTAAAACATAAAATATTCAACTATATGTAAACACAACACGATGAACTAAAACATAAAATATTCAACTATATGTAAACACAACATTATGAACTAAAACATAAAATATTCAACTATATGTAAACACAACATGATGAACTAAAACATAAATTATTCAACTATATGTAAACACAACATGATGAACTAAAACATAAAATATTCAACTATATGTAAACACTCTTTCCTGTGACATCATCATCTCATTGAAAATTAACTTGTTCTCGTCATGATATAGCTGACAAATTGCTGAGGTGACATTAAACAACAATCACTCA
This sequence comes from Bathymodiolus brooksi, assembly GCA_963680875.1. NCBI lineage: Eukaryota > Metazoa > Mollusca > Bivalvia > Mytilida > Modiolidae > Bathymodiolus > Bathymodiolus brooksi. Next base: position 7,187,945 of record OY804579.1, on the reverse strand, counting down.
CTCACTCCTTAATGTAGAGTAATGTATACATAATACTACATCTTAATTCTATATCTCTGTATTCATTTTCTTATTTTCAAAGGACCCAGGTGGCTCAATGAGTTAGGTAGTTGGATTACCTAACAACTCATACAAGCCTATCACCAATACGGCATGGGTTCACGCCTGGCTTTGTAAATTACAAAAAAGGGTGCACTCGACTCGCAGCCGCAAGTAATAAAGTTTACCAGTTGCTTGCCCATGGTCAGTGGTTCTCTCCGGGTACTCTGGCTTCTTCCACCACTAAAACTGGTCGCCATGATATGTCTGAAATATTGCTTATTTTCAATGATGATTTGTAAATTGCTCAGAAAATTTGGCATTGTATTTAGTTTTTAAAAACTTTTCAAACTCCAAGTATTGGTTTTAATAGCTTTCATCCTGCTCAACTCATGGTTTCTTAAACAGTTTATTGCTAATAATAACCTTCCTTTCTCTATCTTAAGATAATTTTATATGATTTAATTATCATAAATATCTAACTATAAACTAACCTGACCAACCGGATGCCAGTTAACAGGGATGTCAATTTCATTACTGAAACAAACATAAAAATGTAATTCAAATTTTTTGTCTGACTTCCACAAGACATATCACACAATGATTTATAAGAAGAAAATGTACATATTCCCATTCAATAGTTGTTTGCTGAAGATTATGACTATCATCCAATCTTATTATGTCATTATTGTGTGATATTAAATACATCTTTTTTATTGTAGGGAGTTGGTGCATGCTGTTTGTGTAAATTGACCTGATTACATTTTGTACCTGTCCAACGCCAAGATATAGCTGAAATACTGTTATTAAAGTTGGCATTAAACACCAATCAATCATGCACCTGTCCAAGTCAACCCAAACACATTCTATTTTTCTGTTTGTCTGTACCCAGATACAGACTAGATTTATATCATATATTTACTGTATCTACTAAAATATTTTTGAAGGTTTAGCTGAACACAGTATAACCTATCTGAACTGAAAAAATCTCTTGCGACTTGCTGTTTTGTTTGTATAAAGACAGAAAGTCATTCAAATTACTGGTACATATGTTGCTAGAGATCTGCTTTAAGATTGACATATAGAAAGTCATTCAAATCACTGGTACATATGTTGCTAGAGATCTGCTTTAAGATTGACATATAGAAAGTCATTCAAATTACTGGTACATATGTTGCTAGAGATCTGCTTTAAGATTGACATATAGAAAGTCATTCAAATTACTGGTACATATGTTGCTAGAGATCTGCTTTAAGATTGACATATAGAAAGTCATTCAAATTACTGGTACACATGTTGCTAGAGATCTGCTTTAAGATTGACATATAGAAAGTCATTCAAATTACTGGTACATATGTTGCTAGAGATCTGCTTTAAGATTGACATATAGAAAGTCATTCAAATTACTGGTACATAAGTTGCTAGAGATATGCTTTGAGATTGACATACATACATGGTAGCACTAATTATATAGGGTTTAATTTTAATTAGATTGACATACAGACATGGGAGGACTAATTATATAGGGTTTAATGTTAATTAATTAAAATAAAACCTGAGTATTCCGACGTCCTGTACAATCCGACACATTTCCACTGTATATAGGGTTTAATTTTATTTAGACTGACATACATACATACATGGTAGCACTAACTAGTATTACTGTGAGCACAGCTCACTAAGATATATCCCCCGCTCCCCACATCTGTCCAACCTATTTCCATAACCAAAACATTAGGGATTGTTCCGACCAAAAATGAAAGGGACCCTCCTCTCTTCACCGGTAAGCTGCTGATAAAATTTCAAAACATTCTGAGAAACATTACTAAAGTTATCATACGACATAGGGTAAAATTCCTATTTTCCGTCATATCAAGTCCAATAACTCTGGAACGGCAAAAGTGAAAATCGTCAAAAATGAAAGGGATCCTTCTCTCTTCACCGGTAAGCTGCTGAAAAAATTTCAAAACATTCTGAGCAACACTGCTCAAGTCATCATACGACATAGGGTAAAAATCCTATTTTCCGTCATATCAAGTCCAATAATTCTGGAATGGCAAAAATGAAAATCGTCAAAAATGAAAGGGATCATCCTCTCTTCACCGGTAAGCTGCTGATAAAATTTTAAAAGATTCTAAGAAACACAACTCAAGTTATCGTACGACATAGGATTTGTCTACAAACAGACGGACGGATAGACGGACAGACATGGTTAAACCAGTATACCCCCCTACAACTTCGTTGCAGGAGGTATAATTATACAGGGTTTAATTTTAATTAGATTTCCTACTATTAATTAAGACTTACCAATCATCTTCAAATGTAAAGTAAGCTACAGGATTATCAGGCTTCCCTGCAATACCAGCTCCCCTGTATAGAGAAAAGGGAGGAGTTCTGTATTTTTGTAATACTAGTATTATACCCCAGGATGTTGAAATAAAAATATAGAAAGGGTCATCAAAACTAAAATAAGACATTGCTAAATCATTGTGAAATATATATTAATTATTTCACATCAGTTCTAAATTCAACTTTTTCATTGGTGTAGGCATGATCATGCATTAATCTGTGTTCAAGAAATCCACCAGTCATTCAACACTGATAATGCCCTCACATGCAGCTCAGGTATTACCAATGCTTCAGTCAATACTACTGTCCCTTTGGCAGTCTATAAATCACGATAATGTCCTATACATACTTAACTATTATATAAATATTTTAATAAAATACAATGTAAATATTTCAATTTTAATCCATTTTACACCACAAGTCATATATATATCTCAAACTTTACCTGACTTGAAAACTGAAGTTATATTCTATTTTACACCACAAGTCATAAATATTTCTCAATAGGTCAATAGCAGGAAATATGGACCCGAAGACTGTGACTCGAGGTGACCTGACCTGACCAAGGCCAACAGCTGAGGTCAGGCCAGGTCACAGGTCAAGGGTCCTCATTTCCTGCAATTGACCTTACAATTAATTGTTTTATTATAACTCTTTCCTCTTAATGCTGCAATTTATTGGAAAACCACCAAATGCTAATTTTAAAGTCTATTTTGATAGGACTTGGACTGAACCCATGATCTTTGACATTCAAGACAAACAAGCTCTGAATGCCTGTGCCTATATGTATGTTTTTTTAATAAATAAAATGTTTTTGTTGTTTTTGTAGATGTTTGTTTTTTTGTTTTTTTTGTGGTATGTTTTAGAGCTGTCACGATCTTCAAGTAATGCTTGCAATTCTTCATCGGACAGTGACGTAAACCTGTTGGCTAACATTGTTGCAAAACAAAACTGAGGAATACATAGAGAATGACGTAAAAAAAATACAATACAGTTATCTCCATTCTAATACAATACTGAACATACAAATGTATTCTTGCATATTCCTGGGTCTAATAATCGTACAAATAAAAATTCTGTGAAATGTTGTTGACGGCTTTGTCACATAAACAACAAGACGTCATATGACGACTTCCAGTTTTAAACGTAAAGATCAGGCGTTCTTTCGCTTCGTTACGCTTCAATTTTGATAAAATTTTAACTACAATAAGTTTGCAAGGTAGGCATTTTAGTTTTTTTTGAGTGTGTATTGTTGTAAATGTGACATGTAGGATTTCATATTTCAAGATGCTGGATCCTTCCAGCTGTACTCCTTAGTTACGACTGGTAAATTGAGAATTTTACCTCGAATAATAACCAATCGACTCCGACGATACAAACAAATTGCATTAGAATTCAAAATTACCTGTAGTCTGTTTCATATTTATCACGATCTGAACATGACAAATCATGCTTTTTGTAATTTAAGCGATGAAAGCAGCCATTTTCATTTTGGATGGAGTCAATATTGCTAGGTCATATTTAGCACATGACCAATAATGACTCCATCACAGGTCATACTATCAAAAATAATCACAGGTCACATGATCCAAAAGACCAAATAAGAACCACGTATTTAGCAATAGATATTAATGAGGTATAATAATCTATTTTACACCACAAGTCATATATATTTCTCAAACCTTACCTGACTTGAACACTGAAGTCATATTCTATTTTACCCCATGAGTCATAACTCTCAAATCTTTTAATGTGCTCTTCAAGGTTAAACTGTTCTTTGCTGAAAATAAAACAAAACTGGTTGAAGTAAAGACTTTGGTAAGAGGGGCCCTATAAGAGAGGGACTGCTGAAACAGTGGCCTGATAAGGGTGATGGCCTTTGGTAAGAGGGGGACTGCTGAAACAGTGGCCTGATAAGGGTGATGGCCTTTGGTAAGAGGGGGACTGCTGAAACAGTGGCCTGATAAGGGTGATGGCCTTTGGTAAGAGGGGCCCTATAAGAGGGGGGACTGCTGAAACAGTGGTCTGATAAGGGTGATGGCCTTTGGTAAGAGGGGCCCTATAAGAGAGGGACTGCTGAAACAGTGGTCTGATAAGGGTGATGGCATTTGGTAAGAGGGGCCCTATAAGAGAGGGACTGCTGAAACAGTGGCCTGATAAGGGTGATGGCCTTTGGTAAGAGGGGCCCTATAAGAGGGGGACTACTGAAACAGTGGTCTGATAAGGGTGATGGCATTTGGTAAGAGGGGTCCTATAAGAGGGGGACTACTGAAACAGTGGTCTGATAAGGGTGATGGCATTTGGTAAGAGGGGCCCTATAAGAGAGGGACTGCTGAAACAGTGGCCTGATAAGGGTGATGGCCTTTGGTAAGAGGGGCCTTATAAGAGGGGGACTACTGAAACAGTGGTCTGATAAGGGTGATGGCATTTGGTAAGAGGGGCCCTATAAGAGAGGGACTGCTGAAACAGTGGCCTGATAAGGGTGATGGCCTTTGGTAAGAGGGGCCTTATAAGAGGGGGACTACTGAAACAGTGGTCTGATAAGGGTGATGGCATTTGGTAAGAGGGGCCCTATAAGAGAGGGACTGCTGAAATCTGGTCTGATAATGGTGATGGCCTTTGGTAAGAGGGGGACTGCTGAAACAGTGGCCTGATAAGGGCGATGGCCTCTGGTAAGAGGGGCCCTATAAGAGAGGGACTGCTGAAATCTGGTCTGATAATGGTGATGGCCTTTGGTAAGAGGGGGACTGCTGAAACAGTGGCCTGATAAGGGTGATGGCCTCTGGTAAGAGGGGGACTGCTGAAACAGTGGCCTGATAAGGGTGATGGCCTCTGGTAAGAGGGGCCCTATAAGAGGGGGACTACTGAAACAGCAAATGCATTAATCAAAATTAATCACAACATTTTACCTACCTGTCTCTATAAATAAACACAAGTCCTCTCCTGACCCCTTTACTCCCTTGAGCATTCTGAAATAAAAATAATCCATGTAAAAAAAAACAATTTGTTCTTAAAGTAGAACCTTTTCTCCATAAATAGTTACAATCCACACAGATCTATCCTCTACATAGACTTCTAGTGTTTTGCTGGGGTCTGTGGTGCCTATCTTTTTAGATTTCTGTCCTGTGTTTTTTGTTTTGTTTGTCTACGTTCTGTATCTTGAGCCAAATGTTGTCTGTGTCTCTGAATTGTTCATTATTGATAGTCCTTTTGGTTTTCTCTGTTTACTGTAGTTTACATAAACTTATAGTCCACATAAACTTATAGTTCACATAAACTTATAGTCCACATAAACTTATAGTCCACATAAACTTATAGTCCACATAAACTTATAGTCCACATAAACTTATAGTCCACATAAACTTATAGTCCACATAGACTTATAGTCCACATAGACTTATAGTCCACATAAACTTATAGTCCACATAAACTTATAGTCCACATAAACTTATAGTCCACATAGACTTATAGTCCACATAAACTTATAGTCCACATAGACTTATAGTCCACATAGACTTATAGTCCACATAAACTTATAGTCCACATAAACTTATAGTCCACATAGACTTATAGTCCACATAAACTTATAGTCCACATAAACTTATAGTCCACATAAACTTATAGTCCACATAGACTTATAGTCCACATAAACTTATAGTCCACATAGACTGATAGTCCACATAGACTTATAGTCCACATAGACTTATAGTCCACATAAACTTGTAGTTCACATAAAATTAGTGTCCCATAGACTTATAGTCCACATAAACTTGTAGTTCACATAAAATTAGTGTCCCATAGACTTATAGTCCACATAAACTTGTAGTTCACATAAAATTAGTGTCCCATAGACTTATAGTCCACATAAACTTGTAATTCACATAAAATTAGTGTCCCATAGACTTATAGTCCACATAAACTTGTAGTTCACATAAAATTAGTGCCCCATAGACTTATAGTCCACATAAACTTGTAGTTCACATAAACTTATAGTCCACATAAACTTGTAGTTCACATAAAATTAGTGTCCCATAGACTTATAGTCCACATAAACTTGTAGTTCACATAAAATTAGTGTCCCATAGACTTATAGTCCACATAAACTTGTAGTTCACATAAAATTAGTGTCCCATAGACTTATAGTCCACATAAAATCATAGTCCCACTGACTTATAGTCCACATAAAATTAGTGTCCCATAGACTTATTGTCCACATAAAATTAGTGTCCCATAGATTTATTGTCCACATAAAATTAGTGTCCCATAGATTTATTGTCCACATAAAATTAGTGTCCCATAGATTTATTGTCCACATAAAATTAGTGTCCCATAGATTTATTGTCCACATAAAATTAGTGTCCCATAGATTTATTGTCCACATAAAATTAGTGTCCCATAGATTTATTGTCCACATAAAATTAGTGTTCCTTAGACTTAGTCAAGATAAAATCATAGTCCCTTAGATTTAGTCCACATAAAATTATAGTCCCTTAGACTTAGTCCAGATAAAATCATAGTCCCTTAGATTTAGTCCACATAAAATTATAGTCCCTTAGACTTAGTCCACATAAAATTATAGTCTCTTAGACTTAGTCCACATAAAATTATAGTCCCTTAGACTTAATCCACATAATATTATAGTCCCTTAGACTTATAGTCCACATAAAATTATAGTCCCTTAGACTTAGTCCACATAAAATTCCAGTCCCTTAAACTTAGTCCACATAAAATTATAGTCCCTTAGACTTGGTCCACATAAAATTATAGCCCCTTAGACTTATAGTCCATATAAAATCAGTCCCTTAGACTTAGCCCACATAAAATTATAGTCCCTTAGACTTAGTCCACATAAAATTATAGTCCCTTAGACTTAGTCCACATAAAATTATAGTCCAATAGACTTATACTGGTAGTCTATAAAAGTTAAGTCTACAAACTCATGGACTGCGACCGCAGTCAAGAAAACATGTCACATAGGAAAACAATCTGATTTAAATGTAGGCAAGTGAAACATAAAACCTTTCCTGGAGAAAACTTAATTTTCTGGAGATTATTGTCTTTAATATTACAATCCGTAAATAATATTTAGTCCATAGACTTCAGATTAAACTGGAACATCCAACAAAATTGTCATTACGATTGACAGGTGACCTGATAAAGATTTATAATGTTATAAACAATTCCTTTATCTTCAACCAAGTGGTGCTAAACACCATAACCCTAACCCTTTACCTTTAACCAAGTGGCATTAAACACCATAACTCTAACCCTTTACCTTCAGCCTAATACGGGTAAGTTGTATATAGTGGTGTTAAACACCATAACTCTAACCCTTTACCTTCAGCCTAATACGGGCAAGTTGTATATAGTAGTGTTAAACACCATAACTCTAACCCTTCACCTTCAGCCTAATACAGGTAAGTTGTATATAGTGGTGTTAAACACCATAACCCTAACCCTTTACCTTCAGCCTAATACAGGTAAGTTGTATATAGTGGTGTTAAACACCATAACTCTAACCCTTTACCTTCAGCCTAATACGGGTAAGTTGTATATATTCTGTACTCTGGAAGATAATGTTACACTTAGATTTGCCTTCTTCTGTTGTATAAAATGCTGCAATAAAACAGATTAATAGTGTTGTAGATATCTGAAGAAACTTGATATATGGAACAGATAATGAAGTCAATAGTTCGATACATAGATGACAAAAAGGAGTCCGTGAGTGATTGTTGTTAAATGCCAACTCAGCAATTTTTCAGCTATATCATGGCGAGAACAAGTTAACTTTCAAAGAATGACGAGGAGGTCCGCCTTATACTAGACCAACACGCATAGTTGGATTTTTATAGTGATAGCTCACTGAAACAACAGTCTATGGATAGACACGACACATTATCCTGATTCCGAGCCAACCAGTCTTTGCTCTTTCTCCTTAATGCAGCATGCTTAGCGGAGAAGCAACAAATACCATTTTTATAGTCTTTGGTTTGACACGATCGGGGCTCGAACCCACGATCTACTGCACTCGAGGTGAGCATGCTAACCATTACACCACCAATGAACCCACGATCTACTGCACTCGAGGCGAGCATGCTAACCATTACACCACCAATGAACCCACGATCTACTGCACTCGAGGCGAGCATGCTAACCATTACACCACCAATGTGGTTTTTGACAATAAGGAAAGTTGTAATGAACAGATAATGAAGTCAATGTGTTATGTAATACTTTTATTGTCACTCTGGTAAGTCCAGATTTGATTAAATAGATTTCCATTGTATTGAGCAACTGTCAATTTACCTTGGACAGATAGTGAAGTTCATATCATGATTCTGTAGGTTTTCACTCGAATGAGTGAATGTTCATTATGAGTCCAAGAAAGATTTTCATCAAAGTAAGTTGTGTGTTTATTTATCTTGATTAGATAGTGAATCAGGTTATAAAGTCTAGTTTATTCAGTCAATTTTTACTGTGTTAAATGAATGTTGATTTACCTTGAACAGGAAGTGACGTCCATGTATGACTCAACAGATTTTCAGGACCAGAATTGTCATCAGACTTCCCTCCATCAGTTCCACATATAGTCACTGGTAACTGATGTCCTGTAAAATTTGTTACCAGGAATAAGTACAATTAGAGGCATATATACACATCATTTCAGGATCACATAAAACAACAAAGAAATTATACGAAAATGACACATTCAGTTTCTTTTGTGAACTAGCTTGTCATCATGATACTCCAGCTACAACTTACTAATTTTAATAAACAGTTACTTCATGAGTGAATGAGTGAGTAATTGTTGTTTAATGCCAACTCAGCAATTTTTCAGCTATATCAGGGTGAGAACAAGTTAATTTTCAATGAGATGATGATGTCAGCTTTGTACTAGACCAACACACTTAGTTGGATTTTATAGTGCTAGCTCACTGACATAACAGTCAGTGGATAGACATGTCGTCCCACTCGGATACATTATCCTGATTCTGAGCCAACCAGTCTTTGCTCTTTCTCCTTAATGCTGCGTGCTTAGCGGAGAAGCAACAAATACCAATTTCATAGTCTTTGGCTTGACCCGATCTGGGCTCGAACCCACGATCTACCGCACTCGAGGTGACCATGCTAACCATTACACCACTGATGCGGTTCATATGACCATGATATGCCCATAAAAAGTCCTTTACCTCTCAAACAATGACAGTAAAACACTTTGTACAATGTACCTATATTGTAAGATTGTTATTTTTAGGTATACAATGTCTATTATTTTTCACATGATTTGTGCTCTTGTAGATATCAGTTGGATTGTTGACCTTTTGAACGTTCTTGTTTGTTGATATCAGTTGGATTGTTGACCTTTTGAACGTTTTTGTTTGTTGATATCAGTTGGATTGTTGACCTTTTGAACGTTCTTGTTTGTTGATATCAGTTGGATTGTTGACCTTTTGAACGTTTTTGTTTGTTGATATCAGTTGGATTGTTGACCTTTTGAACATTCTTGTTTGTTGATATCAGTTGGATTGTTGACCTTTTGACCGTTTTTGTTTGTTGATATCAGTTGGATTGTTGACCTTTTGAACGTTCTTGTTTGTTGATATCAGTTGGATTGTTGACCTTTTGACCATTTTTGTTTGTTGATATCAGTTGGATTGTTGACCTTTTGACCGTTTTTGTTTGTTGATATCAGTTGGATTGTTGACCTTTTGAACGTTCTTGTTTGTTGATATCAGTTGGATTGTTGACCTTTTGACCGTTTTTGTTTGTTGATATCAGTTGGATTGTTGACCTTTTGAACGTTCTTGTTTGTTGATATCAGTTGGATTGTTGACCTTTTGACCTATGTTACTTGACATTCCATTCCTTAACATCAACTATTTTTGACTACATACCAGAATGTATATTATACTAAAGAAACATGGGGTCATGGTAGTTATATTTAAAAATCAAAAGATTGGAAAGCCAAATAATTTAATAGTGTTTGGTAGCAATAAAGCCAAAGGCCCTAAAAAGGATAGCTAAAATTAGCCAAGGTCACCTATACCGGAGGGAGGTGAACCTTAGTTTTCGTGATACTGTATTACGGTTTGAAAGACACGTTTTATTATTGTAAATGAAGGTAAATATACCTGATTTTTCCCAGCATGCATCTCTCGCCTGAAGCATCTTTTTAAGTAGATTAGAACATGGAAGTGAAGTCTCAGGATATTCTATAAATAGAATACAGGTAAAATCAATTACAATGTTTTAAAAATATTTTGTTCAAAATAAGTTTTAGAATACAGATATTTACACAATAATAAAATTCAATGTAGGCTTATTCATCAATAATAAGTGTTTTACACACACTGCTCCTGGTTTACAACTACCTGTGTAATCAGTGCCTATCACCACTAAAGTTGTATGTTCTAACCCCGTTCAGACCAGGTGTACTCTATACAACATTAGGTAATAAAGTTTGTCAGTGACTTGCGACAGGTCAGTGGTTTTCTCTGGGCACTGTGGTTTCCTCCACCAATAAAACTGACTGCCACAATATAACTGAAATATTGTTGAAAGTGGCGTTAAACACCATAAACCAAACCACACTGCTCCTAAAATAAGTCTACAATGTTGATAGTGATCATGACACATAGACTGGCTAAATATCTTAAAATCACTAAGTTTCCCTTCAAAATGAAAGTAAAATTTTGGTGATCTTTGCATTACCTGAAATATTTGAATACAAATAGACTTGAGATAAATTTTGCATTCATAGGTTGAAGCTGTTTAAATGAAATGAGAGTCAATTTCATATATGTCAATCAAATGAGAATTTCCCCTAAATAAATATCAAGCAACCATGATTCTCTATAATTGTCACACGAATCACATGTACAAATATTTCAATGATTTCCTGGATTTTAAAATATCTGACAACAGGAATCTCTACAATAAAGCTATAACTGTAAAGATAATTATAACTGTATATATCACATTTTTGAGAAGTGTTTTTAATCACATGTCTCCTTGTCGGCGAATGTACATATCACAAGTTCAATAATACTCAGGCTCATTGAGGGATGAACTTCATTGGAAGAAGAAGATATTTATAACAGCAGTATCTAAATGAATAAATTAATACATTGTATTCTACATCTAAAAAAGAAAAGAATACCTCTTATCAACCAATTGTAAATATATTTCACACCAGGACTTATTTCACTGTTACATTTTAAGAAACCCGTCAACATAAGAATTCATATTTGATTTACATTTATTATTTTTACCTTGTAGCAGTTTGAGTGTTCTCAGAATGCCTCCAACATTACCACGAGCCAGGTTAAATGACAATAGCATATGTAAACCTTCTGGAACCACCTCTCCATCATGTCTGAGGAATATAGGTTTAGAAAGATATCAATAAATTTTATATATTACAAATATTCTGTATAAACTGCAAAAAATTTGCTACTACACATACTGTGGTACTTACCAATTGGTTGAAAAGATATGTTTAAATTCTAATATTTTGTAATCTTTTTTTATTACTAGCTATTAGAACAAGATATGATTATAATCTAATGATTATGAAGTCTCCCAAACCGGCCACTGACAACTGGTTTAAAAAATAAATTAAAAGCTACCTTTGAAATCGAACAATGTTGAATTTTTGCGGTATTGTGTCGGCCATTTTGAAAGTGGAGACAGGTAGAAATTTTTCAATGTCGGGAATCAATTCAGGACGTTGAAATTGAACAATGTTGAATTTGTGCGGTATTGTGGCAGCCATTTTGAAAATGGCAACCGGTAGAAATTTTTCGATGTCAGGAATCATTTCGGAACATCATAATCTACCCACATATGAAATGTCGTTGAAATCGGACAATGTTGAATTTGTGCGGTATTGAGGCGGCCATTTTGAAAATGGTGACCGGTAGAAATTTTTCAATGTCGGGACATCATTATCTACATATATATCAAATTTTGATGATATCGGACAATGTTGAATTTTTGAGGTATTGTGGTGGTCATTTTGAAAATGGCGACCGGTAGACATTTTTCAATGTCGGGACATCATTATCTACCCACATATCAAATTTTGATGATATCGGACAATGTTGAATATTTGCGGTATTGTGGTGGCCATTTTGAAAATGGCGACCGGTAGAAATTTTTCAATGTCGGGAATCAATTCGGGACATCATTATCTACCCACATATAGAATTTTGATGATATTGGACAATGTTGAATTTTTACCGCCCATTTTTTATACCGTATTTTGGCAGCCATTTTGAAAATGGCAGACATCTCGAAAATTTTGAAAATGCAGAATTGCTCCTCTAATGGTGACCTATCACTATGTCAAATTTTATGTCTCTATCATTATACATTTAGAAGTTATCAACATTAATGTATGAAATTTCAACATTCCCATAGGATTCTATAGTAACCCCCACCCCCTTTGAACCCCTCAAAATATGACTTTGACCCCCTTTACCACAAAGCTGAAAACTTTAGGACCAACTAGAAACATATATCTATAACTCCACCAAGTTTCATGAAATTCTGTCCAGTAGTTCCTGGGATCTGCCGTGGACAAGTTCATGGTCCGCGGAAAGAAAGGAGAAGAGGAATAATAATAATAAAAATAAAAATAAGAAACGGAGCAAAAACAATAAGTCTCCCAAACTTTGTTTGGGAGACTTAATAATAATCAGGGAATAAGTAAAATCTTATATTCATTTTTATTTATAAAATAATTTTCTTGGGATAAACAACAGTAATGGTACACCTTGTGATTTTTTTTGCATGATTTTTTTCTCCTTTGGTGCTCTCTATAAACACTTCCTGTCTGAGATCCTAAAATCTTCTTATTTTTCATAAACAGCAATTAATATGTAATACTATAAAACATTTACAAAATCTTAAACAAACCCTATAAAACATTTACAAAATCTTAAACAAACCCTATAAAACATTTACAAAATCTTAAACAAACAGTTACAATTCTATGTCTGTGTCAAACATATTACTTCTTGTAGTACAGAAGTTAAAATGCTTTGTCAGTAACAAATCTCTCTACCTCTTTGAAAACATATTTAGACAGACAGTTACAATGCTACAGTATTTCTGTAACATATTTTTCTGAGAACATATTTAGACAGACAGTTACAATGCTACAGTATTTCTGTAACATATTTCTCTGAGAACATATTTAGACAGATTTCTTGATGGCTACAATGCTATGTCTGTAACAGATTTCTTTTAACTTACAGTGCTATGTCAGTAACACATTTCTCTACCTCTATTTAGCAGACATGATTTTGCAAGTTAAGAAAAAAACTGAAAATAATTTTGAGAAGACAATAGACTCGCAAAACGAGTCCTACACTTCACAAAGCAAGGTGTCTCTATGGCTGGTGGTCTTAAGCTCTAGGGGAAATGGTGCAAAATCCTGCATTCTGGCCACTTCTTAGCACTAAATTTGATATCCCCAAATAGCATTTTTTTAGTGCTTAATTCTTGTGTTTCATGCAAGGATCAGAGATTTAGAATAATAAAATAAAATGGGCTTTCAGATTTACTTACTTTATATTCAACAGAAAATTACAATGCTACAGTATTTTGGTAACATATTTCTCCATTTCTTTAAGAACATAATATTTAGACAGATGGCTACTATGCTTAAACAAATTTCTCTACTTCTTGTAACTTACAATGCTATATCAGTGACAAACTTCTCTACTTCTTGTAACTTACAATGCTATATCAGTGACAAATTTCTCTACTTTTTGTAATTTACAATGCTATGTCAGTGACAAACTTCTCTACTTCTTGTAACTTACAATGCTATGTCAGTGACAAACTTCACTACTTATTGTAACTTACAATGCTATATCAGTGACAAACTTCTCTACTTCTTGTAACTTACAATGCTATATCAGTGACAAACTTCTCTACTTCTTGTAACTTACAATGCTATGTCAGTGACAAACTTCTCTACTTCTTGTAACTTACAATGTTATGTCAGTGACAAACTTCACTACTTATTGTAACTTACAATGTTATGTCAGTGACAAACTTCACTACTTATTGTAACTTACAATGCTATATCAGTGACAAACTTCTCTACTTCTTGTAACTTACAATGCTATGTCAGTGACAAACCTCTCTACTTCTTGTAACTTACAATGCGATGTCAGTGACAAACTTCTCTACTTCTTGTAACTTACAATGCTATATCAGTGACAAACTTCTCTACTTCTTGTAACTTACAATGCTATGTCAGTGACAAACTTCTCTACTTCTTGTAACTTACAATGCTATGTCAGTGACAAACTTCTCTACTTCTTGTAACTTACAATGCCATATCAGTGACAAACTTCTCTACTTCTTGTAACTTACAATGCCATGTCAGTGACAAACTTCTCTATTTCTTGTAACTTACAATGCTATGTCAGTGATAAACTTCTCTACTTCTTGTAACTTACAATGTTATATCAGTGACAAACTTCTCTACTTCTTGTAACTTACAATGCTATGTCAGTGACAAACTTCTCTACTTCTTGTAACATACAATGCTATGTCAGTGACAAACTTCTCTACTTCTTGTAACTTACAATGCTATATCAGTGACAAACTTCTCTACTTCTTGTAACTTACAATGCTATGTCAGTGACATACTTCTCTACTTCTTGTAACTTACAATGCTATGCCAGTGACAAACTTCTCTACTTCTTGTAACTTACAATGCTATGTCAGTGACATACTTCTTTACTTCTTGTAACTTACAATGCTATATCAGTGACAAACTTCTCTACTTCTTGTAACTTACAATGCTATGTCAGTGACAAACTTCTCTACTTCTTGTAACTTACAATGCTATATCAGTGACAAACTTCTCTACTTCTTGTAACTTACAATGCTATGTCAGTGACAAACTTCTCTACTTCTTGTAACTTACAATGCTATATCAGTGACAAACTTCACTACTTATTGTAACTTACAATGCTATATCAGTGACAAACTTCTCTACTTCTTGTAACTTACAATGCTATATCAGTGACAAACTTCTCTACTTCTTGTAACTTACAATGCTATGTCAGTGACAAACTTCTCTACTTCTTGTAACTTACAATGCTATGTCAGTGACAAACTTCTCTACTTCTTGTAACTTACAATGCTATGTCAGTGACATACTTCTTTACTTCTTGTAACTTACAATGCTATGTCAGTGACAAACTTCTCTACTTCTTGTAACTTACAATGCTATATCAGTGACAAACTTCACTACTTATTGTAACTTACAATGCTATATCAGTGACAAACTTCTCTACTTCTTGTAACTTACAATGCTATATCAGTGACAAACTTCTCTACTTCTTGTAACTTACAATGCTATGTCAGTGACAAACTTCTCTACTTCTTGTAACTTACAATGCTATGTCAATGACAAACTTCTCTACTTCTTGTAACTTACAATGCTATGTCAGTGACATACTTCTTTACTTCTTGTAACTTACAATGCTATATCAGTGACAAACTTCTCTACTTCTTGTAACTTACAATGCCATATCAGTGACAAACTTCTCTACTTCTTGTAACTTACAATGCTATGTCGGTGACAAACTTCTCTACTTCTTGTAACTTACAATGCTATATCAGTGACAAACTTCTCTACTTCTTGTAACTTACAATGCTATATCAGTGACAAACTTCTCTACTTCTTGTAACTTACAATGCTATATCAGTGACAAACTTCTCTACTTCTTGTAACTTACAATGCTATGTCAGTGACATACTTTACTACTTCTTGTAACTTACAATGCTATGTCAGTGACAAACTTCTCTACTTCTTGTAACTTACAATGCTATATCAGTGACAAATTTTCTACTTCTTGTAACTTACAATGCTATATCAGTGACAAACTTCTCTACTTCTTGTAACTTACAATGCTATGTCAGTGACATACTTTTCTACTTCTTGTAACTTACAATGCTATGTCAGTGACAAATTTCTCTACTTCTTGTAACTTACAATGCTATATCAGTGACAAATTTCTCTACTTCTTGCAGAACATATTTAGATAGAAACTTTGGTCTCTCTGAACTGGCAGGACACAATGACAATGGTGGAATATTATCTAAAGCTCTTCTGTAAAACATTATATAGTGATGACTTTTACTGTTAGTAAGAAATGATATGGATGTAAATGAACAAGAGAGACTATCCAACATTACACTTAGACTACAAATTAAAGTAAAGGAACAGCTTGTAGTAAGAAATGATATGGATGTAAATGAACAAGAGAGACTATCCAACATTACACTTAGACATAAATCAAAGAAAAGGGACAGCGTTGTTTTTAATATTCTCCCATGAGAATGTATTACTATTCTCTAGTTAAAATCATCACAGAAAATTATTATTTTTATTTTTTCACACATACATTTTTTGGATGATTTGGAAGTCGTCACAGAAAATTGTTATTTTCTCGTCACAAAAAATCAGGTATACATGGATAACATTCACAGAAAATTATTTCTAAACACTAAATTGTTTCAATTAAGACATTAAAATAACTAAATTTTCATAAACTTTCCTAAATAAAAAGCTTCCTTACCGTGTATGTTCTAAAATTGTTGGTCCGAGATGTGGATTAAGTGGTAATGTCATGGTCACAGTTGTTGCCAGAATCTGCATATACCACACAGCAGCAGCATCACTGACATTAATGCCAGCTTCCTTCATCACTCTGTAATAGGTTGAATATTTATACACACGAATATCAAAATTAGTATAGAAATTTATTATTAAATAAAAGGCAGTTACCTACAGAGTATATTTAAATAAAATTCTGGAATGCTCCAAATACAATGCATACTGGTAGGTAACAGATATTGCTAGATTTAAAACAATGTTTCTATGGAAACTGAGCAATTGTAAACAGGATATACAATAATTTACAAATCTAGCTGATATAATATTTGATCAAATGTACCAGGAGAAAGCAAATTAATTTTATAGATGTTTTAAATAAGTTATTGGGGATCTCCACAAGGAATCCAGGTACAAATTCCTTATGAAGGATCTCATGTACCTTATTCATACTGGGTGTTCAAATAACCCACAGACACCCTGTAGCATGTAAAGAAGCATAATACATCAAAAAAACTATTGCCTTTTATCTTAAATAGTAAATAGTAAATTTTAGAAAAAATTCCACAAAGACAAATAGATATTAACAGTTGACTTATTTTAAGGAGTAACTACATAAAGCAATGACAATGAGTCAATATTTTGAGAACCATTGCCAATATCTCTCCTTATTACAGATTCATATCCCCACCTTGATTAACCAATCAAATTGGAGGATTAACCAAAATATTGACTTCAATATAACATAATTGTTATGGGTAAGGTCTGATAATAATATTATTGGCCATTTTGATATGAACTTTTTATTATATATTATTTAAATAATTGGTCTAGGGGTTAGGGTTATTCTGTTTAATGCCACATTCAACAATATTTCAGTTATAATGTGGCGGTCAGTTTTATTGGTGAAGGAATCCGGAGTGCCAGTAGAAAACCACCGACATGCAGTCATGGAAATTAGCACTGGACCGACGGACCGCATGCGATAAATTTCCCGGCGGTCCGGTAGTTTTCGTTATCTCACCGGACTGACTGTCCAGTAAATTGTTTTGTCAGCCGCTGCCTTTAAGAATAGATAAATCAAGGTTCTCGGTAAATTCAACTTAAAAATATTTCTAATTCTCTTTTATTTGTTATTTTTAGATCAAGAAAAATCTAAAATAAATAATACATATCGTAATTGATAATCACGAGTTTTGGCAAAGACACTAACTATTTAAGACAGTTATTGTCGTAAAATATTTTGTGTGACTACAGTGATCGTGGTACAATGTATTTCGGAAAAATAATATTATTCTCTAGAGTTTTTTTCATTAACAATCGTCGTTAATTTGGAACATTTTATCACTTCAAAACACGGTGGTCATGGCTTTCTTGCAAGTATAAGACAGGAGCCATTAAAGAGAAAAGTAACCCCAGAGGAGACGAGAGAACGGCAGAAACAGTATGAAAAAGACTGAGAACGTAAATTTATTGATTCTTGGAAGCAGGACCGACCCTGGCTTCATCACAACGTTGAACAAAATGTTATGGTCTGCAACTGGTGCATCGAAACCAATGGACCAAAAGAGCTATATATATATTCTTTTGTAATTCTAAATTCTGGTTTCTAATTATACTTTTTCTTTTAGAGCTATTATTTTATTCTATCTTTTATTTTTTTTTATACATATAAGGATTCATTTGTTTAGAAAGAATGAATATTTCATTTAGTAATTTTTAATGTCACAAATAGTTTTGTAATTTTAGAGTGGAAATATACCTTAATGAATATGATCATGCTGTATACAATAATATATTTATGGACATCAAATTGTCATCCCACTTGGACACATTATACTGATTCAGAGCCAACCAGTCTTTGCTTTTTCTCCTTAATGCTGCGTACTTAACAGAGAAACAAAAAATAACAATTTTATAGTCTTTGGTCTGACCCGACTGGAGCACGAACACATGAGCACTCGCATGCTAACCTTTACGCCGCTGTCTAATTGTAGATATTGCTGTTTGTGATTGCAAGTTTAATGCAATCAATATGTGACACTTAAATAAAATAAATTTATTATTTAAAAAAAAAATCATTATTTTATTGTCGATCCTGTAAAATCTAGTTCGGTCCTGTAATTCTTCACAGTTCACAGGACCAAATGTCCTGTGAATTCAAATTCCTAATTTCCTTGACTGCGACATGCCACAAGTCACTGACAAACTTTATCACATAATGTTGTATCAAGTACACCTCGCCATGAGCAGGATGCATACTCATCGTCTTAATAGTAATAGGCACTGGTTGAACAGGTAATTGTAAATTCAACTATCATACGATCATGACCACGATGCCCTCATAATTAGTCTACACAATGTCACCATCATAAAGATTTCTTGTGAATGTAAAAATACAATATAAACATAGTCTGTCACTTTATTGTTAACAGAACAAAAAAAAACTCTATTAAAATGATGTGTGTGGGTTTTTTTTTTTTTTTTATAAAGAACGATAGTGTTTATTTCTATATCAAAGAAATAATTTTGATGACAAACAGCACAAAAAACAAATGTGCTAACCACAAAAGAATTTTTATAAAATGTGATAAAAAAACCAAAAAAAGTGACATACTTGTATCCAATGGTTTTTATCCCATGTATCCTTGTATCACATCCGTCATTTCTACATCTCTTTATGTTTATCTGAACAACTGAAAGAAATTACAAGAAAACTGGAATTATGGGTAAATTAAGTAAAATGAATAAGTAAATCAACCAGAAACTCCATAGAGACTACTGGTTCACTGATATTTGTAAATCACATTTTTTGGACACAGTTTTTCATGAAGGTTTATTAAACAAGAGATGGTGTAATGAGTAGTTACTACAGCAAAAACAATTGAGATTATTATACCTCACATAATAAAGAATTAATTCTATTGGTTAAAAGATAATCACATGACATAAAATAATCTGGATATTTTTGCTTCTAATCGCCGCCAACGGTGAATAACCTCAAGAATTACACACGTCCATTGAATAACCCTATTATTCAATGGTGTAATAACCCTCGAAAATTACAACGTCCAGTGAATAACCCTAATGAAATAATACTTTAACAATTCAAATATTAAACAGTATATTTCAACTGTTTGTTCGGTATAATAAAACAGTTACGGCCCTCTGAATCGGTGAATATCCAAAATTGGGGTTGACAATTTTGGATATTCACCTCTTCCGAGGGCCATAATTGTATAATGTTCTTCAAATTCACAGTATTCAGGATTGATGGCGAGAAAGGGTATGTGGCGAGATATGGTTTTCTCACCCTTTGGATAAAGTAGTCTGTTAATTTAGGTGAAAAGATTTTTCTATCTTACCCAGGCTCCCGGGCAGGACAAGCTACACAAGTGTTTTCCCACAAAATTATTGCTGAAGTAAATTGTCGATTTATCAATATACATCTGTGTCTTGGCAGTATTTTAAATATATTTCATAATAAAATATATAGACTGTATCCTTAAATGCTACTGCAACAGCGATAAATATCTATAAAAATTTATTTGACCCACATTTCGAATTTACCGGAACTACTTTTCTCAGAATTTGGTCAAAGGGAGGTAATACAAATAAACATTGACATGGTAGAAGAGGTGAGAAATAGAGTCAAACACCGTGAAAGGTGCTAGATCGTAAAATCTGAAACACCCTCGGAGGTGTCAGATTTTACGATATTGCACCTCTCCTGGTGTTAGACCATATATGTTAGCCAGTATACCGGTAGTTGCTAAACTGACAAGTTCACTTGTAATTTCAAAGGTAGATGTCAAACAGGCCTTATTTGTATACATAATAAAATTATTGTTTATATGATCAGCTGTCAATAAAGACATCCACATATCAGTCCTGTTTATATAAAAATAACTGACTTTTAGATGTAAATTATGGCCCTTAAGATTTTAGAGAAAAGGGGCAGTCATGATATGAAACAATAAGAGGACAAACACAGGTGAAATAATAACAGTTAAGACAACATAAACTGCCACAAAAATCAGTTAAAGACAAAGTAAGTAAATGTGTACTTACTAGGATAATATGTCTTACAGTTCTTTGTACTTACTAGGATATGTCTTACAGTTCTTTATACTTACTAGGATATGTCTTACAGTTCTTTGTACTTACTAGGATAATATGTCTTACAGTTCTTTGTACTTACTAGGATAATATGTCTTACAGTTCTTTGTACTTACTAGGATAATATGTCTTACAGTTCTTTGTACTTACTAGGATAATATGTCTTACAGTTCTTTGTACTTACTAGGATAATATGTCTTACAGTTCTTTATACTTACTAGGATAATATGTCTTACAGTTCTTTATACTTACTAGGATAATATGTCTTACAGTTCTTTATACTTACTAGGATATGTCTTACAGTTCTTTGTACTTACTAGGATAATATGTCTTACAGTTCTTTGTACTTACTAGGATAATATGTCTTACAGTTCTTTGTACTTACTAGGATAATATGTCTTACAGTTCTTTATACTTACTAGGATAATATGTCTTACAGTTCTTTGTACTTACTAGGATATGTCTTACAGTTCTTTGTACTTACTAGGATAATGTCTTACAGTTCTTTGTACTTACTAGGATAATATGTCTTACAGTTCTTTGTACTTACTAGGATAATATGTCTTACAGTTCTTTGTACTTACTAGGATAATATGTCTTACAGTTCTTTATACTAACTAGGATAATATGTCTTACAGTTCTTTGTACTTACTAGGATAATATGTCTTACAGTTCTTTGTACTTACTAGGATAATATGTCTTACAGTTCTTTGTACTTACTAGGATAATATGTCTTACAGTTCTTTATACTTACTAGAATAATATGTCTTACAGTTCTTTATACTTACTAGGATAATATGTCTTACAGTTCTTTGTACTTACTAGGATAATATGTCTTACAGTTCTTTGTACTTACTAAGATAATATGTCTTACAGTTCTTTATACTTACTAGGATAATATGTCTTACAGTTCTTTGTACTTACTAGGATAATATGTCTTACAGTTCTTTGTACTTACTAGGATAATATGTCTTACAGTTCTTTGTACTTACTAGGATAATATGTCTTACAGTTCTTTGTACTTACTAGGATAATATGTCTTACAGTTCTTTGTACTTACTAGGATAATATGTCTTACAGTTCTTTATACTTACTAGGATAATATGTCTTACAGTTCTTTGTACTTACTAGGATAATATGTCTTACAGTTCTTTATACTTACTAAGATAATATGTCTTACAGTTCTTTATACTTACTAGGATAATATGTCTTACAGTTCTTTATACTTACTAGGATAATATGTCTTACAGTTCTTTGTACTTACTAGGATAATATGTCTTACAGTTCTTTGTACTTACTAAGATAATATGTCTTACAGTTCTTTATACTTACTAGGATAATATGTCTTACAGTTCTTTGTACTTACTAGGATAATATGTCTTACAGTTCTTTGTACTTACTAAGATAATATGTCTTACAGTTCTTTGTACTTACTAAGATAATATGTCTTACAGTTCTTTGTACTTACTAAGATAATATGTCTTACAGTTCTTTGTACTTACTAGGATAATATGTCTTACAGTTCTTTGTACTTACTAAGATAATATGTCTTACAGTTCTTTATACTTACTAGGATAATATGTCTTACAGTTCTTTGTACTTACTAGGATATGTCTTACAGTTCTTTGTACTTACTAGGATAATATGTCTTACAGTTCTTTGTACTTACTAGGATAATATGTCTTACAGTTCTTTGTACTTACTAGGATAATTTGTCTTACAGTTCTGTGTACTTACTAGGATAATATGTCTTACAGTTCTTTGTACTTACTAGGATATGTCTTACAGTTCTTTGTACTTACTAGGATATGTCTTACAGTTCTTTGTACTTACTAGGATAATATGTCTTACAGTTCTTTGTACTTACTAGGATAATATGTCTTACAGTTCTTTATACTTACTAGGATAATATGTCTTACAGTTCTTTGTACTTACTAGGATAATATGTCTTACAGTTCTTTGTACTTACTAGGATAATATGTCTTACAGTTCTTTGTACTTACTAGGATAATATGTCTTACAGTTCTTTATACTTACTAGGATATGTCTTACAGTTCTTTATACTTACTAGGATAATATGTCTTACAGTTCTTTGTACTTACTAGGATAATATGTCTTACAGTTCTTTGTACTTACTAGGATAATATGTCTTACAGTTCTTTGTACTTACTAGGATAATATGTCTTACAGTTCTTTATACTTACTAGGATAATATGTCTTACAGTTCTTTGTACTTACTAGGATAATATGTCTTACAGTTCTTTGTACTTACTAGGATAATATGTCTTACAGTTCTTTATACTTACTAGGATAATATGTCTTACAGTTCTTTGTACTTACTAGGATAATATGTCTTACAGTTCTTTGTACTTACTAGGATAATATGTCTTACAGTTCTTTGTACTTACTAGGATAATATGTCTTACAGTTCTTTATACTTACTAGGATATGTCTTACAGTTCTTTATACTTACTAGGATAATATGTCTTACAGTTCTTTGTACTTACTAGGATAATATGTCTTACAGTTCTTTGTACTTACTAGGATAATATGTCTTACAGTTCTTTGTACTTACTAGGATAATATGTCTTACAGTTCTTTATACTTACTAGGATAATATGTCTTACAGTTCTTTGTACTTACTAGGATAATATGTCTTACAGTTCTTTGTACTTACTAGGATAATATGTCTTACAGTTCTTTGTACTTACTAGGATAATATGTCTTACAGTTCTTTATACTTACTAGGATAATATGTCTTACAGTTCTTTGTACTTACTAGGATAATATGTCTTACATTTCTTTGTACTTACTAGGATAATATGTCTTACAGTTCTTTGTACTTACTAGGATAATATGTCTTACAGTTCTTTGTACTTACTAGGATAATATGTCTTACAGTTCTTTATACTTACTAGGATAATATGTCTTACAGTTCTTTGTACTTACTAGGATAATATGTCTTACAGTTCTTTGTACTTACTAGGATAATATGTCTTACAGTTCTTTGTACTTACTAGGATAATATGTCTTACAGTTCTTTGTACTTACTAGGATAATATGTCTTACAGTTCTTTAGAAGTATAACATCTCCTGTAACATGACTAAAAGAAAAAAAGAAAAATGTGTTAAAACATAAGTGTGTTAAAAACATAAGTGTGTTTACATGGTGCATCTGTTTCAAACACATATTTGAAATTCTAATGCAAATTGTTTGTATTGTCGGATTAGATTGGTTACTATTCTACTTAAAATTCTCTATCTACCAGTTGTAACTAAGGGGTTCAGCTGGAAGGAGCAGCCATCTTGAAAATGTGAAATCCTACATGTCACACTTACAACATCAAAATACCTACCTTGCAAACTTATCTTAGTGAAATTTTATCAAAATTGAAGCGTACATGAAGCTACAAAACGTATGATCTTTACGTTTTAAACTGGAAGTCTTCATATGACGTTATGTTGTTTATGTAGTTTTAAACTGGAAGTCTTCATGACGTTATGTTGTTTATATACCAAAGTTGTCAAAAACATTTCACTGAATTTTAATTTGAGTGATTTTTAGACCCAGTGACATGCAAGAATACATTTTAATGTTCAGTATTGCATTAGAATGGAAATAACTGTATTGTATTTTAAGCTTTGCGGACGTAAATCTTCGTTTTACAGTCGTAAATATCCGTTTACCTAACTCTGCTACGCGTCGCTTGGTAAACTCAATTTGTGATCGTAAAACCGACGATTTACGTCTACAAAGCTTAAAATACAATTGATATACTGATTACCTACCTAGGAATTCTAACTTCTTTAAGTTGTCTTAGACTTCTAAAATTCTTCCCAGCTGTAACATGTATAAGTTCTGGCATATAACTAGAATCTGATGAGGCCACAGCTACAGATAGTGTCTTAACTACAACATTATTCTTCATATGTAACCTACAAAATAAACGTTAGAGAATACTGAAGGGGAAATCAAAAATGGACAATCAAGAGAAACTGGCAACATACGGTACAAAAAACAAACCAAAAACACAACACGAATTGTGTTGGACACTACTATACACAAACAAACACAAATAACGTAAATAAGACATGTGCCCTCCTACAAACAACTGGAGGTAAAGATGAACCGAACATCATTTCTATGCGGAAATCGTAACGGACATCACAACTTGGAACTCAGAACATAAAGACACATAACAGGACAACACAAAAAACTAAAAATATTAGTAACACAGACCCCACCAACAAACCTGGCATGAATTCAGGTAAAAATATGAGCAACACGGACCCCACCAACAAACCTGGCATGAATTCAGGTAAAAATATTAGTAACACGGATCCCATCAAAAAACCTGGTGTGAATTCAGGTAAAAATATTAGCAACACGGACCCCACCAAAAAACCTGGCATGAATTCAGGTAAAAATATGAGCAACACGGACCCCACCAACAAACCTGGCATGAATTCAGGTAAATATATTAGCAACACGAACCCCATCAAAAAACCTGGTGTGAATTCAGGTAAAAATATGAGCAACACGGACCCCACCAAAAAACCTGGTGTGAATTCCGGTAAAAATATGAGCAACACGGACCCCGCCAACAAACCTGGTGTGAATTCAGGTAAAAATATGAGCAACACGGACCCCACCAACAAAACTGGTGTGAATTCAGGTAAAAATATGATCAACACGAACCCCATCAAAAAACCTGGTGTGAATTCAGGTAAAAATATGAGCAACACGAACCCCACCAAAAAACCTGGTGTGAATTCAGGTAAAAATATGAGCAGCACAGACTCCATCAAAAAACCTGGTGTGAATTCAGGTAAAAATATGAGCAACACGGACCCCACTTAAAAACCTGGTGTGAATTCAGGTAAAAATATGAGCAACACGGACCCCATCAAAAAACCTGGTGTGAATTCAGGTAAAAATATGAGCAACACAGACCCCACCAAAAAACCTGGCATGAATTCAGGTAAAAATATGAGCAACACGGACCCCACCAAAAAACCTGGCGTGAATTCAGGTAAAAATATGAGCAACACGGACCCCATCAAAAAACCTGGTGTGAATTCAGGTAAAAATATGAGCAACACGAACCCCACCAAAAAGCCTGGCGTGAATTCAGGTAAAAATATGAGCAGCACAGACTCTATCAAAAAACCTGGTGTGAATTCAGGTAAAAATATGAGCAACACGGACCCCACCAAAAAACCTGGTGTGAATTCAGGTAAAAATATGAGCAACACGGACCCCATCAAAAAACCTGGTGTGAATTCAGGTAAAAATATGAGCAACACAGACCCCACCAAAAAACCTGGCATGAATTCAGGTAAAAATATGAGCAACACGGACCCCATCAAAAAACCTGGTGTGAATTCAGGTAAAAATATGAGCAACACGAACCCCACCAAAAAACCTGGCGTGAATTCAGGTAAAAATATGAGCAACACGGACCCCACCAAAAAACCTGGCGTGAATTCAGGTAAAAATATGAGCAACACGGACCCCATCAAAAAACCTGGTGTGAATTCAGGTAAAAATATGAGCAACACGAACCCCACCAAAAAACCTGGCGTGAATTCAGGTAAAAATATGAGTAACATGGACCCCACCAAAAAACCTGGCGTGAATTCAGGTAAAAATATGAGCAACACGGACCCCATCAAAAAACCTGGTGTGAATTCAGGTAAAAATATGAGCAACACAGACCCCAACAAAAAACCTGGCGTGAATTCCGGTAAAAATATGAGCAACATGGACCCCATCAAAAAACCTGGTGTGAATTCAGGTAAAAATATGAGCAACACAGACCCCATCAAAAAACCTGGCGTGAATTCAGGTAAAAATATGAGCAACATGGACCCCACCAAAAAACCTGGCGTGAATTCAGGTAAAAATATGAGCAACATGGACCCCACCAAAAAACCTGGCGTGAATTCAGGTAAAAATATGAGCAACATGGACCCCACCAAAAAACCTGGTGTGAATTCAGGTAAAAATATGAGCAACACAGACCCCATCAAAAAACCTGGCGTGAATTCAGGTAAAAATATGAGCAACATGGACCCCACCAAAAAACCTGGCGTGAATTCAGGTGCTACACGGACCCCACCATAAAACCTGGTGTGAATTCAGGTAAAAATATGAGCAACACGGACCCAACCAAAAAACCTGGCGTGAATTCAGGTAAAAATATGAGCAACACAAACCCCATCAAAAAACCTGGTGTAAATTCAGGTAAAAATATGAGCAACACTGACCCTACCAAAATACCTGGTGTGAATTCAGGTAAAAATATGAGCAACACGGACCCCATCAAAAAACCTGGTGTGAATTCAGGTAAAAATATGAGCAACACAGACCCCACCAAAAAACCTGGTGTGAATTCAGGTAAAAATATGAGCAACATGGACCCCACCAAAAAACCTGGCGTGAATTCAGGTAAAAATATGAGCAACACGGACCCCATCAAAAAACCTGGCGTGAATTCAGGTGCTACACGGACCCCACCAAAAAACCTGGCGTGAATTCAGGTGCTACACGGACCCCACCAAAAAACCTGGCGTGAATTCAGGTGCTTGTGAAGGGTAAGCAGTTCCTGCTTCTGATAGGACAAAAAATTGCAACATTGGCCATTTAACAATTTTGTGTAAAACCTCTTATTACACCTCTAAATGCACATCTTGAATAAATATTTAAGTATAACTGGCAGTATAGACATATGCAGAAACCTGTGTAAAATTTAATTTAACAATTTCTTATGAATTAACAAAAAAAATTCTAACATATCCCAGAAAATTTTCATTGCAACAACATGGTTTCAACTAAACAAAAATGCAAGAAATCTTCTTATATGTTCTTCATCAACTTTCAATAAAATTCAATTCTTTATTTGCATGGAAACAACACACATCTTGTATCATTTAGAACAACAAAAGCACAAAACCCCATCAACACGTAGGTATACTAAAAGGCATTCGTTGTTTATCTGACAAACCCCATCAACACGTAGGTATACTAAAAGGCATTCGTTGTTTATCTGACAAACCCCATCAACACGTAGGTATACTAAAAGGCATTCGTTGTTTATCTGACAAACCCCATCAACACGTAGGTATACTAAAAGGCATTCGTTGTTTATCTGACTATTTTCTAAAAGGCATTGAAACTGAAGACATCAAGGAATATTTTAACATAGAACCTAATTTATTCATACCTTATCCAATGGGATCTTGCCGTTCCATCAGACTGCCAGTAGGTATTTGGATCTCCATTAGTTAGCCTGTAATTAACATCACTAAGAAATAAATGATGTGTCCAAATTTAAAACAAACTGATTTTTCAACGTAAAGTCATACCTGCCATTTCACCCGATTTCTGCGAGTCACACTCAGGATCTCCATCCTTGACCCGATGAAAGTGTTGTCATCAAACAGGTGCTTAAAAAACCCGGGATTGTAAAGTCCCATCTGTTTTCACCCACATTTCTTTCATCATTCCGGTTTTTGTTTTTTAACAGTATTTTTCAAAAAATTAGTTGCCCTAATTGATCGAGAGAACTCTGTCTTTGGTTATCAAACAAGTCTTAGGAAAGTTTTGTAAGTAGCTTTCAAATAATTTATATTGCTTCAGTTAAAAATGTGTCTGGACGAAAGAGATAACTAGATGTCAGGACCAATTACATGTGTGAAACTACAAAATAGAAAACCATTTCAAAATGTTGGGAAACCAAATTTCTTCAAACTTAAACCAGTAGTGGTCTATTTATAAATGATCTAAAATACATTTAAATAGTGGTTCGGGAATAAAAGATTTGTGGAGACATCCCAACACGGCTTATCACTTGGCATTTGAATAATATTTTTTTTTATTCAAGTCCGATTCAACTTGAATTATAATTATCTATGTTGGCACAACATTCCAGGTACATATTAAATAAATCCATGTATTCATTATATTGTTAAGTTATCTTGACAAGTCTATGACCCCCAAGCTCATAAAATTTCATTTGGATACAATTCCAATCATAAATTGATTCATCACTTTAAAAATCACAATAAGTTAAAATCAACGTAGACTAGACAAGACCATATTAATTATATGTGCAATAAACACTGGAATATACTTGTTACTATTTTATTTAGGGCTGAAGCTTCATTGTTTGGACAATGTATGAGTTAATGTGATGCCTTCATGTAAGAATATATAAGATGTGGAGTTCTAACCTGAAATATTATAACCTATACTAGCCAGGATCCAGGATTTCAAGTTAGGGGGGGGCGCACTTAAAAAAATTGTGCCGAGCGGAGGGAGGCGCAAATTTTGTTGGGGGTATTTCGTGTGAAAAATCACGATTTTACGCCAAAAAATTATATTTTTTCCAATTTTAGGGGGGGCACCACCCCCCTGGATCTGTCCCTGTTAGCTGTCAGGACAAGTAGATTGTGTTGAAAAAAATAAACAACAAGACTTTTATAAATTTTTCATGCAATTTTACAGTATGTATGATATTGATAACATTAATGTGTCCAATCTTTTTTTTTTTAAAGGCTGATAAAGTCTTTCATGAGTTATGACCTGATTGTTTACCTCCAAACCCCCCTTCCATTATAAGAAACTTACCTGTATGATTCTGACGAGTTAGAAGACACCTCAATGTTACCATGGCAAGGACTAACAGTCCTCAATTCTTCTCCAGATCCCAAAAGACCATCTTGGTTGTATGATGGCCCTTAAATGTTTAAAATTTATTGTAGATTATATTCTTATACAAATAGCATTATAAAGAATACATTCATCTTAAAAGAAGTATAGTGACTATCAGTGAGCATAGACTGAGCATAAAGTGACTATGAGCACACTCAGTAAATAGACTGACAGAGCATAGACTGTCAGTGAGCATAAACTGACTGAGTGATTGTTGTTTAATGCCAACTCAGCAATTTTTCAATGAGATGGTGATGATGAGGTCTGCTTTGTACCAGACCAACACGATTAGTTGGATTTTTATAGTGCTAGCACACTGAAATAACAGTCTGTGGATAGATATGTCACCCCACACGAACACATTATCCCGATTCCGAGCCAACCTGTCTTTGCTCTTTCTCTTTATTGCTGCTTGCTTAGTGGAGAAAAAACAAATACCAATTTTATAGTCTTTGGTTTGACCCGATCAGGACTTGAACCCACGGTTTACTGCACTCGAAACGAGCATGCTAACCATTACACCACTGATGTGGTTTGTCAACGAACAGACTGACAGAGTAAACTGTCAGTGAGCATAGACTGAAGATAAATGACTGTGAGCACACTCAGTGAACAGACTGACAGTGACAGAGTATAGACGGAACATAAACTGACTGAGCACACTCAGTGGACAGACTGACAGAACACAGACTGTCAGTGAACATAGACTGAACATAAATGACTGTGAGCACACTCAGTGGAGAGACAGACTGACAGTGACAGGGTATAGACGGTCAGTGAGCATAGACACTGTCGTGATACATTAGATTTCTTACCACTTTCTTTGATATTCTTAAAGACATGTTTGAGAACTGATCCTCTCATGTTGGCTGTGTTATTGAATCCATTTAACAGAGGAAATGGCAGATTGGAGCTAGGACATCTGTTCCTTAGTAAATACTGAAATAATAAGTCAATCATTCATCAATGCAACTATTTAGTGTTAAGGACTGTATTTCTCTTTAAGATTAATGAGTCAGTCTTAAACAAAACTTTACACAAATATTCCTTAGCATGTTTTACTGTCACCACCAGATTAACTGCTACAGAATATCTGTGTCACCATGGATATGTTACACGTGTTGTAATCACAATGTGGTCATTTCCTTATTGATGACTTATCACCATGTTAACAGAGTAACATCATTCATGACATGTTGTTTATGTTGTCAAATTACATGTCTTCACGTTTTTAGTTCCGTTTTGTAATGTCCACTATGATTTCAATGTAAAAATGATGTTTGGGTCAAATTGAATCCCATTTGTTTTGTAGGAGTTCATGTTTTATTAATGTTACTTGTATATATTTACGTATACTTAGTGTCCAACACGATTTCCATATCAGATTATGTTCGTATCATTAATCAGTAACACAACGGGTGCCACTAGTAGAGTAGGAACTACTAACCTTTCTAGAGCACCCGAGTTTATCCCTCCTTGCAGTATATTGGTGCTTTTCTCCTGGTTTCTTCCACCAATAAAACTAACTGCTGGATGTCAGCATATGATTATTTTAACCAAATCTACAACATTATGATGTTGTTGTTTTGTAACAACAAGAACTTTCCAATATAAAACATTTCTGATTAAAACATTACCCTTAGAATTTTTTCAGCATGTTGTTTTACAGCATTTTTATCCCCAGCATAAACATCAACAAAACCTGTAAATATATGTTAAATATATATATGTATTGGTACAACTGCTTGTATCATGTCGAGTCAGTTATGTAAATGGTATATTTATGAAGATGTTAAGCATGACGGTTTACAAATAAAATTAATTTGCTCTTGCTACGAAACAGACCAGAAAAACTTTCCATAAGTTCATCTTTCGACCTGTTTCTAAAGCTTGTAGAGTAATGCCATCAGCCATCAGATGTTATTTTATTAACACCTTTCTACCTGTTTCTAAAGCTTGTAGAGTAATGCCATCAAATGTTACTTTATTAACACCTTTCAACCTGTTTCTAAAGCTTGTAGAGTAATGCCATCAGATGTTACTTTATTAACACCTTTCTACCTCTTTCTAAAGCTTGTAGAGTAATGCCATCAGATGTTACTTTATTAACACCTTTCAACCTGTTTCTAAAGCTTGTAGAGTAATGCCATCAGATGTTACTTTATTAACACCTTTCTACCTGTTTCTAAAGCTTGTAGAGTAATGCCATCAGATGTTACTTTATTAACACCTTTCAACCTGTTTCTAAAGCTTGTAGAGTAATGCCATCAGATGTTACTTTATTAATACCTTTCAACCTGTTTCTAAAGCTTGTAGAGTAATGCCATCAGATGTTACTTTATTAACACCTTTCTACCTGTTTCTAAAGCTTGTAGAGTAATGCCATCAGATGTTACTTTATTAACACCTTTCAACCTGTTTCTAAAGCTTGTAGAGTAATGCCATCAGATGTTACTTTATTAATACCTTTCAACCTGTTTCTAAAGCTTGTAGAGTAATGCCATCAGATGTTACTTTATTAACACCTTTCTGCCTGCTTCTAAAGCTTGTAGAGTAATGCCATCAGCCATCAGATGTTACTTTATTAACACCTTTCTACCTCTTTCTAAAGCTTGTAGAGTAATGCCATCAGATGTTACTTTATTAACACCTTTCAACCTGTTTCTAAAGCTTGTAGAGTAATGCCATCAGATGTTACTTTATTAATACCTTTCAACCTATTTCTAAAGCTTGTAGAGTAATGCCATCAGATGTTACTTTATTAACACCTTTCTACCTGTTTCTAAAGCTTGTAGAGTAATGCCATCATATGTTACTTTATTAACACCTTTCTACCTCTTTCTAAAGCTTGTAGAGTAATGCCAGCAGATGTTACTTTATTAACACCTTTCTACCTCTTTCTAAAGCTTGTAGAGTAATGCCATCAGATGTTACTTTATTAACACCTTTCAACCTGTTTCTAAAGCTTGTAGAGTAATGCCATCAGATGTTACTTTATTAACACCTTTCTACCTGTTTCTAAAGCTTGTAGAGTAATGCCATCAGATGTTACTTTATTAACACCTTTCTACCTCTTTCTAAAGCTTGTAGAGCAATGCCATCAGATGTTACTTTATTAACACCTTTCAACCTGTTTCTAAAGCTTGTAGAGTAATGCCATCAGATGTTACTTTATTAACACCTTTCTACCTGTTTCTAAAGCTTGTAGAGTAATGCCATCAGATGTTACTTTATTAACACCTTTCTACCTGTTTCTAAAGCTTGTAGAGTAATGCCATCAGATGTTACTTTATTAACACCTTTCAACCTGTTTCTAAAGCTTGTAGAGTAATGCCATCAGATGTTACTTTATTAACACCTTTCTACCTGTTTCTAAAGCTTGTAGAGTAATGCCATCAGATGTTACTTTATTAACACCTTTCTACCTGTTTCTAAAGCTTGTAGAGTAATGCCATCAGATGTTACTTTATTAACACCTTTCTACTTCTTTCTAAAGCTTGTAGAGTAATGCCATCAGATGTTACTTTATTAACACCTTTCTACCTGTTTCTAAAGCTTGTAGAGTAATGCCATCAGATGTTACTTTATTAACACCTTTCTACCTGTTTCTAAAGCTTGTAGAGTAATGCCAGCAGATGTTACTTTATTAACACCTTTCTACCTGTTTCTAAAGCTTGTAGAGTAATGCCATCAGATGTTACTTTATTAACACCTTTCAACCTGTTTCTAAAGCTTGTAGAGTAATGCCATCAGATGTTACTTTATTAACACCTTTCAACCTGTTTCTAAAGCTTGTAGAGTAATGCCATCAGATGTTACTTTATTAACACCTTTCTACCTGTTTCTAAAGCTTGTAGAGTAATGCCATCAGATGTTACTTTATTAACACCTTTCAACCTGTTTCTAAAGCTTGTAGAATAACGCCATCAGATGTTACTTTATTAACACCTTTCTATCTGTTTCTAAAGCTTGTAGAGTAATGCCATCAGATGTTACTTTATTAACACCTTTCTACCTGTTTCTAAAGCTTGTAGAGTAATGCCATCAGATGTTACTTTATTAACACCTTTCTACCTCTTTCTAAAGCTTGTAGAGTAATGCCATCAGATGTTACTTTATTAATACCTTTCAACCTGTTTCTAAAGCTTGTAGAGTAATGCCATCAGATGTTACTTTATTAATACCTTTCAACCTGTTTCTAAAGCTTGTAGAGTAATGCCATCAGATGTTACTTTATTAACACCTTTCTACCTGTTTCTAAAGCTTGTAGAGTAATGCCATCAGATGTTACTTTATTAATACCTTTCAACCTGTTTCTAAAGCTTGTAGAGTAATGCCATCAGATGTTACTTTATTAACACCTTTCTACCTGTTTCTAAAGCTTGTAGAGTAATGCCATCAGATGTTACTTTATTAACACCTTTCTACCTCTTTCTAAAACTTGTAGAGTAATGCCATCAGATGTTACTTTATTAACACCTTTCTACCTCTTTCTAAAGCTTGTAGAGTAATGCCAGCAGATGTTACTTTATTAACACCTTTCTACCTCTTTCTAAAGCTTGTAGAGTAATGCCATCAGATGTTACTTTATTAACACCTTTCAACCTGTTTCTAAAGCTTGTAGAGTAATGCCATCAGATGTTACTTTATTAACACCTTTCTACCTGTTTCTAAAGCTTGTAGAGTAATGCCATCAGATGTTACTTTATTAACACCTTTCTACCTCTTTCTAAAGCTTGTAGAGCAATGCCATCAGATGTTACTTTATTAACACCTTTCAACCTGTTTCTAAAGCTTGTAGAGTAATGCCATCAGATGTTACTTTATTAACACCTTTCAACCTGTTTCTAAAGCTTGTAGAGTAATGCCATCAGATGTTACTTTATTAACACCTTTCTACCTGTTTCTAAAGCTTGTAGAGTAATGCCATCAGATGTTACTTTATTAACACCTTTCAACCTGTTTCTAAAGCTTGTAGAGTAATGCCATCAGATGTTACTTTATTAATACCTTTCAACCTGTTTCTAAAGCTTGTAGAGTAATGCCATCAGATGTTACTTTATTAACACCTTTCTACCTGTTTCTAAAGCTTGTAGAGTAATGCCATCAGATGTTACTTTATTAACACCTTTCAACCTGTTTCTAAAGCTTGTAGAGTAATGCCATCAGATGTTACTTTATTAATACCTTTCAACCTGTTTCTAAAGCTTGTAGAGTAATGCCATCAGATGTTACTTTATTAACACCTTTCTGCCTGCTTCTAAAGCTTGTAGAGTAATGCCATCAGCCATCAGATGTTACTTTATTAACACCTTTCTACCTCTTTCTAAAGCTTGTAGAGTAATGCCATCAGATGTTACTTTATTAACACCTTTCAACCTGTTTCTAAAGCTTGTAGAGTAATGCCATCAGATGTTACTTTATTAATACCTTTCAACCTATTTCTAAAGCTTGTAGAGTAATGCCATCAGATGTTACTTTATTAACACCTTTCTACCTGTTTCTAAAGCTTGTAGAGTAATGCCATCATATGTTACTTTATTAACACCTTTCTACCTCTTTCTAAAGCTTGTAGAGTAATGCCAGCAGATGTTACTTTATTAACACCTTTCTACCTCTTTCTAAAGCTTGTAGAGTAATGCCATCAGATGTTACTTTATTAACACCTTTCAACCTGTTTCTAAAGCTTGTAGAGTAATGCCATCAGATGTTACTTTATTAACACCTTTCTACCTGTTTCTAAAGCTTGTAGAGTAATGCCATCAGATGTTACTTTATTAACACCTTTCTACCTCTTTCTAAAGCTTGTAGAGCAATGCCATCAGATGTTACTTTATTAACACCTTTCAACCTGTTTCTAAAGCTTGTAGAGTAATGCCATCAGATGTTACTTTATTAACACCTTTCTACCTGTTTCTAAAGCTTGTAGAGTAATGCCATCAGATGTTACTTTATTAACACCTTTCTACCTGTTTCTAAAGCTTGTAGAGTAATGCCATCAGATGTTACTTTATTAACACCTTTCAACCTGTTTCTAAAGCTTGTAGAGTAATGCCATCAGATGTTACTTTATTAACACCTTTCTACCTGTTTCTAAAGCTTGTAGAGTAATGCCATCAGATGTTACTTTATTAACACCTTTCTACCTGTTTCTAAAGCTTGTAGAGTAATGCCATCAGATGTTACTTTATTAACACCTTTCTACTTCTTTCTAAAGCTTGTAGAGTAATGCCATCAGATGTTACTTTATTAACACCTTTCTACCTGTTTCTAAAGCTTGTAGAGTAATGCCATCAGATGTTACTTTATTAACACCTTTCTACCTGTTTCTAAAGCTTGTAGAGTAATGCCAGCAGATGTTACTTTATTAACACCTTTCTACCTGTTTCTAAAGCTTGTAGAGTAATGCCATCAGATGTTACTTTATTAACACCTTTCAACCTGTTTCTAAAGCTTGTAGAGTAATGCCATCAGATGTTACTTTATTAACACCTTTCAACCTGTTTCTAAAGCTTGTAGAGTAATGCCATCAGATGTTACTTTATTAACACCTTTCTACCTGTTTCTAAAGCTTGTAGAGTAATGCCATCAGATGTTACTTTATTAACACCTTTCAACCTGTTTCTAAAGCTTGTAGAATAACGCCATCAGATGTTACTTTATTAACACCTTTCTATCTGTTTCTAAAGCTTGTAGAGTAATGCCATCAGATGTTACTTTATTAACACCTTTCTACCTGTTTCTAAAGCTTGTAGAGTAATGCCATCAGATGTTACTTTATTAACACCTTTCTACCTCTTTCTAAAGCTTGTAGAGTAATGCCATCAGATGTTACTTTATTAATACCTTTCAACCTGTTTCTAAAGCTTGTAGAGTAATGCCATCAGATGTTACTTTATTAATACCTTTCAACCTGTTTCTAAAGCTTGTAGAGTAATGCCATCAGATGTTACTTTATTAACACCTTTCTACCTGTTTCTAAAGCTTGTAGAGTAATGCCATCAGATGTTACTTTATTAATACCTTTCAACCTGTTTCTAAAGCTTGTAGAGTAATGCCATCAGATGTTACTTTATTAACACCTTTCTACCTGTTTCTAAAGCTTGTAGAGTAATGCCATCAGATGTTACTTTATTAACACCTTTCTACCTCTTTCTAAAACTTGTAGAGTAATGCCATCAGATGTTACTTTATTAACACCTTTCTACCTCTTTCTAAAGCTTGTAGAGTAATGCCAGCAGATGTTACTTTATTAACACCTTTCTACCTCTTTCTAAAGCTTGTAGAGTAATGCCATCAGATGTTACTTTATTAACACCTTTCAACCTGTTTCTAAAGCTTGTAGAGTAATGCCATCAGATGTTACTTTATTAACACCTTTCTACCTGTTTCTAAAGCTTGTAGAGTAATGCCATCAGATGTTACTTTATTAACACCTTTCTACCTCTTTCTAAAGCTTGTAGAGCAATGCCATCAGATGTTACTTTATTAACACCTTTCAACCTGTTTCTAAAGCTTGTAGAGTAATGCCATCAGATGTTACTTTATTAACACCTTTCAACCTGTTTCTAAAGCTTGTAGAGTAATGCCATCAGATGTTACTTTATTAACACCTTTCTACCTGTTTCTAAAGCTTGTAGAGTAATGCCATCAGATGTTACTTTATTAACACCTTTCAACCTGTTTCTAAAGCTTGTAGAGTAATGCCATCAGATGTTACTTTATTAATACCTTTCAACCTGTTTCTAAAGCTTGTAGAGTAATGCCATCAGATGTTACTTTATTAACACCTTTCTACCTGTTTCTAAAGCTTGTAGAGTAATGCCATCAGATGTTACTTTATTAACACCTTTCAACCTGTTTCTAAAGCTTGTAGAGTAATGCCATCAGATGTTACTTTATTAATACCTTTCAACCTGTTTCTAAAGCTTGTAGAGTAATGCCATCAGATGTTACTTTATTAACACCTTTCTGCCTGCTTCTAAAGCTTGTAGAGTAATGCCATCAGCCATCAGATGTTACTTTATTAACACCTTTCTACCTCTTTCTAAAGCTTGTAGAGTAATGCCATCAGATGTTACTTTATTAATACCTTTCAACCTGTTTCTAAAGCTTGTAGAGTAATGCCATCAGATGTTACTTTATTAACACCTTTCTGCCTGCTTCTAAAGCTTGTAGAGTAATGCCATCAGCCATCAGATGTTACTTTATTAACACCTTTCTACCTCTTTCTAAAGCTTGTAGAGTAATGCCATCAGATGTTACTTTATTAACACCTTTCAACCTGTTTCTAAAGCTTGTAGAGTAATGCCATCAGATGTTACTTTATTAATACCTTTCAACCTGTTTCTAAAGCTTGTAGAGTAATGCCATCAGATGCTACTTTATTAACACCTTTCTACCTCTTTCTAAAGCTTGTAGAGTAATGCCATCATATGTTACTTTATTAACACCTTTCTACCTCTTTCTAAAGCTTGTAGAGTAATGCCATCAGATGTTACTTTATTAACACCTTTCAACCTGTTTCTAAAGCTTGTAGAGTAATGCCATCAGATGTTACTTTATTAACACCTTTCAACCTGTTTCTAAAGCTTGTAGAGTAATGCCATCAGATGTTACTTTATTAACACCTTTCTACCTGTTTCTAAAGCTTGTAGAGTAATGCCATCAGATGTTACTTTATTAACACCTTTCTACCTGTTTCTAAAGCTTGTAGAGTAATGCCATCAGATGTTACTTTATTAACACCTTTCAACCTGTTTCTAAAGCTTGTAGAGTAATGCCATCAGATGTTACTTTATTAACACCTTTCTACCTGTTTCTAAAGCTTGTAGAGTAATGCCATCAGATGTTACTTTATTAACACCTTTCTACCTGTTTCTAAAGCTTGTAGAGTAATGCCATCAGATGTTACTTTATTAACACCTTTCTACTTCTTTCTAAAGCTTGTAGAGTAATGCCATCAGATGTTACTTTATTAACACCTTTCTACCTGTTTCTAAAGCTTGTAGAGTAATGCCATCAGATGTTACTTTATTAACACCTTTCTACCTGTTTCTAAAGCTTGTAGAGTAATGCCAGCAGATGTTACTTTATTAACACCTTTCTACCTGTTTCTAAAGCTTGTAGAGTAATGCCATCAGATGTTACTTTATTAACACCTTTCAACCTGTTTCTAAAGCTTGTAGAGTAATGCCATCAGATGTTACTTTATTAACACCTTTCAACCTGTTTCTAAAGCTTGTAGAGTAATGCCATCAGATGTTACTTTATTAACACCTTTCTACCTGTTTCTAAAGCTTGTAGAGTAATGCCATCAGATGTTACTTTATTAACACCTTTCAACCTGTTTCTAAAGCTTGTAGAATAACGCTATCAGATGTTACTTTATTAACACCTTTCTATCTGTTTCTAAAGCTTGTAGAGTAATGCCATCAGATGTTACTTTATTAACACCTTTCTACCTGTTTCTAAAGCTTGTAGAGTAATGCCATCAGATGTTACTTTATTAACACCTTTCTACCTCTTTCTAAAGCTTGTAGAGTAATGCCATCAGATGTTACTTTATTAATACCTTTCAACCTGTTTCTAAAGCTTGTAGAGTAATGCCATCAGATGTTACTTTATTAATACCTTTCAACCTGTTTCTAAAGCTTGTAGAGTAATGCCATCAGATGTTACTTTATTAACACCTTTCTACCTGTTTCTAAAGCTTGTAGAGTAATGCCATCAGATGTTACTTTATTAATACCTTTCAACCTGTTTCTAAAGCTTGTAGAGTAATGCCATCAGATGTTACTTTATTAACACCTTTCTACCTGTTTCTAAAGCTTGTAGAGTAATGCCATCAGATGTTACTTTATTAACACCTTTCTACCTGTTTCTAAAGCTTGTAGAGTAATGCCATCAGATGTTACTTTATTAACACCTTTCTACCTGTTTCTAAAGCTTGTAGAGTAATGCCATCAGATGTTACTTTATTAATACCTTTCAACCTGTTTCTAAAGCTTGTAGAGTAATGCCATCAGATGTTACTTTATTAACACCTTTCTACCTGTTTCTAAAGCTTGTAGAGTAATGCCATCAGATGTTACTTTATTAACACCTTTCAACCTGTTTCTAAAGCTTGTAGAGTAATGCCATCAGATGTTACTTTATTAATACCTTTCAACCTGTTTCTAAAGCTTGTAGAGTAATGCCATCAGATGTTACTTTATTAACACCTTTCTGCCTGCTTCTAAAGCTTGTAGAGTAATGCCATCAGCCATCAGATGTTACTTTATTAACACCTTTCAACCTGTTTCTAAAGCTTGTAGAGTAATGCCATCAGATGTTACTTTATTAACACCTTTCTACCTCTTTCTAAAGCTTGTAGAGTAATGCCATCATATGTTACTTTATTAACACCTTTCTACCTCTTTCTAAAGCTTGTAGAGTAATGCCAGCAGATGTTACTTTATTAACACCTTTCTACCTGTTTCTAAAGCTTGTAGAGTAATGCCATCAGATGTTACTTTATTAACACCTTTCAACCTGTTTCTAAAGCTTGTAGAGTAATGCCATCAGATGTTACTTTATTAACACCTTTCAACCTGTTTCTAAAGCTTGTAGAGTAATGCCATCAGATGTTACTTTATTAACACCTTTCTACCTGTTTCTAAAGCTTGTAGAGTAATGCCATCAGATGTTACTTTATTAACACCTTTCTACCTGTTTCTAAAGCTTGTAGAGTAATGCCATCAGATGTTACTTTATTAACACCTTTCAACCTGTTTCTAAAGCTTGTAGAGTAATGCCATCAGATGTTACTTTATTAACACCTTTCTACCTGTTTCTAAAGCTTGTAGAGTAATGCCATCAGATGTTACTTTATTAACACCTTTCTACCTGTTTCTAAAGCTTGTAGAGTAATGCCATCAGATGTTACTTTATTAACACCTTTCTACTTCTTTCTAAAGCTTGTAGAGTAATGCCATCAGATGTTACTTTATTAACACCTTTCTACCTGTTTCTAAAGCTTGTAGAGTAATGCCATCAGATGTTACTTTATTAACACCTTTCTACCTCTTTCTAAAGCTTGTAGAGTAATGCCAGCAGATGTTACTTTATTAACACCTTTCTACCTCTTTCTAAAGCTTGTAGAGTAATGCCATCAGATGTTACTTTATTAACACCTTTCAACCTGTTTCTAAAGCTTGTAGAGTAATGCCATCAGATGTTACTTTATTAACACCTTTCAACCTGTTTCTAAAGCTTGTAGAGTAATGCCATCAGATGTTACTTTATTAACACCTTTCTACCTGTTTCTAAAGCTTGTAGAGTAATGCCATCAGATGTTACTTTATTAACACCTTTCAACCTGTTTCTAAAGCTTGTAGAATAACGCCATCAGATGTTACTTTATTAACACCTTTCTATCTGTTTCTAAAGCTTGTAGAGTAATGCCATCAGATGTTACTTTATTAACACCTTTCTACCTGTTTCTAAAGCTTGTAGAGTAATGCCATCAGATGTTACTTTATTAACACCTTTCTACCTCTTTCTAAAGCTTGTAGAGTAATGCCATCAGATGTTACTTTATTAATACCTTTCAACCTGTTTCTAAAGCTTGTAGAGTAATGCCATCAGATGTTACTTTATTAATACCTTTCAACCTGTTTCTAAAGCTTGTAGAGTAATGCCATCAGATGTTACTTTATTAACACCTTTCTACCTCTTTCTAAAGCTTGTAGAGTAATGCTATCAGATGTTACTTTATTAATACCTTTCAACCTGTTTCTAAAGCTTGTAGAGTAATGCCATCAGATGTTACTTTATTAACACCTTTCTACCTGTTTCTAAAGCTTGTAGAGTAATGCCATCAGATGTTACTTTATTAACACCTTTCTACCTGTTTCTAAAGCTTGTAGAGTAATGCCATCAGATGTTACTTTATTAACACCTTTCTACCTGTTTCTAAAGCTTGTAGAGTAATGCCATCAGCCATCATACTTTATTAACCAGTACCCTTTTAAGCTAGTATGTACTGATCCTTCTATTGTATTGTCTTTGTTATCTGTGTTGTCATAATTGTGATAATATGTGATCTGTGGAGTCAATATTTAGACATAGTAACCTGTCTTGTAATGCCACTCCTATCAAAGGCCACCCCTGTTATCAGGTCATTTTCAGATTCACTGAGGTAGCAAACTTTTACTAAATTGTCAACCTAAAAAGAGGCCACCATTTCATTGCAGAAAGGGGTACTCTT
Organism: Bathymodiolus brooksi; assembly: GCA_963680875.1. Classification (NCBI taxonomy): domain Eukaryota; kingdom Metazoa; phylum Mollusca; class Bivalvia; order Mytilida; family Modiolidae; genus Bathymodiolus; species Bathymodiolus brooksi. The sequence continues at coordinate 7,145,828 of OY804579.1, read as the reverse complement.
ATATGGGAGGAAGTATTGTATCTATATACGTGGAATAACCTTCATCAGGCACACTCAAAGTCAAAATATTAGAAAGTCAAATAATTTAAGTCTTTGACAGCAAGAAAATCAAAGGGACAACACAGGATAGCCAAAATCGGTTATGATGACCTATGTCTGAGGGAGGAGAACCTTAGTTATTTAATTCTTATAAATTTGCCATTGCAATGAAAACCTACCTGGTGTAAGAGAACAAGCCTGCATCATTCTAATACTTCTTCCTAGTTCTCCCTGTAGATTAGGACCACTCATGGATTTGACAGTTTCTGTCATGGTAGAGATTTCTACTACACCACTGCCATCAGTATCAAATTGCTGAAATGTCTACAATTAACAATTTATTTCTCAGTTAACTATGAGTATTCAATGACCCTGAAACTGTATTTTATGCTATTTAAAATGTGTGTGTGTGTGTGTGTGTGTGCATGTTGTCTTGACTTGTATATATTGTGTTGTCATTTCAATATTTGTAATAACCATTATATTGATTGAAATTATGTATTCATGTACGTATTTTGAGGAAAACCGCTCATAGCCATCGGCTGTAGGCAATCCTTGATAAATAAATAAAGAATTAAATTAAATACTGTAATGTCCACATTCATGTATTTTTGTGATAGTGTGTGGTCTTTGGAGTGGAAGTGAATCTGTGCAGGTTTTGTTATTCTTTGTTTATATCTGTATTGATGCTGGAGATCCAATTGTGAAGAAGGGAAGGGTTGGGATCCCATTAACCGGTTAAATACTGCCACATATTTGTGCTTGTCCTAAGCCAGGACCAGAATTTCCAACTTAATATGCCATGGTTTTGTTTGTGTTTAATGATTTGAGGTGATATGTGACTGATATTGGTGACAATGCTGACCATCACTGTTTAAACAGGTGGTGTTGCTGACCATCACTATTTAAACAGGTGGCATTGCTGACTATCACTATTTAAACAGGTGGCGCTGCTGACCATCACTATTTAAACAGGTAGCATTGCTGACCATCACTATTTAAACAGGTGGCATTGCTGACCATCACTATTTAAACAGGTGGCATTGCTGACATATCACTATTTAAACAGGTGGCGTTGCTGACCATCACTATCTAAACAGGTAGCATTGCTGACCATCACTATTTAAACAGGTGGCATTGCTGACCATCACTATTTAAACAGGTGACATTGCTGACTATCACTATTTAAACAGGTGATGTTGCTGACCATCATTATTTAAACAGGTGGCATTGCTGACTATCACTATTTAAACAGGTGGCGTTGTTGACCATCACTATTTAAACAGGTAGCATTGCTGACCATCACTATTTAAACAGGTGGCATTGCTGACCATCACTATTTAAACAGGTGGCATTGCTGACCATCACTATTTAAACAGGTGGCGTTGCTGACCATCACTATTTAAACAGGTAGCATTGCTGACCATCACTATTTAAACAGGTGGCATTGCTGACCATCACTATTTAAACAGGTGACATTGCTGACTATCACTATTTAAACAGGTGACATTGCTGACCATCACTATTTAAATAGGTGGCATTGCTGACTATCACTATTTAAACAGGTGGTGTTGCTGACCATCACTATTTAAACAGGTGGCATTGCTGACTATCACTATTTAAACAGGTGGCATTGCTGAACATCACTGTTTAAACAGGTGACATTGCTGACTATCACTGTTTAAACAGGTGGCATTGCTGATCATCACTATTTAAACAGGTGGCATTGCTGATCATCACTGTTGAAACAGGCGGCATTGCTGACCATCAGTTTAAACAGGTGGCATTGCTGACCATCACTGTTTAAACAGGTGGCATTGCTGACCATCACTGTTTAAACAGGTGGCATTGCTGACCATCACTATTTAAACAGGTGGCATTGCTGACCATCACTATTTAAACAGGTGGCATTGCTGACCATCACTATTTAAACAGGTGGCATTGCTGACCATCACTGTTTAAACAGGTGACATTACTGACCATCACTGTTTAAACAGGTGGCATTGCTGACCATCACTGTTTAAATAGGTGGCATTGCTGACCATCACTGTTTAAACAGGTGGCATTGCTGATCATCACTGTTGAAACAGGTGGCGTTGCTGACCATCAGTTTAAACAGGTGGCATTGCTGACCATCACTGTTTAAACAGGTGGCATTGCTGGCCATCACTGTTTAAATAGGTGGCATTGCTGACCATCATTGTGGAAACAGGTAGCATTGCTGACCATCACTGTTTAAACAGGTGGCATTGCTGACCATCACTATTTAAACAGGTGGCATTGCTGACCATCACTATTTAAATGGGTGGCATTGCTGACCATCACTGTTTAAACAGGTGGCATTGCTGACCATCACTATTTAAATGGGTGGCATTGCTGACCATCACTGTTTAAACAGGTGGCATTGCTGACATCACTATTTAAACAGGTGGCATTGCTGACCATCACTATTTAAACAGGTGGCATTGCTGACCATCACTATTTAAACAGGTAGCATTGCTGACCATCACTGTTTAAACAGGTGACATTACTGACCATCACTGTTTAAACAGGTGGCATTGCTGACCATCACTGTTTAAACAGGTGGCATTGCTGATCATCACTGTTGAAACAGGCAGCGTTGCTGACCATCAGTTTAAACAGGTGGCATTGCTGACCATCACTGTTTAAACAGGTGGCATTGCTGACCATCACTATTTAAACAGGTGGCATTGCTGACCATCATTATTTAAATGGGTGGCATTGCTGACCATCACTGTTTAAACAGGTGGCATTGTTGACCATCACTGTTTAAACAGGTGGCATTGCTGACCATAACTGTTTAAACAGGTGGCATTGCTGACCATCACTGTTTGAACAGGTGGCATTGCTGGCCATCACTGTTGAAACAGGTGGCATTGCTGACCATCACTGTTGAAACAGGTGGCATTGCTGACCATCACTGTTTAAACAGGTGGCATTGCTGACATCACTATTTAAACAGGTGGCATTGCTGACCATCACTATTTAAATGGGTGGCATTGCTGACCATCACTGTTTAAACAGGTGGCATTGCTGACCATCACTGTTTAAACAGGTGGCATTGCTGACCATCACTGTTTAAACAGGTGGCATTGTTGACCATCACTGTTGAAATAGGTGGCATTGCTGACCATCACTGATTAAATAGGTGACATTGCTGACCATCAGTTTAAACAAGTGGCATTGCTGACCATCACTATTTAAACAGGTGGCATTGCTGACCATCACTGTTTCAACAGGTGGCATTGCTGACCATCACTGTTGAAATAGGTGGCATTGCTGACCATCACTGTTTGAACAAGTGGCATTGCTGACCACTGTTTAAACAGGTGGCATTGCTGACCATCACTGTTTAAACAGGTGGCATTGTTGACCATCACTGTTGAAATAGGTGGCATTGCTGACCATCACTGATTAAATAGGTGACATTGCTGACCATCAGTTTAAACAAGTGGCATTGCTGACCATCACTATTTAAACAGGTGGCATTGCTGACCATCACTGTTTCAACAGGTGGCATTGCTGACCATCACTGTTGAAATAGGTGGCATTGCTGACCATCACTGTTTGAACAAGTGGCATTGCTGACCACTGTTTAAACAGGTGGCATTGCTGACCATCACTGTTGAAATAGGTGGCATTGCTGACCATCACTGATTAAATAGGTAACATTGCTGACCATCAGTTTAAACAAGTGGCATTGCTGACCATCACTATTTAAACAGGTGGCATTGCTGACCATCACTGTTTAAACAGGTGGCATTGCTGACCATCACTGTTGAAATAGGTAGCATTGCTGACCATCACTGTTTGAACAAGTGGCATTGCTGACCATCACTGTTTAAACAGGTGGCATTGCTGACCATCGCTGTTTAAACAGGTGGCATTGCTGACCATCACTGTTTAAACTTTCTTGTCATAATTATTGATTTACAAAGAATACTGTCAACAAGTCAAAGGGTTAGGGTATGGTGTTTAATGCCAATTTCAACAATATATCGTGGTGGTAAGATTTATTGGTGGAGGAAACTGGATTACCCGGAGAAAATCACAGATCTGCCGCAAGTCACTGACAAAGTTTACATGATGTCAAAGAGAAAACCATACTAGTTAAATTTGGAACTGAGTATAAACTATTTTGATTGTAGGAATTTCCGCTATGATATCAAGCAAATGATCAGAAATAAATTATTTGAACCTAAATGAAAAAGGTAAATCTCATATTGGTTACTTGCTCACAATGTAATACAGTTTCTGTGACTCTGTCTAAATAAGGTCAAATAAATACTCGATTTAATATATGCATTTTATAACAACTTTTTAACCAATAATTTTAATTAGTAATCAACTTACACATGTATATAATTTTATATGAAATCTAGTTGAAAGTGACATTAAACACCATAGCCCTAATTCTAACCCTACAAACGTATATTGAAAGAATGCTTAAGAAAATTAAGGCAATACCCACCTTAACAGCATCATCTCTGGATACGCCTTTTGTCATCAACCAATCACAGAACTGAATAATAGTCAGTGTTTCCTACAAAACAAAATAGAGCTTTTTTTATCAACCAATCACAGAACTGAATAATAGTCAGTGTTTCCTACAATACAAAATAGAACTTTTAAATTATAATAGTCAATAGGAGCTCACTTCGTCACCAGGAAATCACTAAAGGGGTGCAATAATATTTTTTTCCTGGCAATCAGCCAAACAAAGATGAGTGGGTGAATGATTGTTTTAAAATGCCAATTGAGCAATTTTTCAGTTCTATCAAGAACAAGTTACATTTCAATGAGATGATAATGTCAGCTATGTACTAGACCAACACCCTTAGTTGGATTTTTACAGTGCTAGTTCACTGAAACAAAAGTTTGTGGGTAGACTTGTCACTCCGCTCTACACATTATCATGATTCCGAACAAACCAGTCTTTGCTCAAACTCCTTAATGCTGCATGCTCAGCGGAGAAGCAGCAAATACTAATTTCATATCCTTTGGTTTGACCCAATCCGGGATCAAACACTGGAGGCCAGTACGCTAACCATTACACCACCGATGTGGTTACTCATTATTATTCACGATCTTAGAATAAAAAGGGAGTTAGCCACTTACTCATTGTCATTCAAGATTTATAATCAAAAGGGAGTTAGCCACTTGCTCATTGTCATTCAAGATTTGAAATCAAAAGGGGGTTAGCCACTTACTCAATTTCATTCAAGATGTATAATCAAAAGGGAGTTAGCCACCTACTCAATGTCATTCAAGATGCATAATCAAAAGGGAGTTAGCCACTTACTCAATGTCATTCAAGATTTATAATCAAAAGGGAGTTAGCCACTTACTCATTGTCATTCAAGATTTATAATCAAAGTGAGTTAGCCACTTGCTCATTGTCATTCAAGATTTATAATCAAAAGGGAGTTAGCCACTTACTCAATGTCATTCAAGATTTATAATCAAAAGGGAGTTAGCCACTTGCTCATTGTCATTCAAGATTTATAATCAAAAGGGAGTTAGCCACTTACTCATTGTCATTCAAGATTTAATATCAAAAGGGAGTTAGCCACTTGCTCATTGTCATTCAAGATTTATAATCAGAAGGGAGTTAGCCATTTACTCATTGTCATTCAAGATTTATAATCAAAAGGGAGTTAGCCACTTGCTCAATGTCATTCAAGTTCTGTAATCAATGTGAGTTAGCCACTTACTCATTGTCATTCAAGTTTTGTAATCAAAGAGATTTTGCCACTTACTCATAGTTATTCAAGTTTTGTAATCAAAGAGAGTTCGCCACTTACTCATTGTCATTCAAGATTTGTAAACAAAGCCAATTCAACAATTGCAAAGTATGTGTACAGATAAATTCATGACAAACCTCTTGTTTGTGGTCCTTGTCATCGAGCCATCTAATTATCTGTGTTCTATATTGTTGCAAGACATTCTCAGTTATCTCTTCTCTGAAACAGAAGGCATAAAATGCATTTATTTGTTATTATTAAAGGGGTTAGGGATTATATGGGTTAAACAACACTTTCAACAAAGTTCAGTTATATTGTGGGTGTCAATTATATTATATCCAGAGAAAATAATAGAAATACGACAAAAACCTGTCAAAGTTTTCAGTGAAGTTATTCTTAGTACACCTCACATACATGTAGGCAGGAATCAAAACCACAACTTTAACAGTGATAGGAACATACATGTAGGCAGGAATCAAAACTACAACTTTAACAGTGATAGGAACATACATGTAGGCAGGAATCAAAACCACAACTTTAACAGTGATAGGAACATACATGTAGGCAGGAATCAAAACCACAACTTTAACAGTGATAGGAACATACATGTAGGCAGGAATCAAAACCACAACTTTAACAGTGATAGGAACATACATGTAGGCAGGAATCAAAACCACAACTTTAACAGTGATAGGAACATACATGTAGGCAGGAATCAAAACCACAACTTTAACAGTGATAGGAACATACATGTAGGCAGGAATCAAAACCACAACTTTAACAGTGATAGGAACATACATGTAGGCAGGAATCAAAACCACAACTTTAACAGTGATAGGAACATACATGTAGGCAGGAATCAAAACCACAACTTTAACAGTGATAGGAACATACATGTAGGCAGGAATCAAAACCACAACTTTAACAGTGATAGGAACATACATGTAGGCAGGAATCAAAACCACAACTTTAACAGTGATAGGAACATACATGTAGGCAGGAATCAAAACTACAACTTTAACAGTGATAGGAACATACATGTAGGCAGGAATCAAAACTACAACTTTAACAGTGATAGGAACAGACATGACAGCTTGACAAGTGCTAAAACTCACATACATGTAGGCAGGAATCAAAACCACAACTTTAACAGTGATAGGAACAGACATGACAGCTTGACAAGTAGGCAGGAATCAAAACCACAACTTTAACAGTGATAGGAACAGACAGCTTGACAAGTGCTAAAGCTCACATACATGTAGGCAGGAATCAAAACCACAACTTTAACAGTGATAGGAACAGACATGACAGCTTGACAAGTGCTAAAGCTCACATACATGTAGGCAGGAATCAAAACCACAACTTTAACAGTGATAGGAACAGACATGACAGCTTGACAAGTGCTAAAGGATCCACACCATTGATATTCACTTTCTAACTCGGTGCTTAAGAATTCACACAATACTGATTGTTGACACATTTTAACCCAGTACACAATGATAAACAATTCTGATTGTGCTCTCTAATAATAACTGACATTTTAATAAATATATTTAATTCTTCATATACAAGTGTGTAAATTATGCATAATTCTTACTTGAATTTTGAAACAAGGTTTCTTAGTGCTGAATGATCAAACAACTCATTTAAATCTCTCACTGCTGGAGCTTCCTTGTCAGCTTTTAAACGAAATAAAAGTACATTAGATATATCTTTAAAACAGTGATAGACATACAAACTCTGTTGGCATAAAAGAAAAAGAGAATATTATGAGGAACATACAGTAAATTTTAATTTACATTGTTTGAACGGAAATTTATGAATCTCTTGATTAATTTTTCATTATGAAAATTGTTTCAAAAACAAATGCTTCATATTGATGACAATACCTCACAATGATTGCTTAATATAAATTGCTATCTTATACCCAGAGAATGAGTCTTTGTTTTAATTAATAAATAAAAAAATAAAAATAAACTGACATTAAAAATATGTAGCAAGATTTATTATATTTGACTGCCCCCCGACAACGTTAAAAATATGTGGCAAGATTTATTATAATGGACGGGCCCCCATACAAAATTAAGATCATGTGGTAAGATTTATTATATTTGATGGCCCCCTGACAACATTAAAAACATGTGTTAAGATTTATTATATTGGACGGGCCCCATACAAAATTAAGATCATGTGGTAAGATTTATTATATTTGATGGCCCCCTGACAACATTAAAAACATGTGTTAAGATTTATTATATTGGACGGCCCCTTGACAACATTAAAAACATGTGGTAAGATTTATTATATTGGACGGCCCCCTGACAACATTAAAAACATGTGGTAAGATTTATTATATTTCATGGCCCCCTGACAACATTAAAAACATGTGGTAAGATTTATTATATTGGACGGCCCCCTGACAACATTAAAAATATGTGGTAAGATTTATTATATTGGACAGGCCCCGTACAACATTAAGATCATGTGGTAAGATTTATTATATTGGACGGCCCCGACAACATTAAAAACATGTGGTAAGATTTATTATATTTCATGGCCCCCTGACAACATTAAAAACATGTGGTAAGATTTATTATATTGGACGGCCCCCTGACAACATTAAAAACATGTGGTAAGATTTATTATATTTGATGTCCCCCTGACAACATTAAAAACATGTGGTAAGATTTATTATATTTGATGGCCCCCTGACAATATCAAAAACATGTGGTAAGATTTATTATATTTAATGGCCCCCTGACAACATTAAAAATATGTGGTAAGATTTATTATATTTGATGGCCCCCTGACAATATCAAAAACATGTGGTAAGATTTATTATATTTAATGGCCCCCAGACAACATTAAAAACATGTGGTAAGATTTATTATATTAGATGGCCCCCCTGACAATATTAAAAACATGTGGTAAGATTTATTATATTTAATGGCCCCCTGACAACATTAAAAATATGTGGTAAGATTTATTATATTGGACGGCCCCCTGACAATATCAAAAACACGTGGTAAGATTTATTATATTTGATGGCTCCCCCGACAACCTTAAAAACATGTGGTAAGATTTATTATATTTAATGGCCCCCTGACAACATTAAAAACATGTGGTAAGATTTATTATATTGGACGGCCCCCTGACAACATTAATAACATGTGTTAAGATTTATTATAATTGACAGCCCCCTGACAATATCAAAAACATGTTGTAAGATTTATTATATTTAATGGCTCTCTGACAATATTAAAAACATGTGTTAAGATTTATTATAATTGACAGCCCCCTGACAATATCAAAAACATGTGGTAAGATTTATTATATTTGATGGCTCCCCCGACAACATTAAAAACATGTGGTAAGATTTATTATATTTAATGGCCCCCTGACAACATTAAAAACATGTGGTAAGATTTATTATATTTCATGGCCCCCTGACAACATTAAAAACATGTGGTAAGATTTATTATATTGGACGGCCCCCTGACAACATTAAAAACATGTGGTAAGATTTATTATATTTAATGGCCCCCTAACAACATTAAAAACATGTGGTAAGATTTATTATATTGGACGGCCCCCTGACAATATTAAAAACATGTGTTAAGATTTATTATATTGGACGGCCCCCTGACAACATTAAAAACATGTGGTAAGATTTATTATATTTAATGGCCCCCTGACAACATTAAAAACATGTGGTAAGATTTATTATATTGGACAGGCCCCCTGACAACATTAAAAATATGTGGTAAGATTTATTATATTGGACAGGCCCCGTACAACATTAAGATCATGTGGTAAGATTTATTATATTTGATGGCCCCCTGACAACATTAAAAACATGTGGTAAGATTTATTATATTGGACGGCCCTCTGACAACATTAAAAATATGTGGTAAGATTTATTATATTGGACAGGCCCCGTACAACATTAAGATCATGTGGTAAGATTTATTATATTTGATGGCCCCCAGACAACATTAAAAACATGTGGTAAGATTTATTATATTGGACAGGCCCCGTACAACATTAAGATCATGTGGTAAGATTTATTATATTTATGGCCCCCAGTCAACATTAAAAACATGTGGTAAGATTTATTATATTTGATGGCTCTCTGACAATATCAAAAACATGTGGTAAGATTTATTATATTTGATGGCTCTCTGACAACATTAAAAACATGTGGTAAGATTTATTATATGTGATGGTCCCCAGACAACATTAAAAACATGTGGTAAGATTTATTATATTGGACGGCCCCCTGACAACATTAAAAATATGTGGTAAGATTTATTATATTGGACAGGCCCCGTACAACATTAAGATCATGTGGTAAGATTTATTATATTTGATGGCCCCCAGACAACATTAAAAACATGTGGTAAGATTTATTATATTGGACAGGCCCCGTACAACATTAAGATCATGTGGTAAGATTTATTATATTTAATGGCCCCCAGACAACATTAAAAATATGTGGTAAGATTTATTATATTGGACAGGCCCCGTACAACATTAAGATCATGTGGTAAGATTTATTATATTTGATGGCTCTCTGACAATATTAAAAACATGTGGTAAGATTTATTATATTGGACGGCCCCCTGACAATATTAAAGACATGTGGTAAGATTTATTATATTGGATGGCCCCCAGACAACATTAAAAACATGTGGTAATAAGATTTATTATATTTGATGGCCCCCTGACAACATTAAAAACATGTGGTAAGATTTATTATATTTGATGGCTCCCTGACAACATTAAAAACATGTGGTAAGATTTATTATATTTAATGGTCCCCTGACAACATTAAAAACATGTGGTAAGATTTATTATATTGGACGGCCCCCTGACAACATTAAAAACATGTGGTAAGATTTATTATATTGGATGGCCCCCTGACAACATTAAAAACATGTGGTAAGATTTATTATAATTGACAGCTCCCTGACAATATTAAAAACATGTGGTAAGATTTATTATATTTGATGGCCCCCAGACAACATTAAAAACATGTGGTAAGATTTATTATAATTGACAGCTCCCTGACAATATTAAAAACATGTGGTAAGATTTATTATATTTGATGGCCTCCTGACAACATTAAAAACATGTGGTAAGGTTTATTATATTTGACGGCCCCCTGACAACATTAAAAATATGTGGTAAGATTTATTATATTTGATTTACCTGCATCTTCTGAATCTGAATTATCATCCATCTGAAAGATAAATATAAATTTTCTATAAAAATCTAGTATTTTCCAGACAATGTTTAGTCTACCTGCAGAATCGTAACTCTTATCGTCTTTTCCTTTTTTGGGTGATAACTGTACCTCTAAAGGTTTTTATTGTGGTCTATTTTCACACAAAATAAAAGACCAGAAGAGCTACGGTTCCGCAGCTATGTTTAATAAAACCTGAAATTAAAAAACAAACTGACAATGGTAATACCGGCATTATTTACATATTGTTAACAATATTTTCCAAATTCATAACAAATTGTTTTGTTAATCTGACAATCTTATTCTCTAGGTTGATTTCCTGTAGAAACACTCAGTTTAATGATGTCATGTTATCAAATTCTCTGCAATCGTACTCAATCTGTAGTGCTGGAAGGACTTCAATCACAACCACGAATGCAAGTCAAATCACCCCACTGCAAAATCACCCCCACATTTATCAAAATCGCACCCACATCATTCAAAATCGCCCCCCATTAATTAAAGTAATGAAGAAATTCATTTGATTATAAAATCGAGTTATGTACAATAATTTTCCCCTCTATGTTTATGTACATTGTTGATGTTTTCATTAAAAAATCATGAGAGATCCGACCGAACGTGATTGCATCATTTTAATTACTTTTATAAGGTAGTTAACTTGCGATCAATATTTTGATATGCTACATTATTGTTTGTAAATCAGTTTGATAATCTTAATGCATAATATCTTTCATATTTTTTGTATCTTTGTGGTGTTTTAACTGAAATATTAACCGCATCGGTGGTTTAATGGTTAGCGTGCTCGCCTCGAGTGCGGCAGATCGTGTGTTTGAGTCCCGATCGGGTAAAACCAAAGACAATAAAATTGGTAATTGTTGCTTCTCCGCTAAGCATGCAGTATTAAGGAGAAAGAGCAAAGACTGGTTGGTTCAGAATCAGAATAATGTTTCCGTGTGGGGCGACATGTCTATCTGCGGACCCAGTGAGCTAGCTCTATAAAAATCCAACTAAGCGTGTCATTTGTGAATGATGTTATTTGTAATTGCAAATATTTCTACAAAATGTGTTTCAATATTAAGTGAAATTTCAGCTAGTTTATTACATTTATGGAAATAAAGGCAAACACAGAGTTTAAATAATTTATTAAGACAGATAATAGACACAATAAACACATCTCTGGAAATGAGACTGCCACATGTCAAATGTTGCCATTTCTCACAACCATCGCATTGGATTGCTTCTTGCCTGGGTCTTACGATCTGCTTGCAGTCTATTCAGTCACTGGACATTGTGTTTAATGCCAGTCATGATGGTAGCAGGTTTATATAATTTCATTACCAGCTTGGGCAAGCTTATGGTTTTTATTGCAATATCAAGAATATGTACAGGTATCATTGGCTTGTGTCTCCTTGATGTGCTTCCAATTGGAACAACAACAACAAACAAAAACTAATCAGGTAGCTAATTAATTATTACACAACCAGAGCATCTATACTTTACAAAGAAATGCTTGATTAAAAGAAGACATTGATTATTACAAGGACACAAATAATTACCCTCACTTAGTCTTAACCGACAGAATTAAACAATTACGTTTCCGATTACATGTACTGTAATTTTTTGTGTGTCTATAATACATATTATCTCAATTATTACTTATCAGAATGCCGTTGTCAAAACCAATAGTAATAACTAATAATAATAACTTTTTTTTTAAATGTTGGGGCGATTTTGATAAATGTGGGGGTGATTTTGAAATGGGGGCGATATTGACGGGGGCGATTTGACCAGGTACCACAACCACTTGATGTCATATCTGAAGTTCCACAAGGAACAGGCCTGTGAACCCTGGCTTGTTATACTTGGCCTAAAGAAAACAACCAGCCCAAGTCAGCATCTTCAGAGGAAAGATTATTTGCAGACGATTTCCTGATAATAGTATATATATTTAGAAAGATCAGAACCACCATCAGTGCTTGAAATGAGGGCCAGCCTTTGACCGGCCCGAAAAAAAATTTTGGGCCAGTAAAAAATTAGAGTCACTAGTCCAAATGGCATAATGGTGGCCCAAACATTTTGTGACATTTTTTTTATGAAAAAAAGACATCAGATATCAATATATAAACAGTTTTCAGATTAAATGTTTTTGATCAATATCATTAAAATTCATTCTTTCACTAGTCTCACGGGGGTTGGGGGAGGGGGCTCTTCAATGTAATTTTGGTAGGTACAGGTGTGCAGCTGAAATTGCGAAAACACTCCAATGCATATATTGCTATCAAATGAAACCTGAATTTACTTGTTTTAACCTTTTTGACAACCTTGACGCCATTGGCTAAGGTGGTCTTAAGAAACGAGGCTAGTCCATCGGATGGGGACAATAAAAGGCTGGTTTGTGTAAAGGGAGATCAATGCCAATTCAACACATTGAAGCTTAGAAGTATCCTGTAGATGTAGATCACATTAAAGACATCCGGAAAAGAGTAGACTAATGCCACTACAAGGACCGCTCTTGCACTCCCCAGAGTGAAGAGTGACATCACTTGTTTCAATCCACTATGAAGAAGTTATTTTAAAGTAAAATAACTTCTCAGTTCGGGGTAATGTCAGTTGGTTATTCATTCCAAACAAGTATCTCACTGTTGAAATAACAAACGGTCCTGTCATTTTCTGTTATATAAACAACTGTTAACTTTTCCTGTTATTTTTTAATTTGTAAACAAAAGTTCTGGTTCCAAAAAAGAAAACCACTCCCAATTGTCATTAAAATGTAGCCATGTACATGAACTATGAAAAGTTTAAAAGAAGTGACAGGCCAGATCGTTTCTGTAGTTTGACATTACTGTCAGCGATTTTCTCTCCGTTGTTGGGGAAAAGTTTTTCAATGATTACCTAATGATTGACACAAAAAGGTTTCCGATTTCTGTAAAATGAAATTCGTACATGTAGTGTACATTTTGCAGCAGATTGAATGAATAATTTTCCGAACCGTGGAAGATACCAGATCGCAAACATTATAAGTTGACAGCGCTACCGGATGTTTCATCCCATAACCAAAACGGACCATAACCAAAACGGACCATTACCAAAACAGACCATAACAAAAACGGACTATTGAAATAAAAAATGTAAATTTCTTGAATAAATATGATATTTTATATATTATTTCTATGATTTTATATGTATTTAATTATTTGTATTAATTTGTTTAGTGTGTTTTAATTATAAACAAATGTTCGTTTGCACATACAGAGGGAGAGGCGTTAATTATCGAAAATAACAAATCAAGGAAAATAAAAGAATTTAAATCGAAGGCTGAAACTGCGTTGTGGTTTGTAGAGTCATATGGCCTTGTACCCCAGTACTTAAAATTAGAAAGTACTGATGGGCAGACTGTTAAAGTCGATTTCAATCCGTCGTCCAGCAAATCTTCATACCAAGATTTGTCTGAAGAAGAAAGACAACAAATTAAAGATTTGTTATTTATTTTGGAAAAATTTAATGTTAGCGAGAGTGCTAAAAGGGAACTGACAGTATTTTGTGATGGGCTACCACGAACATATCTGGTTTCATCAATGCCAGGAAGATATTAACAGTTTATATCAATTTGAAAGAATATCGGGAAATTTCCCTGGCGCATATGTTACATCACATTTTCATAAATTATATAAAGTTTCCCCTTTTGCGCCCAAATTAAACTTTTAACTTCTATCAGTTCCATTCTCTTAAATCAACCTCCAATGGAAAAATGATGGATCAAAAGTTAGTGTATGTAGTGCAATTCTACAGGCCCGAATTTGAAAACTACATTAATGACCATTAATTCAAACCACCAAAACTCAAAACATGATGATATTATGTGGACATGTCAATTATGCATTAGGTAAGACCAGAATGCAAGTAAAAAAAAATGAAAAAGACACTTTATTTTGGATTCATGTTTATATTAATCTCCTGGAAATTCTAAAATCATATTGTCAATAGCATCCTCAGTATATTCCATATCATCACTGTCCACCTCCTCCTCATCATCATCATCACAACCAATTTTGTTATAAGATTCTTATAACAAAAACTTGTGGTGTCATCATTGCGTGTGACATATAATTTGGTGATCATTTTTAATATGTACCCCCTCCTTTTTTTTTTAAATATCACTATGCTTTGAATTAATACCACACAAAATGCAAAGTCATATTTGTGTAGCCTTCAGCAGAAAAAATATATATGCCAATTTGCTCAATGGTTCAACTATACAATACAATACAATACAATATTTTATTCCAATTAAGGGTCCCTCAAGGGGCAATAACAAATATACATTCATAATTATATCAACAGTTACAACAATACAGAATGGAGACATATGTTTTTAAACAAGACAATTCTAACTATTTAAATGATATATGTTACAAAAAATAAATAAATATATAAATAAATAAATAGGCCGTGTTCGGCAGCACGACCCGAAGAGAGGCAATGAGTAATGTATAGTTGCAGTGTATCATATGGTTGAAGAATGGACTACATGTATGCGATTACTTAGCTGGAGGAGACACCAGGGGACGATGCTTAAGAATTGTGTTTTGATTCTCCCCGTGTCTGATCCAGCAAAGCAAGCGGCTCAAGTAGTAAAACATCATGTGTTTGATGAAAGGACTGTGATTACTTAGCTGGAGGAGACACCAGGGGACGGTGCTTAAGAATCGCATTTCGATTCTCCCTGTGTCTGATCCAGGAAAGCAAGCAGTTCAAGTAATAAACTAAAATGGGAATAAATAGATGTATCGTTTATCTGCAACAGACACCAAGGGACAGTGCTTCAGGAAATGTATTGCATCTAATAAGATTAGCAATGAGCATTCCTCCTCTATATATAGATAGCTAGGGAATGCAAATATAGCACGAACGTATATTGACACTGACAGTCATAGACTGAAGCAAGTAAAGATTGTAATTATTATTTGTCAGACCTCAAATCAGAGTGCAACAGTGGAACAAAACTACTGTAGTTCAAAGTCTATTTTCTAACTGCAGAGGTATTAACGTAGACACAGGTCTGTCAGCAACAGTTCTATAAATAGATCGCAACTAATCAAATATACCGATCGGATTTGGAAGCGGATCGAAAAAAATCTGAAGTGTCTCCGTGCATTTCAACGAATTTTGAATGACTAACCTTCTCAAATATTACATATGAGAACTCAGATTTTATGTCACAGGATTGAGAAAAAAATAAATCAAAAGTTTGTTTGGTTAAAAGTAGCTTCGATCAACATTTCCCGTAGTGTCTGATTGTGCCCCCTTTCTCGTGGTGCCATTTTTATTTGATATTGAGCGAAATTAAAGTTTCTTTAAACCGAAATGGATTACTTTTCAAGAAAGTCACTTTCAAAATAATTAATGAATACCATAGTATTCAATACAATACAATATTTTATTCCAATTAGGGTCCCTCAAGGGGCAATAACAAATATACATTCATAATTATATCAACAGTTACAACAATACAGAATGGAGATATATGTTTTTAAACAAGACAATTCTTAATTCAATAAACACGATGTCAATATTTCCATAAATGGCACGTGGCAAAAATACGCAGGCAACATAGGGTGACTTCAAAATTTCAAGGCTACTTGAACTTCGCTTTTGACCAACGAGAAATCAAAGTCAACCTTCACAAGGCAACTACTTCGCCCTCTAACGTGAGCCCTGCTTCTCCTAAATCTCGTCCTTTTTTAAAATCTACATGATGGTAAAAATATCAACCAATCAAATTGCAAAAAACAGACACACCTAAATCTATTTCGAATATCGGAAATTCTTAAAAGGACTTGTTTGCCTACCCATTTTTTGCATTGACTCGACAGCAACTGAAAACGGAGAACAATAAACTAAATATCTACACACAATATCTTATGAAATCAACTTTTGAAACTATATGACTTTTTTTTCACAGGCCCGTCGGACTTGTGGAACTACTCATTTTATACGCCCGTGTACAATTCTACACGCCATGGGCTTCGGACTACCGCCTAAATTCGAAGACTGTGCATAAGTTATTGTTTGCATGATTGACAGACAATATTCATCATATTGTTTTCTAGCTTCTGAACTGTCGATCGAGAAAAAAAAATATTCTAGACAGGCAGCAAATAGCCAGTCAATGGGGTTTGCAATTAATATTTCGCATGCACAATATCGACCCCACACCACATGGTGTGGAAAATAGAAATATTCTTCTGTGGTTTAAATGCGTATTAACTGCATTACATGTAAACTGTATGATTCTGTTTGATAAAGTCCTTTAACTAGAACAGGAAAAAAATGTACACTTGAGTGAAATAGATCGTGAACTGATGTAAAAGTATGAAAGAATGTCAAGGTATATTTTAAATGAGGCTGATACAAGACACCATTTGATATTAATTCGGTTGTATTTCATTTTGACGATTTTAATTACGGAAGATGATCACAACCATATTGTTTTTGATTGGATTAAAATTATAGCTGTATAATAATGTATAATAACCTATTATTAGAATGCTAACATGACTGCGAATTTGGCATAAATAAAATAACAAATGGCTTCCTCTAGGAAAACGCCGACTTTATGTGAAAGGGACACCAGACAGCTATGATGAACAATTTTAATACATCCCTTAGCGCGGGATGTAAAGGACACACTCCTTACACGTAAAAGACAACTTACAGCAGATTCTGATAGCAACAGTTTATTAGGAGTGTTGTTGTTGTTTTATCGGCATCTGAGGTGGGGCCGATTTTGGCCCTTATAGCTCCCAGTCCTTTGCAAAAAAAAAACCATTGCAAGCACATTTTTAGTCAAATCATACAATTAATTGTTACACACTTAATTACAATTATGATTAATTAGATTTTTATTTGATTAAAAGTTCATTAATTTTAAAGAATTTGGATTTAATTTACAAAGATTATTAAACCCTCAATGCTTTAATCTTAGTTTCCCCCAAAGAATATGGGCTTGGGTTGATAAAAAGAAAAAAGAGCATGTACATAGTAATTAAGATATAATTAACCGATTGCAGTACAAAAACGAGTAAATTTCTTTGATCTTTGGTTCATAGACAATAAAAGAACATGGAGTTTGTTTTCATTCATTATCATTCTCACAATGGTGACAGACCACTGTGCAGATTGCTCCAGAAAAGTAAATTCAAGACAACACACACTTACACAATCACCTGATAATCAAATCATTTAATCTAATTAAAAGTGATTTGGGTGTCATAAACCAATTAAAACACCATTAATTACTTGGCTTCATTACCTGTACTAATTTGATTTATTCATAAATCTAGAAAGTAATTATCACAAATAAGATAAGTTTAAAAAAAACAATCAACGCACAATAAAAAAAATAAATAAATAAAGATTCTTGCAATACATATTTTTTTCTGGTAGTCCGTTTTGGTTATGGTCCGTTTTAGTGTAGTCCGTTTTGGTAATGGTCCGTTTTGGTTATGGGATGAAACGTCATGTAGTCGTTGACAGAATTCTCTTTATTGTTCACAACTTTCCACTTCATCCGTGATTTTTAACAATTTTAATAATTAAGTCATAAAGAAACAAAAAAAACACGTTTCTTTTCTAATATTTAGTGAATACTTGTGTATTACATGAAAACGTGTAGGAAACGTGTATTGATTGGGTCGATAAAAATACATAATTGGGGAGAACAGTAAATTACATTAGCTGTGTATTCATTGGCTACAAAAATGTATTTGGACCAATCGCTGTGCTCGTAACAAACCATTTTCGACTAGAACAGAAGAGTTATCTACCGTTGAAATTACAGTTATGTCCGGTTTCGGTAAAACAACAATTTTTAACAGTCTTTTAGGCAATCGCCCAAACGTTTTTTGTTGGGCCTGCGACTACCTAATTTGGAGCAGCTTTTGGTTGCCCGAATAAGATATTAGTCGCATTTGGCGACTGGGCGACCGTCCATTTCAGGCACTGACCATGGATGCCATGACACTTCAACAAGACCTGACATCACTCGAGCAATTGGAATAGTAGATGAGCTACCACTTTCAGAAATGCACTGTGATACGTATTACCAACAAGCGACAATCCATATGTACCAACTATCATTGTAACCAGCTAAAAAAATATCATGACCTCCCCTCGACTACCTATTGTGAAGGTGCAGCGGTCATTTTTGTCAGGAATTCACCCGAGTAGAGAACTCCATTGACCCAAAGTGAAAGTAACAGCGCCACCTATTAAAAAACGGAAGTTCGGAACTCTGGGGGTTTTGGATTTGAGGTAATGAAAATACCGTTAAGATTCAAACAACATTAAACGGTATTTTCCTTACCTCAAAGCTAAAACCCAGAGAGTTCCGAACTTCCGTTTTTTTATAGGTGGCGCTGTTACTTTCACTTTGGATCCATGGAGTTCTCTACTTAGGCGAATTCCTGACAAAAACGACCGCTGCGCCTTCACAAGTGGTAGTCGAGGGGAGGTCATGATATTTTTTGAAAAGAATAAGGTCTTGGGAGTTGAACCAAACAAGGTTTTGAATATATTAGAAGGAATTTAAAAAACAAACACGACTTGAAGCGAGCGGGGGTAAAAAAGGTGTCCGCCCTTGTACATGTTTATGCATTGATAGTATATTTACGTGGATAGTGACAAGGCCCTGTGGGCTAAGAAGAATAAGAATGTAAACCCCACTAAAGGAGTATTTACTTGGTTGAAACGCATCTCGACTTAAATCACGGTCAGTGGTGAAAATTGACGTCTGCACACTAACTAGCGTGGCGAATGTGCGGATACTGGACGAACGGAAGCCTACACGCGAAAAACGCAAAGCCAAAAGTGACGAAGTTTTATGCATGACGAAATTAGATGCATTGCCATTGGTAGGGAGGACAAACGTAGTCGTCGATAGCGTTATTATTTTCTGTCGGAGTAGAAAAACCCGAATTTTCACCTTTTTCATTTCATTAGAAAAACACCTAAAATTTATTATTTCGTGATAAAAAATATATCAGATAAAACTTGAAAACTAGATCTTTATTAATTTGGTAGTTATAAGCATTACAAATATGATTGGGTACTACTACTGAACGTCCAAAGTGAAGTCGTTTCGAGAAAATCGGACGCCATCTTGATTTATGTGTCAACGAACAGCCCATTTTCAAAAATAATTCCGGGAGCTATCCCTGGACCAATATTCTTCATGCATGGCTTAAAAATTGCAGAAAGTCTTCAATTTTACCAATCCGATTGTTAAGAATTTTTTAAAAGTCAAAATCGTAACGTAAAATATAAAAGTTTACAAACATTGTTTTAAACTCGTTTACCGCTTTTCCGCAAAAAGTTAACAGTCAGATATCAATAATCTGAACTTTCCTCTAAAGATATGCCGCCAAGGTTTCAATGGATAAGCAGTAATAGCTCCCGGAAATCATTGGATGTTCGGTCCATATTTTCCGACTTTGCAATCAGAGTTGAGCGGGAAGAGTTATCGGACGTTGTGTGGCGCATGACCGAAATGTATGTCTTCCGCCATCTTGGCCAGGACAATTTCAGAGTTGTACCAAAGAAAAATGGAATTTACCGACGTATTGTTCTACCAATTGATACAATAATTATCTAGCATTGATGTATTCAGACCACGGAGGTCAATCATGTACGGTAAGTAACAAAACTTCTTCTAAAATATAGTTTTATTCTCAAAAGAAATATCGTTTTCAACCGGATCAAATGGGGGTTAATTTTGAAAACAAAAGATGCACAAAAATCGCACAGAAACTTTACACGAACTGAATAAATATATATCTTTGCTTCGATAAGTGAAAAAGAGATGGGATTTAATTCACGATTTTATTATTTTACTCGAAAAATGGCGAAAACGGCAAGCATCAATATAAAGTTGTCAAATTCTCCCAATCTATAAATAACTTTATCCAAGCAGAGCTTTGGTGACGTAATCATGGCTGTTCGGAAATTATCGGGATTTATTAATACATCTATATAAAGGAGTTGTTCCGGTATTCTTTGATATTTTTAGAAAAGGGGGGATCTTTCGTGAAATGTTCAAGATTTTTTATATTTTTTGGTTTTAAATGAAATTTGTCTACATGAAAACTTTTTATGCATTTCTCATTAAGTTCCTAGTGTATATTGTAGCAATACATAGGACAATTGTTTTTAAATACTAAAATAGTAACATGAATTTCCATGCAACATTTTTGAACAATTTATTTAAATTGTTATAAAACATAATTATTATGTTTCAGTGCTATTAGGGAAGCTTTATGAAATATATGCTTAATGCATACATTACAGTATGTGAATGTATTAACATTCTGGCTATATACAATGTAATCAGTGGCAGTGCATGTGATATGCTAAGTTTAATTAATTACATTTTTTTCATTACACCATTACTGTATGCAAACTTGTTTGGTATGACAGAACATTTATGATGCATGCAGCAAACATTTCTGGAATAATGCTATTTTTCATATAGAATCTATTTGCCACCAAGCATATATGCATAAAGATAATTTATAGTCAGAAGAGTGCATTGTATTAAAAGTTTTTTTCATTTGTACATGTATGATAAACTATTTCTGGAAAAGATAAATTATTTTTAATTCTTTATTTTTATTCTGTATAACATATTTTAAATGTTTATTTTTATTTTACAGGTGTGATCGTGGCATCTCAGTAGATCATTAAGAGTTTTAAATCATTAAAATGACACTTCTGAAAGTTGATGCTGTTGATTATGATTCAGTTAATCAAATATGCATTGGATATGCATAGGATCACAAAACACACAATTTAAAGAAATCACAAAGATTTCATTTGGAATAAGTTGGTCATGAACTGGGACACAGCACTATTTGTAGTCGTCAAATGTAAAAGTATAGTATATAAGGGAAAAGAGAGTGACATTGAAGACTGTTATGAATTAAGATAATAGTAGAAAATAACAGTTTATTGATTTGTGACAATAAAAATGATAACTTTGAAAATTTGGGACTTTCTAATCGCATGAACTGTTAGCTTAAATCAGCTAAAATTGTCAAATTTGAGGTTTTTCTCAGACAAAAAAATGAAAATAATGTATAAAATGTGCTAATTAAATGTTTAAAAGATAAAATAACTTCAAGGCTGGCTTATAAATTGTACAGAGAACATATCTGATAATCCAAATAAGACTTTTCATGGAATACGGGGCCATAATTGAAATATTATTTATACTAAATTTCCAGGTAGAGGGCTAATGAAC
Source organism: Bathymodiolus brooksi (assembly GCA_963680875.1). Lineage (NCBI taxonomy): Eukaryota > Metazoa > Mollusca > Bivalvia > Mytilida > Modiolidae > Bathymodiolus > Bathymodiolus brooksi. Next base: position 7,123,483 of record OY804579.1, on the reverse strand, counting down.
CAGGACATAGTTCATACCAGTGTCAGAATTGGGGTTGCTGATAGTTTTCACCTTGTAGTATACAGTTATAGGATCAAAATAATACCAAACACTTGAACATTTAATATTATAATATTCAACAATTATTGAAATTGTATCAATTTCGGGAATTATCTGAAATTTTGATTGAACAAAGAAAATTGACCTTTTCAATGGAAAAAATGGCAGTTTTTACACAAACTGTAATAATAACTTCATTGATGTATGGATATTGAGGTTGTTTACCATAAAAATATCAATTTGAGCATACAAAATATAATTAATTCCCTAAAATAGCTTATTTTTACACTTTACGGAGCTCAAAATATTAAGCTGCGGCGTATATAATTCTGGCACTACAGACTTTGAGAATTTTTTTTGCTGATAAATATAGGTGTTCCCTGTTAGAGGGTTCTTTTCCCTACCAAAATCAGTATTCAGAAAAATTCTAGTACTTTTTTCAGATTTTTTATGACCAAAAACTTGATTTTTCGAATAAAATTTGACGTTAAAATTATGGAGGCCTGCGCAAAGGAAATAATATTAAAAAAATATATATATTAATTGAATAAATGATATTCTTGATATTTTTACCTAGAGACTGGGCACTTTGTGGACAGTGCTGCATGTTTCAGCCTTGCAAGTTAAAGGTTTTTGAAGATATTTGACCACAAACCTGGTAGTTTGAACAAGCAGACAGCTGACACATAAATTAAAAAAACTAAGTCCAAAGGCTATTTTCAATGTTTTAAATTCTGTGACATTTTTTTCATATAACACCTACAGGTGTGTATAATACCTCTTTTTGAAGCATAAGGAGGATACATTACTATAGAAGAAAGCATGATAACCTATTAGGTAGTGAAAATAATATATTTTGGTCCAAAAATGTCATTTTTTTTAACATTTTTCCAAAAAACAGAAAATCGACCACTTTTGGCTCACCGAAAAGGTCATAACTTTTGAACAGCTCAACCGATTTTAATAATTTTTGTACCAAAATTTCCCATTTTGTATGTACTGTCATATTAAACTATAATTGGATGATTTATTAGCATTTAAATTTTTGGCTTGACCACCCTACCATTGCCAATTGAAGGAGGATACAAAATGTACGAATATTATTGATGATATAATTCACACTGTGTATTTTTGCGTCACCTTTGAATACTCTGTTTCGTCTTCAGAATCGCTGTTACTTGTGGAATTGCCCATTGCATGAACAATACATTTTTCAATGCAATATTATGCAAAATGAAACTACGGGAACTAGAAATTGGAAATGTATCGAATTTATTTCTCTTAAAGAGAGTTATCTAAAGGGAAATAACTCTAGTAAAAAAAACGGTAATAATATTACCTGTCTGATAAAACCATATAATATCAAAAGGATTTCATCTTTCGCTTATAATATGAAATCGGCACGGCCATGAATGCTCGCTCATCTGAAAATTATCTGACAATTTCATCAAAAAGTGTCGAGATTTTTTGGGCCGAGATATATTGGGGACGACTTTTTTTTAGGGCCGAATCTAGTCTCATTCAATCGAGCTGTCGTTCCTTTATTCGAGTTATCGTTCCTTACGAAATCTCAAAAGTTAACTTCCGCGTAGAAACAAAAATTCTTGTCAGTATGTCAGAAGAGATTTAATAAATTAAAAAATATCAATATAAGTAAAACAAGATGGCAAAATGACTTTTATTACACACGGGTTCCAGGTTTCAGTGGTATCGGACGTACGAGAGAGGGTACGAGACTTCAGGATCACATTTACGCTTTATGTTAAGAAGATCTTCATTAGTTGAGTGTGTTAGTGTGTTACCCGGAAACCGGTGTTTACAAAACGTAGAATTTTTTTTTCTTCGACAATATGTTCAACCATGTTTGTTAAAAAATCCTAAGTACACATTTTATACCATAAAGAGCCCGCTTAAGCTCGCATATAATTATATAGCTCATAAAGGGGTGGGAAACCATTATTCGGTTTAGCACCGCCACATGCTTGTGTCCGTCCCAAGCCAGGACATTGTTAATTAAACAACATATTAAGAATAAACTGGTAGAACGTGCTAAAGTGGGTCACGGGTCACTGTGAGTAGTATGTGTAGTCACGTGACTTGTCTCATTGGTAATCGGCTGTATCGAGAAACAGATACGGTGTTGAAAAAACTGTTGATACTATAAATGCAATAACATTTTATGTTTGTCTTCAAGAAATATGATAGACAAAACCATGTGTGAAGTTTTATGACGAAATATCTCCGATTTCTATGTAAATTTACGAGTTGAAGTGGAGAAACACCCACAGGTAATTTTAGCGATGTATTTTTATCTTGGACAAGAATAATTAGCGTCCTGATTGGATGACCGATTTAAAACACACGGACTCCGCATGGTTTAGCAAGATTACTCAGGTCAATAGTTTATAAATATAGAATCTTGATATCTCCAGCTTTCCAACCATGTAAGTATTTTTGCTCTACGGCGAGGAAAAGCATATTACTGAGTGAATTAAAGGTTGAAATGTTATTATTTTTTAAATATAATTATTATTATTTTTAAAGAAAAACAGCTATAAATGTGTTCTTTGGTTCATATAGGAAAGGAAAATACCGGACTTTTAACATTGAAACGGAACCATCTTACGCGGAAACCCACCCGAAAACCCCTACCCCCACTTGAATTTGATGAATGTTACAGCCACCATTTTCTTGATATGATATTGTAAAACAAAAAGATGCATGTAAAAGAAATCTATGTTATATTTATTCATTTATTTGATTCTAGAATATTGTTGATCATTGATTTAAACAAGAAAAAAGGGAAAAGGGGGGGGGGGGGTGAATTTTATTTGTGAATTTTACAGTTAAATAAATGTTGTTTCGACAGTTTAAAGAGAAAAATAAAAATAAAATTGTTGCGACTAAAGCTTAAACCAGCGTTAAAAATTGAACAAATATCAGTGGTTTTGTAAATGAGATTTATTTTAGATAGAAAATCTGAATTTATTATTTATTAATTTATTATTGATGATACAATTTTATATCCCTTGGAAGGGGGAGGGGGGCTATGATGAAAATTTGAAATAAAAACACAAGACCGGACTTTAAGCAAAATTAATAATCCAGGATCAGTTTTTTATTAAAAAAATCTAGGACCCCTGTGTCCATGAATTTTGTTTTTTAAGTTAATAATATGAAATATTGACATCCACACTTGCCTTTTGGACAGCACATTTCTGTGTCTACACTTGCCCTTAGGCAACACTTGTACTTTTAAAAAAAAATGCTATTTTAATGCTTGCTATTTTTATATATGTTTATTAACTTTTGCTTCTTATAAAATGAATATTATTTTTAACCATACTGGTTGAACTGTTCAAATACACTACTGTCACTGCATAGGAACCTGTGTGCCTGAAATCTTTTATTGACGTGCTCTTCTGTAAACTGCATTACTGTTTCGGTGGAAATCGACTGCCCAACCTTTCAAAGCAGGTAAGTTTTTCGGAATTTATTATCGACAGATACGATGTATCTGTGTAAAAAAAGTTACAGAATGTACATGATTCATTACTCTAACAGACGCTAAAGTTTCTTTTGATAAAATAACGCAACAAATTCAAAAATGGAGTATCAAACGTTTGTTGTTACTACCAGAAAAGGTAAAAATTCCATTTCTTGATGCCTAAATGGCTTCCAATTTAGACTGTATTTGCACGGATAGTTTTGGATGTGAGAAGCATTCGTTTTACAAAGAAGCGATAAAGAAAACATAATTTTTCCTACTAAATAATTGGATTGAAAAAATGAGTGTGCTGTCGGCTGTTTGCTGTAGCTGTGTAAGTCTGTTTGACGTCGCTTTTGAAAACGGTCTGTAACCTGATTGACGTGCTAAATTTGTATTTATTAACAATCAACTAACATTTATGCTTTAATACTCTTACATTTCAAACAAAACGGAAAACCGTGTACTGGTGATTGTTATGTTTGTTATCATATATATTCTCTACATGCTGTGACTGTAACTTATCCATAAACACTTTCTATCTTCAATATGACAGTTCCCACGGTACACCTATAAGCTTTATGCACTACTCTGTTTTCCTCATCATATGTTGCAATTATATTTAGTTAGTATTAAAATGTAGTTTGTAGTAAACGGACGTCTGGTCTTTATAGAACCCACAAAATATAAAACTGGCGACGAGGATATTTTTTCGAATTTAAAGAAAAGAACTGTTTTACCTGTTTTGTTCAAGTATTGTTATAAATACTGTTATAGTGACAGCCGGAAACTTTGAGCCGTAATGAAAGCGGGAGGTTTGGCGCTTTAAAATCTGATTCAACCCACCATTTCTTTAGAAATGCCTGTACCAAGTCAGGGTCATTACGGTTTTCACAGTTTTCCGGTTGTTGACTGATTTTGTCTGTTTATATACTTATGAGTTTTGACTTTCCCTTTGTAAGATTGTTCGGAGTTCGGTAATTTTGTTATTACCCTTACTCTATAGACTCTCCGTGTATTTTTAATATTCTGTGAGATTTCTGTGGTATGCAGTTTTAACGTTTGGAATAATTTATCATGGCAGCATATATTGGAAAAATTGAAGCGTTTGATGAGACCATTGAACCATGGTCTTCGTATGTTGAAAGACTAGAACAATATTTCAAAGCAAATAAAGTGGACGATTCTTTGAAAGTTGCATCATTATTAAGTTTAATTGGGGGAAAAACTTACAACCTCCTTCGTACTTTAACAAGTCCGATAAAACCTGCAGAAAAATCTTATCAGGAAATAATCAAATTGCTGGGAGATCATTTACCACCAAAGCCGTCAATTGCAGAACGATTTAGATTTCACAAACGTAAACAATTAGAAGGTGAATCCATCAATGACTATGTTGCAGTGCTACGTAAGCTCGCCGAACATTGTGATTTTGGAGATAGACTTGCCGATGATCTTAGAGACAGACTTGTTTGTGGAATGCGTCATGAAAACATTCAAAAGAAATTACTGTCAGAGGCTGGATTAACATGGAAAAAGGCTATTGAAATTCCCGTTGCAATGGAAACAGCAGCAAAAGACGCCGTTGACCTACGAAATTCGCACAGTGAAGCACCTGTGCATAAGTTACATGCCAGGAGAAAACCACAGCCTCGACAGAAGAAACAAAACACACCGAAATGTTATCGATGTGATGGTCAGGGACATTACGCCAATGAATGCAGATTTAAAGAGGCCATATGTCATAAGTGCAACAAAAAGGGACACATTAAGAAGGCATGCAAAGGAAAGAAGATATCAGATACAAGGAAGCTACACTTACTAGGGGATAACGAAGATGATGAATCCGATAGTTATGGAATATATAGTGTAAGCAAGAAAGCAAAGGATGCAATTATTATTAAACCGTGTGTTGAAAAGGTTAATATTCCAATGGAATTAGATACCGAATCTGCCGTATCTGTTATTTCACATGTGGATTATCGTAAATATTTTCCTACATTACCGTTTGATAGTACAAGTGTCACCTTGAAAACCTATTCAGGAGAGAAAATTATTCCAGAGGGAGTAATGCATGTTAAAGTTCAATACAATAATCAAAGTGCAAATTTGGATCTATATGTTGTTCGAAAAGGAGGACCGCCACTGTTTGGTCGTGAGTGGTTACATCATTTTCAATTGAATTGGAAGGAAATAAAATCTTTGAAAATTTCCCAGGAAACAGAGTCATCGAATTCGAAAATAGTGAAAGTGGCAGAGGATTATGAAAAGTCGAATCCGAAATTATACAAATTGCTTGTTAAATACAAAGACCTGTTTCGAAATGGCATTGGATGTTTAACACAAAAGAAAGCGACACTATCTATAAAGCCACAATCAACACCAAAATTCATCAAAGCGAGACCGATTCCGTTTGCAATGCGTCCGAAGGTAGAAAAGGAACTTGAGAAACTGGAACGAGATGGTATCATTTCAAAAATCGAAATGAGTGATTGGGCTTCCCCTATTGTACCAGTACTGAAGAAGGACGGTTCCGTAAGAATCTGTGGTGATTTTAAGGTAACTGTGAATCAGGTGTTACAAGTAGATCAATATCCACTTCCACGTATAGACGACATTTTTGCAACACTAGCATTGACTTTTAATAGTTCCTTTTTTTACTACATTGTAAATAATTTCTCTTTATATGAGGCGTATGACTAATTACATCGATTTAAATTGGAAAACTGAAGAGAAATTAATATCGGCAGTATATATCAACCCTCAGTTTACCATATTGTAGACAACGCTGGCATTTCGTAAACTACCAAGACATAATTCTTTGAATACGGAAACTATCATTGATTTTTTTTCGGGGGGGAGGGGGGGGGGTCTGTTGATTTTTCAAATAAATATGATTATCTTAATATTTGTGAAAATAAACACATAATTTTATTCTAGCACTATAGAAGCCTTAAATTTCCTCAATCCGCGCTCATATTATGAATTGTATGAACAAGGTTAGATTTCCTCGGCTTTGGCGGAAAAAAATAGTGGCGAACGAGTTAAAAAGATAATTTGATCTCTCTCTTTTTTCTTTTCTTTTTTTTTTTTTTTTTTTTTTTTTAGATCTCCCAAGCTAACATTCCCGAAATTGAAATGGTCTACTCATTACAGCTGCATTAGGTGGAAAATAAATGAGATAAATTCAGGTAAGGAAATGAAATATTTTTAATCAAATTAATGAAAAGAAGCGACTTCATTTTAAGCTTGAAGCAAGGCTTTAACATGGAGCATAGGCTCGAACCAATTTCAGTTTCAAGATGGCCTTTATCGCCGGTTTAGGCGGAATTCTTAGATTCATCAGGTATACTACGGCACAAGGAAGCAATGCCTACCTTGAATGTGATATACTTGGTATCTGCAGTAAATGAAAATTAGCAGTTATACGACATCTGAAACTGCTGTAGCATAATCTATGTCATTGTTAATGCTTTAAAGTGTGGCTTTCTGCTTATTAGCAAAATTATCCAAAGCCAACATGATCCAGCTATTTGACTTCCTTTGCAATTTACTGAGCATTATAATTCGATGCCAGGTAGCGTTACTTATATTCGACGGTCTTAAAAGAATTTCTTATATAGTTCATTGCCTTCATTAGTGCATCATAAAAGTATGAATAAAGCACCAAATACTTCTAAACAGTACCTTTTGGCACGTCAAACAGTCTTCAGACAACACTGTAAACAGACTTACAGTTGTCAAATTGGACGACGTCTTACATTGAATATATTTTAAAATGTCTATTTAGTTGGCAATGCTGAGGTATTCATATCTGTAATTTTCCATAAACTGTGTTCATATCTATTGACATTACCAACACAAGTATCGGGAATATTATTCAAGGATAAAGGGTCAAACGGGACAATCTTATTTTATCCTTGTTCAAAAGAACCTGTTAAAATGATAAATATGACGCTATAGGGCTAATACATTAAAAAACAAACAAAGATGCAGTCCTTGCATCAATCAATCATACGCATTCTGTCAAGTTTTTGGACATACAGGTTATTAGAATTTAATGAAAACATAGAAAAACTTACCTGCCGTGAAAACGTGAGATGTCGAATTTCACCGAAAGCGTAATGCAGTTTACAGATGAGCACGTCAATAACAGATTTCAGGCGCACAGGTTCCTATTCTGTGACTGTTTTTCTAAGACAGTTCTGGCATATCATCCTAGCTTCGCTTAATGCCTTGAATTGGAGTGTGCGTTCTGTATTTTCTTCTTCCTCTTCTATATTTAGGAGATAACTGTATTGTATTTTAAGCTTTGCGGGTGTAGATCGTGGGTTTTACTGTGTCAAATTGAGTTTACCTATCTGAATACTGAATACTTTATTTTATTATAATGTCACATACCAACAATGTAAAACATTTTATAAACGTATCTGTACATGTCTAAAGCAACAACAACAAAACATACACAATAAAATTGTATCTACCCAGCCACTAATCCCTTTTGGGATTCGAAGCCAGAGTTGTTTTCTGATATTGCCTGCCTCCGAATCCCTTATCAACCATGCAATTTTTTTCAGGTACCCCCCCCCCCCCTTTTCGAACCGGCGTGAATTACGCCTGCACCTCAATGTCGTGCCAACCAGCGCTGGAGCATTCAAAAGTAGACATATTTTGCTGCATAAATCCATTGAATGTCGCCATTTTGACTTTCCGGTAACAAAAGATGGCGGGACGGAAAATCTCTGCTGAGTAATATACACCAAAATACAGTGTCCTGTGGTCAGTTACAACTATTGCAGTAATAATTTGTGACATAAAGAATTTAAAATGCCAAAGAAAGAGTTTTATAGCGTTGCCAGGGGCTTGACAATTGGTATTTTTACCGGATGGAGAAAATGTAATGCAAGCGTGCATAAGTATCATAATGCCGTATTTAAGAAGTTTGATAATAGTTGTAACTGACCACAGGACACTGTATTTTGGTGTAAATTACTCAGCAGAAATTTTCCACCCCGCCATCTCTTGTTACCGGAAAGTCAAAATGGCGACATTCAATGGATCTGAAGCGGCGGCTGGGAATGATGAGCTGTATCTGGCGTCATAGGTAGGTGATCATGATTCTATTTACATATTTATGCAACAAAAGATGTCTACTTTTGAATACTCCAACGCCGGTTGGCACGACATTGAGGTGCAGGCGTAATTCACACCGGTTCGAGGCGGTGGTGCCTGAAAAAAAATTCCCGAATAGAACTATGGGATTCGGAGGCAGGCAATATCAGAAAACAACTCTGGCTTCGAATCCCAAAGGGGATTACCCAGCCACATATGGTTTATTTTTTTATGTCATAAGCTTCCTAAATTTTTAGAACATAAGCATTTCTGAAATAAAAATTTGGCATACAACATTTTAGATTTTCTTCGAAGTATTTACATTCTATTATATAATGGAATTCGTCACCAGTATGATTTTTATTGCAAAGTATATACACAGTCTATTACTTCTACCAATATTATTGTGGCTTAATGGTTAGTGTGCTCGCCCCGAGTGCGGTAGATCGTGGGTTCGAGCCTCGGTCGGGTCAAACAATTAGTATGTGTTGCTTCTCCACTAAGCACGCCACGCTAAGGAGAAAGGACAATGACTGGTTGGCTCGGAATCAGAATAATGTGGAGCGATATGTCTAACCGCGGACTGTCGTTTCAGTGAGCTAGCACTATAAAAATCCAACTCAGCGTGTTGGTCTAGTACAAAGCGGACCTCATTATCATCTCATTGAAAATTAACTTGTTCTCGCCATGATATAGCTGAAAAATTGCTGAATTGGCGTTAAACAACAATTACTCACTATATTATTCCATCTACCTTGCTCAACAGGAAGCTTATGATTTATGGTCCTAATTCCACACATTTCAAATACTTACGTATGGTAGTTGGATTAACAACTACCTATGCAATCCGTGCTTATCACCACTGATGTTGTGAGTTCGAATTTCGATCAGGGCGAGGTGTAGAATATTATGTGATAAAGTTTGTCAGTGACTTGAGACAGGTCGGGGGTTGTCGCCGGTTTCCTTCTCTTGAAAGTGGCGCTAAACACCATCAAGCAAGGAATCAAGTTATTTGTTCCCAAGTATTTCGAAGTAATCTTCTGTTTCAAAAATATCTTTAAAAAGTTTGTAATTTATCAGCATTCGAATTAAGACCAGTCGAACTGTCATGGTCTATTAAGACTATATTTATGTCATTCTCGTCCGTCGATGCCATCAAACTATTCTTTTTTTATGGGTTTATACAAGGATTTGTATAGTACTATACAAATCCTTGGTTTATATTATTATTCTTTGGTTTAAGAAAATCCCAGAATCCCTTTTCTCTGTTTTTCCATGAACCACAACATTCTTATGGCACCTGTTTCCATGTAGGGTAGCCATTTCTGTGTGAAGTTCCACAGGCGCTCGTGGCACGGACTTACCACCACCCCCTTTTTTCAAACTTTCTGTTTACAAATTTATTTTCAATAAAATTTCTTTATTTCTTTATTATTTCATCTCTTTTTTCCTTATTTTAACTTGTTCGTGTCAATATTCATACAATCTTATGCTAACAACAACTTGCATGTGTCGACCCTATATAGATGGGTGTGAGCATGCGTTAATGTCAAGGCACAAAATTTTTACATCCTCATATTACTACAAATTTTGACAGTTTTTCGGCATTTTAGATAGTATTGGTGTAAGTAACGTCCCAAGTTATCTTTTTGGCATTCTTGATCTTTAGATTCCGAGCGTTTTCAACGGTTTTATCACTTATTCCAAATTTACACAGCACCACCATTTGCTGACTAAGGATAAGAGAAGATAGCGCCGAAAACTGGAAGTAAGCGTAACTTATGTAAACAAAGACGAGATGGAACAATCTGGTTGAGAAAACGGAGAAGGTCGACGACTGCTCTCCAATTGTTTATGTGGGTTTATCCCATCAGAGTTGGGGAGCAAGAAGAGGAGACATATATCCGTATCATCATGGCCAGTAAAAGGTATCTTTCTCGTCATCGTCTTGCTTACTAAAATTGCCAGTATTAAGGAAAACACAGAACCTGAAAAGACTGTTATTGTAAACAAATCATTGAATTATGAAAGATTAAACATGTCTGAAGTCATAAACATCCAAACAATACCAATGCGTCCAACAAAAATGAATAACAACAGCAGGAGTGCATCAATGTGTATCAACCTTATGATGTTCCTGATAACCATCTCGAAAGACATCAATCCAAACCCAGGATCAGAGAATTCTACTGTCTATCCATGTGGTACATGTGACCAACCTGTCACTTGGGAGTAAAGAAGTATAGTTTGTGATACGTGCAACCAATGGTATCATGCCACATGCCAGTCAATGCGGTCAACTCTATACCAAGAGCATGTAAATAACTCCGCAATAGCATGGGATTGTCTTGCCTGTGGCTGCCCAAATTATAGTACATTCTGTTTCTCAATGGTATTCAGCACTTCAAACCAGCTTAGTGTATTATCGAATGACCCACTTGTGCCACTAGATAATCCAACACCATCGATCCCATCGACACCAATCCATGCATCAACACCTCGACGACAAAATAAACCATCTAAAAGGATCAACAAAGCTAATGAACATCTCCGGGTACTCAATGTTAATTTTCAATCAGTTAAGACTAAACAACACCTATTAGAAAACCTGATTGATAGTACAAAACCGGATGTAATATTTGGTACTGAGACTTGGCTCGATCATGGCATTAAGGATTCGCAGATATTCCCAAGTGGTTACAATGTGTTCCGAAATGACCGAAACCTCTTAGGTGGAGGAGTGCTTATAGCAGTAAAGGATACGTATATTGCAACAACTGTGCCAGAACTACATACAGATTGCGAGATAATCTGGTGTAAATTAGAACTGATTGGTCACAAAGCAGTATAGTCTCATGCTATTACAACCCCAAAACTAATAATGAAGCAAGCATACAAGAATTTGGAACCAGCATGGAGCGAGCCGCCAGAATCGATAATGCATTTATCATTGGAGCAGGAGATTTCAACCTACCTGGATGAAATTGGAAAGAAAACAGTTTAAAACCAAATACACAGTATCCTGGAATCCATCACTTGTTTACTGACATACTAGATGACCATGGTCTATGTCAGATTGTTGAGGAACCAACTAGAGGATCAAATATTCTGGACCTCATAGTCACCAACTATCCAGTTAGCTTCAGGAGAACCGATATTATCCCAGGAGTATCAGACCATAACATAGTCTTCACAGAAGTAAATATATTACCAGTTAAACACCGCCAAAAACCACGTGGCAAAATGGGATAATGTAAAGCAAGACCTTCACAATATACAACAGTGTATTACAAAAATGGACGAAGAAAATCAGTCTGTTGAAAGTATGTGGAATATATTCCAACCCAAATTACAAGAAAGTATACAGAAAAACATACCCCAAAAGAAAGCGAGGCAAAAGGATGGATGTCCGTGGATAAACAGTGATTTGAGACGTCTAATAAGACGTAAGAAGAAATCTGGAAACCAACAAGATGCCAAGAAATATAAAACATTAAAACAGGAGACACAAAGGCAGTTACGGAAGGCATACTGGAGCTATATTGAAGACATTGTCACCCAAAAATGGACAGGCAAGAAGACACAAACAGGAATAGTATGAAACGCTTCTGGACTTTCATCAAACACAAGAAGTCGGATGGAAACACCATACCTCAACTTTTTATTAGTATCTATATAGGGTCGACACATGCAATTTGATGTTAACATAAGATTGTATGAATATTGACACAAACAAGTTAAAATAAGGAAAAAGAGATGAAATAATAAAGAAATAAAGAAATTTTATTGAAAATAAATTTGCAAACAGAAAGTTTGAAGAAAAAAAGGGGGGGGGGGTGGTAGTCCGTGCCACGAGCGCCTGTGTGACGTTCAGGTTGAGTATTATATCCACTTGTGTAAAGAACGAATCGTTAGAGGACGTACGTTCATTGTTGATTTATAAATCCTAAAGAGATGGTAAATAATTATCGGTTTTTAAAATAAAAAGGCAAACATTTACTTGGAAAGTCTAGTATAGCTGATCGATATTGTGTAGACCTACGTCTTCAAGTTAATGCACATATATGTTACCACGGGTGCCAGACCAGATTTATATATATATACATGTACACTCAAACATACATTGTATATAAAAAAAATCGTTTCGCACCTGAGCATGTAATTAGTCGAGAACTGGAAATTAAAACGACCGAAAAGGTAAGTGGGTTTTTTTCTTTCTAGTTTTATCAATTTAAACTCTGATTGCTGTGGAAGATAGTGTTGCTTTGAATTTCCGCAATTTAATATGACTTTCCGCACCGAAAATATTTCTATTCCGCATAAAAAATGACTTTTCCGCAATTTTAAATTTATTTATTTCCTCAAGATTTAATTATTTATCAACTCTGTTAGCAGGGATTTAGATATTGTCTCTTACTCACCACGTTAGAAGTAGGATTTTGAGCAAGATAAGTTTCTGTATCTAAAACTACATACACTTTTTTAACCATGGAATAGAAAGCACTAAAATGTGCGTGTTCGTGTAAAAATGTTTAAACCAATTCATTCAAAAGAATAAAATTGCTTTTTCAGTCAAAAGAATATAATTATTTTAAAATCTTCATTTATAGCATATATTGATATTAAAGTAAATGTTGAGGAAGGCTAAGGCTAATCCATGCTAATAAATATAATACTTGTTTATTGAATATATATTTGTCTATGCTTTTTTTTTTTTTATTTCACTGTAAACACGTATGAGGTCTACAATGTGCAATTGTGTGATACAGATTTTTGTTTAATTTTACCAGATTTTTATTTAATAAAATATATAATACATTTTTACAAAAGTTTAATTTTTTTTCCCCTCAAGTTGTTAAGTTTTAGCAGACTTATTCCTGTATTTTTAGATTGATTGTTGTTTATTTTGTTTTTTTTTATAATAAATTTCACTTTTGAGACCTTTTTACAAAAGTTTTATTTTTTTTTCAAGTTGTTAAATTTTAACAGACTTATTCTTATTTTTTTTTGTTTAGTTCTTTTTTTTTTTATAATAAATTTCACTTTTGAGACCTGCATTTCCAAATTTACTTTCCTGTAACTGTCATTAATTGTTATATAAACACCTGTAATGTAATATGATATCTAAAAATGTTGGCGTAGGTTGAAGGGTGTCTTGTGCAAAGCGTCGTGCCTCCTCTGATATATGTGCTGATATACTGATTTTTTGTTTGTTATTTCCATAAAATATGATTTTAAATACCTACTTAGCTTATTCACTCAATACTCACACAAAAATAAGACAATCTTACATTAAAAATTAAGTGTGGACTTGGAGTACATTGACATCTCCCCCCGATTTTACACTAATTAAACATGACTAGTCATGTTTATATAACAATTAACCTATTCAACCTATGCCAACAATCTTTTTTACCTTTTTATATATATTTGCTTAAATGTTGGCATAGGTTGAATGAACCGGTTGAAGACAACTGTTTAATTAGTGTAAAATCGGGGGAGATGTCAATGTGCTCCAAGTCCACACTTAATTTTTAATGTATATACAATCTTTATTCTCATAAACCATCGTAAAACATTGGTATAGAGATACAATATATACAGAAAATATATAAAAACAATAAATACAATAATAACAATAGTAATTACCCAGGAGGTAGTAAACTAGAATTAATGTTTCTGATCAACTGACAGAGTTTCTTTAATTTTGATTGTGTTTTACTACTTATTATTTCTTTAAATTTCAAAACATTAATTCTAGTTAAGTACCGCTTTTCAATGCATGATTCTCTTTTGTCATGGAAATAACTGCATCGCATTATATAATGAAATTCGTCCCCAATTTGATTTTCTTGACAGAGTTGACATTTTCTATTTTCCCTTGCGATATTATTCCATCTTCCAGTTTCTATGGGTAATTTTGTATTGGTGGTTCTAAATTTGCAAAAAGTGAAAATGTCTTTATTTTCTAAAATATTATAATAGTTTTCAAATTCGAATATTTGTTTATAAAGTCTGTAGTTCAATGCCTTTGGGGAATTTTCTAAATTGCTATTCCATTCTTGTAAAAATTGATCTCGGAGGCGTAATTTCACATAAGCGATCACCCACTCAGTATTAAAGTTTATATTCTGAAATGTCCATACATTTGATAAGCCACAATTATCCAATATATCTTTTGCAAATTTTACCCAAGGAGCAGATATATTTCCATTACAAAAAAAACTATGCAAAAGTTTATAAGATATGGCCGACAGCTTGGAAGCTTTTCCAGTAAGTAATTTGCACCAATAAGATATTACTCTAGTTTTTATATCTATGTAAAGTGGAAAGCGACCAAGCTCGCCGTATATCATAAAATTTGGCGTGCTTTGCTTCAAGTGAAGTATTAATTTGCAGAATTTCAAATGAATTTGTTCAATTACATAATTATCACTAAATCCCCAAACTTCACAGCCATATAGTAATATAGGTTTTACAATTTTGTCAAATAAATCTAACAAGCATTCGATTGATAGATTATGTCTTTTTCCCCTTCTGATAACTTCATACATGGCTTTTGTAGCTTTTGTAAGATTGTCTTATTTTTGTGTGAGTATTGAGTGAATAAACTAAGTAGGTATTTAAAATCATATTTTATGGAAATAACAAACAAAAAATCAGTATATCAGCACATATATTTAATATCAAACTTTATAAAAATAATTGGATATTATAAGCACATATATTTTAACATCAATCATTATGAAAATAAAATAGAATATTATAAACATATATATTTTTATATCATACTTCATGAAAATAAATTAGGATATTATAAGCACAGATATTTTTTTAATCATACTTCAAATTATCTTATAAATAATTAGCTTGGAGTGAACTGAATTATCTTATGATTAATTAGCTTGGAGTGAGCAATTAAAAAATACTCTTCAAAATTATGATAATTCAAAATTTATAAATAAATATTATTAAAAACTTTTGAATTTAGATTTTAAGAAAATTGGTTAATTGCATGAGTATCATATAATATTTTTAATTCATACATTTTAGAAAGATTGTTTATTTAAATTATTATAAAATTTACATTTTGATCTTTTTTATTTACAGATTTTTGTTTAATTTTACCAGATTTTTATTTAATAAAATATATAATACACTTTTACAAAAGTTTAATTTTTTTTCCCCTCAAGTTGTTAAGTTTTAACAGACTTATTCCTGTATTTTTAGATTGATTGTTGTTTTTTTTTGTTTTTTTTTATAGTAAATTTCACTTTTGAGACCTTTTTACAAAAGTTTTATTTTTGTTTTCAAGTTGTTAAATTTTAACAGACTTATTCTTATTGTTTTTTGTTTAGTTCTTTTTTTTTATATAATAAATTTCACTTTTGAGACCTGCATTTCCAAATTTACTTTCCTGTAACTGTCATTAATTGTTATATAAACACCTGTAATGTAATGTTTGTTGGCATACCTTGAATATGATATTTAAAAATGTTGGCGTAGGTTGAAGACACCAGAAAAATTACGCAATCTTAATTTTAAAATTGACCGCATGTCCATTCTTATAATTTTAACTAGAATTGTCATTTTAAATCGGATTATGTCCCACTGACGCTAATTGACTTTTTAGGACGGAATTTAAAGAAATAAAAAAAAAAAAATAATTATCGCGTTCCGTAAAATTTGACAGATTAAAACATAAAATATATGAATTCGGCTTAATTAAGAGAAATAATAAAGGCATTGCAAATTGTATTTAAAAAAAAGTTCTGGTAATCCCTTCAAATATCTGACATTACTTTTCGCTAGGTCATGTTGACATTGACTGTTTACTATGTAACCTTATAGGCTTGGAAATCTCAGTTTAAGAACTGATCAAGAAAAAAAGGTATGAAGATAATGCTTATATTATTTTTTTGTTTATTTCATGAACATTTTTAAATATATATATATATATATAGTAGCTTTTGATATTGAAATGAAAGGTTGAAATACTAAAATTCTGATAATTTTAAATGTAGAACTAACGATTGATTTTTAAATGACAACTCTTGTTTAACAATAATTCTGGTAATTTACTTTGAAATCTCCAAGTCCAAGCAAGTATAAATTCGCCTGTAATTATCAAAGCATCAATTGTGTATTACGACCTTTATCATATTTGTTGATATTTCTTTAATATAATACTTCAAGATGAATAAAACCGCATCGGTGGTGTAATGATTAGCGTGCTCGCCTCGAGTGTGGTAGATCGTGGGTTCGAGCCCCGGTCAAACCAACGACTATACAATTAGTATTTGTTGCTTCTCCGCTAATCACGCAGCATTAAGGAGAAAGAGCAAAGACTGGTTGGCTCGGAATCAGAATAATGTGTCCGAGTGGAGCGACATGTCTACCCACAGACTGTTGTTTCGGTGAGCTAGCACTATAAAAACCAACTCAGCGTGTTGGTCTAGAACAAAGCGGACCTCATCATCATCTCATAGAAAATTAATTTGTTCTCGCCATGATATAGCTGAAACATTGCTGATTTGGCGTTAAGCAACAATCACTCACTCACTCAAGATGAATAAAACAAAATTAAGAAAAGACCGCTTCAGCAAATATGAGATAAATGTCATTACTTATTTATATGGTTTAGTTTGGTTTGGTTTGTGGTGGTTCACGCCACTTTCAACAATATTTCAGCTATATCGTGGCGGTCAGTTTTATTGGTGGAGGAAACCAGAGTACTGATCAGGAGAAAACCATTGACCTGTCGCAAGCCACTGACTAAATTTATCACATAATGTTGTATCGAGTACGCCATGTTAAACCCCAACACCTTTCTACACGTTTGTGTATATTGTATTATATTGCTTGCTTATGTTAAACTGAGTTTTCTCAATGAAATCTTGAATGTGTTGAGGTAGGATCCGATGATGACACCAATGCGAACGAGGAGTAAATCATAATCTCCAATGAAGATGCATGACTTTAAGAGTTTAATGTTGACTTCCGATTACCATTGTTAGTGAGTTCGAACCCCGCTCAGGCGAGGTGTACTCGATACAACATTATGTGACCAAGTTTTGTCAGTTACTTGAGACAGGTCGGTGGTTTTCTCCGGTTTCCTCCACCAATAAAACTGACCGCCACGATATAACTGAAATATTGTTGAAAGTGGTGTTAAACACCATAAACCAACCAAACCAAACCATTGTTATATACGTGAAATTATCCAATGTGATGTTGATAACTTGATAGGTAATACATACATGTACAGCTATTTAGGCGATTATGACATGTTATAAAGACTCTCAGATATATGTACGTGTATTGCTCTAATTTTCCTATTTTTTTTTTAATTAAGCATGGCGGTGTTGTGATTACATGAATACCTATGCCGTACAATGAATATCAGAAGGACGTGTAATTGGTATGTATAAACCACAGGCGCTCGTGGCACGGACCACCCCCCTTTTTTCTAACTTTCTGTTTGCAAATTTATTTTCAATAAAATTTCTTTATTTCTTTATTATTTCATCTCTTTTTTCTTAATTTAACTTGTTGGTGTCATTATTCATACAATCTTATGTTAACATCAAATTGCATGTGTCGACCCTATATAGATAC
The DNA here is from genome assembly GCA_963680875.1 of Bathymodiolus brooksi. Lineage (NCBI taxonomy): Eukaryota > Metazoa > Mollusca > Bivalvia > Mytilida > Modiolidae > Bathymodiolus > Bathymodiolus brooksi. The sequence goes on along the minus strand of OY804579.1, from coordinate 7,105,227 downwards.
TTAATAATCCATTATTAGTATCTATATAGGGTCGAAACATGCAAGTTGTTGTTAACATGAGATTGTATGAATATTGACACCAACAAGTTAAAATATGAAAAAAGAGATGAAATAATAAAGAAATTTGATTGAAAATAAATTTGTAAACAGAAAGTTAGAAAAAAAGGGGGGTGGTCCGTGCCACGAGCGCCTGTGGTATAAACTACTGTCAAATACGAGCTGATCGGACATAACGCCGAGACAACAATAACCTGATCATTGTGCAAAAATTCGCCCAAGAGTGCATGCAGTCTAGCGTCTGCAGATTTGTTATTTTATGAATATATGAAAGTTTTTTTTGTATTTTAAGTAAATATAGAGATTCCGTATTTTACAATTAAAAAGAAATAATTCATGGAAGACATAATATGTTGTGAGTTTTAACATGGATTGGCAGGATATCAGTATTTTATCCCGGATGAGCACGACTCGTTTCTAGAATAACCTTCTTCAGGTCCATAGTCAAAAGATTGGAAAGTCAAATAATTTAATAGTCTTTGTGAGCTAGTAATCCAAAGTACATAAACAGGATAACCAAAATCAGCGTCACCTCTGTCTGAGGGAGGCAGAAAATCAGCGTCACCTCTGTCTGAGGGAGGCAGAAAATCAGCTAAAGTCACCTCTGTCTGAGGGAGGCAGAAAATCAGCTAAAGTCACCTCTGTCTGAGGGAGGCAGAACATCAGCTAAAGTTACCTCTGTCTGAGGGAGACAGAACATCAGCTAAAGTCACCTCTGTCTGAGGGAGGCAGAAAATCAGCTAAAGTCACCTCTGTCTGAGGGAGGCAGAAAATCAGCTAAAGTCACCTCTGTCTGAGGGAGGCAGAAAATCAGCTAAAGTCACCTCTGTCTGAGGGAGGCAGAAAATCAGCTAAAGTCACCTCTGTCTGAGGGAGGCAGAAAATCAGCTAAAGTCACCTCTGTCTGAGGGAGGCAGAAAATCAGCTAAAGTCACCTCTGTCTGAGGGAGGCAGAAAATCAGCTAAAGTCACCTCTGTCTGAGGGAGGCAGAAAATCAGCTAAAGTCACCTCTGTCTGAGGGAGGCAGAAAATCAGCTAAAGTCACCTCTGTCTGAGGGAGGCAGAAAATCAGCTAAAGTCACCTCTGTCTGAGGGAGACAGAACATCAGCTAAAGTCACCTCTGTCTGAGGGAGGCAGAAAATCAGCTAAAGTCACCTCTGTCCGAGGGAGGCAGAAAATCAGCTAAAGTCACCTCTGTCTGAGAGAGGAGAAACCTTTGTTTTAATCAATTACATTAATTAGGAACAGGTAAATTTCAAACATAAATATATCGAAAAAAACATAAATTTTACTCAGTTTCTTTGGAGGTTCTTTTGTTTGCTTTTGTTTTATTTAAATTTATCTTGCTATCTTATTTTATTGAATATGATAATTCCCTTCGTAAGACCTCATTTTTCTTTATTTAGCAACGAATTCCAAAACAAACGTAAATGACCGTTGGTCAGATGATGTGTTATATAACTTGTATTATATAGGTAATCTTTCAGGCCAAACATTAGCTTAATACGTTTTAGTATTAACCTTAATTTACAAAGAAAAATTGCATAACGAAGTTTCACCGTGTTTGATACTTTAAGCTGATATAGCTATCAAAACATAGAACTTTAACTGTTTATTACTTTGTCCCTATACATAAAATGAAAAAAATAAGAAATACCACACTTTGGCCAAAATCAAATATAAATATTATCGTAAAAAAATCGATACCCCTAACGAGCCGACAGATTTTAAAATATTTGTTTAGAAACATTAAGGGGGAACTGAGTCTAGCTTTGTCACTATAGGACAATGGAATATCATCTTCGGAAGCGTATACAAAAGAGTTTTTTTTTTTAAGGATGATCTTGAACTCAAATTTCTTTCAAAGTCGTGTTATTATAACCCAAAAATAAATCCAAACATGCGGTCTTTTCGACTTTCCTTGCATACAAATAAGGGCGAAAAGGCGAAAAAAAATTGACGAGAAACTACAAAAAGCAAAAAGTCGAATTTATCACAGGAAAAGCGTAATAAGTACAAAAAAATGTACATGAAAAGTCGCAATGTGTATTTGTTTCATTGCAATTATATTTCCTTTTTTCGTGTAAATATTTCGACTTGTCCACAAGAAGTTTGTTTCTAAAAATGACTATGTTAATAAAATACAAGAAGAGAATTATTTTCAAACAAATTTTACTTGTATCGTGACAGTGATACGTTAGATAAATTCCTAGTTTTACTGACTTCATATTTTTACCTTTTTTCTATTTTTCTCGTCCGGACTTTAAGTATAATAGTGTATAGGGATTTGGGTCATTTCGTGTGTTTATTGTTAACCGATACTGTGGTTTGAATATTTTAAATATTATATCAAACATGACGCGTGTTGTATAAACAAATTTGGTGTTGATAGAAATGTATTGACCCAGGGGATATATTACTACATACATAAAGTAAAAGGTTGGTCGTCTTTGTTTGAGTATTGATCCATAAACTAAGTAGAAAGTTAACATACCAAATATAATACTCGATCACATTCATTTGATAATAATTAATATTTATAAATTTATTAAGGTCATGCTCCAATAAATATAAGCATTATATTAAAATTTCGGTTTTTTTTAAATTAAAAATACTTTATTAAATTATGATCATTCAAAATTTTCAACTACATGGAAAGTCTGATTTTTCAATAAAAAAATTATTTACAGAATTATTCTAAAATTTTGAATTTACATTCTATTAATAACGTTTTTAATTACATTTACAGAACTATCTTAATTTAAATTTTTCATACATATCTTGGGTTAATATTCTTATATTTTTAATTTGCATCCTTTAACAGTATTTTTAATAACATAAATAATCTTATACTGGTTTCAAAATGCTGTCTGTAAACACAATCTTGTCCGGCGCAGAACTGGCTAAGGCTAAGATCCAGTGCCTTCATATTTTGTATGTACAATGTATAAATATTTGGAGTATCGAAATGCCGCGAATACAACGGTCACTGTGACAAATATAAGACAAATATTGAAAATACAGACATTGATATTTCACATACCATACCGTGTATGCATTCATTCAGTTTAAATAGCACTCACGTCAGTATTAGAAATTGTGGAGATTTTAGCATGTTCAACTGTTAAAAAAGAGCCATAATAGCGGAGTATTTTTTTTTGCATATTTTGTAGTTGCAGTTTGTTTAAAGGGTAATTTTCGCACAAGTTTATAGAATGTGTAAACCTTCATGAATACAATTCTTAAAAAATGACCAAGTTTTAAAAAACACATTACTAGCGCAAAATTTTCGATGGAATAATACAACAAAGACTACAAGCTGTAGTGATGTTATACTAAACTGACAGAGTGTCTATTTTTGCTGCAAAAACGGAAAAGGGCTAGTACAAGTTAATATGCCATACGCTGCGGGAAAATGGAGAGCATGGTTCTATAAGACCAGTTTTAAGTATTCTTGAAAATGCCTTGTTCACATAAAAGATGTAAATAAATAGTTGTAATTATTTATGAATAAGTGTGATATATAAATAATATTTTGGCTTACACTGTAAAAATAGCGAGTTTCAAAATCAAACAAATCCAACCCGCCCTGAGTTTAAAAATGAATGTTTAATAAAAAAAAAAAACACTGCCTTTTAACCAAATATTTGAAGTGTTCATAAAGCATATTCTGTGTTAAATTCATAAAACACCGAGTGTGTTTTAATCATGATCAACACTTCAAGTGATGTGGTTGAAAGACGGTGTTTTCAGTATAACACTCGGAATTTTGAAACAGGTGTCTTTACAATGAACACGTATTTATTCCGCAACACATTGAAAGTAGCGCTCTCCATTTCCACAGATGGGTTGAAACTAGTATATTTACTCGAAACCATTGTCACCTTGGGGGAAGGGGGTATTTCTTTTCTTCCTCTTTTTATTATTGATATATATCCAACCAATTTAGTATATATAAAACCCGGAATGTATTTGTTTTTTTGTAACCCTGTGTAAAATAGTCATCATTTAACAATAACGTTTTGGTTTGTGTGAATTTTAAGTCGAATTGTTTCATTGCATGATAAACCAATGTTGAATTAATACATCTCTCTTTTTCAGGACGAAGACAATAACTATAGTAGTTGGTTTGTTATTATTTTATTTCATCATAAAGAGACAAATATCTGGAGAACAGAGCTATTTCTTACGATTTACATACCCTATGGAAAATTTACTCCAGGTCGTCCAAGAAATTGAGACAACTGGAGAAACCAGTGTGCCACCTTTAAACAATATTAAACAACATTATAGGGTTATAAAAGACCCATCAAACGACTTTTGTAAGGAGGGTTCATGCCAGAAATATCAAATGATTTTTCTTGTAAAGTCGTTTGCTGGAAATTTCGCACAAAGAAAAGTGATAAGAAAAACGTGGGGTGGACAAACAAATTTGAATATTAAAACAATTTTTGTGGTTAGTCGATTAGGTGACGTAGAGGAATATTTAGAGGTAGAATCAAAACGTCACAAGGATATTCTACAATTTGATTTATTAGACAGTTATGAAAATCTTGTTTACAAGACAATTTTCACGATGCTTTGGCTGGAAAAGCATCCAATTAATACACATTTCTTACATTTTATTGACGATGATCGGATAGTTAACACAAAAAATGTTTACAATTTTTCTTTAAGCAGTATTTCATCCTCAGGAATGGAAATGATCGGATATAAAGTAATATTTGGTACCCCATACAGGGATAGTTCATCAAAGTGGTACATCTCATTGGACCAATATCCGTTTGATTTCTGGCCGCCATATTTAATCGGTGGAACAATTCTAACAAACATTGAAGTAGTTAAGAAAATTGCAAAGTCATTTTCGTATACAAGAATAATTCCAATCGAGGATGCATTTATCGGAATTATTGCAAAATTACTTAATATTAACGTTATACATCACAGTGGATTTCTGCCTCATTTTCAACCTGCGTCAAAATTGACAGACAAATTATCTAGTCCTGGTTACAACTCGTATCATGGTCAGCTGGAGGGATGGAAACAGATTAATTCTAAATAAAATGATAAAACATCAATATTACGTTTTAAATTGTATATTGAGAAAATGTCATGACGTATTTAACAACATGTACTACCTTATATCACAAATGACCAATTCATATAAGGGACCGACCATTTAACTTGCAGGGGGAGGGGGGTTATGGTTTTTCGTTTCGTTCAGAAAATTTGTTTCGGACAACACGAGTTAGAATATTAATTTTTTTTGTCGCGCGAAGCGGAAATTTTTTTTCCAGAATTTTACATTAGGTTATATGACAAAAACTCTGAATCAGATTATTATTTTTTTCCTCCACCAAAATCATAATATTTTCTTCAGCAACATTGGGAATCTGAATATTTTTGTAGAAAAAAACCATAACCCACCCCTGGAAGTTAAATGGTCCGTCCCTAAACGATTGTATTACTGATTTTCTTAATGGATGTCACATTGTACATACACTATAAAGCATGGCGAGCGGAAGGAGAAACTCTGACAAGTTGTACCCATCACTGACCATACACCCTGCCTACTGGCAAAACAAAAGTTATACCAAGTTGTACACATCAATGACGTTACACCCTGCCTACTGACAAAACAAAAGTTATATCAAGTTGTACCCATCAATGACCTTACACCCTGCCTACTGGCAAAACAAAAGTTATACCAAGTTGTACCCATCAATGACCTTACACCCTGCCTACTGACAAAACAAAAGTTATATCAAGTTGTACCCATCAATGACCTTACACCCTGCCTACTTATACCAAGTTGTACCCATCAATGGCCTTACACCCTGCCTACTGACAAAACAAAAGTTATATCAAGTTGTACCCATCAATGACCTTACACTCTGCCTACTTATACCAAGTTGTACCCATCAATGGCCTTACACCCTGCCTACTGAAAAAACAAAAGTTATATCAAGTTGTACCCATCAATGACCTTACACCCTGCCTACTGACAAAACAAAAGTTATACCAAGTTGTACCCATCAATGACCTTACACCCTGCCTACTGACAAAACAAAAGTTATATCAAGTTGTACCCATCAATGACCTTACACCCTGCCTACTGATAAAACAAAAGTTATATCAAGTTGTACCCATCAATGGCCTTACACCCTGCCTACTTATACCAAGTTGTACCCATCAATGGCCTTACACCCTGCCTACTGACAAAACAAAAGTTATATCAAGTTGTACCCATCAATGACCTTACACCCTGCCTACTTATACCAAGTTGTACCCATCAATGGCCTTACACCCTGCCTACTGACAAAACAAAAGTTATATCAAGTTGTACCCATCAATGACCTTACACCCTGCCTACTGACAAAACAAAAGTTATACCAAGTTGTACCCATCAATGACCTTACACCCTGCCTACTGACAAAACAAAAGTTATATCAAGTTGTACCCATCAATGACCTTACACCCTGCCTACTGATAAAACAAAAGTTATATCAAGTTGTACCCATCAATGGCCTTACACCCTGCCTACTTATACCAAGTTGTACCCATCAATGGCCTTACACCCTGCCTACTTATACCGAGTTGTACCCATCAATGGCCTTACACCCTGCCTACTGACAAAACAAAAGTTATATCAAGTTGTACCCATCAATGACCTTACACCCTGCCTACTGACAAAACAAAAGCTATACCAAGTTGTACCCATCAATGACCTTACACCCTGCCTACTGACAAAACAAAAGTTATATCAAGTTGTACCCATCAATGACCTTACACCCTGCCTACTGACAAAACAAAAGCTATACCAAGTTGTACCCATCAATGACCTTACACCCTGCCTACTGACAAAACAAAAGTTATATCAAGTTGTACCCATCAATGACCTTACACCCTGCCTACTGGCAAGACAAAAGTTATACCAAGTTGTACCCATCAATGACCTTACACCCTGCCTACTGACAAAACAAAAGTTATACCAAGTTGTACCCATCAATGGCCTTACACCCTGCCTATTGACAAAACAAAAGTTATATCAAGTTGTACCCATCAATGACCTTACACTCTGCCTACTGACAAAACAAAAGTTATACCAAGTTGTACCCATCAATGGCCTTACACCCTGCCAACTAACAAAACAAAAGTTATATCAAGTTGTACCAATCAATGACCTTACACCCTGCCTACTAACAAAACAAAAGTTATACCAAGTTGTACCCATCAATGACCTTACACCCTGCCTACTGACAAAACAAAAGTTATACCAAGTTGTACCCATCAATGACCTTACACCCTGCCTACTGACATAACAAAAGTTATACCAAGTTGTACCCATCAATGGCCTTACACCCTGCCTATTAACAAAACAAAAGTTATATCAAGTTGTACCCATCAATGACCTTACACCCTGCCTACTGACAAAACAAAAGTTATACCAAGTTGTACCCATCAATGACCTTACACCCTGCCTACTGACAAAACAAAAGTTATATCAAGTTGTACCCATCAATGACCTTACACCCTGCCTACTGACAAAACAAAAGTTATACCAAGTTGTACCCATCAATGACCTTACACCCTGCCTACTAACAAAACAAAAGTTATAACAAGTTGTACCCATCATTGACGTTACACCCTGCCTACTGACAAAACAAAAGTTATATCAAGTTGTACCCATCAATGACCTTACACCCTGCCTACTGACAAAACAAAAGTTATATCAAGTTGTACCCATCAATGACGTTACACCTTGCCTACTGGCAAAATAAAAGTTATATCAAGTTGTACCCATCAATCACCTTACACCCTGCCTACTGACAAAACAAAAGTTATATCAAGTTGTACCCATCAATGACCTTACACCCTGCCTACTAACAAAACAAAAGTTATACCAAGTTGTACCCATCAATGACCTTACACCCTGCCTACTGGCAAGACAAAAGTTATATCAAGTTGTACCCATCAATGACCTTACACCCTGCCTACTGGCAAAACAAAAGTTATATCAAGTTGTACCCATCAATGACCTTACACCCTGCCTACTTATACCAAGTTGTACCCATCAATGATCTTACACCCTGCCTACTGACAACACAAGTTATACCAAGTTGTACCCATCAATGACCTTACACCCTGCCTACTGACAAAACAAAAGTTATATCAAGTTGTACCCATCAATGACCTTACACCCTGCCTACTGACAAAACAAAAGTTATACCAAGTTGTACCCATCAATGACCTTACACCCTGCCTACTGACAAAACAAAAGTTATATCAAGTTGTACCCATCAATGACCTTACACCCTGCCTACTGACATAACAAAAGTTATATCAAGTTGTACCCATCAATGACCTTACACCCTGCCTACTGGCAAAACAAAAGTTATATCAAGTTGTACCCATCAATGACCTTACACCCTGCCTACTGGCAAAACAAAAGTTATATCAAGTTGTACCCATCAATGACCTTACACCCTGCCTACTGATAAAACAAAAGTTATATCAAGTTGTACCCATCAATGGCCTTACACCCTGCCTACTTATACCAAGTTGTACCCATCAATGGCCTTACACCCTGCCTACTTATACCAAGTTGTACCCATCAATGGCCTTACACCCTGCCTACTGACAAAACAAAAGTTATACCAAGTTGTACCCATCAATGGCCTTACACCCTGCCTACTAACAAAACAAAAGTTATATCAAGTTGTACCCATCAATGACCTTACACCCTGCCTACTGGCAAGACAAAAGTTATACCAAGTTGTACCCATCAATGACCTTACACCCTGCCTACTGACAAAACAAAAGTTATACCAAGTTGTACCCATCAATGGCCTTACACCCTGCCTACTAACAAAACAAAAGTTATATCAAGTTGTACCCATCAATGACCTTACACCCTGCCTACTGACAAAACAAAAGTTATACCAAGTTGTACCCATCAATGGCCTTACACCCTGCCTACTAACAAAACAAAAGTTATATCAAGTTGTACCCATCAATGACCTTACACCCTGCCTACTAACAAAACAAAATTTATACCAAGTTGTACCCATCAATGACCTTACACCCTGCCTACTGACAAAACAAAAGTTATACCAAGTTGTACCCATCAATGACCTTACACCCTGCCTACTGACATAACAAAAGTTATACCAAGTTGTACCCATCAATGGCCTTACACCCTGCCTACTAACAAAACAAAAGTTATATCAAGTTGTACCCATCAATGACCTTACACCCTGCCTACTGACAAAACAAAAGTTATACCAAGTTGTACCCATCAATGACCTTACACCCTGCCTACTGACAAAACAAAAGTTATATCAAGTTGTACCCATCAATGACCTTACACCCTGCCTACTGACAAAACAAAAGTTATACCAAGTTGTACCCATCAATGACCTTACACCCTGCCTACTAACAAAACAAAAGTTATACCAAGTTGTACCCATCAATGACATTACACCCTGCCTAATGACAAAACAAAAGTTATATCAAGTTGTACCCATCAATGACCTTACACCCTGCCTACTGACAAAACAAAAGTTATATCAAGTTGTACCCATCAATGACGTTACACCTTGCCTACTGGCAAAATAAAAGTTATATCAAGTTGTACCTATCAATGACCTTACACCCTGCCTACTGACAAAACAAAAGTTATATCAAGTTGTACCCATCAATGACCTTACACCCTGCCTACTAACAAAACAAAAGTTATATCAAGTTGTACCCATCAATGACCTTACACCCTGCCTACTAATAAAACAAAAGTTATACCAAGTTGTACCCATCAATGACCTTACACCCTGCCTACTGGCAAGACAAAAGTTATATCAAGTTGTACCCATCAATGACCTTACACCCTGCCTACTGGCAAAACAAAAGTTATATCAAGTTGTACCCATCAATGACCTTACACCCTGCCTACTTATATCAAGTTGTACCCATCAATGACCTTACACCCTGCCTACTGACAAAACAAAAGTTATACCAAGTTGTACCCATCAATGACCTTACACCCTGCCTACTGACAAAACAAAAGTTATATCAAGTTGTACCCATCAATGACCTTACACCCTGCCTACTGATAAAACAAAAGTTATATCAAGTTGTACCCATCAATGGCCTTACACCCTGCCTACTTATACCAAGTTGTACCCATCAATGGCCTTACACCCTGCCTACTTATACCGAGTTGTACCCATCAATGGCCTTACACCCTGCCTACTGACAAAACAAAAGTTATATCAAGTTGTACCCATCAATGACCTTACACCCTGCCTACTGACAAAACAAAAGCTATACCAAGTTGTACCCATCAATGACCTTACACCCTGCCTACTGACAAAACAAAAGTTATATCAAGTTGTACCCATCAATGACCTTACACCCTGCCTACTGACAAAACAAAAGCTATACCAAGTTGTACCCATCAATGACCTTACACCCTGCCTACTGACAAAACAAAAGTTATATCAAGTTGTACCCATCAATGACCTTACACCCTGCCTACTGGCAAGACAAAAGTTATACCAAGTTGTACCCATCAATGACCTTACACCCTGCCTACTGACAAAACAAAAGTTATACCAAGTTGTACCCATCAATGGCCTTACACCCTGCCTATTGACAAAACAAAAGTTATATCAAGTTGTACCCATCAATGACCTTACACTCTGCCTACTGACAAAACAAAAGTTATACCAAGTTGTACCCATCAATGGCCTTACACCCTGCCAACTAACAAAACAAAAGTTATATCAAGTTGTACCAATCAATGACCTTACACCCTGCCTACTAACAAAACAAAAGTTATACCAAGTTGTACCCATCAATGACCTTACACCCTGCCTACTGACAAAACAAAAGTTATACCAAGTTGTACCCATCAATGACCTTACACCCTGCCTACTGACATAACAAAAGTTATACCAAGTTGTACCCATCAATGGCCTTACACCCTGCCTATTAACAAAACAAAAGTTATATCAAGTTGTACCCATCAATGACCTTACACCCTGCCTACTGACAAAACAAAAGTTATACCAAGTTGTACCCATCAATGACCTTACACCCTGCCTACTGACAAAACAAAAGTTATATCAAGTTGTACCCATCAATGACCTTACACCCTGCCTACTGACAAAACAAAAGTTATACCAAGTTGTACCCATCAATGACCTTACACCCTGCCTACTAACAAAACAAAAGTTATAACAAGTTGTACCCATCATTGACGTTACACCCTGCCTACTGACAAAACAAAAGTTATATCAAGTTGTACCCATCAATGACCTTACACCCTGCCTACTGACAAAACAAAAGTTATATCAAGTTGTACCCATCAATGACGTTACACCTTGCCTACTGGCAAAATAAAAGTTATATCAAGTTGTACCCATCAATGACCTTACACCCTGCCTACTGACAAAACAAAAGTTATATCAAGTTGTACCCATCAATGACCTTACACCCTGCCTACTAACAAAACAAAAGTTATACCAAGTTGTACCCATCAATGACCTTACACCCTGCCTACTGGCAAGACAAAAGTTATATCAAGTTGTACCCATCAATGACCTTACACCCTGCCTACTGGCAAAACAAAAGTTATATCAAGTTGTACCCATCAATGACCTTACACCCTGCCTACTTATACCAAGTTGTACCCATCAATGATCTTACACCCTGCCTACTGACAACACAAGTTATACCAAGTTGTACCCATCAATGACCTTACACCCTGCCTACTGACAAAACAAAAGTTATATCAAGTTGTACCCATCAATGACCTTACACCCTGCCTACTGACAAAACAAAAGTTATATCAAGTTGTACCCATCAATGATCTTACACCCTGCCTACTGACAAAACAAAAGTTATACCAAGTTGTACCCATCAATGACCTTACACCCTGCCTACTGACAAAACAAAAGTTATATCAAGTTGTACCCATCAATGACCTTACACCCTGCCTACTGACATAACAAAAGTTATATCAAGTTGTACCCATCAATGACCTTACACCCTGCCTACTGGCAAAACAAAAGTTATATCAAGTTGTACCCATCAATGACCTTACACCCTGCCTACTGGCAAAACAAAAGTTATATCAAGTTGTACCCATCAATGACCTTACACCCTGCCTACTGATAAAACAAAAGTTATATCAAGTTGTACCCATCAATGGCCTTACACCCTGCCTACTTATACCAAGTTGTACCCATCAATGGCCTTACACCCTGCCTACTTATACCAAGTTGTACCCATCAATGGCCTTACACCCTGCCTACTGACAAAACAAAAGTTATACCAAGTTGTACCCATCAATGGCCTTACACCCTGCCTACTAACAAAACAAAAGTTATATCAAGTTGTACCCATCAATGACCTTACACCCTGCCTACTGGCAAGACAAAAGTTATACCAAGTTGTACCCATCAATGACCTTACACCCTGCCTACTGACAAAACAAAAGTTATACCAAGTTGTACCCATCAATGGCCTTACACCCTGCCTACTAACAAAACAAAAGTTATATCAAGTTGTACCCATCAATGACCTTACACCCTGCCTACTGACAAAACAAAAGTTATACCAAGTTGTACCCATCAATGGCCTTACACCCTGCCTACTAACAAAACAAAAGTTATATCAAGTTGTACCCATCAATGACCTTACACCCTGCCTACTAACAAAACAAAATTTATACCAAGTTGTACCCATCAATGACCTTACACCCTGCCTACTGACAAAACAAAAGTTATACCAAGTTGTACCCATCAATGACCTTACACCCTGCCTACTGACATAACAAAAGTTATACCAAGTTGTACCCATCAATGGCCTTACACCCTGCCTACTAACAAAACAAAAGTTATATCAAGTTGTACCCATCAATGACCTTACACCCTGCCTACTGACAAAACAAAAGTTATACCAAGTTGTACCCATCAATGACCTTACACCCTGCCTACTGACAAAACAAAAGTTATATCAAGTTGTACCCATCAATGACCTTACACCCTGCCTACTGACAAAACAAAAGTTATACCAAGTTGTACCCATCAATGACCTTACACCCTGCCTACTAACAAAACAAAAGTTATACCAAGTTGTACCCATCAATGACATTACACCCTGCCTAATGACAAAACAAAAGTTATATCAAGTTGTACCCATCAATGACCTTACACCCTGCCTACTGACAAAACAAAAGTTATATCAAGTTGTACCCATCAATGACGTTACACCTTGCCTACTGGCAAAATAAAAGTTATATCAAGTTGTACCCATCAATGACCTTACACCCTGCCTACTGACAAAACAAAAGTTATATCAAGTTGTACCCATCAATGACCTTACACCCTGCCTACTAACAAAACAAAAGTTATATCAAGTTGTACCCATCAATGACCTTACACCCTGCCTACTAATAAAACAAAAGTTATACCAAGTTGTACCCATCAATGACCTTACACCCTGCCTACTGGCAAGACAAAAGTTATATCAAGTTGTACCCATCAATGACCTTACACCCTGCCTACTGGCAAAACAAAAGTTATATCAAGTTGTACCCATCAATGACCTTACACCCTGCCTACTTATATCAAGTTGTACCCATCAATGATCTTACACCCTGCCTACTGACAACACAAGTTATACCAAGTTGTACCCATCAATGACATTACACCCTGCCTACTGGCAAAACAAAAGTTATATCAAGTTGTACCCATCAATGACCTTAAACCCTGCCTACTGATAAAACAAAAGTTATATCAAGTTGTACCCATCAATGACCTTACACCCTGCCTACTTATACCAAGTTGTACCCATCAATGGCCTTACACCCTGCCTACTTATACCAAGTTGTACCCATCAATGGCCTTACACCCTGCCTACTAACAAAACAAAAGTTATATCAAGTTGTACCCATCAATGACCTTACACCCTGCCTACTGGCAAGACAAAAGTTATATCAAGTTGTACCCATCAATGACCTTACACCCTGCCTACTAACAAAACAAAAGTTATATCAAGTTGTACCCATCAATGACCTTACACTCTGCCTACTGACAAAACAAAAGTTATACCAAGTTGTACCCATCAATGACCTTACACCCTGCCTACTGACAAAACAAAAGTTATATCAAGTTGTACCCATCAATGACCTTACACCCTGCCTACTGACAAAACAAAAGTTATACCAAGTTGTACCCATCAATGACCTTACACCCTGCCTACTAACAAAACAAAAGTTATACCAAGTTGTACCCATCAATGACGTTACACCCTGCCTACTGACAAAACAAAAGTTATATCAAGTTGTACCCATCAATGACCTTACACCCTGCCTACTGACAAAACAAAAGTTATATCAAGTTGTACCCATCAATGACGTTACACCTTGCCTACTGGCAAAATAAAAGTTATATCAAGTTGTACCCATCAATGACCTTACACCCTGCCTACTGACAAAACAAAAGTTATATCAAGTTGTACCCATCAATGACCTTACACCCTGCCTACTAACAAAACAAAAGTTATACCAAGTTGTACCCATCAATGACCTTACACCCTGCCTACTGGCAAGACAAAAGTTATATCAAGTTGTACCCATCAATGACCTTACACCCTGCCTACTGGCAAAACAAAAGTTATATCAAGTTGTACCCATCAATGACCTTACACCCTGCCTACTTATACCAAGTTGTACCCATCAATGATCTTACACCCTGCCTACTGAAAACACAAGTTATACCAAGTTGTACCCATCAATGACCTTACACCCTGCCTACTGGCAAAACAAAAGTTATATCAAGTTGTACCCATCAATGACCTTACACCCTGCCTACTGATAAAACAAAAGTTATATCAAGTTGTACCCATCAATGGCCTTACACCCTGCCTACTTATACCAAGTTGTACCCATCAATGGCCTTACACCCTGCCTACTTATACCAAGTTGTACCCATCAATGGCCTTACACCCTGCCTACTGACAAAACAAAAGTTATACCAAGTTGTACCCATCAATGGCCTTACACCCTGCCTACTAACAAAACAAAAGTTATATCAAGTTGTACCCATCAATGACCTTACACCCTGCCTACTGGCAAGACAAAAGTTATACCAAGTTGTACCCATCAATGACCTTACACCCTGCCTACTGACAAAACAAAAGTTATACCAAGTTGTACCCATCAATGACCTTACACCCTGCCTACTGACATAACAAAAGTTATACCAAGTTGTACCCATCAATGGCCTTACACCCTGCCTACTAACAAAACAAAAGTTATATCAAGTTGTACCCATCAATGACCTTACACCCTGCCTACTGACAAAACAAAAGTTATACCAAGTTGTACCCATCAATGACCTTACACCCTGCCTACTGACAAAACAAAAGTTATATCAAGTTGTACCCATCAATGACCTTACACCCTGCCTACTGACAAAACAAAAGTTATACCAAGTTGTACCCATCAATGACCTTACACCCTGCCTACTAACAAAACAAAAGTTATACCAAGTTGTACCCATCAATGACCTTACACCCTGCCTAATGACAAAACAAAAGTTATATCAAGTTGTACCCATCAATGACCTTACACCCTGCCTACTGACAAAACAAAAGTTATATCAAGTTGTACCCATCAATGACGTTACACCCTGCCTACTGGCAAAATAAAAGTTATATCAAGTTGTACCCATCAATGACCTTACACCCTGCCTACTGACAAAACAAAAGTTATATCAAGTTGTACCCATCAATGACCTTACACCCTGCCTACTAACAAAACAAAAGTTATATCAAGTTGTACCCATCAATGACCTTACACCCTGCCTACTAACAAAACAAAAGTTATACCAAGTTGTACCCATCAATGACCTTACACCCTGCCTACTGGCAAGACAAAAGTTATATCAAGTTGTACCCATCAATGACCTTACACCCTGCCTACTGGCAAAACAAAAGTTATATCAAGTTGTACCCATCAATGACCTTACACCCTGCCTACTTATACCAAGTTGTACCCATCAATGATCTTACACCCTGCCTACTGACAACACAAGTTATACCAAGTTGTACCCATCAATGACATTACACCCTGCCTACTGGCAAAACAAAAGTTATATCAAGTTGTACCCATCAATGACCTTACACCCTGCCTACTGATAAAACAAAAGTTATATCAAGTTGTACCCATCAATGACCTTACACCCTGCCTACTTATACCAAGTTGTACCCATCAATGGCCTTACACCCTGCCTACTAACAAAACAAAAGTTATATCAAGTTGTACCCATCAATGACCTTACACCCTGCCTACTGGCAAGACAAAAGTTATATCAAGTTGTACCCATCAATGATCTTACACCCTGCCTACTAACAAAACAAAAGTTATATCAAGTTGTACCCATCAATGACCTTACACCCTGCCTACTGACAAAACAAAAGTTATACCAAGTTGTACCCATCAATGACCTTACACCCTGCCTACTGACAAAACAAAAGTTATATCAAGTTGTACCCATCAATGACCTTACACCCTGCCTACTGACAAAACAAAAGTTATACCAAGTTGTACCCATCAATGACCTTACACCCTGCCTACTAACAAAACAAAAGTTATACCAAGTTGTACCCATCAATGACGTTACACCCTGCCTACTGACAAAACAAAAGTTATATCAAGTTGTACCCATCAATGACCTTACACCCTGCCTACTGACAAAACAAAAGTTATATCAAGTTGTACCCATCAATGACGTTACACCTTGCCTACTGGCAAAATAAAAGTTATATCAAGTTGTACCCATCAATGACCTTACACCCTGCCTACTGACAAAACAAAAGTTATATCAAGTTGTACCCATCAATGACCTTACACCCTGCCTACTAACAAAACAAAAGTTATACCAAGTTGTACCCATCAATGACCTTACACCCTGCCTACTGGCAAGACAAAAGTTATATCAAGTTGTACCCATCAATGACCTTACACCCTGCCTACTGGCAAAACAAAAGTTATATCAAGTTGTACCCATCAATGACCTTACACCCTGCCTACTTATACCAAGTTGTACCCATCAATGATCTTACACCCTGCCTACTGACAATACAAGTTATACCAAGTTGTACCCATCAATGACCTTACACCCTGCCTACTGGCAAAACAAAAGTTATATCAAGTTGTACCCATCAATGACCTTACACCCTGCCTACTGATAAAACAAAAGTTATATCAAGTTGTACCCATCAATGGCCTTACACCCTGCCTACTTATACCAAGTTGTACCCATCAATGGCCTTACACCCTGCCTACTTATACCAAGTTGTACCCATCAATGGCCTTACACCCTGCCTACTGACAAAACAAAAGTTATACCAAGTTGTACCCATCAATGGCCTTACACCCTGCCTACTAACAAAACAAAAGTTATATCAAGTTGTACCCATCAATGACCTTACACCCTGCCTACTGGCAAGACAAAAGTTATACCAAGTTGTACCCATCAATGACCTTACACCCTGCCTACTGACAAAACAAAAGTTATACCAAGTTGTACCCATCAATGGCCTTACTCCCTGCCTACTAACAAAACAAAAGTTATATCAAGTTGTACCCATCAATGACCTTACACCCTGCCTACTAACAAAACAAAAGTTATACCAAGTTGTACCCATCAATGACCTTACACCCTGCCTACTGGCAAGACAAAAGTTATATCAAGTTGTACCCATCAATGACCTTACACCCTGCCTACTGGCAAAACAAAAGTTATATCAAGTTGTACCCATCAATGACCTTACACCCTGCCTACTTATACCAAGTTGTACCCATCAATGATCTTACACCCTGCCTACTGACAACACAAGTTATACCAAGTTGTACCCATCAATGACCTTACACCCTGCCTACTGACAAAACAAAAGTTATATCAAGTTGTACCCATCAATGACCTTACACCCTGCCTACTGACAAAACAAAAGTTATATCAAGTTGTACCCATCAATGACCTTACACCCTGCCTACTAACAAAACAAAAGTTATACCAAGTTGTACCCATCAATGACCTTACACCCTGCCTACTGGCAAGACAAAAGTTATATCAAGTTGTACCCATCAATGACCTTACACCCTGCCTACTGGCAAAACAAAAGTTATATCAAGTTGTACCCATCAATGACCTTACACCCTGCCTACTTATACCAAGTTGTACCCATCAATGATCTTACACCCTGCCTACTGACAACACAAGTTATACCAAGTTGTACCCATCAATGACCTTACACCCTGCCTACTGGCAAAACAAAAGTTATATCAAGTTGTACCCATCAATGACCTTACACCCTGCCTACTGATAAAACAAAAGTTATATCAAGTTGTACCCATCAATGACCTTACACCCTGCCTACTTATACCAAGTTGTACCCATCAATGGCCTTACACCCTGCCTACTTATACCAAGTTGTACCCATCAATGGCCTTACACCCTGCCTACTGACAAAACAAAAGTTATACCAAGTTGTACCCATCAATGGCCTTACACCCTGCCTACTAACAAAACAAAAGTTATATCAAGTTGTACCCATCAATGACCTTACACCCTGCCTACTGGCAAGACAAAAGTTATACCAAGTTGTACCCATCAATGACCTTACACCCTGCCTACTGACAAAACAAAAGTTATACCAAGTTGTACCCATCAATGGCCTTACTCCCTGCCTACTAACAAAACAAAAGTTATATCAAGTTGTACCCATCAATGACCTTACACCCTGCCTACTGACAAAACAAAAGTTATACCAAGTTGTACCCATCAATGACCTTACACCCTGCCTACTAACAAAACAAAAGTTATACCAAGTTGTACCCATCAATGACGTTACACCCTGCCTACTGATAAAACAAAAGTTATATCAAGTTGTACCCATCAATGACCTTACACCCTGCCTACTGACAAAACAAAAGTTATATCAAGTTGTACCCATCAATGACGTTACACCTTGCCTACTGGCAAAATAAAAGTTATATCAAGTTGTACCCATCAATGACCTTACACCCTGCCTACTGACAAAACAAAAGTTATATCAAGTTGTACCCATCAATGACCTTACACCCTGCCTACTAACAAAACAAAAGTTATACCAAGTTGTACCCATCAATGACCTTACACCCTGCCTACTGGCAAGACAAAAGTTATATCAAGTTGTACCCATCAATGACCTTACACCCTGCCTACTGGCAAAACAAAAGTTATATCAAGTTGTACCCATCAATGACCTTACACCCTGCCTACTTATACCAAGTTGTACCCATCAATGATCTTACACCCTGCCTACTGACAACACAAGTTATACCAAGTTGTACCCATCAATGACCTTACACCCTGCCTACTGACAAAACAAAAGTTATATCAAGTTGTACCCATCAATGACCTTACACCCTGCCTACTGACAAAACAAAAGTTATATCAAGTTGTACCCATCAATGACCTTACACCCTGCCTACTAACAAAACAAAAGTTATACCAAGTTGTACCCATCAATGACCTTACACCCTGCCTACTGGCAAGACAAAAGTTATATCAAGTTGTACCCATCAATGACCTTACACCCTGCCTACTGGCAAAACAAAAGTTATATCAAGTTGTACCCATCAATGACCTTACACCCTGCCTACTTATACCAAGTTGTACCCATCAATGATCTTACACCCTGCCTACTGACAACACAAGTTATACCAAGTTGTACCCATCAATGACCTTACACCCTGCCTACTGGCAAAACAAAAGTTATATCAAGTTGTACCCATCAATGACCTTACACCCTGCCTACTGATAAAACAAAAGTTATATCAAGTTGTACCCATCAATGGCCTTACACCCTGCCTACTTATACCAAGTTGTACCCATCAATGGCCTTACACCCTGCCTACTTATACCAAGTTGTACCCATCAATGGCCTTACACCCTGCCTACTGACAAAACAAAAGTTATACCAAGTTGTACCCATCAATGGCCTTACACCCTGCCTACTAACAAAACAAAAGTTATATCAAGTTGTACCCATCAATGACCTTACACCCTGCCTACTGGCAAGACAAAAGTTATACCAAGTTGTACCCATCAATGACCTTACACCCTGCCTACTGACAAAACAAAAGTTATACCAAGTTGTACCCATCAATGGCCTTACTCCCTGCCTACTAACAAAACAAAAGTTATATCAAGTTGTACCCATCAATGACCTTACACCCTGCCTACTGACAAAACAAAAGTTATACCAAGTTGTACCCATCAATGGCCTTACACCCTGCCTACTAACAAAACAAAAGTTATATCAAGTTGTACCCATCAATGACCTTACACCCTGCCTACTAACAAAACAAAAGTTATACCAAGTTGTACCCATCAATGACCTTACACCCTGCCTACTGACAAAACAAAAGTTATACCAAGTTGTACCCATCAATGACCTTACACCCTGCCTACTGACATAACAAAAGTTATACCAAGTTGTACCCATCAATGGCCTTACACCCTGCCTACTAACAAAACAAAAGTTATATCAAGTTGTACCCATCAATGACCTTACACCCTGCCTACTGACAAAACAAAAGTTATACCAAGTTGTACCCATCAATGACCTTACACCCTGCCTACTGACAAAACAAAAGTTATATCAAGTTGTACCCATCAATGACCTTACACCCTGCCTACTGACAAAACAAAAGTTATACCAAGTTGTACCCATCAATGACCTTACACCCTGCCTACTAACAAAACAAAAGTTATACCAAGTTGTACCCATCAATGACGTTACACCCTGCCTACTGACAAAACAAAAGTTATATCAAGTTGTACCCATCAATGACCTTACACCCTGCCTACTGACAAAACAAAAGTTATATCAAGTTGTACCCATCAATGACGTTACACCTTGCCTACTGGCAAAATAAAAGTTATATCAAGTTGTACCCATCAATGACCTTACACCCTGCCTACTGACAAAACAAAAGTTATATCAAGTTGTACCCATCAATGACCTTACACCCTGCCTACTAACAAAACAAAAGTTATACCAAGTTGTACCCATCAATGACCTTACACCCTGCCTACTGGCAAGACAAAAGGTATATCAAGTTGTACCCATCAATGACCTTACACCCTGCCTACTGGCAAAACAAAAGTTATATCAAGTTGTACCCATCAATGACCTTACACCCTGCCTACTTATACCAAGTTGTACCCATCAATGATCTTACACCCTGCCTACTGACAACACAAGTTATACCAAGTTGTACCCATCAATGACCTTACACCCTGCCTACTGACAAAACAAAAGTTATATCAAGTTGTACCCATCAATGACCTTACACCCTGCCTACTGACAAAACAAAAGTTATATCAAGTTGTACCCATCAATGATCTTACAACCTGCCTACTGACAAAACAAAAGTTATACCAAGTTGTACCCATCAATGACCTTACACCCTGCCTACTGACAAAACAAAAGTTATATCAAGTTGTACCCATCAATGACCTTACACCCTGCCTACTGACATAACAAAAGTTATATCAAGTTGTACCCATCAATGACCTTACACCCTGCCTACTGGCAAAACAAAAGTTATATCAAGTTGTACCCATCAATGACCTTACACCCTGCCTACTGACATAACAAAAGTTATATCAAGTTGTACCCATCAATGGCCTTACACCCTGCCTACTGACAAAACAAAAGTTATACCAAGTTGTACCCATCAATGGCCTTACACCCTGCCTACTGACAAAACAAAAGTTATACCAAGTTGTACCCATCAATGACTTTACGCCCTGCCTACTGGCAAGACAAAAGTTATATCAAGTTGTACCCATCAATGACCTTACACCCTGCCTACTGACAAAACAAAAGTTATATCAAGTTGTACCCATCAATGACCTTACACCCTGCCTACTGACAAAACAAAGGTTATATCAAGTTGTACCCATCAATGACCTTACACCCTGCCTACTGACAAAACAAAAGTTATATCAAGTTGTACCCATCAATGACTTTACGCCCTGCTTACTGGCAAGACAAAAGTTATACCAAGTTGTACCCATCAATGGCCTTACACCCTGCCTACTAACAAAACAAAAGTTATATCAAGTTGTACCCATCAATGACCTTACACCCTGCCTACTGGCAAGACAAAAGTTATACCAAGTTGTACCCATCAATGACCTTACACCCTGCCTACTGACAAAACAAAAGTTATACCAAGTTGTACCCATCAATGACCTTACACCCTGCCTACTGACATAACAAAAGTTATACCAAGTTGTACCCATCAATGGCCTTACACCCTGCCTACTGACAAAACAAAAGTTATACCAAGTTGTACCCATCAATGACCTTACACCCTGCCTACTGACAAAACAAAAGTTATATCAAGTTGTACCCACCAATGACCTTACACCCTGCCTACTGACAAAACAAAAGTTATACCAAGTTGTACCCATCAATGACCTTACACCCTGCCTACTAACAAAACAAAAGTTATACCAAGTTGTACCCATCAATGACATTACACCCTGCCTAATGACAAAACAAAAGTTATATCAAGTTGTACCCATCAATGACCTTACACCCTGCCTACTGACAAAACAAAAGTTATATCAAGTTGTACCCATCAATGACGTTACACCTTGCCTACTGGCAAAATAAAAGTTATATCAAGTTGTACCCATCAATGACCTTACACCCTGCCTACTGACAAAACAAAAGTTATATCAAGTTGTACCCATCAATGACCTTACACCCTGCCTACTAACAAAACAAAAGTTATATCAAGTTGTACCCATCAATAACCTTACACCCTGCCTACTAACAAAACAAAAGTTATACCAAGTTGTACCCATCAATGACCTTACACCCTGCCTACTGGCAAGACAAAAGTTATATCAAGTTGTACCCATCAATGACCTTACACCCTGCCTACTGGCAAAACAAAAGTTATATCAAGTTGTACCCATCAATGACCTTACACCCTGCCTACTTATACCAAGTTGTACCCATCAATGATCTTACACCCTGCCTACTGACAACACAAGTTATACCAAGTTGTACCCATCAATGACATTACACCCTGCCTACTGGCAAAACAAAAGTTATATCAAGTTGTACCCATCAATGACCTTACACCCTGCCTACTGATAAAACAAAAGTTATATCAAGTTGTACCCATCAATGACCTTACACCCTGCCTACTTATACCAAGTTGTACCCATCAATGGCCTTACACCCTGCCTACTTATACCAAGTTGTACCCATCAATGGTCTTACACCCTGCCTACTGACAAAACAAAAGTTATACCAAGTTGTACCCATCAATGGCCTTACACCCTGCCTACTAACAAAACAAAAGTTATATCAAGTTGTACCCATCAATGACCTTACACCCTGCCTACTGGCAAGACAAAAGTTATATCAAGTTGTACCCATCAATGACCTTACACCCTGCCTACTAACAAAACAAAAGTTATATCAAGTTGTACCCATCAATGACCTTACACCCTGCCTACTGACAAAACAAAAGTTATACCAAGTTGTACCCATCAATGACCTTACACCCTGCTTACTGACAAAACAAAAGTTATATCAAGTTGTACCCATCAATGACCTTACACCCTGCCTACTGACAAAACAAAAGTTATACCAAGTTGTACCCATCAATGACCTTACACCCTGCCTACTAACAAAACAAAAGTTATACCAAGTTGTACCCATCAATGACGTTACACCCTGCCTACTGACAAAACAAAAGTTATATCAAGTTGTACCCATCAATGACCTTACACCCTGCCTACTGACAAAACAAAAGTTATATCAAGTTGTACCCATCAATGACGTTACACCTTGCCTACTGGCAAAATAAAAGTTATATCAAGTTGTACCCATCAATGACCTTACACCCTGCCTACTGACAAAACAAAAGTTATATCAAGTTGTACCCATCAATGACCTTACACCCTGCCTACTAACAAAACAAAAGTTATACCAAGTTGTACCCATCAATGACCTTACACCCTGCCTACTGGCAAGACAAAAGTTATATCAAGTTGTACCCATCAATGACCTTACACCCTGCCTACTGGCAAAACAAAAGTTATATCAAGTTGTACCCATCAATGACCTTACACCCTGCCTACTTATACCAAGTTGTACCCATCAATGATCTTACACCCTGCCTACTGACAACACAAGTTATACCAAGTTGTACCCATCAATGACCTTACACCCTGCCTACTGGCAAAACAAAAGTTATATCAAGTTGTACCCATCAATGACCTTACACCCTGCCTACTGATAAAACAAAAGTTATATCAAGTTGTACCCATCAATGGCCTTACACCCTGCCTACTTATACCAAGTTGTACCCATCAATGGCCTTACACCCTGCCTACTTATACCAAGTTGTACCCATCAATGGCCTTACACCCTGCCTACTGACAAAACAAAAGTTATACCAAGTTGTACCCATCAATGACGTTACACCCTGCCTACTAACAAAACAAAAGTTATATCAAGTTGTACCCATCAATGACCTTACACCCTGCCTACTGGCAAGACAAAAGTTATACCAAGTTGTACCCATCAATGACCTTACACCCTGCCTACTGACAAAACAAAAGTTATACCAAGTTGTACCCATCAATGGCCTTACACCCTGCCTACTAACAAAACAAAAGTTATATCAAGTTGTACCCATCAATGACCTTACACCCTGCCTACTAACAAAACAAAAGTTATACCAAGTTGTACCCATCAATGACCTTACACCCTGCCTACTGACAAAACAAAAGTTATACCAAGTTGTACCCATCAATGACCTTACACCCTGCCTACTGACATAACAAAAGTTATACCAAGTTGTACCCATCAATGGCCTTACACCCTGCCTACTAACAGAACAAAAGTTATATCAAGTTGTACCCATCAATGACCTTACACCCTACCTACTGACAAAACAAAAGTTATACCAAGTTGTACCCATCAATGACCTTACACCCTGCCTACTGACAAAACAAAAGTTATACCAAGTTGTACCCATCAATGACCTTACACCCTGCCTACTAACAAAACAAAAGTTATACCAAGTTGTACCCATCAATGACGTTACACCCTGCCTACTGAAAAAACAAAAGTTATATTAAGTTGTACCCATCAATGACCTTACACCCTGCCTACTGACAAAACAAAAGTTATATCAAGTTGTACCCATCAATGACGTTACACCTTGCCTACTGGCAAAATAAAAGTTATATCAAGTTGTACCCATCAATGACCTTACACCCTGCCTACTGACAAAACAAAAGTTATATCAAGTTGTACCCATCAATGACCTTACACCCTGCCTACTAACAAAACAAAAGTTATATCAAGTTGTACCCATCAATGACCTTACACCCTGCCTACTAACAAAACAAAAGTTATACCAAGTTGTACCCATCAATGACCTTACACCCTGCCTACTGACAAAACAAAAGTTATACCAAGTTGTACCCATCAATGACCTTACACCCTGCCTACTGACATAACAAAAGTTATACCAAGTTGTACCCATCAATGGCCTTACACCCTGCCTACTAACAGAACAAAAGTTATATCAAGTTGTACCCATCAATGACCTTACACCCTACCTACTGACAAAACAAAAGTTATACCAAGTTGTACCCATCAATGACCTTACACCCTGCCTACTGACAAAACAAAAGTTATACCAAGTTGTACCCATCAATGACCTTACACCCTGCCTACTAACAAAACAAAAGTTATACCAAGTTGTACCCATCAATGACGTTACACCCTGCCTACTGAAAAAACAAAAGTTATATTAAGTTGTACCCATCAATGACCTTACACCCTGCCTACTGACAAAACAAAAGTTATATCAAGTTGTACCCATCAATGACGTTACACCTTGCCTACTGGCAAAATAAAAGTTATATCAAGTTGTACCCATCAATGACCTTACACCCTGCCTACTGACAAAACAAAAGTTATATCAAGTTGTACCCATCAATGACCTTACACCCTGCCTACTAACAAAACAAAAGTTATACCAAGTTGTACCCATCAATGACCTTACACCCTGCCTACTGGCAAGACAAAAGTTATATCAAGTTGTACCCATCAATGACCTTACACCCTGCCTACTGGCAAAACAAAAGTTATATCAAGTTGTACCCATCAATGACCTTACACCCTGCCTACTTATACCAAGTTGTACCCATCAATGATCTTACACCCTGCCTACTGACAACACAAGTTATACCAAGTTGTACCCATCAATGACCTTACACCCTGCCTACTGACAAAACAAAAGTTATATCAAGTTGTACCCATCAATGACCTTACACCCTGCCTACTGACAAAACAAAAGTTATATCAAGTTGTACCCATCAATGATCTTACACCCTGCCTACTGACAAAACAAAAGTTATACCAAGTTGTACCCATCAATGACCTTACACCCTGCCTACTGACAAAACAAAAGTTATATCAAGTTGTACCCATCAATGACCTTACACCCTGCCTACTGACATAACAAAAGTTATATCAAGTTGTACCCATCAATGACCTTACACCCTGCCTACTGGCAAAACAAAAGTTATATCAAGTTGTACCCATCAATGACCTTACACCCTGCCTACTGACATAACAAAAGTTATATCAAGTTGTACCCATCAATGGCCTTACACCCTGCCTACTGACAAAACAAAAGTTATACCAAGTTGTACCCATCAATGGCCTTACACCCTGCCTACTGACAAAACAAAAGTTATACCAAGTTGTACCCATCAATGACTTTACGCCCTGCCTACTGGCAAGACAAAAGTTATATCAAGTTGTACCCATCAATGACCTTACACCCTGCCTACTGACAAAACAAAAGTTATATCAAGTTGTACCCATCAATGACCTTACACTGCCTACTGACAAAACAAAGGTTATATCAAGTTGTACCCATCAATGACCTTACACCCTGCCTACTGACAAAACAAAAGTTATATCAAGTTGTACCCATCAATGACTTTACGGCCTGCTTACTGGCAAGACAAAAGTTATACCAAGTTGTACCCATCAATGACCTTACACCCTGCCTACTGACAACACAAGTTATACCAAGTTGTACCCATCAATGACCTTACACCCTGCCTACTGACAAAACAAAAGTTATATCAAGTTGTACCCATCAATGACCTTACACCCTGCCTACTGACAAAACAAAAGTTATACCAAGTTGTACCCATCAATGACCTTACACCCTGCCTACTGACAAAACAAAAGTTATATCAAGTTGTACCCATCAATGACCTTACACCCTGCCTACTGACAAAACAAAAGTTATACCAAGTTGTACCCATCAATGACCTTACACCCTGCCTACTGGCAAGACAAAAGTTATATCAAGTTGTACCCATCAATGACCTTACACCCTGCCTACTGACAAAACAAAAGTTATACCAAGTTGTACCCATCAATGACCTTACACCCTGCCTACTTATACCAAGTTGTACCCATCAATGATCTTACACCCTGCCTACTGACAACACAAGTTATACCAAGTTGTACCCATCAATGACCTTACACCCTGCCTACTGACAAAACAAAAGTTATATCAAGTTGTACCCATCAATGACCTTACACCCTGCCTACTGACAAAACAAAAGTTATATCAAGTTGTACCCATCAATGATCTTACACCCTGCCTACTGACAAAACAAAAGTTATACCAAGTTGTACCCATCAATGACCTTACACCCTGCCTACTGACAAAACAAAAGTTATATCAAGTTGTGCCCATCAATGACCTTACACCCTGCCTACTGACATAACAAAAGTTATATCAAGTTGTACCCATCAATGACCTTACACCCTGCCTACTGGCAAAACAAAAGTTATATCAAGTTGTACCCATCAATGACCTTACACCCTGCCTACTGACATAACAAAAGTTATATCAAGTTGTACCCATCAATGGCCTTACACCCTGCCTACTGACAAAACAAAAGTTATACCAAGTTGTACCCATCAATGGCCTTACACCCTGCCTACTGACAAAACAAAAGTTATACCAAGTTGTACCCATCAATGACTTTACGCCCTGCCTACTGGCAAGACAAAAGTTATATCAAGTTGTACCCATCAATGACCTTACACCCTGCCTACTGACAAAACAAAAGTTATATCAAGTTGTACCCATCAATGACCTTACACCCTGCCTACTGACAAAACAAAGGTTATATCAAGTTGTACCCATCAATGACCTTACACCCTGCCTACTGACAAAACAAAAGTTATATCAAGTTGTACCCATCAATGACTTTACGCCCTGCTTACTGGCAAGACAAAAGTTA
Organism: Bathymodiolus brooksi; assembly: GCA_963680875.1. NCBI lineage: Eukaryota > Metazoa > Mollusca > Bivalvia > Mytilida > Modiolidae > Bathymodiolus > Bathymodiolus brooksi. The sequence continues at coordinate 7,076,729 of OY804579.1, read as the reverse complement.
TACCAAGTTGTACCCATCAATGACCTTACACCCTGCCTACTGACAACACAAGTTATACCAAGTTGTACCCATCAATGACCTTACACCCTGCCTACTGACAAAACAAAAGTTATATCAAGTTGTACCCATCAATGACCTTACACCCTGCCTACTGACAAAACAAAAGTTATACCAAGTTGTACCCATCAATGACCTTACACCCTGCCTACTGACAAAACAAAAGTTATACCAAGTTGTACCCATCAATGACCTTACACCCTGCCTACTGACAAAACAAAAGTTATACCAAGTTGTACCCATCAATGACCTTACACCCTGCCTACTGGCAAGACAAAAGTTATATCAAGTTGTACCCATCAATGACCTTACACCCTGCCTACTGACAAAACAAAAGTTATACCAAGTTGTACCCATCAATGACCTTACACCCTGCCTACTGGCAAGACAAAAGTTATATCAAGTTGTACCCATCAATGACCTTACACCCTGCCTACTGACAAAACAAAAGTTATATCAAGTTGTACCCATCAATGACCTTACACCCTGCCTACTGACAAAACAAAAGTTATATCAAGTTGTACCCATCAATGACCTTACACCCTGCCTACTGGCAAGACAAAAGTTATACCAAGTTGTACCCATCAATGACCTTACACCCTGCCTACTGACAAAACAAAAGTTATACCAAGTTGTACCCATCAATGACCTTACACCCTGCCTACTGGCAAGACAAAAGTTATATCAAGTTGTACACATCAATGACCTTACACCCTGCCTACTGACAAAACAAAAGTTATACCAAGTTGTACCCATCAATGACCTTACACCCTGCCTACTGGCAAGACAAAAGTTATATCAAGTTGTACCCATCAATGACCTTACACCCTGCCTACTGACAAAACAAAAGTTATACCAAGTTGTACCCATCAATGACCTTACACCCTGCCTACTGACAAAACAAAAGTTATACCAAGTTGTACCCATCAATGACTTTACACCCTGCCTACTGACAAAACAAAAGTTATACCAAGTTGTACCCATCAATGACCTTACACCCTGCCTACTGGCAAGACAAAAGTTATATCAAGTTGTACCCATCAATGACCTTACACCCTGCCTACTGACAAAACAAAAGTTATATCAAGTTGTACCCATCAATGACCTTACACCCTGCCTACTGACAAAACAAAAGTTATATCAAGTTGTACCCATCAATGACCTTACACCCTGCCTACTGGCAAGACAAAAGTTATACCAAGTTGTACCCATCAATGACCTTACACCCTGCCTACTGACAAAACAAAAGTTATACCAAGTTGTACCCATCAATGACCTTACACCCTGCCTACTGGCAAGACAAAAGTTATATCAAGTTGTACACATCAATGACCTTACACCCTGCCTACTGACAAAACAAAAGTTATACCAAGTTGTACCCATCAATGACCTTACACCCTGCCTACTGGCAAGACAAAAGTTATATCAAGTTGTACCCATCAATGACCTTACACCCTGCCTACTGACAAAACAAAAGTTATACCAAGTTGTACCCATCAATGACCTTACACCCTGCCTACTGACAAAACAAAAGTTATACCAAGTTGTACCCATCAATGACTTTACACCCTGCCTACTGACAAAACAAAAGTTATATCAAGTTGTACCCATCAATGACCTTACACCCTGCCTACTGGCAAAACAAAAGTTATACCAAGTTGTACCCATCAATGACCTTACACCCTGCCTACTGACAAAACAAAAGTTATACCAAGTTGTACCCATCAATGACCTTACACCCTGCCTACTGACAAAACAAAAGTTATACCAAGTTGTACCCATCAATGACCTTACACCCTGCCTACTGACAAAACAAAAGTTATACCAAGTTGTACCCATCAATGACCTTACACCCTGCCTACTGGCAAGACAAAAGTTATATCAAGTTGTACCCATCAATGACCTTACACCCTGCCTACTGACAAAACAAAAGTTATACCAAGTTGTACCCATCAATGACCTTACACCCTGCCTACTGACAAAACAAAAGTTATATCAAGTTGTACCCATCAATGACCTTACACCCTGCCTACTGACAAAACAAAAGTTATACCAAGTTGTACCCATCAATGACTTTACACCCTGCCTACTGACAAAACAAAAGTTATATCAAGTTGTACCCATCAATGACCTTACACCCTGCCTACTGGCAAAACAAAAGTTATATCAAGTTGTACCCATCAATGACCTTACACCCTGCCTACTGACAAAACAAAAGTTATATCAAGTTGTACCCATCAATGACCTTACACCCTGCCTACTGACAAAACAAAAGTTATATCAAGTTGTACCCATCAATGACCTTACACCCTGCCTACTGACAAAACAAAAGTTATACCAAGTTGTACCCATCAATGACCTTACACCCTGCCTACTGACAAAACAAAAGTTATATCAAGTTGTACCCATCAATGACCTTACACCCTGCCTACTGGCAAGACAAAAGTTATATCAAGTTGTACCCATCAATGATCTTACACCCTGCCTACTGACAAAACAAAAGTTATATCAAGTTGTACCCATCAATGACCTTACACCCTGCCTACTGACAAAACAAAAGTTATATCAAGTTGTACCCATCAATGACCTTACACCCTGCCTACTGGCAAGACAAAAGTTATACCAAGTTGTACCCATCAATGACCTTACACCCTGCCTACTGACAAAACAAAAGTTATACCAAGTTGTACCCATCAATGACCTTACACCCTGCCTACTGGCAAGACAAAAGTTATACCAAGTTGTACACATCAATGACCTTACACCCTGCCTACTGACAAAACAAAAGTTATACCAAGTTGTACCCATCAATGACCTTACACCCTGCCTACTGGCAAGACAAAAGTTATATCAAGTTGTACCCATCAATGACCTTACACCCTGCCTACTGACAAAACAAAAGTTATACCAAGGTGTACCCATCAATGACCTTACACCCTGCCTACTGACAAAACAAAAGTTATACCAAGTTGTACCCATCAATGACCTTACACCCTGCCTACTGACAAAACAAAAGTTATACCAAGTTGTACCCATCAATGACTTTACACCCTGCCTACTGACAAAACAAAAGTTATATCAAGTTGTACCCATCAATGACCTTACACCCTGCCTACTGGCAAAACAAAAGTTATATCAAGTTGTACCCATCAATGACCTTACACCCTGCCTACTGACAAAACAAAAGTTATACCAAGTTGTACCCATCAATGACCTTACACCCTGCCTACTGACAAAACAAAAGTTATACCAAGTTGTACCAATCAATGACCTTACACCCTGCCTACTGACAAAACAAAAGTTACAACAAGTTGTACCCATCAATGACCTTACTGCCTACTGACAAAACAAAAGTTATACCAAGTTGTACCCATCAATGACCTTACACCCTGCCTACTAACAAAACAAAAGTTATATCAAGTTGTACCCATCAATGACCTTACACCCTGCCTACTGACAAAACAAAAGTTATACCAAGTTGTACCCATCAATGACCTTACACCCTGCCTACTGACAAAACAAAAGTTATACCAAGTTGTACCCATCAATGACCTTACACCCTGCCTACTGACAAAACAAAAGTTATACCAAGTTGTACCCATCAATGACTTTACACCCTGCCTACTGACAAAACAAAAGTTATATCAAGTTGTACCCATCAATGACCTTACACCCTGCCTACTGGCAAAACAAAAGTTATACCAAGTTGTACCCATCAATGACCTTACACCCTGCCTACTGACAAAACAAAAGTTATACCAAGTTGTACCCATCAATGACCTTACACCCTGCCTACTGACAAAACAAAAGTTATACCAAGTTGTACCCATCAATGACCTTACACCCTGCCTACTGACAAAACAAAAGTTATACCAAGTTGTACCCATCAATGACCTTACACCCTGCCTACTGGCAAGACAAAAGTTGTATCAAGTTGTACCCATCAATGACCTTACACCCTGCCTACTGACAAAACAAAAGTTATATCAAGTTGTACCCATCAATGACCTTACACCCTGCCTACTGACAAAACAAAAGTTATACCAAGTTGTACCCATCAATGACCTTACACCCTGCCTACTGACAAAACAAAAGTTATACCAAGTTGTACCCATCAATGACTTTACACCCTGCCTACTGACAAAACAAAAGTTATATCAAGTTGTACCCATCAATGACCTTACACCCTGCCTACTGGCAAAACAAAAGTTATATCAAGTTGTACCCATCAATGACCTTACACCCTGCCTACTGACAAAACAAAAGTTATATCAAGTTGTACCCATCAATGACCTTACACCCTGCCTACTGACAAAACAAAAGTTATATCAAGTTGTACCCATCAATGACCTTACACCCTGCCGACTGACAAAACAAAAGTTATATCAAGTTGTACCCATCAATGACCTTACACCCTGCCTACTGACAAAACAAAAGTTATATCAAGTTGTACCCATCAATGACCTTACACCCTGCCTACTGGCAAGACAAAAGTTATATCAAGTTGTACCCATCAATGATCTTACACCCTGCCTACTGACAAAACAAAAGTTATATCAAGTTGTACCCATCAATGACCTTACACCCTACCTACTGACAAAACAAAAGTTATATCAAGTTGTACCCATCAATGACCTTACACCCTGCCTACTGGCAAGACAAAAGTTATACCAAGTTGTACCCATCAATGACCTTACACCCTGCCTACTGGCAAGACAAAAGTTATACCAAGTTGTACACATCAATGACCTTACACCCTGCCTACTGACAAAACAAAAGTTATACCAAGTTGTACCCATCAATGACCTTACACCCTGCCTACTGGCAAGACAAAAGTTATATCAAGTTGTACCCATCAATGACCTTACACCCTGCCTACTGACAAAACAAAAGTTATATCAAGTTGTACCCATCAATGACCTTACACCCTGCCTACTGACAAAACAAAAGTTATATCAAGTTGTACCCATCAATGACCTTACACCCTGCCTACTGACAAAACAAAAGTTATACCAAGTTGTACCCATCAATGACTTTACACCCTGCCTACTGACAAAACAAAAGTTATATCAAGTTGTACCCATCAATGACCTTACACCCTGCCTACTGGCAAAACAAAAGTTATATCAAGTTGTACCCATCAATGACCTTACACCCTGCCTACTGACAAAACAAAAGTTATACCAAGTTGTACCCATCAATGACCTTACACCCTGCCTACTGACAAAACAAAAGTTATACCAAGTTGTACCCATCAATGACCTTACACCCTGCCTACTGACAAAACAAAAGTTACAACAAGTTGTACCCATCAATGACCTTACTGCCTACTGACAAAACAAAAGTTATACCAAGTTGTACCCATCAATGACCTTACACCCTGCCTACTAACAAAACAAAAGTTATATCAAGTTGTACCCATCAATGACCTTACACCCTGCCTACTGACAAAACAAAAGTTATACCAAGTTGTACCCATCAATGACCTTACACCCTGCCTACTGACAAAACAAAAGTTATATCAAGTTGTACCCATCAATGACCTTACACCCTGCCTACTGACAAAACAAAAGTTATACCAAGTTGTACCCATCAATGACTTTACACCCTGCCTACTGACAAAACAAAAGTTATATCAAGTTGTACCCATCAATGACCTTACACCCTGCCTACTGGCAAAACAAAAGTTATATCAAGTTGTACCCATCAATGACCTTACACCCTGCCTACTGACAAAACAAAAGTTATACCAAGTTGTACCCATCAATGACCTTACACCCTGCCTACTGACAAAACAAAAGTTATACCAAGTTGTACCCATCAATGACCTTACACCCTGCCTACTAACAAAACAAAAGTTATATCAAGTTGTACCCATCAATGACCTTACACCCTGCCTACTGACAAAACAAAAGTTATACCAAGTTGTACCCATCGATGACTTTGATCAAATCCATAGTCTATGAAATTATATAAATAGAAATAACAAATCTTATATTGTTAAAATCTTTATTTTTAATAAATTATATTTATGTTGGAATGTATAATGGTAACTATAACATTGTATTGATTGCATATTCCCTATAACATTAAAAGGTTACAAATAACTCTTGGAGTAAATTTGTCTTTCCATAGAAATTTAATTATAGATCTATTATTTTTAAATTTTAATTTCAAACAATATAAAATAGTGCTGCTTTTTCTTTAAAAGTTCTTCCTTTTATATATATATGTATATCTAGATCAGTGACTGGCCTTACATACTTTTTGGATATATGTGTCAGGGTCCTGGTGGCTCAATGAGTTAGGTAGTTGGATTACCTAACAACTCGTACAAACCTATCACCAATACGGCGTGGGTTTGCACCCGGCTGTGTAAATTACAAAAAAGGGTGCACTAGACTTGCAGCCGCAAGTGATAAAGTTTACCAGTTGCTTGCCCATGGTCGGTGGTTCTCTCCGGGTACTCTAGCTTCTTCCACCACTAAAACTGGTCACCATGATATACATAAATGTAGCTGAAATATTGCTGAAAATGGCGTTAAAACATCAAAAATCAAATCAATCAAAATGATATCACAAAAAAACACACTAATATTGAAGAAATCTCTGTAACTTATATGGATATGTTTGTGATGTGGCATTTTGGAAATTTTTCATGATTATAAATTAGAATATTGTAACTTCAAATAAAATTACATCTTCTTTAACAACTATTAAATTACACCAAACTTATTTCTGAGAAAGAAAAACCAACTTACATTACAGTTCATATACAAATCAGAAAGTACTTCATCATTTTCAAAAACTTTAAATTATCATATTTTTTGACCCACAAGAAAAGTCTTACTGTGTAGGATATTACCGTTTACATAAACATACTAAACCATAGAGATGAACATCTCCCACAGTACAGTGCACATTTTAGGGGGGGGGGGGGGGGGGGGGCATTTAATGTTATACATTATATTTGATGATCTGACATTTTGAAATAACTGGATGATAAAATTTATATTGTTTTCAGCAGCTTATTTCATTACAGGAAGGTTCTCCCAAAAAGATTTAAAACAATGCCATTCTATAATAATTAGGAGAAACAAAAGATATTCATAATGTTTAAAAATAAATTATTATACATTATCCTGATAGCTTAAATATTAAACCAAATTAAGTGAATATAAAAAAATATATACTAAATGATCATATACAATATAGTGTCAATTACACAAGATACATCATTCAATCTCTACCACCTCAACAGTTATATAAATATTGTTAAGATGCCCAGATGTATGCTTTATTGACAAGTAAAGAGTACATCTCAACTGTAGACCAGGGACTGTTTCACACTCATCTTAGGGTATGAGTTATGCTCATTGTTGAAAACCATACTATAACTGTGGAATTTAGAACAGAAATAAAAGCACTGTTCCTTTACTTTAATTTGTTGATAAAATTTCAAAACATTCTGAGAAACACTACTCAAGTTATCATACGAAATAGGGTAAACATCCTATTTTCCGTCATATCAAGTCCAATAACTCTGGAACGGCAAAAGTGAAAATCGTCAAAAATGAAAGGGATCCTCCTCTCTTCACCAGTAAGCTGCTGATAAAATTTCAAAACATTCTGAGAAACACTATTCAACTTATCATATGACATAGGGTAAAAATCCTATTTCTCGTCATATCAAGTCCAATAACTCTGGAACAGCAAAAGTGAAAATCGTCAAAAATGAAAGGGATCCTCCTCTCTACACCGGTAAGCTGCTGATAAAATTTCAAAACATTCTGAGAAACACTACTCAAGTTATCATACGACATAGGGTAAAAATCCTATTTTCCGTCATATCAAGTCCAATAACTCTGGAACGGCAAAAGTAAAAATCGTCAAAAATGAAAGGGATCCTCCTCTCTTCACCAGTAAACAGCTGATAAAATTTTAAAAGATTCTAAGATACACAACTCAAGTTATCGTACGACATAGGATTTGTCTACAGACGGACGGACATGGTGAAACCAGTATACCCCCCCCCCCACAACTTCGTTGTGGGGGGGTATAATAAATCTTTTTCTCCAAACAAAACTACTGTAATCAGCATCTATCACCACAAACATTGTGTGTTTTATTCCATTCTATGGAGAGGTATACAGGATAAAACTTCATGTGGTAAAGTTTTTCAGTCAGACTTGTAGCAGGTCTGTGGTTTTCTCTTGGTGTTCCAGTTTCATCTACCAATAAAAATGACTGCGACCACAAATTGGTGTTCAACACCTATTATCCATATCAAAACAACAGGTTTTTTTTCTTCAATAAATCTTCAATATCTCCTCTTATTTGAATATCATAACAATCCCTTTGTTTGTGAATATAAAGCTAAAATATGTTCATATTTAAAGATACACCATTCTTAATCACTCTAACAAAATCCTATATAAATATTTTCTTTATCAACCAATTTGTTTTTCCTCTCTTTTCCATATCATAACTACTTCTTTGTTTGTGCATATAAAGCTAGAATATTTTCACATCTAAAGAGAAAATCCCTCTATAACAAATAGTCAATATATATTTCCTTGTCAACCAATTTGATTTCCCTCTCTCTTCCATATTATAACTGTTTATTTGCTTGTGCACATAAAGCTGGAATATTTTCATATTTAAAGAAACACCATTCTTAATCCCTTAATAACAAACATTCAAAAAATATTTTCTCATCACCCAATGAGTTTTCCCTCTCCCTTCCATATTATAACACATTTCTTTGCCTGTGCATATAAAGCTAGAATATTTTCACATCTAAAGAGAAAATCCCTCTAATACAAAAATTCTACATATATTTTCTCATCAACCAATTTGTTTTCCTTCTCTCTTCCATATTATAACCATTCCTTGTTCATCACACGATGCCAGTAGACTCTCGTCACAATTGAAACAGACATCTAGTACTGGAGCAGAGTGTCCTAACAGTTTATTAACACATGGCTTTGTCTCTTTACACACATCAAAGAAGTATACACACATGTCTTCACTTCCAGAGACTAAAATATAATGTACAACATCTTTATACGTTTCAATACCATAATAGGGACAAAAGCATCAAAGCAAAACAAGAGCCTTAAGGGAAAAAATACATCCCCAATAACAAAACAAGAGCCTTAAGGGAAAAATACATCCCCAATAACAAAACAAGAGCCTTAAGGGAAAAAATACATCCCCAATAACAAAACAAGAGCCTTAAGGGAAAAAATACATCCCCAATAACAAAACAAGAGCCTTAAGGGAAAAAATACATCCCCAATAACAAAACAAGAGCCTTAAGGGAAAAAATACATCCCCAATAACAAAACAAGAGCCTTAAGGGAAAAAATACATCCCCAATAACAAAACAAGAGCCTTAAGGGAAAAAATACATCCCCAATAACAAAACAAGAGCCTTAAGGGAAAAAATACATCCCCAATAACAAAACAAGAGCCTTAAGGGAAAAAATACATCCCCAATAACAAAACAAGAGCCTTAAGGGAAAAAATACATCCCCAATAACAAAACAAGAGCCTTAAGGGAAAAAATACATCCCCAATAACAAAACAAGAGCCTTAAGGGAAAAAATACATCCCCAATAACAAAACAAGAGCCTTAAGGGAAAAAATACATCCCCAATAACAAAACAAGAGCCTTAAGGGAAAAAATACATCCCCAATAACAAAACAAGAGCCTTAAGGGAAAAAATACATCCCCAATAACAAAACAAGAGCCTTAAGGGAAAAAATACATCCCCAATAACAAAACAAGAGCCTTAAGGGAAAAAATACATCCCCAATAACAAAACAAGAGCCTTAAGGGAAAAAATACATCCCCAATAACAAAACAAGAGCCTTAAGGGAAAAAATACATCCCCAATAACAAAACAAGAGCCTTAAGGGAAAAAATACATCCCCAATAACAAAACAAGAGCCTTAAGGGAAAAAATACATCCCCAATAACAAAACAAGAGCCTTAAGGGAAAAAATACATCCCCAATAACAAAACAAGAGCCTTAAGGGAAAAAATACATCCCCAATAACAAAACAAGAGCCTTAAGGGAAAAAATACATCCCCGATAACAAAACAAGAGCCTTAAGGGAATAAATACATCCCCAATAACAAAACAAGAGCCTTAAGGGAAAAAATACATCCCCAATAACAAAACAAGAGCCTTAAGGGAAAAAATACATTCCCAATAATCAAAGTGAAAATTAGATTGTATTCAATATTTGGAATTAATATAAGAAAACTATTTTTGTTGTTCCCATGACAACAAATCTTGAAAAACAAATCATTATTCTATTGACTTTTTCTGGTACAGTCAATACTCATTATGTAGAAGTTTAAGTGACATAATATTTCAACTTGAATCAAAGAGTATTGAAGTTATCAGGGCAAATTACCACCTAACTATTACTATGAACGAACCATATTCAAACTTTGAGTTATCCAAGAAATGACTTATCAGTGAATGAGTGATTGTTGTTTAACACCAACTCTGCATGTTTTCAGCTATTTCATGGTGAGAACAAGTTAATTTTCAATTGAAATGATGATGTTGATGACTTATCAGAGTTTCAGATAACATGGTACAAATGTACTACTGTATATCATAATATCCTGTTTGAATATACGACGACATGACCTACTTTTTTCGCATAAATCATAATACACGTAAACACTCCAGCACGTAAAGTAATGGTGCTGTTACATACATTGGGCTAAAATTAAAACATTATCTTACATAGATGTACATAAAATAGTGAGATTTCCCAGTAAAAGAGAAAAACGGTATTTCATCCAGTGAAATAAAAATGTTTATCTAATTGTACGATGCCACAGTAGCAACGAGGTCACGATCATAAATATCATTTATCTATGAAAAACAAGTTCCACTTTGAAATGTCTTATTTAAGCAAACAAAAGTGTAAAATCTATGTAATAAACACTATAACTACACTTGTATTCCTAATTATGTAATATCAAAAATAAATCATTCATAACTGAACAACAATGATAATTCATTCATATGGTAACATGTATTCGTAAATTACTGTGTTGTTCAGTTACTTGTGATTAATTTTAGATATTTAGAATGATAGAGTAGTTAAATACTTACTGACACAAGCACCCTGTCTAAATGACATCAGTGGACAAAATACTTACTGACACAAGCACCCTGTCTAAATGACATCAGTGGACAAAATACTTACTGACACAAGCACCCTGTCTAAATGACATCAGTGGACAAAATGTACTTTTTATGTGAGACCTCTTCTGTTTAACTGGGAATGTTTTCTTTAGCTGTAAACCACCATCGTCAGTTATGATTCTACATAAAACCAATTTTATTTTTAGATCATATACAATCGATAATATTTTGTAACATTTTATAGAAGATGTCAGGCCAAGTCATACAAGTTCACGGTTTGTTTTCTGTTCTCACCCTAAACCTGTATTTTAAATGCGCTTTATTGATGGTCGTGACAGTAGACATCTTTCGTATCAATTAGATGGCCTCTGTTTCACAATTTTTTATCTGTTTTAAGGGAAGGGTTAAGGTTATGGTGTTTAATGCTACTTCCAACAATATTTCAGTTATATTATGGCAGTCAGATTTATTGCCGGAGAAAACCACTAAACTGCCGCAAGTCACTGACAAACTTTATCATATAATATTGTATCAAATACACCTCGTCTGAGCTGGGTTCGAACTCACAACGTTAGTGGTGATAGGCACTGTTTGCATAGGTAGTTATAAATCCAACTACCATATGATCACGACCACGACAGCCCTTCTGTTTTAAGTAAACCTAACAATTTGCATAGAATTACACAGAACTGTTTATCCATATGAATGACCTAATTCACTTGTAGAGAAGTTTAATTGATCATAGTCATGCTTTAAATATATTGTACTCTTTCTGTGCCAAGTTTGTTTATAAATCCTTTGTTCATTCAAGAGTAAAATGAAATACATTTGTGTAAATTTCAAATAAAAAATTAAAAATCAAAAGGTTCCAAACAAAAATATTATATTTCTAAAATGAAAATTGTCAAAACAATTGTGAAACACAGACCATTAAGGGTTGGTGATTATTTAATTTTAGAAGCCAATTTGTTAAATATTCATGCTTATTTTATATACAAATTGCAGGAATAAACTTACTTAAAAAGACATAAAGCATTTACACAACAGTTAACCAACAATGAAGGATCCCTGGCTTCTCTACTAATCCATGATCTGGCTGATATACTGGTAACAGGCAAACCTTCACATACAGTTATTCTGAAAAACAAATGAAAGATTGTTTGATTATTATACAATTGATGACTTTTAATGAGGTGAATACAAGGATTGATCAACCCATGTTCCATGGGTTGATCAATCCTTCTATTCACCGAAATTGAAAGTCATTAACTGTTTTATTATACGACATTAAATCAAATTTGAATTAACACCAAACAGCGCTGACTTTGTTCCCCAGACACCCATGGCTAACCAACGTCTGCCAGTATTAATTTAATTGTGTACCGAAAGTAATTAGTAAGAATGCATCTGATTAGTCGATGACAAAACTTAACCCGATGATGATTGGCTACTACTTTTAAGATAATTGGGAAACACCATTTCTATTTTAAGGTGTCTGGAGAAGCTTTGGAATATTATGTTCACCTCTCGTGACTTTTTGCGTGGTGATTATAACGTCTTATCAAAGAACGTTACTAGGGACGTCAGCCAATCAGAAAAGACATTATCTGAAGTCATGTAATAATGCTTAATGTCTAGCGAGCAGTATTTCAGCTTTATTCAGAACAAGAATGAGTTCAACAATATATAAAAACTATATTGAAATGAAGGAGGGATGGATCAACCAGGTCAGGTGACTTTTGACTGCCACTGGTAAAGTATGGAGAGTTGGGTATGGATGAAAAATTTAGTCTTTGTTTATAAAGTATGGAGAATTGGTTACTAGGGACGAAAAATTTAGTCGTTTGTAGTGGCTATAATGTGCCTACTCTTGTTTGAAATCTACAAAAGAGGCCTTTAATATGCAGAGAACATGGCTCTCTCCAAACATGTTACCCACGTCATGGGTCCCACGATAGTCAAACGTCAGGCTTTCCGTATCATAATCTGACAATTCCCCATCGAGAGGGCACCTCTATCTCCCACCTGTGAACACGTTGAGCAGCTCTGTGCATTTGAGCACTAGGAACCTTCACCAGTACCAGTGAAAGATTCAAAATAAAATATTAACTTTATATCAGTTAAATTATAACAACATGTGTATTGGCAAGAATATAAGATAAAAAAAAATATTGATGTCTGCTCTTTTTTATCTTCATTAATTAAAAATTAAATCACTGAAGAATAATTATTGTACAAACCTCCTAGCTTTCAACAGTTTAACATTGGTGACATCAACAGTAAAGGAATGTATATACCCCCTGTCATCTCCTGTCCATAAAATATGTCCTGTACTGTCAAAATACAGAGCCTTAAGAAATATTACACAAACCTCCTAGCTTTCAACAGTTTACCATTGGTGACATCAACAGTAAAGGAATGTATAAAACCTCTGTCATCTCCTGTCCATAAAATATGTCCTGTACTATCAAAAGACAGAGCTTGAACTTTCCCTGTCACTTTACTAGAGCCTCCCTACAACGAAAATAACATCAAATAATCATCATCTTTGTTGACTTATTAAAGGGATAGTGTCTGCTATTTTGAGTTATTTTGGTCTGTCATTTTTGTTTTGCGGCGAAACGATAGTCTAAAAATCGAAAGATAAAAAATAAGTTTTATGACACGTATCGTTTGAAAATTGTGCTATTATTTATCACTAACAAGGCATTACTTCCATGTTTATCAACTGAGATAAATACTGATCATTTTTGTAAAATTCTTTAAAAACAAATGGCATTATAGAACGGAGTACAGAATGGGATTATTTGTTTATAAATCTTGATCTGAGACTTAAGAATGCCTTTCAACTCCATCAAATGTTGATGATGGTTCCATATGACGATTCATGTTTTATTATAGCTTGACAAAATTTCTTTCTTGTTCACTTATCTAACCGAACCTGCTAAAAATTGCGTGTAACCTATTGAGCAGTTTTTTTCATCCGACTACATTTTTCATTTTTCTAAATCAATAACAACTGTAAGTCTGCACAGTGGAATGTCAGGCATAGGATAGGTATTGTAGTGACAACAGAGTTATTCTGAGGTTCTCGTGAAATAAATCTAGTAAAGGTTGACTTAATATCTTCAAAACAGTCTATTTTGGTGTTTATTTATGTTTTTAATATATTTCTAGTTAAAATATTTAGGGGAAAAAACTTGAATGGAAAAATAGAGACTAGAAAGAACTTTTTTTCACATTGTATATGTATATGTATATGTATATGCTACATAAAATATTTCTTTGAGAATTGTTTTATTCAGATTACTAATGCAAATAAATGCTGGTACAAAAAAAAAATTGATCAATCAAATAATATAGTATATTTTTTTACCTTATAGCCTTTTCCTGTTGATATATTCAGAACCTGTACAGAACATTTGCTGTTTCCTGTCTGATTTAATGTTAAGTTCAATAATGTTACCACAAAGGTCATAGTTCATAATGATGAATAAAGATAACAGATATACAATAGACCTTAAAAGAATACTATAGATCTTAAAAGAATACACTATTTCAAAATAAATTCCATATTCAATGCTAGATTAACTGTATTGGTGTTGTAATGGGGTCTATGACAAAAGCCCCCCTGGACAAAAGCCCCCGGACAAAAAGCCCCCCTCCCCCAATAATAGGTATAGGTTAATGTTTTTTGTTTCATATATAAAATAATATAAGAGTTTTTGTTAATATCTCATGACATGAATAATGATTAGGGGGTCATCATGGTCGTGATCGTATGGTAGTTGGATTTACAACTACATATGCAATCAGAGCCTATCGCCACTAACTCAGGCGAGGTGTACTCGATACAAAATTACGAGATAAAGTTTGTCAGTGACTTGCGACAGGTCAGTGGTTTTCTCTGGGTACTCCGGTTTCCTCCACCGATAAAATTGACAGCCACGATATATCTGAAATATTGTTGAAAGTGACGTTAAACATCATGACCCCCTAACCCTGAATAATGATTACCTCCCTTTATCAAACATTATTACACCAAAGGATACAACAAACATGTTATTATTAAGTGGATGGAAAGCACATGACATCAGCTCCGCGGCCATACTATCTTCTATTACTCTCATACATTTTCCAGCAGCTATGTCCCAAACCCTCGCTGTAGCATCTAATGAGACGGATAAGATGACATCGTTGGATAATGAAAAGACGAAATCTGTAGAAAAGAAACAAAATCAATATGACATATCAAAAACACTGTCAGTCAAGTTTCATTTCTTAATTATCTATAATAGAAAAATATATGCTTGTTTCTGTTTTTTTCTTCTTAAAACTAATTTAAAGTTCCATTTAATCACATTAACCATAAGTAAAATAAAAACATACAATCATGTATTCAATCAGATTATATTTTGAGAATAAAATAAAACCATGCTTTACAGTCATAAAACTTTGGAGTTCGATCTTCGTACTCGGTATTCCAAAATATTTTTTTGATTTTTTTAGAAGTACAAAAAATCAAACTCCAAAATTTTATGACCATAAGGTCAGATCTATATGCTTCATGTATGCCTGACATGTACACCTAACAGTATGTAGACCATGGGAGACCCATACCATTAATGAGAAACAGACTTAGTCACAATATTACAACATATTCAATGGACCATAAACGTGTGTAAGAGTCATATGACATGCATATAACTGAATCAATGTTAAGATCAATGGTCAACCCATAACCTAAGACAACTAAGAAATAATGAAATACATACATGATGGACAGTGAATATGAGGTCATGGTCAAATGTTTGGAATAGTTCCTTGACCTTAACGCCACTTACAACAATATTTCAGCTCTTGTGTGGTGCTTTGACCTAGAAAGTGTGGTAATTAGGCCAAAGGTTTTGTGTCCTCTACTGGTACACTCTAGGATAAATGTGTGGAATAATTATAGTTGACTTAGGATGTATGGTTTCCAAGAAATATAAAAAAAAACCTGAACATGTTTAAAAGCTGCATCCACTGCCACAAACAAAAACCTGCCTCTGTCTTATTTTACCAAGATCAGACAAAATTTAAGATTCTAACTTCATAACTCTACCTAACACAAAAAGATGTTAATATATATATATATATCCCTAGATTTACCTTGCGAGAAAAAGTAACACTAGGATTATTGATGCTCCTTTTTTTAGGGAGTGGATGTGGTCGAGTGGTCTAGGGCGCTGGACGTAAGGCTAAGCGAATGGTGCTGCAGTGTATCAATGGTGTGGGTTCAAATCCCGTCGAGGGAAGAACAAAAATTTGACAGCTCTAAAATCTAATTCTAACACTGTTTGGTTTAATTTTCAGACGTATATAATATTTAGTATTAACCTAGTATCCTTAGTAACTTTCAGATCCAGTGGGACAGATATATTGTATGGTTGTCACTTGCTTCTAGACGTTTGTATAATATACTTTATTTACTGTGACTGTATAATGAAATCTTCATTATCCTATACAATATATTAAAAATTGCTGAGTTAGATTGCTGTCAAATTATAATATTAAGTATATATGTACCATCAACACACGCTTATACACATGTCTTACGTCTATCCCTAGATTTACCTTGCGAGAAAAGGTAACACTAGGATTATTGAAGCTCCTTTTTTTAGGGAGTGGATGTGGTCGAGTGGTCTAGGGCACTGGACGTAAGGCTAAGCGAATGGTGCTGCAGTGTATCAATGGTGTGGGTTCAAATCCCGTCGAGGGAAGAACAAAAATTTGACAGCTCTAAAATCTAATTCTAACACTGTTTGGTTTAATTTTCAGACGTATATATATATATATATATATATATAAAATTATTGAAAAATACCACATGGCTCTAGACCAATCAATTTAATGGATTAGCCTAGAAATTGGCATAAAGTATATAGTCAATTTAATGGATTATATATATATATACTTTATGCAAATTTCTAGGCTAATCCATTAAATTGATTGGTTTAGAGCCATGTGGTATTTTTCAATAATTTTAATAAACTCCGCCTCTCTTATCAACAGGTGGTATTGTACGCTTAGCAACGAAAAATACCACCTGCTGAGACCAAAGTTTGTCGAACACCGGAAAATATCACTTGTTTCGACTGATTTTTACCGAATAGTATACATTGTAGCTCTGTTTATTAAACTGCTGAAATATACTTGTATTTATTGATAATATACTGATAGTATTTGCTTAAGAATGAAAATAGGCATTCAGTATAATAAAAGATATGCTGCCTTTAGTTGAGGGTGTTATGGTAGATTACCATAACACCCTCAACTAAAGGCAGTATGTTTATAATATCACATGAATAATTCCAGCAACACTTTAATATTGAACTTGGAGTAAATGCAGTTCAAATATCACCTATAATTTAAAATTTTAAATGCTATATCCTTATTAGTGTATCTACCTCCACATACAATAATGACTATATACAATACCTGTTACACCTGCTGAATGACCTCTTAACATACAGATGACAGTCGCTGGATCAGGTATGACTTGACAAATCGACAATGTTCCGTCTAACGATGAACAAGCTAATCTTGTCTTATCATCATTACCAAACTTAACATTAGTCACTACAATGTAAATATACAACACAGTTACACATTTTATCTGTTAGTATATGGAATGGCATCAGGGACAAAATTATATATTCTATGTCTGTATTCATTTATCGATTTCTAATAATTAGTTCTTAATATTAAAAACTCTCTTTTGCATTTTTGTCTGAAACTTAATCCAGCAAGGTGCAATTGATCATACACAAATACATATACTGAATAAAACTTAATGAATTGCTTAGGTATCCCATGGTTGTTTGAGGATCAGTATTCAACGAGGGACTAACTATTCTGAGTTATTACTATGACCATTCAGAAACATGCACACAATAGTGAGAATGGCAATAGGTATAATGTAAAACCATTCACTGCAATTTTTTGCTCACTCAAAATAACAGTAACAATAATTTTTCTTCCAATTTGATGCTAACTCGAAAAAAAATGGTTTGACAAATCATAATAAAAAAAGGTCCATATCACACTAACAGTAATGGAAAGGGGTATTGAATGCCTGACCAGAAAGGGCATTCTCACTCTTTTTGATGTAATAATAAACCACTAATTAACAGTAAATTATTCAATAATTTGATACCCTGTATTGAGAATACCTCAAAAGTTGTTAAGGCATGTTTGATCGTAGTTCTGACTTTCACCTATAACACCTCTAACCTTTGAACTGTTATAAACTTACCTGCTGCAGTATGTTGATCAAATATGTGATGCATACCAGCAAATGCATAATTTTCTGAGACAGATTTACCTCCCGCCATAGCTCTATAAAAGATACATGTATCTGTTACCATTATATCATTATAACTGTCAGTTGTTAAGTAAGAATGTAAAGCATAGTTTTCTGAGACAGTTTTACCTCCTGCCATAGCTCTATAAAAGATACATATATGGTTAGGGTTATGGTATTTAACACCCCTTTCAACAATATTTCAGCTTTATTTTGGCAGTTAGTTTTATTGGTGGAGGAAACCGGAGTACCCGGCGAAAACCATTGATGTGCCACAAGTCATTGACAAACTTTATCACATAATGTTGCTCCGAGTACACCTCGCCTGAGCGGCATTCAAACTCACAACGTTAGTGGTGATAGGAACTGATTGCATAGGTAATTGTAAATCCAGCTACCATACGATCACGACCACAGTGGCCCCTTATATCATAACTATCAGTTGTTAAGTAAGGAGGTAAAGCATTCATTTGTATCTGTCTATTACAGGTGGTTCTTATTTTATTTGCAATGCTCTATGCAGTGATTGGCTGAACAAAATATGTGAATTTCTAACAATTTTAGATACGACTTTGTTACATTATATAAATCTACAATACACTAACTTTACATCTTGTTTGAAAAAACATCAAAACATCATGAAAAATCCCTAATATGAACAAATGATATATCTTGGTTATGAAGGTACTGTTTAGTTGGCAACATTTCTGATTTTTATATTTCATGTTAAATCTTGCCAATTCTTTGTACCTACTACCCAGTTGGCCTATATTACTATCTGCTCATATTATGTCTACAAATAAATGGAGTAAAACTCAATGGAACAAGAGTAAATTTATAAAATCTATAAGAAATAATGATTTCAAATTTAACAAAGGGGTATTGCCTAGAAGCTGCTTGGTACAATCCTAACCTGTATTCTATTCCAAGGATCATTGTGTGTAAAATTTAGGAAGAATCAGTCAAATGGAACGAAGTGACAACCCATTGCTTCTACAGATGGATAACAATATATTTTTAACCTAAATATTGTTTACTTTTTAACCTTTTAACAAAACACCCAAACCATAATATGATGTCAAAAATTGTGCAATCTTATAAAAATTAGAAATTTTCTACATACCTGCTGGCCTCTGCTTCATTTGTTGGGACTAGTTCTATACTATCAAACACTCGTTTCATTGGACCCTCAAATATGTGTTTTAATGATCCACTGCTCAAGTTCCTACGATGGTGTTTTTTACTATCACTCAAAGATAGTTTCTCAAAATTCTACAAAAATAAAAATGGTAAAATAATTGTCATAAATATTCAAATAGCTAGTTGTTTTTTTCTGCTATAGTACATTTCATTTCATATATCTTTGATTGGTGAATTAAGTTTAGTAATTTTTTTCATCCAGACTAGCTTTCATTTATACAATTCTATAAGTATTCAACATCCCAGTAGTCATTACAAAAATAACTACAAACTTCAAATAGTATATTAACCAGTTATCTTCCTACACAAAATAATCTCCTCTTACGATGTTTGAGTTGGATAAAGACTCTGAGAAGGGAGACAACTGCTTCCTATTTAAAGATATACACTGATGTATCAATTTCTTTTTGTTATGCATATTGATTTTAAGGTTGTTTTCTAATTGGTGCAATGTTTCAGTAATTTGGTTTTAGATCTTTAAATACCGGTTTTCGCACACTTCATATTTATCGAGAATTGTTCCCACCAAACTAGTTCAACAACTATATTACACGTGTTTTCTGTATTTTACTTTGTTTCACCTTTTGTAATATATATTTTTTTCTCTTTGTAGAACTGTTCCAGATTATATTGGCAGTATTTATGCTGTTTTTTACTTATAATTAATGTTTTTTTTAATCACTGTTCATCAAAATAAAACTGTTTGGTGTGCATCTTAATCCATACAAGTTTAACTAAGACGTGTATTTATTTATCTTCTTTCTTACAAACCTACCGAGACATCTAAAGTACCCCTTCCACCACTTCTCAAGCTAATGGATCTACTCCTTATACTTCTGTAAATAAAACATCAAGTATTTCTGAATGTTTATGATAACATTTTTACCGTCTTTAAAACTTACTTCAATATTCGCTTTACTAGTCTAAAATATATGGTGTTATACCAGTAAATATTTTCAAATCATTTCTGGTTAAGCCTCCAATAAAATTTATGCTTTAAATAATGTTCACAAAATGT
This sequence comes from Bathymodiolus brooksi, assembly GCA_963680875.1. Classification (NCBI taxonomy): domain Eukaryota; kingdom Metazoa; phylum Mollusca; class Bivalvia; order Mytilida; family Modiolidae; genus Bathymodiolus; species Bathymodiolus brooksi. The sequence goes on along the minus strand of OY804579.1, from coordinate 7,055,932 downwards.
TTGGTGAAAATATGAGAGAACAAATCAATAAATGAAGAATTATATTCTTTTAGTACTTAATTAGAACCTGAGGTTCTCTAGAACTTGGACGTTAAACATCAATCAATCAATCAATCAATCTCTAGAACTTGTATTTCTGACCTGATTTATATAGGTATTGGAAAAAAAGGTGAAAATCCTGCTCAGACAGTCATCTTGGATTTAAGATCAGCACCAAATTCACAAGTTTGATAGAGGTTTACATTAGTATTATTTGTGGATGAATTGGTTTAAATATGTGAAATGGTTTCTGGTGACAGCTATCTTGGATTTCAGATTAGCAGCAAAATCACAAGTTTGGTAGGGGTCTACCCTACATGCTCTTATATGTATCATTTGATGCATGCTATAAGACAGACACAAGGTGATTACAAAAGACAGACACAAGGTGATTACAAAAGCTCACAGTCTTTCAGCTAGATGAGCTACAAATATGGGAAAATAGATTTAGTGAACATCAAATAATGCAAAATATTACCCTCCATCTGAAAATGCTGGACTTCCATATCTGGCATTCAGAAGCTGTGCTCTAGTATGAAGGTATTCTTTTCTAACTGTTGGGTCTTTCTGAAACAACATAAATACATAATATATTCTGTTTCAAATAACCTTAAATGGCTTCCTCCTACAACTGATAATGACAAAATGATGAGATTCACTCACAATCACGCCAAACATACAATAGTTAAAAGAGTTCACTGCATTAAGACAAGAAGGTAAACAAGTAAACAATCGTAATACAACTGCAGTCTTTAGAAGGTGTTGCTTTAAAGGGTGTGAATCTATCTGTAAGTGAAGAATGAAATAATGAGGAACATATTACATCATACATAACTTCAAAATTGTATACTGAATAGTGTCAGGTGTATATCTTCAATATATGCAAAAACATTCTACAATGTTTCAAATATCCATATTCAAAACTGTTGGAAATGTCAATTACATGAAATAGGTACCGTCTACTGAAAATGATGTTGAAAATTGACAAAAGTTGAATAAATATGAATAAACCTAGAACAGATCAATAATGTCAGTGTCAATCTTCAATATAAAATAAAACTTTCTGCAAAGTTTCAAAGGTCTGCATTGAAACTGTGAAAGGAGTTGATAAAATGATTACACAAAAATATGTACTGAAGATGTCATTCAACCAGAGGTTCATTTTTTTACATACATGTACATATTAAATGACTCATTTTAACAGTGGCTATTAAACTAAAATACTTACTCCAGACTTGGCACACTCTCGCAATAGTTGACTTCTCCTCCTTATGTACAGCGTTCCTTAAAAAATATTGCAAAGATATAAATATAAGTTTCAAATTAATGATATACAAACACTTTAATATTTGTCAGTAAATAATGTCTTGGAGAGTGTGTAAAATAATCTTATAAAGAGACCAAGCTTAAAGTAATATAAAAGGCCAATATCGTGGAATTTTTGGATTAAATATTTTCACTTAATATGTCACTTAATTTTAACTAAAATCAACTGCATAACATTAAAAATCCACTCAAAAGCAGATTTTAAGAGCAAATCGCAAAATATTTTGACAGCAGATAATTCTGTTTTCCAGTACAGTAATGCAAATGATATGCACATGACACAAGATTTAAACTCTTTCGGGGAGATTATCGCTCATGTGCAATGTTCAGTTGATGAAAAAATATATATATATTCCGTGTGTACCACATAAGAATAATTGCACAAAAAAAATTGGTTCACACGACATGAAACAGACAGATTCCTCAATAATCATTGTCAGGAATGTGTGCGTGCTTACCTCAGCATCCATGATTGTTGATCTTTTCTTCACGAGGTCATGATCGGCAATCATCGGACCAAAACTTTTCTTCACGAGGTTATGATTGGCAATCATCGGAACAAAGCAACCGAAAGTTAATCAGTCTCCACAATAATGGCGAGGACGATAAACATGCACACGGATTTCCAGATTTTTAGTTGTTGGGAACATATTTCAACTTGAAACATGCATGAATAGCTTAGTAAAGGTACCGCTGTATTCCAAATTAAAATTTTCAGGGAAAAATTTTCTTCACCCAAAACTGGTGTAATATTACTTTAACTAACAGTCTATAAATACACTCCCACCCATTTCTATGCCTGACCCAAGCCAGGACACAATTTACTCATCGGATTTGTGTCATCCCAGCACTTTCCAATGAAAAACATATACATGTATATATATTTATATCATTATTGGTCCCATCCATTCATTCTTCAACCATATTGTGATATGACATCCTTCAACATTTCTTGTCTCGTTTGTTTTGGTTTTAAAAGGTTGTTTATGACCTATATCCTCTCGTCCGTTAAAATCAGTCAACACCTAGGGTCGGTCACCATTTTGGAATGCGCTGTCACGTGAGTTCAGATGTCGATGACATCATTTAACTTGCAAGCTGCGTCCAGAAATAGATAATCGATTTATTTTCACTTTGATCAAGACAACAATGAGATTTAAACAGATAAGAAAAGATATCTATAGGTTTTGGTGCCAAAATGGTGCCATTTTACTACTACCATTTTGACTTAATAATCAGTCAAATATTTCCAGAAAAACAGTCCGTAGTGGATAATTTGCATTTCCTGTTTGCTTACATTCCACTGTGCATCTTGACCTATATTTACAACTCTAGTAGGCAATGGCAATTGTATTGTTTTCATTTTGAAATTAAGTAATTCCTTAAACAATTTGCAGAATTTTAGCAGGAATTTGTGGGGAATAAATATGATTTAATATAAATTACATGGAATTGGACATGGATAAAATTGTACATGAAAACAGAGATATTATCTGCTGAAAACAAGTGACGGCAAACACAATTTAATGAACAAATGGGGAAATATAGAAAAAACAAATAAAAAGATATTGAAACATACAATCTGCTAGGCTTATTGGTGTTCCACGTGACTATTTTATGGTTGACCAATTTCAAGTAATGTGACTTGGGCGCCATTACAAAACATATGCAAACAAAAAAGGTCAGCGAGACGACATTTCTTCATCAAATTAAGTGATGTCTTGGCATTTTATTTGGCTTAAGTGCTCAAGTAAACATGGCATTTATCTTTGATATAAATACCAATTTGAATGAGAATTATAAGGAAATGTCTTAACTGACCTATTTACATGTGTAGTGTGATTGTGAATATATTCATATATCCAATTAGAAGACATGAAAACAGACAGAAAATTTCTTCGGAATCCTAATCTCAAAGAGATTAGACCAAAGCCAAAGGTTTATTTGTCATAATTATGTGCTATGCTTGCGATTTCAACTATGGCTTTGAGATTTGGCATTAGGTTCTTGGGGCAAGTTTCTATTTTGTATCCCCAAACAAATGGATCATGGAGAATATACAAAATAGCTTCGAATCAAATCTCAACGAGATTAAAATAAGGCAAGCAAAGTGATTTCAGAGAAGATTGAATGTTTACAGACGTCGACGGCAACACATAAAGTGGTGAGAAAAGCTCACACCATGCTTTGCGTCAGGTGAGCTAAGAAGGAGGATTCTATGACTCAAGTGTTTGTACGCGACGTGGTCGATTCTGTGGAATTTCCGTGATTGGAAATTTAAGTCTGGAACTAAGATATGATTATTAGCATGGTGTAACTCTAGTAGTAAGTTCATACTAAATTGTGGATTATTAGGAGTTCTATATGCATTAAATTTTGCATCTAAAGCCAGAGCTTGTTGCCAAACCGCTGCCATCCTGTCATTTTTGTAAACAGGAAATTGAAAAGTTATTATAAAATTAAGTTCAAATTTAATTCCGCATAAGAAAATCCGGAAATATTACATGCCGTAGTTGGATTACATCTATCTATGATAGTACAATATACAGTTCGTAAATTTTTTTTATTTCAGTATATCATGTTTGGATGAACTTTCCACTCATTATTTTATCTGTAGACTTATAATTTAATTATTTATATTTTTGTCAGTGTTCTATATATATAAATTACCTTTTAAATCGATGTACAATGTACAGAGTTTTATTGTGGGTAATAAGTATTATCATGTTGATTATCAATGATGTTCCTGTGATAGGAAGCTTAAACAAAGAAGAAGATAAGGAATCCGGGGTTGTAATCGGATCTATTCGCTCTAAAACATGCAGTTTTCCCAGAGTATGCTTCATAAGTAGAAATTACCGTATAAACTTTCATTTCTCCAAGGATTTATATACTATATAAATCCTTGATCTCTCCAACAATTTAATCCATTTCTATATTATGAAAATGCCCAATACTTAACACGACAATTTGAAAGGTCTACTCGACTTGGTGACCCAATAAATAATATCTCTCGAAAATCACGATCACTTTGTCTCGCATTCATTGCATACATTTCTCTTTGTTGCATATTTCTAATACATACAATGTATGTGAAAATTATTTAATTTATACTTGTTTTTGTCTTGTTATATAGAATCATGTATATAATGGAGAAGATGTTCTAAGTTGCATAACCGTTTTGTCTTATCATTTTGTCTCTTTGTTGGACAATAAAATATGTTTGAATTTCATTTATCTTTGGCTTGCCCTAATAAGGGTCGCTCTATGCGTGTCATGTGTTCAGCTATTTATTTTCCATCAGATTAGTTGGATGCTTTATCCATTGCTCTCTACCACTTTACTTTTACCAGTATGTGCATGATTGCATACTTTATGCAATCGGATACGTACCCTGCACATATCATACGGATTCCACTGAATTCAGAAACAGGGGAAATCCCGGAGTGATCTCCCCTCTAATATATTAATAACTACATGTATAATATCTAACGAATATTAAAGAAAAAAGCTCAAAGCCATTTATCCATGTCGTGAGACACAGGTTTTCTCAAACTGTATATTTCAACATAGTAAAATGCCAAAAAAGTGAATAAGTTTATTTTGAAAATGTGTTGCCGCAAATATTATGTTTTCACGCAATTAATATTTTGCACTTTTGAAATTAATCTTGTGCTTAAGTGAATACATTTTTTATGCTTAGGTGAAATTAATATTTTGCACTTAAGTAAGTGTGAAAAATGTATAACTGAGATACCAAATGAATTATTAGAAGCCGTAGATCAAAGAAGGCCACACAATACAATGGCCAAAATAAAATGGACAAACGAACAAAGGCAGTGATCTACAACACTACACAGAAAACTAAAAATTGATTGATTGATTGATTGATTGATTGATTGATTGATTTGTGTTTAACGTCCAGCGAGCAATTTTTCAGCTATATTAAGGACGTGAACATTTAAAAATTTAAACGCCACGGGACTAAAAACAAGGAAAGGTGATGGGTAGGGACGGATAATTTTGCCAGTGCAACAGGTCTCCTATGGGCCACTCATCATGAGCATAATGCTCATAATGAGCTGTTACACTGGATTCTTTAACGTGCGAAGAGGGTGGCAATCTCTCAACACAGGACCTCGGTTTTATTTACGTCTCATTTCAAGCCGAAGAAGCCCTCGGTCCCATTTCTATACCCCGGGGTTTCCGCGGGGTTGACCCCTTTTAGAGGACTAGTGCCTCTAGGGCGGAGAAACCTGGTGCCTATTCTACCCCCGGCACACCCTCTGGGAGGGGGGTACTAAAAATTGAGCAACACGAACTACACTAAAAATAGGGGGTGGGCTCAGGTGCTTCGAAGCGTAAGCAGTTCATGCCCCACTTGTGGCACCCGTCGTGTTTCTCTAGTTTCAAACCCGGTGATAAGTCAGTGTTGAGGAAAGGTGCAAATTATTGTTGAAAGTGGCGTTAAACACCAACAGACAAACAAACAAAAACATATTCTAAAGAAAAGTAAGAAGATATAAAAAAAAAGATTATAACCCGTAAATCGAAGAAGAACAGGGAATACAATTTTCAAAAAGAAAAAGTACAAAAAGATAAACAATGATTGATAAAACACCACAGAGAAACTGACTATAGATTGAGCAACCAGCTACTACCAAATTCCGTAGGTGAACTGATGTGTTCCTCAAGAGTAAGTAGTTCCTGCCCAAATAGTGGCACCCGTCGTGTTACTCTTAGTTTAAATCAGATAGGCCATGAAAGAGGAAAGAAGGACGATAGTGTGACTATGACAAGCGGAATATATTTCAATCCATTCATACTTAAATGCAATTACATTATAATTTAAACCCAAATCATTGATTACACGAAGAACAAACCGACCATTTTTAAATTCGTGTAACTCGGGATATCTAATTTTTTTTCCATTTCAGCAAGAAAAAGATTTGCATTTATGTGCAAATATTTAACTTGTACAAGTGCAATTCTTTTCTGTTTATTGTTCAGTTAAAAAAAAACCCAGTAAATTGTGTATTACATGTTAAAATAGCTTTCCAAGTGCAAGTGTTACTTATTAAAAATCTTTGCATGGACAATTGTTATTTACTAGAATAGAGGGCTCCAAATGGCCATCAAAACGTGTGACTGTCATATCAAATGGAGTATATTTGGTCAGGTAATATTTGTGCTGCAGGAATGATTCCGAGATTGAATCTAAATGACAACTGCAATGTCTTTGGAGCAGTATTACATACAGAAAAGTATAAAATACCATACTTTTGTTTTGGATGCTTTCCCCTGCATCAATTTATGCACTTTTAGCTCTCCAATGCAAAGGGTCATGGAAGTTATTGTCATCACTTTGAGTCTGTTGTCCATCAGTGTTGTCATTAGCATTTCATATTTGAATTATCTCCTCTGAAACTACTGGACCAATTGAATTGGAACCAAACTTTACAAAGTGATGTTTGGGAGGCCCTTTACAGAAATCCTTATGTGGTCCAGAGAAAGACATGCCTTGGTCTATATTCTTGGTTCTGCAATGATTGGCTGAAACTTCAAAAATCCCATTCTGCAACATCTAGAAATATTTTGTTTAAAGAATTCTTTCAGGCTCAATTAAGAAATAAATCATGGAAGCCAGAATGTGTTTTGAGTTTTAACATGGATTGGCGGATATTAGTATTTTATCCCGAGCCAGTGGCGTTACTAATATCCGCCAACCCATGTTAAAACTCAAAATACATTCTGTCTTCCATGATTTATTTCGATTCTAATATGTCTAAGAGCACAAATACGGTAGTATACTTTGATTGGAAGACGGTAATTTATATTTACGTTTGCGGGAAATGTCGCACACAATTTATACTGCCAATGGAAAAGTCAGTCACATTCACCGGCGCATGTTAGAATGAGATTATACCATCGATAAATCGCTCGTGTTGTCTACAAAGCGAAAGAAAGACGTCATGTTAGAATGTGAAAATAAATCATGCCTTCTGTCAGTTTCAGATGCTTTGAAAAAAACCTTGCATGACTGAGTACAGTTTTTAAATTAATTTAATTGTTTTATTTTGTTTACTGGTTGTGTTTCATACAAAAAATTAGTGCAAATGTAATCTAGCTTTTATTGTGCAAACATAAGTTGAATCAAGGATTTATATAGTAAGTACTATATAAATCCTTGGTTGAATCCACAAATGAATGCATATGATTATGAATTGTGTTAATTTTAGGGAAATATAAAATTGTCAACCAATTGACTAAATCAATAAAGTTTCTTAAGAGGAAATCACACCAACAATAGACACCAAAATAAACTGTCATCAGGGGAGATCACCCCGGTGATACATACCAAAATCAACAAAGTATCTCTAGGGAGATCACCCCCAGCAATACCTACCAAAATCAACAAAGTATCACTAGGGGAGATCATCCCAGCAATACATACCAAAACCAACAAAGTATCACTAGGGGAGATCACCCCTGCAATACATACCAAAATCAACAAAGTATCATCAGGGGAGATCACCCCAGCAATACATACCAAAATCAATAAAGTAAAAAAATGTATCATCAGGCAACATTTGACAAAAGTATCACCAGGGGAGATCACCCCATTAACACCATACAAAAGTATCATCAGGGGAGAGCATCCCTGGAATACCTACCAAATCAAGAAAGTATTAATGACAAATTCTGGCCACTTTTGTTTGCCATTCCAGCTGATCACTCAGTCAGCTGACAATATCACTTGCTAATTCTACAGTAGGATTAACAATTGCTTTTAAAACAACATGCATGCAATATAAATTTAAATTTAAATGTTAACTTTTAAAAACAATAGAACAGAAATAAGTAAGATAAAACAAAAGACAGTGGTATATAGATTCACAACAATACAAGGTGAGAGCTTGTATAGGCACAGCCTTTTGCTCAAACCAATTCATATGTGGTGAATAAAATATGTTTAAAACTAAATAGCAATCCAAGTAATCAGTCATGATATATTATTTCCACTTAAAGAGCAAATTTAATTATTAAACTTTTGATGTATAATATTATAACAAGAAGGCATCTTTTATGAGTTCAAGATATTGAGATTCTACATTATGTTTGTGTTTTTTTTCTTTTTATGATGTCAGTTTGATACATAAACAAAAACAGAACATCAACCAATCCAATTTTTAGATTAATCCCCAGCTAGCTGTGAGGTGTGCTTGACTTCTACCTTAAGTGAGAAAGTTTACCTAGTATTTGTATGGGGGTTTGTAACAAGTGTAATATGACAGGTGCTACATGTGGAGCAGGAACTGCCTACCCTTTCGGAGTACCTGAGTTCACCCTTGGTTTTTTATGGGGTTTGTGTTGCTCGATCTTTAGTTTTCTGTGTAATGTTTTGCAGATCATTGTTTGTCCTTTTGTCCTTTTTCTTTTGTGTTGTCTGTCTGTTTTTTAATTATAGCTTCTGATTACCCTTTTTAGTAACTTCAAACTTTTCTTGTTACATGTATGTGGTGTTCTCAAGAAGCTATTGACTTTGTCTATCACTAAAACTGGTTTCCCTAATACAGCTCAAAAATTGCAGATAGCAGCAAAAACAAATTCAATTAATTAATATCAAGCTGTATAAATTATTATACAACATGTTTTGCATCTTTTTATTCAAGAAAAAACAGTATTCAAAATAGATGTAATAAAGAGTTATCTAATCTTGTATCTATGTTTAGCCTAACAACAAAATTGATGTGAGGCCAGTATGTCATGTTTTAACAATAGATGGTATGATGATCTTGATTGATGATAGGGGAGACAATTCATATAAATAGTAATCAATGAGTCCTACTAAACATTATACATTGTGTCACTCATGCATGGTCATGTTTTATTTGCTGAACTCCCATTGGAGCATATTTTGTTCAAGCTTAATACATATAGCCTTGTATGAATTATCTACATAAATGAATAACACATTGCAGCCTACTAAAATTTTATACCCGCAAACTAATCCAAATGTTGTACCGAAATACACCACACATAAGTCATGTATAATATTCTGTCAAAATGAAGTACATTCATCTTTCGTTTCAAAACAGTTTGTTTCTGAATAGTCAATTATTTTCAAAATGTCATTGCGGCCAAGTTCTAATAACAACTTTCTCAAATTGTAAAAGTTAAATTGTGGGACATTTCTTCCTTTTGTGACTAACAATTTCCAATGACATAGAATTACTCTTCCTGTCCACTCTCGTTGAGTGTAGCAAAAATGTTGAATAATTTCTATGTCTCTGCATCTCAGACCTACAAATAAAAGTATTAATGTAAATAAATAAATATTACTGAAAACAATGATATACTGACAACATGTTGAAAGAGAGATAACTCATAATACAATAATTGATTTGTCAAAAAATACCATCATATATTGACAAAGTACTACAAGCATGGCAACAGATTAATACAAGCATGGCAACAGATTAATAACTCCTTCAGTATAATAAAGAACATAATATGAAATATTTTAATCTTAATCTGTTGCTATAATTTATCTATTGTCAACACTGCACCCTTCTCTTGCCAAACTAAATTCGGGAAAAATTTAGTTCTGTGTGTATTATTATCCCAGATGAGAAAGAAACATAAAATTTGTGTTGGCACCAGTGGGTTTTTCTAAAAGTTCATTGTAAGCTCAGATGTGTACATGGTTACAATATTTCTTTCCATTGTACTACATATATTTTTTCATCTCTAATTTCCATAATTTCATAAGGGGCCGTTGTGATCGTGATCGTATGATAGTTGGATTTACAACTAGCTGTGCAATCAGTGCATATCACCACTAAAGTTGTAAGTTCAAACCCCATTCATGGTGAGGTGTACTCAATTAATACAATATTATGTGATAAAGTTTGTCAGTGAATTGCGACAGGTCAGTGGTTTTCTCTGGGTACTCCAGTTTCCTCCACCAATAAAACTGACCACCACGATATAACTGAGATATTGTTGAAAGTGGCGTTAAACACCATAAATGAACCAAATCATAATGTCATGAAATTGAAATGGTATTGAATTTTTAACATTTCAATTGCAAATGGCATCATTGCATGTAAAAATGTAAAATGGAAGTTCGTAAATACATTGTAATAGTCCAGAATGTACATGTATATAGAACTAACAGATTATCAGCATTACAATTTTAAATAATAACAAAAACTATTAAGCTCTTGTTACAATTATTCTGAAAAAAAACCAACATGTGTTTGGATAGGTAAGATTTTTTGAAAATGTTTGTATTTGCACACGAAATTCTGTGAAAGTGATATTATCAAAAGAAAGTTTAAATAGTGATGGTCAACAATTCCATCAGTATCAACAAAATGAACAATTACTTCTCATCTCAAATCATTGAATATAAAAAAAAGACACCACAACGTAGGATGTTAGAAATCCAATCCCTGGCTTGAGACAGGTATAAAAATGTGGTAGGTTAAATTGGAGAATGGGATCTCAAACATATTCATACATTTTTCTTGCATTATGAAGGTGGTTGACTGTTTATTATTTACAGGCCATACAAAAGTATAATGTAGATTATTTATTATTTTGGTAAATTCTCTACCATATGAAGGTTTAGGTTTATGGTGTTTAATGCAACTTTCAATAATATTTCAGTTATATCGTTGCGGTCAGATTTATTGGTGGAGGAAACCGGAGTACCTGGAGAAAACCACCGACCTGCTGTATGTCACTGACAAACTTTATCACATAATATTGTATTGAGTACACCTCGCCTGAGCGGGATTCGAACTCACAACGTTAGTGGTGATAGTCACTGGTTGCTTAAGTAGTTGTAAATCCCCTATTATATGAAGGTGATGTGTGTACATTGTTTATTATTGAACATTGATGTGTGTTAATTTTGAGATAAATAATCAGTAGAAATTTGGGATCCCAATAAACTTTCAAAACACAACACACTTTTGTGTTTGTCTTTATATTTCTATAAGATATAAATACCAGGATGTTATTTGGATCCATAATGAGGTTGAAAAAATGGATTATACACAAAAAATATTATTTACCTAACATTTCAGCAAAATCTCGCCAATCTTTCCGCAAACAAGCAGGTTGTTGATCTAGACTTAGATGTATAATAACTGCCAAAACTTGAGACCATGATAAATCTAGGTCATCTGAGATCGTGGGACTTTTCCTCTCCATCATTAACTGGACCGTTAGACATAGCTGAAAAAAACCATAAAGAATCAATAAATTGTTCATTTATCAAATATAAAGTACAGGAAGAGAAGAGTATATCTGTAACAGTGCTAAAAAATATTTTTACAGTCAAATAAACCCTTAGTTATAGGCTTAGGTTTAGGTTTATAGTGTTTAACAGTCAAATAAACCCTTAGTTATAGGCTTAGTTATAGGCTTATAGTGTTTAACAGTCAAATAAACCCTTAGTTATAGGCTTAGGTTTAGGTTTATAGTGTTTAACAGTCAAATAAACCCTTAGTTATTGGATTAGGTTTAGGTTTATAGTGTTTAACAGTCAAATAAACCCTTAGTTATAGGCTTAGGTTTAGGTTTATAGTGTTTAACAGTCAAATAAACCCTTAGTTATAGGCTTAGGTTTAGGTTTATAGTGTTTAACAGTCAAATAAACCCTTAGTTATAGGCTTAGGTTTAGGTTTATAGTGTTTAACAGTCAAATAAACCCTTAGTTATAGGCTTAGGTTTAGGTTTATAGTGTTTAACAGTCAAATAAACCCTTAGTTATAGGCTTAGGTTTAGGTTTATAGTGTTTAACAGTCAAATAAACCCTTAGTTATTGGATTAGGTTTAGGTTTATAGTGTTTAACAGTCAAATAAACCCTTAGTTGTTGGATTAGGTTTAGGTTTATAGTGTTTAACAGTCAAATAAACCCTTAGTTATAGGCTTAGGTTTAGGTTTATAGTGTTTAACAGTCAAATAAACCCTTAGTTATAGGCTTAGGTTTAGGTTTATAGTGTTTAACAGTCAAATAAACCCTTAGTTATAGGCTTAGGTTTAGGTTTATAGTGTTTAACAGTCAAATAAACCCTTAGTTATAGGCTTAGGTTTAGGTTTATAGTGTTTAACAGTCAAATAAACCCTTAGTTATAGGCTTAGGTTTAGGTTTATAGTGTTTAACAGTCAAATAAACCCTTAGTTATAGGCTTAGGTTTAGGTTTATAGTGTTTAACAGTCAAATAAACCCTTAGTTATAGGCTTAGGTTTAGGTTTATAGTGTTTAACAGTCAAATAAACCCTTAGTTATAGGCTTAGGTTTAGGTTTATAGTGTTTAACAGTCAAATAAACCCTTAGTTATAGGCTTAGGTTTAGGTTTATAGTGTTTAATGCCACTTTCAACAATATTTCAGTTATATCGTTGTGGTCAGTTTTATTGGTGGAGGAAACCATTGACCTGCTGCAAGTCACTGACAAACTTTATCATATAATGTTGTATCGAGTACACCTCACCATGAACAGGGCATGAACTCACGACTTAAGTGGTGATAGGCACTGATTCCACAGGTAGTTGTAAAATCCAACTACCATACAATCACGGCCACGATGGCCCCCAGATAAATTAGATGTACTTACAGCACCGTTCCAGTATATATCTTCTGGTTCTGATGATTGTTGTGGTGTTCTGTTACACATTTTCATGGGAGGAACAGTTCTGAAAATATATAGTACATACTTGAGTATACCTCTCTTATATATATATATATATATATATATATATATATATATATATATAGTACATACATGAATATACCTCTCTTATCTAAATAGATATTTCTAGCACAGTAAAGTGTTGACAAGAAATTTTCTCCAAGAACAAGCATGGAACTTTTGACTTTTGATTGATTGATTGAGTGTCAGATTGTTATTTAATACCATGTGAGCAATTTTTCAGCTATATTGCAGTGAGAACAAATTACATTTTGCTGAGATGATGATAATGTCCACTTTGTAATATGCATAGTGCTAGCTCACTGCAACAACAGTTCATGAGTAGATATGTCGCCCCACCCAGACAATTTATCGTAATTCCACCTCAGCAAGTCTGAGTTTTTACTCCTTCAATTAAGCTTTAAGATATGTGCTTAGCAAATAAGTATCAAATACCAATTCAATAGTCTTTGGTTTGACCCGAACTGTACTGGAACCCAAGAACTATTGCACTGGAGGAGAGTACATTAACCATTATACCACCGATACATTTTGTTTATTTTTTTGTAACTCAAAATTCATTGATTACATATTTATAGCCCCTCTTCAGTAATGATTGTCTTATTTTCGACTTTAATTTACAAAGCACCTCAGGGGCCGTCGTGGCCGTGATTGTATGTTCGAATTATGTGATAAAGTTTGTCAGTGACTTGCGACAAGTCAGTGGTTTTCTCCGGGTCCTCCGGTTTCCTCCACCAATAAAACTGACCGCCACGATATAACTGAAATATTGTTGAAAGTGGCGTTAAACACCATCAAACAAACAAACAAACAAGGTGCCTCACACTATTTAAGATGTGCCTTGTATCTCTCTCTCTCTGTTACACTTATATAAAATAATAAAATACTGCATTTAACACTAATTAATAGGTATGCCATTAGCATATTTTAATACCTAATTAAAAATTTTAAAAGGTACAGTATATTGATTGATTGATTGATTGATTGGTGCTTAAAGCCAACATTGGCAGTATTTCAGCTATATCATAGCGTGAACAAATGTTATATCAACTTAAACACCTATACAGTATATTGATGTTATATCCTTATTTGGATATTATATATGATGAAGTATCTTAGCAGCAAAGTAAATGGATCCAGGAGAATAGGATATGTTTATATCAGCATGTAGTGTTTATTTTATTGGTTAAAGGAAGATAAAAAAATATGATGCTTTAAAAATTACATACAATGAAACCTCGAGATCTATATTAAAAATTCACTGAATGTAAATATTACCAGATTAATATTTCTTTGTATTTAAAAAGTAATGAATATGAATATTAATAATTAAATCATGACAATCAATTCTTCTATATTATATATACAGTGGAACTTGTGCAATTTTACACCTGAGTTTTCCGACATCCTGTGACATCCAACAAAAATTTATGGTCCCAAAGTATTTCTGTTAGCTAAAATAAAACCCGAGTATTCCTAGATCCTGTACAATTTGACACATTTCCTTGGTCCCTTGGTGTGTTCTGATTAAACAGGTTCCACTGTATTTATCTTATCAAAGAAATATTTATACTATTTTTAAATAAAGACCATTTCATAGAGTGGGTTTATAATATCATTTTCTTTTCGTCTGAAGTAAGAAGAAAGTATCTCTCAGAACAAATTCACAATAAATATTCATCACCGAAGGGTGAAGTGGTTGTTTCAATGACAGATTTTAGAAATAATAATAAAAGTTTTTACCCCTGGCACATAGATATATATAATTGTACCTCATAAATCTGTCGTCCTCATCACGTATTTTGAAATTGTTGTCCCACCATTGTTCGTGTTTGTTGACAGTTTCAAAATCCACATTACAAATATTAAAGTTAATGTGTCTACGCCTCTGAATGCGCTTGGACATTAACACTTTGTTTCTACAACATTTTATCCATCCTTGATTTTTATAATAAATTTTCTGATATTCACTGTCAACAGAACTGGTGACACTAATTCGCTTTGATTCGTTGACATTATTACTATTATTGCACGAATTCATACGTTCTCGTTTTCTTACATAAAGGTCAATTAGACTTTCTGCCCTCATTAAATGCCCAGGTGGAGGCTTCATACTGCAACATGGAGGATTGTTCGGTAGAGCACTTTCTTGCTGATCAACATGATCAAAGTCCACCATTTTACACTTGGGATTCCCTAAATCTAGAGTGTCTTCACATGATTGTCGTCTTCCCAAGTTTAAATGTGGCGTTGGAGGTTTTATCCGACATGGATTTGGTATTGCACTGGGAACACTTAATGTTACATTCTCGTAATCTACTTCCTGGTATGATATAATGTTGTGCTGAAACTTAGAAAGTTCAGAAACACAGTCAGTATTTTCTGTTCCCTCCGATGCCGATGGACTATGTAGATGTCTCACCCAATCTATAACTCGACTGTCGGCATTTTTAGACATTTCAACATTATAAAGTTCATGTTGATGGATTTCGTGTAACTGATTACAAAGATCTGTCCTAAAAGAATAAGCAATATCTTCACCGGTCATCGAAGATCTCAATTTAATACTGTGTACACGTTGAAAACCTGAAAAAAATTAACTCATATAGGTTATGGTTTATGGTTTATGGTGTTTAAGTTAAACATAATGCCACTTTCAACAATATTTCAGTTATATTGTGGCGGTCGGTTTTATTGGTGGAGGAAACCGGAATACCCGGAGAAAACCACCGACCTGCTACAAGTCACAGACAAACTTTATCACGTAATGTTGTATCGAGATTAACTCATATAAAATAGCAATATGGTAAAAAATGAATTATATGAAATCTTCACCGGTCATGGAAGATCTCCGTTTAACAAGCTGATGAATAGATGATCTATTTTTATTTATTACAAACAGGTGCTAACTTCTAATCAGTAAACACTGACCTCTATTAAGTAGTCACATGACATTAATGGTCATTACAATGGATTATCATGATTTGATACAGGGTTATGGTGGCATTTAACACCACTGATTTGTTACAGATTTTCAGTATTTCAATTTGTGTCATATTGTGTTTTTGAAGAATTTAAGACAGTATTAACTTTAAAATGAGTTTATTTTAAAAGATGTCGTTGTTTTGTTCAGATATGATTAGGCTTAAGGGTTAGATTTATGGTGTGTGTCAAGGATTTTGTTTGAACATATTTACTTGCTAATACAATATATACAACAAACTGACATCAGATACAAATATTACCGACCAATTATTTCAAATATTATATTGTACAGGAATATGTTTTATTCGGTGTTTGATTTTGGCAGGTTTCAATGTACTTACTCAGACATGAGCTTTTTTCTACAATTTTCATGTCGATCCATCTCTGAAGTGGATTAACCAGGCACTCTTTAAATTCTAGATTCCTTAAACGGTGAAAATGCAACACATTAAATTTGTCATCAAGGACAGAAAAGTTTGTTTTTCGTAAGATCACGCGAACAGGTTGTTCGTTGTTGTTATCTTCAACATTATACATAAACCACTGATTGACAGAGTGGCCTGAAATAGAAACATATTAAAGTTAGTATGTTTATCGAGGATTTGTCAATGTGACGTTAAAATAACACCATGCTAAAAATCAACGATAAGATAAGAGATCTAATCATTTTTTTGGACAACAGGTCAGTGACTGCTTTTACTTCATTTACATATGCTGACAATAATAAGGTCAGCAACTGTTTTTACATCATTGACACATATGCTGACAATTATAAAGTCAGTGACTGCTTTTACTTGATTGACATATGCTGACAATTATAAGGTCAGCAACTGCTTTTACATCATTGACATATGCTGACAATTATAAGGTCAGCGACTGCTTGTACTTGATTGACATATGCTGACAATTATAAGGTCAGCGACTGCTTTTACTTGATTGACATATGCTGACAATTATAAGCCAATGTAGAAGATATCAATTAAATTTATGTAGACATATAATCCAGTTAATGCAATAATTCTTGAAAATATATATTTTTGTGAGAGAGAGTAAATCGTATGTGATACTGTATGGCAAAATAAATGTTGAATGTATGCTTTTCAGGTCTACTTGTATTAGACTAGCCAGCTGAACTAATTTACTCAAGTAATTGTTATGCCATCCTATAAGAACACATTATTTAGACAGCTTGTCCTTCCAGTTTGTTTACCTACATCCTGGATACCGAGTGTTTAGCAGAGAGGAAGCACATACCAGCCATATCAGTTTGAGGTTAATAGGTTGCTTGGTTTGGTTGGTTTGTGGTGTTTAATGCCACTTTCAACAATATTTCAGTTATGTCGTGGCGGGCAGTTTTATTGGTGAAGGAAACCGGAGTACCCGGAGGAAACCACATTGTATCGAGTACACCTCGCCATGAATGGGGTTCAAACTCACGTCTTAAGTGGTGATAGGCACTGGTTGCACAGGTAGTTGGAAATTCAACTACCATACAATCATGGCCATGACGACCTCAAGGTTAGTAGGAGATGGAATTCACATACTTGATCTTTTGCATTAAAGCAGATCATGATTACCATAGAACCACATAGTTTGTTACATTTTTGTGTATTCAATACATACAGACAAATAAACTGTGATTGAAATGTAACCTTTAAATACCTTTCAGTCAAATGCCAATGGTGTTTTTTTTAATCTATTCTAAAAAGAATGATGTTTTTAAATGAAATAAAAGTATCTATTTACAGACATGTTTACTAGGATAACTATTAATATGCGTGCCATGTATTCCAAAAGCAGTTACAGTTACTGATCTATATGTAAACATGTGTAGTAAAATTGTTCACGCTATCATTTTTTTTAGGTTAAAAGAAAACCAAGGTTTCCTGCGTCCTCATGTAGAATTACAGTGAAACCTGTCTAAACCGAACCCTGAGTAAACCGAAAACCAGCCTAAACCAGACAGACTTTACAGTCCCATCTACTAAATGTCTATGTAATTTGAACCTGTGTAAACCAAACACCTGTCTAAACTGAACAAATTCTTCAGTCCCAAAGGGGTTCGGTTTAGACAGGTTAGACTGTATAATGCATGAAAAATAATTTTCATAATTGTGGTCTATTAGATGAACCTTTAACCATCCTTGACAATTACCAGTATTCAAAAACGAAGATTTTTTAAGCTAAATCTTACAATTCAGCTAAAGTTTGAAACTTCTGAGAAATTATTTCTTTATTAATCACTTTCATAATTCATTTAGAGACATAAAAAATATGCCTTTAAACAAGATCTTCCAAACATTCAGAGGGGCCATCGTGGTCATGATCGTATGGTAGTTGGATTTACAACTACTTCTGCAATCAGTGCCTATTACCACTAAAGTTGTGAGTTCGAACCCCATTCATGAAGAAGTGTTCTCAATACAATATTATGTGATAAAGTTTGCCAGTGACTTGCGGCAGGTTGGTGGTTTTCTCCGGGTACTCCGGTTTCCTCCACCAATAAAACTGGCCGCCAAGATATAACTTAAATATTATTGAAAATGGCATTAAACACCATAACCTTAAACCTCCAAACATTAATACATAGTTTTCTGGAACAAATTCTCCTTTCTTAAACTAATTCAACACAACTTACCAAAACATTTATGTAATATTTCCTTCAGTTCTTTGAGTTTTGATGCTTTTCCAAAAACTACTTTATCAAACAATTTAATTCTATTAGATCCTAGAAACATACAGTTTGTATTTCCCTCTCCTATTTTGTAAATGACAATTGTTAAACAAATAAAGTTTTTGCATTCCTCTTCTGTTGTCTTTGATCTAATACAGATAAACGGTTTCTTGCATTTTTCTTCTACTGTTTGAAGTTCAACTTCTTCCAATTCCATAAAACAAAATTCATCTTCTTCAAAATTTCGCATTTGGGATCCAACATGAATTGCATCTGTAATTAAATATAGATAATGAAATAAAAAGAAAAAAAAGAAAGTTTACCTCAAATTTCTAGTATTGAAACTTTAATGATAAATTGATCCTCCCCCAATAATACAATAAAAACTACCCAAAATTATACAATCCAAATAAATGATCATACTAAAAAGCACTCGTCACAACTTCGGCTGATTCCGTACCTTCATCAAACCTCGTCCGTATTACGATAGCTCCCTACTCGTCGCAACTTCGGCTGATTCCGTACCTTCATCATACCCGAGGTTTGCCGATTGTACTA
This sequence comes from Bathymodiolus brooksi, assembly GCA_963680875.1. Lineage (NCBI taxonomy): Eukaryota > Metazoa > Mollusca > Bivalvia > Mytilida > Modiolidae > Bathymodiolus > Bathymodiolus brooksi. The sequence continues at coordinate 7,036,621 of OY804579.1, read as the reverse complement.
AAAAGTTTACAAAAAACTATTTGGTCTACTTCCATTACAAACTTTTACTAAATTACACCAAGGTTGACCAAATGTGATTATCCTAGTAGTAATTTGACAATGATATAAGAAGACAACTACATCATTTGTATATGTGAACTAAACCTGTAAAAGTTTGACAAAAATATAAAGATACCGGTAACTTAAAAGTTCATGAATTAAAACCAATATAATATTTATGTGTTTATCTTGTCATTCAGTACTATCAGACTTAAGATTTCAAGAAGAAATCTTCTACATTCTTTTAACTATAGGATGAGATCTTTTTTTCCTAAACAATTTTCCCATTGTAAACTCTCCATTTATATGTAGCAATATTCAAACAGCATTTGCATATGAAGTATTACATCTCAGTTGAACTTGTGGTTCCTATCATTATTTCCTTTACAGAGGGTTGTAGCTAACAAGGAAGCTACTTTTTTTTACTGAACCAAGAGTTCCTAGTGTTTAAGTTGAAATCATGACTTCGAACATTTTATGGTGACCGCTTGGTTAACCGTTACAGATTATTTGTGTCACAAATTACCACAGATATGTTCCATTTGTCATGATCACAATCCGGTCCTTTCCTTATTCAGAACTTAGCACTGGGTTTGTAACAACCAGAGGCTCTCAAGAGCCTGTATCGTTCACCTGGTAATAAAAAAAACCAATTGGTCCTATGTAAAAACTATGTCCTGCGTCATCTTGGAATTACGATCAACATAAAAAACACAAAGTTTGTAAAGGACCTTCCAATGATTGATGCACAGTTTAGGTTCAATCAGTGCAATAGCTTCAGAGAAGAATATATTTCTGTATTTTCCCCAAATGGTTCTGTGTTAATACTATGACCTGTGGTGGCAGCCATCTTGGATTTCCGATCGGCATAAAAAACAGAGGACCTTCCAATGATCATTCCTGGGCAGTTTGGTTTCAACTGTCCAAGTGGTTTCAGAGAAGAAGCATTTTGAAACATTTTTCCCATAGGGTCCAATGTTAAACTAAGTCCTGCCGTAGCCGCCATTTTGAATTTCATATCAGAATAAAAAATGTACATTTTGTAGAGGACCATTCAATGAACATTCGTGTACAGTTTGGCTTTAATCATATTTGTAGTTTCTGAGAAGAAGGCATTTGAACATTTTCCCATAGGGTCCAATGTTAATCTATGTCCTGCGGTGGTGGCCATCTTGGATTTCCGATCGGCATAAAAAACAAACACCTTGTAGAGGACCTTTCAATGATCATTCCTGGGCAGTTTGGTTTCAATTATCCAAGTGGTTTCAGAGAAGAAGCGTTTTGAAACATTTTTCCCATAGGGTCCAATGTTAAACTAAGTCCTGCCGTAGCCGCCATTTTGAATTTCATATCGGAACAAAAAACGTAAAGTTTGTAGAGGACCATCCAATGTACACACATATGGACAGTTTGGCTTTAATCATATTTGTAGTTTCTGAGAAGAAGGCATTTGAACATTTTTCCATAGGGTCCAATGTTAATCTATGTCCTGCGGTGGTGGCCATCTTGAATTTTCGATCGGCATAAAAAAACAGAAACTTTGTAGAGGACCTTCCAATGATCATTCCTGGGCAGTTTGGATTCAACTGTCCAAGTGGTTTCAGAGAAGAAGCGTTTTGAAACATTTTTCCCATAGGGTCCAATGTTAAACTAAGTCCTGCCGTAGCCGCCATTTTGAATTTCATATCGGAACAAAAAACCTAACGTTTGTAGAGGACCATCCAATGAACATTCATGTACAGATTGGCTTTAATAATATTTGTAGTTTCTGAGAAGAAGGCATTTGAACATTTTCCCATAGGGTCCAATGTTAATCTATGTATTGCGGTGGCGGCCATCTTGGATTTCCGATCGGCATAAAAAACATAAAATTTGTAGAGGACCTTCCAATGATCATTCCTGGGCAGTTTGGTTTCAATTATCCTAGTGGTTTCAGAGAAGAAGCGTTTTGAAACATTTTTCCCATAGGGTCCAATGTTAAACTAAGTCCTGCCGTAGCCGCCATTTTGAATTTCATATCGGAACAAAAAACGTATTGTTTGTAGAGGATCATCCAATGAACATTCATGTACAGTTTGGCTTTAATCATATTTGTAGTTTCTGAGAAGAAGGCATTTGAACATTTTCCCATAGGGTCCAATGTTAATCTATGTCCTGCGGTGGCGGCCATCTTGAATTTTCGATCGGCATAAAAAAACAGAAACTTTGTAGAGGACCTTCCAATGATCATTCCTGGGCAGTTTGGTTTCAACTGTTCTAGTGGTTTCAGAGAAGAAGCGTTTTGAAACATTTTTCCCATAGGGTCCAATGTTAAACTAAGTCCTGCCGTAGCCGCCATTTGAATTTCATATCAGAACAAAAAACGTATTGTTTGTAGAGGATCATCCAATGAACATTCATGTACAGTTTGGCTTTAATCATATTTGTAGTTTCTGAGAAGAAGGCATTTGAACATTTTCCCATAGAGTCCAATGTTAATCTATGTCCTGCGGTGGCGGCCATCTTGAATTTCCGATCGGCATAAAAAAACAGAAACTTTGTAGAAGACCTTCCAATGATCATTCCTGGGCAGTTTGGTTTCAATTATCCAAGTGGTTTCAGAGAAGAAGCGTTTTGAAACATTTTTCCCATAGGGTTCAATGTTAAACTAAGTCCTGCCGTAGCCGCCATTTTGAATTTCATACCAGAACAAAAAACGTAAAGTTTGTAGAGGACCATCTAATGAACATTCATGTACAGTTTGGCTTTAATCATATTTGTAGTTTCTGAGTAGAAGGCATTTGAATATTTTCCCATAGGGTCCAATGTTAATCTATGTCCTGCGGTGGCGGCCATCTTGGATTTCCGATCGGCATAAAAAACAAAAAATTTGTAGAGGACCTTCCAATGCTCATTCCTGGGCAGTTTGGTTTCAACTGTCCAAGTGGTTTCAGAGAAGAAGCATTTTGAAACATTTTTCCCATAGGGTCCAATGTTAAACTAAGTCCTGCCGTAGCCGCCATTTTGAATTTCATATCGGAACAAAAAACCTTAAGATTGTAGAGGACCATCCAATGAACATTCATGTACAGTTTGGCTTTAATCATATTTGTAGTTTCTGAGTAGAAGGCATTTGAATATTTTCCCATAGGGTCCAATGTTAATCTATGTCCTGCGGTGGTGGCCATCTTGGATTCCCGACCGGCATAAAAAACAGAAAATTTGTAGAGGACCTTCCAATGATCATTCCTGGGCAGTTTGGTTTCAATTATCCAAGTGGTTTCAGAGAAGAAGCGTTTTGAAACATTTTTCCCATAGGGTCCAATGTTAAACTAAGTCCTGCCGTAGCCGCCATTTTGAATTTCTTATCGGAACAAAAAACGTAAAGTTTGTAGAGGACCATCCAATGAACATTCATGTACAGTTTGGCTTTAATAATATTTGTAGTTTCTGAGTAGAAGGCATTTGAACATTTTCCCATAGGGTCCAATGTTAATCTATATATTGCGGTGGTGGCCATCTTGGATTTCCGATTGGCATAAAAAACATAAAATTTGTAGAGGACCTTCCAATGATCATTCCTGGGCAGTTTGGTTTCAATTATCCAAGTGGTTTCAGAGAAGAAGCGTTTTGAAACATTTTTCCCATAGGGTCCAATGTTAAACTAAGTCCTGCCGTAGCCGCCATTTTGAATTTCATACCAGAACAAAAAACGTAAAGTTTGTAGAGGACCATCTAATGAACATTCATGTACAGTTTGGCTTTAATCATATTTGTAGTTTCTGAGTAGAAGGCATTTGAATATTTTCCCATAGGGTCCAATGTTAATCTATGTCCTGCGGTGGCGGCCATCTTGGATTTCCGACCGGCATAAAAAACAAAAAATTTGTAGAGGACCTTCCAATGATCATTCCTGGGCAGTTTGGTTTCAACTGTCCAAGTGGTTTCAGAGAAGAAGCATTTGAAACATTTTTCCCATAGGGTCCAATGTTAAACTAAGTCCTGCCGTAGCCGCCATTTTGAATTTCATATCGGAACAAAAAACCTTAAGATTGTAGAGGACCATCCAATGAACATTCATGTACAGTTTGGCTTTAATCATATTTGTAGTTTCTGAGAAGAAGGCATTTGAACATTTTCCCATAGGGTCCAATGTTAATCTATGTATTGCGGTGGTGGCCATCTTGGATTTCCGATCGGCATAAAAAACATAGAATTTCTAGAGGACCTTCCAATGATCATTCCTAGGCAGTTTGGTTTCAATTATCCTAGTGGTTTCAGAGAAGAAGCGTTTTGAAACATTTTTCCCATAGGGTTCAATGTTAAACTAAGTCCTGCCGTAGCCGCCATTTTGAATTTCATACCGGAACAAAAAACGTAAAGTTTGTAGAGGACCATCTAATGAACATTCATGTACAGTTTGGCTTTAATCATATTTGTAGTTTCTGAGTAGAAGGCATTTGAATATTTTCCCATAGGGTCCAATGTTAATCTATGTCCTGCAGTGGCGGCCATCTTGGATTTCCGACCGGCATAAAAAACAGAATATTTGTAGAGGACCTTCCAATGATCATTCCTGGGCAGTTTGGTTTCAACTGTCCAAGTGGTTTCAGAGAAGAAGCATTTTGAAACATTTTTCCCATAGGGTCCAATGTTAAACTAAGTCCTGCCGTAGCCGCCATTTGAATTTCATATCAGAACAAAAAACGTACTATTTGTAGAGGATCATCCAATGAACATTCATGTACAGTTTGGCTTTAATCATATTTGTAGTTTCTGAGAAGAAGGCATTTGAACATTTTCCCATAGAGTCCAATGTTAATCTATGTCCTGCGGTGGCGGCCATCTTGAATTTCCGATCGGCATAAAAAAACAGAAACTTTGTAGAAGACCTTCCAATGATCATTCCTGGGCAGTTTGGTTTCAATTATCCAAGTGGTTTCAGAGAAGAAGCGTTTTGAAACATTTTTCCCATAGGGTCCAATGTTAAACTAAGTCCTGCCGTAGCCGCCATTTTGAATTTCTTATCGGAACAAAAAACGTAAAGTTTGTAGAGGACCATCCAATGAACATTCATGTACAGTTTGGCTTTAATAATATTTGTAGTTTCTGAGAAGAAGGCATTTGAACATTTTCCCATAGGGTCCAATGTTAATCTATGTATTGCGGTGGTGGCCATCTTGGATTTCCGATCGGCATAAAAAACATAAAATTTGTAGAGGACCTTCCAATGATCATTCCTAGGCAGTTTGGTTTCAATTATCCAAGTGGTTTCAGAGAAGAAGCGTTTTGAAACATTTTTCCCATAGGGTTCAATGTTAAACTAAGTCCTGCCGTAGCCGCCATTTTGAATTTCATACCAGAACAAAAAACGTAAAGTTTGTAGAGGACCATCTAATGAACATTCATGTACAGTTTGGCTTTAATCATATTTGTAGTTTCTGAGTAGAAGGCATTTGAATATTTTCCCATAGGGTCCAATGTTAATCTATGTCCTGCGGTGGCGGCCATCTTGGATTTCCGACCGGCATAAAAAACAAAAAATTTGTAGAGGACCTTCCAATGATCATTCCTGGGCAGTTTGGTTTCAACTGTCCAAGTGGTTTCAGAGAAGAAGCATTTTGAAACATTTTTCCCATAGGGTCCAATGTTAAACTAAGTCCTGCCGTAGCCGCCATTTTGAATTTCATATCGGAACAAAAAACGTATTGTTTGTAGAGGATCATCCAATGAACATTCATGTACAGTTTGGCTTTAATCATATTTGTAGTTTCTGAGAAGAAGGCATTTGAACATTTTCCCATAGGGTCCAATGTTAATCTATGTCCTGCGGTGGCGGCCATCTTGAATTTTCGATCGGCATAAAAAAACAGAAACTTTGTAGAGGACCTGCCAATGATCATTCCCGGGCAGTTTGGTTTCAACTGTTCTAGTGGTTTCAGAGAAGAAGCGTTTTGAAACATTTTTCCCATAGGGTCCAATGTTAAACTAAGTCCTGCCGTAGCCGCCATTTGAATTTCATATCAGAACAAAAAACGTATTGTTTGTAGAGGATCATCCAATGAACATTCATGTACAGTTTGGCTTTAATCATATTTGTAGTTTCTGAGAAGAAGGCATTTGAACATTTTCCCATAGAGTCCAATGTTAATCTATGTCCTGCGGTGGCGGCCATCTTGAATTTCCGATCGGCATAAAAAAACAGAAACTTTGTAGAAGACCTTCCAATGATCATTCCTGGGCAGTTTGGTTTCAATTATCCAAGTGGTTTCAGAGAAGAAGCGTTTTGAAACATTTTTCCCATAGGGTTCAATGTTAAACTAAGTCCTGCCGTAGCCGCCATTTTGAATTTCATACCAGAACAAAAAACGTAAAGTTTGTAGAGGACCATCTAATGAACATTCATGTACAGTTTGGCTTTAATCATATTTGTAGTTTCTGAGTAGAAGGCATTTGAATATTTTCCCATAGGGTCCAATGTTAATCTATGTCCTGCGGTGGCGGCCATCTTGGATTTCCGATCGGCATAAAAAACAAAAAATTTGTAGAGGACCTTCCAATGCTCATTCCTGGGCAGTTTGGTTTCAACTGTCCAAGTGGTTTCAGAGAAGAAGCATTTTGAAACATTTTTCCATAGGGTCCAATGTTAAACTAAGTCCTGCCGTAGCCGCCATTTTGAATTTCATATCGGAACAAAAAACCTTAAGATTGTAGAGGACCATCCAATGAACATTCATGTACAGTTTGGCTTTAATCATATTTGTAGTTTCTGAGTAGAAGGCATTTGAATATTTTCCCATAGGGTCCAATGTTAATCTATGTCCTGCGGTGGTGGCCATCTTGGATTCCCGACCGGCATAAAAAACAGAAAATTTGTAGAGGACCTTCCAATGATCATTCCTGGGCAGTTTGGTTTCAATTATCCAAGTGGTTTCAGAGAAGAAGCGTTTTGAAACATTTTTCCCATAGGGTCCAATGTTAAACTAAGTCCTGCCGTAGCCGCCATTTTGAATTTCTTATCGGAACAAAAAACGTAAAGTTTGTAGAGGACCATCCAATGAACATTCATGTACAGTTTGGCTTTAATCATATTTGTAGTTTCTGAGTAGAAGGCATTTGAATATTTTCCCATAGGGTCCAATGTTAATCTATGTCCTGCGGTGGCGGCCATCTTGGATTTCCGACCGGCATAAAAAACATAAAATTTGTAGAGGACCTTCCAATGATCATTCCTGGGCAGTTTGGTTTCAATTATCCAAGTGGTTTCAGAGAAGAAGCGTTTTGAAACATTTTTCCCATAGGGTCCAATGTTAAACTAAGTCCTGCCGTAGCCGCCATTTTGAATTTCATACCAGAACAAAAAACGTAAAGTTTGTAGAGGACCATCTAATGAACATTCATGTACAGTTTGGCTTTAATCATATTTGTAGTTTCTGAGTAGAAGGCATTTGAATATTTTCCCATAGGGTCCAATGTTAATCTATGTCCTGCGGTGGCGGCCATCTTGGATTTCCGACCGGCATAAAAAACATAAAATTTGTAGAGGACCTTCCAATGATCATTCCTGGGCAGTTTGGTTTCAACTGTCCAAGTGGTTTCAGAGAAGAAGCATTTGAAACATTTTTCCCATAGGGTCCAATGTTAAACTAAGTCCTGCCGTAGCCGCCATTTTGAATTTCATATCGGAACAAAAAACCTTAAGATTGTAGAGGACCATCCAATGAACATTCATGTACAGTTTGGCTTTAATCATATTTGTAGTTTCTGAGAAGAAGGCATTTGAACATTTTCCCATAGGGTCCAATGTTAATCTATGTATTGCGGTGGTGGCCATCTTGGATTTCCGATCGGCATAAAAAACATAGAATTTCTAGAGGACCTTCCAATGATCATTCCTAGGCAGTTTGGTTTCAATTATCCAAGTGGTTTCAGAGAAGAAGCGTTTTGAAACATTTTTCCCATAGGGTTCAATGTTAAACTAAGTCCTGCCGTAGCCGCCATTTTGAATTTCATACCGGAACAAAAAACGTAAAGTTTGTAGAGGACCATCTAATGAACATTCATGTACAGTTTGGCTTTAATCATATTTGTAGTTTCTGAGTAGAAGGCATTTGAATATTTTCCCATAGGGTCCAATGTTAATCTATGTCCTGCAGTGGCGGCCATCTTGGATTTCCGACCGGCATAAAAAACAGAATATTTGTAGAGGACCTTCCAATGATCATTCCTGGGCAGTTTGGTTTCAACTGTCCAAGTGGTTTCAGAGAAGAAGCATTTTGAAACATTTTTCCCATAGGGTCCAATGTTAAACTAAGTCCTGCCGTAGCCGCCATTTGAATTTCATATCAGAACAAAAAACGTACTATTTGTAGAGGATCATCCAATGAACATTCATGTACAGTTTGGCTTTAATCATATTTGTAGTTTCTGAGAAGAAGGCATTTGAACATTTTCCCATAGAGTCCAATGTTAATCTATGTCCTGCGGTGGCGGCCATCTTGAATTTCCGATCGGCATAAAAAAACAGAAACTTTGTAGAAGACCTTCCAATGATCATTCCTGGGCAGTTTGGTTTCAATTATCCAAGTGGTTTCAGAGAAGAAGCGTTTTGAAACATTTTCCCCATAGGGTCCAATGTTAAACTAAGTCCTGCCGTAGCCGCCATTTTGAATTTCTTATCGGAACAAAAAACGTAAAGTTTGTAGAGGACCATCCAATGAACATTCATGTACAGTTTGGCTTTAATAATATTTGTAGTTTCTGAGAAGAAGGCATTTGAATATTTTCCCATAGGGTCCAATGTTAATCTATGTATTGCGGTGGTGGCCATCTTGGATTTCCGATCGGCATAAAAAACATAAAATTTGTAGAGGACCTTCCAATGATCATTCCTAGGCAGTTTGGTTTCAATTATCCAAGTGGTTTCAGAGAAGAAGCGTTTTGAAACATTTTTCCCATAGGGTTCAATGTTAAACTAAGTCCTGCCGTAGCCGCCATTTTGAATTTCATACCAGAACAAAAAACGTAAAGTTTGTAGAGGACCATCTAATGAACATTCATGTACAGTTTGGCTTTAATCATATTTGTAGTTTCTGAGTAGAAGGCATTTGAATATTTTCCCATAGGGTCCAATGTTAATCTATGTCCTGCGGTGGCGGCCATCTTGGATTTCCGACCGGCATAAAAAACAAAAAATTTGTAGAGGACCTTCCAATGATCATTCCTGGGCAGTTTGGTTTCAACTGGCCAAGTGGTTTCAGAGAAGAAGCATTTTGAAACATTTTTCCCATAGGGTCCAATGTTAAACTAAGTCCTGCCGTAGCCGCCATTTTGAATTTCATATCGGAACAAAAAACCTTAAGATTGTAGAGGACCATCCAATGAACATTCATGTACAGTTTGGCTTTAATCATATTTGTAGTTTCTGAGTAGAAGGCATTTGAATATTTTCCCATAGGGTCCAATGTTAATCTATGTCCTGCGGTGGTGGCCATCTTGGATTCCCGACCGGCATAAAAAACAAAAAATTTGTAGAGGACCTTCCAATGATCATTCCTGGGCAGTTTGGTTTCAATTATCCAAGTGGTTTCAGAGAAGAAGCGTTTTGAAACATTTTTCCCATAGGGTCCAATGTTAAACTAAGTCCTGCCGTAGCCGCCATTTTGAATTTCTTATCGGAACAAAAAACGTAAAGTTTATAGAGGACCATCCAATGAACATTCATGTACAGTTTGGCTTTAATAATATTTGTAGTTTCTGAGAAGAAGGCATTTGAACATTTTCCCATAGGGTCCAATGTTAATCTATGTATTGCGGTGGTGGCCATCTTGGATTTCCGATTGGCATAAAAAACAGAAAATTTGTAGAGGACCTTCCAATGATCATTCCTGGGCAGTTTGGTTTCAACTGTCCAAGTGGTTTCAGAGAAGAAGCATTTGAAACATTTTTCCCATAGGGTCCAATGTTAAACTAAGTCCTGCCGTAGCCGCCATTTTGAATTTCATATCGGAACAAAAAACCTTAAGATTGTAGAGGACCATCCAATGAACATTCATGTACAGTTTGGCTTTAATCATATTTGTAGTTTCTGAGTAGAAGGCATTTGAATATTTTCCCATAGGGTCCAATGTTAATCTATGTCCTGCGGTGGTGGCCATCTTGGATTTCCGATCGGCATAAAAAACATAGAATTTCTAGAGGACCTTCCAATGATCATTCCTAGGCAGTTTGGTTTCAATTATCCAAGTGGTTTCAGAGAAGAAGCGTTTTGAAACATTTTTCCCATAGGGTTCAATGTTAAACTAAGTCCTGCCGTAGCCGCCATTTTGAATTTCATACCGGAACAAAAAACGTAAAGTTTGTAGAGGACCATCTAATGAACATTCATGTACAGTTTGGCTTTAATCATATTTGTAGTTTCTGAGTAGAAGGCATTTGAATATTTTCCCATAGGGTCCAATGTTAATCTATGTCCTGCAGTGGCGGCCATCTTGGATTTCCGACCGGCATAAAAAACAAAATATTTGTAGAGGACCTTCCAATGATCATTCCTGGGCAGTTTGGTTCCAACTGTCCAAGTGGTTTCAGAGAAGAAGCGTTTTGAAACATTTTTCCCATAGGGTCCAATGTTAAACTAAGTCCTGCCGTAGCCGCCATTTTGAATTTCATATCGGAACAAAAAACCTTAAGATTGTAGAGGACCATCCAATGAACATTCATGTACAGTTTGGCTTTAATCATATTTGTAGTTTCTGAGAAGAAGGCATTTGAACATTTTCCCATAGGGTCCAATGTTAATCTATTTCCTGCGGTGGCGGCCATCTTGGATTTCCGACCGGCATAAAAAACAGAAAATTTGTAGAGGACCTTCCAATGATCATTCCTGGTCAGTTTGGTTTCAACTGTTCGAGTGGTTTCAGAGAAGAAGCATTTTGAAACATTTTCCCATAGGGTCCAATGTTAAACTAAGTCCTGCCGTAGCCGCCATTTTGAATTTCATATCGGAACAAAAAACCTTAAGATTGTAGAGGACCATCCAATGAACATTCATGTACAGTTTGGCTTTAATCATATTTGTAGTTTCTGAGAAGAAGGCATTTGAACATTTTCCCATAGGGTCCAATGTTAATCTATGTCCTGCGATGGCGGCCATCTTGGATTTCCGATCGGCATAAAAAACAGAAAGTTGGTAAAGGACATTCCAATGATCATTCCTTTACAGTTTGGGTTCAGTCAGTTCATTAGTTTCAGAGAAGAAGATCTTTGAAATTTCAGCCAATCAGAGCATATTATTGGCCCTGGCAGCCATATTGAATATCCGACTGGAACGAAAAACAGTAACTTTGTAGAGGACCATCCAAGGAACATTCCTGCTAAGTTCGGTTCCAATCGGCCAAGTGGTTTCGGAGAAGAAGCTTGAAATGTGAAAAGTTTACAGACGACAGACGACAGACAACGGACGCCAAGTGATGGCAATAGTTCACCTGGACCTTTGGTCCAGGTGAACTAAAAATAACATGATGGGTGCCACTATGGGAGCAGGAAGTTCTTACCCTTTCCTGAGCACCTGAGTTCACTCTGAGTTTTTAGTAGGGTCCGTGTTGCTCAATCTTTAGTTTTCTGTGTAGTGTTTTGTAGATCGTTGTTTATCCTTTTGACCTTTATCTTTTAACCATTGTATTGTCTGTCCTTCTTTGATTTTCAGCTTTTGATTACCCCATTTGGTATCCCTTTTTTGATTACCCCATTTGGTATCCCTTTTTTGATTTTCAGCTTTTGATTACCCCATTTGGTATCTTCAATCTTGTCTAATAAGACCAAATTGACTCATACCGGTACACGTGGATAATGAACTAACTTTTCATCAATTCAAGACTATGTTGTAATGTTCATTAAATACTAGTATTTGGCTGCTAAACTTGTCTTTGAAAGAGACCTTGTTTTTTAAATTTACTTACATTCTTTCTTTCCATTCTTCTGTAACTTTAATTGTACATTTTCCTACAATGAGAAAAATACAACAAATCACTTAAAATACTCTCTACTCTTTACAATGACAAAAAACAATGGTTAAAAAACCTGAGATCTGACCACATTAGTAACCTAGACAGTTACGGCTGTCACGTTATAATAATATTGACCTATGACCTCATCAATTAGAAGGCTGAAAGGTCTCTATATAATGATTACCTGTGCAATCAGTGCCTATCACCACTAAAGGTGTCAATTCGAACCCTGTTGTGTACTGGATACAATATTATGTGATAAAGTTTGTCTGTGACTTGCGGCAGGTCGGTGGTTTTCTCCGGGTACTCAGGTTTCAATAAAACTGACCGCCATGATATAACTGAAATATTGTTGAAAGTGGCATTAAACACCATAAACCATAAAAAAAAAAACTAAATAAAGATCACTTGGATTATACCTGATCTGTACATTGTCTGAAGCCCAACACAGATACCATGATAACAAACATTTTCATTTTTGACAAGTGATTTTTTTTCCTCAATTTTGTATTTCTGGTGGTTGGTTTTATTTTATTTTTTGCATCAAACTTTTTTTCACATTGACTGAATATTTGCCCATTGGGGGGGGGGGGGGGGGGGGGGATTTTATGGATACACACATGCTATCAATATATAAATCTTAAATGGAGTAATATTTTCAATAATTGATGGAACCAACTGTAGTCCCAAAGCGGTTCTGGCGTGTAGGTCGGTAAACCTTGTTTTCATTTCATTTAGCGTACAGTAGAGAAAAGGTACAGTTATTGACTTCCTAAAGTAGTCTTCCGGACTATGCTTCAACATTATCTCTCATTATTTGTCTTCTGCATATTCTAGGTTTTATAGCCTCTATGTCTAGCGGTTCACATATTTTAGCACTCCTCTCAAAACACTAGTGGTTGAATTGTTCAACATTTGCTCTGCAGTCTAGTGAGCTCTGAATTAAATTTACGCTTTTTAAGGCTTTGCCTATGTCAAGTGATCTCTCTTGTAGTGATCTTGTAGAGGACCTTTGCAAGTTGGAACAACTTGTGTCCGATCCAAATGTTATATATTTAACAATAAAATAAGTTTAATCTAAATTAGTACCAGATTGCCGAATCCCAGATTGCCGAGTCCATTTTGCCGAATCCCATATTGCCGACTTTTGTTAAAAATGACAAAGTTTCATAATATTATTTTTTATTTAAAAAAAAAATATTGATGATGTGTACATATTTGATTGAAAGCAGTAATTTTTCGTGCAATTTTAATTAGTAAAACCATAATCAAATGCACTGATGAATAGGAGATGCCGATCCTCATTACTCAAATAATTGAAGAACAATGGAAATAAACTACAAATAAGTAAATGTTTATTTAGAGTTTTACTAAGTCTCGCTCAAATGCAAAATTTGGGACCTATTTACAAAACAAAAAATGTGTATTCTCTCATGTTTATGCTAGTTATTATTCACAGAGCATATGTTTTGAAATTATTTCTTGGCATCCTTCATCTTGACAGAAATCATGGTTGTCTGCAGGACTAATCCACCGTATATCCTTTTGACTTTGAGCTCGAATGCTATAATCTAAACTCCCTTGTATGTCGGACCATTTCAAAAGAAATATTTATTTAATTATTTACAATATTCCTTCATAAATTAGAAGCATTATTCTACTTGCAATAACAATATTTTTCATATGTCGGCAATTTGGGAATCGGCTAATTGGACTCGGCAATTTGGGATTCGGCAAACTGGGAATCGGCAATTTGGGATGCTACCCTCTTAAAAGCCAGGCACATTTGAACAATAACAATGGTTACGACAAAATCAAAGTTGCAAATGGAATTCAACAAAGAAGTTACATCAGCTTCTTCTGGTCTGGTGTATGTGTGCTTTGACAGTTTTTTAAAGTGCTCAAGGGTTTGAGCAATAGCAGGGGGAAAATCTAATTTAAGTCTATTTTATTTCTAATTAATTTTAATTATTTTATATGTATTTATATTTTCATTTAGAGTTTAAAATATGCTGTATTCATATATTTTCAAAACGGAAGCTTGTATTTTTTTATTTTTATTTTTTTGTAATACAGCAACATTTCCCTTTAATTTTTGTATGAAAATAAATGATATTTAAAAAGAATTTCCTTGAAAGAGCCTCAATTTACAGGTGTTGGTGGTTATACCTATATGCAATTGTGACACTAGACATGTTTACATAACGGTTTAAGACAATACATGATTAATTGGTATTTTGACAATACATTCATAAAAACTTCAAATAAACTTGAAAATTTGATTTAGCATAATTACTTATAATTACCTCTTTGAAGATTAATTCAATGCAAAGAAATTAATTAGTATTTTCTTTTACTTTCATCACACAGATCGAAACCATTCGATTAAAAGCCATATCGTGACGTTAACTAGCCTTGAAAAGCGTATGTTAATATATGTGCTTGACATATTCGACGGGGGGGGGGGGCTGAAGCCCCCATAGCCCCCCCCTTGAATCCGCCACTGAAAGTTATTGTTATTATCAGTAATGTCATAATGTATTTGATGTCACACTGACTGACTGAGCGATAATTTGATGTCACACTGAGCGATAATTTTATGTCACACTGAGCGATAATTTTCAGTACCAACCAGTTCGTCGATATTGATGATAAAACTCTGTGAGATCAAAAGGAAATTTTCCAAATCACTGATAATTGGGCATATCTGATGCATGAAAGATTGATATTTTTATCACATTTCAAATCTGTCTTTTCATTTAATACAAACAAAAACTGTTAGGCCCTGCGGCAACTATGGTTAATGTATCGTAATGGAGAAATCTTTATAATGTGCACTATAGTATCTAATAATTCATAGAAAGTTGACGTTCATTTCATAATCTTATTACGCGTAAAATCTTCCATTTAATATACTTTTGAATGGTTTAACAACATGTTGAAACTTATTTAATTGCCTAGAATTTCAAATACCATTTCAATCAAAAGAAAATCAGGCAGTAACACTAAATTTAACATCAAAATTTAATATATTTAAAAGTACATATTTTTGCATATATATGAAAACATAGATAACATGCAGGAACAACAAGATGAGGGTAATGGTTTTGGTCTGGTCAATAAAGAACCAAAATGCTGACAGTAGTTAAAATTTGACTTTTGACTACTTCTACCAGATACTGACAGGACCAAATCAGAGGTTGTAACAAACAATCAAAAATGGTTAAAAATAATGTCAGTTTTGAATTAGCAGTCCTCGAAATGAAAATTTGAATTTAATGGTCTGAATCAAATTCTTGAATTTATTTTTATATAGTTCTAAATAAAAACTAAAAAATATACCGGTCCGAACAAAGTTTGACTGGTCTTGGGCCGTAGGACCGGTGTTGATCGTGAGAACTGGATTATATACTAGTATTGCATGAGACAGCAGCCTTGAGTGACTCACAGGATCTTACTATATCGTATAACCTGAATAACAAACTTTAAATGTATGCCTCCTACCAACTACTCGAGATGAATATGACCTTATGAAACATTTAAAGAAATATCACAGGTAAATTATTCACCCGAAGAACCAAATATAAACCAGGAAGACGAGTGATGTAACCAATCAAATTGTTGAATTTGCCAATCCATATCCATGTCACATACATTTATTATAATTACCGGTATAGTGTATATCCTTGTGCTTTATGAGGCCAAAAAATATGTGTGCCCATTAATGTGACAATTTAAAAATAAAACTATTTACGTAATTCCCAATTCTTATATGTACTGTATGAACATGACAAGTCTTGGCAAGTTGGGTCATACATACATTTCTGTACTAAGCCTGACAAAACTAAATTGTTATTTTTATCATTATAGAATAAAAATGTATACAGAAATGTTTTAGCATATCATAAACTATAGAAGCTCAGTGGGCTGAGCCTGTGTCGCTCACCTATCATTTTGTTTTGAGGAAACTTTATACATAGGTGCTTCCTACCAAAGATCAATTAATACGGCCAAATGGTCTTAGAGAAGATTTTTTTTAATTGGCCAATCACAAACAAGAACTGACTATTATTAGTTGTATGATCCGCACGAAATATGAATATTTTGTACAAGATCTCCCATACATCATTCCTAAAAAGTAACAATTCATTGTACCTCCTAGTTTCAGAGGGGAAGATTTTTTAATTTTCAGCCACTCATAAACAATAATTACTCGTGGCAACCATGTTTTTTGTCCAATCGGGATGAAATGAGGAAATCTTATAGAGGACCTTCAATAGATGCATCCTGTAAAATGTTGCTTTATTTGGCCAAATGGTTTCAGATGAGAAGATTTTTAGAAATTGACCAACCAGAAACAAGAATTGCCCATGGTGGCCATGTTTGTTAACAGATGGGGACAAAATTAGCGATGTTATAGAGGATCTTCCATAGATGCTTCCTAGCAAGTTGCGGTTCATTTGGCTAAGCGGTTAAAATGTGAAAAGTTAACAGACGACGGTCAAAAAGTGATGACAAGAGCTCACATGGTCTTTCGACCAGGTGAGCTATAAAGGGGTGAGGGTTGGTTACTGTTTGACATAACATTTAGACTGTGATATGTCAAATGTGATAACTAGAAAGGATAATGTTATATTCTTTTTGTAAATAAATATCATGTGAATTTTCCTATCATCATGACTCACTACATTTTGAACATATATTTATGAACCATAAGCATCAATATATTATGCAAACTTTTCCAATATTATCCATCAATATATGATTGCCACGATATTACTGAAAAATTATTGAAAGTGACATTCAACACCCATAAAGCAATTCAATCCATTTAGTTTACAGTGATTCCGCTAGGCACCGGTCTCAGGACATTTGTCTGCCTATTTTTCAAATTGTTCTAAAGAACTTTAAAAAATTAGTTTTATTATTGAAGAATGTCCTGAAGAAATTTTGATAAAAGTGGTAAGTTTAGCTGAAACACTGAGTTTATCTGTAATGTTTGAAAATTTACCGGTTTTAGATGGTTGTTTTTGTCACAGTGATAATGTATCCCTTTGTACAGAGTCTTTGAACCAATATTCATCTTCATTTTCTTCCATTAATGATCTGAAGAAGAAAAATGTGAAAATTTATTATTTCTCAAAAAAGTTGTTTTCTCACACAAAATTTAATATAGAAGCCATTATTTTATAAGTTTCTGAAATTACAATTGCATACAATAAAAGGCAATCTAATTAAAATTAGAGGTTTGTTGTATCTTTATAAAAAAAAAGTTTATGGTCATACAGTAACATCTAATGGTATCTGGTATGAGGTCACATCAGGTTTGTATTTTCAATTGACCAATGAGCGATGAGTGAACCAAATCTTGAGGTATTAAAACCAAGACACACACTATCAGAGCTGTTGTCTGATTAGTCAATATATTTAACGGTCTTGCAATAATTGGACGGTCAAAGATGAATTAAAGGTCAAATGACATGACCCCCAAAATGATGTTGTTTGATGTTAGTGGATCGTAAGAAAGAAAAAAAGAAGAGATACAACAAACATCTAATTTTAATTAGACTGAATGAAAGGTGGTTATTTGTAAGATATAATGGCGCCTCAACTTCCCCAATCATGCCTCATACACAACATACAGCCAAACCTAGTTATCAGAAACTCTGACTCTGATGAAATGGTTTCTTTGTACTCAAAACAAAATTTTGGTTTGTTCATAGTAGATTTTAGAATACTCTGTTATTATTGGTCCCTACAATATGACACAACAAGATTCTACTTTATTATATAGTAATAAATAGTTTCCTATTAATTTCACTGGAAAATAATCGTGCAATATATCCTTGTAATAGCAAAATACTGATAAAATGTATATTGCACTAGTTCAAATATGAATATTTGAAGTAGTTCAATATTCCACTTAAATATAATAAAATACACAATATTTATATAAAAAATGCTTAAGGCATAAAATATTTATTACTATATATTACACTTTACGTTTTTATTTTCCCTATTTGTCTTTGTTAGCGCAGCCGGTCACTATTTTCGTATATGGACCGGCCAGGTACCTGCATTATTTTAGATAAAAAGTATAATATAGCAAATAGTTCATGTCACTTCGGGTCATATTGCAGCTTCGGTCCATATAATATATTTTTGGTGACGGACCGGTCCATATACTGCCATATGACCCTCAGTGCCATGAACTATTTGCTATATAATAAAAGGATTCGCAAGCTCGTGCAATATGAAATACTGCTCAGTACAATACCAATATTCATGCAATAACCCTATAGTATAATTATAACGTAACACAGGAGGAGTTAAATTGCAGCCAAAACTGGAATCACATACTATTACATATCCACAATTCCTGAAATCAGAGGTCAGCTTCAGAGAGTTATAAAAAAGTACTTCTACTTATATATCGGAAATAAACACCATTCATAAAATTCCATAAATAAATAGAAAAACGTTACATGGAAATGCTGCAATATAACTTCCCAGTGAGTAGTTATTGTATACCAGTGAAACCACATTAGCCTAGGACACTAATTATGTATTTCCTTTAGCCAAATGGTCAATAAACTTTAAAACTTCCTTACATTCTTCATCTTATCCTTAAAATACAACACATTGTAATATTATTCTTGAATGAACGAAGACACATTCAAGTACCGATACATTTGTGACACAAAAATACAACATGTCTATTATTTATATATCAGTATTTTATTTGTGTACTGGGATGGAAGAAAAAGGTCTAAATTATGTACAGGTATATATGATAGGGAAGAATAACGATATTAAAAACTGGAAATTTCTCTACTTTTAACTAAAATACTACTTTGGTTAATAAAAAGTTTATATCTATACACCTATCAATTTGGAACAGGAAATTTTTTTTATCTTCATTTTTCAATTTTCACTCTATGAGTTTAAATGAGTAAGGAGTACCGGTAGTAACCTCTTCCGGGATGGTGATATTGTTATTGGTAGTCGAGCAGCTCAGAAAAACTTCTTCCGGGATGGTGATATTGTTATTAATAGTCGAGCAGCTCAGAAACCAGAGGCTCCCCGGAGCCTGTAATCGCTCACCTGGATCAAAGCTGCTTTCAATAACAACGCAACTGCACTGCGGCAGCCATCTTGGTGGGAGAGCACGACTGCCGGACACAATTTTGGAAGAGGACCATCCAATGACTATTCCATCAAAGTTTGGTTCTAATTGAGCTACTAGTTCCAGACAAGATGGTTTTTATGTGAATTTCCCATAGGGTCCTATGTTAAACTAAGTACAGCTGTGCAGCCATCTTGGTCAGAGGGAGGGACCACCAGACACAATTTTGGAAGTGGACCATCCAATGGCTATTTTATCAAAGTTTGGTTCCAATTGAGCAACTCAAAGGTTCCAGACAAGAAGATTTGGATAATATGAATAATATGAAGCAGCCGGCCGCGATACTGGTACTACAATACTGGTACACAATACTGGTAATACCAGTATTTTACCAGTATCTTCCAGTATCTGCAATACTGGTACAGATACTGGTAAATACTAGTATCCCAGTATCTTCCAGAATTTTCCAATATCTGCAATACTAGAAGATACTGGTCATTGCCAAAATATGATTATTGTAGATACCGGAAGATTCTGGGAAATACTGGTAATACCAGTATTGCAGATACTGGAAGATTCTGGAAAATATTGGTAATACCAGTATTGCAGATACTGGAAGATTCTGGAAAATACTGGTAATACCAGTATTGCAGATATTGGAAGTTTAGGTAGAATTTCGGTTAACCCGAGTTTTTATGTCTACATTATACTAAAAGAATTGAATATAATTCATACTCATACGTCATTTCTGCTGTACATAACATAAGAGGCAAAAGCCCTGTAATGTCAAAATATTTTGTATGGTCCCTTAGAGTTTGATATATATTGGTAAGGTAATTTGACATGACTGGGCGGAGCCTAATACTAACGGTAAATACAATGAGCTGTGATTTACCGTTAGAATTAGGCTCTGCCCACTCATGTCAAATTGCCAGATACTAGAGTTTCCAGTATTGTGTGTTTTACAATACTAGTATTACCAGTATTGCTGGATGAAGAATACTAGAGTTTCCAGTATTGTGTGCTTTACAATACTAGTATTACCAGTATTGTTGGATGAATAATACTGGAGCTTCCAGTATCGTGTGTTTTACAATACTAGTATTACCAGTATTGTTGGATGAAGAATACTGGAGCTTCCGGTATTGTGTATAGATCAACGATTCTGGTATTCCAGTATTGTAAATGCACGATACTGGTACATCCAGTATTGTATATGTACGATACTGGTATTACCAGTATTGTAACATTACAATACTGGTATTTCTAGTATTGTACAGTGTTACAATACGTATTGTAATATTTACAATACTGGTATTTCCAGTATTGTGAATATTATAATACTGGTAATACCAGTATCGCGGCCGGCTGCTTCATATTATCCCAATAAACAAATCATTAAGATATTAGACAAATATTTGACAATATTACTCTTTACGTTTTTATTTTCCCTATTTGTCTTTGTTAGCGCAGCCGGTCACTATTTTCGTATATGGACCGGTAGTATATGGACCGGCCAGGTACACCTGCATTATTTTAGATAAAAAGTATAATATAGCAAATAGTTCATGTCACTTCGGGTCATATGGTATTTTTATTATACAGGTATATATACATGTGTTTGTTTTGATATCAGCATATTTTTAGTAGGTCATTTGTGTCAAATATTTCTGAACAAAATTCTCATGTTACATTAATATTGTATCTATATTGGTAATATAATCATCTGATATCTTCTTACAACATTATCTGTTAGTTTAACACTATATTTTCTACCAGTAGATAAACTTCCTGGTTTAAAAATATACTAATATCAATAAAATATCAAACATAAATAAGTTTTAAAAAAAAGATTTTTGATAAAAACATTGACATACCGTAACAATGAAATTATAATATAGCATTTCATATTACAAGAATTTCATCAATAAGGATGTGAAAGTTTGACTTCTGTCTGTGGAAAGTTGTACTATACTCACAAGAATACTAAGTGTGAAAGTTTGTCTTGTGTCTGTAGAAAGTTGTACTCACAAGAATACTATGTGTGAAAGTTTGACTTCTGTCTGTAGAAAGTTGTACTCACAAGAATACTATGTGTGAAAGTTTGACTTCTGTCTATAGAAAGTTGTACTCACAAGAATACTATGTGTGAAAGTTTGACTTCTGTCTGTAGAAAGTTGTACTCACAAGAATACTATGTGTGAAAGTTTAACTTCTGTCTATAGAAAGTTGTACCCACAAGAATACTATGTGTGAAAGTTTGACTTCTGTCTGTAGAAAGTTGTACCCACAAAAATACTGTGTGAAAGTTTGACTTGTGTCTGTAGAAAGTTGTACCCACAAGAATACTATGTGTGAAAGTTTGACTTCTGTCTGTAGAAAGTTGTACTCACAAGAAGAATATGTGTGAAAGTTTGACTTCTGTCTGTAGAAAGTTGTACTCACAAGAATACTATGTGTGAAAGTTTAACTTCTGTCTATAGAAAGTTGTACCCACAAACATACTATGTGTGAAAGTTTAACTTGTGTCTATAGAAAGTTGTACTCGCAAGAATACTATGTGTGAAAGTTTGACTTCTGTCTATAGAAAGTTGTACTCATAAGAATACTATGTGTGAAAGTTTGACTTCTGTCTGTAGAAAGTTGTACTCACAAGAATAATATGTGTGAAAGTTTGACTTCTGTCTGTAGAAAGTTGTACTCACAAGAATACTATGTGTGAAAGTTTGACTTCTGTCTATAGAAAGTTGTACTCACAAGAATACTATGTGTGAAAGTTTGACTTCTGTCTGTAGAAAGTTGTACTCACAAGAATACTATGTGTGAAAGTTTAACTTGTGTCTATAGAAAGTTGTACCCACAAGAATACTATGTGTGAAAGTTTGACTTCTGTCTGTAGAAAGTTGTACCCACAAAAATACTGTGTGAAAGTTTGACTTGTGTCTGTAGAAAGTTGTACCCACAAGAATACTATGTGTGAAAGTTTGACTTCTGTCTGTAGAAAGTTGTACTCACAAGAAGAATATGTGTGAAAGTTTGACTTCTGTCTGTAGAAAGTTGTACTCACAAGAACACTATGTGTGAAAGTTTGACTTTTGTCTGTAGAAAGTTGTACCCACAAACATACTATGTGTGAAAGTTTAACTTGTGTCTATAGAAAGTTGTACTCGCAAGAATACTATGTGTGAAAGTTTGACTTCTGTCTATAGAAAGTTGTACTCACAAGAATAATATGTGTGAAAGTTTGACTTCTGTCTGTAGAAAGTTGTACTCACAAGAATACTATGTGTGAAAGTTTGACTTCTGTCTGTAGAAAGTTGTACTCACAAGAATACTATGTGTGAAAGTTTGACTTCTGTCTGTAAAAAGTTGTACTCACAAGAATACTATGTGTGAAAGTTTGACTTCTGTCTGTAGAAAGTTGTACTCACAAGAAAAATAAGTGTGAAAGTTTGACTTCTGTCTGTAGAAAGTTGTACTCACAAGAATACTATGTGTGAAAGTTTGACTTCTGTCTATAGAAAGTTGTACTCACAAGAATACTATGTGTGAAAGTTTGACTTCTGTCTGTAGAAAGTTGTACTCACAAGAATAATATGTGTGAAAGTTTGACTTTTGCCTGTAGAAAGTTGTACCCACAAAAATAATATGTGTGAAAGTTTGACTTCTGTCTGTAGAAAGTTGTAACCACAAAAATACTATGTGTGAAAGTTTAACATGTGTCTGTAGAAAGTTGTACCCACAAGAATACTATGTGTGAAAGTTTGACTTGTGTCTGTAGAAAGTTGTACCCACAAGAATACTATGTGTGAAAGTTTGACTTGTGTCTGTAGAAAGTTGTACCCACAAGAATACTATGTGTGAAAGTTTGACTTCTGTCTGTCAAAAGTTGTATCCACAAGAATAATATGTGTGAAAGTTTGACTTCTGTCTGTAGAAAGTTGTACTCACAAGAATAATATGTGTGAAAGTTTGACTTCTGTCTGTAGAAAGTTGTACTCACAAGAAGAATATGTGTGAAAGTTTGACTTCTGTCTGTAGAAAGTTGTACTCACAAGAATACTATGTGTGAAAGTTTGACTTCTGTCTATAGAAAGTTGTACTCACAAGAATACTATGTGTGAAAGTTTGACTTCTGTCTGTAGAAAGTTGTACTCACAAGAATAATATGTGTGAAAGTTTGACTTCTGTCTGTAGAAAGTTGTACCCACAAAAATACTATGTGTGAAAGTTTAACATGTGTCTATAGAAAGTTGTACCCACAAGAATACTCTGTGTGAAAGTTTGACTTGTGTCTGTAGAAAGTTGTACCCACAAAAATACTATGTGTGAAAGTTTGACTTGTGTCTGTAGAAAGTTGTACCCACAAGAATACTATGTGTGAAAGTTTGACTTGTGTCTGTAAAAAATTGTACTCACAAGAATAATATGTGTGAAAGTTTGACTTCTGTCTGTAGAAAGTTGTACTCACAAGAATACTATGTGTGAAAGTTTGACTTCTGTCTGTAGAAAGTTGTACTCACAAGAATACTATGTGTGAAAGTTTGACTTCTGTCTGTAAAAAGTTGTACTCACAAGAATACTATGTGTGAAAGTTTGACTTCTGTCTGTAGAAAGTTGTACTCACAAGAAAAATAAGTGTGAAAGTTTGACTTCTGTCTGTAGAAAGTTGTACTCACAAGAATACTATGTGTGAAAGTTTGACTTCTGTCTATAGAAAGTTGTACTCACAAGAATACTATGTGTGAAAGTTTGACTTCTGTCTGTAGAAAGTTGTACTCACAAGAATAATATGTGTGAAAGTTTGACTTTTGCCTGTAGAAAGTTGTACCCACAAAAATAATATGTGTGAAAGTTTAACTTGTGTCTATAGAAAGTTGTACCCACAAGAATACTATGTGTGAAAGTTTGACTTCTGTCTATAGAAAGTTGTACTCACAAGAATAATATGTGTGAAAGTTTGACTTCTGTCTGTAGAAAGTTGTACTCACAAGATTACTATGTGTGAAAGTTTGACTTCTGTCTTTAGAAAGTTGTACTCACAAGAATAATATGTGTGAAAGTTTGACTTCTGTCTGTAGAAAGTTGTACCCACAAAAATACTATGTGTGAAAGTTTAACATGTGTCTGTAGAAAGTTGTATCCACAAGAATACTATGTGTGAAAGTTTGACTTGTGTCTGTAGAAAGTTGTACCCACAAGAATACTATGTGTGAAAGTTTGACTTGTGTCTGTAGAAAGTTGTACCCACAAGAATACTCTGTGTGAAAGTTTGACTTCTGTCTGTCAAAAGTTGTATCCACAAGAATAATATGTGTGAAAGCTTGACTTCTGTCTGTAGAAAGTTGTACTCACAAGAATAATATGTGTGAAAGTTTGACTTCTGTCTGTAAAAAGTTGTACTCACAAGAAGAATATGTGTGAAAGTTTGACTTCTGTCTGTAGAAAGTTGTACTCACAAGAATACTATGTGTGAAAGTTTGACTTCTGTCTATAGAAAGTTGTACTCACAAGAATACTATGTGTGAAAGTTTGACTTCTGTCTGTAGAAAGTTGTACTCACAAGAATAATATGTGTGAAAGTTTGACTTCTGTCTGTAGAAAGTTGTACCCACAAAAATACTATGTGTGAAAGTTTAACATGTGTCTATAGAAAGTTGTACCCACAAGAATACTCTGTGTGAAAGTTTGACTTGTGTCTGTAGAAAGTTGTACCCACAAAAATACTATGTGTGAAAGTTTGACTTGTGTCTGTAGAAAGTTGTACCCACAAGAATACTATGTGTGAAAGTTTGACTTGTGTCTGTAAAAAATTGTACTCACAAGAATAATATGTGTGAAAGTTTGACTTCTGTCTGTAGAAAGTTGTACTCACAAGAATAATATGTGTGAAAGTTTGACTTCTGTCTGTAGAAAGTTGTACTCACAAGAAGAATATGTGTGAAAGTTTGACTTCTGTCTGTAGAAAGTTGTACTCACAAGAATACTATGTGTGAAAGTTTGACTTCTGTCTATAGAAAGTTGTACTCACAAGAATAATATGTGTGAAAGTTTGACTTCTGTCTGTAGAAAGTTGTACCCACAAAAATACTATGTGTGAAAGTTTAACATGTGTCTATAGAAAGTTGTACCCACAAGAATACTCTGTGTGAAAGTTTGACTTGTGTCTGTAGAAAGTTGTACCCACAAGAATACTATGTGTGAAAGTTTGACTTGTGTCTGTAGAAAGTTGTACTCACAAGAATACTATGTGTGAAAGTTTGACTTCTGTCTGTAGAAAGTTGTACTCACAAGAATACTATGTGTGAAAGTTTGACTTCTGTCTGTAGAAAGTTGTACTCACAAGAATACTATGTGTGAAAGTTTGACTTCTGTCTGTAGAAAGTTGTACTCACAAGAATACTATGTGTGAAAGTTTGACTTCTGTCTGTAGAAAGTTGTACTCACAAGAATAATATGTGTGAAAGTTTGACTTCTGTCTGTAGAAAGTTGTACTCACAAGAAGAATGTGTGTGAAAGTTTGACTTCTGTCTGTAGAAAGTTGTACTCACAAGAATACTATGTGTGAAAGTTTGACTTCTGTCTATAGAAAGTTGTACTCACAAGAATAATATGTGTGAAAGTTTGACTTCTGTCTGTAGAAAGTTGTACTCACAAGAATAATATGTGTGAAAGTTTGACTTCTGTCTGTAGAAAGTTGTACTCACAAGAATAATATGTGTGAAAGTTTGACTTCTGTCTGTAGAAAGTTGTACTCACAAGAATACTATGTGTGAAAGTTTGACTTCTGTCTGTAGAAAGTTGTACCCTCAAAAATACTATGTGTGAAAGTTTAACATGTGTCTATAGAAAGTTGTACTCACAAGAATACTCTGTGTGAAAGTTTGACTTGTGTCTGTAGAAAGTTGTACCCACAAGAATACTATGTGTGAAAGTTTGACTTCTGTCTGTAAAAAGTTGTACTCACAAGAATAATATGTGTGAAAGTTTGACTTCTGTCTGTAGAAAGTTGTACTCACAAGAATAATATGTGTGAAAGTTTGACTTCTGTCTGTAGAAAGTTGTACTCACAAGAATAATATGTGTGAAAGTTTGACTTCTGTCTGTAGAAAGTTGTACTCACAAGAAGAATATGTGTGAAAGTTTGACTTCTGTCTGTAGAAAGTTGTACTCACAAGAATACTATGTGTGAAAGTTTGACTTCTGTCTGTAGAAAGTTGTACTCACAAGAATAATATGTGTGAAAGT
Source organism: Bathymodiolus brooksi (assembly GCA_963680875.1). Lineage (NCBI taxonomy): Eukaryota > Metazoa > Mollusca > Bivalvia > Mytilida > Modiolidae > Bathymodiolus > Bathymodiolus brooksi. Next base: position 7,010,224 of record OY804579.1, on the reverse strand, counting down.
TTGACTTGTGTCTGTAGAAAGTTGTACTCACAAGAAGAATATGTGTGAAAGTTTGACTTCTGTCTGTAGAAAGTTGTACTCACAAGAATACTATGTGTGAAAGTTTGACTTCTGTCTATAGAAAGTTGTACTCACAAGAATACTATGTGTGAAAGTTTGACTTCTGTCTATAGAAAGTTGTACTCACAAGAATACTATGTGTGAAAGTTTGACTTCTGTCTATAGAAAGTTGTACTCACAAGAATACTATGTGTGAAAGTTTGACTTCTGTCTGTAGAAAGTTGTACTCACAAGAATACTATGTGTGAAAGTTTGACTTTTGTCTGTAGAAAGTTGTACCCACAAAAATACTATGTGTGAAAGCTTAACATGTGTCTGTAGAAAGTTGTACTCACAAGAATACTCTGTGTGAAAGTTTGACTTGTGTCTGTAGAAAGTTGTACTCACAAGAATACTATGTGTGAAAGTTTGACTTCTGTCTGTAAAAAGTTGTACTCACAAGAATAATATGTGTGAAAGTTTGACTTCTGTCTGTAGAAAGTTGTACTCACAAGAATACTATGTGTGAAAGTTTGACTTGTGTCTGTAGAAAGTTGTACCCACAAGAATACTATGTGTGAAAGTTTGACTTCTGCCTGTAAAAAGTTGTACTCACAAGAATAATATGTGTGAAAGTTTGACTTCTGTCTGTAGAAAGTTGTACTCACAAGAAGAATATGTGTGAAAGTTTGACTTCTGTCTATAGAAAGTTGTACTCACAAGAATACTATGTGTGAAAGTTTGACTTCTGTCTATAGAAAGTTGTACTCACAAGAATACTATGTGTGAAAGTTTGACTTCTGTCTATAGAAAGTTGTACTCACAAGAATACTATGTGTGAAAGCTTGACTTCTGTCTATAGAAAGTTGTACTCACAAGAATACTATGTGTGAAAGTTTGACTTCTGTCTGTAGAAAGTTGTACTCACAAGAATAATATGTGTGAAAGTTTGACTTCTGTCTGTAGAAAGTTGAACTCACAAGAATACTATGTGTGAAAGTTTGACTTTTGTCTGTAGAAAGTTGTACCCACAAAAATACTATGTGTGAAAGCTTAACATGTGTCTATAGAAAGTTGTACCCACAAGAATACTCTGTGTGAAAGTTTGACATGTGTCTGTAGAAAGTTGTACCCACAAGAATACTATGTGTGAAAGTTTGACTTCTGTCTGTAAAAAGTTGCACTCACAAGAATAATATGTGTGAAAGTTTGACTTCTGTCTGTAGAAAGTTGTACCCACAAACATACTATGTGTGAAAGTTTAACATGTGTCTATAGAAAGTTGTACCCACAAGAATACTATGTGTGAAAGTTTGACTTCTGTCTATAGAAAGTTGTACTCACAAGAATACAATGTGTGAAAGTTTGACTTTTGTCTATAGAAAGTTGTACCCACAAACATACTATGTGTGAAAGTTTGACATGTGTCTGTGGAAAGTTGTACTCACAAGAATAATATGTGTGAAAGTTTGACCTGTCTGTAGAAAGTTGCTGACTGGAATTTTTACATCTTACCCAAACATCAGCTCACGATAAATAAATAACTTTTTATCAAGTAAACTTTTTGTTATTGGGGAAATATAACAATTTTTATTTTCTGCATTTTAACCTTGTTCAAGTTAAATGGGTTACTTTGTCAGCCATCTTTGTGCCTTCTTCGACTAACTTTTCCAACGCTGTACATGGGGTACACCATGCAAGAAATTAAAAGTGTCGGCATGAGCCGCAGGTGTTGATCATACACCAAGTGGTTAAAAACAAATTCACCCAATGTGATATTTTGAATTCCTACAGATGTCCTCTCGTTCAGCTAAAGTAAAAAAGGGGCATAACTCAGAAACCATAAAAGACATTAATTAGCCAATATTAAGCTTGATCTATGAATTGTTATTAAAAAGATTATATATAAATTTCAAATGCTTTGCTCCACTGAAATGAGAGAAATTGGTATTTTGGGGGGGGGGGGGGGGGGGGTGAAGGGGCATAACTCCAGAATTGAAAAATGCACAGGCAAAAATCTTGGTCTGCCTTGAAGGTTCAGGACCAAATTTATAAATTTCTAACTACTTGCTTAAGGGGAACTCAAGTTATCAGTAGAAATTTAAATGAGTGATACACATAAGTACAGACATAAGGACATGGGTAAAAGTTAATGCCCCCAACGTCTAGCAGCTAAGACATAAAAAAGACTGCAAATGATTGTTTGCACTTGAAATAAATCTTTCTCAGTTCCTTTTTCAGAATATTACGTTTTTGCTTTAAAATTTTAGAAAGGAATTATTTTTTGCAAAATGAAAGAAAATATACAAGACTGGAAAATTACACTTTTCACAAAATTGTAAAATTATTAATTAATTACACACTGCATGAGAACTAAGTAATAATAGCAATTAAATTAACTGATTATTAGAAATTGCAGTCAAACAAAAAACAAATCATTATTGAAGACAATCTAACAATTATATTCTATATTTTGCATTTAAAATACTAAGTTATATTGTTAAAATTTCAAAATAATTTATCAGTTCTACAAGCGGAAACACTGATATATAATGTAGCATGGTCTGATTCTAATGTAGGTTAGAACTTCAATGTTTATTATGGAAAAAAACTAGCTGACATCGAAAATGGAAGTCTCTAACATTTTCATTCATGGCTGCAATCACGTTTTATATTTATGTTTTTATTTAACAGAATCGAAATCGTCAAAGATTTAGAATTATTACTTGTGGTGTTTTTGGTGTTTTTTTAGCATTAGCTTTATATTTTATGATTCTCCACACTAGTGGTGCATTCAATTATACATACATACATACTTGCACGTGATCTCATTTTGTTTTGATCGCCATGATATAACTGAAATATTGTTGAAAGTGGCGTTAAACACCATGACCCTCTCTCTCTCTCTCATTTTGCTTTGATATGATCCAAATAAAAATAAGCTTAATTCAATACAAATAGGCCCTATGCTAAAGTCATTATTACTTTTGCATAAATAATTTGTGTACTGTTAAACTGATTTATCCGTAAATGTGTCTGTAAATGTGTACAAGTACATGTACATTTGTACATGTATAATAAATCTTAAAATAATTCTAATATTATACTTACTGGTATAATAAGAAATTAATGATCCTTTAAACTTCTGTTTATTTTATCAAGATCTTTTAATATCTTATCCCTTTTCAATTGTTAATTCCAAATTAATTCTTTAACATAATAGATCAAAAATTTGTGCGTAGATCTATGTTATGTCAATGGTAATGTCATCTTTTTACCTGTTCTAATAAACAAATCAAGTCAACCATAAAGTTCAAACTTAAGGATGGAAATATTGGTAACTTAAATGTATAAAATTATGAGTGGGTGGAAGGCCTAGACCAATATATCATATTCATTATTAGGTTTCTTATAGCTAAAAAATCAATAATTCGGTCTGCATTTTAAAAGAAAATATTTAAAAAAACAAAAAATAACAAAAATCCTACTTTTATATTTACAGAAATACCCCATAACCACCCCTCCATACAGGTACACAAAAGTTAATCTTTGTACATACAGTATGATTTACAGAAATACCCCATAACCACCCCTCCATACAGGTACACAAAAGTTAATCTTTGTACATACAGTATGATTTATGAATATTCAAGTAATCTTTTGAAAAATCTCATTGCATATCGGTAATTCAATAGATTCATTATTTCATAGAACTAATGAAACAAAAATAAGCTTGGCCTTATAAGATTTAATTCAAGGAATTGTTTCTTTTAAACATAAAGGGCTATGCCAGTCACAGCTGATACAACAGTGCCAGTCTTACTGAAAATGTTTACTAGTATTGTTCAATGAAAGTAATCACTGGTGTAGAATCAGTTTGAACGCGAAGGAAGAACTTTCATGGGGAATTGAGAGAAAAAAGCTCATTTAAATCAGATTTCAAATAAAAATTAAAACAATTGAGGCATTGACCTGTTTTGGCCCCTCATATCTTGGGAACGGTAGAGATACAATGATTTTTACTGAGGAATTCAAAGAAAAATCATCTACAAAATTAGACTTTATTAAAAAAAATTATTATATTGGGCATTGGTTCATTTTTGGCTCCATTTGACCATTTTTATCTAGGAAACCATAAGAATTAAGTCAAATTCATTTGTAAAATGAAGGCAGAAAATTTCATAAAAAGGAATCTAATTGAAATAAACCTATCAAAACATTGCAGAAAAAGCAAAAATTTAAAATCAAAAGAGAAGAGGGTAATGTTGTGTCATTGATGTTTGTTGTTAGTTTCAGCATTTCTTCAGGCAGTATTGACGCTAACCCACTTGCCCGAAGCCAGGGACAAGTAAAACTGGATGCGGACAAGTCAAAATTATGAAAGCATTTGTATGAATAAATAAGAAGTTTTTTTTCTTAATTTGGTTTTCCGGCAAGTAGGTGAAAAGAAGTAGGGCAAACACTGCTCAGGTATAAAATGTACAGGTATCATGAACGACTACCAGACTTATTGAGGAAGTAATCCTGAACAGCTTTTCAAAAGTTAAGTAACAATGCTTTTATCACCATTTTTTTTCTCCCATTCAATATGTTACAATCAACCCAAATGATGCTTTAAATTTGTAAGTTACAAAGTAGAAGCATGCCATATATTGAGGTTTTTTTTGTGTTCAGTGATTTGAGGAGAGAGGTGGATGTTCATTTTTGTAATCATAGACTGTTCACATTATCATCAACTCCTCTGAAACCACATAACCATTTTGAACTAAAGATTGGTGGAAAGTTCCTTGTGGGGTCCCCTTTCAGAATAATGTCAGACAGGTCTGTCCACCTTCAAATATGGCTGCCATTATCAAAATTAGAAATACATGTACATGTATCTACTTTCTACATCTCCTCTGAAACTGCTTATATTAGCCAATTTGAACCGAACTTTGCTAGAAGGGTTCTTGATTGGTTCTCTTAAGAATTGTGTAAGCCAGACCCACCCACCTTCAAAGATGGTCGCCTTTACTAAATATAGAAATTTTATTGGAATGAGCTAAAATTTACATATGGTAGGTATATGGTTATGAGTTGTTGAACACATCCTCTGGATTCTTTTGTAAAATGTGGAATTTTGTTGATTTTTGGCAGCTAGATGTGCAAATTAGACATAATTTGATCAAAATTCATTTGAAAATCTTCTTTTTGGAAACCACTTGAGAGAATATAAAATATGTACCATTTACCTCGTTATGGAGTCTATTATTTGATTATTAATGCAAAAGGGTGAGGAATGGGCATACAAAATATATGTACAATATTTTGGAAAATTGGACCATGTGACATGTACAGACTATATATAGCAATAGTAAAAATATAATCCTACATCCAAAAATGCTGCAGATTGAAAGTGAAACCTGTTCACGAAAATAGTAACCGATTTGCTTACTTCTTCTCTTTTTATATTACACATGACACTATTTTCTTACCATTGGCATCGACCAAATATGTTTTTTTTTAATTGTTAGTGCATAAAGCATAAATGTTTTATTTTATAGTGCATATATATATATATGTCTGAAAATTAAACCAAACAGTGTTAGAATTAGATTTTAGAGCTGTCAAATTTTTGTTCTTCCCTCGACGGGATTTGAACCCACACCATTGATACACTGCAGCACCATTCGCTTAGCCTTACGTCCAGCGCCCTAGACCACTCGACTACATCCACTCCCTAAAAAAGGAGCTTCAATAATCCTAGTGTTACCTTTTCTCGTAAGGTAAATCTAGGGATAGACGCAAGACATGTGTATAAGCGTGTGTAGATGGTACATATATACTTAATATTATAATTTGACAGTATATAAACGTCAACGTATAAACCTACGGTATGTCGGATCGGAAACAAGTGTTAACGATTCTGTGCAAACAAACAAAAATGATAAATAAACGTCTAAAATGTAGCACAACATCAAACCAGAGGCTCTCAAGAGCCTGTATCGTTCACCTGGTAATAAAAAAAACCAATTGGTCCTATGTAAAAACTATGTCCTGCGTCATCTTGGAATTACGATCAACATAAAAAACACAAAGTTTGTAAAGGACCTTCCAATGATTGATGCACAGTTTAGGTTCAATCAGTGCAATAGCTTCAGAGAAGAATATATTTCTGTATTTTCCCCATATGGTTCTGTGTTAATACTATGACCTGTGGTGGCAGCCATCTTGGATTTCCGATCGGCATAAAAAACAGGACCTTCCAATGATCATTCCTGGGCAGTTTGGTTTCAACTGTCCTAGTGGTTTCAGAGAAGAAGCATTTTGAAACATTTTTCCCATAGGGTCCAATGTTAAACTAAGTCCTGCCGTAGCCGCCATTTTGAATTTCATATCAGAATAAAAAACTTATATTTTGTAGAGGACCATTCAATGAACATTCATGTACAGTTTGGCTTTAATCATATTTGTAGTTTCTGAGAAGAAGGCATTTGAACATTTTCCCATAGGGTCCAATGTTAATCTATGTCCTGCGGTGGTGGCCATCTTGGATTTCCGATCGGCATAAAAAACACACACCTTGTAGAGGACCTTCCAATGATCATTCCTGGGCAGTTTGGTTTCAATTATCCAAGTGGTTTCAGAGAAGAAGCGTTTTGAAACATTTTTCCCATAGGGTCCAATGTTAAACTAAGTCCTGCCGTAGCCGCCATTTTGAATTTCATATCGGAACAAAAAACCTTAAGATTGTAGAGGACCATCCAATGTACACACATATGGACAGTTTGGCTTTAATCATATTTGTAGTTTCTGAGAAGAAGGCATTTGAACATTTTCCCATAGGGTCCAATGTTAATCTATGTCCTGCGGTGGTGGCCATCTTGAATTTTCGATCGGCATAAAAAAACAGAAACTTTGTAGAGGACCTTCCAATGATCATTCCTGGGCAGTTTGGATTCAATTGTCCAAGTGGTTTCAGAGAAGAAGCGTTTTGAAACATTTTTCCCATAGGGTCCAATGTTAAACTAAGTCCTGCCGTAGCCGCCATTTTGAATTTCATATCGGAACAAAAAACCTAAAGTTTGTAGAGGACCATCCAATGAACATTCTTGTACAGTTTGGCTTTAATCATATTTGTAGTTTCTGAGAAGAAGGCATTTGAACATTTTCCCATAGGGTCCAATGTTAATCTATGTCCTGCGGTGGTGGCCATCTTGGATTTCCGATCGGCATAAAAAACACACACCTTGTAGAGGACCTTCCAATGATCATTCCTGGGCAGTTTGGTTTCAATTATCCAAGTGGTTTCAGAGAAGAAGCGTTTTGAAACATTTTTCCCATAGGGTCCAATGTTAAACTAAGTCCTGCCGTTGCCGCCATTTTGAATTTTATATCGGAACAAAAAACGCAAAGTTTGTAGAGGACCATCCAATGAACATTCATGTACAGTTTGGCTTTAATCATATTTATAGTTTCTGAGAAGAAGGCATTTGAACATTTTCCCATAGGGTCCAATGTTAATCTATGTCCTGCGGTGGTGGCCATCTTGGATTTCCGACCGGCATAAAAAACAGAAACTTTGTAGAGGACCTTCCAATGATCATTCCTGGGCAGTTTGGTTTCAACTGTCCAAGTGGTTTCAGAGAAGAAGCATTTTGAAACATTTTTCCCATAGGGTCCAATGTTAAACTAAGTCCTGCCGTAGCCGCCATTTTGAATTTCATATCGGAACAAAAAACGTAAAGTTTGTAGAGGACCATCCAATGAACATTCTTGTACAGTTTGGCTTTAATCATATTTGTAGTTTCTGAGAAGAAGGCATTTGAACATTTTCCCATAGGGTCCAATGTTAATCTATGTCCTGCGGTGGTGGCCATCTTGGATTTCCGATCGGCATAAAAAACACACACCTTGTAGAGGACCTTCCAATGATCATTCCTGGGCAGTTTGGTTTCAATTATCCAAGTGGTTTCAGAGAAGAAGCGTTTTGAAACATTTTCCCCATAGGGTCCAATGTTAAACTAAGTCCTGCCGTAGCCGCCATTTTGAATTTCATACCAGAACAAAAAACGTAAAGTTTGTAGAGGACCATCTAATGAACATTCATGTACAGTTTGGCTTTAATCATATTTGTAGTTTCTGAGTAGAAGGCATTTGAATATTTTCCCATAGGGTCCAATGTTAATCTATGTCCTGCGGTGGCGGCCATCTTGGATTTCCGACCGGCATAAAAAACAGAAACTTTGTAGAGGACCTTCCAATGATCATTCCTGGGCAGTTTAGTTTCAACTGTCCAAGTGGTTTCAGAGAAGAAGCATTTTGAAACATTTTTCCCATAGGGTCCAATGTTAAACTAAGTCCTGCCATAGCCGCCATTTTGAATTTCATACCAGAACAAAAAACGTAAAGTTTGTAGAGGACCATCTAATGAACATTCATGTACAGTTTGGCTTTAATCATATTTGTAGTTTCTGAGTAGAAGGCATTTGAACATTTTCCCATAGGGTCCAATGTTAATCTATGTATTGCGGTGGTGGCCATCTTGGATTTCCGATCGGCATAAAAAACATAAAATTTGTAGAGGACCTTCCAATGATCATTCCTAGGCAGTTTGGTTTCAATTATCCAAGTGGTTTCAGAGAAGAAGCGTTTTGAAACATTTTCCCCATAGGGTCCAATGTTAAACCAAGTCCTGCCGTAGCCGCCATTTTGAATTTCATACCAGAACAAAAAACGTAAAGTTTGTAGAGGACCATCTAATGAACATTCATGTACAGTTTGGCTTTAATCATATTTGTAGTTTCTGAGTAGAAGGCATTTGAATATTTTCCCATAGGGTCCAATGTTAATCTATGTCCTGCGGTGGCGGCCATCTTGGATTTCCGACCGGCATAAAAAACAGAAAATTTGTAGAGGACCTTCCAATGATCATTCCTGGGCAGTTTGGTTTCAACTGTCCAAGTGGTTTCAGAGAAGAAGCATTTTGAAACATTTTTCCCATAGGGTCCAATGTTAAACTAAGTCCTGCCGTAGCCGCCATTTTGAATTTCATATCGGAACAAAAAACCTTAAGATTGTAGAGGACCATCCAATGAACATTCATGTACAGTTTGGCTTTAATAATATTTGTAGTTTCTGAGAAGAAGGCATTTGAACATTTTCCCATAGGGTCCAATGTTAATCTATGTCCTGCGGTGGCGGCCATCTTGGATTTCCAACCGGCATAAAAAACAGAAAATTTGTAGAGGACCTTCCAATGATCATTCCTGGGCAGTTTGGTTTCAACTGTCCAAGTGGTTTCAGAGAAGAAGCATTTTGAAACATTTTTCCCATAGGGTCCAATGTTAAACTAAGTCCTGCCGTAGCCGCCATTTTGAATTTCATATCGGAACAAAAAACCTTAAGATTGTAGAGGACCATCCAATGAACATTCATGTACAGTTTGGCTTTAATAATATTTGTAGTTTCTGAGAAGAAGGCATTTGAACATTTTCCCATAGGGTCCAATGTTAATCTATGTCCTGCGGTGGCGGCCATCTTGGATTTCCAACCGGCATAAAAAACAGAAAATTTGTAGAGGACCTTCCAATGATCATTCCTGGGCAGTTTGGTTTCAACTGTCCAAGTGGTTTCAGAGAAGAAGCATTTTGAAACATTTTTCCCATAGGGTCCAATGTTAAACTAAGTCCTGCCGTAGCCGCCATTTTGAATTTCATATCGGAACAAAAAACCTTAAGATTGTAGAGGACCATCCAATGAACATTCATGTACAGTTTGGCTTTAATCATATTTGTAGTTTCTGAGAAGAAGGCATTTGAACATTTTCCAATAGGGTCCAATGTTAATCTATGTCCTGCGATGGCGGCCATCTTGGATTTCCGATCGGCATAAAAAACAGTAACTTGGTAAAGGACATTCCAATGATCATTCCTTTACAGTTTGGGTTCAGTCAGTTCATTAGTTTCGGAGAAGAAGATCTTTGAAATTTCAGCCAATCAGAGCATATTATTGGCCCTGGCAGCCATATTGAATATCCGACTGGAACGAAAAACAGTAACTTTGTAGAGGACCATCCAAGGAACATTCCTGCTAAGTTCGGTTCCAATCGGCCAAGTGGTTTCGGAGAAGAAGCTTGAAATGTGAAAAGTTTACAGACGACAGACGACAGACTACAGACGACAGACGACAGACGACAGACGACGGACGCCAAGTGATGGCAATAGTTCACATGGACCTTTGGTCCAGGTGAACTAAAAAGATGTTAAAATATAACAAAAATAACTACAAGTCTACAGACTATAATTATACTCAAATTGACGGATATTTCACTTGACCGACAAGCTTCATCAGCGTCTCAAATCAGATTGTCACGTGACCATCAGTTACCGTGACGTAAAAATCATAATCTTGAACTTTATATTATTCAAATATGTACAATGTATGTACATTAATTTATAAACAATATGAAAACAATGAGAAAAAGCAATGATGAAATTTACCAACTAGCTAAGTATCAGGCACTGGTTAAAAAGTTAAAAAAACAAAAGATTTAAGCCTTTTTGTTTATGCCCTCCGGATGTAATGTTCGTAACTTGCGGATCCAAAACTCTCTCTTTTTTGTCTTTGATTCTCTGTCCAACTTGGATTGTGGTCAATGATATAAATTTTGGATCTACCAAAGTCATCCAATGAGTGCCCCGGCGACACAAAGTGTTGACTCACGGGCAAGAGCGTCTTTTTCGTAAGGTCACTTCTCCATTCATTCTTTTGTTGAATGGTTGGACACTTTCTCCTACGTATTGCGACCCGCAGACGTGACAGTCAAGGAGGTAAACCACATTAGGTGTTTTGCAATTGACATTGCAAAAGATCTTATACTCCTTTCCTGTTGTCTTGCTATGGAACACTTGTGCGTGTTGCAATTGGAGACAACACTTGCAACGCTTGTCACCACATGGTTTACACTGGCCGACCGTCGATGAAGGTCTAGATACCGCAGCTCTGACCAGTGTATCCTTAATGCTTTTAGGTCGCCGGAACGCTACAACGGGTGGTTCAGGGAACAACTTGGCCAGCGTTTCACTTTTTTCAATTTCTTTCCAATGATGACGGACGATGCCTGAAATTTTCTCTAAAGAGGGATGGTAAGTGAGAACAAGGGGAACCCGTTTGTTGATCTTTTTTTCTTTGTACTCCAGGAGGTCATTTCTGTTAATTTCACTGGCCTTTGAAAACCCACTCTTTATAACTTTGTCATTATATCCCCGTCTCTTCAAATGATGGCGTAAATCTCCTAGTCTTTGCTTGGTGGTTTCAACAGTGGAGCATATTCGTTTTACCCTAATGGCTTGGCTGAATGGGATACTCTTAAAGCAGTGCTTAAGATGGCAAATACTGGGTGAAAGGTATTGATGTTTGTCTGTGGGTTTAGAGTATACATCAGTTGTCATATGTTGCCCTCCTTGACCGTGGTGGTAGTGTCAAGGAAGGACATTTTGGTTTTTGACACTTCGTGTGTGAATTTTATAGACGGATGGATACTGTTGGCATGTTCGAAAAATTCATCAAGCTCTTTATCGCTATGTATCCACTTCATGTCAACGTCATTTAGAAATCGGAACCATGAAAGAGGTTGTTTAAGTGACGAGAGGAGTAATCATTCTTCTAGGTCCCCCATAAAAATGTTGGCATAGCTGTCCCATTTATTTGAAGATAGTGGTTTCCGTCAAAAATAAAATTGTTGTTTTTTAGAACCAGAGTAAGCGTCTTCGTGAACTCTCCTCCACCAAAACAGGAAGTTATCCTCACGAATTTCTTTGCAGAACCGACTGTTCTGCTTGTGCCGATTACCAGCCGTGTGTAAGAACAACTGGTATATGTAGTATATGAATTTAAAGAAATGTCTGTCGGTAGGCTTGCATCATGAATAATATGTATACCCCTATTGGGTTTTTCTATCACACCAATTGAACTAATGATAACTGGTTTCGTTTTTGTAACTATGTAGTTTCTTAGCTCAATCTATAATTTGATCTGTTTTTCCACAGCACTGCGAAAGCGAAATGCGGACGAGTAATTATTCCTATCTACAGGCAGATGCGGCCCATAAATAATACTAAGTTTAAATCCATCCTTTACACCATTTAAAATAAAATCTCTGTCTTCAATAGAAGCGGGCAGCAAACGATTCCAAACCTCAAAATGTAAACAATTGAAGATTTTTGCTGCATGATTTAATCCGAGTTCCAAGCGCATACAGGTTTTTTGCGCGTTTGGCAATAAGCTTGGATAGCAACGTTGTGTCCATCCTTACAAGTTGTTTCGGCCTTATGACAGATTCGGCCGTAGTTGATTCGGCCTTAGTTGATGCGGCCTTATGCAAATCCGGCCTTATATCAAATTGATGTTCCGACCTTATCATATATTTATGGGGCCTACGGCAAATCCGGCCTTATATCAAATGGAAAAGAATAATTAAAAAATAAAAGTTCTATTTAAATTTAAAATATTATTTAAATATTCATGGATATGATGAATAAAATATTGGAACTTGTAGTGTTTTCACAAGATTTACTCGTAACTCAATATGAAAAGCCATAATAAATCGTTATTATTTTAACAATTTTTTAATTAGTAATTTTTGGTAATAATGACGGAAATCATTTCCATTGAAGTTGATGATTAGAAAAACAATTCAGGTTGATATACCAAGCTGTCAACAAGCGAAATTCCTTAGATGTTCTCTTGCAATTAATTTTCATTTGTTTAATAGTCGTATAATTGCACTGGCAGTATGATTATAAGGGTTACCAAAAAGTAAAAGGAAGCCATACTATAAATTACTCAAAAAGTACTCCAATTCTTTTGATGAAACCGCACTAATATATGCACATTTTGGTGATGGTCCTACTATTTTCAAAACTATCAACTATGTCGTTTCCTTGTATTGTGTGTGAGCAGAACGTCCCTCCAAAGCAGCATGCTTTAGAGTGTGACAGTTGTTTCCAGTGGCAACACAGACTATGTAATTGTAGGACCATCGCTTAATTATTTACTCAAATCATCACAATGTGTCGTTTTATTGTATATATCATATATATCCATAGATACACATCATTCTTAACTGAGGCCGCATTAATTAACCAAGGCCGTATCAACTAAGGCTGAATCAACTAAGGCCGCATTTGTTTAAGGCCGGATTTGCATAAGGCCAAATAGTTTTCAGGCCGGATCAATTCGAAAGCGTGTCCATGACCGGAAAGAGCAGAATGGGTGTTAGACATACAAATTGCACAGTGATGCATCATTTTACAATCTTGGCGGTAGCATGAGTTATTGTTAAAGCTCCTACAAATTTCCCGTCTATCGAGTAAAAATGGTCCTTTCCGACGATCGTTATTTACACTAAGTTTTCCACGTGCTTTTGTGGCACCACTAGCTTCGCTTATTGCTCTTGCAGTCGTTTGATATTGCGGGATTGGCTCTGGTCATACATAGTTTACGATTTGTAAAGATTTTCCCGACTTTTCCGAGCTACATGCTATAATGTCATTTATTTTCTCACCTTTGTTAGTCCCTTCTGATGTTGCAGCTTTTTTAAATCTTCCTTTTCTTCCTCGATTTTTCTTCGTAGTTCCACCTTCCTACGCTCCGTTTTTAAACGTTGCAATTCTCTTTCTAAGTCCTGTATCTCATTTGAATCATCTGGAATGTCATTCATGGCGTCTTCTGATACTTGTTGTTCAATCGAATCTTGAAATTCCCCATCACTTTCACCGCTATCATTTAAGGTTTCATTATCAGTTTTTGTTGCCTTAGGACCCTTTAAACTCTCAATAATTTCTTTAAGCTTTTCACCTGCATTTTCCCTTTTTTCGCGACCACTAGCAGTGGCGTAGCTGCATATACGCTGTCACGCCATGGCGTGCACATCGGCAGGTTAAAAAAAATTGGGAAATAAATTAAAAAAAAATGATCTTTTTATTGCTACTTTTATAACAGTCTAATTAATAGTAAATCAGTATAATTAATATATCGCTAATAGGACGTAAGAGTAAATGATCTATGCATGGTAATATACAGACTAGCAAACATTACGCTAACGTCCGCATTTCCTATTACACCATTAACGATTTCATATAATTTAGTGTTCATAATTCATTTCCGATTTAAAACGTCTTTACAAAACGTCTTGTCAAAACGCGAAAAGCCTAGATGGCAAATAATTGACCATTTCTTCACTAAAGCCGTACCAAGTACGCATCTATCAGATGACTCTGATAAACAATGTACTGTAGATGAAGATGCTTCAAGTGAAGAATCTTCTAATGTGGCACTTCCGCAAGACATTGAAACTGAAAGATCAGCGGCCAGTTGCATTGACAGCTCACCCTAATAACTAGAAGGGACCCGGGTGGCTCAATGAGTTAGGTAGTTGGATTACCTAACAACTCATACAAGCATATCACAAATACGGCGCCGTTGGTTCGCACCCGGCTCCGTAAATTACAAAAAGGGTCACGCACTCGAATCGCAGCCGCAGGTGATATAGTTTACAAGTTGCTTACCTGTGGTCGGTAGTTCTCTCCGGGTACTCTCGCTTCTTCCACCACTAAAACTGGTCGCCATGATAGAGCTGAAATATTGCTAAAGGTGGCATTAATCACAATAAAACAAACAAACCAATGCCTAGATATATCATGTGTATGAATCCGAAACTTAAATTAGCCAAATCTTTCGATATATCTGAAAGTATTCCCAGGCGATGTGGTAGACAGACTACCAGAGCCAATCACCCCGCGGAAACGCCAAAACAGTATTGCCGAATTTCTTTGTACTATCCATTTTTGGACCATTTGATTACAGAACTTGAATCACGTCTCCTTAAATCGGGAAACCGCTTCCATGCACAGTATATACTGCCCCGTGCTGTAAACAAATTAACTGATGTTCATGTCGCTACAGTATACGAGGCATACCAGGCTGACATTGATTTGTCATTAGAGGATTTCAGGAGAGAAGTTGCCAGATGGCGAACCCACTGGGGCATTACAAAATGTAATGATTTGCAACGGCACTTTGTACCACACTTGATTCTGTAAATCCTGTTCTCGATCCTTCTATTATGTGTTTTGTTAACCATGCCAGTAGCAAGTGCTACTGCTGAAAGGTCATTTAGTGTACTGAGACGAAAACCTATATTAGGTCGACTATGAAGAATGACAGGCTATCTCCTATATCCTTGCATTGATGCATATTCACCAAGATTTTGAAGTGGACATGTACAAAGCAATGGAGGTGTTCGCATCTGCTAAGACACGAAGGGCAGATTGCGAACAATTTTAGGAGATTCTTGTCTATCAAAGTCGTGTAAATTGTGCTGGATTCTATGTTATATGAAACCTCTTCTCAATGCTTATGGCGTGCACACTATATAGCCTCAGCTACGCCCCTGACTAGCCATCATTAATTAAATATTTTTTCCATGTTTATAAAAATTAAAATGAATAAGAAACAAAAAGGTGCTTGGATGCTGCCGGCTTGGCTAATAATACACGTGAATGCCATGTGGTGAACAGAAACGCTACTGAGACTGCCCGTGCTGGGATCGTCTCAAGAGGGCTAATAAAACATACGTGGCTAAAATTACATTTATCCTAAATTACACGATAATCATATATTTATTCCCCACAAATTCCCGCTAAAAATGTGAAAATTGTCTAAGGAATTACTTAATTTCAAAACGAAAACAATACAATTGCCGTTGCCTAATAATAGAGTTGTAAATATAGGTCAAGATGCGCAGTGGAATGTAAACAAATACAGGATATGCAAATTATCCACTACCGTCACAATACGGACTGTGTTTTTCTGGAAATATTTGACTTTGATTATTAAGTCAAAATGGCACCATTTTGGCACAAAAACCTACAGATAGCTTTTCTTATCTATTTAAATCTCATTGTTGTCTTGATCAAAGTGAAAGTAAATCGATTTTCTCACCCCTTGGATAAAGTAGTCCGTTAATTTAGGTGAAAAAGATTTTTCTATCTTGCCCCGGCTCCTGGGTAAGACAAGCCTACACGCCCTTATTCCCGCAAAATTGTTTTCCATTGTTGAATTAAACTGTCGATTTATAGATATGCATCCGTGTCTTGGCAGTATTTTAAATGTATTTCACAATAAAATACAATGTATTTTATAAATATATGCTACTACAACAGTGATAAATACCTGTGAAAAGGTTATTTGACGTTGGTCAAAGGGAGGTAATTTTTTTAATTTACGTTAGTTCATACAATTAAATATTTGGGTATGAGCTATAAACATCCTTTTAGCATCGTCCCCTGGTGTCTTCTGCTGAAGGGCAACCTATGTGCTTGCCTTTCTGCTTTAGACACAGGGAGGATATAAATGGCTCATACCTCAAAATTAAGGGTTGACTAGATCATCCTTTTAGCACCGCCACCTGGCAGAAAGGTTATCACTGTGTTTGTCTCTCTGCTTCAGACACGGGTAGGATACAAATAGTCGGCTCTATCTATTTATTTATCATCGTATTTATATGATACATATATCATAGCTGGATGGATTAAAACATATCAACCACACTGAGCATATAAATGACATGTTATAAGTATATGTTATTGTATCTTTGTCTTTGTTAAACATATGTTATGTTTTAAATAATTATATATGTGAATATTCATGCCCCTCGTGGTAAATAATTGGTAAATAAAAGTATCTCTCTTTACTAACAAGGGAGAACACTCTATATTTTCTCAAAGTATGACAAGCACAGACACTTGTTTCATTCATATATATGCCCCCTCCTCTTCCTTACTTCAAGGTAAACATCTGCCCTTTACCGCTTCCCCACTTCGCCTCAATCTTTTCCGATTATTTGTGATCCTTTCGCTGACCCAATTATATCGTTACACTCCCGAGATATTTCTCTTTTCGACTGCCACATTTAAATATAAATACCGGGCCCCCCTTAGACGAATTGGACAAGGATATTCAGTGAAAATCGCATTTTCTATTCTTCAGTCAATGAAATGGTACAGTCACTTCCGGTCCGTTCTAAATTGATTTAGAAACTAAAAAAAAGGTGTTTTAAAAATCAAATGTCAGTAATTTGGAGTACATAATCTGCATTGGAACAATTATCTGTATTTTAAAGGCTTACTTTACATTTGAGAGGAGATGATCATGATGGCATTGTTACACATGGCCGATTTAGAGAATTCCGATTGCATAGAATAGAATAGAATATATGAGGCATCATTAACAATACAAACATTCATGATTGATAAATGAGACATAAACAAACAAGAAAAAGGACATAGTTTAAGGTTTTTATATTTCTAAAAATATAAATATAATTATTAATATTTAGTGGATCATGTTCTGGTTTGTCCCCTATATCTCAGATCCAGTGTGAAACTTTACATATGTTGCATATTCCTTAACAAGTAGTAAACCTGCTAAAAACACCAAGGGACGGTGCTTCTGACACACCCTATCTGATAATTGCATTTTCTCACAATTATATAGTAAATAATTATATATAATATTAAATACTTATCACATACTATATATGAAAAATCCAGCGCAAACCGGAAGTGGTTGTATCCATTTCATTAATTGAAAAATAGAAAATGCGACTTTCAGTATTTTAGCTTTTTCAGTGTAATTGATTTGTCTGAAAAATTTCAAAAGATGTTTTTTTTTAATAGTTTGAAATTGAAGTATTAAAAATTAATTATTTGATGCAAATATTAAACTTGCTTACCCACATAAAAAGTATTTAATCCAGTGAATTTGGTGTTTTTGCTTTTGTCAATACAATCTATTAGACCAACATATTTTGGTAAAACAATTAATGACTGATTTCAATTTATTTTAATCACATTTATTATCACAGAGTGGTAACAATACAGTTTTGTTGATGTTATTTGTAATAATGACAGTTTTTTTTTACCCAGACAATCTCATTTTTCTGTCTGGTTTAATTTAATTCTCTGTTCAATTTATGCTATAAATTTTGATTATTGCTGTTAAATTAATTCTTTTTCTATCTTCTCTGTGAATTTCATTTCATTACCCCAAGAAGTAAGGGGTATATTTGTTATTAAAGCAGCAGTGGAAATGCAAAATAATCTGCCATTTTGTGACTAATGGAGAGACGTTTGGCACGATATTGCGTCCAGTGAAAAATGGTGTCAATGTCTTGATAAAAAAGTCCAGGATTTCAGTGTTGTAAAGCAAAATTCAAATATGCGTATATCTAAATAAAGCCTAAAACAACGCGCTTCTGTCTGGCTATTATTCCTAAGTTCCTGATCATTTATTCTGATTATTTCAGTGTTCAAAGTTGTACTCTTACGCTAATATTTTGCTGTCCGACGTAACAGTTTGAAGTTCAGAAAATTGGTTTTTTGTTGGTTTCTCGGTAAACTCGACTCCGAAATGCGCGCAATTTGACATACCAACTCTATGTAATGTGTTTATTGTGACGTCATATCCGTTTGGTTGTCGGTTGAAATTTTGATGAAATCGGTCAAGACAAATCCAGTCTCGACATCTGTCCGAACTCATAAACAGATAAGACAACCCTCATTATGCAAGTATTTAAACAAAAACAGACACATATAAATATTATTTCTTTTTTACTACAAGAAAGTACCCATAAAACAGATAACATCTATAAGTAAAATGCTAAAATCGAGTTTTCCTTTTTGCGACAGTGACCAAATTGCTATGTCTAGCCACAATGTCCAAACGTCGCTTTTTAGATTTTTTCGACGAGATGCCACTATTTGAGTAGACACTATAAATAAAATACAAAACAGAAATAACAAACTATATATTATGGAAGAAAGTTGCCATTCCTGGCTAAAATATACATGTAGAATGTGCAAGGTTTGCTTGTTCATTAGTTTTTTTACCCGACTTTTCCATGTCTAGCCAAAATGTCCAATATGGCAAAAACGTTACACTTTTTTTTTATATCATTGCCATTTGCATAACGGCAGCAAGTTAACTTGTTACGCTGCACGACGCAATATCGTGCGAAATGTCAGAGCACTTGCATGTATTTTCCCGGTAAAATCTGTCATTTTCTAGAAAATGGTGGAATCTGAATGATCAATCATCATATTTTCAAAGTATTTTAAAATACAATTTGCTTGGCCTACATTCCAGAAACGGTCATGAACTGTGATGTCGATTGTGTCAACAAACTGGAAAAATACAAATGTTTGGGAATACCATCGATGGAAACATATTCATCGTCACGGTATGTGTTTTCGTGTATCATCTGTTTTCGTGGTATCCATTTTATTTTGATTTCCACAGCGCATGTATTATTTTTGACGTGTCTTCTGGTTTCTATTTATGGAACATAAACAATACGAAAGCTGACATCTGTAAAAAATGATAAAATTTACTTTTAAAGACGTAAGTACCAAAAACAGTGAACCTACCCACTGAACCATACTTTTTGTAATGCCAAAAATGTACTTCATTTATAAAGTAGCTGGGAAAAAATCCAGAAGGGCTATATAAAATTTAACTATGTCGTCTGCCTCTCAGACACCTGCTCTTCCTGTCATGTAACTATCATCGGGTCACTTATCGTATTTGTAAACAAAAGAGCCGACTGAAATGTGCCTGTTTCTTATGTAAAATACATGTCACTTTGCAGTGCATTGTGGTTTCAGCACTAAAAAAAACATCAAAAGTAAACACAATTTTGAAAGTGGTCATTTTCAAACATTCTGTTATTTTATTTAGATGTAGACTGTAGTATGATTTGGTAGATAGCCAGAACCATGAAATTTTAAAACCAGCCATTTCCGGATTTTATATTCGTTTCCATCCCGTATATCGGCCTTGTTTTTATTTGCCACGGAAACAGATGACGCCATTTTACTGACAACAAAAGTTGCCAGGTAATCGAGAGTATATTAAAATACAAGAATGGCTTTAATTACAATCTTATGCACAAAGAAATATTTAACTAGCCATTCTTTGAAAATTCCAATCGTCATATGAATGGAGGGTTAACACTGTTAATCGCTATATCTGAAAATCGATAATAGCACGAAAACCACAGGAGTCGGAAGTTCTATCAATAATAAGGTATAGGGGCAACTCGAAGATTGCTGGGAAACTAAGTCGGAAGTTCTATCAATAATAAGGTATAGGGGCAACTCGAAGATCGCTGGGAAACTATAGTTTCCCAGCAATCTTCGAGTTGCCCCTAGTTTCCCAGCAATCTTCGAGTTGCCCCTATACCTTATTATTGATAGAACTTCCGACTCCTGTGACGAAAACCGATAACACGATGGTATATGGATAGTCGACCTTCCCATTGAAAGAAACAAGTGTCTGTAGAACTTCTTACCGACATAATACAGACCTGGCAACTAATATTGACATACAGATAATACATACATTGTGGTGCTTGTCCATGTGATATGCTGGCAAACATACAACAATTGCTTGGGTTTTCCCCACAACGAATAAAAGACAAACTATATATTGCGATTTATTAATAACAATATTGCATCAAAAATAATTTCCTTTTGTATGTTTGATGATAGAACGACTGCTAAAGTCTATTACTAACTTAAATACAATTACTAAACTGATATTCTCAAAATAATTATTTCACCAGAAGATCAAATTAATTAACAATTAAATATAACTTCTCTCTTTTATTCAAAAGGGGAAAAACCCGTAATTGTTTCCCTTTAACTGGTTGTTATTAATGTGATATATCCCATGACTTTTACCCGACATACGACACCGGGTATATCATATGTTTGCAGCAAGTGAGAATTATACAGAATTGAACATGACAAAGGATCATTGTCTTATGTTGGTGGTATTTAGTCTTTTGGTGATTGCAGGTAATTCTTCCTGATTTTAAGTTTTTCACTAACAAGTAACATCTAGCTACAGAGTCAGATTTATATTTATGGTGCTTAATGCCACTTTCAACTTTATTTCAGCTATATCGTGGCAGTCAGTTTTATTGGTGGAGGAAACTGGAGTACCCAGAGAAAAGCACCTACCTGTCGTAAGTCACTGACAAACTTTATCACATAAATTAATCATGATGAACGGGGTACAAACTCACAACTTTAGTGCACTGATTGCATAGGTAGTTGTAAATCCAACTACCATACCATCACGACCACGATGACACTGCTATCAAAGCAGTTTATTAGATATATATTTCACAGTTAAAGATCAACACAATTTAATCACATACCTTAAGATACTAACAAATTAAAAAAATATGCATAGTTTATTATTTTTTCTACTTTATTTCATAAAAACCACACGCATATAAGGTAAACAAATAAATGACGTGAAGCGCCGCGAGCGCCATCTATACCAGTATTGGAGTCTTCTCACTTGAATCTGTGGCCAATACGTAATATAGGTGGAGGTACGGAAATGGTGCTTGGCACTCCCAAGTAGTCAGAGAGAGTATATAAATGTTGATATCTTTACTTTTGAAGTAAAATGTAGTGTCATATATAAATTGGTGAGTTTAAGGGAATTAGAGTGATTTACTAAAAAAAAATATATAGAACATATGAATTGCACTGAAATTGTACATAAATTTAGATATATATTATATATACCCATTACATACATAGTGTGTTGGTACAAGACTTTGTATCAGGTCGAGCCTGTTGTGTGAACCAGTATCACTACTAGTCGCGATAGCGACGAGTTGTGATGCGGTTAGTTCACGCAACAGGCAAGAACTGATATAAAGTCTTGTACCAACACACTACATGTATGTATGTAATAAGTTTATCTAACATTTCAATAAAACGAATTTTAAACAAATAACAAGGGTTGAATTAAAATTTGTACAATACTCTGAGGCTACATTTTGTGCATGACATCACATTGTTTTTGCCGTTCATTCACTAATGTCAGGTTACTGTGTTTTGTCTCGCATTCCAATGATATGACGTCATTGTCAAAGTAGTTTGGCAGAGAACGAAAGTCGGCTGTCTAATACAACATCTTGTATCAGACAGCCGACTTTCGTTAATTTCACAGGAAAACGTACATAATGTTAGATAAATTACATTATTGATGTTGCATGTGTTGGGAATTAATGATAATTTTTTTAAAATAATTTATGTTTTTAGGAACAGTTTATACGAAGAAAACTGACTTCTTTGGTATAAAACAAGACTTTGGCTATGTTGATGTTAGAGATAAAGCTCATATGTTCTGGTGGTTACAATATAGCCAAGGATATCAAAAAGTTCCCCTTATTATGTGGTTACAGGTATGATATATTGAGAAATAAAGCCTGTGTTTACAAGTAGTAACCAGGCTAATCTAAGGAACACCAAGAACTTGCTCTTATATTTATGTCTTCATTTGATACATGTATATAGTCTTAAGTCTATTTAAAGTTTTCTGCAGGTTACATGGAGGCCATCATATGTTACCAATCACCTCTAATTTTAAGTTTGGACTTCCCCTGTGTGACAAAGTTTCCTTGATACATTATCTTATTCTTTTGCCAGTGACTTAAAGAATCTCTTAGAATTTTCCGGGTATTTCCGAGTCTTCCATTTCCTCTACCAATAAATCTGACTCATGATATAACTGAAATATTGTTGAAAGCTGAGAATTTTTCAGCCATAACCATGAAGAACAAGTTGCTTTTATCAGGAGGTGATTTTGATGCCAGCTTTGTAATCAGACCAATATTCTGATCTGAATATATCAATGATTACATGCCACTTCAACTTTTTTGGCAGTTTTGAAAGCTACCCCCTTTCTGGTCCTCTGTCATCCCTTAAATCTTGCCCTCCACTTTCCGGTCCACTCCTAAAGCTTGCTGTCCCACAATTTCAGGTCCACTCCTAAAGCTCCCCTTTCCAGTCCACTCCTATGCCTCTGCAATTGCAATATCTAGACAATTAGCCAACTGGTCTTTGCTATTATTACTTAATGCTGAGTGCTTAATATAGAAGCATGAATACCAAATTTTATAGTTTTTGTTTGCTTTGGGACAACCAGGGATCAAACCCATTATCTTTGTGAACTAAGGACAGGGTCATTACATCACAATGTGCTTCTTATAGTGTTAAATACAGGATTTACATTGTTACAGATTTATTGTATGTAAAAGTTTAACATACTGTATTTTATTGCTGCATCCATTTTTTCGTATGTACCGTCAAACCTGCCCATGCGGTCACCTCTATTAAGCAGTCACCTGTATTAAAATGTCACCTTTTTCTTGTCCTGTAATAGAAATTTTCATATGAATTGTACCTCTTTTAAGAGGTCACCTGTCTTATAAGGTCACTTTTACTTTGTCCCAATGGTGACCTCTTAATACAGGTTTGACTGTATTTTGTTATTAATTATTGTGGTTGTAAATACACAGTTTAAATTATGCAGAAAACCAACCGGGTGGTAAAATTTCCCTCAGGAATGTTAGTATTATCATTCTCAAGTCTTCTGACGAGATGTAATTGATAAAATAATAATGAGTACACATTGATTATCAATTTTTATAACATAGAGTTCCATAAAGATATATGTTGGTTGGTTGGTTTATAGTGTTTAACGCCACTTTCAACAATACTTCAGTTATATCGTGGCGGTCAGTTTTATTGGTGATGGAATACCTGGAGAAAACCACGTATGTGTTGCAAATCACTGACAAACTTTATCACCATAATGTGGTATTGAGTACACCTCGCCATGAATGGGGTTCGAAGTCACAACTTTAGTGGTGATAGGCATTGATTGCACAGGTACCGTAGTTGTAAATCCAACTACCATACAATCACAACCACGATGGCCCCTATAAAGATATAAATTTTAAAACTTTGTAACAAGTTTCAATAAAAACTGATATTAAATCTGAAGATATATTTTTTTCAGGGAGGTCCAGGAGGTTCCAGTACAGGTTTTGGTAACTTTGAAGAATTGGGTCCATATGATACAGACCTGAAGCCCAGAAATACTACTTGGGTAAAATTACAAATTGGACAAATTTGATATTGTGTCACTTTTTAAATTGTATCCATTGTTTACTAGCCTGAAGCCCATGCATTGGACAATGTGTGGACTAATTTAAAGGATAATTGGTATTGCTCAACATAATTACATGTTCATATTACATGAAAGTTTCTCTGCTGTCAATTATTACATGTTACACTCAAGAATAAATTATTTGTAAAAGTTGGAGAAGGCAAGTATATTTAATTTTCTATTCTCCCTTAACTTTCTTATACCTCGAATTTGACGACAGTGGTCAACTCAGTACTAAAATTTATGATAAACGGGACGACTTCAATTTTAAAATCATAAATTTTCCAAACATGTGCAGCAATATACCAGCTTCTCCTGCATATGGTGTTTACATCTCGCAATTGATTCGCTATGCAAGGGCCAGTAGCAATTATTCTGATTTCCTGAAGCTTCATCTTCATCTGAGAAACAGGCTACTGGACCAGGGCTATAAAAAGATTCGCCTTATTCGATCTCTTAAAAAGTTTATATTCCGATACCAAGATCTTGTCGAAATATATTCCGTCTCTGCAGAAACGATTATAAGCGATGCATTTTCATATAGTGAAAATGTATAAAGATAAAGAAGTCAAGAAAAATGTCAAGGGTATTTTTTTATCAATGTGTGACGTAAAAATATTTTTGACATTTACGTCACCGAATATGGTACTGCTTTGACAACTATTTTACCTATTTTGTTCCTGTATTTAAATACTGTTATAGTGACAACCGGAACCTTTGAACTGTAATGAGAGCGGGAGGTTTAGCGCTTTAAAATCTGATTCAACCCACCATTTCTTTAGAAATGCCTGTACCAAGTCAGGGTCATTACGGTTTTCACAGTTTTCCGGTTGTTGACTGATTTTGTCTGTTTATATAATTATGAGTTTTGACTTTCCCTTTGTAAGATTGTTCGGAGTTCGGTAATTTTGTTATTACCCTTATTTACCAATTATTTGTTTTGGTAAATAATCCTGTAGGATTGGGTTACAGTAATGCTAGGTAAATAATCCTGTAGGATTGGGTTACAGTAATGCTAGGTAAATAATCCTGTAGGATTGGGTTACAGTAATGCTAGGTAAATAATCCCGTAGGATTGGGTTACAGTAATGCTAGGTAAATAATCCCGTAGGATTGGGTTACAGTAATGCTAGGTAAATAATCCCATAGGATTGGGTTACAGTAATGCTAGGTAAATAATCTTGTAGGATTGGGTTACAGTAATGCTAGGTAAATAATCCCATAGGATTGGGTTACAGTAATGCTAGGTGAATAATCCCGTAGGATTGGGTTACAGTAATGCTAGGTAAATAATCCCATAGGATTGGGTTACAGTAATGCTAGGTAAATAATCCCGTAGGATTGGTTTACAGTAATGCTAGGTAAATAATCCCGTAGGATTGGGTTACAGTAATGCTAGGTAAATAACCCCATAGGATTGGGTTACAGTAATGCTAGGTAAATAATCCCGTAGGATTGGGTTACAGTAATGCTAGGTAAATAATCCCATAGGATTGGGTTACAGTAATGCTAGGTAAATAATCCCGTAGGATTGGGTTACAGTAATGCTAGGTAAATAATCCCGTAGGATTGGGTTACAGTAATGCTAGGTAAATAATCCCGTAGGATTGGGTTACAGTAATGCTAGGTAAATAATCCTGTAGGATTGGGTTACAGTAATGCTAGGTAAATAATCCCGTAGGAATGGGTTACAGTAATGCTAGGTGAATAATCCCGTAGGATTGGGTTACAGTAATGCTAGGTAAATAATCCCATAGGATTGGGTTACAGTAATGCTAGGTAAATAATCCTGTAGGATTGGTTTACAGTAATTCTAGGTAAATAATCCCGTAGGATTGGGTTACAGTAATGCTAGGTAAATAATCCCGTAGGATTGGGTTACAGTAATGCTAGGTAAATAATCCCGTAGGATTGGGTTACAGTAATGCTAGGTAAATAATCCCGTAGGATTGGGTTACAGTAATGCTAGGTAAATAATCCTGTAGGATTGGGTTACGGTAATGCTAGGTAAATAATCCTGTAGGATTGGGTTACAGTAATGCTAGGTAAATAATCCCATAGGATTGGGTTACAGTAATGCTAGGTGAATAATCCCGTAGGATTGGGTTACAGTAATGCTAGGTAAATAATCCCATAGGATTGGGTTACAGTAATGCTAGGTAAATAATCCTGTAGGATTGGTTTACAGTAATGCTAGGTAAATAATCCCGTAGGATTGGGTTACAGTAATGCTAGGTAAATAATCCCGTATGATTGGGTTACAGTAATGCTAGGTAAATAATCCCGTAGGATTGGGTTACAGTAATGCTAGGTAAATAATCCTGTAGGATTGGGTTACAGTAATGCTAGGTAAATAATCCTGTAGGATTGGGTTACAGTAATGCTAGGTAAATAATCCTGTAGGATTGGGTTACAGTAATACTAGGTAAATAATCCCATAGGATTGGGTTACAGTAATGCTAGGTGAATAATCCCGTAGGATTGGGTTACAGTAATGCTAGGTAAATAATCCCGTAGGATTGGGTTACAGTAATGCTAGGTAAATAATCCTGTAGGATTGGGTTACAGTAATGCTAGGTAAATAATCCTGTAGGATTGGGTTACAGTAATGCTAGTGTGTTACATTTTTGATCTGATCAGTTCTCTGATGCCAGTCTTAATTGTTTTAAAGTTGATAAGAGTTTCTTATCTTCCACAATTCTCTGTTGCCAGTTTATTGTTTGTAGATAATCCAGTAGGAGCAGGATACAGTTATGTTGACAGTGATGATGTATTTCTTATCTTCCACAGCTCTCTGTTGGCAGTTTGTTGTTTGTAGATAATCCAGTAGGAGCAGGATACAGTTATGTTGACAGTGATGATGTATTTCTTATCTTCCACAGCTCTCTGTTGCCAGTTTGTTGTTTGTAGATAATCCAGTAGGAGCAGGATACAGTTATGTTGACAGTGACGATGTATTTCTTATCTTCCACAGCTCTCTGTTGCCAGTTTGTTATTTGTAGATAATCCAGTAGGAGCAGGATACAGTTATGTTGACAGTAACGATGTATTTCTTATCTTCCACAGCTCTCTGTTGCCAGTTTGTTGTTTGTAGATAATCCAGTAGGAGCAGGATACAGTTATGTTGACAGTGATGATGTATTTCATATCTTCCACACCTCTCTGTTGCCAGTTTGTTGTTTGTAGATAATCCAGTAGGAGCAGGATACAGTTATGTTGACAGTGATGATGTATTTCTTATCTTCCACAGCTCTCTGTTGCCAGTTTGTTGTTTGTAGATAATCCAGTAGGAGCAGGATACAGTTATGTTGACAGTGATGATGTATTTCTTATCTTCCACAGCTCTCTGTTGCCAGTTTGTTGTTTGTAGATAATCCAGTAGGAGCAGGATACAGTTATGTTGACAGTGATGATGTATTTCTTATCTTCCACAGCTCTCTGTTGCCAGTTTGTTGTTTGTAGATAATCCAGTAGGAGCAGGATACAGTTATGTTGACAGTGACGATGTATTTCTTATCTTCCACAGCTCTCTGTTGCCAGTTTGTTATTTGTAGATAATCCAGTAGGAGCAGGATACAGTTATGTTGACAGTGACGATGTATTTCTTATCTTCCACAGCTCTCTGTTGCCAGTTTGTTATTTGTAGATAATCCAGTAGGAGCAGGATACAGTTATGTTGACAGTGACGATGTATTTCTTATCTTCCACAGCTCTCTGTTGCCAGTTTGTTGTTTGTAGATAATCCAGTAGGAGCAGGATGCAGTTATGTTGACAGTGATGATGTATTTCTTATCTTCCACAGCTCTCTGTTGCCAGTTTGTTGTTGTAGATAATCCAGTAGGAGCAGGATACAGTTATGTTGACAGTGATGATGTATTTCTTATCTTCCACAGCTCTCTGTTGCCAGTTTGTTGTTTGTAGATAATCCAGTAGGAGCAGGATACAGTTATGTTGACAGTGATGATGTATTTCTTATCTTCCACAGCTCTCTGTTGCCAGTTTGTTGTTTGTAGATAATCCAGTAGGAGCAGGATACAGTTATGTTGACAGTGACGATGTATTTCTTATCTTCCACAGCTCTCTGTTGCCAGTTTGTTGTTTGTAGATAATCCAGTAGGAGCAGGATACAGTTATGTTGACAGTGATGATGTATTTCTTATCTTCCACAGCTCTCTGTTGGCAGTTTGTTGTTTGTAGATAATCCAGTAGGAGCAGGATACAGTTATGTTGACAGTGATGATGTATTTCTTATCTTCCACAGCTCTCTGTTGCCAGTTTGTTGTTTGTAGATAATCCAGTAGGAGCAGGATACAGTTATGTTGACAGTGACGATGCTTTCACTACAGATGTATCTATGATTGCAGCTGATATGATGGTTCTATTGACATCATTCTTTAATAATCCTGCAGGGAAGAACTTTCAGGTATGCACAACTTTAAAAACTTTTTAAAAATGCAGACAAAATTCTTTAATAGGAATGTCTTGTAACAAAACTAATTGTACAATTTCATGCAGCTTTCATGAAAAGGTTTATTTATTTCATGTAGTCATATGTTATTGCCCCTGACCTTATTTGCACATGTCCAAATGGTATTGGGGCCATTGTGGTCCTCATCGTATAGTAGTTGGATTTATAACTATTTATGCAATCAGTGCATATCACCAATAACGTTGTGAGTTTGAACCCCGCTCAGGTGAGGTGTACTCGATACAATGTTATGTGATAAAATTTGTCAGTGACTTGCAGCAGGTCAGTGGTTTTCTCCAGGTACTCTGGTTTCCTCCACCAATAAAACTGACTGCCACGATATAACTGAAATATTGTTGAAAGTGGCGTTAAGCACCATAAACCAAACCAAACCATATGTTATTGGCCTTGACCTTATTTACACATGGGTGAAGAAAGTTGTCATTTTAATTGTTGACTTTGTTTAAACAGTTCATATCTTGATATTATTTTTTCAGGAGACTCCATTCTACATTTTCTGTGAGTCCTATGGAGGTAAAATGACAGCTGCTATTAGTAAATCTCTAAATCAGGTATATTAGATAATAGTTGAAGACTAAGTTTGATTGAATTCTGATAATGGGGTTCAGAAAAAACTAAGTTGATAGGGTTAAAAATATGCCAGAATGGTAGGAATCAGAAAATGACAAGATGGTAGGGTTCAGCATGATTCACGAAATTGCATATGGGTTTAGTGGTCCTAGTGAAAAAAAATCAGTACTCATTAATTTTCAATTGCAAAATATTAATCTTGTGTCAGTCAGCAAAATCTGCCCAAATTTTGCTGGTCATGCCTGACAGGACAGACAAATTTCGTGAACTTCAGAAATATTATTCTTCGTTTACAGGTACTACAAAATAACATTTATTGCATTATAAAGAACTACCAGTTTATCTTCATCATGTTTCACAGCCAATAACTTTCAGATGTTGTGATGGTATAATCACTAACAAAATATTACAATAGAAGAAATTCAGCACACCTTGAAACTGGAGGATATTGAAATATCCTTTGAACTGACTAACTAATAATGTGTCTATTTTAGGTTATATGTCGACCTTTGACTTTACTATAAAAAAAAACTAAAAATGGTACTATAGAAAGCCGTTGGCATGAAACTTTTCTAAATCAAACCCTGAATACAAAAGAATCCTGTATAAACTGAACATTAATAATATCACATTGTAGGACATCTTTGTTAATTCAGCCTGTATAAACTGAACATTAATAATATCACACTGTAGGAAATCTTTGTTAATTTAACCTGTATAAACTGAACATTAATAATATCACATTGTAGGAAATCTTTGTTAATTTAACCTGTATGAACTGAACATTAATAATGTCACATTGTAGGAAATCTTTGTTAATTTAACCTGTATGAACTGAACATTAATAATATCACATTGTAGGAAATATTTGTTAATTTAACCTGTATAAACTGAACATTAATAATATCACATTGTAGGAAATCTTTGTTAATTTAACCTGTATGAACTGAACATTAATAATATCACATTGTAGGAAAACTTTGTTAATTTAACCTGTATGAACTGAACATTAATAATATCACATTGTAGGAAATCTTTGTTAATTTAACCTGTATAAACTGAACATTAATAATATCACATTGTAGGAAATCTTTGTTAATTTAACCTGTATGAACTGAACATTAATAATATCACATTGTAGGAAACCTTTGTTAATTTAACCTGTATAAACTGAACATTAATAATATCACATTGTAGGAAATATTTGTTAATTTAACCTGTATAAACTGAACATTAATAATATCACATTGTAGGAAATCTTTGTTAATTTAACCTGTATGAACTGAACTTTAATAATATCACATTGTAGGAAATCTTTGTTAATTTAACCTGTATAAACTGAACATTAATAATATCACATTGTAGGAAATCTTTGTTAATTTAACCTGTATGAACTGAACATTAATAATGTCACATTGTAGGAAATCTTTGTTAATTTAACCTGTATGAACTGAACATTAATAATATCACATTGTAGGAAATATTTGTTAATTTAACCTGTATAAACTGAACATTAATAATATCACATTGTAGGAAATATTTGTTAATTTAACCTGTATGAACTGAACTTTAATAATATCACACTGTAGGAAATCTTTGTTAATTTAACCTGTATAAACTGAACATTAATAATATCACATTGTAGGAAATATTTGTTAATTTAACCTGTATGAACTGAACTTTAATAATATCACACTGTAGGAAATCTTTGTTAATTTAACCTGTATAAACTGAACATTAATAATATCACATTGTAGGAAATCTTTGTTAATTTAACCTGTATGAACTGAACATTAATAATATCACATTGTAGGAAATCCTTGTTAATTTAACCTGTATAAACTGAACATTAATAATATCACATTGTAGGAAATATTTGTTAATTTAACCTGTATG
Organism: Bathymodiolus brooksi; assembly: GCA_963680875.1. Taxonomy (NCBI): domain Eukaryota; kingdom Metazoa; phylum Mollusca; class Bivalvia; order Mytilida; family Modiolidae; genus Bathymodiolus; species Bathymodiolus brooksi. The sequence goes on along the minus strand of OY804579.1, from coordinate 6,979,152 downwards.
AACTGAACTTTAATAATATCACACTGTAGGAAATCTTTGTTAATTTAACCTGTATGAACTGAACATTAATAATATCACATTGTAGGAAACCTTTGTTAATTTAACCTGTATAAACTGAACATTAATAATATCACATTGTAGGAAAACTTTGTTAATTTAACCTGTATGAACTGAACATTAATAATATCACATTGTAGGAAATCCTTGTTAATTTAACCTGTATAAACTGAACATTAATAATGTCACATTGTAGGAAATATTTGTTAATTTAACCTGTATAAACTGAACATTAATAATATCACATTGTAGGACATCTTTGTTAATTTAACCTGTATAAACTGAACATTAATAATATCACATTGTAGGAAACCTTTGTTAATTTAACCTGTATGAACTGAACATAAATAATATCACACTGTAGGAAATCTTTGTTAATTTAACCTGTATAAACTGAACATTAATAATATCACATTGTAGGAAATCTTTGTTAATTTAACCTGTATGAACTGAACATTAATAATGTCACATTGTAGGAAATCTTTGTTAATTTAACCTGTATGAACTGAACATTAATAATATCACATTGTAGGAAATCCTTGTTAATTTAACCTGTATAAACTGAACATTAATAATATCACATTGTAGGAAATCTTTGTTAATTTAACCGGTATGAACTGAACATTAATAATATCACACTGTAGGAAATCTTTGTTAATTTAACCTGTATAAACTGAACATTAATAATATCACATTGTAGGAAATCTTTGTTAATTTAACCTGTATGAACTGAACATTAATAATGTCACATTGTAGGAAATCTTTGTTAATTTAACCTGTATGAACTGAACATTAATAATATCACATTGTAGGAAATATTTGTTAATTTAACCTGTATAAACTGAACATTAATAATATCACATTGTAGGAAAACTTTGTTAATTTAACCTGTATGAACTGAACATTAATAATGTCACATTGTAGGAAATCCTTGTTAATTTAACCTGTATAAACTGAACATTAATAATATCACATTGTAGGAAATATTTGTTAATTTAACCTGTATAAACTGAACATTAATAATATCACATTGTAGGACATCTTTGTTAATTTAACCTGTATGAACTGAACATAAATAATATCACACTGTAGGAAATCTTTGTTAATTTAACCTGTATAAACTGAACATTAATAATATCACATTGTAGGAAATCTTTGTTAATTTAACCTGTATGAACTGAACATTAATAATATCACATTGTAGGAAATCTTTGTTAATTTAACCTGTATGAACTGAACATTAATAATATCACATTGTAGGAAATCTTTGTTAATTTAACCTGTATAAACTGAACATTAATAATATCACATTGTAGGAAATCTTTGTTAATTTAACCTGTATAAACTGAACATTAATAATATCACATTGTAGGAAATCTTTGTTAATTTAACCTGTATAAACTGAACATTAATAATATCACATTGTAGGAAAACTTTGTTAATTTAACCTGTATGAACTGAACATTAATAATGTCACATTGTAGGAAAACTTTGTTAATTTAACCTGTATGAACTGAACATTAATAATATCACACTGTAGGAAATCTTTGTTAATTTAACCTGTATAAACTGAACATTAATAATATCACATTGTAGGAAATCTTTGTTAATTTAACCTGTATAAACTGAACATTAATAATATCACATTGTAGGAAATCTTTGTTAATTTAACCTGTATGAACTGAACTTTAATAATATCACACTGTAGGAAATCTTTGTTAATTTAACCTGTATGAACTGAACATTAATAATATCACATTGTAGGAAATCTTTGTTAATTTAACCTGTATGAACTGAACTTTAATAATATCACACTGTAGGAAATCTTTGTTAATTTAACCTGTATTAACTGAACATTAATAATATCACATTGTAGGAAATCGTTGTTAATTTAACCTGTATAAACTGAACATTAATAATATCACATTTTGTAGGAAATCTTTGTTAATTTAACCTGTATGAACTGAACATTAATAATATCACATTGTAGGAAATCTTTGTTAATTTAACCTGTATGAACTGAACATTAATAATATCACATTGTAGGAAATCTTTGTTAATTTAACCTGTATGAACTGAACTTTAATAATATCACACTGTAGGAAATCTTTGTTAATTTAACCTGTATGAACTGAACATTAATAATATCACATTGTAGGAAACCTTTGTTAATTTAACCTGTATGAACTGAACATTAATAATATCACATTGTAGGAAATCTTTGTTAATTTAACCTGTATAAACTGAACATTAATAATATCACATTGTAGGAAATCTTTGTTAATTTAACCTGTATGAACTGAACATTAATAATGTCACATAGTAGGAAATCTTTGTTAATTTATTCTGTATAAACTGAACATTAATAATATCACATTGTAGGAAATCTTTGTTAATTTAACCTGTATGAACTGAACATTAATAATATCACATTGTAGGAAATCTTTGTTAATTTAACCTGTATAAACTGAACATTAATAATATCACATTGTAGGAAATCTTTGTTAATTTAACCTGTATAAACTGAACATTAATAATATCACATTGTAGGAAATCTTTGTTAATTTAACCTGTATGAACTGAACATTAATAATATCACATTGTAGGAAATCTTTGTTAATTTAACCTGTATAAACTGAACACAAAAGTGAGTCTCAAGGAGGTTTGATTTAGACAGGTTTCACAGTATATATACAATATCATGCATGTGATTTGCTGTCTTTAAGTTGCTCACTTAGCATTATTGATAACTAATCATGAAAATGAAGATCATTAATAAAGCATGATTTCATCAGCTTCACAAAAAATACTTTTTACTAATCAAAGTTCTTTGGAAATAAATTTTGCTGACAACAATGAGTTGAGAAAAAAACCACACATGTGATAAAAAAAAACTACATTAAAATGTTCACAAAATCGTAGATGATAGACGGTTTTCAGAAAGAATATAAAAAAGTTTTGACTGAAAAGGACTTGTATCCTCAACATGATTCACTACAAATACAATACATATTAACAAATTTGAAAAATCCATGATCACAAAGAAACACATGAAAATAACTCATTAGCCTCCTAATCTAAGGAAATTAATTGTGTAGATTAAAACCTTTTCTTCATAGACTAAAATATAGAGTACACTGTATCTCATATTGAGGGGCTGTTCTCAGTATGCATATATAGAGGGTTGTTTACAATTTGGTATTTATTTTTCAAAATGGTGGAGAAACTTAGTGGAATATCATGTGATACAACAATATTGTAGAACCTGTGTTAGGTTAGAAATCTAGTACGATATACCATAACAACATCCTCTTCCACTAAGCTTGATTACTATAATAACACAGTCAAAAGGAGGTACATGGATGAAATAAATAATGAATATTATTTTTTTTTGACAGGCTATATCTGCTGGGAAGATAAAAGTGAACTTTAAAGGTTTAGCTCTGGGTGATTCCTGGATATCTCCAATAGATTCTACATTAGCCTGGGCACCTTATATTTTAACCAATGTGAGTCAGACAAAATACTTGTACCGGTAATGTAAATTATGAGATTCTATTCAGATATTAAAGTACAGTTAATTTATTTGGTCTCCACTAACATATGATAACATTTAGTATGGGGTCACCTCAGATGTCTGAGTTCAAGTGACCAATCATTGACAAGGCTAGATATTAAGACATTTATTCAATGCCTTACTATCTTGTAGCCTTGTCGATGATTACTATTCGTAAAGTGTTTTTTTTAAAGACCAGAGAACTTCCAATTTTGAATGCAAGATGTACATGACAGGTAAGGATGTCATGTGTTGTTGGATTGTCATGAAAAAAAGTAAAAAAATATCCAAACATCTACCTTAATTTTTATTAAGATTTGTTTTGATTTTTTATTAAGATTTGTTTTAATTTATCTGTAAGAAACAAAATATCAAGTAAAATTTGTAAATATTCAAAGTTATGTTTGTTTGTTTGTTTGATGGTGTTTAATGCCACTTTCATAGGCACCGTCATGGCCGTGATCATATGATAGTTGGATTTATAACTACCTATGCAATCAGTGCCAATCACCAAAGTTATGACTACAGTTCATAATGTAAAAGAATGTATGTATTTGTTTTACAGTCCATAATAGATGAAAGTGGCTACAATAAGATAAATGAAGCAGCTCAGAAGATGAGTAAAATGATTGGAAAGAGAATGTGGAAACAAGCTACTGATCAGTGGGGCGTCGTTCAGGGTATCTTAGAAAAAGAAAGCAATGGTGTTAATTTTTATAATATGTTGGCTTGGGGAGCATCAGAATCTGGACTGATGAACAAATATTCTAATCTAAAAGGTTAGTAGTTGATCAACCCTTTTACTCGAACCTGAGTACATGAAACACATAATCTAAATATTTCACTTATGTTTACATAAAACGCTACAAGAAAAATGTTCCACAAAGTCATTTTAAAAAAGTGAACATTGTAGGAGTGTTTCTATAATCATCCTCTACAAAGTTTTTTTTTTTTTTTTTTTTTTTTTTTTTATTAATTATCAATCCAAGATGTCTCCATGCACAAGACATGACTAAATAGGACCATATAAGAAAAATGTTAAAGCAATCTCTTCAAAGACATGCTGCTATGATAAAGTTTTATGATTACTGGAAATTTGAAACACTGCTAATAGTCACTACAGAAACAACTGTTAAAATGGGATTCTTTAGTTGGTGTCATATGTACAAACATTTCTACAGAAAATTAAGATAGATACACAATATATATGTTGATATCCCCAAAAATAACCACATTTTACAGTCATTTAATATACAGTTTTCCAGTTGTTGACTGATTTTGTCTGTCTATATAATTATGAGTTTTGACTTTCTCTTTGTAAGATTGTTCGGAGTTCGGTAATTTTGTTATTACCCTTATTAATTAATATACCACTTCAAACACATACCATTGATAATGAGGCGAGGGGTGCTGGCATAAGTGAGCCTTTGGTTGTCTGCTGTGTCTCAGTGTGTGGTAAAAAAAATTACTGTCAAGGTACTTTTATTCGTTGGCACCATTTTCGTGGTTTCTACAAAAATACATTGATCCATGGGCTCTTGAATTTGTGATTTCAAACATTACAGGCAACAATCACTGGGAAAATTTTATTTCGTTGGATTTTTATTTTCGTGGTTTAATCGGACCACCTAATCAGCAAACATTAGAACCTCATGATTAATAATGATTTCACAGTATACTGGGTACCTTATTTTATACAGATGAACATGTAATTGTATCCAAACATAATTGTCTTACAAAAATAAACTCAATATTAAATGTTTTATTTTACAGATAGAATGGTTAACAGAATGATTGGTCCGTTACAGGCCGATAAATTGACAACATTAATGAACGGACCAATCAAAAAGATGCTTAAGATACCAGAAAAGGTCATATGGGGAGGTGAGAAATCTGAAACCTGTGTTTTTCATTAGGAAGTCTTTGAACTATATGATATGGTACCCTTTGTTTCCTAGATTCATATAAAGGGAACCAATAACAAATATTTTTTGTAGTAAGAACCACATAATAGAGACAGCCATTGTTCTCTGTGATATACCAGTATATAAAATAGTGTCAGTTTGTAGATCATGTCATTTGTCCTATTAATTGACTGATTGACGTATGTGAAAATACAGTGAAGCCTATCTAAATCAAACCTTGAATAGACTAAGACCATGTTTAAACCAAAACCCTGTATAAACCAAGCTTAAGAAAAGTCTCTATGTAAGAAATCTGAAATAAACAGATTACCTGTCTATTCCGAACACAAAAGTTGGTTTAGACAGGTTTCACAGCATATATTTATACATGTAGTGAATTAGAGTTATATATAATACACACCACAGACTACTGTTTTGTAATCAAGAAACATTTCAATGAAACCATTTTAACTCTTTTTTTTTCTACAAACACAGGAATCTGAACTTCTGACATGGAATATGGCCCACAAGTAGGAGAACTACTGACTTGTATTGAAATAAGGTTATAATGATATGATTTTGACATAACTTAGAAGTAGGTCACATCAATACTACACAATGTTGTACAAGAATAATCTGCACCATTGGCATGTGTTAAATTGGGTCATCAAATTTTGACTATGATCTACTTTTGATAAGACACTGTTTCTCCAAAAGTATTATTTTTTGTTATTTCAGCATATTTTTAAATAGAAAAATAATTTGACCCTTATACCAACTAGTCAAGTATTCAAATGATGATATTCCTACAGTTGTATTAATTACTGTCTATCTATTGAAAGCTCTGCCTCTTCTTTTTCAGCTCAATCTGGGAAAGTGTTTACCTATCAAGCTGAAGATTTTATGAAACCAGTTGTTGATATAGGTACAGTAAATAAATCAGTAATAATAATTGTCTTTTTGTTTGTTTATTTTGATACCAAGAGAAGAAGGGTCTATATGAGATGTAAAAAATAATATGTCATTTCTTTCTTCACTTCAGAAAAAATAAGAATATATTTGACTATTTGTACACAACTGTTGAAATATTTTAATAAAGTAGAAAATAATTTTAAAAACAAAACAGATGTTGATCAACTAAAAAACTTTAGAATCCATCAACACCATCTGATATTAAAATGGAAATTTGAAAATTTATGTATATTTGTATACTTATGCTCCTATTCAACAACATAGGTCATGTAATGGTTAGTATGCTCACCTCAAGTGTGGTAGATCGTGGGTTCAAGTCCCAGTTGGGTCAAATGGAGCAACATGTCTAATCGTGGACTGTTGTTTCAGTGAGCTAACACTATAATGATCCAGTTAAGCATGTTGGTCTAGTGCAAAGCGGATATCATTATCAATCATTGAATGTAACTTGCTTTGTTCGGAGTTCGGTAATTTTGTTATTACCCTTATTCACTATGATATTGCTGAAAAACTGCTCATTTCGGTGTTAGACAACAATCACTCACTCTGTATTAATAAACTATATTGTAAATAAATGTTAGAGAATACTGAAGGGGCAATAAAAAATGGACAATCCAGAGAAACTGACAGCGTAAGGTACAAAACAAAACAAAAACACAACACAATATGTGTTGGACACCACTATGCACAAATAACTTAAAAAGACATGAGCTTTCCTACTAACAACTAGAGTAAAGACGAACTGAACATTGTTTTTATGGAGAAATCGTAACGTAAAGTCAGGTTTTGTTACAATTGTAATCGGTTATTAGAGTCAGTTTCTACTTCTACATTTGACCTATTACTGGTATGTGTATAATATAAAATAAATCTTCTAATTACTATTTAAAGAGAGTATATATTAAAGTACACTTGGCAGATTATTTATTTATGATTAAAAGTAAAAGGGAATAAACATGTGGTTTACAAAATACTGAAAGTTCCTCCATTGAAATGTACACATAAGATGAGAGTGGTCATGATTTTTATAAATTGATGTTTTTACCCTAAAATTCCAAAGTATTATTATGATAAATTTTATAGAAATTTATTTTTAATATTTCAGTGGATTACTTGATACAAAACACAAGTCTGTCTGTGGTAGTGTATACAGGACAATTAGACATTATTGTCGCAACACCTGGTAAATATAAAAGTTTAAAATTCTTCACATTAACTGTTCTAGAAAGAAGCACAGTTAATAACAACAAAAAATGCACAACAGACAAAAATCTATAATTCATAATAAAAACTTTGGCTTGATATTTTCTACAAATTGGTGTAATGGTTAGCATGCTTGCCTCAAGTGCAATAGATCGTGTGTTCAACACCCTGGCAGGTCAAACCAATAATTGTAAAATTGGTATTTGTTGATTCTCCTCTAAGCATGCAGCATTAAGGAGTAAGAGCAAAGACTGGTTGGCTCGGAATCAGAATAATGTGTCAGAGTGGAGCGACATATCTATCCGAGGACTGTTGTGTCAGTGAATTAGCACTATTAATATTCAATTAAGCCTGTTGGTCGAGCACAAAGCGGAAATCATCATCATCTCATCGTAATATTACTTGTTCTATCCATGAGATAGCTGAAAAATTGCTGAGTTGACATTAAAAAACAATTACTCGCACACAATTTGTGACTGCATGGCTTTCAAGTTGATCTTTTACAACATGTTGTCATTCAAACTCTCATTCTATCTATGTCTTCAATGTTTACATTCATATACATTGTATATTGTATTGTATTGTATGTTATTTGCTGTTGTGGGGTTATTTTTGTGGAATTAAAACTGAAAAATGTATTTTTTAGTTTTCATGATCAAATTGTACATACCATATATTATCATGATCAACTTGCAGTTATACTATCATTTAAAATCTAATTTTGACAGATTTATTTTGGTGATTTAAATACTCTGTAAAATTTGCACATATCAAAAATCATCCATTAAATAGTATTTGTTTGTATTTTATAGGTACAGAGAAATGGATTACACAGCTTGGTATATACAGCAGTTATTTCAACTCTACAAGACAACCACTCTATGATCCATATACAAAACTCACCACAGCATTTTATAAAACTGTTAAAAATTTCTCAGTTTATTGGATATTAGATGCTGGACACATGGTAATAATTGATATTTAATTTGCCAATTTTATTTGTTAAAAAAATTGCAATGCTGTTTTTTTTCCTTCATTTATACCCCCAAACAAAATTGTCATGTGTTATATTGTGGCATCATCAAATTTTTGTCAACCACTTCTGTTGAAGATTTCTAATTTTTTTGATTTTATAGCATATGTATATACATCTTGGGTGATCTCCCTTTTACAGACTACCAGTGGCATAGAAAGTGTTAATTGTACTCACTAGGTGGCTAAGGATCTAAGGGTCTCTAGGTGGTGGAGGGTTCGGAAGCGTGTCCACCCTCCCTCGAGAGGAAACACAATTGAGCAATTTGAGATGATAATTTTTACACAATGGTTTGCAATAAAGGAGTTATGGTGTTTAATGCCATTTTCAACAATATTGCAGTTACATCTTGTCAGTCAGTTTTATTGGTGGACGGAACTGGATTATTCGGAGAAAAGCACAGACCTGCCGCAAGTCACTAACAAACTTTATCACATAGTACATGGCGAGGTGTACTTGATACAACTTTATAATAAATGACAATATCTTGTTTGCATGATTGAACAGTGATCACATTTTTTTGTGATTTAGTGAATCCCAAGGTTCGAGCTGTACACAGTTGATGTGGATTTTTGAAAATTCCAGTAGGTTAAATCATGAAACATTTAAAGATTGAGATTAGAGTCTGTATTTCTCACCTGGTAAATCAGATTTATTGAAACATTGTATTTGTATCATGTACATGTAGGTACATATATGTTAATTTTTGATCTCTTATGACTTTAGTTAACCCAACAAACTGTGCATTTTCATTCCTAATAGATGTTTGAAAATTTCCCATTACAGCATATTCTAAACTTTGGACCACAAGGTCTTGGAAACAATAGACCTTGGTGCCTAAATTTATGCAAACTTAAATCTCCATAAATACAAAATAAGGATTCTTGCCATATTTGGCAATTTCTCCATTGCAGTCTGTTAATAGGCTAGGACCTCATAGACCCTTGCATCTTCATTTGGGCATGTTTGAATCTGAATATCACAATGGGCATTCATGCCATTTACTAAAGTGTTTCCAAAACTGGTTCTCAAGAAAATGATTTGTGAAAAAAGTATTGTGTCTACTGACAAATAACCACAACGATGAAAGACTTGACCTATATTACAAATTGTGTGATCTTATAGAAAGTTTACACATAAAGTACCATCTCCAAGTGAAGGAAATAGCTCACACGCATAGGCAGGTTAACCAGGGGGGAGCTGGGAAGTCTGGATCCCCCCTTATCTGATTTTTGTTATTTACAGGCATTTTATGACCATATTTTGGTCCATGCACTCGCCTCCCCCTCCCCCCCTTTTTTTTTTTAGAGCAAACAAATGTAGCAGGTCCCCTCTTTTCGGAAAGTCTGGAACCACCTCTGACACAGAAGAGCCAGAAAATTGATATTCCTGTTTTATACAGACAGACATCACATTTCTTTTGCAACACTGAACTTTCTTTTTTCTAGATAACTATGACAGATTTTTTTCATCACTTATTTTTCTCAACATGAAGTAATCTAATGTTAAAATTCTTTAAGATACATAATAGAGTATTTTCTTATTTATTATTTCAGGTTCCTTTAGACAATGGGAATGCAGCATTAGAAATGGTTAAAAGAGTCATCTCTAAATAACATGTGACAATTTATAAGTACTATTAAATAATAAGTGTAAATTATTATTGAATGTCAATTGTCATAGACTGTTTGTGAACATCCTCATATATATATATATCAACTGTACGCAAAAAAAATATATTCAGAAAGCTATGATTATTATGATTGCGTAAAAATTGAATAATTTATTTTTTGAGTGATAATTCAAAAAGTGTAGGTCATATGGTATGTTGCTTCACAAAATGTCTTTAATGATGGATGAAGTGGATGGTTATGATTCCATTGATTGGTGTAATTGTTGTACTTTTTTATGTCTGTCCCAGACAGGTCTTGTATTTCAACAAACATTTGTTATTATATTGTTTATACTTTAAATGGTTATACATGTAATGGTTGTTTGTGTGTGTTGTGATAGACAGAATCGTCAAAAACAAGGTATAGAAATGACAACACATGAGAAATAGTCCTAAATTAATGTAGTGGAAACAGGCCGGTGTGCTTAAGCACAGGGCCCTGTTGGTCAAGGGGGGGCCCCATCTTCCTGCCAATTATTTTTTTTTACGATGGATTTTTGCTTATGTGGTGCAATTTAAAAATTTTAGCTATTCCTAAATTTCCTGAGCATGTATGCCTGACTGTCTGTGTTGGCCTACAGCGTCTACCCCTTCAGGGCTCAAGTAAAGGGCCTCATAACTTAACTAGCACAGGGCCTCATTTGTCCTAAATCTGGCACTGAGTGGAATGGTGCTTTGATTGATGCCATAGATTTATCATTGGTTGTTAATACTTTGTAATGTAATGTACAATGCAAGGCAGCAAGGTGCTCATTTTTTATTTAAGAAAAAGTTTATGAACATGCATATTTTTTGCACCTGTCAGGACATAGATTTCCAAGGTTATATGTTGTGGTCTTTTTTATATTCAGTGAGTTGAAGTTAGAAGTGTTTTTTTCCTTTTGTTAGTTGTTGAATTGTTTGATCATCACAGTTAATCCTTTCTTTTCATACCTGTATTTAGTACTTGGTATATTGAAACTTTTATATTCAATTTATTATATGTAATTTAGTAAATGAGTTCAAATGTTAAAAAATGTTTTGCTATTTTTTCTTATATATATTATAAAGTTTTATTTTTTTATAAATTCCATGCATTGTTTGTTTATTTCCTTCATTTGGTAATGTTCAAATTGAGGAAAATCTCATTACTTTGCATCTGACAGCGTCTGTATAAAAAACGTAGATATCTAATATACGGTATATTAACGTTTTAATGCCCGTTTCCCATATTTTTATTGTACCAGAGTATACCAACATTGAGCTGCAGTATGTATACAGTGCCAGCAAAATACTAAGTCCAATTTATTTCTGGTAAATTGCAGGGTAAAGACGTCACAACACACATCATTGTCAATATTTATTTATTGTTATGTCAACATAGCAAATTGTTTTGGTTTGGTTTATGGTGTTTAATGCCACTTTCAACAATATTTCAGTTAAAATCGTGGCACTAAGTTTTATTGGTGGAGGAAGCTGGAGTACCCGGAGAAAACCACTGACCTGTCATAAGTAACTGACGAACTTTATCTCATAATGTTGTATCGAGTACACCTTCTCATGAATGGGGTTCGACCTCACAACTTTAGGCACTGATTGCACAGGTAGTTGTAAATCCAACTACCATATGATCACGACCACGACGGCCCCCAAATTGTTATGGTATATATATATATATAAGCACACAATCTGGGACTAATGATATATTGCCAGCAAATCGATTGGACACTAAAATGTTAGTCAGGAACAATCACAAGCGGAAACTCAACATACAATGTATTTATTTTATTTAGTGGCCATTAGTCGGCATTCAGGTATTAATAGGAGCTTCATCCAGCTTTGTCTTCATAGGAACATCAGTCATCTTTCCATCAAGGGACAACATTCTGAACACCCTGGCTCACTGCAGTATACACCATATGATAATACTGGTGTTAGTTAATATATAGATCATAATGAAATGTAAATATCGATAAAAATGTTTTATACTGGGTTTTTTTTCAGTTGAAAAGTCACGTTTCTAGTTGATATTTATGTACTGGAATATTGATTTATTTACAAATGTTGCAGGTGACACAACATATGTTCTAAATATATGGTTTTATCTTTTTAATGTTTCTTTTATTTGTACATATTATCTGATTATTTTATAAACAAGTATGTTTTATGTTTTATTTCTAAGGATCTTGTAGGTGTCTAAGTTTAATAATAAAATTTGTTCACACCACGATATAGCTGAAATATTGTTAAAGTTGGCATAAAACACCAATCAATCAATCAATGTACTGGAATAATCTACCCAAATTTTAGAAACAATTAATTCCTGTATATACACACAAAATGTCCAATGAAAATGCAGTAGCTAATCCATAAACATGACATCAACTCGTTACAGGTGGAATGCAACCAATGATTGATCAGGTGAATTGTTGAAATATTTTATGTAATACCATATACATTTTTATACATATCTATACAATATGAAGTAAATCTTGCATTTGATATTGATGTAAATGTACATGACAGCTATATCAAAGTACCATGAACTAAAACATGAACTGAAATTAAGTTACCTATGCATTATGCATATATTGTACTCTCTATCATCAATGTGAGGACCAAATATGGCAAACCTAAGCTGTATGGGAATATGGAGTAACTGATGTAATCTCGAAAAATTAACGTAAATTTAAGTCAGTAGACACGGTAGCATCCCAAATTGTCGATTCCCAAATTGCCGAGTCCAATTAGCCGATTCCCAAATTGCTGACATATGAAAAATATTGTTATTGCAAGTAGAATAATGCTTCTAATTTATGAAGGAAAATTGTAAATAATTAAATAAATATTTCTTTTGAAATGGTCCGACATACCAGGGAGTTTAGATTATAGCATTCGAGCTCAAAAGGATATACGGTGGATTAGTCCTGCAGACAACCATGATTTCTGTCAAGATGAATGATGCCAAGAAATAATTTCAAAACATACTCTGTGAATAAAAATATGTACACATCATCAGACGAATTGGACAAGAATAGTCAGCTTAGTGAAAATTTCAGTCATTGAAATGGATACAGCCACGTCCGGTTTGCGCTGGATTTTTCATATGCATTCGGAATTCTCTAGACCGGCCATGTGTAACAATGCCACATGATCATCTCCTCTCAAATGTAAAGTAAGCCTTTAAAATACAGATAATTGTTCCAATGCAGATTATAAAAATATGGTCAACTCCAAATTACTGACATTTGATTTTTAAGCACTTATTTTTTTATTTTCTAAATCAATTTAAACCGGACCGGAAGTGGCTGTGTCCGTTTCAATTTTCACTAAGCCACGTTCGCTGTAACCCGAATAATCCAGTCGTTATATTACGCTTTGCTCATCCAGCGATAGTACCGATAGAGGGCGCAGTATTATTCGAGTTACGTTCGCTGTAACTCGAATAATACTGCGCCCTCTATCGGTACTATCGCTGGATGAGGAATGTAGCGAACAGCGGGAGCGTAACATAACGACTGGATTATTCGGGTTACGTTCGCTGACTATTCTTCTGAGGGGGGCCCGGTAGGTATATTTAAATGTGGCAGTCGAAAAGAGAAATATCTCGGGAGTGTAACGATATAATTGGGTCAGCGAAAGGATCACAAATAAGCGAAAAATATTGAGGCGAAGTGGGGAAGGGGAAAAGGGTAGATGTTTACCTTGAAGTAAGGAAGAGGAGGGGGCATATATTTTTTGAATGAAACAAGTGCCTGTGCTTTGTTCCTTCGGAATATTTCTGTATTTTTAAACTATGATCGCTTATAAATGCGAACTTTTGTGAGAAGTTGTCTATTTTTAAAGCTGGTTTCTTTTTGCAAATATTCTTCCAAAAAAGTAACCTCTGTTTTTAGAAATAGGCTTATATCGATCTCGGATTGAGTTTTTGGTAATGTTTGAAGTTATTCAACACTGTTTATAATGAAAACGTCCCACAAAAGTGTTGAATAAAAAAAAATAATAAAAAAGGGGGGGTCCACAAATCGGGTACATATGACACGAACCCCACTAAAAACCGGGAGTGAATAAAGCTTTATAATATATTACATCTGTAGTAGCATCACTGTATGGTTTCATGATTGAAGAATAAAAACCAATCAAGTATACACTTTTGTAGTTTTTCAATGTCAGAAAGCCCGGTGTTAACAATAGAATTTCAGACAGAAAAACAGTTAACTCCAAATATCTTAACATAAAATACATTGTAATAGAGCAGGTGTTGTCATACCACGTGATTTCATGGTTTTTAGAACAGGTAATGTACGTTTTTGATCCGGATATTCCACAAAAAAATAAATTAAACTTCGGGTAATAAATGGAGTATTTAAATTTATTACACAGAATGCCATTAACATTTCTATACGCGAACTTAAAGTTTCCTATGACGATGGAGCAAAACGATTTCAAGCATTAATAATTATTACAGCTAAAGAAAGCAGTCATAATAACAAACTTTATCATCATCTGGCAAAAACAGTATAAATACAAAACTGACAGTGGCGTAGCCAGACACTAAATGAAGTGGATGCCTTAGAGATAAGAAGTTCGACCGGGTCCAGGGCAGAACCCTGGTATGGGTTCAGAGGCTATATCCCCTGACCAACAACGATTTTGGGCATTTTAAAACCTCATTCCACTATTGGTTTACGTTGATATTTTCCGCAAAAGAATTTAGAAAACTCTGCGATATGACACATGGTCATTCCCTACGAATCGATGTAGGCAAAGAAAAATAACAAGCCATTTTGTACTTTGATGGAAGTACACTTAATAGTTTGCCGATATTTTCAGAAGAGGCAACGAACTTCAAAGCAAGAAGTATTGCATTAGCTTCTGCACTGAAGATCGAACTGGCAGATGGTAATCGAGCTGAGTAGACCTGCTGTCTAAAAACAGCTACTCTATCACCATCTTTTGAACCATCAGTATATATTGTAGAGTATTCAGATGTTACCGATCTAATTTCAGCAAAATGTTGCTGAATTAGTAACGGGTTTGTTTCAGATTTTTTGTATTGTGCAAGTTCGAAATTAAAAGTAGGTTTTGGATTTAACAATGGAGGGTTTTCAGGAATTACAATAGGTGCGATGTCATCCAAATTTGTATCAGAATTTTCAAAGTGTGATTTTACTCGGAGTCCTATTAAAAGGCTGAATTGTATTGCATGGGTTGTTTATCGTTAACATTTTCATATAAAGGATTAAAAACACAGTCGTATGCAGGATTTGAAGGATAAGCCTTCAATTTCGTTGCATACTGCATACCAAGTTTGATACGTCTGTTTTCAAGGGAAGGCTTGTTTGCTTCAACATACAAAGAGATATGGTACTTTTACTATATAATATAATTATGTAAAAGTTCTTCACTATGTGATATTGTAATCTTCGTAGATAAAACGTAATCACTCAAGTATTTGTGACGTCCTCCAACATGACAAACATTTTGTATATACAGTAAAGTCCCAAAAGTGTGCGTATTTACAAGTGATTAAAATCAGGATAAAATCATCATCTTTTGTTCATGTTGTTCAGTCACCGTAGTAGAGCTTAGCGAGTCTGCTCTTAAATTCCTCACTGCTCTCTATGTCTAACAGTTTATCTGATAGTTGGTTCCAATCCCTGATGGTACGTGGGAAGAAACTGTATTTGTAAACATCTTTTTTCGGTCTGATTTGTATGTATCTCTTCGGATGATGGAATCTCGAAGTTCTCGTTGGTTTAATGATGTAGGATGGTATTGATATCGCTACTTTTTCATGGATGGCTTTATGTAAAAGTGTGATACGGGCTATTTTTCTCCTTGTTGAAAGTGGTGGTAATTCCAGTTGTTCGAGTAATGTTGTCACTGTACCAGGGTCTCTTGAGTAGTTGTTTTGATGAAGCGTGCTGCTCGGCGTTGGACCATCTCAATCTGTTGAATATGTTTTTGGAGATGAGGGTCCCAAGCACTGCTGGCATACTCAAGGTGAGGTAGGACAAGCGCAAGGTATGCTTGTTTCTTTACCTCCTCTGGACATGATCCTACATTTCTACGCATGAAGCCTAGTGCTGTATTTCCTTTCGTTACAACTTTCTGAACTTGTTTGTCCCAAGACATAGTGTTCGTGAGTTCAGCTCCTAGGTATGGATTTGATGTTACTGTTTCTAAGATGTGTCCATTGATGTTATAGTCGAAGTCTACTGTTTTTTTCTTTTTTGTAATCTTTAGAACAAAGCATTTCAGAGGGTTGAAAATCATCTGCCATGTTTTAGTTCAATTAACCATTCTGTGAAGATCTTGTTGTAGCCGTTTGCAATCGTCTTTGGTGGATATTGCTATGTATAGTAGGCTATCATCTGCAAATAGGCGAATTTTGGATGTGATGTCATTGCCTATATCGTTGATATATAAAAGGAACATCAAAGATCCTAGTACCGTTCCCTGTGGTACACCAGATGTTACTAGATTTGTCTCCTTCTATGCTCACTTGTTGTTCTCGTTGCGTGGGCCATGCTTCAAGCCATGATAGAATGTTCCCATAAATTTATGCCATATGATTCCAGCTTTTTCAGTAGACGCTTGTGTGGTACCGTGTAAAAGGCTTTACTAAAAAATGAGCATATCGACTTGTTGGTTGTTGTCAAGATTTCTTGTCATGTCTTCAGTTGTAATGACTAGCTGTGACTCACATGATTGTTTGCTTCTAGAGCCATGTTGGCGAGTCCACAAGTATGTTATGCATGTCAAGATGGTCCATTATATGTTTAAATATGACATGTTCCATGATCTTGCAAGGTACTGATGTCAATGATATTGGGAGGTAATTCACAGGTTGGCTTTTATCGCCTTTCTTAAATAGTGCGGTGACATTTGCAACCGGCAGCCAATCCTTTGGTACATTATGCTCTTCGATGGATTTTGTGAATAAATAAATAAATAAATAAATAAATAAATAAATAAATAAATAAATAAATAAATAAATAAATAAATAAATAAATAAATAAATAAATAAATAAGCTTTATTTAGAGTCGGCATGGTTAAAACAACATACAACATAAGCTCTGTTGAGCTTTTAACCGACATACACAGACACAGAATAAATAACAAATAGCAAGCATGCAACATACAACTAAAATACAAGACTAAGTAAGCACTACATGTAAAATACTAACAGTTACAAGATAAGCAAAAAAGCAGATTAAAAACTGATGTTATAAGCTAAGCATACCAAGAGCTAATGTAGCAAACTATGAACAACTAACAGCTGATATTATGAGCAAAGCATAACAATTTTATAAGCACAATAAATAAAAACTGGATATGACCTAGATGGTAGAAATTTAAACAAATTTAAAAGTCAGCACAAACTGAAGATTAATTGCAGATATGGTGATATTGATTCTGCGGCTTCCTTTAATATCCTGCATGATATATTGTCAGGACCATTAGCTTTGTTGGGATTGACAGCTTTTAGTAGTTTTATAAGGCCTTCTGTCGATATATTCAGGTTGGGTATATCTGGTGTTCCACTGTCGATATATTCAGGTTGGGTATATCTGGTGTTCCACTGTTGATATATTCAGGTTGGGTATATCTGGTGTTCCACTGTCGATATATTCAGGTTGGGTATATCTGGTGTTCCACTGTTGATATATTCAGGTTGGGTATATCTGGTGTTCCACTGTCGATATATTCAGGTTGGGTATATCTGGTGTTCCACTGTCGATATATTCAGGTTGGGTATATCTGGTGTTCCACTGTTGATATATTCAGGTTGGGTATATCTGGTGTTCCACTGTCGATATATTCAGGTTGGGTATATCTGGTGTTCCACTGTCGATATATTCAGGTTGGGTATATCTGGTGTTCCACTGTCGATATATTCAGGTTGGGTATATCTGGTGTTCCACTGTCGATATATTCAGTTTGGGTATATCTGGTGTTCCACTGTTGATATATTCAGGTTGGGTATATCTGGTGTTCCACTGTTGATATATTCAGGTTGGGTATATCTGGTGTTCCACTGTTGATATATTCAGGTTGGGTATATCTGGTGTTCCACTGTCGATATATTCAGGTTGGGTATATCTGGTGTTCCACTGTCGATATATTCAGGTTGGGTATATCTGGTGTTCCACTGTCGATATATTCAGGTTGGGTATATCTGGTGTTCCACTGTCGATATATTCCGGTTGGGTATATCTGGTGTTCCACTGTCGATATATTCAGGTTGGGTATATCTGGTGTTCCACTGTTGATATATTCAGGTTGGGTATATCTGGTGTTCCACTGTTGATATATTCAGGTTGGATATATCTGGTGTTCCACTGTTGATATATTCAGGTTGGGTATATCTGGTGTTCCACTGTTGATATATTCAGGTTGGATATATCTGGTGTTCCACTGTTGATATATTCAGGTTGGGTATATCTGGTGTTCCACTGTCGATATATTCAGGTTGGGTATATCTGGTGTTCCACTGTCGATATATTCAGGTTGGGTATATCTGGTGTTCCACTGTCGATATATTCAGGTTGGGTATATCTGGTGTTCCACTGTCGATATATTCAGGTTGGGTATATCTGGTGTTCCACTGTCGATATATTCAGGTTGGGTATATCTGGTGTTCCACTGTCGATATATTCAGGTTGGGTATATCTGGTGTTCCACTGTCGATATATTCAGGTTGGGTATATCAGGTGTTCCACTGTCGATATATTCAGGTTGGGTATATCTGGTGTTCCACTGTCGATATATTCAGGTTGGGTATATCTGGTGTTCCACTGTCGATATATTCAGGTTGGGTATATCAGGTGTTCCACTGTCGATATATTCAGGTTGGGTATATCTGGTGTTCCACTGTCGATATATTCAGGTTGGGTATATCTGGTGTTCCACTGTCGATATATTCAGGTTGGGTATATCTGGTGTTCCACTGTCGATATATTCAGGTTGGGTATATCTGGTGTTCCACTGTCGATATATTCAGGTTGGGTATATCAGGTGTTCCACTGTCGATATATTCAGGTTGGGTATATCTGGTGTTCCACTGTCGATATATTCAGGTTGGGTATATCTGGTGTTCCACTGTCGATATATTCAGGTTGGGTATATCAGGTGTTCCACTGTCGATATATTCAGGTTGGGTATATCTGGTGTTCCACTGTCGATATATTCAGGTTGGGTATATCTGGTGTTCCACTGTCGATATATTCAGGTTGGGTATATCAGGTGTTCCACTGTCGATATATTCAGGTTGGGTATATCTGGTGTTCCACTGTCGATATATTCAGGTTGGGTATATCTGGTGTTCCACTGTCGATATATTCAGGTTGGGTATATCTGGTGTTCCACTGTCGATATATTCAGGTTGGGTATATCTGGTGTTCCACTGTCGATATATTCAGGTTGGGTATATCTGGTGTTCCACTGTCGATATATTCAGGTTGGGTATATCAGGTGTTCCACTGTCGATATATTCAGGTTGGGTATATCTGGTGTTCCACTGTCGATATATTCAGGTTGGGTATATCTGGTGTTCCACTGTCGATATATTCAGGTTGGGTATATCAGGTGTTCCACTGTCGATATATTCAGGTTGGGTATATCTGGTGTTCCACTGTCGATATATTCAGGTTGGGTATATCTGGTGTTCCACTGTCGATATATTCAGGTTGGGTATATCTGGTGTTCCACTGTCGATATATTCAGGTTGGGTATATCTGGTGTTCCACTGTCGATATATTCAGGTTGGGTATATCTGGTGTTCCACTGTCGATATATTCAGGTTGGGTATATCTGGTGTTCCACTGTCGATATATTCAGGTTGGGTATATCTGGTGTTCCACTGTCGATATATTCAGGTTGGGTATATCTGGTGTTCCACTGTCGATATATTCAGGTTGGGTATATCTGGTGTTCCACTGTCGATATATTCAGGTTGGGTATATCTGGTGTTCCACTGTCGATATATTCAGGTTGGGTATATCTGGTGTTCCACTGTCGATATATTCAGGTTGGGTATATCTGGTGTTCCACTGTCGATATATTCAGGTTGGGTATATCTGGTGTTCCACTGTCGATATATTCAGGTTGGGTATATCTGGTGTTCCACTGTCGATATATTCAGGTTGGGTATATCTGGTGTTCCACTGTCGATATATTCAGGTTGGGTATATCTGGTGTTCCACTGTCGATATATTCAGGTTGGGTATATCTGGTGTTCCACTGTCGATATATTCAGGTTGGGTATATCTGGTGTTCCACTGTCGATATATTCAGGTTGGGTATATCTGGTGTTCCACTGTCGATATATTCAGGTTGGGTATATCTGGTGTTCCACTGTCGATATATTCAGGTTGGGTATATCTGGTGTTCCACTGTCGATATATTCAGGTTGGGTATATCTGGTGTTCCACTGTCGATATATTCAGGTTGGGTATATCTGGTGTTCCACTGTCGATATATTCAGGTTGGGTATATCTGGTGTTCCACTGTCGATATATTCAGGTTGGGTATATCTGGTGTTCCACTGTCGATATATTCAGGTTGGGTATATCTGGTGTTCCACTGTCGATATATTCAGGTTGGGTATATCTGGTGTTCCACTGTCGATATATTCAGGTTGGGTATATCTGGTGTTCCACTGTCGATATATTCAGGTTGGGTATATCTGGTGTTCCACTGTCGATATATTCAGGTTGGGTATATCTGGTGTTCCACTGTCGATATATTCAGGTTGGGTATATCTGGTGTTCCACTGTCGATATATTCAGGTTGGGTATATCTGGTGTTCCACTGTCGATATATTCAGGTTGGGTATATCTGGTGTTCCACTGTCGATATATTCAGGTTGGGTATATCTGGTGTTCCACTGTCGATATATTCAGGTTGGGTATATCTGGTGTTCCACTGTCGATATATTCAGGTTGGGTATATCTGGTGTTCCACTGTCGATATATTCAGGTTGGGTATATCTGGTGTTCCACTGTCGATATATTCAGGTTGGGTATATCTGGTGTTCCACTGTCGATATATTCAGGTTGGGTATATCTGGTGTTCCACTGTCGATATATTCAGGTTGGGTATATCTGGTGTTCCACTGTCGATATATTCAGGTTGGGTATATCTGGTGTTCCACTGTCGATATATTCAGGTTGGGTATATCTGGTGTTCCACTGTTGATATATTCAGGTTGGGTATATCTGGTGTTCCACTGTCGATATATTCAGGTTGGGTATATCTGGTGTTCTACTGTCGATATATTCAGGTTGGGTATATCTGGTGTTCCACTGTCGATATATTCAGGTTGGGTATATCTGGTGTTCCACTGTCGATATATTCAGGTTGGGTATATCTGGTGTTCCACTGTCGATATATTCAGGTTGGGTATATCAGGTGTTCCACTGTTGATATATTCAGGTTGGGTATATCTGGTGTTCCACTGTTGATATATTCAGGTTGGGTATATCTGGTGTTCTACTGTCGATATATTCAGGTTGGGTATATCTGGTGTTCTACTGTCGTCTATTTCTAATGTCCTTCCTGATATGAAGCATTAATGGACGATGGGTGATAGTAATAGTTCGCATGGCCCTTCGGAAAAGATGAGCAAATTAAACTTATTTGGTCTACCAAGGATTTGTATAGTAGACTATACTATACAAATCCTTGGGTCTACTAACAAACAAATAAATGCTTTATTTGCTATCAGAAGCGAGCAGGATAATAACATAATAAATTTATATACAATGATGACAATAATTTGTGCATGATTTAAGCCATATGTGACAAACATAGACAACTGACATGAATTAGTATAAGCAAACTGAGAATCAAAGTCGGAAGACACAAAATCATGAACAGGAATTGACAAAAATATTTTTACCGGATGTAGGATATGCGCATGTCCAAATTCTTTAGCTTTCCTCGCAACTGTCAGAAATGTGTGAAGTTGAAGCATAAAGTAAACTGATACAGATTTATTAGCCATCTAATCAACAAAATGTCGTATAGAGATTTAAGAAGTAAGAATATGTGCTTGTTTGTTTATTACTGGATATGTTACTAGAGAACTGTTTCGAAAATGGGAAATAAAACCCTCGCCAGTTACTCTTCAGTTCAATCTTACTGTAAATTATATTTTCGGTCAATGGAAATAGAAACACCGCTTTTGACTGGCGATATTCAAGTTTATTAATAAAGGAAAATCAATCAAACATTGATGTCTTCCCCACATTAAAATGATATTAAGTCAGTAAGCATAGAAATTATGAATACATTTTTAAATAAGGTTGTATCGAGTGCACAGGGTGACCACAGGTATGGTAGGGGGCCTCATGTACGTCTGTGTCGCAAGTTCGTTCGCCATCTTTGTTTACGTTTACTACGCTTGCTCAAGTTCGTGACGTCATCAGAGCTCCAGATAAGCTGCGTATTTGCGTAAAAATGCATGTATTATCAGATCAGAGTGTACACATTACGCATACATATTGCTGTGTAAGCAAACTTTCCAAATTCGGAGCGTACTTGCACAGTCGTGTACATAACAATACATTTTTGTCTTTGAGAAATTCCCCGTAATTACTTCCCTTTATATTTTTCGAAGGAGAGAGCGTATACATCCAAGGGGTACAGAATGCTTGCCTTTCTAAGCATCGATGTCAAAAAAGATCTGATTGGATGTTTACGATAAATCATCCAATCGTGGTCAATATTACAAATAAATGCAGTTTACATAATAAGTAAGAACTAAAACGAAAGTAAATTTGGGAACACGTTGTTCGTTGAAAATGAGCAAGAACATGAATAAGCACGCTACGGAAAATTATATACTTAAGTTCCTGACAGTTTCATCTGTGTCTAGTGACAGTATAGTTAAGGAATCATTGATGACATTATCAACACGGCTGTGAAAACTGCCGAAGTCGACGAGCAAAAAACAAAATATTTACAACATTTTATTAATAAACATGACACAATCGTGTCAAATTAAACAGAGATATACATTTCACTTGCATCCTGCGTTTATTGAATAACACTTGTGTCAAACATAATTTTAAAAGTGTACATGTAAGCAATCTTTTCTGAAGTAGAGAGTACAACAGTGCAAAGGAAATATGTAAATACGCATCATTTTCAAAAGTAGGGGGTAATTACCCTTTGGACTTGAAAATTATCTGGAGCTCTGGTCATCTTTTCAGATCGAGAGCGTTCCCCAAATAGAAACGAATAATTTCCAGACCTATTTGCAGAAAATAAAATTCAAACATGTAAATATTAAATAAAAAACTATATTTGCGATAAAAACACTTCAATTGGGTCATACTAAAAAGCACCCGGGTACTGGAAATAACGCCCGTCGTATTGGAATATTGTTTAAATCAAAATTTTGTCGAAATTATATACAGGTATCCGATATATAATTGTTTTAAATAAAGTGTTAAATAATTATGTTTATACCCCCGCTCCCCGAAGGGGGAGGGGGGGTATACTGTTTTACCTCTGTCCGTCCAAGATATTTTTCGTCGCATTTTTCTCAGTAACTGTTGATGGCAGAAATCTGATATTTGGTCACAAGCGTCATATAGGTATACCATATTGTGGGTAGCGTTTTTGGACCCGTCAGATTCCTACTTCCTGTTTGCCGACTTAGTTGGTTTTTATACACATTGAACATATATGCACATTTTTCGTCACATTTTTCTCAGCAACTATTGACGACAGAAATCTGATATTTGGTCACAAGCTTCATATAGGTACCCCATATCGTGGGAAGCGTTTTTGGACCCATCAGATTCCTACTTCCTGTTTGTCGACTTTGTTGATTTTTATACACATTGAACATATATGCTCATTTTTCGTCGCATTTTTCTCAGCAACTATTGATGGCAGAAATCTGATATTTGGTCACAAGTTTCATATAGGTACCCCATATCGTGGGAAGCGTTTTTGGATCCATCAGATTCCTACTTCCTATTTGCCGACTTAGTTGGTTTTTATACACATTGAACATATATGCACATTTTTCGTCACATTTTTCTCAGCAACTATTGATGGCAGACATCTGGTGTTTGGTCACAAGCTTCATATAGGTACCCCATATCGTGGGAAGCGTTTTTGGACCCGTCAGATTCCTACTTCCTGTTTGTCGAAGAGGGGGGGTATCATAAGTGAGCATTAGCTCACAGTTCATCTTGTTTTATATATTGTACAAGCCTTGACGTGGCGTGAGGGCTCTTCCATTATAAAATAATGGAAGCCAACTATGAACAGTAAACAGGGTTTTTGTTTAAAATGTATTATTTTTTTCATGCATTGGCATGCATGCGTGTAATGTCATAACCGAGGCACGTGTCGGTAATTCATTTGCTAATTACCAAATACACATACAGATTTTATAAAAAACTAAAAACAACAAATAAAAAAAAATTCTTGTTTCTGATTGGTCGATTTCTAAAAATCTTCTACTCTGTAACTGCTTAGCCAAATGAACCGAAACTTGGTGGGAAGCACCTATGGAAGGTTCTGTATTAAATTTCTTCAAAGCAGAATGAAAGGTGAGCGACACAGGCTCAGCCCACTGAGCCTCTAGTCATAAATACTAGTACTGTTTACTAATATCTATTTGCAAAATGTTTGATTAATATATACAATGATTAATAGTTACTAAGATGTTAAAAATCATAAATTTTGCTTGTTTCAGATTTTACAGAAATGATGAGAGCACTTGGCTATCCAAGGTTGATTTCCATGGAAAACTTTAGAAACCCTAATTTTCCATTGGTTGCTGAAGTGTTGAAATGGCTAGTCAAAAGGTCTGTTTGATTACCTACATGTATACACTCACTCAGGGGTTCAAATTTTTTTTTAAGTAATCGTTCCTGGACCTTTCAGTTTTAGATCCTGAAGGTTTGTCTCATTTTTAGGAATTCTCCACTGTTTTTTTCAGAACATTTTAAGCAATTATCAATAAACACCTTATACCTTAATTGTTTATGTTTGCATTGTTGTGAAAAGATATGAGACAAAACTTTATCAGATGCAGAAGTTGAGGGAAATGAGCAGATCTACAATTTAATGCACTAGATGCCTAATGAGTTAATAAACTTAGTGGCCGAATTACAGAAAACTACACACAGGAAAATAGTATAAATTGTACTATGCAGCCAGCACAGTCTCTGGACTTAAATGTTTGTGAAAATGTTTTGCTGTGTATAATTAGGGCACTACAACCAATCGCTGGAAACGTCAACACCCAAAACAAACTTATTGCCGATGTATGTGGGAAAGTCTCCCCATGAACTATATTCAGGGACTTTATCAAACCATTCCAACACGAATACGTGAAATCATTAGGATGAAGGGTCACCTGACAAAATATTATGGTAGGATATTGTTTTTAACATTTTTATTGAACATTTGTTAAAATTTCGACGTCAAAATCAAAAATAGTGAAATACTTATGTCCATGATTGCAGTTTCTTTTTGTTTGAAATAAAATTTGATTGTTTTGTAGATATGACCCAACAGCTGATGTACATAGTGATACAGATACAGAGCAAGACAGAGTTATATTTATAAAAACTATTGCAGAGTTTATGGTAAGTTTATAGATGTACATAGTGACACAGAGTTTATGGTAAGTTTATAGATGTACATAGTGACACAGAGTTTATGGTAAGTTTATAGATGTACATAGTGACACAGAGTTTATGGTAAGTTTATAGATGTACATAGTGACACAGAGTTTATGGTAAGTTTATCAGTTATATTTTCTGTCACACTTGCAACAAGAGGGACTGAAGGCAAGGCATAGGTATTGCTTTTCCAGTGGCCTCAACAGCATTAACAATGTCAAGTGTTTGTGAATAGGTCAATTGCCTCATTACCATGGCATACAATCTAGACTCACCATACTTGGTCCACACATTGATCATGGTGTGTATATGTCAGCCAGACATGTGTCACCTGACCATGACCTTATTTTCACAGTTTTACTGACTTTGTTAAATTTAAGTCAAGTTTTCATGATTAGGTCATTTTCTCTATTACTATGTAACCTAGGCTCATGATATTTGATCCACACAAAGATGATGGAGGGTACCTGTGCATATGTCACCTTAATTTATTTTCAGATTTAATGTATATGGATTTAGTTTTTTTGTAGAGAATACATCACACAAGTGATTTACAGGGAGCAGGTGAGACATAGATCTGTCTGCTCTTGTTTAATCTTTTTTTTGCAGTGTTTTTGATAGTTGTAAAGATTTTATCAACATATTTGGTGATTTCAAAATAATTGCCAAATTGGCTTCCATTTTGTTCCTGAAGAAAGGAAACACTGTTTTAGCTGCAAAATTTCAGTTGAAGATAGGGGAAAATATTTGTCTATTTCCATAAAATAGATAGGTATCCTGTTTGATCTAAGATCTACTACAATATTTGGTCTATATATTTATACCCCCCGCAAACAAAGTTTGGGGGGTATATAGGAATCACCCTGTCCGTCCATGTACCTTGTAAGCGCAACTCCTCCTAAATGGCTTATTGGATTTTTATGAAACTTTACACATTTGTAGTACACTACCTGCAGATGTGCATGAAGAATATGGTTGCTGTCCAAAATTTAAAAGGGGAGATAATTCAACTTATACTTTCACGAAAAGGGGGGGGGGGGGCATGTACCTTGTAAGTGCAACTCCTCCTAAGCGGCTTATTGGATTTTTATGAAACTTTACACATTTGTAGTACATTACCTGCAGATGTGCATGAAGGAATATGGTTGCTGTCCAAAATTTAAAAGGGGAGATGATTCCACTTATACTTTCACGAAAAGGGGGGGGGCATGTCCCTTGTAAGCGCAACTCCTACTAAACGGCTTATTGAATTTTTATGAAACTTTACACAGTTGTAGTACACAACCTGCAGATGTGCATGAAGGAATACCGTTGCTGTCTAAAATTTAGAAGGGGATATAATTCAACTTACACTTTCACGAAAAGGGGGGTCATGTACCTTGTAAGAGCAACTCCTCCTAAACGGCTTATTGGATTTTTGTGAAACTTTACACAGTTGTAGTACACTACCTGCAGATGTGCATGAAGAAATATGGTCGCTGTCCAAAATTTGTAAGGGGAGATAATTCAACTTGTACTTTCACGAAAAGAAGGAGGGCATGTATCTTGTAAGCGCAACTCCTCCTAAACAGCTTATTGGATTTTTATGAAACTTTACACAGTTGTAACACACTACCTGCAGATGTGCATGAAGGAATATGATTGCTGTCCAAAATTTGGAAGGGGAGATAATTTAACTTATACGCTGAAATACGTTCTGTATGGAGAGATGGGCTTGTAAGCGCAACTCCTCCTAAACGGCTCGTTGGATTTAAATGAAACTTTACACAGTTGTAATACACTACCTGCAGATGTGCGTGAAGGAATATGGTTCCTGTCAAAAATTTGGAAGGTGATGTAAGTGAAACTATTCCTGAATGAAATAAGATTTTAATTGACCTTTTCACATCTGAATATTTGCAATATAAAAACTACTCAAGAATAAATAATTAATTTTGAATCAATAACATTTGATGTGACCTATATCCTCTTGTAAAAAAGTTAGGAAATGTTGTAATCCTCATGTATACTGATGAAACCGTATTGGTTTTAAACAATCCCACTTTGTTGAAGACCTTGTGGCGACCCCTAGATGTATGTTCTTGGTTAGTTTATTTAGGAGATGGGATGTTGTCTCCTTGACATTACTCCATATCCGTTCTTTTTTCATAGGTAACTTGCTAATATACCTGTATTCCAAAGTTTGAACATCATAGTATTGCAAGCGGGGGGTATCACTCATTGATGTCACTCACAGTTCTAATTTATTTATGCTTGTATCCTAGAGAGTAATGGAGAAGCTAGGGATCAAAATGCACTTATCCCCTTCATAGATATGGTCATTTGTATTGTACATGTTTTGTTACAAGTTTCAACTCTACCTCCTTTTGTATAGTAGACCCACAAGTATAGATATGTAGACCTAAATACCAAAATGATTTTGGTTAGAAAAATGTTTGGAATTATTCAGAAATTAAAAATAACCTTAAACAAAATATAAAAAATGATTGAGTCAAATTTGAGAATCAAACATACTACTTATTGCCACTTAATATATGAGTTGTAAAGATAATAATACTAAACAAAAATTGTCATGATTTATTTACAGGCAACTAAAGCTCACATCAAATTAAATACAAAGAAACTGTACCAGTCTGATGGATATGCAGTCAAGGAACTACTGAAAGTAACATCAGTTTTATATAATGCTGTGAAGACCAACGTAATAAACCAGTCTGATAGTACAGATGATACAGACATTTCAGCACTCTCATTTGATATTTCCTCTAGAGTAAGCTATATATAAGGGTTAGGGTTATAGTAATTAACACCACTTTCAACAATATTTAAGTTTATCTTAGCGGTCAGTTTTATTGGTGGAGGAAACGAGAAAACCACCGACCTGTCACAAGTCACTGACAAATTTGATCACATTTATGTATTGGAGTACACCTCACCATGAGGAAGATTCAAACTAGTGACTGGTGAATAAGAATTGTTAGGTGAAATTCTAAACTATGAAAATTCTGCTTAAAATATCCAGATTAACAAACATTATACTGATATGGATCCAAAATGTTAATACCCGACTTTTTATTTCCTGTTCACAAAAAAAAAGATCATGATAACAGTGAAAAATTGTTTTCAACATTTAAGAACTATCTACGGTAAATGGTAAAATCATGTTGTTTTTGTTTACCTTCTCAACAACACCACCACCCAGGGAATCATGTTGTTTATCACAGCATTATGATACTTTCCTGGACAAGAACCAGATTTCTATTCAGAAAATATGGAACTTCAGTCACTCAAACTACATTAAGTTGAACCCATTTTAGCAAAAATATTCCTTCAAGTTGGAGCCATTGTTTTTCTACTGTACCAGAATCCTACATGAACTTGAAGTAATTATATGCTCTATTTATAGTAACTGTTAGAATAATTTGACAGGATAATTAGTTTACTAATTCAATCTGACGTAGTGTAAGATGTAGTACGGTCTCTTTGACACCGCAAGTTTTTACTATTCTTGATAAGATTGCAATGTTTTCCTGCTGAATAAAAAAAAATAGATAAAAGCCTTTTCTTACATTTGTAGATTGGAGATTTGAAGGAAGCCCGGAGATTAGCTTCAGAAATTACTTCAAAAGGAGCAACATTGTATGATTTACTAGGAAGAGAAGTAGATTTGAGGGTAATTTGTTTTGTCAAAATTACATTAAAATTTAGTTTAATTAGTTAACATCCATTTTACAAATTTGCAACAACAACAAGAAAACAACGTCGAACGAGCATGAAAGAGTAAGAGCAAAGGCTTGTTGGCTAGGAATCAGTGGGCTGACATGTCTACCTGTGGACTGTTGTTTCAGTCAGCTAGGAATCAGGGTAAAGTGGGGTGACATGTCTACCTGTGGACTGTTGTTTCAGTCAGCTAGGAATCAGGGTAAAGTGGGGTGACATGTCTACCTGTGGACTGTTGTTTCAGTCAGCTAGGAATCAGGGTAAAGAGGGGTGACATGTCTACCTGTGGACTGTTGTTTCAGTCAGCTAGGAATCAGGGTAAAGTGGGGTGACATGTCTACCTGTGGACTGTTGTTTCAGTCAGCTAGGAATCAGGGTAAAGTGGGGTGACATGTCTACCTGTGGACTGTTGTTTCAGTCAGCTAGGAATCAGGGTAAAGTGGGGTGACATGTCTACCTGTGGACTGTTGTTTCAGTCAGCTAGGAATCAGGGTAAAGTGGGGTGACATGTCTACCTATGGACTGTTGTTTCAGTCAGCTAGGAATCAGGGTAAAGTGGGGTGACATGTCTACCTGTGGACTGTTGTTTCAGTCAGCTAGGAATCAGGGTAAAGTGGGGTGACATGTCTACCTGTGGACTGTTGTTTCAGTCAGCTAGGAATCAGGGTAAAGTGGGGTGACATGTCTACCTGTGGACTGTTGTTTTAGTCAGCTAGGAATCAGGGTAAAGTGGGGTGACATGTCTACCTGTGGACTGTTGTTTCAGTCGGCTAGGAATCAGGGTAAAGTGGGGTGACATGTCTACCTGTGGACTGTTGTTTCAGTCAGCTAGGAATCAGGGTAAAGTGGGGTGACATGTCTACCTGTGGACTGTTGTTTCAGTCAGCTAGGAATCAGGGTAAAGAGGGGTGATATGTCTACCTGTGGACTGTTGTTTCAGTTAGCTAGGAATCAGGGTAAAGTGGGGTGACATGTCTACCTGTGGACTGTTGTTTCAGTCAGCTAGGAATCAGGGTAAAATGGGCTGACATGTCTACCTGTGGACTGTTGTTTCAGTCAGCTAGGAATCAGGGTAAAGTGGGGTGACATGTCTACCTGTGGACTGTTGTTTCAGTCAGCTAGGAATCGGGGTAAAGTGGGGTGACATGTCTACCTGTGGACTGTTGTTTCAGTCAGCTAGGAATCAGGGTAAAGTGGGGTGACATGTCTACCTGTGGACTGTTGTTTCAGTCAGCTAGGAATCAGGGTAAAGTGGGGTGACATGTCTACCTGT
Organism: Bathymodiolus brooksi; assembly: GCA_963680875.1. Taxonomy (NCBI): domain Eukaryota; kingdom Metazoa; phylum Mollusca; class Bivalvia; order Mytilida; family Modiolidae; genus Bathymodiolus; species Bathymodiolus brooksi. Next base: position 6,948,123 of record OY804579.1, on the reverse strand, counting down.
GGACTGTTGTTTCAGTCAGCTAGGAATCAGGGTAAAGTGGGGTGACATGTCTACCTGTGGACTGTTGTTTCAGTCAGCTAGGAATCAGGGTAAAGTGGGGTGACATGTCTACCTGTGGACTGTTGTTTCAGTCAGCTAGGAATCAGGGTAAAGTGGGGTGACATGTCTACCTGTGGACTGTTGTTTCAGTCAGCTAGGAATCAGGGTAAAATGGGGTGACATGTCTACCTGTGGACTGTTGTTTCAGTCAGCTAGGAATCAGGGTAAAGTGGGGTGACATGTCTACCTGTGGACTGTTGTTTCAGTCAGCTAGGAATCAGGGTAAAGTGGGGTGACATGTCTACCTGTGGACTTGTTTCAGTCAGCTAGGAATCAGGGTAAAGTGGGGTGACATGTCTACCTGTGGACTGTTGTTTCAGTTAGCTAGGAATCAGGGTAAAGTGGGGTGACATGTCTACCTGTGGACTGTTGTTTCAGTCAGCTAGGAATCGGGGTAAAATGGGCTGACATGTCTACCTGTGGACTGTTGTTTCAGTCAGCTAGGAATCAGGGTAAAGTGGGGTGACATGTCTACCTGTGGACTGTTGTTTCAGTCAGCTAGGAATCAGGGTAAAGTGGGGTGACATGTCTACCTGTGGACTGTTGTTTCAGTCAGCTAGGAATCAGGGTAAAGCGGGGTGACATGTCTACCTGTGGACTGTTGTTTCAGTCAGCTAGGAATCAGGGTAAAGTGGGGTGACATGTCTACCTGTGGACTGTTGTTTCAGTCAGCTAGGAATCAGGGTAAAGTGGGGTGACATGTCTACCTGTGGACTGTTGTTTCAGTCAGCTAGGAATCAGGGTAAAGTGGGGTGACATGTCTACCTGTGGACTGTTGTTTCAGTCAGCTAGGAATCAGGGTAAAGTGGGGTGACATGTCTACCTGTGGACTGTTGTTTCAGTCAGCTAGGAATCAGGGTAAAGTGGGGTGACATGTCTACCTGTGGACTGTTGTTTCAGTCAGCTAGGAATCAGGGTAAAGTGGGCTGACATGTCTACCTGTGGACTGTTATTTCAGTCAGCTAGAACTGAAGAAATCTAACTTAGAGTGTTGGTCTAGTATAAACTGGACATCGTCTCATCAAATGTAATATGATATAGCTGTAGAATTGCTCACAACATTAAACAACAATCACTCACTACAAATATGCATACAAAAAGCAGCAAGTGCAAATTTTGCAGCTGTCTTTGGTGTATCCAGAATGAGGCTCAAAGTCTGATCTGTTATATTCCAAGGGAGCATCAAAGTGGGAAATGTAATCAGTTGAACAATACAATATCTGAATAGTATTGTCAAAGACTGACGTAAAATACAATATATCTGAATAGTATTATCATAGACTGACGTTGTAAAATACAATGTATCTGAATAGTATTGTCACAAACTGACGTTGTAAAATACAATGTATCTGAATAGTATTGTCAAAAACTGACGTTGTAAAATACAATGTATCTGAATAGTATTGTCATATAACGCCAAACAAAAAAATATGTGTGTTTACGGTCACATGTCAAAAAAATCTATGGTCAGTCGGTCGGCATTAATTTTTTATTTTTTTTTTTTATCATCGGCAAAACCGGAAATAGTTATTCCCTGTTCCGGTATTTCATTTGCGAAATTTCTGGTAAGCTGTCATTTGTTGAAGCTGTTTTATGACGAGTTACGCAGTTTTTCTACCTTCTTTGCTCTCAATTTCGACAAAAAGCTAGCGGTTGAATGAATAAAACATTGCTGCTGATTAAACAACAAAAATGGTTATCCGAATTCTGTGTGAAAATTGATAGGGTCGCTAGCAAAAATTAGAGTCGAATAATTGCCAATAAAAAAGGTTAGGGTCGGCGGCTGAAATATAGGGTCTGTCGGATGACCGTAAGCACACATATTGTTTTGTTTGGCCTAAGATAAACTTTCTCATTTGAATACTTGTATTGTGGACATTATGATTATTTGACAGATAAGGAGTAAATCTTTTATGATATATATGGTAAAGGACAATGATCTAACAGGTTTCTATTGGGTCCAGTAATTCAGTCAACATTTAAAGTTTCTTGCAGAAATGTTTTATATTTTTTTATAATTTAGGTTGAATAATATCCCATTTATATAATTTTTTACAGGAACAAAGATCTATTGTGATTGCTAAATCACTGGAGATAGATGAAGTAGAGAAAGGAATGACTGACTCCATCAGAGCTGTAGAGGTAAATATGTCACATGTATTTATAATGAAATTTAGTGCCCTGAGCAGCTTCAAGATTTCAAACAAAAATGAAAGTCTAGGACCTTTCACTTTAAAAATTAATTTTGAATCCATGTATACACCCATGCCAGCTCATCCAAACTGATTATTACTGGTATCCTGCTGTATACCCTTGCCAGCTCCTCCAAACTGATTATTACTGGTATCCTGCTGTATACCTTTGCCAGCTCCTCCAAATTGATTATTACTGATATCCTGCTGTATACCCATGCCAGCTCATCCAAACTGATTATTACTGGTATCCTGCTGTATACCCTTGCCAGCTCCTCCAAGCTGATTATTACTGGTATCCTGCTGTATACCCTTGCCAGCTCCTCCAAACTGATTATTACTGGTATTCTGCTGTATACCCATGCCAGCTCATCCAAACTGATTATTACTGGTATCCTGCTGTATACCCTTGCCAGCTCCTCCAAGCTGATTATTACTGGTATCCTGCTGTATACCCTTGCGAGCTCCTCCAAACTGATTATTACTGGTATCCTGCTGTATACCCTTGCCTGCTCATCCAAACTGATTATTACTGGTATCCTGCTGTATACCCTTGCCAGCTCCTCCAAACTGATTATTACTGGTATCCTGTTGTATACCCTTGCCAGCTCCTCCAAACTGATTATTACTGGTATCCTGCTGTATACCCTTGCCAGCTCCTCCAAGCTGATTATTACTGGTATCCTCCTGTATACCCTTGCCAGCTCCTCCAAATTGATTATTACTGGTATCCTGCTGTATACCCATGCCAGCTCATCCAAACTGATTATTACTGGTATCCTGCTGTATACCCTTGCCAGCTCCTCCAAACTATTGCTAGACTTTCCATTACATGTCTAAAACTCAAGATTGCTATTTATTTGTTCAGAATGAAGTAAAGAAGACAATGATGATGTTAGATAATGTTGCATCTGATGAGGCTAATCTGGAGGCAAAGATAGAAAAAAAGAGGAATGAACTGGACAGAAATAATAAACGATTACAAACATTGCAAAGTGTCAGGTAAGTTGACTCCATCAGAATCATTTTCCCAATTACAAACATTACAGTGTCAGGTAAGTTGACTCCATCAGAATCATTTTCACAATTACAAATATTACAGTGTCAGGTAAGTTGACTCCATCAGAATCATTTTCACAATTACAAATATTACAGTGTCAGGTAAGTTGACTCCATCAGAATCATTTTCACAATTACAAATATTACAGTGACAGGTAAGTTGACTCCATCAGAATCATTTTCACAATTACAAACATTACAGTGTCAGGTAAGTTGACTCCATCGGAATCATTTTCACAATTACAAACATTACAAAGTGTCAGGTAATTTGACTCCATCAGAATCATTTTGACAATTACAAACATTACAGTGTCAGGTAAGTTGACTCCATCAGAATCATTTTCACAATTACAAATATTACAGTGACAGGTAAGTTGACTCCATCAGAATCATTTTCACAATTACAAACATTACAAAGTGTCAGGTAATTTGACTCCATCAGAATCATTTTCACAATTACAAACATTACAGTGTCAGGTAAGTTGACTCCATCAGAATCATTTTCACAATTACAAATATTACAGTGACAGGTAAGTTGACTCCATCAGAATCATTTTCACAATTACAAACATTACAAAGTGTCGGGTAAGTTGACTCCATCAGAATCATTTTCACAATTACAAACATTACAAAGTGTCAGGTAAGTTGACTCCATCAGAATCATTTTCACGATTACAAACATTACAAAGATTTGTCTATAATCTTATCCGCATTATCCTGTCAACATTATCTTTAGACTCTCAACACCACTTTATTTTATTTTTATTTTTTTAATGAAAAATCAATACTAATGTAAAGAAACAACACAGGTCTTCCACAAGTCAATGCTAATGTAAAGAAACAACACAGGTCTTCCACAAGTTAATGCCAATGTAAAGAAACAGCACAGGTCTTCCACAAGTCAAAGCTAATGTAAAGAAACAACACAGGTCTTCCTTAAGTCAATGCTAATGTAAAGAAATGGGACAGGTCTTCCACAAGTCAATGCTAATGTAAAGAAACAACACAGGTCTTCCTTAAGTCAATGCTAATGTAAAGAAACAACACAGGTCTTCCACAAGTCAATGCTAATGTAAAGAAACAGCACAGGTCTTCCACAAGTCAAAGCTAATGTAAAGAAACAACACAGGTCTTCCTTAAGTCAATGCTAATGTAAAGAAACAGGAAGGTCTTCCACAAGTCAATGCTAATGTAAAGAAACAACACAGGTCTTCCACAAGTCAATGCTAATGTAAAGAAACAACACAGGTCTTCCACAAGTCAAAGCTAATGTAGAGAAACAACACAGGTCTTCCACAAGTCAATGCTAATGTAAAGAAACAGGACAGGTCTTCCACAAGTCAATGCTAATGTAAAGAAACAACACAGGTCTTCCACAAGTCAATGCTAATGTAAAGAAACAGCAGGTCTTCTACAAGTCAATGCTAATGTAAAGAAACAACACAGGTCTTCCACAAGTCAAAGCTAATGTAAAGAAACAACACAGGTCTTCCACAAGTCAATGCTGATGTAAAGAAACAACACAGGTCTTCTACAAGTCAATGCTAATGTAAAGAAACAACACAGGTCTTCCACACGTCAATGCTAATGTAAAGAAACAACACAGGTCTTCCACAAGTCAATGTTAATGTAAAGAAACAGCAGGTCTTCTACAAGTCAATGCTAATGTAAAGAAACAACACAGGCCTTCCACAAGTCAATGCTAATGTAAAGAAACAACACAGGTCTTCCACAAGTCAATGCTAATGTAAAGAAACAACACAGGTCTTCCACAAGTCAAAGCTAATGTAAAGAAACAGCAGGTCTTCTACAAGTCAATGCTAATGTAAAGAAACAACACAGGTCTTCCACAAGTCAATGCTAATGTAAAGAAACAGCAGGTCTTCTACAAGTCAATGCTAATGTAAAGAAACAACACAGGTCTTCCACAAGTCAAAGCTAATGTAAAGAAACAACACAGGTCTTTTCATCAAGTCAATGCTAATGTAAAGAAACAACACAGGTCTTCTACAAGTCAAAGCTAATGTAAAGAAACAACACAGGTCTTCCACAAGTCAATGCTAATGTAAAGAAACAACACAGGTCTTCCACAAGTCAAAGCTAATGTAAAGAAACAGCAGGTCTTCTACAAGTCAATGATAATGTAAAGAAACAACACAGGTCTTCCACAAGTCAATGCTAATGTAAAGAAACAGCAGGTCTTCTACAAGTCAATGCTAATGTAAAGAAACAACACAGGTCTTCCACAAGTCAAAGCTGATGTAAAGAAACAACACAGGTCTTCCACAAGTCAATGCTAATGTAAAGAAACAACACAGGTCTTCTACAAGTCAATGCTAATGTAAAGAAACAAGACAGGTCTTCCACACGTCAATGCTAATGTAAAGAAACAACACAGGTCTTCCACAAGTCAATGCTAATGTAAAGAAACAGCAGGTCTTCTACAAGTCAATGCTAATGTAAAGAAACAACACAGGTCTTCCACAAGTCAAAGCTAATGTAAAGAAACAACACAGGTCTTCCACAAGTCAATGCTAATGTAAAGAAACAACACAGGTCTTCTACAAGTCAATGCTAATGTAAAGAAACAAGACAGGTCTTCCACACGTCAATGCTAATGTAAAGAAACAACACAGGTCTTCCACAAGTCAATGCTAATGTAAAGAAACAGCAGGTCTTCTACAAGTCAATGCTAATGTAAAGAAACAACACAGGCCTTCCACAAGTCAATGCTAATGTAAAGAAACAACACAGGCCTTCCACAAGTCAATGCTAATGTAAAGAAACAACACAGGTCTTCCACAAGTCAATGCTAATGTAAAGAAACAACACAGGTCTTCCACAAGTCAAAGCTAATGTAAAGAAACAGCAGGTCTTCTACAAGTCAATGCTAATGTAAAGAAACAACACAGGTCTTCCACAAGTCAAAGCTGATGTAAAGAAACAGCAGGTCTTCTACAAGTCAATGCTAATGTAAAGAAACAACACAGGCCTTCCACAAGTCAATGCTAATGTAAAGAAACAACACAGGTCTTCCACAAGTCAATGCTAATGTAAAGAAACAACACAGGTCTTCCACAAGTCAAAGCTAATGTAAAGAAACAGCAGGTCTTCTACAAGTCAATGCTAATGTAAAGAAACAACACAGGTCTTCCACAAGTCAAAGCTAATGTAAAGAAACAGCAGGTCTTCTACAAGTCAATGCTAATGTAAAGAAACAACACAGGTCTTCCACAAGTCAAAGCTAATGTAAAGAAACAACACAGGTCTTTTCATCAAGTCAATGCTAATGTAAAGAAACAACACAGGTCTTCTACAAGTCAATGCTAATGTAAAGAAACAACACAGGTCTTCCACAAGTCAATGTTAATGTAAAGAAACAACACAGGTCTTCCACAAGTCAAAGCTAATGTAAAGAAACAGCAGGTCTTCTACAAGTCAATGATAATGTAAAGAAACAACACAGGTCTTCCACAAGTCAATGCTAATGTAAAGAAACAGCAGGTCTTCTACAAGTCAATGCTAATGTAAAGAAACAACACAGGTCTTCCACAAGTCAAAGCTGATGTAAAGAAACAACACAGGTCTTCCACAAGTCAATGCTAATGTAAAGAAACAACACAGGTCTTCTACAAGTCAATGCTAATGTAAAGAAACAAGACAGGTCTTCCACACGTCAATGCTAATGTAAAGAAACAACACAGGTCTTCCACAAGTCAATGCTAATGTAAAGAAACAGCAGGTCTTCTACAAGTCAATGCTAATGTAAAGAAACAACACAGGTCTTCCACAAGTCAAAGCTAATGTAAAGAAACAACACAGGTCTTCCACAAGTCAATGCTAATGTAAAGAAACAACACAGGTCTTCTACAAGTCAATGCTAATGTAAAGAAACAAGACAGGTCTTCCACACGTCAATGCTAATGTAGAGAAACAACACAGGTTTTCCACAAGTCAATGCTAATGTAAAGAAACAGCAGGTCTTCTACAAGTCAATGCTAATGTAAAGAAACAACACAGGCCTTCCACAAGTCAATGCTAATGTAAAGAAACAACACAGGCCTTCCACACATCAATGCTAATGTAAAGAAACAACACAGGTCTTCCACAAGTCAATGCTAATGTAAAGAAACAACACAGGTCTTCCACAAGTCAAAGCTAATGTAAAGAAACAGCAGGTCTTCTACAAGTCAATGCTAATGTAAAGAAACAACACAGGTCTTCCACAAGTCAAAGCTGATGTAAAGAAACAGCAGGTCTTCTACAAGTCAATGCTAATGTAAAGAAACAACACAGGTCTTCCACAAGTCAAAGCTAATGTAAAGAAACAACACAGGTCTTCCACAAGTCAATGCTAATGTAAAGAAACAACACAGGTCTTCTACAAGTCAATGCTAATGTAAAGAAACAACACATGTCTTCCACAAGTCAATGTTAATGTAAAGAAACAACACAGGTCTTCCACAAGTCAAAGCTAATGTAAAGAAACAGCAGGTCTTCTACAAGTCAATGATAATGTAAAGAAACAACACAGGTCTTCCACAAGTCAAAGCTAATGTAAAGAAACAACACAGGTCTTCCACGAGTCGATGCTAATGTAAAGAAACAAGACGGACCTTGCACAAGTCAATACTAATGACATATTAAACTGTGAATAATGGTAATGAAAAGGAATTATAGCAGCAATATTGACTAGAATGTAAAGATTATCTTGGCATGGCCAAATCAGGAAAGGGAATTTATGCACAGAACATGGTTGTTATTTTTGTGTCCTATGATTGTTTAATATAAAGATTGGCATGAGTTATGCCATATTATCTGTAATATAAAGATTGGTATGAGTTATGCCATTTTATCTGTAATATAAAGATTGGCATGAGTTATGCCGTATTATCTGTAATATAAAGATTGGCATGAGTTATGCCATATTATCTGTTTTATAAAGATTGGCATGAGTTATGCCGTATTATCTGTAATATAAAGATTGGCATGAGTTGTGCCATATTATCTGTAATATAAAGATTGGCATGAGTTATGCCATATTATTTGTTTTATAAAGATTGGCATGAGTTATGCCGTATTATCTGTAATATAAAGATTGGCATGAGTTATGCCGTATTATCTGTAATATAAAGATTGGCATGAGTTATGCCATATTATCTGTTTTATAAAGATTGGCATGAGTTATGCCGTATTATCTGTAATATAAAGATTGGCATGAGTTATGCCGTATTATCTGTAATATAAAGATTGGCATGAGTTATGCCATATTATCTGTTTTATAAAGATTGGCATGAGTTATGCCATATTATCTGTAATATAAAGATTGGCATGAGTTATGCCGTATTATCTGTAATATAAAGATTGGCATGAGTTATGCTGTATTATCTGTAATATAAAGATTGGCATGAGTTATGCCATATTATCGGTTTTATAAAGATTGGCATGAGTTATGCCATATTATCTGTAATATAAAGATTGGCATGAGTTATGCCATATTATCTGTAATATAAAGATTGGCATGAGTTATGCCATATTATCTGTTTTATAAAGATTGGCATGAGTTATGCCATATTATCTGTAATATAAAGATTGGCATGAGTTATGCCGTAGTATCTGTAATATAAAGATTGGCATGAGTTATGCCATATTATCTGTTTTATAAAGATTGGCATGAGTTATGCCATATTATCTGTAATATAAAGATTGGCATGAGTTATGCCGTATTATCTGTAATATAAAGATTGGCATGATTTATGCTGTATTATCTGTAATATAAAGATTGGCATGAGTTATGCCATATTATCGGTTTTATAAAGATTGGCATGAGTTATGCCGTATTATCTGTAATATAAAGATTGGCATGAGTTGTGCCATATTATCTGTAATATAAAGATTGGCATGAGTTGTGCCATATTATCTGTAATATAAAGATTGGCATGAGTTATGCCATATTATCTGTTTTATAAAGATTGGCATGAGTTATGCCATATTATCTGTAATATAAAGATTGACATGAGTTATGCCGTATTATCTGTAATATAAAGATTGGCATGAGTTATGCCATATTATTTGTTTTATAAAGATTGGCATGAGTTATGCCATATTATCTGTAATATAAAGATTGGCATGAGTTATGCCATATTATCTGTTTTTGACATGTTTTTATTTAATCTTGTTTTTCAGACCTGCTTACATGGATGAATATGAAAAACTAGAAGAAGATTTACAGAAACTTTATGAAACCTATGTGTTAAAGTTCCGTGATTTGTCTTACCTAGAATCTCAGTTAGAAGACTTCTACAGATCTGAACAAGATAAATTTGAGGTAGCTAAATTTGACAATGTAGAAGTCAGGTATTGGTTTGATGAAGGGTGGGAAACATCAACTTTTGGTTTCTGGATGTAATCTAAAGATTTTACTAACTAATGGACTTAAAACAAGCTTTAGACGGCCAAAATACAGGTCAAGTTCAAATTTGAGATATATGACATTTGTTGGTCAATTAAAAGATAAAATGGCTTTCATATCTTTAGGACATGTTTCCACAACCATTTTGACTATTAGGTTTTAGGGTATAATGATAAAACATTTGATATTTCTGAAGTGATGAATGATAAGTTGTTACTAAGACTTGGTAGATATGGGGGTGTGTTCTTAACATTAGAATTATAGGGGTTAGGGTTATGGTGTTTAATTCCACTTTCAACAATATTTCATTTATATCGTGGCGGTCAGTTTTATTGGTGGAGGAAACCTGTCGCTAGTCACTGACGAAATTTATCACATAATGTTGTACATGTATTGGGTATACCTCGCCAAGAGCGGGATTCGAACTCACAACTTTAGTGGTGATGGGCACTGATTGTGCAGGTAGATGTAAATTCAATTACCATACGACCATGACGGTCTGACTTATTAGAATCATAAGGTTATGGGTTAAGTTGACGATGTATTAAAAAAGTTATAAAAAAGATATTTGTCAGATACCTGGATTTCCAAGGTCATATGTCATGGTCTTTTTTGTGTTCAGTGAGTTCAGTTAAGATGAGAGATGATTGTTTGTTTTGTTGATATTTGTGGAATTGATGACCAACTTTGTTTAATCTTTCTTTTCATAATTATCAATAAACATAGGTAGTACAGAGAAAGCCATGTCATTTAACATTATGGGGTGCCACTAGTGAGAAAGCCATGTCATTTAACATGATGGGGTGCCACTAGTGAGAAAGCCATGTCATTTAACATGATGGGGTGCCACTAGTGAGAAAGCCATGTCATTTAACATGATGGGGTGCCACTAGTGAGAAAGCCATGTCATTTAACATGATGGGGTGCCACTAGTGAGAAAGCCATGTCATTTAACATGATGGGGTGTCACTAGTGAGAAAGCCATGTCATTTAACATGATGGGGTGCCACTAGTGAGAAAGCCATGTCATTTAACATGATGGGGTGCCACTAGTGAGAAAGCCATGTCATTTAACATGATGGGGTGCCACTAGTGAGAAAGCCATGTCATTTAACATGACGTATGCCACTAGTGAGAAAGCCATTTATACTTTATAAACTTTATTGATTTCTATAGGAAACAGAGGAAAAATTAAAACAGATGGCAGAAAGATTAAAGAACGAGGAGAAGATTAGAGATAAGATTGCTCCTGATGTTGTTGGTAAATATATGTACAATAGAGATAAGATTGCTCCTGATGTTGTTGGTAAATATATGTACAATAGAGATAAGATTGCTCCTGATGTTGTTGGTAAATATATGTACAATAGAGATAAGATTGCTCCTGATGTTGTTGGTAAATATATGTACAATAGAGATAAGATTGCTCCTGATGTTGTTGGTAAATATATGTACAATAGAGATAAGATTGCTCCTGATGTTGTTGGTAAATATATGTACAATAGAGATAAGATTGCTCCTGATGTTGTTGGTAAATATATGTACAATAGAGATAAGATTGCTCCTGATGTTGTTGGTAAATATATGTACAATAGAGATAAGATTGCTCCTGATGTTGTTGATAAATATATGTATAATAGAGATAAGATTGCTCCTGATGTTGTTGGTAAATATATGTACAATAGAGATAAGATTGCTCCTGATGTTGTTGGTAAATATATGTACAATAGAGATAAGATTGCTCCTGATGTTGTTGGTAAATATATGTACAATAGAGATAAGATTGCTCCTGATGTTGTTGGTAAATATATGTACAATAGAGATAAGATTGCTCCTGATGTTGTTGGTAAATATATGTACAATAGAGATAAGATTGCTCCTGATGTTGTTGGTAAATATATGTACAAAAGAGATAAGATTGCTCCTGATGTTGTTGGTAAATATATGTACAATAGAGATAAGATTGCTCCTGATGTTGTTGATAAATATATGTATAATAGAGATAAGATTGCTCCTGATGTTGTTGGTAAATATATGTACAATAGAGATAAGATTGCTCCTGATGTTGTTGGTAAATATATGTACAATAGAGATAAGATTGCTCCTGATGTTGTTGGTAAATATATGTACAATAGAGATAAGATTGCTCCTGATGTTGTTGATAAATATATGTATAATAGAGATAAGATTGCTCCTGATGTTGTTGGTAAATATATGTACAATAGAGATAAGATTGCTCCTGATGTTGTTGGTAAATATATGTACAATAGAGATAAGATTGCTCCTGATGTTGTTGGTAAATATATGTACAATAGAGATAAGATTGCTCCTGATGTTGTTGATAAATATATGTATAATAGAGATAAGATTGCTCCTGATGTTGTTGGTAAATATATGTACAATAATAGAGATAAGATTGCTCATGATGTTGTTGGTAAATATATGTATAATAGAGATAAGATTGCTCCTGATGTTGTTGATAAATATATGTATAATAGAGATAAGATTGCTCCTGATGTTGTTGGTAAATATATGTATAATAGAGATAAGATTGCTCCTGATGTTGTTGGTAAATATATGTATGATAGAGATAAGATTGCTCCTGATGTTGTTGGTAAATTGTTTGTTTTTGTTTGATGGTGTTTAACGCCACTTTCAACAATACAATGTATTTCATTTATTTCGTGGCGGTCAGTTTTATTGGTGGAGAAAACCACTGTCCTGCCACAAGTCACTGACAAACTTTATCACATAATGTTGTACACCACGCTCCGATCAAGATTCGAACTCACAACATCAGTGGTGATAGGCACTGATTACATAGGTAGTTGTAAATCCAACTACCATACGATCACGGCCACGACGGCCCTGTTGTTGGTAAATATATGTATAATACATTGGAATCTATTTCATGTGAAATAAAATTAAAAAGTGACAGAAGTAAGAAAAGTCATACAAAATATTAAATTACAATGTAAGTTGTAAATATGTGCACATTTCTCAGTTCAGTGTTATCTTCCTTTTTTTGTGAATGACTACATAAGCTTTCTTTTATGAAACAATTTGGTTTGATCCATTTTACAACATGAATTGTTTATTATTGTTTTTATGTTTTATTATTTAATTCACAAAAAAGAAGACACTTAATGTTAAATCTCCATAGAGAAAGTCATGGACATATTAATTTATTCAAATTATCAAGAGACAATATAAAACATGGATCATTTACCTTGTGATGGAATATAGAATTGGATTTTAAATGCAAAGGCTTAAGAAATGGGTATATAAAAAAATGAGTACCACAAAATTTGTTCATGTGACACAGCATATATTTCCACATGTTCATTTTTATGTCTGGAATAAAAATCTCACAGCTATTATATTTATCAGTAGATGATTCTGAGGAAAGTGATGATGATCTTGATGATGATGATGATGATGACGATGATGATGATGAAAGACAAATCAGACCTAGACCTGACGGTAATTATCCCTCGTGTAATTTAATTAGTGTTTTCTGGGAGTAATTATCCCTCGTGTAATTTAATTAGTGTTTTCTGGGAGTAATTATCCCTCGTGTAATTTAATTAAGTGTTTTCTGGGAGTAATTATCCCTCGTGTAATTTAATTCGTGTTTTCTGGGAGTAATTATCCCTCTTTTAATTCAATAAGTGTTTTCTGGGAGTAATTATCCCTCTTTTAATTCAATAAGTGTATCTGGGGGTAGTTATCTCTTGTGTAAATCAATAAGTTTTTCCTGTCTGTAATTATCCCTCGTGTCATTCATTCGTGTTTCCTTGTAGATGAATGTGTTGTAAACAATTTCTACAAATATAACCTATATACATGTAGTAGATATTGGTAAGGTTCTTATTACACATTTTATATTCCCCTATATCAAAATGTGGAAGTAAATAAAAGGATAAAGGTTTAGGTTTATGGTGTTTAATGCCACTTTCAACAATATTTCAGTTATATCGTGGCGTTCAATTTTATTGATGGAGGAAACTGGAATACCCAGAGAAAACCACGAAATGATAAAGAATCAAATGTATTTTATTTGGTAGTTATGATTTTAAATATAATAAATCTCATGTTTTTATTTTACAGTCAAGTAGATTAGTTTAATTAAGTTATTATTGTTTACATCAAGTACAATCATACCTTGTTATCTAGAATTCTGATAAGTCGAAGTGAAGTAACGGTTACTTTGTAATAGTAATAATCTATGATAACTTAGGAAACATGGTAAAGGCAATGTAAAATTTGAAATAACCAGGTTGAACTGTTGTTTGGGATAGTTTATTACTATTTACATGGGCAGGGATAGTTAATTGCTATTTACATCAAGTAACTAAATATGAACATTGTATTATGATTTCTACCTTAATAGATCAATTGTCAGACCAGTTAAGTAAGCTGTGTTAATTCTTGTTCAAACTTGACTTGACAGTTAATTGTTTATTTTTGTTTATTTCAAATTACAATTGTTTGTAGATAAGAAAACCAAAAAATTAAATATAGCACAGAGAAAAGGTACTGAGTGCATAATATCACTATGCTCAGAATGTTTCACATGCAAATGTTAATTAGCTCGTCTGGACCAAAGATTCGTATGAACTATTGTCATCATTTTGCGTCTGTTAACTTTTCACATTATAATTTTTTTCTCAGAAATGATTGGAGTAAATTGATATGAACTTGACATGTGTTATTTGGATGTTCCTCCACATTATTTTCATTTTATTTAAGATACTGCACTTCATTGAAAATGTACTTTGGTCAACACTTTCATACCCCAATGAAACTTCAAAAGAATGCATTCAATTCTTATAATTATATTTAAATCACACCAAAATTTAATATAGTTGAATTTTTCGTTGTGAATTTTATTTGTGTTAGATTATTTGCTGTTGGAAATTACTACGCCATTGATTGTTTACATCTGACGTCATCATGGAGGCACGTGCAAGTTCGGATTTGAGTTTCATTGGGATATGAAACATCATTTTTATGATCATGTGACCACTTCAAAACCAATCATATTGTAACATTTCAATGAAAAACTGAAGTAATGTAATTATTTGGATTTAAAATATGACTACTAGACCAAATATGCTTTATGATTGGCTGAAATTTCAAATATTGTCTTCTCAGAACATAGTGCAAGGGGAAAATGAATAAGATTTTTTTTTCTCAAAAGAAGACATTTAATTGAACACAAGCTGTATATTAATGATCTTTGAAAGTTTCCTTGTTCTTTTGTATGCAGAATAGAAATCCTAGATTTTGCACACCACAGAACATTATTTAATATAGGTTTCTATGGCAATATAAATAACAAGGTTTTTTCTTATAAACTACAACTTAATTGAACCCAGACTGTACATGGTGAGCAAATAACCAGGTGAGCAATACAGGGTCATGTGAGCATCTGGTCTATTTAGTTAACCTCTTGAGACTCAAGTACATTTTTCTCAAAATCAAAGTATACAATTTGTTTTAAGAAAAGTTTGTTTCATTGATCTATGTATTAACATGTACATACATGCATGTATTTCTTTTGAAAAAATGGTATAAAGGTGAAAGAAAAAAATAATGCATAATATTAACAATTAAGTCACAATGTATTTCATATCTCCATAGCAACAACAAATGTTGGTTGGTGAAAAGTAATATTATAGTGTCAAGAGATTAACAATAAACAAATATATAAATTTAGAGATGAGTAAAGAAATGAAAGTTATAGCATGGTTGTTACTTTAACCTCACACTTTCATATTGACAATGGTTTTTTTAGGATTGAAAGAATTGACAATGGTTTTTTTAGGATTGAAAGAATTTCTTATTTCCAAATAAATTGAAAAATAAATAATAAGAATGTGTTCAGAGATTGTATTTATAATCAAAATTTAAGGTTGTGTTCATGTTCATGTTGAACCAGATGTTTAATGGTTGCCTTAGTTTCTGTCCTATATTTATTTTCATTAAGATGCAGTCATTATTTACACAATTGTTATCTTCCTCAATCTAGTTGACATTTTTTGACATTTTAAAATATCTTTAAATTGCTATCTTTTTTTTTGCCAGAGACTCAGTAATAAATAAACTTTACAAATGCCTTACAAGCAAATAATTTAAAATTTTTTAAAACAACAAATATCCAATATTAATTAATCTTACAAGATAAAAATATAATATACCAATAAATTCAATGTACGAGGGTTGTCCGTAAAGTTCGTGGACTATCTCAATAAAATCTGACTGACATGTCCGAAGTAATTGAAACTAGGATATAATTAATTACATGATTTACTGAATAATTGTACAAAATTTTATCACAGTACATGCTTGAATAATCGTATTTCCGTCAATTTAAAAATCAATAGAAACTCATACTCGGAGCACGGAAAAAATTCCTGACGTTCAACGACGTCAACAGTAGTAAAAGTTAACTTTTCTTGACGTAGTCCCCATTCAATTCAACACATTTCTTACATCTCTTTAACCAGTCATCAAATATTTTCTCAAATTGTTCCATTTTCATATTTAGAATTATATTCATCACTTCCTGTCTTAGTTCCGGTAAATCATCGAACCTCTGTCCACGGAGAAATAATTTAATGTACGGAAATACTGCAAAATCGATTGGCGCTAAGTCAGGGCTGTATGGAGGATGCTTCAGACACTCAAATCCAAGTAAATCTAATTCTAGTTGAGTTGTTTGGGAAGTATGTGCCGGTGCATTATCTTGGTGTAGTATCACTTGGTCTAGATTGGCAGCTAAATAAGGACGTTTCTTTCTCAGAGCTTGTACCAAATCTCACCTCAGTACCTAACAAGATAAACAGACTTTTTACCGTATTGCATCTATAAAATAAAATCGAATTGATAATATAAAATTAACTCTTTCAGATGAACACATTTTTGAAATGTTTATTATATTAGTTGAAATTTACAGGGAAAATAATTAATTCATTAATTTCAAAAGTAATTATTATGTTTATTACCTTGGAGTAGTATTCAGAATTGACAGTCTGGCCACAGGGAACAGCGTGTGTCAGTAGCATTCCTTTCCTGTCCATAAAGAGAATAAACATATTCTTTCCCAGTGATTTGGTTATTTTTGCCTTCTTTGGTGGAGGAGAGGGATAATATGAAGCAGCCGGCGGCGATACTGGTATTACCAGTATTGTAATATTTACAATACTGGTATTACCAGTATTATAATATTCACAATACTGGAAATACCAGTATTGTAAATATTACAATACTGGTAATACCAGTATTGTAACACTGTACAATACTAGAAATACCAGTATTGTAATGTCACAATACTGGTAATACCAGTATCGTACATATACAATACTGGATGTACCAGTATCGTGCATTTACAATACTGGAATACCAGAATCACTGATCTATGCACAATACCGGAAGCTCCAGTATTCTTCATCCAACAATACTGGTAATACTAGTATTGTAAAACACACGATACTGAAAGCTCCAGTATTCTTCATCCAACAATACTGGTAATACTAATATTGTAAAGCACACAATACTGGAAACTCTAGTATTCTTCATCCAGCAATACTGGTAATACTAGTATTGTAAAACACACAATACTGGAAGCTCCAGTATTCTTCATCCAGCAATACTGGTAATACTAGTATTGTAAAACACACAATACTGGAAACTCTAGTATCTGGCAATTTGACACGAGTGGGCAGAGCCTAATTCTAACTGTAAATCACAGCTCATTGTATTTACCGTTAGTATTAGGCTCCATCCAGTCATGTCAAATTACCTTACCAATATATATCAAACTCTAAGGGACCATACAAAATATTTTGACATTACAGGGCTTTTGCCTCTTATGTTATGTACAGCAGAAATGACGTATGAGTATGAATTATATTCAATTCTTTTAGTATAATGTAGACATAAAAACTCGGGTTAACCGGAATTCTACCTAATCTTCCAATATCTGCAATACTGTTATAACCAGTATTTTCCAGAATCTTCCAGTATCTGCAATACTGGTATTACCAGTATTTTCCAGAATCTTCCAGTATCTGCAATACTGGTATTACCAGTATTTTCCAGAATCTTCCAGTATCTGCAATACTGGTATTACCAGTATTTCCCAGAATCTTCCGGTATCTACAATACTCATATTTTGGCAATGACCAGTATCTTCTAGTATTGCAGATACTGGAAAATTCTGGAAGATACTGGGATACTAGTATTTACCAGTATCTGTACCAGTATTGCAGATACTGGAAGATACTGGTAAAATACTGGTATTACCAGTATTGTGTACCAGTATTGTAGTACCAGTATCGCGGCTGGCTGCTTCATATTATCCGAGGAGAGTTACAGTTTTTCCACTGACTTGACTGTTGTTTAGTTTCCGGATCATAGTAGTGGAACCAGCTTTCGTCGGTTGTAATTATTCGGTCTAGAAATCTTATGCCACCACGATTAACTTTTTTGATAAATTGTTTTGACAATTCCACTCTTTTTGTTAAATGTTCAGCTGTAAGAATTCGCGGTAGCCATCTAGCACATACTCGGTTCATATTTAAATAATTTCCTAAAATTTGGTGCGCTGTAGTCTTAGAAATTCCACATTTGTCTGCAACTTCACAGACTGTTAGCCGCCGATCACCGTTAATAACGTCCCGAACTTCATTTTTTACAGCATCGGATTCTCTAAAAGATGGTCTGCCTTCCTGTTCATCGTCTGCTAAACTGTCTCTTCCGTCCGCAAACCTTTTGTGCCACTTGAATATCAATGAACGGCTTACTTTACTATGTTTCTCTGACTGTTTTAAGAACTTGTGCGTATCTGTTGGTGTTTTTCCGATGTCCACGCAAAACTTTATCACCGCCCGCTGCTCCACCTTTTCCGCAAACGTCCCTTTTTTAGCTCACCTGGCCATAGGCCATGTGAGCTTTTGTCATGGGTAAGCGTCCGTCGTCCGTCCGTCCGTTAGCTTTTCACATTTAAATCTTCTTCTCTGAAACCGCTGAACAGAAATCAGCCAAACTTGCCAGAAATGTTCACTGGATGGTCCTCTACCAGATTTGTGTTTTTGGTGCTGATTTGAAATCCAACATGGCTGCCAGGGTCCATAATGTGTTCTCATTGGCTGAAATTTTAAAAATCTTCTTGTCAGAAACCACTAAGTCAATTGAATTGTGACTTTGCAGGAATGATCATTGGGTGGTCCTGTACTAAAATTGTGAATCGTTTGCCGATCGGAAATTCAAGATGGCCGCCATGACTCGACTTAGTTTAACATTGGACCCTATGGGAATTTCACATTTTCATCTTTTTTTCTGAAACCACAAAACAGATTTGAACCAAACTTGGCAGAAATGTTCATTGGATGGTCATATACAAGATTTTTGTTTTTGGCGCTGATCGGAAATCCAACATGGCTGCCAGGGCCCATAATGTGTTCTGATTGGTCGAAATTTAAAAAATTTTCTTGTTAGAAACCACCAAGCCAATTGAATTGTGACTTTGCAGGAATGATCATTGGGTGGTCCTGTACTAAACTTGTGAATCGTTTGCCGATCGGAAATTCAAGATGGCCGCCATGACTCGACTTAGTTTAACATTGGACCCTATGAGAATTTCACATTTTCATCTTTTTTTCTGAAACCACAAAACAGATTTGAATCAAACTTGGCAGAAATGTTCATTGGATGGTCATATACAAGATTTTTGTTTTTGGCACTGATCGGAAATCCAACATGGCTGCCAGGGCCCATAATGTGTTCTGATTGGTTGAAATTTTAAAAATCTTCTTGTTAGAAACCACTAAGCCAATTGAATTGTGACTTTGCAGGAATGATCATTGGGTGGTCCTGTACTAAACTTGTGAATCGTTTGCCGATCGGAAATTCAAGATGGCCGCCATGACTCGACTTAGTTTAACATTGGACCCTATGGGAATTTCACATTTTCATCTTTTTTTTTGAAACCACAAAACAGATTTGAATCAAACTTGGCAGAAATGTTCATTGGATGGTCATATACAAGATTTTTGTTTTTGGTGCTGATCGGAAATCCAACATGGCTGCCAGGGCCTATAATGTGTTCTGATTGGTCGAAATTTTAAAAATCTTCTTGTTAGAAACCACTAAGCCAATTGAATTGTGGCTTTGCAGGAATGATCATTGGGTGGTCCTGTACTAAACTTGTGAATCGTTTGCTGATCGGAAATTCAAGATGGCCACCATGACTCGACTTAATTTTAACATTGGACCCTATGGAAAAAATGTTTAAAAGTCTTCTCCTCTGAAACCAGTAAGTCAGTTTAAAGCAAACATGGGATGAATGGTCCTTAAGTGGTCAACTTTCAAAATTATGTCCTGTGACCCCGACCTCCATCCAAGATGGCAACCATCAGCGAACATAGTTTTAACATAGGACCCTATGGGAAATATATTTAAAAATCTTCTTCTCTGAAACCAGTAAGCCAATTTAAAGCAAACATGGCATGGATGGTCCTTAAGTGGTCAATTTTCAAAATTGTGTCCAGTGACCCTGACCTCCATCCAAGATGGCCACCTTCAGCAGACATACTGTAGTTTTAACATAGGACCCTATGGGAAAAAATGTTTTAAAATCTTCTCCTCTGAAACTAGTAAGCCAATATAGCAAACATGTCATCGATGGTCCTTAGGTGGTCAACTTCCAAAATTGTGTTCAGTGATCCCGATCTTGGTTCAAAATGGCCACCGTCAGCAGACATAGTTTTAACATAGGACCCTATGGGAAAATTGTTTAAAAGTCTTCTCTTCTGAAACCAGTCAGCCAATTTAAAGCAAACATGGCATGGATGGTCCTTGGGTAGTATACTTTCAAAATTGTGTCCGGTGACCACGACCTCCATCCAAGATGGCTGCCATGAGCAGACATAGTTTTAACATAGAACCCTATGGCAGTATGGGATTTGAATAGTAACTTAGATGTATTCAGCATGCAGACATTCTTAAGAGAACTTATTTATGTCAGGTGAGCGATACAGGCTCACCTGAGCCTCTAGTTTAATAATGCCGATCCTGTCTTCAGCGCTTCAAATCCAGATTTCTCAGCCATTTCGAAACTTTGACTTTTCAAATTTAGCAGGTGTAACGTCAAGAGTATTGTCGACGTCATAGTGTAAGTTTCAGGTTAATTTTCACGGAGTTTGATACTTAGAAAAACAAAAAATTAAAAACAGTGACTCGCATGTTATGTGGTATTTTTGCCGTGCTCCGGGTGTGAGTTTCTATTGATTTTTAAATTGACGGAATACAATTATTTAAGCATGTACTGTGATAACATTTTGTACAATTAATCAGTAAATCATGTAATTAATTATATTCTAGTTTCAATTATTTCGGACATGTCAGTCAGATTTTATTGAGATAGTCCATGAACTTTACGGACAACCCTCGTACATGAGAGACTATCTAACATTACACTTAGACACAAATTAAAGTAAAAGAACAGCTTGTAGTAAGAAAGGATATGGATGTAAATGTACATGAGAGACTACCTAACATTACACCTAGACACAAATTATTGCTGTTCTACATTTCACAGTCACAGTTGTACAGTTCTGTATTTCATAAGTTAATATTACTAAAAGTAGAATCTTAGAATAAGGCTTTAAAATATTTTTATTTTTAAAATACACTGATTGACAAATGTATTATGACCCTGTTATTGTATCTACATGACAATGTTTGTAATAACAGCCATTTGTCTAGGCTGTATTTACAAAAAGTTTGTTTGACCATTTAATTAAAGTACTGTAACTGTTTTGAATAGCACAAGAACTAATTCAAGATCATAGCATCTATTACAGCACGTTTGTTGTAACTGCACTGCATAGAAAACTGTCACCATAATACATTATAGCAGACGACATTGGCACATTCTTTAAGAAGATAGATAGACAATGTCACCATAATACATTATAGCAGACGACATTGGCACATTCTGTAAGAAGATAGATAGACAATGTCTTCATGATACATTATAGCAGACGACATTGGCACATTCTGTAAGAAGATAGATAGACAATGTCTTCATAATACATTATAGCAGACGACATTGGCACATTCTGTAAGAAGATAGATAGACAATGTCTTCATAATACATTATAGCAGACGACATTGGCACATTCTGTAAGAAGATAGATAGACAATGTCTTCATAATACATTATAGCAGACGACATTGGCACATTCTTTAAGAAGATAGATAGACAATGTCACCATAATACATTATAGCAGACGACATTGGCACATTCTGTAAGAAGATAGATAGACAATGTCTTCATAATACATTATAGCAGACGACATTGGCACATTCTGTAAGAAGATAGATAGACAATGTCTTCATAATACATTATAGCAGACGACATTGGCACATTCTGTAAGAAGATAGATAGACAATGTCTTCATAATACATTATAGCAGACGACATTGGCACATTCTTTAAGAAGATAGATAGACAATGTCACCATAATACATTATAGCAGACGACATTGGCACATTCTGTAAGAAGATAGATAGACAATGTCTTCATAATACATTATAGCAGACGACATTGGCACATTCTGTAAGAAGATAGATAGACAATGTCTTCATAATACATTATAGCAGACGACATTGGCACATTCTGTAAGAAGATAGATAGACAATGTCTTCATAATACATTATAGCAGACGACATTGGCACATTCTGTAAGAAGATAGATAGACAATGTCTTCATAATACATTATAGCAGACGACATTGGCACATTCTGTAAGAAGATAGATAGACAATGTCTTCATAATACATTATAGCAGACGACATTGGCACATTCTGTAAGAAGATAGATAGACAATGTCTTCATAATACATTATAGCAGACGACATTGGCACATTCTGTAAGAAGATAGATAGACAATGTCTTCATAATACATTATAGCAGACGACATTGGCACATTCTGTAAGAAGATAGATAGACAATGTCTTCATAATACATTATAGCAGACGACATTGGCACATTCTGTAAGAAGATAGATAGACAATGTCTTCATAATACATTATAGCAGACGACATTGGCACATTCTTTAAGAAGATAGATAGACAATGTCACCATAATACATTATAGCAGACGACATTGGCACATTCTGTAAGAAGATAGATAGACAATGTCTTCATAATACATTATAGCAGACGACATTGGCACATTCTGTAAGAAGATAGATAGACAATGTCTTCATAATACATTATAGCAGACGACATTGGCACATTCTGTAAGAAGATAGATAGACAATGTCTTCATAATACATTATAGCAGACGACATTGGCACATTCTGTAAGAAGATAGATAGACAATGTCTTCATAATACATTATAGCAGACGACATTGGCACATTCTTTAAGAAGATAGATAGACAATGTCACCATAATACATTATAGCAGACGACATTGGCACATTCTGTAAGAAGATAGATAGACAATGTCTTCATAATACATTATAGCAGACGACATTGGCACATTCTGTAAGAAGATAGATAGACAATGTCTTCATAATACATTATAGCAGACGACATTGGCACATTCTGTAAGAAGATAGATAGACAATGTCTTCATAATACATTATAGCAGACGACATTGGCACATTCTTTAAGAAGATAGATAGACAATGTCACCATAATACATTATAGCAGACGACATTGGCACATTCTGTAAGAAGATAGATAGACAATGTCTTCATAATACATTATAGCAGACGACATTGGCACATTCTGTAAGAAGATAGATAGACAATGTCTTCATAATACATTATAGCAGACGACATTGGCACATTCTGTAAGAAGATAGATAGACAATGTCTTCATAATACATTATAGCAGACGACATTGGCACATTCTGTAAGAAGATAGATAGACAATGTCTTCATAATACATTATAGCAGACGACATTGGCACATTCTGTAAGAAGATAGATAGACAATGTCTTCATAATACATTATAGCAGACGACATTGGCACATTCTTTAAGAAGATAGATAGACAATGTCACCATAATACATTATAGCAGACGACATTGGCACATTCTGTAAGAAGATAGATAGACAATGTCTTCATAATACATTATAGCAGACGACATTGGCACATTCTGTAAGAAGATAGATAGACAATGTCTTCATAATACATTATAGCAGACGACATTGGCACATTCTGTAAGAAGATAGATAGACAATGTCTTCATAATACATTATAGCAGACGACATTGGCACATTCTTTAAGAAGATAGATAGACAATGTCACCATAATACATTATAGCAGACGACATTGGCACATTCTGTAAGAAGATAGATAGACAATGTCTTCATAATACATTATAGCAGACGACATTGGCACATTCTGTAAGAAGATAGATAGACAATGTCTTCATAATACATTATAGCAGACGACATTGGCACATTCTTTAAGAAGTTAGATAGACGATACAGTCAAGCTTATTTATAATGAAGTTTCAGTGGCCTTATATAATTAGAATCAATCACAGTTTTATCCAATGGATTTATATTTTTATATATTCTTGAATGAAAGTCCATTTTAAATAATTTGCTGTAGTTATAAATTTGTTTTGCTATGATTTTCAGTACCAGTAATTAATGATAACTTTTATTGAAGTGAAAGGGAGGTTATATGAAAAATTGTTTGAAAAAAAAGGGGACAGGATAGAAGAGGAAGTAATTATACATTTGGAAGTAAATGAATATTTAAAGCTTGATTTTATGGTAGAGAAACCAGGAGACCTCATATCTGAAGTAATATTTAAAATCTTAATGATATTAGATATATTACATTTATTATTATTCAGATCTGTTTTGATTAAAGTTCAGTTGTAAACTGTATAAGTCGGCCATCTTTACTTACAAATATATGATCACCTTCTATTTTTAGCTGCAGCAGGAGAAAGGAAACAGAAGGTTGTGGGTAATATGATGGGAAATATCAGTGAAGAGGTGAGAGGTTATAATTGTAGTGTAAAATATTCTTTTTATTATACCCCCCGCAATAAAGTTGTAGGGGGGTATACTGGTTTCACCATGTCTGTCTGTAGACAAATCATATGTCGTACGATAACTTGAGTTGTGTTTCTTGGAATCTTTTAAAATTTTATCAGCTGTTTACTGGTGAAGAGAGGAGGATCCCTTTCATTTTTGACGATTTTCATTTTTGGCGTTCCAGAGTTATTGAACTTGATATGACGGAAAATAGGATTTTTACCCCATGTCGTATGATAACTTGAGTAGTGTTTCTCAGAATGTTTTGAAATTTTATCAGCAGCTTACCGGTGAAGAGAGGAGGGTCCCTTTCATATTTGGTCGGAACAATCAGTAATGTTTTGGTTATGGAAATAGGTTGGACAGATGTGGGGAGCGGGGGGTATATCTTAATGAGCTGTGCTCACAGT
Organism: Bathymodiolus brooksi; assembly: GCA_963680875.1. Lineage (NCBI taxonomy): Eukaryota > Metazoa > Mollusca > Bivalvia > Mytilida > Modiolidae > Bathymodiolus > Bathymodiolus brooksi. The sequence goes on along the minus strand of OY804579.1, from coordinate 6,922,879 downwards.
AATACTAGTTGAATACAGTAGAGTTCGTTTATAGCGAACAGGCTTATAACGAAATCAGGCTTATAGCAAAGTAAAGATAAATCCCCAGTCCCATCGCTATTTAAACAATGTATTTCTGAAGGCCTATTACAAATTTTTTATAACGAAATCAGGCTTATAACGAAGAGAATTTTAAACCCAAACAACGTTTTTATTACTCAGAATTGACATGATATAACAAAGAAAATTGCTGAACAAACAAATCGTTTACCTGTCTTCCATTACGCACGGACGATCACATACAATGTATTAGAATGGTCAAGTGCACTTGACACTTCCGTTATAGATCATTGAAAAATCAATAATCCCACCTTTGATGTTGTTAATGATGTCAATCAAGACTTTTCTTTAAAATATTCAAACAATAAAATGGGTATTAATGATGTGATTAACAAGTTGTCAATTAACAACACACGTGCTAATTTATTGCATTAAAAATTAATAAAATGTAATCTAAATTTTAATGAATGGATGCACAAGCTAAAGAAATTAAAAACAAAGTCATATGTGAGATTAATTCATTCGCTATTGTTTATTTTTTCTTTGATGATAGACTCTTAATCAAACAACAAACTGCGTGGTCTCAAGGTTCATCTAAATACCAAAAACAAAAGAAATGTACTCGTTCTGAAATATCGATTAACCTGAGTTTTTATGTGTATATAATACCAAAAAGAAACAATTATTCTTCAAATTCAAATAAAAAAAAAGGAAAATGGCTACAATCTGAAAATTGGCCATTAAAAATATATATCCGAATTATCAGCATTATACCGATATCGATCTAAGCGTTAATACCCGACCTCATATTTCCTGTTTAAAAAATAGATCGTGAACAAAGTTGAAAAAATGTTTTTAAGGAATATTTGAAGATACCAAAGAGGTATTCAGAAGTCGTAGTCTTTGAGAACTGTCTAAAGGATTAAATATTTTTTTACGATAAAGGCCCACTTTACTGTGCATCAGTTATCATAGCGTAATGAAACTGCCTGGGTCAGAACCAGATTTTTTTCTCTCTAAAATTACGCGACCTCGGTGGCTCGAACTACCGATAGCTAGAACAGATTTTGACAGTCCCTTTGAGTTTGAGCCAGCGAAGTTCTACTGTACGATTTTCAAAAGGGGAGGTAATTCTACATTGTTTCTCTTATAACGAACGATGCCTATAACGAACTAAGATCGAGAGTCCCCTGGACTTCGTTATAAACGAACTCTACTGTACTAATTTTTTTTTTTAAATGTTTGTAAAAAGTTGAAAAATTAAATCAAAAATGGATTGAAGTGTGATTATGTGACATTTTATTAGTTCTAGGTGTATGTATGATTGTGTCAATGCAAAAAATTTAATAATTTTGTCTTATGTTAGAAATTTCTGTTTCAAACAGAGTACATGTAAAACTTGTCTTGGTGTAAATCAGAAATAATCCAGCAGCAGATAAATATACCAAATAGACATTATAGAAGCAACACTACAACATCATTAATTAACTAGTATATTCACCTATAAATGTTTGATAACTGACTCTGATGACAATGATTATGGTGATTATGATAATGATGATTATGGTGATTCTGATAATGATGATTTTGGTGATTCTGAAAATGATGATTAGTGATTCTGATAACGATGATTATGGTGATTCTGATAATAATGATTTTGGTGATTCAGTCTAACATTCTCAGTCATTCCTTATGTAATATCAATGTTATTTATTATTTTTATAATAGGATAGTGACTCAGATGACGATGATGATGACGATGATGATGATTCAGAGATTGATTTAGAGGGGGATGATCCTGAGGATCTTAGTGGGGATGATGTTGTAGCGCCACCAAACGCTCGTAAACGACAACAACAATTAGATGATAGTGATAATGATTTCTAAATAACATGTATTGCATTGATCATGACTAGAAACATATTTATATTTCACAAACAAAACTAATTTTATGTTTGAATGTAAAAGTATGATTGATATATAGCGTTTTCATTTCTCTTATTTTTTTCTACGAACTTAACCTTTTAATAAAAGTATGAGTTATGTTGCTATACAAACCTATTCTTACCATGTACATCTGAAGCACAAGTAAACAAGAATACTAACATGATTTCCTTCAATGACATTCACATAGTAGCCAGAAATCTTCTGAGAAATTTAATTTATTGATACTAAGAGATTATTACATGACATTTTCCATATCGGCCCTGGTATTAGCCCTAGACGCCCATATCAAACCCGACAGCGAAGCTGGAGGGCTGATACTGATATGGGTCGAGGGTTGATACCAGGGACGATATGGAAAATTTCATGTCATAATCTTTTTGTCACATATTTTACATTGACCTTTTCCAAGCATTGACTTTTATATTGCAAAAAAGATTTTTGAACTGACAAATTGCGAAAATAAATCCTTGAGAGAGTTGCCTTTGTTCAAATTGCAAATAGTTTTGTTTCGAATCTGGTTTAAAAAATATACCAAGCAATGTTGATCTGTACAATGACGTTAAAAACTGTTTGTATAATCTACTCAAGACATTGACATTTGAATGGAAATTCCTATTCAACACGACATATACATTTGAGCTAATTATTCTGTTTCAAGTTATTTAAATTTTATTCCAATATGTTGAAATGTGTTAATTTGATTGAAATACAATTTTATGCATGTCTTTATGCATCATCTTTCCTTGTACTTTGACATATAATATTTGAGACCACTGTGCAGATACCGGAAGTTGAATTCGGGGGGCAAATACGGATATTAGAGGGCAAATATCCAACACTGACCTTTGGCTATTATTGGACATGCAAAAACGAACATATTGCAACGAAATATGTGATAAAAGTTAATTTTCACTGTTGGATGCAGGTATTTTTTGTAACAAAAATAATATCTTAATTTACATATCATATTTAAAAATGTTTGTGAGATATGAAATAATTTATTGTATGTAATATTTGTTGATACTGTGATAATAAATTATATTACTGATATTATCTTGGATCAGGTGTTATATGTTTAGTAGATCATTGTTTGTCCTTTTTAGCTCACCTTGCCAAAGGCAATGTGAGCTTTTGCCATCACTTGGCATCCGTCGTCTGTCAACTTTTCACATTTTAATCTTCTCCTCTGAAACCTCTCAGCCAAATGAACTGAAACCTGGTAGGAAGCATCTATGGAAGGTCCTCTCTAAAGATTGCTAATTTTGTCCCGATCTATTAACAAACATGGCCACCACAGGCAATTCTTGTTTTTGATTGGTCGATTTTTAAAAATCTTTTCCTCCGAAACCGCTTGGCCAAATGAACCGAAACTTGGTAGGAAGCATCTATTGAAGGTCCTCTATAAAGATTGCTCATTTCATCCCGATCCGTTAACAAACATGGCTACCACAGGCAATTCTTGTTTCTGATTGGCCGATTTTTAAAAATCTTCTCCTCCGAAACCGCTTGGCCAAATGAACCGAAACTGGGTAGGAAGCACCTATGGAAGGTCCTCTATAAAGATTGCTCATTTCATCCCGATCTGTTAACAAACGTGGCTGCCACAGGCAATTCTTGTTTCTGATTGGTTCATTTCTAAAAAAAACTTCTCCATTGTAGTAAACTGTTAAAAGGGAGATAACTCTTGGATTAAAGTGTTTAAAAAAAAAAATAACTCTTGCCATTATTTCCCTTAGAAATTAACTAATGCTGATATAGTATAGCATGTTTATATTATACATTACATGTAGGTATTCACATTTTAATATTCATTTTAGCTCACCTTGCCAAAGGCAGTGTGGGCTTTTGGCATCCATCGTTTGTTGTCTGTCATCTGTTAACTTTTTGCATTTTAATCTTCTCTGAAAACCATCAGCCAAATGAACTGAAACTTAGTAGGAAGCATCTATGGAAGGTCCTCTCTAAAGAGTGCACATTTTGTTATGATCCATTACCAAACATGGCCCTCCACAGGCAATTCTTGTTTCTGATTGGCCAATTTTTAAAAATCTCCTCCTCTGAATCCGCTTGGCCAAATTAACCGAAACATGGCAGGAAGCATCTATGGAATGTCCTCTATGAAGATTACTCATTTCGTCCGATCGGTTAACAAACATGGCCACCACAGGCCATTCTTGTTTCTGATTGGTCGATATCTAAAAAATCTTCTCCTCTGAAACTGCCTAGACAAATGAACCGAAACTTGGTAGGAAGCATCTACATGTATGGAAGGTCGTGTATTAAGTTTCCTCAAAGCAGAATGAAAGGTGAGCAACACAATCTCAGTGGGAATGGTATTTTAACTCAAATAAACCGTCAACAATCGCTAAAAGTTTATTCAATCGTATCAGTTTAGGGTAGGGCTTTTATAATGTTGTTTTAACTTGCGCCCAATTCCGTAGCTTATATTAGAGCAATAGCATGTTTAAATCAAAAATTTAATTCAAATCAGTTTACTTGTATTTAGCTGTCATGTGTCGTCCTAAAAATCATTGGTAATTAACTTTTGAGGTGTTCTCAATGCATGATTGTACCAATTAAGCTATCAATTATTGAATAATTAACTAATTAACCGTAAATCCTTACAAAAACACTGCAGCATGACTCATTTTCCCCAATAAATTACCTTCTGGTAACAGTATTACACAAATCATTATGTACCAGATCTGACAATCAGGATGGACTGATCTGAAATAATTTTTCCTTTGTCCCAATGTAACCGTTTTATACAAATATATTCTCTATAAAGTTGATGTCATACAGTCAAACTGTGTTGTGTGTCAGTTCAAGGGTCATGTGAGTTATTGCTATGGTCACCCATTACATTTTTTTTACTTTTAATTTTTCTCAGAAATCATTGGGGCAAATGGAGCCAAACTTGGAATATATGTAATATTGGTTTTATTCAGAAATTCAACATGTTTAATTATGTATCTCTGAACAAATTAACATATAACCCTCTACAAAGCTTGTGAATATTTGTGCACATTGCCATGTCTGGACAAAGTTTTAAATTATAGGTTGTGATTACTTTCTACAAAGATTATAGATGTTTTTGTTCAACAGCACCCTTAACAAAGTTTGAGGATGTTTTTTCCTGTAGGACCCCTGAACAAAGCTTGTTGATGTTTTTTCCTGTAGTGCCCCTGAACAAAGCTTGTTGATGTTTTTTCCTGTAGTGCCCCTGAACAAAGCTTGTGAATGTTTTTTCCTGTAGGGCCCCTGAACAAAGCTTGTGGATGTTTTTTCCTGCAATGCCCTTGAACAAGGATTGTGGGTGTTTTTGTCCCAACAGCACCCCTGAACAAAGCTTGTGGATGTTTTGTCCAAGAGCACAAAGCTTGTGGATGTATTTGTCCAACACCACCCTTGAACACAGCTTGTGGATGGGTTTTTTTCAACAGCACCCCTGAACAAAGCTTGTTGATGTTTTGGTCCAATAGCACCCCTGTATAAAGCTTGTGGATGTATTTGTCCAGCAGCACCTCTTAGCAAAGCTTGTGGATGTTTTTGTCCAACAGCACCTCTAAGCAAAGCTTGTGGGTGTTTTTGTCCAACTGCACCCTGGAAAAGGCTTGTTGGTGTTTTGTCCAACAGCACCCATGAACAAAGCTTGTGTGTGTTTTTGTCCAACAGCACCCATGAACAAAGATTGTGTGTGTTTTTGTCCAACAGCACCTCTGAACTAGGCTTGTGGATGTATTTGTCCAAGACCCCCTTTGGTCAAAGCTTGTGGCTGTTTTTCTCCCAACAGCACCTCTGAACAAAGCTTGTGGGTGCTTTGTTTAACTGCACCTCTGAACAAAGCTGGTGGGTGTTTTGTCCACGAGTACCTCTGAACAAAGCTTGTGGGTGTTTTGTCCAACTGCACCTCCGAACAAAGCTTGCCAGTGTTTTTGTACAACAGCACCTCTGAACAAAATGTGTGGATTTTGTATCCAACAGCACCCCTGACATAGGCTTGTGGATGGTCAAAATTCTGGTCTTGTGTCTTACAGTTTGTAGTTGTATTGATTGCTTGTTTTCTTTCTTCTGTGTGTCATCATGTTACACTTTACACGACCCTATATACTCTTTGTTGACACATGTATGTTGCTGCCAACATACGATTGTATGCATATGGACACGAACAAGCTAAATAAAGGAATATGAGATAAAATGATAAAGAAATTTTATTGAACATAAATATGCAAACAAAGTTAAAAAAGGAGGTGGTAATTCCGTGTCACGAGCGCCTGTGATATATATAGTCTTGTAGAGTTTGACAATGTAGATCTATATCATAATGAATTACAGAATTACAACCAAATTATAACAGATATAGTTGGATATAATCCTGAAGACAGGTCTCGGTGATCTCTTTGTTACGAGGTGTTCTGGATTGAATAAATGCAAATTGACTAAACCCTGTAATATGACAAGTATACGATATTACATATTACATACAAAGGGGAATAACTCGCATTCACTAATAGTACTTGTCAATTTAACAAATAGACAATAGTATTATACTACTTGTATATTCGACATATTTTGGGTTTCGGAAAGAACATAAACTAGTATATTACTTAAATATTTGATAATAAAAAGGAAAATGACTAAAATATCACCAAATTGATTAAAATTGTTCATTTGCATCCATTAATAATAATATGTCGTCTGCTAGACAAACTACTTGTTACATTCAATATATAGAATTTAATTGACTACGGACATCTATATATAAATATTGACATTTTAGAAACTTGTAAAGACTCATTATTATTATTATTATTATTATTTTTCTTTTTATATTTATTATTGACTCTTATTGCTACTTTTACTTTTATTGATAGGATTAACATTTTATGTGTTTTGTACAGCGCTTAGAGTAATTGTTTTATTAGATAGGCGGTTTATAAATATTGTATAATAATAATAATACAATAAATTAACATGACCTTCAATACACATAGTAGCTTACCATGTAAATATATTTCGGTATACAAGGTGATGAGTAGTTTTCACTAGATGTCAGGTTTAAATAACAGGCACAACCAATTGTGGAACATTACAAAATAAACGATTAACCCTCGTAAATATAAATTGACAGTATTCCTTATTAACAGATTTAATTGCTAAGACACAATCAAAATTATAATGATGACAAAGTTACACAGTGTGCCTTCTTTGAACCACAATAATTATGTTTAAAGATACATACTCACGTTATCTGAATGATATAGTTATAATCAATCCTATCTGAAAAAATACATACATTGTCATTTTTTAAAATGCATTTTCTCATAGAATCGTTCTGTAGTTAGGAAAAAATACAAATTAATATCTAGAAATGTAGCTATTGTAAATGCGGCCTCTAATATCACATACAGGCCGCTAATACAGGCCGCTGTACTTTAATAATTTGACCCATTTTTGGGACAAGGTTGATATCGTTTACGTAATGCATTTCTCTGACGTCACACTTTTGTTCGAACAGTGGATTATTTTTAAGAATCTAGTTTATTCTTTTGTTCTTGGATATATGAACTTTAACCTTTTACTGTTTTAGGCTTAAAAACGCGTTTTACTTATTGTTGGGATTTCGTGTCTCGAACCACTGCTGGGCTTTTCAAAGTCTATTTTGACTTTCAAAACTTCCATCTAACCACCCTAACCCTAACCACACTACTAAACTCTATAATTAGTATATTTGAATCTTGATAGTAAGATTTGTAAACAAATTATCAACAATTTGTTCAAAAAAGCAATATACAAGACACGGTACAAGTATTTCAGATCTGGCATAATATATGTTCAGAACTGACGAGTATGTGAACTACAACTAATGAACCGACCGCAAGTAATAACAAACCAGACAGACCACAGGTGAAGATTTGGGACACTTGAAAGACGTTGAAATATCTAAATATAAACGATTCTTTTCACTTGAAAGACCTTGAAATATCTAAATATAAACGAGCATCGAAAGGACGTTGACCGATAACAATGTGTCGTTTTATTTTTGTTGATTGTTGTCTTATTTGGCTTTCTAAACATTAAATGTGTAAAAATATATTCCATATGCCATACCATATATTTTTGCAACAACACTATTATTGAAACAAAAGAATTTGCCCGTATTGGATATAACGGGTTTCTTTTTCCGCATTCGTACTCGGCTGACGGCCTTGGCGCTCGGCCTTCACCTGAGTACTCATGTGGAAAAGGAAACCCGTTATATCCAATACGGGCCGCTTCTTTTGTTTCAATAGTACTTTATCCTATACATAATTGGTGAGTGACTTCTTAATAATGAATGGAACAGTCCATATAATTTGTGTGTGTGTTGTAGAATATATTTTACGCTTGCGCTAGTCTCGCGACTAGTCTTAACGTTCAGAGATTTTACCTTTCATTAACTTTCACAAATCTCGTGCGCCTTATCTCATTAAGCAATCATATTATAGATTTTAAGATAAACAGAGAATAAAGAATAAGCAAAGTGAAGATTTACAGCAAGAAAGTATACGAGTACAAAATAGAGAATAGAATTGATGAACTATAAATAGAATTAACTCACCATAAAAATCTATAAATACATAATTATATGTTATTTAAATAAACTTCGTCTACCACATCTTTTAATTGATCATACTTGCAGGACAACGGAAACTATACTTTAATCCCGATATTTATCATAGTACGCTCATGGTCGTGATCGTATGGTAGTTGGATTTTAGAAATACAATTACCTATGCAATCGGTGCCCATCACCACTCATGTTGTGAGTTCGAATCTCGATCAGGGCGAGGTGTACAAGTTTGTCAGTGACTTGCGACAGGTCGGTGGTTTTCTCCGGGTCCTCCATCAATAAAACTGACCGCCATAATATAACTGAAATATTGTTGAAAGTGGCGTTAAACACCATCAAACAAACAAACAATCATAATAAATAAGCGTGAAGTGTAAAAGGTATCCCCTTTGAACAGGTCCACGAAGACATACATCAGTCCTGAAAGATCGGATGACGGTTGCACCTGTTAAACGAAGATGCGTTAGCCCAACCGTTCAACATGTACAACAGTCCTCCAAAGCGCCATACCGACTTTGCAGGACTGATAACATTTTTATCTGGACGTTCTAATACACAAATACATGGTTATGGGTTAGGGTGATGGTCGCCACTTTCAACAGGCGGAAACCGGAGTACCCGGTGAAAACCACGCCGACCAGCCGCAAGTCACTGACAAATTTTATCATATAATGTTGTATCGAGTACACCTCGCCATGAACGGGATTCGAGCTCACAGCGTTAGTGATGACAGGCACTGATTACATCTAGGTACACTGTGGTTGTAAATCCAACTACCATACGATCACGCAGGACCGGTCTTTAAAAGCCAATGTTTGGTCCCGCGTTGTAGTTATCTACTCTCAGCTGTTCAAGTACACACAACCAAGCATTTGTATAGTCTACAAATCCTTGGCACGACACACTACAGGTTTCACAGAGAACAATTGGGCTCCGCAACTCCCAAGGCCCACCCTACGATCACGACCACGGCGACCCCAATATAAAAATACTTTTGTCATAATTATAAGTATAGCAGAAATCATACAACGTTTTGCCGCTAGATCATAGGGTAGCCGATATGTCGAAACACATCTAGTATTGATTTTCTGTAGTGGGTCAATTTCATGCACACGATGTAGTCGCTCTCAAAGAATTGTATTAAGATCTAGAAGAGTTAGAAGATACCGGGGTGATAAGAATCCGTAATTCGAAGGACAGACAACACAATGACCAAAAGATAAAGGACAGACAACACAATGACCAAAAGATAAAGAACAGACAACACAATGGCCAAAAGATAAAGGACAGACAACACAATGACCAAAAGATAAAAGAACAGCCAACACAATGGCCAAAAGATAAAGGACAGACAACACAATGACCAAAAGATAAAGGTCAGACAACACAATGGCCAAAAGATAAAGGACAGACAACACAATGACCAAAAGATAAAGGACAGACAACACATTGGCTAAAAGATAAAGGACAGACAACACAATGGCCAAAAGATAAAGGACAGACAACACAATGATCAAAAGAAAAAAGGAACCAAAAGCACAAACAATGATCTACAAAACACTACATAAAAGAAAACTAAAGATCGAGCAAAGACCGTTAATTATTAATTCAATCAAGGATTTGATTCAATGTAAATTTGCTTTTACTAAAATGTTAGAATTAAAACTTATTACATACAACACTTTCTATCAGTTCTCGCCTGTTTCGTGAAATAACAGCGAAAATGCACATACAAAATGTATACCGACAGAAATAAAACTTCAGCTCCAAATGTTTGAAAGTAAATTAGAAGTTAAATTATTTTATTATCAAGGAAAAAATCAAAAGACAAACAAAGAAAGTGGATGAAAGCTCGGCTTTCATTAAATTTTAGTACCTTAATTTTGTGTTGTGTGCAAGGGACATAGTGTATCGAGAGTATGTTGTGTACGTACACTGAATATCAAAAATATATTTTGATTATACTGTTAAATCTAAACCATGTTTTGATTGGATGATAAAACAAAGAATTCCATTGGCTAGTGAATTATATAAATATTATAAAACTGTTGGCAAACCCTTCCTGCCTTCTCATTTGTTCTCATCAGTTGGCGGGAAAGGGTAAGAATACATCAAGTGTACAGTAATTTATTTGTATTTATATTTAATGTCAGTGATCAAACTAGGTACACCCAAATAAATGAAATAGTATTTATATATCTTTATATTGCTGAAGTATTGTCACATGTAAAAAAAATCTCTATATAATCGACCAAAACCATTTATTTTCAAAAATCATTGTGAAGTCATTTCTGGATAGATTTTAACAAATTTCACACCAAAACATTCAGAATTGTCTATATTTTAATTGTTTATTTGCTCATTATGTTTATATGGGTGGTTTTTATTTGTACATAATTTAAACAGGATTGTTAATTTTTAGGATTTATTTTTAGTCGAAATATATAGGAAAATCAAAGTAAATTTTTATTTGTTATGTTTAATTTATGTCAGGGTTTTCACTTCATTTTATTTGAACAGCATATTTTTCAAATTGAACAGGCCCCAAAAGTTTGGTGGGGATCCAGAAAATTTTTGAACGTTGGGCACAAAATCCTGCATTCTAAAGCATTTCTGGGGTTCAATCCAAAGTCAATATTGGGTCATGAAAATAAAGTTTTTCTCTCTTTTTCGGGAGAGACATAAATCAGAATTCATCATTATAAGAGCTTTTTATATATATGACTGATAATTGTCAGACTGTTATCATTTGTTTCAGGATTATTTAGAACAAGATATCAAACATGTTTTGAACAAGTCGTCTTGAATGATGACAGTTTTACTGATGTGAAGACATGAAAAATAAAAATTAAATGTTTTACAATTTGTGTTGTCAATTTTGAGATCCTCATGGATTGCCTGTAATCCCACATTCTATATCAGCCAGCCAGACTAAAATTACTAAATGTAGATAGGTATTCCGATGGCAATGACCAGGGACCACATATTTGGCTAACAATTTCTAAATATCTGAACAGAGAATTTTGAATACATTTTAATTGTCACAAATGTTTCAATAACATAAACATTTTTAAAACAGTTTTACTTGGTTAAAAAAGCCTCTGAGAACTATTCAATTGACGGTATCAATTCAAATTATAATATTCTCTGATATTTTTTTTATACTTTTAGTACAAAAAAATTTAATTATACAAAAGGGAATTGGGAATGGGATAAAACTCATTTTCACAGTTTAAGAAACAAAAGAATTGTTTTTTTTGTACCCGGTAACTGTTTACCAATTAAGGCTGTATCAACTGAATCTGTAGATTCTCATCCCCACCCCACCCAAATTTTTGACAGAACAATTGAATTTTATTATGAATTTGGAAAACTAATAAAATTAAATGGGATTTTCAGTGAAAATAAAATACTTTCACCTACAAAATGTACCCCCTTTGTAAGTTACAAAGCGGGGCGCGAACCCACGCCATATTGGTGATAGGCTTGTATGAGTTGTTAGGTAATCCAACTACCTAATTCATTGAGCCACCTGGGCCCTCGATACTACATGCAATGAAATCTAAACAAATATCAAACTGAAAACAAGAATTACTTCACTATTTGTCTCTAACCTTTCTTGAATCTAATGAATCCAGCCTGAAAAAGTATGTTATTGTTCATTTCAACTTTCATATGAAATAGCGATGTAATAAAATTGCATCCGATGAAGGTAAAATCAACTGAAAACACTTCAGTGACACGGAATCGTTGACCTATGAAAACGTGAGAAAGAGATGTGTTATAAATAAACCAGGATGTTAAATATAGGGATGTTTATTTATATCTAGCAGAATTTCAATTCACCTGTATAACATGGATTTCGGTGAAATAAAAATTATGTATGAAAAGAAAAAATTTCAAAGACAATAAGAACCGGCCTAAATTCTTGTTGAAGCGGACATTTTGACCGGTGGCTGGTTCTTTACGAAAACACTATGTACGAATAAAAACCACTCATAAACAGTCAAAATATAGACAATTCTGAATGTTTTGGTGTAAAATTTGTTAAAATCTATCCAGAAATGACTTCACAACTATTTTTTGAAAAAATATGATTTTGGTTGATTATATAGGGATTTTTTTTTACATGTGGCAATACTTTTGACCACATACTGTAGTAATGCTACCGTCCGTCTAGCTTCCGTCCTTCCGTAACATCCCTGTGACCACTCTAGAATCAACATTCTTCAGTGGATTTTGACCAAACTTGGTACATACTTAGTCTTTAGGAGAGTCTGGAGCCCTATTGATTTTCAAAGTCAAAGGTCACCGGGTCAAATTTTTACCACATAACATCCTTGTGAACTCTCTAGAATCAACATCCTGCAATGGATTTTGATCAAACTTGGTACATACTTAATCCTTAGGAGTGTGGAACCCTATTGATTTTCAAGGTCAAAGGTCATATGTCACTGGGTCAAATTTTTTCCGTGTAACATCCTTGTGAACACTCTAGAATCAACATCCTTCAATGGATTTTGACCAAACTTGGTACATGCTTAGTCCTTGGGACAGTCTGGAACCTTATTGATTTTCAAGGTCAAGGTCACTGGGTCAAATTTTTACCACGTAACATCCTTCAATGGATTTTGACCAAACTTGGTACATAAGAGAATCTGGAACCCTATTGATTTTCAAGGTCAAAGGTCAAGGTCACCGGGTCAAAATTTTAGGCGAGGGGATACGTCATGCTTTGTGTTGCCCTTGTTTTTAGCTCACCTGGCCTTTAGGCCATGTGAGCTATTGTCATCACTTTTCGTCCGTCGTCCGTCCGTCAACATTTCACATTTTAATCTTCTCCTCAGAAACCACTGCACCAATTGCAACCAAAGTTTGGTGGAATGGTCCTTGGATGGCCCCCTTTCAAAATTGTGTCCGGTGATCCTGACTTCCAACCAAGATGGCCACCAAGCTAAAAATAGAAAAAAGGGGGGATGAAATTTTAATTGTCCATTGCTGCTGTAGTGTAAGTCAAAATGAGCTCAAATTTTAACTGCAGCTACATGGCAAGGAGTAGTTTAACATATATTCCAGATTTTTCTGTGAAATTTTTCTTTCAGCCGATATATACCGATTATGCAAATTATGCATATTTTGATAAAAGATCACATTTAAACTGAACCAAATTAAACCAAACCTGGCAGGGTGGGTCCCTTTCAAAATTGTGTCCGACAGCCCCGCCCTCCATTCAAGATGGCCGCTGTTACTAAAAATAGAAATTTCTTCAAATGGCCAAAACTGCTCTATTTTAAGCCAGAATGTGCCCAAATTTGAACTGTGTAAGCATAATGATGAGCTTTTTAGCATATATTACAGGAGTTTTTATGAACTTTTGCCGATTTTGACTGATTATGCAAATTAGAAAAAAGGGGGGATGAAATTAAAAAAAAATCTTCTCCTCGGAAACTACTGAGCCAATATCAACCAAATTTTGCTGAAATGATTCTTGGATGGCCCCCTTCCAAAATTGTGTCCGTTGATCCCGACTTCCAACCAAGATGGCCGCCAAGCTAAAAATAGAAAAAAGGGGGGATGCAATTTTAATTGTCCATTGCTGCTTTAGTGTAAGTCAAAATGAGCTCAAATTTTAACTGCAGCTACATGGCAAGGAGTAGTTTAACATATATTCCAGATTTTTCTGTGAAATTTTTCTTTCAGCCGATATATACCGATTATGCAAATTAGGTATATTTTGATAAAAGATCACATTTAAATCTTCTTCTCTGAAACCGCTGAACCAAATTAAACCAAACTTGGCAGGGTGGGTCCCTTTCAAAATTGTGTCCGACAGCCCCGCCCTCCATTCAAGATGGCCGCTGTTACTAAAAATAGAAATTTCTTCAAATGGCCAAAACTGCTCAATTTTAAGCCAGAATGTGCCCAAATTTGAACTGTGTAAGCATAATGATGAGCTTTTTAGCATATATTACAGGATTTTTTATGAACTTTGAACTTGTGCCGATTATGCAAATTAGAAAAAAGGGGGGATGAAATTAAAAAAAAATCTTCTCCTCGGAAACTACTGAGCCAATATCAACCAAATTTTGCTGAAATGATTCTTGGATGGCCCCCTTCCAAAATTGTGTCCGTTGATCCCGACTTCCAACCAAGATGGCCACCAAGCTCAAAATGGAAAAAAGGGGGGATGAAATTTTAATTGTCCATTGCTGCTTTATTGTAAGTCAAAATGAGCTCAAATTTTAACTGCAGCTACATGGCAAGGAGTAGTTTAACATATATTCCAGATTTTTCTGTGAAATTTTTCTTTCAGCCAATATATACCGATTATGCAAATTATGCATATTTTGATAAAAGATCGCATTTAAATCTTCTCCTCTGAAACCGCTGAACCAAATTAAACCAAACCTGGCAGGGATGGTCCCTGAGTGGGTCCCTTTCAAAATTGTGTCCGTCAGCGCCGTCCTGTATCCAAGATGGCCACCATTACTAAAAATAGAAATTTCTTCAAATGGCCAAAACTGCTCTATTTTAAGCCAGAATGTGCCCAAATTTGAACTGTGTAAGCATAATGATGAGCTTTTTAGCATATATTACAGGATTTTTTATGAACTTTGAACTTTTGTCGATTTTGACCGATTATGCAAATTAGAAAAAAGGGGGGATGAAATTTTAAAAAAAATCTTCTCCTCGGAAACTACTGAGCCAATATCAACCAAATTTTGCTGAAATGATTCTTGGATGGCCCCCTTCCAAAATTGTGTCCGTTGATCCCGACTTCCAACCAAGATGGCCACCAAGCTCAAAATAGAAAAAAGGGGGGATGAAATTTTAATTGTCCATTGCTGCTTTATTGCAAGTAAAAATGAGCTCAAATTTTAACTGCAGCTACATGGCAAGAAGTAGTTTAACATATATTCCAGATTTTTCTGTGAAATTTTTCTTTCAGCCGATATATACCGATTATGCAAATTAGGCATATTTTGATAAAAGATCGCATTTAAATCTTCTCCTCTGAAACCGCTGAACCAAATTAAACCAAACTTGGCAGGGATGGTTCCTGGGTGGGTCCCTTTCAAAATTGTGTCCGACAGCCCCGCCCTCCATTCAAGATGGCTGCTGTTACTAAAAATAGAAATTTCTTCAATTGTCCATTGCTGCTTTAGTATAAGTCAAAATGAGCTGAAATTTGAACTGCAGCTACATAGCAAGGAGTAGTTTAGCATATGTTCGGGGTTTTTTTTGAAATTTTTCTTTCAGCCGATTTATACCGATTATGCAAATTAGGCATATTTTGATAAAAGATCACATTTAAATCTTCTCCTCTGAAACCGCTGAACCAAATTAAACCAAACCTGGCAAGGATGGTCCCTGGGTGGGTCCCTCTCAAAATTGTGTCCGTCAGCGCCGTCCTGTATCCAAGATGGCCACCGTTACTAAAAATAGAAATTTCTTCAAAAGGCCAAAACTGCTCTATTTTAAGCCAGAATGTGCCCAAATTTGAACTGTACAAGCATAATGATGAGCTTTTTAACATGTATTACAGGACTTTTTATGAACTTTGAACTTTTGCCGATTATGCAAATTAGAAAAAAGGGGGATGAAATTTAAAAAAACACCTCCTCTGAAACTACTGGGCTAATCTCAACCAAACTTTGCTGAAATGATTCTTGGGTGGTCCTTCTAAAATTGCATCTGGTGGTCCCGCCCTCTGACCAAGATGGCTGCACAGCTGTACTTAGTTTAACATAGAACCCTATGGGAAATTCACATAAAAACCATCTTGTCTGGAACCAGTAGCTCAATTAAAACCAAACTTTGATGGAATAGTCATTGGATGGTCCTCTTCCAAAATTGTGTCAGGCAGTTGCTCTCTCCCGCCAAGATGGCAACCACAGTGCAGTTGCGTTGTTATTGAAAGCAGCTTTGATCCAGGTGAGCGATTACAGGCTCCTGGCAGCCTCTGGTTTTCTTTCCTCTATCACTGTTAAGACTTTACTAATTGAGAATACAGCTGGTGTCTTGCAAGAAGCAGGCTTACCCTTTGCGTTGTAGCTCATCTTTTTTGTTTTCTGTTTTTTGTTTTGTTTGTCTTCGTCCTGTGTCTTGTGTGCACAATGTTGCCAGTATCTCTGGATTGTCCATTCTTGATTGCCCCTTCGGTTTTCTCTAACATTAATTCAGCAGCTCCATTATTGTTTTAGATAGAAATGTAAAAATAGCCTTAAGAATTGCATTGGATGATTATAGTGGGGAGGTTTTGTAGTATATTGTCCCTCATGAACGGAGAACATGGTATCCCTCTGTTCAAATTAATATTGATACTGCCATTGACAATGACCAACATCTACAGCAACAGTTTATATATTTGTCTATTTTATATTTACAGAGAATAAAGTTTGAACAACAAGATGAATGGATCAGGTGAAGGATTTGCTCTCCAGAGAGATATCAAGGATGAAGACCCAGAAATGACGGCCATTATTAAAAATGAAAAACGACGACAGATGAAAGGTCTTGAACTTATTGCCTCTGAAAACTTTACCAGTAAAGCTGTCATTCAAGCTCTGGGTTCCTGTTTGACCAACAAATATTCAGAAGGTCAGCCAGGTCAAAGGTAAGAAATACAAGTGTTGTTACCATAGTCACATAGTACAAAGCCATAGTTTGTTGGAGATTTTAACATTGGTAAGATTATTTTCATAAAAATGTTATTCAAAGCGAGTTGATAATCATGGTAGATAAGACAAAAAATACCAGTGTTTCCGCTTGCCCTATAGTCCCTAATTTTGATTACCTACCCTAATGTTCTTATTGCCATTTTGTGACGAGCATTGTTTAAGTTGAATCCTTGTCATGAAAAATGATATAAAAAAAATATAAAGATTTACATGCCTACCTACAGTATATTTTTGGGGGGGGGGGGGGGGGGGGGGGGGTGATCTTAATAAAGATGTTTTAATTGCAACTGCTTAAAAATATTAGGAAAATGTTTATTTTTTTTGTTCTGATTATTTTGTTGGAATAAGTCTGATCCAAAAGAAACTATTTATTTTAAATCATTTTGATGATCATGTAGAAAGTTGTTCTGTTGAATGAATATTCAGTTATAATTATCCATGTTTTTTTTTTATGCAGGTATTATGGTGGTAATGAATATATTGATCAGATGGAGACATTGTGTCAGAAGAGGGCTTTAGAAGCTTATAACCTGGACCCTAGTAAATGGGGAGTAAATGTGCAGCCATTATCAGGATCACCTGCTAACTTTGCTGTTTATACAGCATTGGTTGGTCCACATGGTAGAATTATGGGCCTTGATTTACCAGACGGTGGACATTTAAGTCATGGTTTTATGACACCTACCAAGAAAATCTCGGCCACGTCAGTGTACTTTGAATCATTCCCGTATAAAGTCAACCCTGACACAGGACTGATTGATTATGATGAACTTCATAGAAATGCCAAATTATTTCTACCAAAAATGATAGTAGCAGGTATAACATAAACAATAGTAGATAACACTTTAATTACTGTCCAATACATACAACCACATCGGTGACATAATGGTTAGCGTGCTCGCCTAGAGTGCGGTAGGTCATGGGTTCGAGCCCCGGTCCGATAAAACAAAGACTATAAAATTGGTATTTGTTGCTTCTTTGCTAAGCACGCAGCATTAAGGAGAAAGAGCAAAGACTGGTTGGCTCAGTATCAGAAGAATGTGTCTGAGTGGAGCAACATGTCTACCCATGGACTGTTGTTTCAGTGAGCTAGCACTATAAGATTCCAACTCGGTGTGTTGGTCTAGTACAAAGCGGACCTCATCATAATCTCATTGAAAATTAACTTGTTCTCGCCATGATATAGCTGAAAAATTGCTGAATTGGCATAAACAACAATCACTCTTACTATCCAATACAAAACTGTCTGCTGAATCTGAATCTTTATAAGTCACAAAAGAAAGAATGTCATTATAAATGTTTTCATAATATTAAAAGCTATTTGTAGTGTTGTGTTCCACTTTTATATGGATGTTGAATGATTATTAAAATGTTGTGAACATCGTAAACAAAATATGGATTATGTCACTGCTGGACAGTCGGTCTGGGCCTTAAAGTTCTGTCTGACTGACAGCAGTTTAATCAGTTGGTTTGATGTTATTTCGTATTAATTGACGGCATAGCTGTATTTATAATGTTTCACAAGTGATGTTTTTGGACTGTTTTTCAGATGCTTTTGGCAATTGTTGAAAATGAAAAGTAATGGTTGACTAAATAACATATACAACAATACATATCACTCTTCCATCAAAGCATGGAGACCAATAAGAATCTAATGACCTTACTTAGTTATTGCTCTTTAATTACAGGTATCAGTTGTTACTCCAGGAACTTAGATTACGCCAGGTTTAGAGAGATAGCCAATCAGAATGGTGCTTATCTCATGGCTGATATGGCTCACATCAGTGGCTTAGTGGCAGCAGGTTTAGGAACTAATCCATTTGAACATTGTGATGTTGTCACGACAACAACACATAAATCACTCAGGGGACCAAGATCAGGAATGATTTTCTACAGGAAAGGTAAAATTAAATGCTCTATTTAATAAATTGTAATGAGTTTGTTGACATTTTTGATAAATGAATCATTTAAGTGTGATCACTATATGTCGTCAGTACTGTAGGATATAGAAGATGTCTTCAACATGACTTCAGAATTAACTCTGGGCTGCCTTTCTATTTAAATAATTATTATGAATATTATTGCTGGTTATTTCAGTGTTTATTGAATTTCCCCCAAAAAATGTAATTACAGCTAATCATTTATAAATCGTAGTGTAAGTGGTGTACATATCTTTATTTCTTAATAAACCTGAGCATACATTTATAATTGACTCAAGTTAGATTTTGATGATCAGTTTCACTGGTGGAGGACTACAGAAAACTTGTCTAAAACTTCACCTAATGTGGTCAGTTTTATTATACTGGTCACAACAGAGAAGATGGGGGTATGTTGGTTTTGCTAGCCTCTAAAATAGCTTTTTTTGGCAACTTTTAAGCAGAAAATTGAGAAGATTCTAGGATAGTGTGCTGTGCATATTAAATATCATGTATTTCAACTCGAGTACACATATAAGTAAATAAATCTCCTCCTATATAACACAATAAAGGTCTATGTTGGTAATGCCAGGTCAATTGTGTATTATTTACAGGTGTTAATAATACCAGGTAAATTGTGTATTATTTACAGGTGTTAGTAATACCAGGTAAATTGTGTATTATTTACAGTTGTTAATAATGCCAGGTAAATTGTGTATTATTTACAGGTGTTGATAATGCCAGGTAAATTGTGTATTATTTACAAGTGTTGATAATGCCAGGTAAATTGTGTATTATTTACAGGTGTTAGTAATACCAGGTAAATTGTGTATTATTTACAGTTGTTGGTAATGCCAGGTAAATTGTGTATTATTTACAGGTGTAAGAAAGGTATTAAAGGACGGTAAAGAAGAAATGTACGAGTTAGAAAGGAAGATTAATGAGGCTGTATTTCCAGGACTACAAGGGGGACCACACAATCATCAGATTGCAGGTAAAAATTGTCACACACATAAATAAGATATAGAATTACAATTCCTGATTTATCTTGTTTGTCTCGGGTTATGTGAGACAATAAGATTTTGAATTTATGTTCCTTCAGTATGTTTTTTATTGCAGGGATTTCATTGACATGATTAAGAACAAGCAAATTGTTATCATTGTCGCTGGTTTGTTTTTAAAATCAGTGGATCAAATTTGTTTCATTAAAAAATAAAATAAAAACTGTAAGAATATGGTTTTCTAAAGCCACTTGCACCAGCAATACTGATGCAATAACAACATCAATGAGTGATTACAGTCTGTTGTCATTATAATTTCCATATTTTAATCTTCTACTATACTACTGCTTAACCAAATGATAAACTTGGTAGTAAATGATACTTGTAGCAATTTAATATGATGAGTTTAGTAGACATTTCTGAAAAGTTTGTCAATTCCTAATGTTGTAAGAATCCAAAATTTGAAAACTTTGGCGAGTCTCAACTGAAATTGGTGAGTCCATCACTCATCTAGGCAAGTAGGCTAAAGGATGTCTACTTGGGAGGAGGAGATTCTGATTTATAATGAAGTTGACTTGGGGACAGGGCTAGTATTTGCTGAAAATGAGGTAGTTAAGTCAATCTTAGAATGCTATTCCAGATGATCTATACAGTCCTCACGATGAGCACTGGTCCTCCGGCCCAAGACGAGTAAGCTTTGTTCGGACTGGTAATTTTTTTTTCAGTTTTTATTTAAACAACCTCTTTCATGATTTCGATTTATAGATGATGTTGACATGAAGTGGACACATGGCGATAAAAAGCTTGATGAATTTTTGGAACATGCCAACAGTATCCATCCGTCTATAAAATTCACACACGAAGTGTTGAAAACCAAAATGTCCTTCCTTGATACTACCACCACGGTCAAGGAGGGCAACATGACAACTGATTTATTCTCTAAGCCCACAGACAAACATCTACCTTTCACCCAGTAGTTGCCATCCTATAGAGAGTGGGTTTTCAAAAGCCAGTGAAATTAACAGAAATGACCTCCTGGAGTACAAAGAAAAAAAGATCAACAAACGGGTTCCCCTTGTTCTCACTTACCATCCCTCTTTAGAGAAAATTGCAGGCATTGTCCGTCATCATTGGAAAGAAATTGAAAAAAGTGAAATGCTGGCCAAGTTGTTCACTGAACCACCCATTGTAGCGTTCCTGCGACCTAAAATCATTAAGGATACACTGGTCAGAGCTGCGGTATCTAGACCTTCATCGACGGTCGGCCAATGTAAACCATGTGGTGACAAGCGTTGCAAGTGCTGTCTCCAATTGCAACACACACAAGTGTTCCATAGCAAGACGACAGGAAAGGAGTATAAGATATTTTGCAATGTCAATTGCAAAACACCTAATGTGGTTTACCTCCTTAACTGTCACGTCTGCTGGTCGCATTACGTAGGAGAAAGTGTCCAACCATTCAACAAAAGAATGAATGGACACAGAAGTGACCTTACGAAAAAGACGCTCTTGCCCGTGAGTCAACACTTTGTGTCGCCGGGGCACTCATTGACTTTGGCAGATCCAAAATTTATATCATTGACCACAATCCAAGTTGGAAAGAAAATCAAAGACAGAAAAGAGTTTTTGGATCCGTGAGTTGCAAACATTACATCCGGAAGGCATAAACAAAAAGACCAAAATCTTTGTTTTTTAACTTTTTAACCAGTGCCTGGTCCTTAGCTAGTTGGTAAACTTCATCATTGCATTTTCTCATTCTTTTCATATTTTTTATAAATTAGTGTACATATATACTTGAATAATATAAAGTTCAAGATTATGATTTTTAGTAATTTACGTCACGATAACTGATGGTCTCGTGACAATTTTTCAAATCAGATTACAGACGCTGATAAAGCTTGTCGGTCAAGCGAAATATCCGTCGATTTAATTATAATTATAGTCTTTTTTGTAGACTTATAGTTATTTTTGTTACATTTTAACATCTTTTTTTGATATCGTTGTGCTAACATTTTAGACGTTTATATATAAATATATATATATATAAATTCAAGAATTTGATTTGGACCAGTAAATTCAAATTTTCATCTCCAGGACTGCTATATACTAATCTCATGTGAGTCTTTAGTCATAAGAACTTGTGTATTTCTATAATTCATGCAATGACTTGAGCTAACATATTTGAATGTCATTTCTACTTTTAGCTGTAGCTGTAGCACTTAAACAAGCAGTGACTCCTGAATTTAAATTGTACCAAAAAGAAGTTATTGCAAATGCTCAAGTGATGAGTAGAGAGTTACAGGCCAAAGGATATAAAGTAGTCACAGGTAAGTTCTACTGAGTAAAGAGTTACAGACCAAAGGATATAAACAGACCTTTCATTAAGGGGGAAACGATTCACCGTATGTACCGAAATCGTGATTAATTTGGGGACGATTCGGTTCACGATACGTGGAGGCCGCTTACGATACAAACGATATGATGCTCATATTTTGAAAAAAAGTGGTGTTGAACTTCCGTTTTCATCTTTTGATGATCATTTAATTAATATTTTGAGAAAAGTGAATCGATTAATTTATGCTTTTAAAATTAATTAATCAAATATTTATAATTTTCAGTAAGGGGCGATAACAGGTACTTTTACCTTTTTAAAATTATAATTGGTACCTCCAAATTTCAAAGACTTGGATAAGATATTCATGAAAAATGTTCAAAATTAAAAAAAAAAAAATACCACCTAGAAAATGAAGTACTGGTACACTTGAAAAAGTAATCATAGGTATGTTCTACTGAGTAAAGAGTTACAGGCCAGTAATTATAATTCTGTAGACCTAACATTAATAATTATAATTCTGTAGACCTAACAATAATAATTATAATTGATTCTGTAGACCTAACACTAATAATTATAATTCTGTAGACCTAACACTTAATAATTATAATTCTGTAGACCTAACAATAATAATTATAATTGATTCTGTAGACCTAACAATAATAATTATAATTAATTCTGTAGACCTAACATTAATAATTATAATTCTGTAGACCTAACAATAATAATTATAATTCTGTAGACCTAACATTAATAATTATAATTCTGTAGACCTAACACTAATAATTATAATTCTGTAGACCTAACACTTAATAATTATAATTCTGTAGACCTAACAATAATAATTATAATTGATTCTGTAGACCTAACAATAATAATTATAATTAATTCTGTAGACCTAACATTAATAATTATAATTCTGTAGACCTAACAATAATAATTATAATTCTGTAGACCTAACATTAATAATTATAATTCTGTAGACCTAACACTAATAATTATAATTAATTCTGTAGACCTAACACTAATAATTATAATTCTGTAGACCTAACACTAATAATTATAATTAATTCTGTAGACCTAACATTAATAATTATAATTCTGTAGACCTAACATTAATAATTATAATTCTGTAGACCTAACACTAATAATTATAATTCTGTAGACCTAACACTAATAATTATAATTCTGTAGACCTAACAATAATAATTATAATTAATTCTGTAGACCTAACATTAATAATTATAATTTCAGGTGGAACAGACAATCATTTGATATTAGTTGATTTACGTCCGAGTGGAATAGACGGAGCTCGGGCAGAAAAAGTTTTAGAAGATATCAGTATAGCTTTAAACAAGAACACCTGTCCAGGTGATAAAAGTGCACTCAAACCTAGTGGTCTTAGGATTGGATCTCCTGCCTTAACATCCAGAAATTTAAAAGAAAAAGATTTTGTACAAGTCTCAGAATTTATTCATCAAGGTAATTTTTTAATCAGGAAAGTTTTATTTGATATTGACATATCAGCAGTGAATGTCAAAGAATATAAACTGAAATAATTTGTTTGGTGATGTTTTACGCCACTTTCAACAATATTTCATTTATATTGTGGCGGTCAATTTTATTGGTGGAGGAAACCAGAGGATCCGGAGAAAACCACCGACCTGTCGCAAGTCACTCAGGCCTCTACATTAACATATTTTTTAGCTTATCCCTTCGGACAACTAACTTAAAAAAGTACTTGTCCGACTCAATCTTTTAGTTGTCCAAAAAAAATTATAAAAATTACAAAAACTAATAATTATCAGCAAATGTTTTGGTTATTCTCTCACAAACATTATCGCATCCTGTCATTATTAATACTAACAGAAATTATGATTATGACATCTTTTATCAACAAATTAACATACACTTGGACATAAGTCATAAAGTCATTGGTATCAAACGATGCCATCATGGTATGAGTGTCTAATCATCAATTTCTAAGTTTGGTTCTTGAATAGCAGGCCCATCTAAGCAGTAATCGTATAATGTGGATTGAATCCAGGATGCTTTGAACGTCGTTGATAACCATCTATTGAATGCAGATTGTGTATCAAGATCAGCAACTGAATGTCCCTCAATGGAAATTAACCAGACGCCTTAACATTTCTGGTTGAATTGATCTCTGCCGCTTGTTGTAAATCCGTACTTTCTAAGATCAGGGGATATAGATCCATGCTGATGGACATTTTATTTATGTTTCCAGGGAATTATTGTGTAGAGGAAGGAAACACTATAAACAAATCGATTTCTATTTCATTATAATTACTTAATGCCAGTTGTCGTTTAATCAAATCACTGAAAAGATATTTCGGAATATCTCTTGGTTCACCGTTATAATTAGCGACAGTGTACTTCAATGGAAACCGATGTTTTTAAACACATTAAAATAATTATTCACGAAGTTTATGTCTGTAAAAATGACAAAGCAACACATTTTTGTCATAGAAAATAACCTTCAAAAGGTAGGAGTCATTTTTGCACTGTCGGACAACCGTGGTACAAGATCTACTTGCCCGACGTCGGTTTTCACTGGTATCAGACAAACGTTAATGTCAAGGCCTGTCACTGACAAACTATCACATAATGTTGTACATCTCTCCCTGATCGAGATTCGAACTCACAACATCAGTGGTGGTAGACATTGATGGCATAGGTATTTGTAAATCCAACTACCATACGATCACGGCCACGACGGCCCTAAAAACTTAAGTAAACTACCAAAAAAACTTGTTTGTAACATCACTTGCCTATAAGTTTAATGTATTATGTTTTGTTTATTATTTCAGGTCTATTAATAACAAAAGAGGCAATGCAAGGTTGTGGACCATTGTTAAAAGATTTTAAAGCTAAACTACAAACAGATGAAGGAATTAAACAGAAAATAGCAACATTAAAGACACAAGTTGAAAACTTTGCTCTTCAATTTCCAATGCCAGGATTGGATGAATGGTGAAAGCATTATTTTATAAAGTTTTAGAGGGATTTATATATAAGTACTACACAGTTTGGTGATTTCTGTTTATTATTGAGCTTTTTAAGGGATAAAGTGATATTGTTTAATTATGCCAAAATATTAGGTATATTGTGATCATGATTTAAATTCTCTTTGTTGGTATAGAACAAGTTGTTTTTAGTTCTTGTTAAATGGTAAAAATTAAAGAAATTGAGAGCCTTCTTTGATAATGATTTAGGTAAATGAAAAACAATAAAATACCTTGCTGTTGGAACAGTTCCAAAATTCAATGGGTGGGGTAGATGTTATCTTATTACTACTGTTTCTTATTCTGGTTTATATAAAGTTGTGACTGTTAACATCTACATGTACATAATGTTTTTGTTGGAAATCAAAACTTTGAATGGTATTGAGTGATTGTAATAAGACATGTTCTGTGTTATCATGTTGATTAATATATTATAAACTTGTTGACTGGTATGAGGGTAATAGTAAATTTATTGTTCCCCAAGACACCAACTATTGCCCGAGGCGAAGCGAAAGGCAATAGTTGGTGTCAAGGGGGAACAATAAACTTGCTATTACTCAAATATTTAGTCAATAAATGTTTTATTATACAAAAATGCATAATAGGTTATTATATTGTGGAGAGACAGAAAACCTGCTTGCCATGTGTTGTTGTCTGTGGATTTCGGGATTTTAGTTTAGAGTTTAGAAATTTTAATGTCCATTACTGTGTTTCCTCCAATGAATCGAGAGGATTAAAAATTGCGCGAAAATATATCGTGTATTCAGTGAATAGATCATTACATAATTTACCAGTAAATAACTCCTACTGAGGTATATTAAAATGAGTTAGTAATTACTAACTTTTATACACAACAAATTAATTGAGAAATATCACTCAGAATCACTCTTTATTTTTATACACAATGAATTAATCAATATATGTCACTATTTGTAAAAAAAAAAAGAAAGATAAATCACTCTTTAGATTTTGTGCACAATGAATTAATTGAGATATATCACTATTTGTAAGATAAATCACTCTAGATTTTGTGCACAATGAATTAATTGAGATATATCACTATTTGTAAGATAAATCACTAGATTTTGTGCACAATGAATTAATTGAGATATATCACTATTTGTAAGATAAATCACTAGATTTTGTGCACAATGAATTAATTGAGATATATCACTATTTGTAAGATAAATCACTAGATTTTGTGCACAATGAATTAATTGAGATATATCACTATTTGTAAGATAAATCACTAGATTTTGTGCACAATGAATTAATTGAGATATATCACTATTTGTAAGATAAATCACTCTTTTTATTTTATACTCTAGATTTTTAATATGACTTATTAAAACCAGTGAAGACATTATTAGTGTAACTAATGATGAATGCATAATTTATTTTATATATTAAATCTTTATAATATTAAAAATTTAGTTAATTGTCAGTATTGGTATCCATGGTAACTTGTATATTTTGTTACTACTAATCACATTACCTTGTGTAGTTGTTATATCATATGTTACATTAAAGTATATTCACTGTATTTACATTTATAAAAACAAAACAAAAAAGCTACATTTAGACAACATCCTCTAAGTTGTCATTGACAGAAGATTATAACTGAAATGTAATATGAAGATTATTTTTGAACATGAGGGGTTTTGTAGCAGTATTAAAAGTGCTTGAAATTGTTAGGGTTGCTTTGAATCAATTAAACTAAAAGTTTTCATTGAAGTAATCTTTTAAGAATTCAGTTTGTGTACAAATGCAAGCATTTTTGTTGAGGGTCTTTTGTGAAATAAAACGATTTAATCTGATTTTTTTCCATTTACTTTATAATGCAAAAAACAATAATTTGATGTTTATTTTTGAAGCACAATGTAGAAGACAGCATCTATCACGTCAAATGTTAGCTGTTGAACTGTCAATCATGAGATGTCCTTGATGTGACCTTTTATGATCATGTGTTTGCTATATACAACTGAAACTGACTGCCATTTACAATGACAATCTGAAGGGTCATGAAGAGGTTGTCAAAAATCCCCCCAATATCAACAATCCATCAACTCTTGGCTCAAATCATTGAACATAAAAAAAAAACATGACATGTGGCATGGAAATCCATGTCCTGGTTTGGGACAGGCACAAAAAATGTGGTGGTTTAAACCGTTTAATGGGCCCCCAAACATTCCCTTCTTGATAATTGGTAACCACACTGGTGTTGTAATGGTTTAAGTGCTTGCCTCGATTTCAGTAGATTATGGGTTCATCTGTAAAACCTAAAAATTGTAAATACAGAAATAAGGACAAAGGTGGTTAACATTGTATGTCCTGGCTTAAAACAACAGAAGAAGTTGACTAGGTTACAACAGTTAACATTGTATGTCCTGGCGTAAAACAACAGAAGAAGTTGTCTAGGTTACAACAGTTAACATTATATGTCCTGGCTTAAAACAACAGAAGAAGTTGACTAGGTTACAACAGTTAACATTATATGTCCTGGCTTAAAACAACAGAAGAAGTTGACTAGGTTACAACAGTTAACATTGTATGTCCTGGCTTAAAACAACAGAAGAAGTTGTCTAGGTTACAACAGTTAACATTGTATGTCCTGGCTTAAAACAACAGAAGAAGTTGTCTAGGTTACAACAGTTAACATTGTATGTCCTGGCTTAAAACAACAGAAGAAGTTGACTAGGTTTACGTCAGTTAATGTGATCCTAACCTACACCTGTTTATATCTGGATCTCCAAAATGATCATCTTTATTAATTATTGAACTCCACAAAAACAAATGAACAATAAACTCTCCACATACAAAAAACACCTCTTTTTTACACCTTGGTGGTATCTTGATTGGAAACAGGTATGGCTACAATCTCCCAAATAAATCCCAAAATGTATTGTGTGCCTAGGATCTGTGTGTGGAAAGTTCAGAAGGATTAGTCGACTAGAACAAGTTATTGACTACAACCACATCAATGGTGTAATGGTTAGCATGCTTGTCTCAAATGAGTTAGATCGTGGCTGCTGGCCCTATTTGGGTCAAGCCAGACTATAAAATTGGTATTTGTTGCTACTCTGCTAAGCATGCAGCATTAAGGAAAACTAGCAAGGACTGGTTGGCTTGGAATCTGGATAATGTGTCTTAAGTGGAGCGACATGTCTCCCCACTGACTTGTTTCAGTGAGCTAGAATTATAAAAATCCAACAAAAATGTTGATCTAGAACAAAGGAGACAAAATTATCATCTTATCCAATGTATCTTGTTCTTTCCATGATTTAACTGCTCACTTGGCATTAATGATTGATTGGTTGGTGATCAGCGAGCAATTTTTCAGCTATATTCAGGACGAGAACTTTTAAAAATTTAAATGCCACAGGACTCGAAACAAGGAAAGGTGATGGGTATGGACGGATAATTTTGCCAGTGCAACAGGTCTCTTATGGACCACTCGTCATGAGCATAATGCTCATAATGAGCTGTTACTCTGGGTTCTTTAATGTGCGGAGAGGGTGGCAATCTCTCAACACGGGACCTCGGTTTTATTTACGTCTCGTCTGCAGGACGGGTTGGTTGTGAATTTCTACATCCCGCACAACCGACGGACGCCCCTTCAAGCCGAAGAACTCTCGGTCCCATTTCTATACCGAGAGCTTCTTCGGCTTGAAGGGGCGTCCGTGGGATGTGAAATTCACAACCAACCCGTCCTGCGGATGAGACGCACGTTGAAGAACCCAGTGTAACAGCTCATGATGAGTGGTCCATAAGAGACCTGTTGCACTGGCAAAATCACTTGGCATTAAAACAATCACTTGCTCTACATGCAGCCTATGACGGACCCATAAAATGGCCATATATTTAAAATATATAAATAAATGGAAAAAATTGGAACCTAATGGTCTAAAATTACAATACAGGTGTCAAGACGTTAAATGCTAGAAACAAAGAGAATATTGGCAGGTGTAATATTATTAACACTATTGTAACTTAGTATTGTCATTGGCTTTTTGTTTCAGTTTTTCATTCTAAAATAAATTTCATCAAGGAAGGTCGCTGTACAGCCAAAACATTGGGAAATAAGTTTTATTTTTATTATGAAAAGAAAGTCTGAACACCAATATCAACAAAACGAACAACTACCTCTTGCCTCGAATCATTGAGAGGGGTGGGGTAGGGATATGGTGTAACACCTTTCAACAACATTTCAGTTATATCGTGGCGATCAGTTTTATTGGTGGAGGAAAGCGGATTACCCAGAGTAAACCACAGACCTGCCGCAAGTCACTGACAAACTTTATCGCATAACGTTGTATTGAGTATACCTCACCTGAGCGGGATTCAAATCATTGAACATAGAAAAGAAGACCGCAAAATATGTCAATGGAAATTCAGATCCTTGCTTGGGACAAGCACAAAAATGTGGCGAGTTAAACCTGTAAATGGGATCCCAATCCTCGCCATCTTAATACTTGGATGTCAAATGGCAAAAGATATAAAAAAACATTAATCAACCAGATTCACTTCCACTAGAAAAAAACAATTACAAATGACATCATAAATTAGTAAGAAAGGATGTAAATGAACACGAGAGATTATCTAACATTACACTTGGACAAAAATTAAGGGAACAGTGCTTTTACTGCTGTTCAGTAGGGTCAGTAATATAGTAGGTCAGTGAATACCCATAGTTAACGACTACTAGCAAGGTAGAATCTTTTGATTAAATACCATTATTCTTAGTTTCATTGCTGTTCTACATGTCACAGTAGGGTCAGTACAATAGTAGGTCAGTGAATACCTGTAGTTAACGGACTACTAGCAAGGTAGAATCTGTTGGTTAAATACCATTACTCTGTTTCATTGCTGTTCTACATGTCACTGTTTAGTAGGGTCAGTAATATAGTAGGTCAGTGAACACCTTTAGTTAACGACTACTAGCAAGGTATAATCTTTTGGTTAAATACCATTACTCTGTTTCATTGCTGTTCTACATGTCAGTCACAGTAGGGTCAGTACAATAGTAGGTAAGAGAATATCTGTAGTTAACGGACTATTAGCTAAGAAGGTAGAATCTGTTGGTTAAAGACCATTACCCTTAGTTTTATTGCTTATCATAGTATTTATTTAGTTGGTTTGGTAAAGATATGTACAACTAAAATATTAATGTTTTTTTCTTCTTTATTTGACTTTTTATTTAATTTTATACAAAATTTATTTTATTTACAATTGTAATGTTTATCAATCTATTTCACATTTCCCTCCAACAGCTTCAATGGCTTTCTTTAAGTTCTCAGCCTCGTCTTTAAGAATGTCTTCTTTAATCACTTGAGGTGCAGATTCTACAAACTTTTTGGCCTGCAAGATAATATGAATAAATTAAATATAAATTTAACAAGAAATATAATGAGTACAATGGAAACAGGATTATCTGTAACTAGGATTAGTGAGTGAGTGGTTGTTGTTTAACACCAAGTGAACAATTTAATGGTGAGAACAATTATGAAAAGAAAGTTTAAACAGTGATTATCAACAATTCCACAAATATAAACAAATGAACAATACCTCTCACCTGAAATCACTGAACATAAAAAAACCCACGACATATGATGTTGGAAATCCAGGTCTTGTCTTGGAACAGGCATAATAAAAGAACCGCTTAGCGCAGCGACATATCCCCCCACACTTGCATAATATTTAGTTTTATATATTTATAGAAAGCAGCCTTGCAGTCTTAATGTATAACATACTTTATTGAAGGATGGAATATATTGCAGCATGAGCTGAATAATATACAGGAAGTACTCCACTTTGAACACTGTAAACCTCTGATGTAAATATAGATTTCCCCCCAAAACCCTTGCTTCAAATATTTCCATGTAAGAACCCATCCAAGATAATGATAATTACAAGCCACATGCAAAAAATTATTCAAATCTATCCATGTTTACTGAAGTTATTGCATAAACAAGATACAATTCTCAAAATTGGTGATTTTTCAACCAAAAACTAAGATTTTCCCCCAAAACCCTTTCTTCAAATATTTCCATGTAAGAACCCACCCAAGATAATGATAATTACAAGCCACATGCAAAAAATTATTCAAATCTATCCATGTTTACTGAAGTTATCGCGTAAACAAGACACAATTTCGGATAAAATCTAACAAGAAATTATTTCAAGGTGTGTTATGACTTTATATTTTCTACCATATTGTAGTGATTGACAAGTTCGACTTAAAGAATTCAATATGACAGCTCATTTAAAAAAAAAACTATAGAACCATGAGCTACAACATGTCAACTGAATTTGACGGCAAACATTAGCCAATGAGAAAAGGTGTTGTACAATAATTGTATTAGAATTAATAATATATGTCAGAACACATGTAATAAAAGTAATTTTATTAGTCTGGTCTGAAATGAACTTTTAGGTGACTTAAATCCAAATGTAAATGATTTTTTATTTTTGATGTTTTAATGCCATTTTCAGCAATATTTCAGCTATATCATGGTGACCAGTTTTAGTGGTGGAAGAAGCCGGAGTACTAGGAGAGAACCACCGACCATGAGCAAGCAACTGGTAAACTTTATCACTTGCGGCTGCAAGTCGAGTGCACCCTTTTTTGTAATTTACAAAGCCGGGCGTGAACCCACACCGTATTGGTGATAGGCTTGCATGAGTTGTTAGGTAATCCAACTACCTAACTCATTGAGCCAACCAGGCCCTGACCTGAATTTTTTTTCTTCTTTTTACGTGACTTAAATCCAAATGAAAATGATAGTGAAAGCCTTCCTGGGTAGAGTGCTATTTTCTTAATTAAAACTTTGATTTCATCCGTTATCATCCTAGGTAATGCTTAAGATCACCCCCTTCATAAACATGGGGTCTCTACGTTCAGGTGAAGTGTTCCAAATGTGAATGGCATGTATTGGATTAAAATTCTTAATGTTTTCAACCACCTTATGAAATCACAGAGCCTTGCTCACTAACCATGTATGTGTTTACCAACTAGCCCATATATTACAAATCATATGAGTGAGTGATTGTTGTTTAACGCCAATTCAGCAATTTTCCAGCTATATCATAGCGAGAACAAGTTAATTTTCAAAGAGATGATGATGATGAGGTCCGCTTTGTACTAGACCAACACGCTGAGTTGGATTTTTGACTGAAACAACAGTCCGTGGATAGACATGTCGCCCTACTCATACACATTATCCTGATTCCAAGCCAACCAGTCTTTGCTCTTTCTCCTTAATGCTGCGTGCTTAGCGGAGAAACAACAAATACCAATTTATAGTCTTTGGTTTGACCCGACCGGAGCTCGAACCCACAATCTACCGCACTCAAGGCGAGCACACTAACCATTATGCCACCGATGTGGTCACAAATCATATGATAAAACTCTACAGACTAATATAATTATACCTGTACTAAGTTCATTCCTTCGACAAGATTCTTTATTTCTTTGATCAATGCAATTTTCTTATCTCCTTGAAATTCCAGAAGTTTGACAGAAAATAATGTTTTCTCTATCTTAGGTGCCTCATCCTCTTCCTCTTCCTAAAAACAATCATAGCAATTTTATACATGATAATTGTTGAAATCTGTTTAGTGGTGTACAATTTTATAACATGATATTGTTGAAATCTCTTCAGTCAGAGTGGTGTACAATTTTATAACATGATATTGTTGAAATCTCTTCAGTCAGAGGTGGTGTACAATTTTATAACATGATATTGTTGAAATCTCTTCAGTCAAGAGTCATGTACAATCAATACAAAGGCCTAGTTAACTAAGGTTTTGTGAATAATGACTGTCTCATATATGTAATAAAAAATCATAAATCTTTTAAAGATAATTTGTTGAATTCATTGAATGGGATAAGAAGAAAATCTGAAACCAACTTGAGCACTTGAAGCTACCATTTAATAGGTTTCAGACCCTAGGTCAGAGATGGCCATATCATTTAATAGGTTTCAGACCCTAGGTCAGAGCTGGCCAAGATACAACTTGAGCACTTGAAGCTATCATCTAATAGGTTTCAGACCCTAGGTCAGAGCTGGCCAAGATACAACTTGAGCACTTGAAGCTATCATTTAATAGGTTTCAGACCCTAGGTCAGAGCTGGCCAAGATACAACTTGAGCACTTGAAGCTATCATTTAATAGGTTTCAGACCCTAGGTCAGAGCTGGCCAAGATACAACTTGAGCACTTGAAGCTATCATTTAATAGGTTTCAGACCCTAGGTCAGAGCTGGCCAAGATACAACTTGAGCACTTGAAGCTATCATTTAATAGGTTTCAGACCCTAGGTCAGAGCTGGCCAAGATACAACTTGAGCACTTGAAGCTATCATTTAATAGGTTTCAGACCCTAGGTCAGAGCTGGCCAAGATACAACTTGAGCACTTGAAGCTATCATTTAATAGGTTTCAGACCCTAGGTCAGAGCTGGCCAAGATACAACTTGAGCACTTGAAGCTATCATTTAATAGGTTTCAGACCCTAGGTCAGAGCTGGCCAAGATACAACTTGAGCACTTGAAGCTATCATTTAATAGGTTTCAGACCCTAGGTCAGAGCTGGCCATATCAATTAATAGGTTTCAGACCCTAGGTCAGAGCTGGCCATATCATTTAATAGGTTTCAGACCCTAGGTCACAGCTGGTCATATCATTTAATAGGTTTCAGACCCTAGGTCAGAGCTGGCCATATCATTTACTAGGTTTCAGACCCTAGGTCAGAGCTGGCCATATCATTTACTAGGTTTCAGACCCTAGGTCAGAGCTGGCCATATCATTTAATAGGTTTCAGACCCTAGGTCAGAGCTGGCCATATCATTTAATAGGTTTCAGACCCTAGGTCAGAGCTGGCCATATCATTTAATAGGTTTCAGACCCTAGGTCAGAGCTGGCCATATCATTTACTAGGTTTCAGACCCTAGGTCAGAGCTGGCCATATCATTTACTAGGTTTCAGACCCTAGGTCAGAGCTGGCCATATCATTTAATAGGTTTCAGACCCTAGGTCAGAGCTGGCCATATCATTTAATAGGTTTCAGACCCTAGGTCAGAGCTGGCCATATCATTTACTAGGTTTCAGACCCTAGGTCAGAGCTGGCCATATCATTTACTAGGTTTCAGACCCTAGGTCAGAGCTGGCCATATCATTTAATAGGTTTCAGACCCTAGGTCAGAGCTGGCCATATCATTTAATAGGTTTCAGACCCTAGGTCAGAGCTGGCCATATCATTTAATAGGTTTCAGACCCTAGGTCAGAGCTGGCCATATCATTTAATAGGTTTCAGACCCTAGGTCAGAGCTGTCCATATCATTTAATAGGTTTCAGACCCTAGGTCAGAGCTGGCCATATCATTTAATAGGTTTCAGACCCTAGGTCAGAGCTGGCCATATCATTTACTAGGTTTCAGACCCTAGGTCAGAGCTGGCCATATCATTTACTAGGTTTCAGACCCTAGGTCAGAGCTGGCCATATCATTTAATAGGTTTCAGACCCTAGGTCAGAGCTGGCCATATCATTTAATAGGTTTCAGACCCTAGGTCAGAGCTGGCCATATCATTTACTAGGTTTCAGACCCTAGGTCAGAGCTGGCCATATCATTTACTAGGTTTCAGACCCTAGGTCAGAGCTGGCCATATCATTTAATAGGTTTCAGACCCTAGGTCAGAGCTGGCCATATCATTTAATAGGTTTCAGACCCTAGGTCAGAGCTGGCCAAGATACAATTTTGAAAGGAAACCACAAAAACTGTCCCAGTCTAGTTTGGATTATATTGGCTCAGTGGTTTGAGTAGAATATTTTCAAATCATTTTGTTCTTCTAAAAATCATCCTTATTTGCTTATTTTTAAAGACAAAACAAATAAGGATTCAGCAAAACCTCTAACATATGTCATACTTTTCATTAAAAGGAAGTATTGTTCAAATGTTCTTCAAGTGTATTTGACCCTTATTATCTATTTATAGTAACATCAGCCATGTTGGTTGATTGGTGGGATGATCAGATAAATTTATAAAAGTAGACACCTTAAGGATGATTCAGTGCAACTGCAGTTGAAATTGGTCTAGTGGTTTCAGAGATAAACAAAAAGTTTATAACAACAGAGGATGGATGATGATGAACTCCAAGTGATGGGAAAAGCTCAAACGACCCTTTGGGTCAGGTGAGTTTAACATTATGCAGGGTATTCAATAAGATTGTATTGAACAGGCTGAATTGAAATTTGAAGCGGCTACATGATAAAAGGGGGGGCTTGCTCCCCCGGAATTTTTTTCTCTCACTTCCGTGACATTCAAACTGGTGCATTCTGAGGCATTTTAAGGTAGTTTACAAGTGCATGAAAAAGAAGGTTTCATAGAAATGATTTTTTTTTTTAATTTTAGCAAGCAATAAGACCATTTCAAGATGACCGTGGAGCTTTTATTTTCTGGCGAGAATGGAGTAGAAAAGTTCATTTTTGTTTCATTGTTCCTGACGTCATTCAGTGGGAAAGCGTGTGTTTCCCCTTCATCCAGTCCACTGGAAAATAACAGCTAGCAGTTGTTGTGAAAGGGTCTAGATATCCCAATTAGTCATATAGATTATATATGTAAATACATAAAATAAAATAATTATAAAAGTGTTAATTACTTGATATTGGCACTTCAAACTTTTCCATTTGCGTATCTCATGAGTTATCCATCAATTACATAATTATCTTTTCGATGTGTCTCTAGATTTTTCAATTGAAATATCTCTATCATTTAAACGTTTAATCGAACTTCAAATGATAATAGGTTAAGCGTAGAATTGACACTGATCAATGATAAATTCTGATAAATTCGTTTCATTCCCCTAGTTTTAGATAACCCCTGACAAATGCATTGCTATCGATCCTGGAATGCATTGTTTTTTTTGTATAATTGTGGATTTTAACAATCTTTAAGATGAAAGAGTGAATAAATATTGTATATTTCTTTTATTTAATGAAAAAATATTTTAGTTTCTAACAGTTGAACCGACGATTTCACTCGTTTGAAGCGGCGACATATCGCCGGGTGCTGGCCCTTATTGAAATCCCTGATTATGTATTACATACCAAAATATTTGTTAACATACCTGAGGTGCAGCCATTCCTGGCATACCCATAGCCATGACTGGAGCATCTTGAATTTTTAAAGTTTTCTGAAAATTAAAGGGATATTGAAACAATATTTTTTTTAATTGACTATTCATATCTACATGTATGATCATATATTTGTTTGGCTTCTTGCTTTCTACTGATGCAATGTATATGTTATATTCCTGTAATCACAAAAAAAATATATTAATTATTGGTTTTAATTTTATTGAGGTGTAGGTATGTGTGCAGATCACCATATTAATATTTGTTTAGTTGAAGTCATCATTTCGAAAGTTTTACTGTTGCCACCATGACTTGTTTAGCCGTTACGGAATATCTGTATCACAAATGACCACGGATATGTTGCACTTGTCGTAAGCACTTTCCAGATCCTTTTCTCATTCATGACTCATCACTAGGTTTGTAACTAGAGTAATACAACGGGTGCCATTAGTGGAGCAGGAACTGCCTACCCTTCTGGAGCCCCTGGGTTCACCTCCGGTTTTTAGTGAGGTTTGTCTTGCTCGATCTTTAGTTTTCTGTGTAGTGTTTTGTAGATTGTTGTTTGTCTTTTTTTCTTCTGGCATTGTGGTGGTCTGTCCTTCAATCTACAGTTTCTGATTACCCCTTTGGTAATCTTTAAACATTTCTATAAGGTGTGGTTGACTTGTACCTTAAGTGAGAAAGTTTACTGGGTATTTACAAACTGTAATTTACTTCTACAATATCCTGCTTCCTGCACCACAAAGATTGACCAGACTTATATTATATTTTGCTGAAAAATAACTGAAAGTTGTGGAAAGCAACACTTTGTAAGTACACTACAAGGATGATTGTGTTTTATTAACAAATACTATATTATGAAACACAAAACCTTCAGTTTTTTAATATTCCATATTTTGTTTTCTGTTCGTTTTTTTCATTTTATTATTATACATTTTTAGATAGATTAGATACTTTAGACAAACTAGCCTGAAAGGACATTTTAGAAGAATTTGTTCTATTTTATTAGCAAATTTTATGCAATTTTTCTCTAGCCCAAAACAATTTTTTACTAGACTGGGGCTTAGGGCTTGCGATTTTTGGTGCACTGATATTTTACCTTAAGAAGTTCATTCAAATCTGCTACTTCTGTCAATGTCAGTTTACCAATATCATCAACGATGGAGTGAAGTTTGGGTGGAAATATTTTGTCTTGACCTTCAACTTGCGGTTCTGGTATAGCTTGCGTACTGCTGTGGCGACAAAATAAACAACTTGTCTGTCTGTTCTGTCTTATTATCCTGCAAAAACAAACATAAAATGCCATAAGACATTAACGATTCATGACAGATTGGAATTTTTTGTCCTTTTTCTTCAAAGAATGTGACCATTATCCATTATGAGGAAAAATCATTATTGAAATGATCAGAACAGAATTTATACATCCTATTTTACCTGTAATTAATGCTTGCAAATTTTTAGTTCAAAATATCCAGTGCCCTCAGAAGATGTTTTCATTGGAAGTCATACTTGGGTGAATTTTTGTTTCTACGCGGAAGTTAACTTTTGAGATTTCGTAGGGAATGATAACTCAAATAAAGGAACGACAGCTCGATTGAATGAGACTAGATTCGGCCCTAATATATCTCGGCCCAAAAAATCTCGACACTTTTTGATGAAATTGTCAGATAATTTTCAGATGAGCGAGCATTCATGGCCGTGCCGATTTCATATTAGAGAATGTATCAAACTACAACTATCTTGGAATTAAATTTACTTCATCAGGTACATTCACTTATGCACAAAAAGAATTAGTGATTACAAATTGCAATACCACTATCAGCTTTTCAATGAAATTTCACATCTTGAAGAGTGTCTCAGTCTCAGACCCTATACTATGCACAGGGGCTAGGTGCGTCCGAAAAAAAAACAAAAAAACAACTATATAATACTACAAGGGGGCGAACTCACTTGCTCCCATTTTTTTAAGTCGTCGTGTTAAATTGATCGTAACTTCGGAACGCCTTAATATTTTCAAAAAATGTTTCCACCAGTCGAAAGTCAAGTAATTTTCCTTTCCAAAGAGACCCCAATTGTTAGTGTAGGCCTCCGAACTGCTGAGGTATCATACACGAACCAAAACAAAACGGCGTGAAAATCCGAAGTCGTACAAACGCTGGGATGACCACTTCCCATCTGTGTACAGACTTTCCCATGCGTAAACGAGTCATTTTGACTAGCTAAATACTTTCATCCATTCAAATTATGATAAAATTTCTTACCTTACGCCAATTTATATGTCCTTTAAGTCTGTTTTTGAAAGAAATCCCATTTGCATCCTTGACAAACGCCATAGACGTTAAAATTGAGAGAGTTCTAACGGGCTTTTTGATTGGCTGAAACAGAGTGTTTTGGTTCGTGTATGATACCTCAGCAGTTCGGAGGCCTACACTAACAATTGGGGTCTCTTTGGAAAGGAAAATTACTTGACTTTCGACTGGTGGAAACATTTTTTGAAATTATTAAGGCGTTCCGAAGTTACGATCAATTTAACACGACGACTTAAAAATATGGGAGCAAGTGAGTTCGCCCCCTTGGCCTTGTAGTATTATATAGTATTTTTTTTATTTTTTTTTTTTCGGACGCACCTAGCCCCTGTGATACTATGTGTGCAACATATACATACTCTATTATGTCTATGGTCACTAGTAAACCACATTTCTATTTTCAGGCAAAGTTGGTAAATAATCATATGTACATAAGCATAAAGTTTTGCATATGTTTGCTCACCCAAGACCAAGAGGCAAGACCAAGGGCAAGGATATCTAAATTCTAATTAGTGATTTATAGCTTCCCGAGCTTTCCAGGCAGTGCCTGTTTCATATTATTATTATTATTATCATAGTGATATACATTGTTGCTATAAATGAAATTTATGGTTTACCTATGTGCATTTCTTGTAAGTCTACCAGAAAGCAAAATTAGTCTTCTTGATGCCATTTGTCTTCACAAGGTGTCTACTGATACTGTGTCATATAACTGTCTGTCGCTTAAAGTTCAATGAGAAAAAAAATAGGGGACCAGTTACTTTACACTTTTTGTGTTTTCATACAAGAGAGTTATATACAACACGTGCAGACAAAATACTAATATTCTTCACAACAATAGGCAAGGACTCATTATTATTTTACTCCATTAACTCGGACCAATATTTAGAGTAAAATCGGACCACTTTTAGGTCAGCTATAACCACTTTTTAAAGACAACTCGGACCACTGTTTAAAGACAACTCGGACCACTTTTTTAGGACAACTCGGACCAAGTTTTCTGGGTGAAAAATAAAGGTTTTATAACAGTTTCTAAAAATTACTACATGTATATAGAAAAACCCACATTATTTTTTTTTTTATTTTATAATACCTTTATTTTTCACCCTGAAAACGTCAAAATATTGTGATAAAGGAAAGAAGGATCAACATAAAAATCAAGAAAGTAATATTCAACAGTATACACATTCAAAAAACCCAACAAACAAAACAGAGTACACGTAATTGTGTAAAGTCGTTCTAATTGAGTGTTATAAGTTGTCAAAAAATGTGGTTCGAGTTGTCCTCGCAAAGTGGTCCGATTTGTCTTCAAAACCTTCGTCGGTAACCCACGGTTGATTCCGATGCGTTCCTCTCTCTCTCCATCATCCCA
The DNA here is from genome assembly GCA_963680875.1 of Bathymodiolus brooksi. Classification (NCBI taxonomy): domain Eukaryota; kingdom Metazoa; phylum Mollusca; class Bivalvia; order Mytilida; family Modiolidae; genus Bathymodiolus; species Bathymodiolus brooksi. The sequence goes on along the minus strand of OY804579.1, from coordinate 6,882,520 downwards.
CGGTTGACCGTGGTGCTCCGAGTTGTCTTTACAAAGTGGTCAGAGCTGACCTAAAAATGGGTCCGATTTTACACTAAATATTGGTCCGAGTGGTCCTGGAAAAGTGGTCCGAGTTGTCTTCAAAAAGTGGTCAGAACTGACCTAAAAGTGGCTAAAAATGGGTCCGATTTTACACTAAATAATGGTCCGAGTTGTCCTGGAAAAGTGGTCCGAGTTGTCTTTACAGAGTGGTCAGAGCTGACCTAAAAAGTGGTCTGATTTTACACTAAATATTGGTCCGAGTTGTCCTAGAAAAGTGGTCTGAGTTGTCCATAAGGTGGTCCGAGTTGTCCATAAGATGGTCCGAGTTGTCTTAAAAGTTGGTCATTACATCCCTTGTTAGTTGTCCATAAGGTGGTCAGAGTTGTCCTCAAAAAGTGGTCCGAGTTGTCCATAAGGTGGTTCGAGTTGTCTTAAAAGTGGTCCGAGTTGTCCTGTTACCGAATAGTTATGTCTAAATCACAGGGGCTTGAATCGCTTTCATAGAGGTCACATGGCCTATATACAAACAAGGGATGTACGACCAACGTAGCCAAGCCACAACCAGTTCTGTTTCAGGCTTGAAAAAAATATTCAAAAATCACACATTCAAACAATCTTTGTTGTCATTCGCTAGCATATTGATTCATCTTTCCAACTAGGCATAATTTTTCACAACTGCTTCACTCTAGAAGTCAGAGCACCCCTGCAAACTTGAAACTTTGCTCGAAAATAGGCCACCAACGTTTTGCTATGGCACACAGTCAACGGTAAAACTCCAAAACAGAACTGGTAGTGGCTTGGCTACGTTGGTCATTACATCCCTTGTTAGTATATAGGAGTATATAGGCCGTGTGACCTCTATGAAAGCGATTCAAGCCCCTGTGGTCTAAATACATTATCTGCCAAAGTTTCAAAAAATTTCACCGTGCCGTTTTCTCCATAGCGCATCCTAAATATAGCAATTTTGGGGTATTCTTGACGCCAGATGGTAATGCTAGTTTCGGAAGATTCTAATAGATATGCACATTTATTTCTGATTGAAAGGCAATATTTGGGCTTTAATACAATTGAATGTTGTTGAATAAATATGAAATATCTAGCATATCTGAATATCCTATTTGGAGATAATCACGTGCAAAACAGTGGAAACTGCAAAAAAGGGGGGATGCCCCAAGGACCACCTTGGTATTTATTAAAAATCGGATTAAAAAAATTCCTGTCTATTAATTTCCACCCAAAAATGTCACACTGAAGAATAGACATATAGACATCATTGCACCAAATTTTGCAAACTTTTACCGTCAGATTTTTAAAATATTTAAATTTATGTTTTTCATGGATGGCACCCAAAAAAAAATTAAATTGTCGAGGAAAGTTATCACACACCCATCCTTTGCTAGTTTCTTTGTTTGTGAGATAAAAAATAACTAAAGTGTTGCCAATAACAAAAAGCTTTTGAATTCTTATAATTGACACAGTGGATGTCCAAATTACCAAATGACTGCATTTGTCTTTATTTTCAAGTCGGAGGGGGAGGGGTGGTTTGAGGGCGACTACTTGATTAATTCATTACAAAAAAAACCACAGACAGCCAGCTGTATTGTTAAATTCCTTCAAATTCTGTGCTCCAGTTGTATTCGTTTGATTCTTTTAGTTGTCTTAGGAGAAGGGGGTGGCGGTATAAGAGAGGATCAGATATTACAATTTTTTTCCCAAACATAGCTTTCTATTTTTTTACTACCATAAAATGAATTTGCTCTATAGTTTCATAATATCTAAGATTCTGGTGTATATATTTAATTTTTTTTTTTTGACAAACCTTGAAATTCAATAGAAAAAGGTCACACAAATTGTGTTACATTTCTGGCATTTTTGACAACATATTTCGATGAACATTTTTCTGGAAAGAGATATTTCAATGATATTTTGTGGGCACCGGCATATAATAATAACACACTGCCTGACACTGGCATAAGCAGCAATAAGATATAAAAATACAAGGAGCACAGCTATGGAAAGGGAAAAGGAGTCATTTTTTTTAACTGGCCATATGTCACCAAGAAGCTTGGAATTGAGGGGGAATTTTCAAACGCACAGATGATCATATATTTGAGAAGGCACTGAAAATAGAGTTATCTCCCATACCCCAGGCCTACACCCTTAAACACTACAATATAGTACCAAATACATAAATATTTTAATTTTTATTGCCCAACAAGAAGCAACTGGCATGATTTTCCAAAACATCATATTTATTAATATTTTTCACTTTAATTCTTTGTACAACATCTGAATAATTGAAAAAAAGATTTGAAGTTAACTGCCTTTCTAAAACCAAGATATGGGTTCATATTCATGTAGGCACCTTTTTTTTTTATTTATTTTTTATTTTTTAGAAAATTTACATTAAAGAAAAAAGTGATGGTACTGACCCAACTTTTTCTTCACCTTTTCTTTTTTTTAAATATTAAAAAACAACATACCAAAAGCATCATATACATGTTGACATTCAGAATATGAAAAAATTTAGGCATATTTTCAATAGAAACAAAAATTATGGGGCTTTAATAGGGGTACGTTTTTATGAAAAATACACTAAAATGTAAAAAGAACAACATTTTTTCCCCACAATTTTCAATATTTTTTTTATCTTTGAAATATCAATAGACAATCAAGTGTAATTACCTCAATAATTATGATAATTTAAATGGATGCTCATTACATTCGGTTTACATCTTTATGAAAGATATACAAAAAAATATATTCCTCATTTGACTGGTAAATTTTCAAGCTCCAGCTCCTTTGCCCATGAAGTGGTATTAGTGAAGTTTGAATTGCAGACTCATATGGAGCATCTGAGTTCGTGTCGGTCCAGAGTTTTAGTGGTGTTTGTGTTGATCAATCTTCAGTTTTCTGTGTATTCGTAATTTTTTGTCTGCCAATAAATATTTGTCTTTTTGTTTTGTTATACCTGTATATTTATATCATACATTGTTAATGAAGTAATATATTGACCCTTTAAGACTAATTACCAATAAAGGTAGCTATCAGTCTGTAGTATAAACAATTGAAGATGCTCAAATTGGAAGTGGTAATTTTTTCCATGGAATTATCTCCCTTTGATGTCGACATGCAGTACCTTTATTTTTGTGAAATAAATTATGTCAATGGGGATAAATGATAGAAATAACTTTTAATTGATGTTAAAATGATGTGGAATTTGCTAAAAAAAAAAAAATAAACATTGATTTAACGTATACGACCTAAATCATATTTTTTTTAATTTAATTTCCACTTCGTATTATGTTTTCACAAAGAAAAATGTGTTTCTAATTTTATTTAATGCCCATATATGCTTGATTTGATCATCCCTACTGTATAATTTGCACATTTTCGAAGCATTTGTACACAGGTCTTTTTATAAAGTCCTGTCGAAAATACCATGTCACTCGGTGTCAACTTTTCTGAATTTTTCATTCATTGCATTGGGGCGACACCTAGCTGAGGTACCTGTCGCTATATTAAGGCAATATTGGTTCAACAAACTCATTTCAAAAGTCAACAAATCATGTCAAATGACAAAAGTCTAAGTAAACAACAGATGGAATAAACATACTAATTCATGTCATTAAAATTCCGACAAAATATGTTCTGGTTTTGAAAGAGTTATTTATTAAAAAAATGGAAGATTGATTGCTTGTTGAGAAATGTGAATAATCAATCTGATTCAGAATTGTTACAGAGGTTTGACAAAACTTGGGAATAGGGAAAAGACCTGGCAGATGAAGTTTAACCCAGTAAAATGTTATGTAATCCCCTTAAATTTAATTATTTATTTCATAACCATATATTACAACCAGTTGGATTTTTATTTATTAAACTTAACAGGCACTATCCTTTTAATTAAAGTACGATACTCTTTACAGCAATCACATTTTTTAAAAAAAGCGTATTTTCAAAAAAAGATATATATGAAATAAATCAGGTGGTGCTTAACTTTTGTTGAGTATACAAATACAGTACATGTATTAGAATTCAATTAATATGTTGAAAACCTGTAAAATACATTTTATGTTTTTTTCCAGATCATTACAATGCCAAAAGCTGAGAAAATTAAAGTTGGACAGAAACTGAAACCAATCCATCCTTTGAGCAGAAAAGCACAATTCTTGTCCAAGCAATCTGCCCGTGAACAACGAGTAAATCAGAGCCAGGCTAACACTATTGCAAAGAATGATACTGTTGCACAAAAATTGTTGTGGTTTCAAAATGAAGTCGATCCGGAGAAGAAAAACTTTACCAAGAAAGATTTGGTTGAATATACAAAGAAATATCTGAGACGATTTGAAGAGGAACTTGATCAGATTGAAATAATAAAAACTGTAGGAAATAGAAAAGGAGAACAACATGTTTCTAGAAAGTCTGCTATACATTTAAGAACAGAAAGGGACAAACAAATGCTTGACAGTAGAGGACTGGAAGTGCCCGATATTATTAATGCTATACATTTAGACAATTTTAGAAAATGGGATGGAAATTTGTTGTCCATTCAGAGTATAAAATTCCGAAAAATCTACCAAAAAGATTTGGAGCAAACAACAGACGTTAAAGAATCATCACAAATGTTGGAATAAATAAATTCGTCATTATTTACAAAGATGATTTTATACTTTCACTGAAGCTGTGATACAATTTCATTGTTACAATATGAAATAGCCTAAATGTATTAATGTCAGATTCAATTCAAGTTACTCTCCTAATTACATTGGCATTACCTTAGTATCATGGTTTATGTGAACCAGCTATATAGATAAAAGAACAATGTTTTGAATATGAGGTACACAGATCTTGCATCCTACATTTCTGCCCTTTTAATCCCGACCCTTGATCACAACTATTGAATGTCAGGAATGACTTGTTATGTCAGTTCACGCTACTTCCAATCAACAAATCAAATTAATGAATTAAATTAGTGCACATACAAAACTTAGTCAAATTATATTTTTTACCAAACACGTGGAAAGATAAATGCCAATTTAATTCAGGAAATATATTTAATCCAAGCTATGCACATGCATCTTCATTTATCTAAACCTGACCAAAGGCCATGGAAGCTTTTGCCATCACTTGGTGTCGGTCGTAGAATTTCACATCTAATTCTTCTCTGAACCAAACTTGACAATTTCAGTTATATCGCGATTGTCAGCATTTTGTACCACTTTCAACAGTATTTCAGTTACAGCGTGGCAGGAAATTTTTAATTCGGTGTTGTCATATACGGCTAAAACGATGTTGGTCTTTACTCCCATGTTAAGTAGGGGGTTCATGTTTTTTGTATTTATTAATGCATACTGGTGCCCAACACAATTTCCATATCAGATGATGTTCGTGAAGTTTTAACATACCATGACGGGCATTACTGGAACAGCAACTGCAAACCCTTCCATCTTTGGTTTTCTGTGTAGTGTTTTGTAGATCATTGTTTGTACTTTTTCTTGCCTGTAGTGCAATAGGCACCGATTGCTGATACATTCCCTCATTTATGGTAATCAATGCATAAACCTTAATAGACGATTGGATAGACAGCAAGTTATCAAGATTGGCTTTCTAGGTACCAGTCTTGTCGCCATGCATCCCGGAAAGGGGTTTGATGACCATTATAAGTGTGTTACAGGATGTACATGTAAACATGTATTGAAAGATATGGTACAACAGATAAAAACTATATTTTTATATAAGTCTGCCAATGTTATACAGTAGTGGTCCAATTTCAAGTTATGTGATTGTGATTTTTTGTATTACAAGCAATGTCTTTTTGGAACATATACCACCTTCTTGGCTAGTATTCAGTTATCTATAAGCACTCTTCAGGGGCTGTGGTCGTATTTACAACTACCTGTGCAATCAGTTGCCATCACCTTTAATGTTGCAAGGTGTACTCAATACAATTGGATCAAGTTTGAACCCCATTCATGGCAAGGTGTACTGACCGGCTGCAAGTCACTGAAAACTTATTACACAAAATGTAATGAGGGGGGTGGTTTATGGTGTTCAACAATATTTCAGTTATATCGTGGCGGTCAGTTTTATTGGTGGAGGAAACCACCGACCTGCAAAGGTCACTGACAAACTTAAATCACATAATGTTGTATTAATTCACCCCACCTCGGTGGGATTCGAACTCACAATGCAAGTGATGATGGGCACCGATTGCATAGGTAGTTGTAAATCCAACACGTACAATCACGACTGCCCCAGTTGTATCGATGTACACCTCGCCATGAGCGATATTTGAAATCACAACGGCAGCTATTGGTCATATTAAGATTGGATGAAAAATAAAGCTCAAATTTTTGAATTTGGACCTCAATAATTGTGTTCATCTCTGAAATCGTAAGATGGAGGAAGTCTGTTTACAGATTTGCATGCGATTTCAATTCAAATAAACGGAAACCTCACCAACACGGATTTGATCGTATGGAGTTACAACATACACAATCAGTGCCTATTATCATCACTGACATTTGAATCTCGATCAGGGCAAGGTATACAACATTTTGTGATAGTTTGTCAGCGACTTGTTGGTTTTTTCTGGGTTCTCCACCAATAAAACTGACCGCCACGATATAACTAATATTGTTGCAAGTGGTGTTAAACACCATCAAACAAACAAGTGGTCAGCAGCAAGTAAAAAGATTATACCGTCACATCAGATTACCGATATTCAAGTCTTGTTTTCACCCACGACGAAATGAATTTTTCTAAAAGGAAAATTCCTATGAAATTCATTAAAATGCAGTGCAACATCCATTTTTGCACTTTAGGAAACAGGTAAAATTACAATATATCAAATCAATATTGACCTGGTTGTGGTGCCAACAATCAGCATTCAAAATTCTGTTAACTAGAACTTGTTCACATGGACAACTGCAAAATTTATGTAGTCCTATAACTTGAGGCTCAGCTCCGTGCCGAGCCTGTCGCTCACCTTTCATTCTGCTCGGAGGAAACTTAATACAGAACCTTCCATAGCCTTTAAAATCCACCTGTGATGTAAATCTATTGTCAAAACTCTCCATTATTTTTAAGGAATGGAGAGTTATTGTTCTCTTTGTACTTTTAAGGTTCCACAAGGGGCAAACAATTTAATACTTTGTACTGATACTATACAGACTTTTTTTGTTACAAGATTAATAATTAATAAAGTACAATGGGTGGATTTTAAGTTGGAGAATGTCCTCGTAGCTCTCCATTCCTTAAAAACAATGGAGTTACTCGGACATTCTCCTATACATAGGTGCTCCCACCAAATTTTGGTTCGTCTTGGTAAAGCAGTTTCCGAGAAGATTTTTAGAAAGCGACCAATCTAAAACAAGAATTGCCTGTGGCAGCCACGTTTGTTAATGGATCAAAAGGAAATGAGCAATCTCTATAGGGGACCTTCCATAGATGCTTCTTACCATGTTTCATATCATTTGTTCAAGCGGTTTCAGAGGAAAAGCCGTTTTAGAAATCGAACAATTGCCTCGACGGCCATGTTTGTCAACGGAATGAACAATTCCCATAGATGCTTCAAACCAAGTTTCAGTCTATTTGGCCAAACTGTGTCAGCCATGTTTGTTAACAGATTGGGACAAAATGAGCCATCTTTATAAGAGGACTTTCCTACCAAGTTTCTGATCATTTGGCCATGCAGCTTCAGAGATTTTTTTAGAAATAGACCAATCAGAATCAAGAATCGCCTGTGGTGGCTATGTTTGTTAATGGATCGGGACAGAATGGGCAATCTTTATAGAGGACCTTCCATAGATGCTTCCTACCAAGTTTGTTCATTTGGCCATGTGGTTTCAGAGAAGATTTTTTAGAAATAGACCAATCAGGTGGCCATGTTTGTTAATGGAATTGGAACGAAATGAGTACTCTTTATAGAGGACCGCCCATAGATGCTTCCTACCAATTTTCGGATCATTTGGCCAAGCGGTTTCAGAGGAGAATTTTTAAAATCAGCCAATCAGAAACAAGAATCACCTGTTGTGGCAACATTTGTTAATGGATCGGGACAGAATGAGCAATCTTTATAGAGGACCTTCCATAGATGCTTCCCACCAAGCTTCAGTTCATATGGCCGAGGGGTTTCAGAGGAGAAGATTAAAATGTGAAAGTTGACGACGGACGCCAAGTGATGGCAAAAGCTCACATTGCCTTTGGCAAAGCGAGCTAAAAAACATTGCTCCACATGCATAGCGATACTCTTTTTGGTACATTGGTGGTCTCTTGTATTGAAACAACAAAGCTACAATATCCCAATCTTTACTTTGTGCCAAGGATCATCATGTTCAATTTTCAGACGGATACGCCAACTAGAACAATTATCACACCAAAACTTATTGTGTCTACCAATGGACAACAGACCCACAATTGCAAAATAAGGGTAATAATAAAATTACCGAACTCCAAACAATCTTACAAAGGGAAAGTCAAAACTCATAAGTATATAAACAGACAAAATCAGTCAACAACCAGAAAACTGAAAAGACCACGACTTGGTACACGCATTTCTAAAGAAATGGTGGGTTGAATGAGATTTTAAAGCACCAAACATCCCCCTTTCATTACGGAAGGGAGACACCAAGTGACAGGGAAAAACTCGCACGACTACCTGTAATTATTTTTCTTGCTATAAAATTGGAATTTACATCCACATCCCAAGTGCTCTAATATTTTCTGCCACTGATCCTACATCAACTGTTCCTTTAGAGCACTAGTTCTTCTTCAACTCTTTGAAATAAAATCAGAGGTCTATTTATAACCCATCAGATGTTCAGCAAATACTTGAGCTCATCAAAGCTGGCTGTGATATGATATCAATCAACACATCACAACCAATTTAATGAACACATTCATTGCATTCAATCCTAAATCTCTCGTTGTGTGGAATCTGTTGCAAGCCAACAAAACTTCATGGTCCCCAAGTATTAATTTAACACTGCTTAAAAACCTCGTGTATTCACAAACCTGTCACTTCTGACATCCAGCACGGTTTTATGGTCCCAGTGTAATTAATTAGTTAATTAATCCTGTCTTATCAGACCTTTTGATCTGCTCATTAGCAAATTGCCATCCTTCCATGTATATCATTACCATTAACAAATTCCCTTTTTTTGTAAAGGATATGGCAACAATTATAATCCGATATATTATCAAATATTAAATGTATTTTCATCTACATTGTATAAACATCCCTTTACATTGTAGTTCCAATTATTTAAACCATCCTACATAATCAAACACACAATTTCTTCTCTTGTTAAATTTGTGCAAATTTCTGTTGGCTAAAAAGCAAAACCCGAGTTTTCCGACATCCTGTACAATCCGACAGGTTCCACTGTAAAAAACCAACCCCTTTATGTTATTGCAATAAACAAGAAAAACATGATTAAACTGAACAAGTGGGTACATAATATAGTGAAACCCAGGGATTTCAATAAGGGTCGGCACCCGGCGATGTCGCCACTTCGACTGTTAGAAACTAAAATTTTTTCCCCCATTAAATAAAAAGAAATATACAATATTTATTCACGCTTTCATCTTAAAAGATTTTTAAAATCCACAATTATACAAAAAAACAATGCATTTCTGATTTCAGGATTGATAGCAATGCATTTGTCAGGGGTTATCTAATACTAGGGAAATGAAACAAATTTATCATTGATTGGTGTCAATTCTACGCTTCACTTATTATCATTTGATGTTCGATTAAACGTTTAAATGATAAGAGATATTTCAATTGAAAAATCTTAAGACACATCGAAAAGATAGGATGAAGGGGAAACACACGTTTTCCCACTGAATTACATCAGGAACAATCAAACAAAAATGAACTTTTCTACTCCATTCTCGCCAGAAAATAAAAGCTCCACGGTCATCTTGAAATGGTCTTATTGCTGGCTAAAATTTAAAAAAAAATCATTTCTATGAAACCTTCCTTTTCATGCACTTGTAAACTACCTTAAAATGTCCCAGAATGCACCATTTTGAATGCAAGTGAAAAAAAAAATTCCAGGGGGGCAAGACCCCTGTATCCTCCCCCCTTTTATCATGTAGCCACTTCAAATTTCAATTAAGTTTGTTCAATACAATCTTATTGAATACCCTGGAAACCTGTCTATTGTTGGTCTCAAAGTTGTATTTAGACAGGTTACACTACTGCCCCTCTAGCACAAAGAAAGTAAACATGACAATCTATATAATAATTTATACAAAACAGACATGTCATTTAGTAGGAGTTATCATTACAATGTTTATTCATCTTGATCTTCAATCTTTGGTGCAAGGTAGTACTTGAGAAATCCAATGTCTCCAATCTTATATTCAACAACTGAAAAAATAATAATATAAATGTAAATGGAAATTATAAACTATGATATACAACCGTACACCTGTATAAAGTCATACTCAAAACCTGAACAACACTCTCACGAATAACTAAAGTGAAACATGTCAAAATGTGTATACCGTCAGTCCTCGACCATTAAAACATTTGATCGCTTGTTCTGTATTAGCAGTTGAAGTTCATGTTTTCTGAGTACAGTATTCATTGTATACTGTCAGCCCTCTACCATTAAAACATTTAATCACTTGTTCTGTATTAGCAGTTGAAGTTCATGTTTTCCGAAAACAGTTTTAATCACTTGTTCTGTATTAACAGTTGAAGTTCATGTTTTCTGAGTACAGCATTCATTGTATTTTATTTTGTCTCAATGCATTCATAGGAATGAGATTTTATTGGCAATCAAATAACGATGGTCATTTTAGAATTCTCCGCTAATGACTTTGCTGGTCAGCTTATTCCATGTAATGGCCTTTGATTTGGAGTTTTTTTTTAAATAATATTCACTTATTATGAACCTTTAGCAATTTTTAATTTTAAGGTTCAACTTAAAAAGGAAAAATGTTTTTAAAATAATCTACAATCAACTAGCAGATTCAATAAGCATACTGCCCAACAATCTAGACTAGAAATAACTGATAGCAGTATTAAAAATAGACAAATCAACAATATGTCGATATGTTAATAATGAGCATAGAACATGAAATAAAATACAAATCAACTATAAATCTCTCGACTGATTCTTACCCAATGGTACATCCTGTGACATTGAGAGCGTAACTTGAGGTGATAATGGGGTTGCTTTAGCAAAATAATTTAAGTAGCGTAGTGCAAATGTAAGAGAAACGGCTTGATTCATTTCAATGATGACAGCCTCCTCCTCTTTGTCTGAACTGGAATTCTGTGCCAATTTAATGTTGCCTAAAAAAGAATAAAATCATTTGCAAAAGACATTTTCTTGACAAGTACAAGTTTGAGATTATTATTATTGACAGATCTTTTCAAGTCAGGAAATTTTACACAGAGGGTACAAAACGTCTTTTTCATTTTGTACTTTACCCACAGAAATGTGGCCGACTATTTCACTTGAAACAAACGGTTCCTTTTTTCTTTATTAAGATCTAATATATTCACGGACTTCCATCCTCTCTATGACTATAGGTCATGCATACTCATATTACCTAATTTATAATTTAGCTTTTACTTCAAAAGATCTGCAAGTTCGACTGCAAACCACAACATCGATATCTGGTACCTCATATAAATAAAATTTCATACCTTTACATACAGAATTCCGACTTAAATAAATCAGAAACCAGTTTCAGAAACTGATATATATATATATATCTGATAACAGCAAAGTACAACAGACTTATAATACTTTCCCCGGGAAAAGGTAATTTTCATGCACTGTTTGTTTTTTAATACAAATAATTAATCAATCTGAATTCATTGATAGACATCACTATTGTATTCTACAAAAAAAATTAATCAAAAATAAAACGATAATTACCAGAGCCTGTATCTCCACTTGTTGAAAATTTCACACCTTCCTTTGTACAACATATCACAACAGAATCTCCAAATTGACTCAAATCTCTACAAATTCTTTGAAATTCACCTGATGGCAATTTAACTACACAACTGTATTCTGTGTCCTGTAAAGATACAACGTAAAATTTGCAGAAACTAGAACTGCGAGTGACCTCACCAAGTGATACCCCCCGCTTGCAATACTATGATGTTCAAACTTTGGAATGCAGGTATATTAGTAAGTTACCTATGAAAAATGAATGGATATGGAGTTATGTCAAGGAGACAACATCCCATCTCCAAAATAAACATAAGTTGAATCATCTCCCCTTCTAAATTTTAGACAGCAATGGTATTCCTTCATGCACATCTGCAGGTTGTGTAAAGTTTCATAAAAATTCAATAAGCAGTTTAGTTGGAGTTGCACCCCCCTTTTCGTGAAAGTATAAGTTGAATTATCTCCTCTTTTAAATTTTGGACAGCAACCATATTCCTTCATGCACATCTGCAGGTAGTGTACTACAACTGTCTAAAGTTTCACAAAACTCCAATAAGCCGTTTAGGAGGAGTTGCGCTTACAAGGTACACGACCCACCTTTTCGTGAAAGTAAAAGTTGAATTATCTCCCCTTCTAAATTTTAGACAGCAACAGTATTCCTTCATGCACATCTGCTGGTGGTGTAAAGTTTCATATCAATAAGCAGTTTAGTAGGAGTTGTGCTTACAAGGTACATCCCCCCCCCCCCCCCCCCTTTTCGTGAAAGTATAAGTTGAATTATCTCCCCTTTTAAAACAGCAACCATATTCCTTCATGCACATCTGCAGGTAGTGTAAAGTTTCATAAAAATCCAATAAGCCGTTTAGGAGGAGTTGCGTTTACAAGGTACATGGACGGACGGACGGACAAGGGTGATTTCTATATACCTCCCCAAACTGTTTGCAGAGGGTATAAAAACTACTCCAATAGAAAATCATGTGAAGTGCTCTGCCACATCAAATATCAAACCAGGGTTCGAAATTACCGTAGGACCGATAGCCCGATGCTAGAAGAATTGCGTTCGGTCTAGGCCAAGTTGTTTTATCGTAGACCGTGTGTCTAGGCGATTTACGATTATCAATTTCCGGAAATTGTGTTCCGCGAAGACATCGTTTTCTATCTTATGTAAAATCCTCGGTCATGTCGGCACTTGAAATAAACTACTCATGTCTCCTCTATATGTAAGAACTTATATGTCTATGATCACGAGTTCAAGGTTACTTTTTCAATAACAAAATATGTGGAAATTCTTACCGGGAGTTTCAAAACCGAAGTCTAAACGGAAAGTTGACACCCATGAAAGTAATAAGGCATACGATGCCACAAATAAGGAATACAATGTCTTCAAATGGCTACATTTTGACGGAGAAATTCAGCTGATGTCCTGTGACAGTCACAGTGACTGGTGTACAAAATTTGTCAACGACGACCCAGACGGTAAATTTGTTAACGGCACCGATAATTTCAAAAAAGACACCTTAGATTACTGGAGGAGGAATTAGAGTATTCAGAGATGGAGTCAGATTATGAACTGTAACCCGAGGACAAATAAAAATTCGGAATAAAACAAACTTATTTAAATATTTGACTTTTATTAACGTTTTTCAATCTTTGAAACAAAAACAAAATATCACTTTTTTGACACATGTTTGCACATCTCTTGCATTCAAAACACTCAGAATGCAGGATTTTGCATGTAATTATTAAAAATGTTCAAGGGCGGACATGTCCCCAAACCCCCCTAGCAGAAGCTCACCACAAATACAGGTCTAGAATAGATTAAATCAGTCTAGCCCTGCAGTCTAGACATCAATTCCTATTAAATTCTATCCCTGCAAACTGTAGTTCATTCATCTGGTCATACTTAAATTTAGTGAATCGTTAGTGAGTGTCTGCATTTCCAGTTCTTTTTATTTTTGTCTTTCTTTTGCAGTGAAATGTTAGCTTACACAATGAAAAGATGTGCGACGTGAATTAATGTCACGAGGACATAAACAATTTTTGCATGTTTTCATGAATTAAATTAAACTAGAGGTAAAAATAAACAAATTAATCAACTATAAGTCCCCGACAGTTCCTAAATAATGTAATTGTTAATAAAACTAAGGTCCTCCCTCCTCAGGCATAGGTGCAGTGTTCGAAATTAGTGGTGGTTCGATGGCCTGTGGCCAGTAAAAATTTACAAACCACAAGTCCGAATGGCTTGTGGAAATATTAATTTCTCCCATTGGCATGCATAATGATCGGTATTGTACCTTCGACTTGCTATTCCCTATTTAAAAAATAACACCAATTATGCAAATAAAAATAAACTGGCACCGTCAATACTGAACGAGATCTTGCAGTACCAAAGCTATGAAGCATGGCTCCAGTTTGTTATGCAGTTAACTGACACATGTTCGTCCTCTGAACAACACACACAAGTCATAAAGTGCAATGCCATCAAGGAAATTATATCTGCAAATGATTTACATCATATAACAAACACTTGAAAAATAAAATTAAGTAACTTTTTTGAGATATTGTTTATTTCTAATAAAAAATGAAAAAAAATATATCTATTTTATTTTTAGTAAGACCAGCCATCTTTGATGGAGGCATGAGCTGCCTGATGCAGTTTTTAAAGATAACAATTCTACCAATGTTCAGCTTAAATTGGTAGAGTGGTTTCTGAGAAATAGGTTTTCAAATGAATTTGACCACATTTGGCTTAATTTGCAAATTCCATGTGCATTTTCAGGTATTGACAAGTTGACAACTACTTACTGGAATTCCCAGTTGTTCTGCATCAATGTCTAATAACTTCATCTCATAATCTGAGACCTTTTCATTGTCTGTAATGTAATCATTGTAATGTTAGTATTTGATCCTTTAATCACAATACAATATTAATATTAAAAACTTACAAGTATAATATATACTACTAATTCAATAGTTTGTTATTTGGATGATTTTTTTAAAATATCATTTTTGGTTTGTACTTATGTTGTTTTTTTCCTCTTGGGCATCAAGAGTGCCAGCAATGGACGTAGCACGATCGCCAAAGGCAACTGGCCAATTGTCTGTTAAAATATATCAATATCGCCATTTTTGTTTTATTCTAATCTGTCATTTAAATGTTTTGAAACTGGCATTTCTGAAAAGTGGAGGTTGTGAAAACCTGATTATTCTGATGAATAGTCTTGTGAAACTGGAGCATACAGGACAATGTGCCGTGAAGGACTGATAGAAGAATAACCTCAAGGATTTGCATTCATTTTAAAAAATATCAAAAATATGTGGGCAACCAATACATTAAGACTTCCGAAGACATTTTCTGGTCTGTATCTCCAACCTAATCTCATCACAAACACTATCAAAGGTATTCTGGATGCATATTTTGTCATAGACAGATTTGTGTCAGATCAAGTACAGGCAAGATTTCATATAGACATATTTTTTAGTTCAAATCTGCCAAAATAATGATCTCTTGCTGTTTAAAGTACAGTCAAACCTGCTCATAACGGTCACTTTCGTGCTCTCTTTACTATATATTTTAATTCGATATAGGAGTGTTCGCCGATCTCATTAGTGATGTCATATTCACTAATTTGCATGACAATAAACAAATACTTGGTTGGCAATAAAACAATAAAGTAATTGACATGAAAATAACAAATTTTTAAACTTTTATAACTTTTTTATTTCCAAACCAATTTTGGTTGTTAATTGTTCTAAGACTTAAGAAAATTCATATTTTTTCTGTCAGTTTACATTTTTTAATTTTGATATGATAAATTCATAATTCTAATATGAAATAATGCATTTTTACACTTCAAAACTAAATAAAACAAGATTGAATTTCCAATCCTTTTATTCTGGATATTTTTATCAAACCTTCATTGTGAATTAGTTATTTCTATATAATTTTCACTTCTGAAAGAATTATCTTAAATAACAAAAAAATAATGACAATTTAAAGTTGAGTCTTCAATGAAAGACAATGGAAATTTTCCATTTCTTGCCAACTAGGCAGGTAAATTCTCATGCCTATGACATCACGGCAAACACTCCTATAGCGGTCACCATTTACAAGTAATTTTCAGCATAAAACCTTTGTATAACGGTAAATTTATTTTAAAAATAATACCGGAAGATCGGTATTTTTCTCAAATGTACCAAAAATCCTGAGGTGTTACAAAATATATTGATTAATTTAATTAACTAAATAAACAAACACCATGAATTTTGTGAATAGTATATTACATAAAAGACAGTTTATCCCTGGGCTTTATTGGAGATTTTTATTCATTACGACAAAAGTAGAAATTCACTCACCAAAAATATTTTGTATCTAGTACATCATGTCAACATCCGTAAATAGGAAAGCTTTGAAATTAGACAATAAAAAGAAAGCGATAAATCATTGTGATGTTGAGAAAAGTTGTTGGGCTGTGGGCGAGGAGATGGGTGTTGGTCGTACCCAGATAATGAACATTCTTAAAAGAAAACGCGAAATTCTTGAAGATTTTGAAAACAATGCTTCCAGTTCAACGTCGTGTTACTGGAAATTGTACTTTTGTTTATTAAATATCTTTATTTATTTATTTGTATGTTTTACAATAAATGTACATGTAAACAAGAGGAACAAAATAACAAGTAAAACATTATTAAAAACATAAGATGTAATGATTTTTTTTTATTTACAACTAGCATGCAATATTTTGTTGAAAAATCAAAACCCTTCATATAAAGGTCACCTGTATATAGTGGTCATTTTGTCAAGCTCCCCCAGGCAACAGGTTTAAAGATCCAGAAAATGTCTTGGGAAGTCTAATCTGAACGAGATTACCAATACATCATTTGGGTCAGTAACCTAAAATTCATTTCAGATCCTGCATTATCAGCGGTAGCTTAGGCCTAAATTAAAAAATTGTTTACAGTATGAACATACATGTACTGAGCATGCATGAAGCTAAATAGACATCCGTGCACGATTCTGTTTTAGATTTTTCAACCTTTCATTTTTTGGGCTATATTGCACGTGTTCCTTGTGTATGTATCACTTGGGCAATTTTCATAGCGAAAGCTGAAAGCATATGCCAGGTTTTTGACCTTCGTATTTAAAATTAACGGCTGCACGAACTATGGAAAGACTACGAGAATTCAGACAACCAGAACTTTACTAAAACACGGAACGGCCTGGAACGAAACTTTCGGAAATATATAAATTTTTTTAAAATGACAGCGATAAAATATTTCGAGTCGCACAGATTTTTTTGGACGATCGGCTGATGGCAAACAAACAATATTTTAATTTAGGCCTTAATTGTGACAAATTTTTGAAATATTGTTATTTTTGCACAATGTACATTTGTAATAAATGTTTCTTACTCTGTGATTCAAACATAAATGTTACTGTATCAGCATTATCACTGGCTTTCATCGTTATCACATCATCATTTCCTGCACACTTTAAAATTTTGGACATTCTAAAAAAAACAATAAAAAACCAACCTCATTGCACCGCAATGTACATCTTAATTTGTTCATTTATTAAACACAATTCCTACAAATCACGACTGTTTCAAACCACTACTTGAATATTGCAATTCAACGTCACTTTCAACAATATTTCAGTGCGTGATGGTCAATTTTATTGGTGGAGGAAACCACCAACCTGAAAAACTTTATAGCATAATGTTGTATAGAGTTAGCTGCATTCAACAGTAATTTTGACAACAAAACGCTTTGTGAGATCGGAGTCATGTGGATAATTCGTTCGCTGCATATTTATCTATCGCTTTCCATATTTACACCGTTCCGTCATCTTGTCATTGCGGTATTCTCACTTTGAGGTCACATGACTTTTGAGAGATCAAGTTTGTTAATCTGGAGACATTTGTTATGATGAGCTAGAAATGAATAATGATTAAGTAAATATGGAAAGCGATAGATAAATATGTAACGAAAGGAATTATCCACACGACTCCGTTTTGTTGTCAAAATTACTGTTGAAGGTGCAACAAAATCAAGGTTGCAGTTTCGAAAATTTTTGATAGGGTGAAATTCGTAGCCCTATGGTCCACAAATATCAGAAAACTGGCAAAGGACCACACAGTTCCACAGCTAGTATGGAATATGCCTGAATTCGAACTCATCTTAGTGGCGATAGGCACCACACGATCAAGACCATGATGGCCCCATAAAATTACAAAAATCCAACAGCATAGCAAAAAAACCCCCATAAAATTACAAATTTCCACAAAAACCATGACCATTCCTTCTGTAGAAGGCGACTTTACCAATTCTACATATACCGTTTTATATTTCTTTCTTTTCCTATTAATATATATTTATATACAATGTATTAATACTTTTAACAATTATGTTATAACTAAATATCCGTTCTTCTTTTCGTATGCAGCTATCCATCCACCGAATGATCACTAGCTGTTGCGCATGCGTGGGATAAAATTCATAAAGAAATAACAATATATTCTGTCAATTTATAACATATTTACTAGTACTAGTGCCCAACAGAAATAAATTTTCTGGTTAAAACTATTTACAACTTCATTTTTATTTAGATTTGCAATTGTAGATGGCCGAGAACAGTTGGTGTTAGCTGTTCTCTAAACGTGTTGACTGTTGGGCATAGAACTATATTTTGAGGTAGTAAATGATTGTGTTCGGAAAGGACGAGTACTTGTACGCATCTTTGAATGCATGAAGATGTCTGTATGCAGACTTCCCGAAAACCGTCAGTCCTGACCGACGATTTCAAAATATATATCGGACCGAATGTCCGGTAAAACATAGATATTTGAAAGGACTGGCGATTGAAATTTATTCCCTCCCAGTTTCCACTGCCAATGGCATTAAATTCCGTTTTCAGTTTGATTAAAATGTCCGACAGAGACTTGAAATTTGTTTATTTATTCTGTCAGACCGACACGTTCCTTTTTGTTATCGAAACTCCTATACAAATGTACGTAAATGTAAACATCCTTTTAGTAGGAACCAGTATCTGCAAAACGTGGAACATTAAAACTGAAATATATTACTGAGCACAGAAATAAGTAGACTTCCACACTCCCCCCAAGTATCAAAGATTGTTTGTGTTTAATTAAATATGCTTTGAAATGCTTATATATTGAAGATGACAGCAGATTCATATTCTTAACTGAACTTAAAAATTTAGGTAAACCGGAAACTGACATTGATGTATAATATTCGGAACGTGATCGGATCATTAGATACGGATTGTTGGCTATATCTGCATTATCTTTTTAGATAGAAATATGTATACAGAAAAACATTTAATTGAGTTGTTTAATGATCATGACTATAGGTAATCTTGAATTCAGTTCTGTATAAAAAAAAAAAAAAAAAAAATTGACAGGTTATATACAATATTACAAAAAAATGGTGGGACAGACAGAACTCCAGTTCCTGTCTGACCCAAATGTCGGACAGAAAAAAAAGTTTTCGCCAACTCTGTAATACCGAATGCTTGGTATAATAGTTACCTCAGATTTTGTCCGAAAGGCATTGATCAGTGTTTAATTTTATTTTTAAATTACATAATTTTCATTGTTTTCACCCCTTTTATACATTTCCGGTTTCAACCAAACCCATTTGTGAAGACGATCACGACACGATTGGTTATTTGTATATATATTAGCCAATGAAATGACGTCTTTCAAGGTCATCAAAACAACAAAACTCGAGACACACACTATAAAAGACATAACATATACAATTTTGAACAACACTGAAAATTGAATTACTTTAACCTCTATAAAAACCAGAGGTGAAATCAGGTGCCCAATTGCTAATACTAGGGTAAATCACTCTAAAAAGGCCAAACTAAACATTATGCATGCGAGTGTATTTTTTGGGACTTTTTTTTCAGACCGGCAAAATTTTCATGTCTGTCAGTCTGAATGACTGACAACTTCTCAGCAAGTTTCGGGAAGTCTGCTGTATGTAAAAAGATTAAATTGTCCGATTCTTGAATCTGTAGGTAATGTTATCTTGTGATGTACTTTTAATGCTAATTGGATCACGTCAATAGTAATACTGTGCTATTTCCATTAAAATATTGAATTGAATAATAGGCTAGTATTATGGGTACCTGTAAAATGCGAAACGAAACCGAAACGTTTCGGTAAATTTCATTTCCCATTTTACAGGTACCCTTCTGAAGTTTGGAAGAAAAAAGTAATTAATCAAAAGTAAATTTTGTTGTTGTTATTTGGCTGGGTATACGTTAGAAACAAATATAACGTTTCACGCTTGTTAAGTTTTCAGGTCATACAGACGTAAAATTATTGTGTCTGAACTCAATTCTTTTTTACTTCTTGCCAAAATTAAGGGAGAGGTGGCACTCATACTCCTCGCAGCCCCTTCATATGTGCATGTCCCCTCCCCTCTTCAAGTTAAATGGCCAGTCCCCAAGTCTTAAATAAGAAATTTAACATGTAGTTTTGCAAGATCTGTATACCAGTTAAATTTTGCCAGATTGGTCACCGATTTAAAATGTCTTTTTTATAACAATAGAAGCCATAATTTGTTGCATATTTGAATATGAATATATGTTGTTTATCTCATCGTTAGCAAGGGGTAAACTTTAAGAAAACAATGAAAAAAATACATATAATAAATAATTGAATAATTAAACAACGGTAATTTTGCAATTATTTCGAAGTGACACTAATAAGCATTCTCAAGTAACAGTACCCAGCCTACCTTACAAAATGATGGGGGGGTCTTCCAGGTTCTGTTGCCAAATTTAGACCCAATCTCAAGACTTGTCTAACTAAAGTCTCTTTAAGCCCCAATTTTTTAAAGAATAATCCAAGCAAAAACATATACCCCTTTTCAGCCATTTGTGACAAAAAGATTACCCCATACCAGACATATAATAGGACCCTGATTGTCAGAACATCACCATGTATATAGGAAGTAATATTCCTCCCACGCAAGTCATTTTGTCATTCGGCACAGTATAGCTGGAATATCACTGATGTGGCATTTAGCAGTCAACAATCGATGAATCAATCAATTCGTCATTGCTAGATGAAGAAAGATTTTTTTTTTAATATAACCTGATAAACAATGAACTTTTCTACTATCTTTTTCTACACCGGCTTAAATGAAACTCTCTATTTTTTTCGTCTAACTTTTGTCTTCTATTTCCCCAAGAAATTGTTTCGTTAAAATAGGTTTTATTACATTTTGAATTATTCCGTTTCGTTTCGCACTTCGGCACCTGGTCATTTCGGTCCCAAGTTAAATGGCACTTGGTCAAATCGGCACCTATGTAAAAAAAAAATTTCATTTGTACATTGGAAAATTATAATTTTATTGATATTTTAGTGATTAATATTTAAATGTAGGTACCCTATATGTATTTGAATGAAACATGTTATCTGTAAAATGTTCATATTCTGCTTCACAATGTATAAATAATAATAAAAAAAAAAAAAAAATATTCAGAGTTAATAAATTGCATTGATTAATTAGGTACCCTAGGCCTAGTATAATACATTTTGTACAAAGTACCTCCATGTAAAATATGTAGGTTTTTTTTATATTCATTTGATAAATTTTTTTAAATATTCAAATTTAAAACAATAAACTTTTTTTGTGACATAGATAACCTTTAATAAATTGTTGTTGCTATACTTATACTTACGTTGCCAAATTCATTCCCATCGATAAATTTCTGTCGCATCTATACGTTTCAAATCCATCACTTCTCATATTTAAAGAAACTAAGCTGACATGAGAACTGTCCATAGCCTGAAGTGCTATTCCTGTACTGCTACAGTCGAAAATGGCTTCATTCAATAAATCTTTGACGGCTTCCAGCACTTTTTTCAACATCGAACCCTGAACCAATCTAGCTTCAAACATTTTGACAAGAATAAAAATAACAAGTATACAAATCTCAGTAAATAGTTACAACTTATTTGTAAAGTTGCTCTTTATAACAAAATACCGAAATTAGTCTTTTGGTTCACAATTTATCTGCTTCGTTATATTCCTTCTTTTCACATTGGCTCATTCAGCTTTATTGTTCATCTCCCGCTAAAATAGCAAATGGCGGGAATAAGTATTATTAGCAATTGATTGGTTCGTGACATCTCGCGAGATACGTGCGGAATTGTCAATAAAATGAATCATTAAAACGTTTGAAAAAAGGGAATTTTTCGTAGAATAATTGAGATATCAAACTACTCAGATCTGTCAAATTTTGCAAAATGGAGTTGTCTGAATTTGTTCTAAATAATTTTCGCTAATCTTCGCAGTAGATCATTTTTAGCCATCAATTGTTGGTAAAGAAGATTCTTAGATATCTTTCTATCATACAGAGATACAAAAAAGGTAGTTATTTATTTTTAAATATACTTTCAAACAAGTGATAGATCACTTAAAGGTGTTTTGAATTGAAAATAATCCGTCAACAAGTGACAACAACGTCAACATTTTTTCCACAACGGTCAACCGCAGGAGAAATTTTATCACTGAACAAGCTGAATGGCTTTCGAGTTGATCCGGCCTGAAAACTATTCGGCCTTATGCAAATCCGGCCTTAAACAAATGCGGCCTTAGTTGATTCGGCCTTAGTCCGAGATTCCTCTGTCGTTTAACGGCATTGATAATCTTGCTGTAGCCGTTCAACGACAGAGGGTGATACATACGGAAAACAGCGGATTTGCTTCTCCAACTCTGGGTCAGCATATTTCCACGTTTCGTGGCTATCGGATTTTATTTTCTATCATAAACCTTATATAAATCGCTTCACCAATCATTTTTCTATTCATTCATAAACATCTTACCCTCAGAAAGTGGTGTTACAGTAACTTACACTCCATTACAGCACGATTTTGCCTTAAAACCTATGATTTCGACATTTGTCTTCCATTTTTCAAACATTTGTCACGTGACTACGAGAAAACTACGATTACCGCAATGTATCATGGGAGATAATTTGCATATAAACAAACAAACAAATATTTTTATTGCCAATCATAGGTGCCTGTTAAGGCAGAACAATTAACATAAAATTTAATACAGTTGATTATATTGATTGGTAATGATTTTAACAGCAAATTTAGTGAATTACAGATAACCATAAGAAAAAAAAAATGTAGTACCTTGTCCAAAAACAAAAAGGGGGAACGTAACACATGCTCTTTCCGAAGCCCGTTGGTAACACTCTGCCATTGAATCTTTTCTTTCCAACACATTCTGTATAATTTCCTTCTGCTCTTCTTTGATCTGTAGATGGACTGTTTGTCCTGCAGAATACGCTTAAATGTATCGTCTTCCATGTGATTTGAATGTTGTTTACGTATGCAAATAATGCTCCAAATAATTTGGCACGCTGCATTAATTAGCTCCCATCATGCAATGCGTTGCTGTCATCATTCAGTTAGTATCGCGAGATCACGTGTGTAGATTCGAAAATGGAAGTCAAATGGCGGAATAATAGGATCTAAGGCAAAATCGTGCTGTAATGGAGTGTAACACCACTTTCTGAGGGTAAGATGGTTATGAATGAATAGAAAAATGATTGGTGAAGCGATTTATATAAGGTTTATGATAGAAAATAAAATCCGATAGCCACGAAACGTGGAAATGTGCCGATACTATGGCTGTGAGGCAAATTTGATGGTTTCCGTATGTATCACCCTCTGTCGTTGAACGGCTACAGCAAGATTATCAATGCCGTTAAACGACAGAGGAATCTCGGACTAATTCGGCCTTAGTTGATACGGCCTTGGTTAATTAATGCGGCCTCAGTTAAGAATGATGTGTATCTATGGATATATATGATACATACAATAAAACGACACATTGTGATGATTTGAGTAGATAATTAAGTGATGGTCCTACTATTACATAGTCTGTGTTGCCACTGGAAACAACTGTCACACTCTAAAGCATGCTGCTTTGGACGAACGTTCTGTCACACACAATACAAGGAAACGACATAGTTGATAGTTTTGAAAATAGTAGGACCATCACCAAAATATGCATATATTAGTGCGGTTTCATCAAAAGAATTGGAGTACTTTTTGAGTAATTTATAGTATGGCTTCCTTTTACTTTTTGGTAGCCCTTATGATCATACTGCCAGTGCAATTATACGACTATTAAGCAAATGATAATTAATTGCAAGAGAACATCTAAGGAATTTCGCTTGTTGACAGCTTGGTATATCAACCTGAATTGTTTTTCTAATCATCAACTTCAATGGAAATGATTTCCGTCATTATTACCAAAAATTACTAATTAAAAAATTGTTAAAATAATAACGATTTATTATGGCTTTTCATATTGAGTTACGAGTAAATCTTGTGAAAACACTACAAGTTCCAATATTTTATTCATCATATCCATGAATATTTAAATAATATTTTAAATTTAAATAGAACTTTTATTTTTTAATTATTCTTTTCCATTTGATATAAGGCTGGATTTGCCGTAGGCCGCATAAATATATGATAAGGCCGGAACATCAATTTTATATAAGGCCGGATTTGCGTAAGGCCGAATCTGTCATAAGGCCGAAACAACTTGTAAGGGCTGAATGTAGTGCAAAATATGAAAAAAATACAATGAAGTTTCACGAACGAATGTAGTGAAACGAACAAGGAATGGGCAGTGGATAAAAAGTTGCAACCCTGTGTCTCAGGGTTTGAAGCTAAGGTAATATTTTAGGGGCCAAGTGGGCCCGTACCAAATTAATTTTGGTAGCCCACACAATTTGTTAGGGGCTCATCAGGCGCATATTGCGAGGTGCCCTACGGCAGGGAAACAAGACAGTTCGGCACCAAGACATTTCGGTACCGTTGAAAAAAAGTGTCAAATCGGCACCGCATTTTCTTTCACACAAACGTGATTACCTTTTTTAAAATAAAATCAACGAAAATTTAAAAAAAACATCAATGATCGTTTAAATGCAATCAAAACATAATTTATTTAAATATTCTTTAAAAGAAGCCATTATTAACTTAATTAAGATCAAAAGCAGTCATCAAATTTTTACAGCTTGTGTTTGCATTGGTGATTGTTTGCTTTCGAGATGATCCGGCCTTACGAAAATGCGGCCTTAAACAAATGCGGCCTTAGTTGATACGGCCTTGGTTAATGCGGCCTCAGTTAAGAATGATGTCTATCTATGGATATATACGATACATACGATAAAACGACACATTGTGATGATTTGAGTAAATAATTAATTAATTAATTTGTCTATCAGGTGCCATATACACTGTAGCATGTTTTTTGTTTTGTTTACATCATGACAGAAAAATATTAGAAAATTAACGTATGTAGACGTAATTTTAATAAATAGATTATTAAAAATATAATAAAACAAAAACAAAATATTCGAACAAAAACGAATCGCGAGAAGACATTAAACATTTGAACAAGGATTTGAATTGCAAAATATTTTTTTTATAATGATTTATTTTGGAAAAAAGTGGGGGCGTTTTGGTAAAAAGTATGGGCGAAATTATTTCCGTCATTATTACCAAAAATTACTAATTAAAAAATTGTTAAAATAATAACAATTTATTATAGGTTTTCATATTCAGTTACGAGTAAATCTTGTGAAATCTAGAAAACGGATATCAAAACATCAGAATCAAGGCTATTGGAAGTTTTGTACGTAAAATCAAAGAAAAAAACACAAGTGCCGAATTGTCCGGGTGCCGAAATGTCTCACACAGGTGCTGAAGTGTCCTGGTGCCAAAGTGTCTAGCATTCCTACGGCAGGGGGTCCGCTGAAGGCCCCCGGAAACCCTGGGATAAATGGTGTAAAATCCTGCATTCTGGCCATTTCCTGGCAGCAAAATTGGCCATTCAGAAACTATAATTTAATACAGAAGATAAAAAATTTCCAAAACATTTCCCTCAAAATAAACTTATTTTACATGCACCAATACACTATGACTTCAGAAATTTATATTTGAAATCAAATTTCGGGGCAATTTAGAGCTTGACATATGGTGTGGATGTTTGTAGCTTGTATATCCTGTAGTAAATGAATTTTCATTTTTTTTGTTCTTTGCAATATGAACAAACCATGCCGGTTTCAGTATCAACTAACCATGAACGGTTTGTTTCCATTCTTTTAAAAATTGTCTAGAGCATTTGAACTTTTCGTAATCTCTAAAAGATTGTGTTCTCTGTTCATTTTGCCTTTTAAGAGGCCCAGTGTTCCCCAAAAAGAACTGACTTAAATCGTCTTGGCGAAACATTTCGCCAACCGGATATTTTGAACGAACATGTAAAATTAAAAATCAAAGTCGGAAAAGTGTACTAAACTACTATAAAATTCCGTAATATGACTCAACAGAAAACGGCATGGTTTGTGCAATATAAAGACAACAGAGAAATCATCGTTGTTAAAAGAATTATTTGTTACCTAAATCCCTTTACAACAACAACTAAATTCTTTATTTCAATCCTTAAATGACGCAAAATTAATGCAAAAATTGACATCCTTATACAGAGGTGTTAAATAGAACAGCCGTAATTCTCCTTAACTGGAGATAAGATTCGCATACATCAAAATAAGCTGGTTCAACTGGAGATAAGATTCGCATACATCAAAATAAGCTGGTTCCCGGGCTACTACACTTCGTTACTCAAAGTTCATAGAGCGAAGCGTAATATAAGCGGTTAGTTTAATATCAAAACAAAAAATCGGGGCTTAAAATCGATCGATGGAAATGTCAATATTTTTCGGATTTCGATCTTGGTGAATAGGAATTATTACATCTAGATTTACACTATTTTATTTTTTCTAATTTTCACTCGCCAAGTGGACGACTGAGATGAGATTTTTAAGGGCCCACACTGAAATTTACTCGCAAATGGCGAGTGGGCGACTACTAATTTCAAACCCTGGTGCCTGTTTCTATTCCTATGCTAATCTCGTTGAGATTAGGATTCCGAAGAAATTTTTGTCTGTATCTTCATCCTAATCTCGTTTCAAGCCCTATCAAAGGTATTCTGGAAATTTAAAATTTGGGGTAAATTTGAAACCCCGGTGCATTTCGATGGATATTTTGGCATGGACGGATAGTGTCAGATCAAGTGCAGGTAAGATTTCATATATAGACATATTTTCTAGTTCAAATCTGAAAAAATATTGATATTTCCTTACCTTTTACTGCGTATATCAGAGAAAATAATCCAAACTTCACTTCGAACTGTCCGCCATTTTACTGAACTCTAGAACTACACCACGTGATCAAAAATCGTGACGTTTTTTGTATAGTCTGTTTCGTAGTTTGAGATGTAGATGTCAGATTATTTTATTACTTGTATCCTGACATCGACATCTCAAACTACGAAACAGACTATATAAAATACGTCACGATTTTTGATCATGTGGCGTAGTTCTAGAGTTCAGTATTTTTTATCCAACAATGTAGGAATCCATTTTGTGTTTACGTACTACTTTCCCATACGTTCTTTTCGACTGGTACCCATGTTTAGTGGTAGTACACCTAAGAGCAATAAAAACTCGCTTCTCTAACCTTTTCTTTGCCTTATTTATATTCCTATATCAATATCCAGTCAAAAAAACTATATCAGGTATATGGCAGTCCAATATTTGAAAGGATTAATGTCCATATACAAAGGTACCTCCATGAAGCTTTTAATGAAAAAATCTGATTTTTCAGCTGTTGAGTTCAGATTGTGAAATAATATGACAATGGCTTTTTATCTCAATATATTACAAGTATAAAGCTGATTTTCAACACAATAAGCAACTTATGACATGTATATATGCTTCATTTGTAAATTTAACATCTAATTAATATGAAAAAAATTATTTTAAGCATACCCCCTTTTTTTGCGCCTCATAGAAATGATCTCACAATATACTAAATTATGTTAATTCATGCTATGTTCCCATTAATTATGCATTGCAAGACATTAAATAAGACCTAGTACCGTACCTAGATATTAAGCAAAAATTACTTCAAACTGCCCAAAATTTGTAAAATTATGATTGTTGATTTTCAGCTTTCTGTTATTTCTTGTGACCTGCAACTGTAATTTTCTTCAAAACTGAATAAATGAATGTTTCTTGACAACTTTTGTTATGTAACAAGTTAGCCGGTTGCACAAATGTACATTTACAGTCAATTTATACTCTAAAATATAAAATCCACATTGACAATTTGAAAATTTAACAGTAAATGTCCAGTGACAAATGCAATTTTCCTGGGATCACTAAAATTACCTGGTTTTAAGTACATTATTCTGAAATAAAGCTGATTTCTATAGCCTTATATTTTTTCATATGTACATTTTACATGTGTTCCAACTATAGCTACCAAAATTTATGAGGAAAAATAAGTAGGATTATAAAATTTTCAAAAACTATATCACCATATACCGTATTTGAAGTCGACTAAATGCCGCAACATGAAATTGCTAAAATTCTTAATTTTAGCAATCTTTTTCAACATCATCTGCCCTTTTACTACAAAAACACATTAACTCTACCAGTCTCAATAATTGTAAAGTCATAAATAAGCATAAAATTATATTTCAATACCTTCTTGCATGGGGGATATTTTCCAAAATATTGCATAATATTCATATTGAAGCTGTAACATGACACCTTGAAGTATTTTGTAACATTTTGGTGTGGAAAATGTCAAACTGGGTCTGTTGTGACTGTCCAAAGCCAATTTGAGCATGGTACCATCAAAATTAAGTTTCTTGTTTTTTGCCTAAAAGGTGTAATACCACTAAAGAATTCTCCATAGCCTTCTATGTTAAATAAAAAAAAAATTGAGTTTTCATACAGGATTCATCTTAAGTTTAATCTAAGAGACACTCATATCTCATGGAAGGGATACCTAATTGGAAGCTTAATTCCGAAAATCAACATACATTTAATGGCATATAAGAAAAAACAGACAGTCTGAAGATGTCTACCGTCAAAAATCCTACTTTCACTTTCGATTTAACACAAATTCAGGTGGTTTCTTTCCAATGCAATCAATTTTTTATTTAAAACCACAAGGACATCAAATATTGGCATAAAATTATCCAAAAATATGTAGGTTTCTGCTGACATTCAGTATTTTGCAGTATCTAATAGGGTTTATTTTTTATCCAACAATGTAGGAATCCATTTTGTGTTTATGTACTACTTTCCCATACGTTCTTTTCGACTGGTACCCATGTTTAGTGGTAGTACACCTATAATCCTTGCTACACACAGCTACATCAACATGATAATAAAGGTTTGTATTACACAATAAATGTATCAACTCTATATAACAGGTAACATTCACAGGCCATATTCAGTGATCAAAATATTGAACCTTGAAATAAAATTTAGGAATTATTCAATTAAACTTTAACAAATAAGAAGCTTTATATAGAAAGAAAAGATTTATATAATTTCAGAAGATGTTTAGAATTGCAGGAAGATTGAGTAGAGTGAAGATTTTGACTGATAGATGTGGTATTGAACAACAAACACATGGGTCAACAGTATACTACACAAGAGATAAACTTATTAATATTCTGAGTAGGAAGAACACACTTCTTCAACAGCCACGTAGTTATAGTCAGACCAGACCAGAGACAGCAGAGAAAGCTAAAGGATATTCTAACTTTGGTCATAAAATACAGAAATCATGGCCTTTCTATCAGTGGTACTATATTGTGGTTATTGTAGCAGGAGGAATATGTTACACCACTTTGGGAATGTAAGTTAATCATTTTGTACCTATCTCATACCATGACTGTACCTATCTCATATCATGACTGTACCTATCTCATACCATGACTGTACCTATCTCATATCATGACTGTACCTATCTCATACCATGACTGTACCTATCTCATACCATGACTGTACCTATCTTATACCATGACTGTACCTATCTCATATCATGACTGTACCTATCTCATACCATGACTGTACCTATCTCATACCATGACTGTACCTATCTTATACCATGACTGTACCTATCTCATACCATGACTACCTATCTCATACCGTGACTGTACCTATCTTATACCATGACTGTACCTATCTCATACCATGACTGTACCTATCTCATACCATGACTGTACCTATCTTATACCATGACTGTACCTATCTCATACCATGACTGTACCTATCTTATACCATGACTGTACCTATCTCATACCATGACTGTACATATCTTATACCATGACTGTACCTATCTTATACCATGACTGTACCTATCTCATACCATGACTTTTCTACCAACATATGTCTTTGTTGTCTGTTACATCCTAAGTTTATCTGTGTATTCTATCTTCAAACATTTGGTGACAATTTGATTATTATATCCACACTTGTATTGTATAGTTTATATTCTAATATATATGTAACAATCATTTTTTCCATCAGCAATCCGTGTAAGGAACGAATTACCAACTGCTGTCGTAACTACCTCCACCTTGGAAGGATTCAGACAGCCTCCAGACACTCACAGTTGCCATATATTAGATATGCCGGTTTTATGCATTTTGTAAATAGTTTGTTGGAAAGATGTTTACATTCAGGGGCTGCTCTGGCTCCCAAAAAGTAGGAGCCAAAAAAATCGCCAGGTGCCATTTTCAGGTGCCAGTTTTGAAAGTCAGGAGCCAGGTTAGGAGCCAGCTAAAATTTTACAAGGAGCCAATTTTTTCGAACCAAAACTGGATGATTGCATGTACCACTACCAGTTTCATGTTCTGTTACCCGTATAAATGGTCCGGATTTGTTTGTACAAATGTTAATGTCTGTATTGTACTTCTGTTTTTCATTTCGATTTCATCATCAAAAACAAAAAGATTTATATAATTTATTACAATATACTGTATTTTACGGATTATCAGGCATTCAGCCAGAATTTTGAGACCATTGGTCACTTTTGCGGAACAGATTTCTAATGAGCTTAATCTTATAATCAGTTACTTTGCTTTATTAGTTAGTAATGGAGATTGAAAAGCTATGAAAACCTCCTAGGATGGGAACACACTCTTCAAATTAGAAACCAACTGATAAAACATAACATTGCCATGATTTTGATCTATTACCACACAAATTGTAATACAGCCCCCACCCCCCTTTTTAAAATATTACTGTGCTTTGATCTAATACCACACACATTGTAATAACCCCCTCCCCCACCCTTTTTGAAATGTTACTGTGCTTTGATCTAATACCACACAAATTGTAATAACCCCCTCCCCCACCCTTTTTGAAATGTTACTGTGCTTTGGTCTAATACCACAACAATTGTAATAACTCATATCTGTGTAGTCTTCAGCAGAAAAAAATATGTCCAACTTCTAGATACTTTGTACAAAATGTAGGTAATGAATAGAACAAACGTCAAAAACTGAAGCAAGTTGTAAAATAAATAATTATTTATCAGATATCATAATCAAATTGCAACAATTGGAATACAAATACTGACTGGTTATTTTTTTTAATTGCAGACACGTGTCTGTTTATAAATAGTTCTATAAATAGAACGTAATTGTTACCCGGATGCTGATCGATATAAAACTTATGCGTCCTCGTGCAGTGCATTTCAATGGCCAACCTTCGCATATAAAAAATGACCATACATGTATTAAATATGAGAACTAAGATTACATTTCACAGAAATGAGAATAAAAATAACAAAAGTTCCCTTGGTTAAAAGTATCGGTGGATTACATTGCGAACTCCTGTTGATCGCGCCATTTTTATTTTTTAAGTTTCTTTATAAACCAAAGTACATTTTAAGTTTCTTTATAAACCAAACTACTCAAAATGTACTTTGGTTTATAAAGAAACTTAAAACATAAAAATTGAATTCTTTGTCAGGATCATTATCTTTAACCAGGTAAATCAAGCCAGGTGTGATCAAAGATTACGCAATCGAAACAAAAATTCTATAATCCGTTGATTGGCTTGAAACATGTAATAAAATTGTCAGTGACTAATTAGTTTTAATCAGCAAATGTAGAAGAAGAATGGATTGTTACAAACATTTTTTTATGATTTTTTGAAAATTCAAGTGACGAATTGGGTACGGGAAATACTCGTCACTTTCGAAAATCAATCGTCAATAATTTATTGATTTTAGTTACGGTACACAGTGATTATCTATAAATTTACACAAGGAAATCTAGGCGCCAAAAAAATCGCCAGAAGCCGATTTCATTCGCCAGTCAAGAAAAAAAATCGCAAATTGCGACATTGCATGGCGACCGACAGCACGATCCCTGACATTGGGCATGTGTATATAGTCATATGGGATAATACACCAGAGGCGGTACTACTAAACAGAGTCCGGAGGCTTAATATTAGTTTATATGTATATTAAATGATGTATTCCTGTGGTATTGGTTGTTTTTTATATAATTCTTATAATTTCCAACAAAATAAATACCAAATAATAGGTTTTTATTGAAATATACAAGGTGATCAGCAATCGTTCATAGATTCAAAAGAATTACAGTCATTTCGTACCATAGTGAAAATCATTTTAGTACCATAACCATTTCGTACCATTGCCATTTCGTACCATAACCATTTCGTACCATTGCCATTTCGTACCATATGCAGATCGATACATTATTACCATTTCGTACCATATGCAGATCGACACATTATGACCATTTCGTACCATATGCAGATCGATACATTATATGACCATATCGTACCATATGCAGTTCGATACAATAGATGACCATTTCGTACCATATGCAGAATCTTATGAAGATAGTACATTTATCCTTATTTTACATCATATTCAAATAAATGTTATACCCAAGTACATGCTGCATGTTGGTACCGTAAAAAGTGTGTATTTAATACATATTATTAATTTTATTAAATGTTCAGTGATTTCAACATTATTTATCATTTTATTTAATAAAGATAATTATTTCGTTACAACTTGTAGAACCTTTGAAGTAATAAAGCTTTGTCTGCATTTAATTTATTATTTGCTTAACAGTTAATCAAAGATGGTAATTAAAAAATAAAAGAACTAATCATTATCCATTTGCTTTTATTGCTATTAGATCAAAGGTAGTGTTTAGGAAATGAAATGAAAGGAGTCCAAGTTCGTATCGTTTGAAGAGAAATTCAAACAAAAGTTACCCAAGCTCTAATTTTCTAAAGAGAAAGCCACTGATGCACTTTTTTTGTTTTTACAAATATTTCCTGCTGGTTTATCCAATCAAATTACTTGAATTTTTTTGATTAACATGAAAAATCTTAAAAGTGATTTTTTTATGAATATAATTCATGTGCAAAAATAACGGGTAACGAGTGTCTACGTTGCCATTCCACGGTTAGACCAAGACAATAAGCTGAAAATCACTGTATTGTGTAATATAAACCTTTATTCATAACAACAAACATTTTTTTATTGAGTTCTTAAAAGTATTGAGTATAAAAGTTAACTATAACCATTGATTTATATACAGTATACACATATTAAATTAACATAAATCGTACCGGACTCTGTTGTCCGCCATTTTGAATACCGGACTCTATTTACATATCATCTTGTATAATGAATATTTCCACGTTACTTGCTATTTTATTCAATCTTTGATAAAATGCTTATAGATAAACACATACAATAATAATCAATCTTTAAATGTACAGAATACATGCTGTAAATCGACGATATTGCTACCGGACTCTATATCCGCCATTTTGAATCTATGAACGATTGCTGATCACCTTGTATATTTCAATAAAAGCCTATTATTTGGTATTTATTTTGTTGGAAATTATAAGAAATATATAAAAAAAAACAACCAATACCACAGGAATACATCATTTAATATACATATAAACTAATATTAAGCCTCTGGACTTCTCTGGACTCTGTTTAGTAGTACCCCACCAGAGGTGGTTTGCAAATTAATGGAAGAAGAAGATGACGTCCTTCTTTTTCTTTGTAAAATAACGAGTGATTTATTTAATTTCCAAATCTCATTAGCACATCTGTGATGCACACATTTAAACCAGGTGATAAAATCACAAAATAAAATTATTTACACTGTTTTCAACATTTTAAACTTCAAGTTCAATATTCACTGAAAATAATCAACATATCAAAAAATTAATATAATGCGATGTGCAGTTAAAACATGCAAACACAATATTATTATTACACTATTCCATCAATAAGATAGCAGAATATTAGTAAATTTAGTAAAATACTAATATCCACTAACCCATGTTAAGATTCACAACACAGTATGGCTACCATGAATTATCTCTTAAATAATATGTTGAAGGAATGCCATTCTGTGTAGATAAAGCACTTTATTTCTTACTTGTTCAGCTATATTGATGTTGTGCATCGTCAAACTACCATATTTAAATCTAAAGGTGACAATGTCTAAAAGATATATTTTGTTGGATTATAAAATACATATGTAGCTGTAAAATATAGTTCTGTTGGATATATATATATATACACGTCTAAAAATTAAACCAAACAGTGTTAGAATTGGATTTTAGAGCTGTCAAATTTTTGTTCTTCCCTCGACGGGATTTGAACCCACACCATTGATACACTGCAGCACCATTCACTTAGCCTTACGTCCAGCGCCCTCGACCACATCCACTCCCTATATATATATATATAGAATATAGCAAGTTTATAAAATGGCTGAAATATATAATTGTTTTGGACAGGAACCAAAAGTTTATAAAATGGCTACATGCTAAAGTTAATGCAGCATCAAAGGAAGTTGATGGAGAGAAATCAGAAGAAGAACAAGTACCAGAAGACGTTGAACTTAAAAAGACAGTGAAGGAGCTCAACAATAGGGATAGACGGGTAGTTATTCTGTTGTTATAATTAACTATGAAAAGAAATTTTAGATATTGATGGTCAGCAATTCCCCCAATATCAAGAACTACCACCAACCTCAAATCATTGGACACAAAAGAAAAACAGACCTCGACAATAATGTTTGCCTGCATGTCCGGTACAAACTGAAAAGTCGATCAGACGAGCCACTTATGTTGGTCGCTTGTTTGATTGTACAGCTGATGAGAATCATTGATTATGAATATAAAAAAACTATTGCCGGTAAAAAAAATTTTTTTAGAGGTTGGTCTTTCACTCCTGAAATAGATTGATTTGCAAGAGTGTTTCATATCTCGCTTTTGTAACGTATTTGTAGCTGTGTGTATATATTTTTTATATATTTGGAAAGTATATAAGGTTTTTATTTTTCATTAAATATTGATTTCACTGAGAGCTTCCGGTAGTTTGTTGACAGATTTCCTCTATCTCTTGTGGTTTCAGAGATAAACTCAACCGAAAGGGGCCAACAAAAGCCAAATGCAAAAATTGGAGCTTTCTTATTTTTCATCCAATTTTAATGCAATTTTGACGAATTGATCATCTTAATGGGTTATTGAAGTACTATAAAAAAAAAAATTACTATTTTATATTGAAAAGGGGCCTAAAAGGGTTCCCAAAATCTGAAATTTGGCATATTTGAAATAGTAAAACAAGAGAAGCATCCAAAATACAATGGGTCCAACAAATTATTGTTTCCAGCATATTACTGTGTCCAACATGTTATTCTGTCTAGCAATTTATTGTGTCAAGCAAAATACTGTGTCCACACTTGCTTAAAATTTGATACACTTGTTCAGTTTCCCTTGTCAACATGCTGTGGTCATATCATTCTTCGCTCTGTGTAGCCTTTTTTCTATAAAATTTTGAAATAAAATGTAAAACCTGGTGAGCATTTACATGCTTTTGAGAATCCCTAGTTTTTAGCTCACCTGGCCATAGGCCATGTGAGCTTTTGTCATGGGTAAGCGTCCATCGTCCGTCCGTTAGCACATCAAGATCTACCTACCCTGCAATTTTGAAGTAAATCTGATTACCCATCTTGGAGTTATTGCCCTTTTTTCATCAAATTTATAAAATTTTAATACTTTTCGTCTTATATTTCAAAAACTATAAGAGATGATGGTTAACTTTAAATTGCAAAAATGTGCGGCATATCAAGATCTACCCACCCTGCAATTTTGAAGTAAATCCCATTACCCATTTTGGAGTTATTTCCCTTTTTTCATCAAAATTTTAATACTTTTCGTCCTTTATTTCAAAAACTATAAGAGACAGATGGTAAGTTGAAACTGCAAACATGTTCTACCTACCCTGCAATTTTGAAGTAAATTTGATTACCCAACTTGGAGTTATTGCCCTTTTTTCATCAATTTCTTTTTTAATTTTAATACTTTTCTTCTTATATTTCAAAAACTATTTAGAGATAGATGTTCAGTTTAAATTGCAAAAATGTGCAGCATGTCAAGATCTACCTACCCTGCAATTTTGAAGTAAATCCCATTACCCATTTTGACCGATTATGCAAATTAGAAAAAAGGGGGGGATGAAATTTAAAAAAATCTTCTCCTCTGAAACTACTGAGCCAATCTCAACCAAACTTTGCTGAAATGATCCTTGGGTGGTCCCCTTTCAAAATTGTGTCCGTCAGCGCCGTCCTGTATCCAAGGTGACCGCCAATACTAAAAATAGAAATTTCTTCAAATGGCCAAAACTGCTCTATTTTAAGCCAGAAAGTGTCCAAATTTGAACTGCATAAGCATAATGATGAGCTTTTTAACATATATTACGGGATTTTTTTTATGAACTTTGAACTTTTGCCTATTTTGACCGATTATGCAAATTAGAAAAAAGGGGGGATGAAATTTAAAAAAAAATCTTCTCCTCTGAAACTACTGAGCCAATCTCAATCAAACTTTGCTGAAATGATTCTTGGGTGGTCCTCTTCCAAAATTGTTTCTGGCATTTCAGAACACCGACCAAGATGGCCGCCACAACCGAACTTAATTTAACATAGGACCCTATGGGAAATTCCCATAAAAGTCTACTTGTCTGAAACCATTTGCTCAATAAGAACAAAATTTTGATGAAATAGTCATTGGATAGTTCTCTTCCAAAAATGTGTCCGGCGGGTCGGCCCTTCGATCAAGATGGCCCCCACAGCCGAACTTAGCTTAACATAGGACCCTATGGGAAATTCACATAAAAATCTTCTCCTCAGAATCCACTGGGCCAATTGCAATCAAACTTTTGTGGAATGATCTAAAATTGTGTCCGGTGATCCCGACTTCCAAGCTAAAAATAGAA
This sequence comes from Bathymodiolus brooksi, assembly GCA_963680875.1. Lineage (NCBI taxonomy): Eukaryota > Metazoa > Mollusca > Bivalvia > Mytilida > Modiolidae > Bathymodiolus > Bathymodiolus brooksi. The sequence continues at coordinate 6,845,343 of OY804579.1, read as the reverse complement.
AAAAGGGGGGGATGAAATTATTCCTCTTGAAATGCATTTTTTTTTTTGACTCACTTCTTTTGGTTACTCAAATAATCAAAGGGAAGCAACTCTATTACAAAATGTGAAGTAGGAATAGCTAAATTTTGAGAATCATTGACATATATGTTTTTTTACAGTAACTTTGATAACTTACATTAAAGGGGGAACCCCTGCCCAAATTTTTTTGTAGAAGGGGTCTGCATTGACGAAGGCTACATTTGTTAATGTTTTTTACCGAAGTTATCAAGTTTTATTGACATGTTATTATACCCAGGTGAGCTATACAGACTCCTGGGAGCCTCTAGTTTCAAAAACTATAAGAGATAGATGTTAAGTTTAAACTGCAAACATGTTCAACATGTCAAGATCTACCTAGCCTGCAATTTTAAAGTAAATCTGATTACCCATCTTGAAGTTATTGCCCTTTTTTCATCAAATTTTAAAAATGTTAATACTTTTCATCCTTTATTTCAAAAACTATAAGAGATAGATGTTAAGTGTAAACTGAAAGCATGTTCAGCTTGTCAAGATCTACATGCCCTACAATTTTGAAGTAAATCTGATTACCCGTCTAGGAGTTATTGCCCTTTTTTCATCATTTTTTAGCTTACCTCACTAAAGGGCCATGTGAGGTATTGCCATCACTTGTCGTCCGTCCGTTAACTTTTTAATATTTTAATCTTCTCCTCTGAAACAACTTGGCCAAATGGAACCAAACTTGGCAATAAGCATCTATGTAAGGTCCTCTATAAAGATTCTCCATTTCTTTCCGTTCCACCAACAAATATGGCCACCAAGGGCAATTCTTGTTTCTGATTGGCTACTGTTTAAAAAAATCTTCTCCTCTGAAACGGCTTGGCAAAATGGAGCCAAACTTGGCAGGAAGCATCTGTGTAATATCCTCTATAAAACTTCTTCATTTGGTTCCATTCGGCCAACAAACATGGCTGCCAAGATTAATTCTTTTTTCTGATTGGCTAATGTTAAAAAAATCTTCTCCTCTGAAACAGCTTGGCCAAATGGAGCCAAACTTGGCAGAGATGGTCCCTGGGTGTGTCCCTTTCAAAATTGTGTCCGACAGCCTCACCCTCCATTCAAGATGACTGCTGTTTTTTAAGGTAATGATTATCTCCCTTTGAAATTTGCTTCAGTTTCATTCTTTTGTCAGGTGAGCGATACAGGCTCAGTGGGTTGAGCCTCTAGTTTCACTATGCTTGGAGATATTGACTTGATTTTTGGTATATGAGTGTATAGGGATGAGTTACAGATCAAGTTGACAGTTCGTTCCGGTCCAATGATATTTGGCCGAGTTATGGCCCTTGGACTTTGAAATTTGGCCAAATATTTAGTTGTCACCACTTTATTTCACTATGATTTGGGATATTGACTTGATTTTTGGTATGAGAGTGTATAATCATAAGTTACTAATCAACTTTGAAATTTGTTCCGGTTGAATGATTTTTGGCCAACTTACAGCAGTTTGGCTTTGAAATTTGGCCAAATATTTAGTTGTCACCACTTTATTTCACTATGATTTGGGATATTGACTTGATTTTTGGTATGAGAGTGTATAATCATAAGTTACTAATCAACTTTGAAATTTGTTCCGGTTGAATGATTTTTGGCCAACTTACAGCAGTTTGGCTTTGAAATTTGGCCAAATATTTAGTTGTCACCACTTTATTTCACTATGATTTGGGATATTGACTTGATTTTTGGTATGAGAGTGTATAATCATAAGTTACTAATCAACTTTGAAATTTGTTCCGGTTGAATGATTTTTGGCCAACTTACAGCAGTTTGGCTTTGAAATTTGGCCAAATATTTAGTTGTCACCACTTTATTTCACTATGATTTGGGATATTGACTTGATTTTTGGTATGAGAGTGTATAATCATAAGTTACTAATCAACTTTGAAATTTGTTCCGGTTGAATGATTTTTGGCCAACTTACAGCAGTTTGGCTTTGAAATTTGGCCAAATATTTAGTTGTCACCACTTTATTTCACTATGGTTTGATATATTGTCTGGATTTTTGGTACAGTATGTGAGTGTATAGTGATGAGTTACCGATCAAGTTTGAATTTCGTTCCGATTGAATGATTTTGGGCTAATTTACTAGTGGTGCACCAATCATCGGAAACATCGACTAATCAGTCGGACGTCATCAAACGATCCGATGATCGATTCTTATACCTTGTGGTCGATTCTGATTCCTTGTGTCTAAAATATATAGGCAGGGTTCGACATTAACGGTTGTCCGATTGCCCGGGGCAAGTGAAAACAGCACCCAACTTGTCCGATCGGGCAAGTGAGAATTATTCTGTGATATGTTCAATTCCTGAAGAGCAAAATGATTAATATTGAATTATTCAGTGTTGGAAGTCGCGACGAATTTTACCTAAACATCGCTTCGTATGTATCGTGTATTTTACGCCATTTTGTTTTATTTTGTTGACTACGGAATTCCCCTTTCTCAAATAAAGATCGTGTTATTTATATTAGCCAATCGCGAATGCCTAATTAGGCGGCGGCGCTGCATCAACATCGTATTTATTTTCGCCAGCCAATGAAAAGCTTGAGTTATTTGCGGTGTTCTTATTTTAGAAAATTATCCCTGATGTGTATTGCCTTTGCGATCAAAATATTGAAAGCATGATAGATTCCTGGAATAAAAATTCAAGCAAACTACAGTCGTCAGCCTATGATAAGGAACATTTATACTTAAATTTTCTAACAAAAATATTTCAGAAATCCTCATCAATCACCCGTATTTATAAAACTGTCATATTCCTGCAAATTGATAAGTACGTCTACTCAATATCTCAGACTCAGTCCCAGAATTTGGTGCCAATATGGCATTGTTCTGCACTACATCCATATATGGTACTTAAGAATTCGGGCTAGTAGTTTACAGTTTCGGGCAAGTAAAATCAATATGGCACTTGCCCGAATGGACAAGTTGGTCAAAAAGTTAATGTCGAACCCTGATAGGCTGGACTTTATTCTTTGTTTTTTTCCCTCATATTGACAAACATTTTGCAGTTTTATCCCAGCTGTTTTTTTCCCTCATACTGACAAACATCTTGCAGTTTTGTCCCAGCGTACTTTTGACACTCATATTTGGACTAGTCTATTATTTATCTACTGCCCGGAATAGTCCATTTTATATCAGGTGTTACACATATGGAAACCAATGTTTTGTTTTGTTCTAAGTTAATGTTTACAAATGGAAAAATTGTAGTTTGTAAATATACCATACGATTTTATTCAAACCTTTACCTTTGTCAAACACATACATTGTATTTGGACTAGTCTATTATTTATCTACTGCCCGGAATAGTCCATTTGATGTCAGGTGTTACACATATGGTTTTGTTCAGAGGAGGCACAACACGTTGGTGTCGTGTGCAAAAATTTACATGTTGGTCAACCGGAAGTCGGTATCAATATATCGTTATCTGATGAGGGTGACATTATCGAATTTTCAGTGTTTTACTAGGCCGATTACTGCATTCATGGATGATTAATGGCGAGTTCCTCTCGGTAAATTATTGTTAGATATCTATATATGAATGGAATTAACATAAGAATGTTTGGGTTGAATGTTAAATGTGATCATCTGCAATTTTCGAGAGGGACATTTTGTCGCCATCTTTTTTTTCATTCATAGCGTCCTCAACCGATCAACACTAAAAATGAAAATTTGTAAAATCTGTTGGAGACTTTTCCTATCCCTTTTAGTATGACATAGATCAATCATGGTGCTTCCAATATTTTCTTAAGTCTCCTTAAGTCTCCATCCATTGCATCACAATTGATCTTGAAAAATCCCCCAATTTTTCGTGATTTGTGTTGTATTAAACATCTCCTGTGACAATTTGAATCCACAGAATATCATATTTTAGCCTTTTTAATGGTCATTATACGAATTCACACTAAAACATATTGAGGATGACGTGAACTTTATGTATACAAATATATAATAAAAAAAATATATGATAAAAAAAAGTACAAGTATTGTCGAAGTATCGTTACCTGTATTTTACCTGAGAACTAATTAGTGCATACACTGTATGTGATTTTGGTAAGATTGTTTTAGTATTGTTGCATAACTAAATGTAATTAAGTTTAATGATCTTTAATAATTATGATAAATGTTGTAGATGTGTATTGCAGAGACATGTTTGTGTATTGTGCAATAACTAAACTATAATCGTTTTTCTATTAAAAAAAAAAAGAAAAGTGAAAACAAATATGTATTTGGACAATTAATTATGATTGTTTAAATAAAAACACAATTTCATTTAAACTCCATAACAGAACAGAAAAATAATCATAATCAATAGAGTTCAACTTTTGGGGGGAGGGAATAACAATATTTGTACACTTTTTTTATACAAGTATTGCGATCATACATTTCAAGAGATCCCATATTGAAAATAAATTTAGACAGCTGGATAAATTCACGTTTAATTTAAGTATTTTTTTTAACGAGATGTTTTCACTTCAAAGTCCATTTTCAAACTGAATCGTAAACATCCGGTTGTCGATAATATACTTGCATATATGTGTGTCGTGTGCAAAGCGTCGCGCCTCCTCTGGGTTTTGTTAATGTTTACAAATAGAAAAATTATAGTTTGTAAAAATATGATACGATTTTATTCAAATCTTTACTTTTGTCCAGCATACTCTTGAAATAAAGACTATCTGAGTAATTATAGTCAGTAAATGCATTTAGTAGGTAATTGTCACTGATGATCGATCATCGGTCGATGTTGGTATAACGATCATCGATCTTGAAAATGTGACCGATTCCTATCACTATAATTTACACACCTTGGACTTTTAACTTTGGCCAAATATTTAGTTGTCGCCACTTTATTTCACTATGCTTTGAGATATTGACTTGATTTTTGATATATGGAATTACAATGATGAGTTACAGATCAAGTTTAGCTTTTGTTCCCACTGAATGTTTTATAGGTATAGGACTTCTTATTCATATGCAAGTGTTGTAGATTCCTGATCATATCAAGATTTGTTCAGGCAATATTGTTTCCTTTAATAGATCTTGTGAATTTAAAGGAGGCTTGACGATGCAGATCTTAAACAATAGTTTGTTATTCTTAGCCTATTACTTAGGGAATTAAAAAAGGGTGAAACATTTGCGAGCCTCCTTAATATTCACAGCGGGGACATTCGTGTCGTTCTGACACATCTAGTTTTTTCTAAAGAAAATCCCTTTCAGAATAATGAATAGCATTATTATGACACTATTACCATTTTTGACATGAAATAGGCCAAAAATGGCTTGAATTTTTAATTTTGTAAAATTACAGAATATTCTTCTTTTGATTAGTTATTACTTTGAAATCAAGTTTATTGTTTACTACTTGCAGATAATTTCGTATGAAAATAGAATTCGAGGGTATTCGAATCCAGACAAAATATTTCGTTATTTTGCTACGTTGAAGGTGAACTATAAAGGTCGATGGGAAGTGTATATGACACCTGAAGATTTTGTCAGAGCTATAACACCTGGAGTTAAACAACCTGAAGGTTTGTACATATATTGTACCTATGTGGGTTATAAGTGTTACTGATGTTAACACATACACAATACTTCTATGAGATCACATAATTATAAGACAAGTGGTCCCTAAATACAGGTTTCATTAATATGAACTGCACTGTGAAGTTAAATTATAATGAAGGTAATGTAATGGACGTTATTGCTTAATAGTGGTGGTCATTATATACAGGTTTAATTAAATAATATGTGCTGTGAAGGTTAATTAAAATTAAGGTAATGTAATACACATTATTGCTTAATAGAGGTGGTCACTAAAACCTGTGATCATCTGACTATATTTATACACAGAAGAATTAGATCATGGTATCAAGTTTGACAATTTGATGATGTTTATCTTAAAGAGGTCTGAGGTTTCAGATTATACCAATTAAATACCTATATTTATATATTTTATGATTTAGGATGACACCAGTTAAATAATAAAGATGTAGTAATGAAATGTAGTGTGTACTACACATTTCTAGAATAACCTTCATCAGGTACGACCTTCATCATAATTAAAAGATTGGGAAAGCCAAATAATTTAAAGGTCTTTGGGAGCAAATAAACATGCATAAAGATGATAGCCAAAATCGACTAAGGTCACCTATGCCTAAGGGAGGAGAACCTCAGTTTTATTAATAATTACATTGTTTGAAGCTGTAAATTTCAATAATAGATATATCTATGTCAGTGCCGAAATATACAGTTATTTAATGGGAGTGCAGGCAATAGATCAAAATATTTTTCCCGAGGTAATTGGAATGACCAGAGTGTTCTATTGGCCGAGGTCAATAGAACACTTTAGTCTTTCCCAATACTGAGGGGAAAATTATTTGATCTATTGCCTGCACTCCCATTAAATAACTGTTTTATTACCTAATTATAATTGTTTTAGACAGATTAAAAAGAACTACTGTTTTCAATATTTAAATATTGTTTAACAGTTTTAACAAATAACACAAATTATCTTTTTCATAATAAACATGAAGATTCTTAAAAAAAAAATTAATCTGTGCTTGTTTTTAGACTGCGCGAGAGACATATATGTCCCTGGTTGATAGACTGTGCTAGGGTTATATATGTCCCTTTGGAAAGAAATATTACGTTTATTTTCTTTACAACTCCGCGGGAACCCCAGGGTATAGAAATGGGACAGAGAGCTTCTTCTGCTTGAAGGGGCGTCCGCCGGTTGTGCAGGATGTATAAATTCACAACCAACCCGTCCTGCGGATGAGACGTAAATAAAACCGAGGTCCCGTGTTGAGAGATTGCCACCCTCTCCACACATTAAAGAACCCAGTGTAACAGCTCATTATGAGCATGATGAGTGGTCCATAAGAGACCTGTTGCACTGGCAAAATTATCAGTCCCTACGCATCACCTTTCCTTGTTTCGAGTCCCGTGGCGTTTAAATTTTTAAATGTTCTCGTCCTGAATATAGCTGAAGAATTGCTCGTTGGACGTTAAACACCAATCAATCAATCAATCAATATTTTCTTTAAGAACAAGTGTTGCCTGAGGGCAAATGTGGACACAGAAATGTGCTGTCCAAAAGGCAAGTGTGGATGTCAATATTTCATATTATTAACTTTTAAAGAAAAAAATTCATGGACACAGGGGTCCTGGATTTTTTTAATAAAAAACTAATCCAGGATTATTATTTTTGCTTAAAGTCTGGTCCTGTGTTTTTATTTCAAATTTTCATCATAGCCCCCCTCCCCTTCCAAGGGATATACAATTGTATCATTAATAATAAATTAATAAATAATAAATTCAGATTTTCTATTTAAAATAAATCTCATTTACCAAACCACCGATATTTGTTCAATTTTTAATGCTGATTTAAGCTTTAGTCGCAACAAATTTTTATTTTTCTCTTCAAACTGTCGAAACACAACATTTATTTAACTAAAATTCACAAATAAAATTCACCCCCCCCCCCCCCCCCTTTTTCCCTTTTTTCTTGTTTAAATCAATGATCAATAATATTCCAGAATCAAACAAATGAATAAATATAACATAGATTTCTTTTACATGCATCTTTTTCTTTTACATTATCATATCAAGAAAATGGTGGCTGTAACATTCATCAAATTCAAGTGAGGGTAGGGGTTTTCGGGTGGGTTTCCGCGTAAGATGGTTCCGTTTCAATGTTAAAAGTCCGGTATTTTCCTTTCCTATATGAACCACAGAACACATTTATAGCTGTTTTTCTTTTTAAAAAATAATAACATTTTAACCTTTAATTCACTCAGTAATATGCTTTTCCCTGCCGTAGAGCAAAAATACTTACATGGTTGGAAAGCTGGAGATGTCAAGATTCTATATTTATAAACTATTGACCTGAGTAACCTTGCTAAACCCTTCGGAGTCAGTGTGTTTTAAATTGGTCATCCAATCAGGACGCTCATTATTCTTGTCCAAGATAAAAAATACATCGCTAAAATTACCTGTGGGTGTTTCCCCACTTCAACTCGTAAATTTACATAGAAATCGGAGATATTTCGTCATAAAACTTCACACATGGTTTTGTCTATCATATTTCTTGAAGACAAACATAAAATTTTATTGCATTTATCAATATTTTATGAGTATCAACAGTTTTTTCAACACTGTATCTGTTTCTCGATACAGCCACCCGATTACCAATGAGACAAGTCACGTGAGTACACATGCTACTCACAGTGACCTGTGACCCACTTTAGCACGTTCTACCAGTTTATTCTTAATATGTTGTTATAATAAGTTATGCAAATACGTTATAATTAGATTGCACAATTTGAAGTTAGATACAGTTATTGCACATATTGAACCTCTTCAGAATTAAAAAGAAGTACGTCACATTGCTGTTAAAATGACGTCACTCTGCTGAAAGAACCATAACTTCAGGAATTGTACCGCACACAAAATTATGATTATACACGAAACGTCACAGTCAAAGGGTTAAATCGTTTTAGATTACGATGCTTTCATACGGTGTAATCCGGTGTCGACTAGACAAGATTTCGGATTTGTAATAAATATTCATGAGATTGTTTTGACCAATCACAGTAATGGTCAAAGATAGCCGGGCAATAGAACACTAGAAAGCCAAAACCCCAAAAATAGTTGAAAATAAAACCTACTTTATAAAACATGTAAAACTTTACAATTAGGTAATAACATTGACTACTGGACAGATGATAACCTCAGGGACTAATAGTCCACCAGCAGAGATATCAACCCAGTGATTGTAATAAAAACAGACATCAAATTTAGTGTGCATCATGTTAACATATGTTTATATGTTACAGGTTTAGGATTAGACCATTACAAGAAGTATGATCCACAGGTATTTATCAAAATCTATATATAGATTATATGTTTCCTAACCCAAGTATATTCAATATAGCTGTTTGGTATTGTCTCCTTTAGGAAACTTGTGGCTCTCAATAAAGTGATTTTAACATTTAAGAAATGATTGTGTGACCATTATCAGAAGTTGGCAGGAATATTAAATTTTCATTGGCTAAGAAATCAAATTTAACATTATTACAATGGGGAAGATATATATTACTGTAAATTCAGGAATTTTTGTGTAATTTTTTTTAATGCGAAACCAAAACAAAAATGTGCAGTCAATATTTTGCAATTATAGTCGTAAAAACATGAAATTTATAAAATTGTATTACCCTCTTGATGACAGACATAATTTTGTTGTTAGAAAATGAAATATAATTAGTAGGTGAAATATCAGTGATTATACATTAATAATTTAATTTGATTGGCTAATCCGCCTGGAGAAAATTTTGGTTATACTCGATAACCTGGGTTGGTATTGTGACGTCACTAACGTGTTCATCTGCCAGCGACAAATTCAAATAGTCACATGAAATAATCGTAATTAAAATCGAGGAATCATTAAATTTTGTTGTAAAAATTAAATTATAAGGAATTTTTGAAATTGTTGAACAGGTTATACTTGCATAACCTGGTTTGGGTCAGTTTACGCTTTTCATAAACCGCTTCACTGTTTATTAAGTGTAAACTGACCCAAACCAGGTTATATCGTATTAAACCTGTTCAACAATTTCAAATATACATTATTGTTATTATACTTTAGTTATGTCTTACCCTTTTTACACAGAAATGTTTCATTTTTGTTCTACTACTGATACACATCACTGACCATGTCTATGTAATGTTACATCATGTATTGTTCTAAAATATGACCTTATACATACCTATGTGTTGTTGATTATATACAATCAAAGAGTGACAAATCAAATACTAGTACAAAGAAAGAAAATGTGTATCAAAGTACCAGGTTTAATTATTGCTATCTTTGTCTGGTTTCAATTTTCACATTAAAATGTATCACGAAAAGTTCTGAATTGATAGTATATAAATCTAGTGTATATGCCAGTTCATTGGTATATACATTACATATATCATATTACATAATAGACCCATCCAATCATATCACTGTACACTAACATCTAACAACATCCCATAAGAGGTCATGTTCAGATGAACTTTACCCATCCATTCATATCGCTGTACACTAACATCTAACACCATCCCATAAGAGGTCATGTTCAGGTGAACTTTACCCATCCAATCATATTGCTGTATTCTAACATCCCATATGGGGTCATGTTCAGGTAAACTTTACCCATCCAATCATATCGCTGTTCTCCAAATATTTTTGGTAACTATAATTTACCTTGATCTATTAACCAGTACAGGACAAGTGTTTTTTTGTCCTATTGAAATGTATTGTGCTGAAATATTTGCCGATATTGAACAGAATTTTTAACTGTCTAACATTTCAAAGTAATGGGATGTTGTTTAAGAAATAAATCATGGAAGCCAGAATGTGTGGGGAGTTTTAACGTGGATTGGCGGATATTAGTATTTTATCCCGAGCCAGAAGCAAGGGATAAAATTTACTAATATCCGACAATCCATGTTAAAACTCAAAAACACATTCTGGCTTCCCTGATTTATTTCAATTCTGATATGTCTAAGAGTACAAATACAGTAGTATACTTTGATTGGAAGACGGTAATTTATACATACGCTTGCGGAAAATGTCGCACACAATTTATGTAACTCGAATAATACTGCGCCCTCTATCAGCATTATTCGTCACAATTTATGCTGCCAATGGAAACGTCAGTCACATTCATCGGCGCATGTGCTAATGAGATAATACGAAGAAATAATTCTGGGTTTTTTTTAACAAAGGGAAAGAGTGAGGTCATGTTAGAATAAATGTTAGTGTATTGCCACTGAACAAAACATTTTAAAATAAAAAAATAAAAACTGCAAACACCTATAAAATTAGATAACATTTTTGGCTGTAGAAATATAGAAATAGATAATTTTTTTAGCTCTAGAAGATAACCCATTTTTCCTGTAGAAATCTAGACAAAAATAGCAGCTTTGGTTGTAGAAATGAAGATTTATTAATTACTAAGTATGTATCTTCATCTGTTATTTGAAAACTAAACTTTGAATAAACTGATAATATGTAAAAAATCAAATCTTGTACTAATTGATAAAATTAAGTTAAACTGTAATGGTTGACAAATCTTAATATAAGCCAATGATCTGATTCTATTAATTTTTAGCTCACCTGGCCCAAATAGTGAGCTATTGCCATCACTTGGCGTCCGTCGTACGTCGTAAACTTTTAAAAAAATCTTCTCCTCTGAAACTACTAGACCAATTGAAACCAAACTTGGTCTGAATCATCACTAGGGTGTCTAGTTTCAAAATTGTGTCCGGTGATGCCGTGCACCAACCAACATGGCCACTGTTACAAAAAATAGAACATATGGTAAAATTGCAGGTTTTTGGGTAATAACTCAAAAACCGTTAATAATGTCAGAAATCTGACATGGGGTAAAAATGATTAAGACAGCAAGATTTACCTACCTTACAATTTTGAAGTAAATCTGATGACCCATCTTGGAGTTATTGCCCTTTTTTCATCAATTTTTTAAAATTTTAATACTTTTCGTCTTATATTTCAAAAACTATAAGAGATAAAGGTTAAAATTAAATTGCAAAAATGTGCAGCATGTCAAGATCTACCTACCTTGCAATTTTTAAGTAAATCCCATTACCCATTTTGGAGTTATTTCTCTTTTTTCATCAAATTTCAAAATTTTAATAATTTACGTCCTTTATTTCAAAAACTATAAGCGATAGATGGTAAGTTTAAATTGCAAAAATGTGCAGCATGTTAAGATCTACCTACCCTGCTATTTTGAAGTAAATCGCATTACCCATTTTGAAGTTATTGCCCTTTTTTCATCAATTTTTTTTTTTTAATTTTAATACTTTTTGTCTTATATTTCAAAAACTATAAGAGATAGATGTTAAGTTTAAATTGCAAAAATGTGCAGCATGTCAAGATCTACATACACTGCAATTTTTAAGTAAATCCCATTACCCATTTTGGAGTTGTTTCCCTTTTTTCATCAAAATTTTAATACTTTTCATCCTTTATTTCAAAAACTATAAGAGATAGATGTTAAGTTTAAACTGCAAACATGTTCAGCATGTCAAGATCTACAAAGAAAGTTCCACAGTAGAAAATGTCAGACAATTGTGTGAAGAGTTATTCCTCTTGAAATGCAGGGTTTTTTTTTGCTTTCACTGCTTTTGGTTACTCAAATAATCAAAGGGAAGCAACTCTATTAAAAAATGTGAAGTAGCAAAAGCTAAATTTTGAGAATCATTGACATTTATGTTTTTTTACAACAATGTTGATAACTCCTGCCCAAATTTTTTTGGAGAGGGGGTCTGCAATGACGAGGGTTTATACATTTGTTATTTTTTTACCGAAGTTATCAAGTTTTATTATAGGATTAAACACTGTTTTTTAGGAAATTATCTATGTATAAACTCCGGCAGCTCACTCACAAACTGAATAAAGTCTGAATGACTTTATGTAAAGTTTGTGAGTGAGCTGCCGGAGTTTATGCATACATAATTTCCTAAAAACACTGTGTAATCCTTATAATTCTTATTCTTGGACATCGTGTTTGTTTTCGATGCTAAATGTTATTAAAGAAATACCCAAGGAGAGTCTCAAACAATGGACATACAATACACATACGATTGTAAACTGAAAAAAATCCGCGAAATGTTATTGACGACTTTGGAACATAACCAACATGATGTCATTGACGTCATATGAAGACTTCCAGTTTGAAACGTAAAGATTAGACGTTATTTGGCTTCGTGTATGCTTCAAGTTTGATACAATTTAACTAAAATAAGTGTTCAAGGTAAGCTTTTTAATTATTTTTGTGTATTGTTGTAAATATGACATATAGGATTTCACATTTTCAAGATGGCAGATCCTTCCAGCAGAACCCCTTTGTATTATTGCTTGTAGATTTATACACGTGGAATGACCGGTGAAAAACGTAGTCCGGCAAACGGAAATATTGATTTATAAATTCCTTTCGAATGACATAGAATAAGTGACGATATCCAATCGGATTACGAATTATTGATAAATTCTAGTAAGAATAGAATTATTGACTGATGTTGTTATTATACCCAGGTGAGCTATACAGGCTCCTGGGAGCCTCTAGTTAATTTAACTTGTCAAATGTGAGCAACTATTTATTCTGACAACACAGTGCTATATATCTATAGACGTGATAGAAATTGTCAAATGTTAGCTGTAGCTTCACAAGCCTCTCTATAGACATTTAAATCCTGCTTTTGACTGCATTACTCTTCTTTGTCATCTGCTTTTTAGGTCTTCATCACTTTTCACCTGTTGTCGTTGTTGACTTTGGTCTGTAAACCTTTCACATTTCAATCTTCTTCTTTGAAATCACTAGGCCAATTTAAACCAAATGTAGTAGGAACATTTATTAGGTGTTACTTACACATTTTTTTTTATGCTGGTTAGAAATCCATCATGGGTGTAAGGGTTAATTGGCTAAAATCTGAAAATTGTCTTCTCAGAAATGTCCTTGCAGATTGAATTGTGATGTTGAGATGTTCATTAAATTGTCCTGTACTAGTTTTGAATAGTTGCTGCCTATTGGTTATTGAAAAACCAAGGTGACCATTATGGTCAGGACTGTTTTTTTCATTGAACTGTATGGGAAAATAATTTTTTCTCAGAAACTAGAAATTGGATTGCACCCAAACTGTACATGAAAGTATTGGATGGTCCCTTACAAATTTTCGATATTTGTGTGAATTGGAAATCCAACACAGAACCTTACCTTATGAGAATATGAAAATGCTGTCATGAAGCATAGTGGTACAAGGGTAAAAGACATTAAATTTCACACACGAGTGGCAATGATTTAAGATCTGTTATGTTGGCCGAATGGAAGAATATATGTCTTCATTAAATAATGAAAAAGTAAATACGCGTGTATAATTAAAAACAATTACTGGAAAGTTAATGTTATTCTCTACTTTGTCATATAGAAACTGTTAAATAACTGCTTTGTTTGTCTCAATGCCTATAGAAGTCTAGGTTGAGCTTACTTTGTCATGTAGAAACTGTTAAATAACTGCTTTGTTTGTCTCAATGCCTATAGAAGTCTAGGTTGAGCTTACTTTGTCATGTAGAAACTGTTAAATAACTGCTTTGTTTGTCTCAATGCCTATAGAAGTCTAGGTTGAGCTTACTTTGTCATGTAGAAACTGTTAAATAACTGCTTTGTTTGTCTCAATGCCTATAGAAGTCTAGGTTGAGCTTACTTTGTCATGTAGAAACTGTTAAATAACTGCTTTGTTTGTCTCAATGCCTATACTATAGAAGTCTAGGTTGAGCTTACTTTGTCATGTAGAAACTGTTAAATAACTGCTTTGTTTGTCTCAATGCCTATAGAAGTCTAGGTTGAGCTTACTTTGAAATGTAGAAACTGTTAAATAACTGGTTTGTTAGTCTCAATGCCTATTCTGTTGAAGTCTAGGTTGAGCTTACTTTGTCATATAGAAACTGTTAAATAACTGCTTTGTTTGTCTCAATGCCTATACTATAGAAGTCTAGGTTGAGCTTACTTTGTCATGTAGAAACTGTTAAATAACTGCTTTGTTTGTCTCAATGCCTATAGAAGTCTAGGTTGAGCTTACTTTGAAATGTAGAAACTGTTAAATAACTGGTTTGTTTGTCTCAATGCCTATTCTGTTGAAGTCTAGGTTGAGCTTACTTTGTCATATAGAAACTGTTAAATAACTGCTCTGTTTGTCTCAATGCCTATAGAAGGATGATTTCAGATTGATGGTGAGTTTTGCTATATACAACTAACATTCTCCTGAGGATTTTTGATAATCCATTTGTTTTCTTTCAATGTTTTCATGTGTTCATATGATCTGCTGGGATTTATTATGTAATTTACACAATTTTACTCTTTAATATTCATCAATATTATCATTTTTATCAATTTTCTTATCTTTTTAAATATTAATGTTGTACCTATTTTAATTGGAATATTTTTTTAGTTTAAAAGTTTTTTGTAGATGAGCAAAACGAAAAAGGTAAAATAAGATTTAGTAGTAAAGTATTGTACTCTATTGTAAATTATCTGGTGGGAATTTTATTTTTCTAGTGATAAGCATGGATTATTAAAACACCTATTTTTTATGAATTAATGTGTCTTGTTGCTTTGTTGCATTGTTTTATTTGCTTCATTTTTGTGTGCTAATTCCTACTGTACTTTTGAATAAATATTTGAATTAATTTTCAGAAGTTACAGAAAAAATTTCTAGTATTTTTATGACACATATGTAGTGAGAAAAGTTGACAATTGAACCAATCATAACACAATCATCATCCACCTCACTACAAACTACTGAGGGACCGTCGTGGTCGTGATCGTATGGTAATTGCATTTACAACTACCTGTGCAATTGGTGCCTATCACCACTAAAGTTGTGAGTTTGAACCCCGTTCATAGCGAGATGTACTTGATTAAACCTTATATGATGAAGTTTGTCAGTAACTTGTGACAGGTTGGTGGCTTTCTCCGGGTATTCCGGCTTCCTCCACCAATAAAGCCAAATTTGTGAGAGTGACATATAAGTGGCAGGGTTAAATAGATTATCCCCACCATCACTTCGTGATTACTAGAAATAAAATGATAAAACAAATATAAATATGAACGATATAGAACTGGCACAGATTGACATCAATCAGTATAGAATTAGGTCACTTTTGAATGTCATAATGAGTCAGTAAGTGAGTGATTGTTGTTTAACACCAATTCAGCAATTTTTCTGCTATATCATGGTGAGAACAAGTTAATTTTCAATGAGATGATGATCAGGTCCGCTTTATACAAGACCAACACGCTGAGTTAGATTTTTATAGTGCTAGCTCACTGAAACAACAGTCCCCGGATAGACATGTCGCCACACTCGGACACATTATTCTGATTCCAAGACAACCAGTCTTTGCTCTTCCTCCTTAATGCTGCATGCTTAGTGAAAAAACAACAAATATCAATTTTATAGTCTGATTTGACCTTACTGGGGCTCAAACCCAAGATCTACAGCACGAATGTCATAATGAGTTTGATGTCACACAGACTGATAATTTTCAGTCTCCGAGTCATTGATACTGACAATATCACTTGGTGAGATCATAGAAAAAATGTGCAAATTATAGATAACAATTACATGTACTTGACAATCAGTTAATAGGAAAGGATTTGGATGTGAATACATCAGAAAGTTGTGGCAACATGTATTTATTGCTGGTTTTTATTTTAAAGTCACAAATCTTCAATAATAAACCAGTCCACAAACACACACATATATATTAGGATTTATTCTAAAGAAAATCATGTATCTCTTATCTTTTATTCTACTTGTTTAATATTATCCGTCCCTCACTAAAGACACAAATACCATGAATATGTATGAACTATTTACAGCTGGACAACCAACAATCACTCCATTAGAGACATGATTTAAGAAGGAATCAATTGTTTCATTAACAACATGTATTAACTGTTTGACAAATAATAAGTTCAGGTTTACCATTGTAACTTGTAAAGTTTTGAACCTTTACGAGACCATGAGAGTGCCATGACATTTTTACTGGTTAACCAGTTTTCAGTGTGTTGTGGTATTAATGCTGGTTTTATATCAAATGTCACTGCTTGTGTATGTACTGAATGATTCAATTGTACCCTTCAACCCAGTCAGGTTTGAATTCATTCCGTTTTAAAGTAATAATCTATTTTTGGCAAATGAAAGTAAGTTTTTTAAATCATTTTTCTGTTGTACAAAGCTGATATAAGTTGATATTACTGTACAAAGCTGATATAAGTTGATATTACTGTCAATAATAAACAACAATAACATTTATTGATAAACAATTCTTTAAATAAATATTAATTCCATTAAAAGGACTATTATTTTTGTCAGTGACTTGCGACAGGTCGGTTGTTATCTCCAGGTACTCCGGTTTCCTCCATCAACAAAACTGACCGCCACAATATAACTGAAATATTGTTGAAAGTGGCATTAAACACCATAAACCACCAACCATCTAAATAATATTTATTTGTAATTGTTACCATGGTAATAATTCCTTGGTATTTTAATTTCTCTCTCAAGAAAAGATCAAAGTTTTTTTTTGCTAAAAGCAGCTACAAGGGTAGAGATTTTGTAGGTTTTGGGGAGAAATGAAGTGCAGTTAAACCATTAATGTTGCAAATGTTTCTTTTTCAATCTTTTTGGGAGAAATGAAGTTTAGTTAAACCATTAATGTTGCAAATATTTCTTTTTCAATCTTTTTGGGAGAAATGAAGTTTAGTTAAACCATTAATGTTGCAAATATTTCTTTTTCAATTACCTGGATCTGCTTTCTGCTACTTAGTAAGATATATTAGGATATATTTGTCAATACTTTGTGTCGGATGCACATGTAGAATTCTGTACATACACATGTAGCCATGACAACTGATGATATATAGTACATGTATACATACACCCACGATAACAGGTAGTATATATTGTTCATTATAAACTCTCGATAATGGCTGAAATATTGTATTCATTTTTCTCTAGATAAATATAGAATAACAGCATGTTTTAAGATCGAGACAGACATTATCACTAGTATCACAGCAAGTCTAATAGGACGAGATGCCATTACTAGTGATAATCATGTATGTAAGGGCCTTCACACCTTATGTTATTGTTTATGTCTGTAACATCATAATATGATATCAGTACACTGACAATATCTCTCAGAGAGATCAAAGGAAAAATACTGACAATATCACTTGGAGAGATCAAAGGAAAAATACTGACAATATCACTCAGAGAGATCAAAGGAAAAATACTGACAATATCACTCAGAGAGATCAAAGGAAAAATACTGACAATATCACTCAGAGAGATCAAAGGAACAATACTGACAATATCACTCAGAGAGATCAAAGGAAAAATACTGACAATATCACTCAGAGAGATCAAAGGAACAATACTGACAATATCACTCAGAGAGATCAAAGGAACAATACTGACAATGTCACTCAGAGAGATCAAAGGAACAATACTGACAATATCACTCAGAGAGATCAAAGGAAAAATACTGACAATATCACTCGGAGAGATCAAAGGAAAAATACTGACAATATCACTCGGAGAGATCAAAGGAACAATACTGACAATGTCACTCGGAGAGATCAAAGGAAAAATACTGACAATATCACTCAAAGGAAAAATATCTTATGTTTCACTCTTGTTATTTTGTGACCTACCTGTCAGTTTTTGTACTTTTCTTTCCCTATAATAGGGGGCCACCGTGGTTGTATGGTAGTTGGATGTGGGGAGTGGGGGGTATATCTTAGTGAGCTGTGCTCACAGTAATACTAGTTTATCCTGTTACCTAGAATTGGTATGTTGTGTTCCACTCGTGTTGTTTTCTCTACCTATGGGTGTTTTATCCTGTTACCCAGAATTGGTATGTTGTGTTCCACTCGTGTTGTTTTCTCTACCTATGGGTGTTTATCCTGTTACCTAGAATTGGTATGTTGTGTTCCACTCGTGTTGTTTTCTCTATCTATGGGTGTTTATCCTGTTACCTAGAATTGGTATGTTGTGTTCCACTCGTGTTGTTTTCTCTACCTATGGGTGTTTATCCTGTTACCTAGAATTGGTATGTTGTGTTCCACTCGTGTTGTTTTCTCTACCTATGGGTGTTTATCCTGTTACCTAGAATTGGTATGTTGTGTTCCACTCGTGTTGTTTTCTCTACCTATGGGTGTTTATCCTGTTACCTAGAATTGGTATGTTGTGTTCCACTCGTGTTGTTTTCTCTACCTATGGGTGTTTATCCTGTTACCTATAATTGGTATGTTGTGTTCCACTCGTGTTGTTTTCTCTACCTATGGGTGTTTTATCCTGTTACCTAGAATTGGTATGTTGTGTTCCACTCGTGTTGTTTTCTCTACCTATGGGTGTTTTATCCTGTTACCTAGAATTGGTATGTTGTGTTCCACTCGTGTTGTTTTCTCTACCTATGGGTGTTTATCCTGTTACCTAGAATTGGTATGCTATTCTTGTCTTGTCCATTTTAATCATAAATATTTGTAACATTAACTTTTAAGTATATACAGTAATAACATCTCAAAATATGCCTTTTTAGTTCACCTGGACCAAAGTTCCATGTGAACTATTGCCATCACTTGGCGTCCGTCGTCTGTTGTCTGTCGTCTGTAAACCTTTCACATTTCAAGCTTCTCCGAAACCACTGGGCCGATTGGAACCAAACTTAGCAGGAATGTTCCTTGGATGGTCCTCTACAAAGTTACTGTTTTTCGTTCCAGTCGGATATTCAATATGGCTGCCAGGGCCAATAATATGCTCTGATTGGCTGAAATTTCAAAGATCTTCTTCTCTGAAACTAATGAACTGACTGAACCCAAACTGTAAATGAATGATCATTGGAATGTCCTTTACCAAGTTTCTGTTTTTTATGCCAATCGGAAATCCAAGATGGCCGCCATCGCAGGACATAGATTAACATTGGACCCTATGGGAAAATGTTCAAATGCCTTCTTCTCAGAAACTACAAATATGATTAAAGCCAAACTGTACATGAATGTTCATTGAACGGTCCTCTACAATCTCAAGGTTTTTTGGTCCGATATGAAATTCAAAATGGCGGCTACGGCAGGACTTAGTTTAACATTGGACCCTATGGGGAAAATGTTTCAAAATGCTTCTTCTCTGAAACCACTTGGACAGTTGAAACCAAACTGCCCAGGAATGATCATTGGAAGGTCCTCTACAAAGTATCTGTTTTTTATGCCGATCGGAAATCCAAGATGGCCGCCACCGCAGGACATAGATTAACATTGGACCCTATTGGAAAATATTCAAATGCCTTCTTCTCAGAAACTACAAATATTATTAAAGCCAAACTGTACATGAATGTTCATTAGATGGTCCTCTACAAACTTTACGTTTTTTGTTCCGGTATGAAATTCAAAATGGCGGCTACGGCAGGACTTAGTTTAACATTGGACCCTATGGGAAAAATGTTTCAAAACGCTTCTTCTCTGAAACCACTAGGACAATTGAAACCAAACTGCCCAGGAATGATCATTGGAAGGTCCTCTACAAAGTTTATGTTTGTTATGCCGATCGGAAATCCAAGATGGCCACCACCGCAATACATAGATTAACATTGGACCCTATGGGAAAATGTTCAAATGCCTTCTTCTCAGAAACTACAAATATTATTAAAGCCAAACTGTACGTGAATGTTCATTGGATGATCCTCTACAAACTTTACGTTTTTTGTTCTGGTATGAAATTCAAAATGGCGGCTACGGCAGGACTTAGTTTAACATTGGACCCTATGGGGAAAATGTTTCAAAATGCTTCTCCTCTGAAACCACCTGGACAATTGAAACCAAACTGCCCAGGAATGATCATTGGAAGGTCCTCTACAAATTTTATGTTTTTTATGTCGATCGGAAATCCAAGATGGCCGCCACCGCAATACATAGATTAGCATTGGACCCTATGGGAAAATGTTCAAATGCCTTCTTCTCAGAAACTACAAATATTATTAAAGCCAAACTGTACATGAATGTTCATTGGATGGTCCTCTACAAACTCAAGGTTTTTTGTTCCGATATGAAATTCAAAATGGCGGCTACGGCAGGACTTAGTTTAAGATTGGACCCTATGGGGAAAATGTTTCAAAACGCTTCTTCTCTGAAACCACTAGGACAGTTGAAACCAAACTGCCCAGGAATGATCATTAGAAGGTCCTCTACAAATGTTATGTTTTTTATGCCGATCGGAAATCCAAGATGGCCGCCACCGCAGGACATAGATTAACATTGGACCATTTGGGAAAATGTTCAAATGCCTTCTTCTCAGAAACTACAAATATGATTAAAGCCAAACTGTACATGAATGTTCATTGGATGATCCTCTACAAACTTTACGTTTTTTGTTCCGGTATGAAATTCAAAATGGCGGCTACGGCAGGACTTAGTTTAACATTGGACCCTATGGGAAAAATGTTTCAAAACGCTTCTTCTCTGAAACCACTAGGACAGTTGAAACCAAACTGCCCAGGAATGATCATTAGAAGGTCCTCTACAAATGTTATGTTTTTTATGTCGATCGGAAATCCAAGCTGGCCGCCACCGCAATACATAGATTAGCATTGGACCCTATGGGAAAATGTTCAAATGCCTTCTTCTCAGAAACTACAAATATTATTAAAGCCAAACTGTACATGAATGTTCATTGGATGGTCCTCTACAAACTCAAGGTTTTTTGTTCCGATATGAAATTCAAAATGGCGGCTACGGCAGGACTTAGTTTAACATTGGACCCTATGGGGAAAATGTTTCAAAACGCTTCTTCTCTGAAACCACTAGGACAATTGAAACCAAACTGCCCAGGAATGATCATTGGAAGGTCCTCTACAAATTTTATGTTTTTTATGCCGATCGGAAATCCAAGATGGCCGCCACCGCAGGACATAGATTAACATTGGACCATATGGGAAAATGTTCAAATGCCTTCTTCTCAGAAACTACAAATATGATTAAAGCCAAACTGCACATGAATGTTCATTGGATGGTCCTCTACAAACTTTACGTTTTTGTTCCGGTATGAAATTCAAAATGGCGGCTACGGCAGGACTTAGTTTAACATTGGACCCTATGGGAAAAATGTTTCAAAACGCTTCTTCTCTGAAACCACCTGGACAATTGAAACCAAACTGCCCAGGAATGATCATTGGAGGGTCCTCTACAAAATATGTTTTTTATGTCAATCGGAAATCCAAGATGGCCACCACCACAATACATAGATTAACATTGGACCCTATGGGAAAATGTTCAAATGCCTTCTTCTCAGAAACTACAAATATTATTAAAGCCAAACTGTACATGAATGTTCATTGGATGGTCCTCTACAAACTTTACGTTTTTTGTTCCGATATGAAATTCAAAATGGCGGCTACGGCAGGACTTAGTTTAACATTGGACCCTATGGGGAAAATGTTTCAAAATGCTTCTTCTCTGAAACCACTAGGACAGTTGAAACCAAACTGCCCAGGAATGATCATTGGAGGGTCCTCTACAAAATATGTTTTTTATGTCAATCGGAAATCCAAGATGGCCACCACCACAATACATAGATTAACATTGGACCCTATGGGAAAATGTTCAAATGCCTTCTTCTCAGAAACTACAAATATTATTAAAGCCAAACTGTACATGAATGTTCATTGGATGGTCCTCTACAAACTTTACGTTTTTTGTTCCGATATGAAATTCAAAATGGCGGCTACGGCAGGACTTAGTTTAACATTGGATCCTATGGGGAAAATGTTTCAAAACGCTTCTTC
This sequence comes from Bathymodiolus brooksi, assembly GCA_963680875.1. NCBI lineage: Eukaryota > Metazoa > Mollusca > Bivalvia > Mytilida > Modiolidae > Bathymodiolus > Bathymodiolus brooksi. The sequence continues at coordinate 6,822,877 of OY804579.1, read as the reverse complement.
TCTGAAACCACTTGGATAATTGAAACCAAACTGCCCAGGAATGATCATTGGAAGGTCCTCTACAAGGTGTGTGTTTTTTATGCCGATCGGATATCCAAGATGGCCACCACCGCAGGACATAGATTAGCATTGGACCCTATGGGAAAATGTTCAAATGCCTTCTTCTCAGAAACTACAAATATGATTAAAGCCAAACTGTACATGAATGTTCATTGGATGGTCCTCTACAAACTTTACGTTTTTTGTTCCGATATGAAATTCAAAATGGCGGCTACGGCAGGACTTGTTTAACATTGGACCCTATGGGAAAAATGTTTCAAAACGCTTCTTCTCTGAAACCAAACTGCCCAGGAATGATCATTGGAAGGTCCTCTGTTTTTTTATGCCGATCGGAAATCCAAGATGGCTGCCACCACAGGTCATAGTATTAACACAGGACCATATCGGGAAAATACAGAAATATCTTCTTCTCTGAAGCTATTGCACTGATTGAACCTAAACTGTGCATCAATCATTGGAAGGTCCTTTACAAACTTTGTGTTTTTTATGTTGATCGTAATTCCAAGATGACTACCACTGCAGGACATAGTTTTTACATAGGACCAATTGGTTTTTTTTATAACCAGGTGAACGATACAGGCTCTTGAGAGCCTCTGGTTTAAACTAAAATTTTATGCAAGATATGACATCTTTTTAAACCCAGATTTGACCTGTATATTTTGAGTGTTGTTTGTGTACTATTATTTTGTGTTTACCAGCTTTAGTCTGAATGATTTTGTAGTACAAGTAGTTTCCCCAAGGTTCTATTTGTGCACTGCCACAATATAACTGAAATATTGTTGAAAGTGGTGTTAAACACCATAAACCATCTATTTGTGCTTACTTGGAAAGATTGGAAAATATGCAATCTGAATTTCTTAAATTTCTTATATGCAATATTTAAACATCATGACATATGTACAGCTACACAATATAAGTAAATTCTGTGTAAATTTAAATTCACCTATCTATTTACAGGTATCGTTCAATTTGTATTATGTCTGCTCAGTAAAATGTTAATATTATTTAATATCTGTATTGTAAATCTGTATTTTGTTTTGTATATTTCAGCATGGAAAAAAATTAGATTGGCAAATAGGAAGGGATACCAATAGTATTTTCTACAAGTTAGGAGAAAGTGGACTGATATCATTCTCAGATTTTATATTTCTTCTTACCGTATTATCTAGTAAGTATTATATAGTTATTAATGTCTAACTGTATTGCCAAGTAATTAATGTCTAACTTCACAACCCTAACCCTTCTTGAATGCCTTGTGTTCCTAGGATACATTTATACACCATTGAATGCCTTGTGTTCCTAGGATACATTTATACACCATTGAATGCCTTGTGTTCATAAGATACATTTATACACCATTGAATGCATTGTGCTCATAAGATACATTTATACACCATTGAATGCCTTGTGTTCATAAGATACATTTATACACCATTGAATGCATTGTGCTCATAAGATACATTTATACACCATTGAATGCCTTGTGTTCATAAGATACATGTATACACCATTGAATGCCTTGTGTTCCTAAGATACATTTATACACCATTGAATGACTTGTGTTCCTAAGATACATTTATACACCATTGAATGCCTTGTGTTCATAAGATACATTTATACACCATTGAATGCCTTGTGTTCATAAGATACATTTATACACCATTGAATGCCTTGTGTTCCTAAGATACATTTATACACCATTGAATGCCTTGTGTTCCTAAGATACATTTATGCACCATTGAATGCCTTGTGTTCATAAGATACATTTATACACCATTGAATGCATTGTGCTCATAAGATACATTTATACACCATTGAATGCCTTGTGTTCATAAGATACATTTATACACCATTGAATGCATTGTGCTCATAAGATACATTTATACACCATTGAATGCCTTGTGTTCATAAGATACATTTATACACCATTGAATGCATTGTGCTCATAAGATACATTTATACACCATTGAATGCCTTGTGTTCATAAGATACATGTATACACCATTGAATGCCTTGTGTTCATAAGATACATTTAAACACCATTGAATGCCTTGTGTTCCTAAGATACATTTATGCACCATTGAATGCCTTGTGTTCCTAAGATACATTTGTACACCATTGAATGCCTTGTGTTCCTAAGATACATTTATACACCATTGAATGCCTTGTGTTCCAAAGATATATTTATACACCATTGAATGCCTTGTGTTCCAAAGATATATTTATACACCATTGAATGCCTTGTGTTCCTAAGATACATTTATACACCATTGAATGCCTTGTGTTCCTAAGATACATTTATACACTATTGAATGCCTTGTGTTCCTAAGATACATTTAAACACCATTGAATGCCTTGTGTTCATAGGATACTTGTATACACCATTGAATGCCTTGTGTTCCTAAGATACATTTATACACCATTGAATGCCTTGTGTTCCTAAGATACATGTATACACCATTGAATGCCTTGTGTTCATAAGATACATTTATACACCATTGAATGCCTTGTGTTCCTAAGATACATGTATACACCATTGAATGCCTTGTGTTCATAAGATACATTTATACACCATTGAATGCCTTGTGTTCATAAGATACATTTATACACCATTGAATGCCTTGTGTTCCTAAGATACATTTATACACCATTGAATGCCTTGTGTTCATAAGATACATTTATACACCATTGAATGCCTTATGTTCATAAGATACATTTATACACCATTGAATGCCTTGTGTTCATAAGATACATTTATTCACCATTGAATGCCTTGTGTTCATAAGATACATTTATACACCATTGAATGCCTTGTGTTCATAGGATACATTTATACACCATTGAATGCCTTGTGTTCCTAAGATACTTTTATACACCATTGAATGCCTTGTGTTCCTAAGATACTTTTATACACCATTGAATGCCTTGTGTTCATAAGATACATTTATTCACCATTGAATGCCTTGTGTTCATAAGATACATTTATACACCATTGAATGCATTGTGCTCATAAGATACATTTATACACCATTGAATGCCTTGTGTTCATAAGATACATTTATACACCATTGAATGCATTGTGCTCATAAGATACATTTATACACCATTGAATGCCTTGTGTTCATAAGATACATTTATACACCATTGAATGCATTGTGCTCATAAGATACATTTATACACCATTGAATGCCTTGTGTTCATAAGATACATGTATACACCATTGAATGCCTTGTGTTCATAAGATACATTTATACACCATTGAATGCCTTGTGTTCATAGGATACATTTATACACCATTGAATGCCTTGTGTTCATAAGATACATTTATACACCATTGAATGCCTTGTGTTCCTAAGATACATTTATACACCATTGAATGCCTTGTGTTCCTAAGATACATTTATGCACCATTGAATGCCTTGTGTTCCTAAGATACATTTATACACCATTGAATGCCTTGTGTTCCTAAGATACATTTATGCACCATTGAATGCCTTGTGTTCCTAAGATACATTTGTACACCATTGAATGCCTTGTGTTCCTAAGATACATTTATACACCATTGAATGCCTTGTGTTCCAAAGATATATTTATACACCATTGAATGCCTTGTGTTCCAAAGATATATTTATACACCATTGAATGCCTTGTGTTCCTAAGATACATTTATACACCATTGAATGCCTTGTGTTCCTAAGATACATTTATACACTATTGAATGCCTTGTGTTCCTAAGATACATTTATACACCATTGAATGCATTGTGCTCATAAGATACATTTAAACACCATTGAATGCCTTGTGTTCATAGGATACTTGTATACACCATTGAATGCCTTGTGTTCCTAAGATACATTTATACACCATTGAATGCCTTGTGTTCCTAAGATACATTTATACACCATTGAATGCCTTGTGTTCATAAGATACATTTATACACCATTGAATGCCTTGTGTTCATAAGATACATTTATACACCATTGAATGCCTTGTGTTCCTAAGATACATTTATACACCATTGAATGCCTTGTGTTCCTAAGATACATTTATACACCATTGAATGCCTTGTGTTCCTAAGATACATTTATGCACCATTGAATGCCTTGTGTTCCTAAGATACATTTATACACCATTGAATGCCTTGTGTTCCTAAGATACATTTATGCACCATTGAATGCCTTGTGTTCCTAAGATACATTTGTACACCATTGAATGCCTTGTGTTCCTAAGATACATTTATACACCATTGAATGCCTTGTGTTCCAAAGATATATTTATACACCATTGAATGCCTTGTGTTCCAAAGATATATTTATACACCATTGAATGCCTTGTGTTCCTAAGATACATTTATACACCATTGAATGCCATGTGTTCCTAAGATACATTTATACACTATTGAATGCCTTGTGTTCCTAAGATACATTTAAACACCATTGAATGCCTTGTGTTCATAGGATACTTGTATACACCATTGAATGCCTTGTGTTCCTAAGATACATTTATACACCATTGAATGCCTTGTGTTCCTAAGATACATGTATACACCATTGAATGCCTTGTGTTCATAAGATACATTTATACACCATTGAATGCCTTATGTTCATAAGATACATTTATACACCATTGAATGCCTTGTTTTCATAAGATACATTTATACACCATTGAATGCCTTGTGTTCCTAAGATACTTTTATACACCATTGAATGCCTTGTGTTCATAAGATACATTTATTCACCATTGAATGCCTTGTGTTCATAAGATACATTTATACACCATTGAATGCCTTGTGTTCCTAAGATACTTTTATACACCATTGAATGCCTTGTGTTCCTAAGATACTTTTATACACCATTGAATGCCTTGTGTTCATAAGATACATTTATTCACCATTGAATGCCTTGTGTTCCTAAGATACTTTTATACACCATTGAATGCCTTGTGTTCATAAGATACATTTATTCACCATTGAATGCCTTGTGTTCATAAGATACATTTATACACCATTGAATGCCTTGTGTTCCTAAGATACATTTATACACCATTGAATGCCTTGTGTTCCTAAGATACTTTTATACACCATTGAATGCCTTGTGTTCCTAAGATACTTTTATACACCATTGAATGCCTTGTGTTCATAAGATACATTTATTCACCGTTGACTGTTGAAATATTTCATCTATCAATAATAAAAATGTGGGTACATTATAATTTACAATATTCATTGTTAACAAGATAAGAAACAATTCTTTATTTTTATTCTTGTTTATTTTCTCAGCTCCACCTAGGAACTTCCAGATAGCTTTTAAAATGTTTGATTTGAATGGTGATGGAGATGTTGACAAAGAAGAATTTGACAAGGTACCTATTTATTAAGCATCTGGGTTATAAAGTTTTACACATCATCACATGTCCATCCGTCCATAATTCCCACATTTGGTTTCTGCTCAATAACTGAAGTTGTCCTTAGTCAAATCATGTCAGTTCAGGTGCTATAAAATGAAGACCAAGTCTGAAAAATACCTGTTTAAACTTTACCACTTTTCCAAATAATACCTGTTTGCAATAGCTGGAAATGGGGGCGGGGAGGAGGGGGAATCCATGTCATATGGACACATTCTTCTGTTTTTCTTACGAAAGTCAGAATTTCATAAATCAATTGTTTTGTACTATATATTGTAAGACTTTTTTAGAACAAATTTTCTTGTCAGACTGAGAGCACAAACCGCTGTAGGTCGTCGCCACAATGGCACATTGTCCTGAAATATAGCTATAGTGATTTGATGACACACTTCTATATTTATAAATTAATAGGTTCATAACATTGTTAGAGCACAAACCACTGTAGGCAATCATCATAGAGATCATAAAGCCACGGGAGGTGGGAATCGAGCTTATGGTTCTGCCTTAAGGACATACTTCTTTGGAGCAAATGGAGAAAAGAAACTGACAGTGAAACAGTTTCTAGATTTCCAGGCTGAACTTTCTAAGGAAATTTTAAGAATAGAGGTATGTACCTTTTATCAGAAGATACTTGAACCTTAGTATTAGTGGTGCGCCAGCCATCGGAAAGATCGACTAAGCAGTCGGATGTCTGCGTCCAATTTGATGATTGATTCTTAAACCTTGTGTTGGATTCTAATTCCTGGTGTTGAAAATATATATATCTTTAACTTTGTTTTTGTCTTCATACTGACATTTATCTTGCAGTTTTATTCCAGCTTAATTCCAGAAATGTCTGGCATTTCTGACATTCAGTCAATGCACATATTTGGACTAGTCTATTATTTATCTACTGTCTGGACTAGTCAATTTTATGTCAGGTGTTAGTCATGTGAAAACCAATGTTTTCTTTTGTCCTGAACAATTAGGCCTCTTATGTTTACAAATTGTAACAGTCCATTCTGGTGACGATCACGGTAATAAATCTCAATATTCTTGAATAAAATAGTAAAAGTTATAACATATTCTATGTAACAGAAAGGTTTCAACTACCACGTTTTCTAAGATTTGTACTGTAGTGTTCCAGCCAGTATATATTAAAATCACCAGCGGCCGCAGCAAATGAAAAAAAAATTGTGGTCTTTGTTTTTATATCATACAATTTTATTCAACTCTTTACTTTTGTCAAACATACTCTTGAAATAAGACTAAATTTGTTTGTTTTGTTTTTTTTTGGTTGATGGTGTTTAATGCCACTTTAAACAATATTTCAGTTATATCTTGGCAGTCAGTTTTATTGGTGGAGGAAACCGGAGGACCCGGAGGAAACCACCAACCTTCCGCTAGTCACTGACAAACTTTATCACATAATGTGACTAATTTTGAGTAATTATAGTCAGTAAATACATTTAGTAGATATTGTCACGTGACTCACTGTTGATCGAGCATTGGTTTATGTTGGTATTACGATCATCGACCTTGAAAATGTTACCATTTCACATCACTACTTTTTATATCTCCTGTGGTGAAGATCTCTGCAAAAATATTTCTTAACCAAATAAATTATCATATGGACTACTGCAAGCTAAGGTTGTACTTTTTAAAGGATATTGTGTAATTGATCAGCAAGTGATATGTTGTAATATAATAATATAAATGAATGATATGTTTAAACTTGGTGCATTATGGGGTCTAAGCAATAGATAACTTTCAGTGGTCTATTACTATTATGATCGGTTATGGAAATATAGGCTCACACATACCCAAAAATGCCCGTAACGAGTGGCCACTTCATATTTTCCCCATTTTAGCTCACCTGGCCTAAGGCCATGTGAGCTTTTGACATCACTTCGCGTCCATCGGTCGTACGTCGTAAACTTTCACATTTAAATCTTTTCCTCTGAATCCACTGAATCGAATTAAACCAAACCTGGCAGGGATGGTCCTTGGGTGGGTTCGTTTCAAATTTGTGTCTGACAGCCCCGCCCTCCATTCAAGATGGCTGCTGTTACTAAAAATAGAAATTTCTTCAATTGTCCATTACTGCTTTAGTATAAGTCAAAATGAGCTCGAATTTTAACTGCAGCTACATGGCAAGAAGTAGTTTAACATATATTCCGTTTTTTCTGTGAAATTTTTTCCATTTAGGAATATTATGAGATAAAAATCACATCTAAATCTTTTGCTCAGAAATTTGAGATGAAATGATCTTTGGGTGGCCCACTTTCAAAATTATGTGTAACACCCCCATTTTCTATCAACTTTAGTTGTCAAATCGAAAACCAGGTGAGCGATTACAGGCTCCTGGGAGCCTCTAGTTTAAAAAGTGTAATACATTTTTCTCTCAAGAATAACAAAGTTACGGTCAGCTTCAGTTTATAGTGAATTTTCTCTAGTTTCTTTTGGTATATAACATGTAGCACTTCAATATAATATCCTTATCAGAAAGATGTAAACCGATAAATGATGGTATGTAATCTTTTTTAACTAAATAGTCATTCACAAGATTAACAAGGAATTATATGGGGTCATCTTCTTATTTATCTACATTATATACAGTTATTCTTTGGTTGAGAGTGTGAGGAAGAACTGTGACAAGAAAAAATGGAAAGAATTCTGATCATTTTTTAAATTTAAGTCTTCAAAGTTTGAAAAGACATTTTCCGAAACCCATGCTGTCCCAATACATAAGCCATATTTCCATGAAAAGTACTACTTGAAATATAAGATCTCACTTTTAACTTGAATGGTATCAAGGTACCTAAGTTTAAAAAACTTTGGTTTTGACTATCACCAATTAATGTAGACAAGACAAGACATCAAAGTCAATTTGAAATGTCCCATACGTAAGGTAAAAAAAAATTGTATCATACACAATACATAATTATAGCGGAGCATGACATAAATTTAGGAATTACGAATTTTTTCAGCCACAAATAAATACTTTCCAAGATTGTTAAGTTCTTTAACATTTTGAACAGATAATAACTGTGTTAGTTTAAAAGCAGATGGATTGATACAATAGTAGGGTTTTATATATTTTCCACGAATTTCCACATTATAGAGATGTAAGAGTGTTTGCTCTTTCTTTCCAAACTTAACAAAATATTCCCATTTTGTCAAGAATAAGCTAAATAAACAGTCACATTTGTAAAAAAGTAGAAAACTAAAAAATCAGACAACATTTCATTACTTTCTATATTAAATTAAGTGAAATCCACAACAAAATAAATATTGCAAACTTTTGTCCCATACGTAAGATGTTAGGATTACACTATATAGTCCTATATGTGACAAAAAATATCAAGTTTTTCTGGTAAGAATGTGTCAAATGCTACAATTTTAATTCTGAATACTATACAATGTGTTGACTACTTAGTTAAATCAGGTTAGTCAGTCTAAAATTTGTTTATTTTTTGCAAGAAACAAGAATTGGTATTTGTATTTGTTTCTTTTTTGGAAAAAGAATAGCTGTCTGGTGATCCAATGCTGATTGTTTCATATAAAATAAGCTTAAAAGGTCTAATATATTATTTCTACCACCTTACTACTCTGAAACTAGTTCTAATAATAAAACCCTAAATGCTCGCTTACTCGCAAGGGTTATAACGGGATACCATTACACGTAATGGAGCAGCCACCGAGATTTACAGAGTTTCTGACACCTGCATTTATCAATAATAAGACATAACCTTTCCTTCTGTCCATTATTATAACAAGTTTTTATCACCTACCAGTATTTTAGAATGTAATTCCCACAAAATAAAAATCCATGTTTACTTTCACTCTGAACATTTTGAATTTCATCATTTCCGGCCTCACTATTTGGATGTCGATACCATATTTGGCGATTAAGGCGTGAATGTTTACATCAGCCGTCGTAAGCATCGTAGTAAGAAATACCATATTTAGAAAAGCTCCGCCTTCCGTAGTTTCCGGTTATGACAAACGATCGATAAATTTGAACAAGATTGTTGCTACCTTTGAAAAGCATATATTTCTCAGCCAAACCGATTTAACAAGGACTGGGATCATCAGTAATAGTTATAATGAAATGTTTGAAGGGTAAATAGTGAGTTTTTATGTTTCAACTGCAACTTTTTTTTTGCTCCATTGTGACGAATGCTCTGCCGAGACACAAGTTTGTCACAGGAGCTACATTATTGCAGCTACTCTGAAACACTTGGAAGATTTAAATATGTTTCTGGATTATTTAATTTTACTTCTATATATAGGCTATAAAATCTTACATGTGGAACATAATAGTAAAAAGTATTATTTTATCCTTATAAGAATGAGTCAAATTCTACAATTTTAATTCTGAACACTATACAAAATGTAGACTTCATATGTAAATATCTTATTCAGTCAAAAATGTATTTATTTTTTGCAAGAAACAGGAGTTAATATATGTGTTGTTTCTTTTAAGGGAAAAAAAAGACTTATTTGGTGATTCTTTCTGATCATTTTAATATCAAATGTAAAAGGTTTAGTTTATAATTTTCATCACCTTATTTCTTTGAAACAATTGGAAGATTTTAATATAGAATGTTATTGTTTCATTTAATTTTACTAAACATTGTCAATTAAATCTTACGTATGGGACAAGAATATTGAAAATCGGACATTTTAAAAATAGTATATTGTGAATTTTATGTATTAGATATCTTAATAATTTTTTTTATTGGTTAAAAGAATAGTAAAATTTCATAATCACTATGTTAAATGAAAAATAGTTTAGCTTGTGTGATTTTTAAAGAGAAAAAATGAACAATTTTTTCAATTATTTTAAGGCAGCTTGAAAAATTGTAAAATTATAAAAAGATATCTTACCAGAAAGCCCTGGTTGTTCTATAGAGTTGAAAGCAAGCTAGTTCTGATTTCAAAATATAATAAAATAATTGATAAAGTCTTTAGAGGAAAAAGAATTAATAATCATAGGTGATTGTCCCATACCTACAGATTTTTTGACAGCATTATCTTTAAATATATTTTTTCAATCAAAATGATGGAAACTATCCCTGATCAGTTGGAATCTTGTAGGTATGATGTTTGTATTCAAAAACAATTAAAATTTGGAATGATTAAAGGTGTTTCATTTTTCACCCTCTGTGGCCACTAAAAGTGCAACCTTAGCTTGCAGTAGTCCATATGTAACAATTTAATGATGGATTTTTGTCTTATACTCTAATGTAAAATGTTTTTGTGATATTTTAGTTTTTGTACGTCCAAAGTGAAATTAAGTCATCTGGATTTTTTTTGAGATAGCAAGTTTCTAATATAAATGTTTTGTAGTTAAACCGAGCACACACTGAGGAGATGTTTAATTGAACCCAAAACTGTACATGAATAATCATTTCAGGGTCTCTTACAAATGTTTTGTTCTTTTTCTTTTGACGGTTGTATTGTCTGTGCTTCTTTGACGGTTGTATTGTCTGTGCTTCTTTGACGGTTGTATTGTCTGTGCTTCTTTGACGGTTGTATTGTCTGTTCTTTGACGGTTGTATTGTCTGTGCTTCTTTGATGGTTGTATTGTCTGTGCTTCTTTGATGGTTGTATTGTCTGTGCTTCTTTGACGGTTGTATTGTCTGTGCTTCTTTGACGGTTGTATTGACTGTGCTTCTTTGACGGTTGTATTGTCTGTTCTTTGACGGTTGTATTGTCTGTGCTTCTTTGGTGGTTGTATTGTCTGTGCTTCTTTGACGGTTGTATTGTCTGTTCTTTGATGGTTGTATTGTCTGTGCTTCTTTGACGGTTGTATTGTCTGTGCTTCTTTGATTTACGGATTCTGATTACCTTTGTGGTATCTTCAAACTGTTCTGGTTTTTTTCTAACATAATAGGATCCTATGGGGAAAATATTTCATAATTATTTTTATCTGAAATCTCTAAACCATTATTTAGCAAACAATGCTGGGATGTTCCTTGGATAGTCCTTTACTACAAATTGTGTGTGGGGTTTTTTTTTGGGGGGGGGGGGGTTGTGTTGCTTCGAAATCATGATGGCTGCCACCACAGGACATAGTTTTATCATAGGGCCATTTGGAAATATGAATAATAATTTTCTCTGATACTAGCAATAGTTTAAATCAAAACCATACTTAAATATGGTATTTATTGCAATAACATTTTCATTTTTTGTGGGGATTTTTTTACTTCATTTTGTAAAGGAGACATTTTCTTATTATGTAATATTTTTTTATGTTTTAGTTTGAAAGATATAATTCAAGATATGAAAAAGTTGATTATATATCTGAGAAAGATTTTGCCCATATTCTGATAACGTATGCAGGATACCCAGGCGAAAAGAGGTCAAGGATGATCAATAGGGTCAGGGAGAAGTTCAATGATGAAGAAAAGGTAGGAGATATAACAATGTATATTAAAGATCAGAGATATTTTTTAGGAGTGTTAGAAATTTGGTATCTTTCTGAGTAATACAGGGTTTATATTGGTTATATTAGCAGTGTCACCAAGTAATTATGGCTATAATAGTTATACAAAGTGGTTATGGTTATTTTACTAGTGTCACAAAGTGTTTATTTTTATATTAGCAGTGTTACAAAGTGGTTATTGTTATATTAGCAGTGTTACAAAGTGTTTATTGTTATATTAGCAGTGCTACAAAGTGGTTATGGTTATATTAGCAGTGCTACAAAGTGGTCATGGTTATATTTGCAGTGTTACAGAGTGGTTATGATTGTATTAGTCTTACAACATGGTTATTGTTATATTAGCAGTGTTACAAAGTGGTTATTGTTATATTAGCAGTGTTACAAAGTGGTTATTGTTATATTAGCAGTGTTACATACTGGTTATAAGTTATATTAGCAGTGTTACAAAGTGGTTATTGTTATATTAGCAGTGCTACAAAGTGGTTATTGTTATATTAGCAGTGTTAGAAAGTGGTTATTGTTATATTAGCAGTGTTACAAAGTGGTTATGGTTATATTAGCAGTGCTACAAAGTGGTTATTGTTATATTAGCAGTGTTACAGAGTGGTTATTGTTATATTAGCAGTGCTACAAAGTGGTTATGGTTATATTAGCAGTGCTACAAAGTGGTTATGGTTATATTTGCAGTGTTACAGAGTGGTTATGATTGTATTAGTCTTACAACATGGTTATTGTTATATTAGCAGTGCTACAAAGTGGTTATGGTTATATTAGCAGTGCTACATACTGGTTATGGTTATATTAGTCTTACAACATGGTTATTGTTATATTAGCAGTGTTGCATAGTGGTTGTGGTTATATTAGCAGTGCTACATACTGGTTATGGTTATATTATTCTTACAACATGGTTATTGTTATATTAGCAGTGTTACATACTGGTTATGGTTATATTAGCAGTGTTGCATAGTGGTTATGGTTATATTAGCAGTGTTACAAAGTTGTTATGGTTATATTAGCAGTGCTACAGAGTGGTTATGGTTATATTAGCAGTGCTACAAAGTGGTTATGGTTATATCAGCAGTGTTACATACTGGTTATTGTTATATTAGCAGTGCTACATAGTGGTTATGGTTATATTAGCAGTGTTACAAAGTGGTTCTGGTTATATCAGCAGTGTTACCTACTGGTTATTGTTATATTAGCAGTGCTACAAAGTGGTTATTGTTATATTAGCAGTATTACATACTGGTTATGGTTATATTAGTAGTGTTACAAAGTGGTTATGGTTATATTAGCAGTGCTACAAAGTGGTTATAGTTATATTAGCAGTGCTACAAAATGGTTATGGTTATATCAGCAGTGTTACAGAGTGGTTATGGTTGTATTAGTCTTACAACATGGTTATGGTTATATTAGCAGTGCTACAAAGTGGTTATGGTTATATTAGCAGTGCTACAAAGTGGTTATGGTTATATTAGCAGTGCTACATAGTGGTTATGGTTATATTAGCAGTGCTGCAAACTGGTTATGGTTGTATTAGTCTTACAACATGGTTATGGTTATATTAGCAGTGCTACAAAGTGGTTATGGTTATATTAGCAGTGCTACATAGTGGTTATGGTTATATTAGCAGTGTTACATACTGGTTATGGTTATATTAGCAGTGTTACACAGTGGTTATGGTTATATTAGCAGTGTTACAGAGTGGTTATGGTTATATTAGCAGTGCTACATAGTGGTTATGGTTATATCAGCAGTGTTACATACTGGTTATGGTTATATTAGTAGTGCTACAAAGTGGTTATTGTTATATTAGCAGTGTTACATAGTGGTTATGGTTATATTTGCAGTGTTACAAAGTGGTTACTGTTATATCAGCAGTGTTACATACTGGTTATGGTTGTATTAATCTTACAACATGGTTATGGTTATATTAGCAGTGCTACAAAGGGGTTATGGTTATATTAGCAGTATTACAAAGTGGTTATGGTTATATCAGCAGTGTTACAAAGTGGTTATGGTTATATTTGCAGTGCTACAAAGTGGTTATGGTTATATTAGCAGTGCTACAAAGTGGTTATGGTTATATTAGTAGTGCTACATAGTGGTTATGGTTATATTAGCAGCACTACAAAGTGGTTATGGTTATATTAGCAGTGCTACAAAGTGGTTATGGTTATATTTGCAGTGCTACAAAGTGTTTATGGTTATATAAGCAGTGCTACAGAGTGGTTATTAGTTCACCTGGACCAAAGGTCCATGTGAACTATTGCCATCACTTGGCGTCCGTCGTCTGTCGTCTGTCGTCTGTCGTCTGTCGTCTGTAAACTTTTCACATTTCAAGCTTCTTCTCCGAAACCACTTGGCCGATTGGAACCGAACTTAGCAGGAATGTTCCTTGGATGGTCCTCTACAAAGTTACTGTTTTTCGTTCCAGTCGGATATTCAATATGGCTGCCAGGGCCAATAATATGCTCTGATTGGCCGAAATTTCAAAGATCTTCTTCTCCGAAACTAATGAACTGACTGAACCCAAACTGTAAAGGAATGATCATTGGAATGTCCTTTACCAAGTTACTGTTTTTTATGCCGATCGGAAATCCAAGATGGCCGCCATCGCAGGACATAGATTAACATTGGACCCTATGGGAAAATGTTCAAATGCCTTCTTCTCAGAAACTACAAATATGATTAAAGCCAAACTGTACATGAATGTTCATTGGATGGTCCTCTACAATCTTAAGGTTTTTTGTTCCGATATGAAATTCAAAATGGCGGCTACGGCAGGACTTAGTTTAACATTGGACCCTATGGGAAAAATGTTTCAAAATGCTTCTTCTCTGAAACCACTTGGACAGTTGAAACCAAACTGCCCAGGAATGATCATTGGAAGGTCCTCTACAAATTTTTTGTTTTTTATGCCGGTCGAAAATCCAAGATGGCCGCCACCGCAGGACATAGATTAACATTGGACCCTATGGGAAAATGTTCAAATGCCTTCTTCTCAGAAACTACAAATATTATTAAAGCCAAACTGTACATGAATGTTGATTGGATGGTCCTCTACAATCTTAAGGTTTTTTGTTCCGATATGAAATTCAAAATGGCGGCTACGACAGGACTTAGTTTAACATTGGACCCTATGGGAAAAATGTTTTAAAATGCTTCTTCTCTGAAACCACTTGGACAGTTGAAACCAAACTGCCCAGGAATGATCATTGGAAGGTCCTCTACAAATTTTCTGTTTTTAATGCCGGTCAGAAATCCAAGATGGCCGCCACCGCAGGACATAGATTAACATTGGACCCTATGGGAAAATGTTCAAATGACTTCTTCTCAGAAACTACAAATATTATTAAAGCCAAACTGTACATGAATGTTCATTGGATGGTCCTCTACAATCTTAAGGTTTTTTGTTCCGATATGAAATTCAAAATGGCGGCTACGGCAGGACTTAGTTTAACATTGGACCCTATGGGAAAAATGTTTCAAAATGCTTCTTCTCTGAAACCACTTGGACAGTTGAAACCAAACTGCCCAGGAATGATCATTGGAAGGTCCTCTACAAATTATCTGTTTTTTATGCCGGTCGGAAATCCAAGATGGCCGCCACCGCAGGACATAGATTAACATTGGACCCTATGGGAAAATATTCAAATGCCTTCTACTCAGAAACTACAAATATGATTAAAGCCAAACTGTACATGAATGTTCATTAGATGGTCCTCTACAAACTTTACGTTTTTTGTTCTGGTATGAAATTCAAAATGGCGGCTACGGCAGGACTTAGTTTAACATTGGACCCTATGGGAAAAATGTTTCAAAATGCTTCTTCTCTGAAACCACTTGGACAGTTGAAACCAAACTGCCCAGGAATGATCATTGGAAGGTCCTCTACAAATTTAAGGTTTTTTATGCCGGTCGGAAATCCAAGATGGCCACCACCGCAATACATAGATTAACATTGGACCCTATGGGAAAATGTTCAAATGCCTTCTTCTCAGAAACTACAAATATGATTAAAGCCAAACTGTACATGAATGTTCATTGGATGGTCCTCTACAATCTTAAGGTTTTTTGTTCCGATATGAAATTCAAAATGGCGGCTACGGCAGGACTTAGTTTAACATTGGACCCTATGGGAAAAATGTTTCAAAATGCTTCTTCTCTGAAACCACTTGGACAGTTGAAACCAAACTGCCCAGGAATGATCATTGGAAGGTCCTCTACACATTTTTTGTTTTTTATGCCGGTCGAAAATCCAAGATGGCCGCCACCGCAGGACATAGATTAACATTGGACCCTATGGGAAAATGTTCAAATGCCTTCTTCTCAGAAACTACAAATATTATTAAAGCCAAACTGTACATGAATGTTGATTGGATGGTCCTCTACAATCTTAAGGTTTTTTGTTCCGATATGAAATTCAAAATGGCGGCTACGACAGGACTTAGTTTAACATTGGACCCTATGGGAAAAATGTTTCAAAATGCTTCTTCTCTGAAACCACTAGGACAGTTGAAACCAAACTGCCCAGGAATGATCATTGGAAGGTCCTCTACACATTTTATGTTTTTTATGCCGGTCGGAAATCCAAGATGGCCGCCACCGCAGGACATAGATTAACATTGGACCCTATGGGAAAATGTTCAAATGCCTTCTTCTCAGAAACTACAAATATTATTAAAGCCAAACTGTACATGAATGTTCATTGGATGGTCCTCTACAATCTTAAGGTTTTTTGTTCCGATATGAAATTCAAAATGGCGGCTACGGCAGGACTTAGTTTAACATTGGACCCTATGGGAAAAATGTTTCAAAATGCTTCTTCTCTGAAACCACTTGGACAGTTGAAACCAAACTGCCCAGAAATGATCATTGGAAGGTCCTCTACAAATTTTTTGTTTTTTATGCCGGTCGGAAATCCAAGATGGCCGCCACCGCAGGACATAGATTAACATTGGACCCTATGGGAAAATATTCAAATGCCTTCTACTCAGAAACTACAAATATGATTAAAGCCAAACTGTACATGAATGTTCATTAGATGGTCCTCTACAAACTTTACGTTTTTTGTTCTGGTATGAAATTCAAAATGGCGGCTACGGCAGGACTTAGTTTAACATTGGACCCTATGGGAAAAATGTTTCAAAATGCTTCTTCTCTGAAACCACTTGGACAGTTGAAACCAAACTGCCCAGGAATGATCATTGGAAGGTCCTCTACAAATTTTCTGTTTTTTATGCCGATCGGAAATCCAAGATGGCCGCCACCGCAGGACATAGATTAACATTGGACCCTATGGGAAAATGTTCAAATGCCTTCTTCTCAGAAACAACAAATATGATTAAAGCCAAACTGTACATGAATGTTCATTGGATGGTCCTCTACAATCTTAAGGTTTTTTGTTCCGATATGAAATTCAAAATGGCGGCTACGGCAGAACTTAGTTTAACATTGGACCCTATGGGAAAAATGTTTCAAAATGCTTCTTCTCTGAAACCACTTGGACAGTTGAAACCAAACTGCCCAGGAATGATCATTGGAAGGTCCTCTACAAATTTAAGGTTTTTTATGCCGGTCGGAAATCCAAGATGGCCGCCACTGCAGGACATAGATTAACATTGGACCCTATGGGAAAATATTCAAATGCCTTCTACTCAGAAACTACAAATATGATTAAAGCCAAACTGTACATGAATGTTCATTAGATGGTCCTCTACAAACTTTACGTTTTTTGTTCTGGTATGAAATTCAAAATGGCGGCTATGGCAGGACTTAGTTTAACATTGGACCCTATGGGAAAAATGTTTCAAAACGCTTCTTCTCTGAAACCACTTGGATAATTGAAACCAAACTGCCTAGGAATGATCATTGGAAGGTCCTCTACAAATTTTATGTTATTTATGCCAATCGGAAATCCAAGATGGCCACCACCGCAATACATAGATTAACATTGGACCCTATGGGAAAATGTTCAAATGCCTTCTTCTCAGAAACTACAAATATGATTAAAGCCAAACTGTACATGAATGTTCATTGGATGGTCCTCTACAATCTTAAGGTTTTTTGTTCCGATTTGAAATTCAAAATGGCGGCTACGGCAGGACTTAGTTTAACATTGGACCCTATGGGAAAAATGTTTCAAAATGCTTCTTCTCTGAAACCACTTGGACAGTTGAAACCAAACTGCCCAGGAATGATCATTGGAAGGTCCTCTACAAATTTTTTGTTTTTTATGCCGGTCGAAAATCCAAGATGGCCGCCACCGCAGGACATAGATTAACATTGGACCCTATGGGAAAATGTTCAAATGCCTTCTTCTCAGAAACTACAGATATTATTAAAGCCAAACTGTACATGAATGTTGATTGGATGGTCCTCTACAATCTTAAGGTTTTTTGTTCCGATATGAAATTCAAAATGGCGGCTACGACAGGACTTAGTTTAACATTGGACCCTATGGGAAAAATGTTTCAAAATGCTTCTTCTCTGAAACCACTTGGACAGTTGAAACCAAACTGCCCAGGAATGATCATTGGAAGGTCCTCTACAAATTTTATGTTTTTTATGCCGGTCGGAAATCCAAGATGGCCACCACCGCAGGACATAGATTAACATTGGACCCTATGGGAAAATGTTCAAATGCCTTCTTCTCAGAAACTACAAATATTATTAAAGCCAAACTGTACATGAATGTTCATTGGATGGTCCTCTACAATCTTAAGGTTTTTTGTTCCGATATGAAATTCAAAATGGCGGCTACGGCAGGACTTAGTTTAACATTGGACCCTATGGGAAAAATGTTTCAAAATGCTTCTTCTCTGAAACCACTTGGACAGTTGAAACCAAACTGCCCAGAAATGATCATTGGAAGGTCCTCTACAAATTTTTTGTTTTTTATGCCGGTCGAAAATCCAAGATGGCCGCCACCGCAGGACATAGATTAACATTGGACCCTATGGGAAAATGTTCAAATGCCTTCTTCTCAGAAACTACAAATATTATTAAAGCCAAACTGTACATGAATGTTGATTGGATGGTCCTCTACAATCTTAAGGTTTTTTGTTCCGATATGAAATTCAAAATGGCGGCTACGACAGGACTTAGTTTAACATTGGACCCTATGGGAAAAATGTTTCAAAATGCTTCTTCTCTGAAACCACTTGGACAGTTGAAACCAAACTGCCCAGGAATGATCATTGGAAGGTCCTCTACAAATTTTCTGTTTTTTATGCTGGTCGGAAATCCAAGATGGCCGCCACCGCAGGACATAGATTAACATTGGACCCTATGGGAAAATGTTCAAATGCCTTCTTCTCAGAAACTACAAATATTATTAAAGCCAAACTGTACATGAATGTTCATTGGATGGTCCTCTACAATCTTAAGGTTTTTTGTTCCGATATGAAATTCAAAATGGCGGCTACGGCAGGACTTAGTTTAACATTGGACCCTATGGGAAAAATGTTTCAAAATGCTTCTTCTCTGAAACCACTAGGACAGTTGAAACCAAACTGCCCAGGAATGATCATTGGAAGGTCCTCTACAAATTATCTGTTTTTTATGCCGGTCGGAAATCCAAGATGGCCGCCACCGCAGGACATAGATTAACATTGGACCCTATGGGAAAATATTCAAATGCCTTCTACTCAGAAACTACAAATATGATTAAAGCCAAACTGTACATGAATGTTCATTAGATGGTCCTCTACAAACTTTACGTTTTTTGTTCCGGTATGAAATTCAAAATGGCGGCTACGGCAGGACTTAGTTTAACATTGGACCCTATGGGAAAAATGTTTCAAAACGCTTCTTCTCTGAAACCACTTGGATAATTGAAACCAAACTGCCTAGGAATGATCATTAGAAGGTCCTCTAGAAATTTTTTGTTTTTTATGCCGATCGGAAATCCAAGATGGCCGCCACCGCAATACATAGATTAACATTGGACCCTATGGGAAAATGTTCAAATGCCTTCTTCTCAGAAACTACAAATATGATTAAAGCCAAACTGTACATGAATGTTCATTGGATGGTCCTCTACAATCTTAAGGTTTTTTGTTCCGATATGAAATTCAAAATGGCGGCTACGGCAGGACTTAGTTTAACATTGGACCCTATGGGAAAAATGTTTCAAAATGCTTCTTCTCTGAAACCACTTGGACAGTTGAAACCAAACTGCCCAGGAATGATCATTGGAAGGTCCTCTACAAATTTAAGGTTTTTTATGCCGGTCGGAAATCCAAGATGGCCGCCACTGCAGGACATAGATTAACATTGGACCCTATGGGAAAATATTCAAATGCCTTCTACTCAGAAACTACAAATATGATTAAAGCCAAACTGTACATGAATGTTCATTAGATGGTCCTCTACAAACTTTACGTTTTTTGTTCTGGTATGAAATTCAAAATGGCGGCTATGGCAGGACTTAGTTTAACATTGGACCCTATGGGAAAAATGTTTCAAAACGCTTCTTCTCTGAAACCACTTGGATAATTGAAACCAAACTGCCTAGGAATGATCATTGGAAGGTCCTCTACAAATTTTATGTTTTTTATGCCAATGGGAAATCCAAGATGGCCACCACCGCAATACATAGATTAACATTGGACCCTATGGGAAAATGTTCAAATGCCTTCTTCTCAGAAACTACAAATATGATTAAAGCCAAACTGTACATGAATGTTCATTGGATGGTCCTCTACAATCTTAAGGTTTTTTGTTCCGATATGAAATTCAAAATGGCGGCTATGGCAGGACTTAGTTTAACATTGGACCCTATGGGAAAAATGTTTCAAAATGCTTCTTCTCTGAAACCACTTGGACAGTTGAAACCAAACTGCCCAGGAATGATCATTGGAAGGTCCTCTACAAATTTTCTGTTTTTTATGCCGGTCGGAAATCCAAGATGGCCGCCACCGCAGGACAGATTAACATTGGACCCTATGGGAAAATATTCAAATGCCTTCTACTCAGAAACTACAAATATGATTAAAGCCAAACTGTACATGAATGTTGATTGGATGGTCCTCTACAAACTACACGTTTTTTGTTCTGGTATGAAATTCAAAATGGCGGCTACGGCAGGACTTAGTTTAACATTGGACCCTATGGGAAAAATGTTTCAAAACGCTTCTTCTCTGAAACCACTTGGATAATTGAAACCAAACTGCCTAGGAATGATCATTGGAAGGTCCTCTACAAATTTTATGTTTTTTATGCCAATCGGAAATCCAAGATGGCCACCACCGCAATACATAGATTAACATTGGACCCTATGGGAAAATGTTCAAATGCCTTCTACTCAGAAACTACAAATATGATTAAAGCCAAACTGTACATGAATGTTCATTAGATGGTCCTCTACAAACTTTACGTTTTTTGTTCCGGTATGAAATTCAAAATGGCGGCTACGGCAGGACTTAGTTTAACATTGGACCCTATGGGAAAAATGTTTCAAAATGCTTCTTCTCTGAAACCACTTGGACAGTTGAAACTAAACTGCCCAGGAATGATCATTGGAAGGTCCTCTACAAATTTTCTGTTTTTTATGCCGGTCGGAAATCCAAGATGGCCGCCACCGCAGGACATAGATTAACATTGGACCCTATGGGAAAATATTCAAATGCCTTCTACTCAGAAACTACAAATATGATTAAAGCCAAACTGTACATGAATGTTCATTAGATGGTCCTCTACAAACTTTACGTTTTTTGTTCTGGTATGAAATTCAAAATGGCGGCTACGGCAGGACTTAGTTTAACATTGGACCCTATGGGAAAAATGTTTCAAAACGCTTCTTCTCTGAAACCACTTGGATAATTGAAACCAAACTGCCCAGGAATGATCATTGGAAGGTCCTCTACAAGGTGTGTGTTTTTTATGCCGATCGGAAATCCAAGATGGCCACCACCGCAGGACATAGATTAACATTGGACCCTATTGGAAAATGTTCAAATGCCTTCTTCTCAGAAACTACAAATATGATTAAAGCCAAACTGTGCATGAATGTTCATTGAATGGTCCTCTACAAAATATACGTTTTTTATTCTGATATGAAATTCAAAATGGCGGCTATGGCAGGACTTAGTTTAACATTGGACCCTATGGGAAAAATGTTTCAAAATGCTTCTTCTCTGAAACCACTTGGACAGTTGAAACCAAACTGCCCAGGAATGATCATTGGAAGGTCCTGTTTTTTATGCCGATCGGAAATCCAAGATGGCTGCCACCACAGGTCATAGTATTAACACAGAACCATATGGGGAAAATACAGAAATATATTCTTCTCTGAAGCTATTGCACTGATTGAACCTAAACTGTGCATCAATCATTGGAAGGTCCTTTACAAACTTTGTGTTTTTTATGTTGATCGTAATTCCAAGATGACGCAGGACATAGTTTTTACATAGGACCAATTGTTTTTTTTTATTACCAGGTGAACGATACAGGCTCTTGAGAGCCTCTGGTGATTGTATTAGTCTTACAACATGGTTATGGTCATATTAGCAGTGCTACAAAGTGGTTATGGTTATATTAGCAGTGCTACAAAATGGTTATGGTTATATTAGCAGTGTTATATACTGGTTATGGTTGTATTAGTCTTACAACATGGTTATGGTTATATTAGCAGTGCTACAAACTGGTTATGGTTATATCAGCAGTGCTACAAAGTGGTTATGGTTATATTAGCAGTGCTACAAAGTGGTTATGGTTATATTAGGAGTGTTACAAAGTGGTTATGGTTATATTAGGAGTGTTACATAGTGGTTATGGTTATATTAGGAGTGTTACAAAGTGGTTATGATTATATTAGGAGTGTTACAAAGTTGTTATGGTTATATTAGGAGTGTTACAGAGTGGTTATATTAACAGTGTTATAAAGTGGTTATGGTTATATTAGAAGTGTTACATAGTGGTTATGGTTATATTAGCAATGTTATAAAGTATTTATATGTTATATTAGCAGTGTTATAAAGTGGTTATGGTTATGTTAGTGTTACAAAGTGGTTAAGGTTATATTAGAAGTGTTGTATAGTGGTTATGGTTATATTAGTGTTACAGCATGGTTAAGGTTATATGTTAGTGTAACATCTACTGTGATTCTATTTTCAGGGTATAACATTTGAAGAGTATTTAAGTTTTTGGAAATTCTTGAAAAATGTAAATGATGTTGACACAGCATTGAGTTTTTATCACTTGGCTGGTGTATCTATTGATCAAGGTATGTTATCTGTTGTATTAAGTTTAGATGGGCTGGTGTATGATAATAAAAACAGCTTTCTCTGTTATACTCCCATAGTAAATCAGCAATCTAATGTTCTCTAGTCGCCCATTGTCAACATTAGGTAGGAAATTTTTATCCTCTAGGCTTGATTGAGGTTATAATTTGGAACCCTTTCTTGGACGACTATTTTTAATCTCAAATTTCTGATTGATTGGTGTTTTAATGCCAACTTTAGCAGTATTTCAGCTCTATCGTGGCATGTAAAATGTCCAAGTTATATGCAAGTATATAAGGTAGAATTCTTGAGAGAGAAAAATTATTGAAGAAAATTTGTCTCTTTTAAAGACACTAGTTATTATTGATATCAATGCTTATCTATTTCTGTATAATTCCCTTCTGATAGATAGACATTGGTTCTGTAATGGTAAATGGATCAAGATAAGTTATAGTCAACCAATCAAACTTCAGTTTTACTTTAAAGATTTGGTAAGCTGTAAGCAACAATTTGATTGGATGTGTAAAGATCACCTGAATGTGACCATACACAGGGTTTTCTTTAGATCTTTATACACAAGATATCAGAAAAGGAGGAGCTTATAAAGATCTAATGTTGATCAGATTTATGTTTACTGTGTTGATCAGATATCAACGACGACTAGTCACTATTACTACAGAACATTGAACTCTACGAGAGAAATGTTTTAAAAAACACAATCTTCAGAAACTACATACATTTGTACAGAAACTTTACTACATTAATAATCACATAGGATTTCACTGATTTCACTGTTAGTCTGATAAAAAATCCAAGATGGCCACTACAGCAGGAAATAGGTTTTTTTTCTTGCTAGATTACCATGTAATAAAAAGTTAGACATAGCATCACATTTAAATTGTTGTCAGTAGATAAATATTTATGGTTATTTTTTACAGAAACACTGGTTCATGTGGCTAAAACAGTGGCTTATGTTCATTTGTCAGAACATTTAGTAGATGTTGTCTTTACATTGTTTGATGAAAATGGTAAGTAAAATTCTTAATCTATTAAGTCAGGATGTCAATGACAGACGATTCATGTCTTAATAATGTCAGGATGTCAATGACAGACAAATCATATCTTTCTTTCCTGTGATTTACATCCGAGTATTCTGTTTGGATTAAATCAAAATAATGTGGTTGTCAATCACAGTTTCATAACAAATAAAAAAAAATTGTCAGTTGATGTTTCTAATCTTTGTTACCAGGGCCAACCACTCTACCTTTTATAACTGGCCAAAGGCTGTGTAAGCTTTTACCATCATTTGGCATCCACTTATTTTTAGTCTGTCGTACATCTAACTTTCCACTTTATAGTTCCTACTCTGCAGTGACTGTGTAAAATTAATGATTGTCCTTTCAGAATTGTGTTAAAGAGCTCCACTCTCAATAAAGATTCATATCACATTACTGCTTTATTTTTAGTCAAAATGAGTTCAAATTTAATCTTCAGCTACATGAAAGTGGTTACCTCAACATTATATTCTGTGTTTTTCTAAACAGGTTACTAGCCAATAAGGTTTCTATATGTATATAAATGCATAATGGTTGTTGTTTAAGGTTATTGTTATGTATATACAATAGTTGTTTAAGGTTATTGTTATGTATATACAATAGTTGCTTAAGGTTATTGTTATGTATATATATACAATAGTTGTTTAAGGATATTGTTATGTATATATACAATAGTTGTTTAAGGTTATTGTTATGTATATATACACTAGTTGTTTAAGGTTATTGTTATGTATATACAATAGTTGTTTAAGGTTATTGTTATGTATATACAATAGTTGTTTAAGGTTATTGTTATGTATATATATACAATAGTTGTTTAAGGTTATTGTTATGTATATATACAATAGTTGTTTAAGGTTATTGTTATGTATATACAATAGTTGTTTAAGGTTATTGTTATGTATATATATATACAATAGTTGTTTAAGGTTATTGTTATGTATATACAATAGTTGTTTAAGGTTATTGTTATGTATATATATACAATAGTTGTTTAAGGTTATTGTTATGTATATATATAATAGTTGTTTAAGGTTATTGTTATGTATATACAATAGTTGTTTAAGGTTATTGTTATGTATATACAATAGTTGTTTAAGGTTATTGTTATGTATATATATACAATAGTTGTTTAAGGTTATTGTTATGTATATATACAATAGTTGTTTAAGGTTATTGTTATGTATATATACAATAGTTGTTTAAGGTTATTGTTATGTATATACAATAGTTGTTTACGGTTATTGTTATGTATATATATACAATAGTTGTTTAAGGTTATTGTTATGTATATACAATAGTTGTTTAAGGTTATTGTTATGTATATATATACAATAGTTGTTTAAGGTTATTGTTATGTATATACAATAGTTGTTTAAGGTTATTGTTATGTATATATACAATAGTTGTTTAAGGTTATTGTTATGTATATATACAATAGTTGTTTAAGGTTATTGTTATGTATATACAATAGTTGTTTAAGGTTATTGTTATGTATATATACAATAGTTGTTTAAGGTTATTGTTATGTATATACAATAGTTGTTTAAGGTTATTGTTATGTATATATACAATAGTTGTTTAAGGTTATTGTTATGTATATACAATAGTTGTTTATGGTTATTGTTATGTATATACAATAGTTGTTTAAGGTTATTGTTATGTGTATATATATACAATAGTTGTTTAAGGTTATTGTTATGTATATATACAATAGTTGTTTACGGTTATTGTTATGTATATATACAATAGTTGTTTAAGGTTATTGTTATGTATATACAATAGTTGTTTACGGTTATTGTTATGTATATATACAATAGTTGTTTAAGGTTATTGTTATGTATATATACAATAGTTGTTTAAGGTTATTGTTATGTATATACAATAGTTGTTTACAGTTATTGTTATGTATATATATACAATAGTTGTTTAAGGTTATTGTTATGTATATACAATAGTTGTTTAAGGTTATTGTTATGTATATATATACAATAGTTGTTTAAGGTTATTGTTATGTATATACAATAGTTGTTTAAGGTTATTGTTATGTATATATACAATAGTTGTTTAAGGTTATTGTTATGTATATATACAATAGTTGTTTAAGGTTATTGTTATGTATATACAATAGTTGTTTAAGGTTATTGTTATGTATATATACAATAGTTGTTTAAGGTTATTGTTATGTATATACAATAGTTGTTTAAGGTTATTGTTATGTATATATACAATAGTTGTTTAAGGTTATTGTTATGTATATACAATAGTTGTTTATGGTTATTGTTATGTATATACAATAGTTGTTTAAGGTTATTGTTATGTGTATATATATACAATAGTTGTTTAAGGTTATTGTTATGTATATATACAATAGTTGTTTACGGTTATTGTTATGTATATATACAATAGTTGTTTAAGGTTATTGTTATGTATATACAATAGTTGTTTACGGTTATTGTTATGTATATACAATAGTTGTTTAAGGTTATTGTTATGTATATATACAATAGTTGTTTAAGGTTATTGTTATGTATATATACAATAGTTGTTTAAGGTTATTGTTATGTATATATACAATAGTTGTTTACGGTTATTGTTATGTATATATACAATAGTTGTTTAAGGTTATTGTTATGTATATACAATAGTTGTTTACGGTTATTGTTATGTATATACAATAGTTGTTTAAGGTTATTGTTATGTATATATATACAATAGTTGTTTAAGGTTATTGTTATGTATATATACAATAGTTGTTTACGGTTATTGTTATGTATATACAATAGTTGTTTACGGTTATTGTTATGTATATATACAATAGTTGTTTAAGGTTATTGTTATGTATATATACAATAGTTGTTTAAGGTTATTGTTATGTATATACAATAGTTGTTTAAGGTTATTGTTATGTATATACAATAGTTGTTTAAGGTTATTGTTATGTATATACAATAGTTGTTTAAGGTTATTGTTATGTATATATATACAATAGTTGTTTAAGGTTATTGTTATGTATATATATACAATAGTTGTTTAAGGTTATTGTTATGTATATATACAATAGTTGTTTAAGGTTATTGTTATGTATATATACAATAGTTGTTTAAGGTTATTGTTATGTATATACAATAGTTGTTTACGGTTATTGTTATGTATATATACAATAGTTGTTTAAGGTTATTGTTATGTATATATATACAATAGTTGTTTACGGTTATTGTTATGTATATACAATAGTTGTTTACGGTTATTGTTATGTATATACAATAGTTGTTTAAGGTTATTGTTATGTATATATACAATAGTTGTTTAAGGTTATTGTTATGTATATATATATACAATAGTTGTTTAAGGTTATTGTTATGTATATATACAATAGTTGTTTAAGGTTATTGTTATGTATATATACAATAGTTGTTTAAGGTTATTGTTATGTATATACAATAGTTGTTTAAGGTTATTGTTATGTATATATACAATAGTTGTTTAAGGTTATTGTTATGTATATTATATGTTATTCAGCTATCAGACAAAAAAAAGGGTATATAATGTGACATTCCCGGCTTAGGATCTATATTCCCTGAGGCGCAGCCGAAGGCAATATATATCATAAGCCAGGAATGTCACATTATATACCCTATCTGATAGCTGAATAACAGATATATTACGGATTTAACCATTGTTTTTTTTTAAATATAACATCCAACTGTATTAAATAAATTTGCCTCTTTTATTTTCATTTTTCGTATCTCTAGATGTCCGTTTCCGTACCTTTGACGTCATTCTTCAATGACGTCAAAATATGTGTCGCGTCATATTTCATGTATTGGGTGTCTCGTGAAGGAAAATATTGTACTATATTTCTAAATCAATACAGTTTCATATGTAGTAAATTTTATAAACTTTATAAATATAACATTAATATATCACATAACAAAACAACGGGTTTGCGAAACAATTTCGATAATTTAAATATTAACGTCATGTAAACTAAACCTTGGTGTGGCCCCATGGCGTCGAAAGTTTTCAAGGCTCAACATTTTGTTTATTTGTTATGGTACAGCCGTGGAACATAGGAGTTTGCTGAATCAATCAGGTATTTGTGACGGAATTAACCGTTGTAATATTTTTTTGTTCATGCAGCCGTTTTGAGTATAAAAACAGCATTTAATTTGGTAAAAATACATTTATTATTCCGTATTATACCATTGATTCAGTGAAGTGTAATGTTTTGTCGTCCATGTTTTAATCGTTTTTGGGGACTGAAATATATATACCATGTCTGTTTTCCGAATATATGCTGACATTCAGGGTTGAAGAACCAATGAAAATATGTGTAACAAACTAAATTCGTAATATACATGTATATCTAATAGTTGTTTAATGTTATTGTTATGTATATACATGTATATCTAATAGTTGTTTAATGTTATTGTTATGTATATACATGTATATCTAATAGTTGTTTAATGTTATTGTTATGTATATACATGTATATCTAATAGTTGTTTAATGTTATTGTTATGTATATACATGTATATCTAATAGTTGTTTAATGTTATTGTTATGTATATACATGTATATCTAATGTGGTTGGTGTTTAAGGTTTTTATTATTATGTATACATACATTATTTTTGTTCTTATGTGTATGTACATTTGTATATCTAATCGTTGGTTTTTATTTTTTAAGGTTATTATTATATCTACATCATTATTTTTGTTCTTACAGATGATGGACAATTAAGTAACAAAGAATTTATATCTGTGATGAAGCGACGTGCGATGAGGGGACTAGACAAACCTAGGGATACAGGATTTACAAGAGTTGTAGGGGCAGCGTTTACATGTGCAATATCTCAAACCACTGCCTACTTCAGATCATAAAATCTCAAACCTCTGCCTTCTTAGAATGATAGTTTATATTTATATACATTATTGTATTTGTTATTTTAATGGTAGCAATTTGTAAGTCGAACAAAAAAAATTTACAAAAGATTAAGGCTAGAACAAATTACTTTAGGAAGAAGTTAAGCAGGAACGAAAATAATATATGAAAAGGTTAGGTCAGAACGAAAATAATTTACAAAGATTTAAGGCCAGAACGAAAATAAGATTAAGAAGGTAGAAATCATTTACTCTTCTTTTCCTAACTAGCTTTTAAAATGCTTTAAGTGGTAAAGCAAATACTGGTTCAAAAATATTATTTTTTGACAAACTGCAATTGGTGATTTTTGTAATGATAAAATAAAATTGTTAAGACATCTTTACATATTTTAGAACAAGAAGGAAAAAATTAGTTTTTTACCTTTAGACAATAGGTCACGTCAGCTAATATTTTGTTAGAAGGAAATGTGATTATGTATTTCAGAAAAGATTTTTTTTTTTTCACGCTAAAGTTGAATTGTGGTTTTGTCCGTCAACTAGTTATGTGATTTTTGTTCAAAAACCATAATTTTTTATTTGAATTTTCAATTCATTATCATCCATTCAAGACTTGAATGTAGTAACGGTAATAAGAACATGTATATATATGTATTATATATGTGATAAGATGTAGCAGATTTTATATATGACATTCTGTGATAGTTAAATCAGCTGTTAGTTTTGGCTGTGTTTACTATATACCATGCCACTGGTGGCATTGTGGCATATTATGTAGTAGAAGCAGCTAAAACTAACAGCTAATTTATGCTCTTTTTTTTGTGTTTGTAGACATTTTTCCCTGTTTTTTTGTCAGTAATTTTGAACATCTTTGAAAGTTTTTTTGGTTTAACCACAGAGAATAAAGTAGACCTTAAAAATCTTTCTTACACTTTAATTCATCATGATATTAATAACAGAAATCTAATTAACTTAACATCTATTTAACTGATGAACCAAATCATGATTTAACTTGTCTTAGTAAATTTTACCGAGCATGCACTGCTCCTGTAAGGTTGAATTGACCAACAGCTGTTTTCCCTTCATGTTATTGTATTTGTGAATCTGTCTATTGAAGTAAACAACTTCTATCAGACAATTATACTTCAGAATATCAAAAATTATTATTTCAGTAAAAACTGCCTTCAAAATATTATTTATTTTCAGTATTTCAAAAATAGGATTGTTATTACATTTTTGTATTTGTTTAATATTATATCCAGTTTTATCATCTGAGGTGCGAGATTATTTGATGCTGTGTGTGATTAGTTGATCCTTTTGTTAGAACTAGTGTAATCGGCCATCTTTAAATGGCGATCATTAACCAATAATATTGACACAAAAAAATGTAGTTCAGAACATAGAAATATATCTAATTTAATTCACTCCACACGTTTCTGTAATAATCTTCAAGGATTTGAAAGACAAATAATTTTAAAGACTTTGGGAGCAAGAAAACATAAGATCCTAAACAGGATAACTAATATCAACTACAGTCACCTATGTATGAGGGAGGAGAACCTTAGTTATACCCCCTGCAACAAAGTTGTAGGGGGGTATACTGGTTTCACCATGTCCGTCCGTCCATCTGTAGACAAATCCTATGTTGTACAATAACTTGAGTTGTGTTTCTTAGAATCTTTTAAAATTTTATCAGCTGTTTACTGGTGAAGAGAGGAGGATCCCTTTCTTTTTTGACGATTTTCACTTTTGCCGTTCCAGAGTTATTGGACTTGATATGACGGAAAATAGGATTTTTACCCTATGTCGTATGATAACTTGAGTAGTGTTTCTCAGAATGTTTTGAAATTTTATCAGCAGCTTACTGGTGAAGAGAGGAGGATCCCTTTCATTTTTGACGATTTTCACTTTTGCCGTTCCAGAGTTATTGGACTTAATATGACGGAAAATAGGATTTTTACCCTATGTCGTATGATAACTTGAGTAGTGTTTCTCAGAATGTTTTGAAATTTTATCAGCAGCTTACCGGTGAAGAGAGGAGGGTCCCTTTCATTTTTGGTTGGAACAATCGGTAATGTTTTGGTTATGGAAATAGGTTGGACAGATGTGCTCACAGTAATACTAGTTTTGATTACATTAATTTCAACAATAAATATAGCTAATAAACCATGTAAGTGCCGGAACACTGGCAACTGGTACTATTTGAATGGTTTATGTTAAGGTACCAGTACAATATATTAAAATATTCTCTGTACATGTATTTAGCTTTCGAAACTTGACAGAGAATATTTGTACTCCATTATTGAAATATTTTACATTGGTTTATATTTTCATGGCAGCTTTCATTTTTGACATTAACAGTTAAACTTGTTTTTATCCTGGATGCTAGTCTTTTTTTAGGTGTAAATATATAAATAAACTAGAGAATTTTGGATAGAGGAATGGGTTTAAGAAAGTTTCAGAGTAACAATTTGTCAATTCTTGATTTTGTTTCAAGTTTTAACCTCTCCCTGTATATCAATTAATTATTCCATCTAACGGTATTGTATCATAGATTGGGAAACACCTGTCACTGTGTTTTGACCTAGTTAATGAACTCCTGGTTAGTGACACGTTTTCTTTGTGTTTTGACCTAGTTCATTATTTCCTGGTTAGTTGAAGGGCCCGGGTGGCTCAATGAGTTAGGTAGTTGGATTACCTCACAACTCATACAAGCCTATCACCAATACGGCATGAGTTCGTGCCCGGCTTTGTAAATTACAAAAAAGGGTGCACTTGACTCGCAGCCGCAAGTGATCAAGTTTACTAGTTGCTTGCCCATGGTTGGTGGTTCTCTCCGGGTACTCCGGCTTCTTCCACCACTAAAACTGGTCGCCATGAAAAATAGCTGAAATATTGCTGAAAGTGGCTTTAAACACCAAAAATCAAATCAATGCTGGTTAGTTGATAGTTTCTTTGTGTTTTGACCTAGTTTATGAACTCCTGGTTAGTCGACACCTTTGTTAAGTAGTATACATGTAATAGTAAAACAAGATATAGAAATGAAATTCTTATAAAAAAAAAAGGTCATAATGACCATGTATAATAGAATATCATCCTCTGTTCTGATTTATTACAATGTATAATTTGTTGGTAGGACTAGGAATGTTATATATCATCTTACTGTTCTTTTATATATTTATTCTTTTTTTTTACAAAATAAATCTTTGGAAAATTATATGAATTACTTTGATACCATTCCTTTACACTTGTACAATAAGAGTATAAGGGGAGATAATAACTTTTGCCAAGTCCACTACTTCCTAAAATCAGATTTGTAGTAAAGTATGTAGTTTAATTTCTGCATTATAAGCTATTAATATTATATATGGTTAATTTCGTTTTGAACAAATATGAAAAAACACTTAATTTTTTTAAGACCTATGTAAATCCATTTCCAACGCATCGGTAGTGTAATGGTTAGCGTGCTCACCTCGAGTGCAGGTTCAAGTGATGGTGGGGTCAAATCTGACTGTAAAATAGGTATTAGCTGCTTCTCTGCAAGGCATGCAGCATTAAGGATAAAGAGCAAAGAGTTCGAAAATCAGGATAATGTGTCCGAGTGGAGCAACACGTCTAGGACTGTTGTTTCAGTGAACCAACACTATAAACACCTAACTCTGTGTTCTTCTAGTATAAAGTGTGGAGCAACACGTCTAGGACTGTTGTTTCAGTGAGCCAACACTATAAACACCTAACTCTGTGTATTCTTCTAGTATAAAGTGTGGAGCAACACGTCTAGGACTGTTGTTTCAGTGAGCCAACACTATAAACACCTAACTCTTTGGGTTCTTCTAGTATAAAGTGTGGAGCAACACATCTAGGACTGTTGTTTCAGTGAGCCAACACTATAAACACCTAACTCTGTGTTCTTCTAGTATAAAGTGTGGAGCAACACGTCTAGGACTGTTGTTTCAGTGAGCCAACACTATAAACACCTAACTCTTTGTGTTCTTCTAGTATAAAGTGTGGAGCAACACGTCTAGGACTGTTGTTTCAGTGAGCCAACACTATAAACACCCAACTCTGTGTGTTCTTCTAGTATAAAGTGTGGAGCAACACATCTAGGACTGTTGTTTCAGTGAGCCAACATTATAAACACCTAACTCTTTGTGTTCTTCTAGTATAAAGTGTGGAGCAACACGTCTAGGACTGTTGTTTCAGTGAGCCAACACTATAAACACCCAACTCTGTGTGTTCTTCTAGTATAAAGTGTGGAGCAACACGTCTAGGACTGTTGTTTCAGTGAGCCAACACTATAAACACCTAACTCTTTGTGTTCTTCTAGTATAAAGTGTGGAGCAACACGTCTAGGACTGTTGTTTCAGCGAGCCAACATTATAAACACCCAACTCTGTGCGTTCTTCTAATATAAAGTGTGGAGCAACACGTCTAGGACTGTTGTTTCAGTGAGCCAACACTATAAACACCCAACTCTGTGCATTCTTCTAGTATAAAGTGTGGAGCAACACGTCTAGGACTGTTGTTTCAGTGAGCCAACATTATAAACGCCTAACTGTGTGTGTTCTTCTAGTATAAAGTGTGGAGCAACACGTCTAGGACTGTTGTTTCAGTGAGCCAACACTATAAACACCTAACTCTGTGTGTTCTTCTAGTATAAAGTGTGAAGCAACACGTCTAGGACTTGTTTCAGTGAGCCAACATTATAAACACCTAACTCTGTGTGTTCTTCTAGTATAAAGTGTGGAGCAACACGTCTAGGACTGTTGTTTCAGTGAGCCAACACTATAAACACCCAACTATGTGCATTCTTCTAGTATAAAGTGTGGAGCAACACGTCTAGGACTGTTGTTTCAGTGAGCCAACACTATAAACACCCAACTCTTTGTGTTCTTCTAGTATAAAGTGTGGAGCAACACATCTAGGACTGTTGTTTCAGTGAGCCAACATTATAAACACCTAACTCTTTGTGTTCTTCTAGTATAAAGTGTGGAGCAACACGTCTAGGACTGTTGTTTCAGTGAGCCAACATTATAAACACCTAACTCTTTGTGTTCTTCTAGTATAAAGTGTGGAGCAACACGTCTAGGACTGTTGTTTCAGTGAGCCAACACTATAAACACCCAACTCTGTGTGTTCTTCTAGTATAAAGTGTGGAGCAACACGTCTAGGACTGTTGTTTCAGTGAGCCAACACTATAAACACCTAACTCTTTGTGTTCTTCTAGTATAAAGTGTGGAGCAACACGTCTAGGACTGTTGTTTCAGCGAGCCAACATTATAAACACCCAACTCTGTGCGTTCTTCTAGTATAAAGTGTGGAGCAACACGTCTAGGACTGTTGTTTCAGTGAGCCAACACTATAAACACCCAACTCTGTGCGTTCTTCTAGTATAAAGTGTGGAGCAACACGTCTAGGACTGTTGTTTCAGTGAGCCAACATTATAAACGCCTAACTGTGTGTGTTCTTCTAGTATAAAGTGTGGAGCAACACGTCTAGGACTGTTGTTTCAGTGAGCCAACACTATAAACACCTAACTCTGTGTGTTCTTCTAGTATAAAGTGTGAAGCAACACGTCTAGGACTTGTTTCAGTGAGCCAACATTATAAACACCTAACTCTGTGTGTTCTTCTAGTATAAAGTGTGGAGCAACACGTCTAGGACTGTTGTTTCAGTGAGCCAACACTATAAACACCCAACTATGTGCGTTCTTCTAGTATAAAGTGTGGAGCAACACGTCTAGGACTGTTGTTTCAGTGAGCCAACACTATAAACACCTAACTCTTTGTGTTCTTCTAGTATAAAGTGTGGAGCAACAGATCTAGGACTGTTGTTTCAGTGAGCCAACATTATAAACACCTAACTCTTTGTGTTCTTCTAGTATAAAGTGTGGAGCAACACGTCTAGGACTGTTGTTTCAGTGAGCCAACACTATAAACACCTAACTGTGTGTGTTCTTCTAGTATAAAGTGTGGAGCAACACGTCTAGGACTGTTGTTTCAGTGAGCCAACACTATAAACACCTAACTCTTTGTGTTCTTCTAGTATAAAGTGTGGAGCAACACGTCTAGGACTTGTTTCAGTGAGCCAACATTATAAACACCTAACTGTGTGTGTTCTTCTAGTATAAAGTGTGGAGCAACACGTATAGGACTGTTGTTTCAGTGAGCCAACATTATAAACACCTAACTCTTGTGTGTTCTAGTATAAAGTGTGGAGCAACACGTCTAGGACTTGTTTCAGTGAGCCAACACTATAAACACCCAACTCTGTGTGTTCTTCTAGTATAAAGTGTGGAGCAACACGTCTAGGACTTGTTTCAGTGAGCCAACTCTATAAACACCTAACTGTGTGTGTTCTTCTAGTATAAAGTGTGGAGCAACACGTCTAGGACTGTTGTTTCAGTGTGCCAACATTATAAACACCTAACTCTTTGTGTTCTTCTAGTATAAAGTGTGGAGCAACACGTCTAGGACTGTTGTTTCAGTGAGCCAACACTATAAACACCTAACTGTGTGTGTTCTTCTAGTATAAAGTGTGGAGCAACACGTCTAGGACTGTTGTTTCAGTGAGCCAACACTATAAATGCCTAACTGTGTGTTCTTCTAGTATAAAGTGTGGAGCAACACGTCTAGGACTGTTGTTTCAGTGAGCCAACACTATAAACACCTAACTCTATGTGTTCTTCTAGTATAAAGTGTGAAGCAACACGTCTAGGACTGTTGTTTCAGTGAGCCAACACTATAAACACCCAACTCTTTGTGTTCTTCTAGTATAAAGTGTGGAGCAACACATCTAGGACTGTTGTTTCAGTGAGCCAACATTATAAACACCTAACTCTTTGTGTTCTTCTAGTATAAAGTGTGGAGCAACACGTCTAGGACTGTTGTTTCAGTGAGCCAACATTATAAACACCTAACTCTTTGTGTTCTTCTAGTATAAAGTGTGGAGCAACACGTCTAGGACTGTTGTTTCAGTGAGCCAACACTATAAACACCCAACTCTGTGTGTTCTTCTAGTATAAAGTGTGGAGCAACACGTCTAGGACTGTTGTTTCAGTGAGCCAACACTATAAACACCTAACTCTTTGTGTTCTTCTAGTATAAAGTGTGGAGCAACACGTCTAGGACTGTTGTTTCAGCGAGCCAACATTATAAACACCCAACTCTGTGCGTTCTTCTAGTATAAAGTGTGGAGCAACACGTCTAGGACTGTTGTTTCAGTGAGCCAACACTATAAACACCCAACTCTGTGCGTTCTTCTAGTATAAAGTGTGGAGCAACACGTCTAGGACTGTTGTTTCAGTGAGCCAACATTATAAACGCCTAACTGTGTGTGTTCTTCTAGTATAAAGTGTGGAGCAACACGTCTAGGACTGTTGTTTCAGTGAGCCAACACTATAAACACCTAACTCTGTGTGTTCTTCTAGTATAAAGTGTGAAGCAACACGTCTAGGACTTGTTTCAGTGAGCCAACATTATAAACACCTAACTCTGTGTGTTCTTCTAGTATAAAGTGTGGAGCAACACGTCTAGGACTGTTGTTTCAGTGAGCCAACACTATAAACACCCAACTATGTGCGTTCTTCTAGTATAAAGTGTGGAGCAACACGTCTAGGACTGTTGTTTCAGTGAGCCAACACTATAAACACCTAACTCTTTGTGTTCTTCTAGTATAAAGTGTGGAGCAACAGATCTAGGACTGTTGTTTCAGTGAGCCAACATTATAAACACCTAACTCTTTGTGTTCTTCTAGTATAAAGTGTGGAGCAACACGTCTAGGACTGTTGTTTCAGTGAGCCAACACTATAAACACCTAACTGTGTGTGTTCTTCTAGTATAAAGTGTGGAGCAACACGTCTAGGACTGTTGTTTCAGTGAGCCAACACTATAAACACCTAACTCTTTGTGTTCTTCTAGTATAAAGTGTGGAGCAACACGTCTAGGACTTGTTTCAGTGAGCCAACATTATAAACACCTAACTGTGTGTGTTCTTCTAGTATAAAGTGTGGAGCAACACGTATAGGACTGTTGTTTCAGTGAGCCAACATTATAAACACCTAACTCTTGTGTGTTCTAGTATAAAGTGTGGAGCAACACGTCTAGGACTTGTTTCAGTGAGCCAACACTATAAACACCCAACTCTGTGTGTTCTTCTAGTATAAAGTGTGGAGCAACACGTCTAGGACTTGTTTCAGTGAGCCAACTCTATAAACACCTAACTGTGTGTGTTCTTCTAGTATAAAGTGTGGAGCAACACGTCTAGGACTGTTGTTTCAGTGTGCCAACATTATAAACACCTAACTCTTTGTGTTCTTCTAGTATAAAGTGTGGAGCAACACGTCTAGGACTGTTGTTTCAGTGAGCCAACACTATAAACACCTAACTGTGTGTGTTCTTCTAGTATAAAGTGTGGAGCAACACGTCTAGGACTGTTGTTTCAGTGAGCCAACACTATAAATGCCTAACTGTGTGTTCTTCTAGTATAAAGTGTGGAGCAACACGTCTAGGACTGTTGTTTCAGTGAGCCAACACTATAAACACCTAACTCTATGTGTTCTTCTAGTATAAAGTGTGAAGCAACACGTCTAGGACTGTTGTTTCAGTGAGCCAACACTATAAACACCCAACTCTTTGTGTTCTTCTAGTATAAAGTGTGGAGCAACACATCTAGGACTGTTGTTTCAGTGAGCCAACATTATAAACACCTAACTCTTTGTGTTCTTCTAGTATAAAGTGTGGAGCAACACGTCTAGGACTGTTGTTTCAGTGAGCCAACATTATAAACACCTAACTCTTTGTGTTCTTCTAGTATAAAGTGTGGAGCAACACGTCTAGGACTGTTGTTTCAGTGAGCCAACACTATAAACACCCAACTCTGTGTGTTCTTCTAGTATAAAGTGTGGAGCAACACGTCTAGGACTGTTGTTTCAGTGAGCCAACACTATAAACACCTAACTCTTTGTGTTCTTCTAGTATAAAGTGTGGAGCAACACGTCTAGGACTGTTGTTTCAGCGAGCCAACATTATAAACACCCAACTCTGTGCGTTCTTCTAGTATAAAGTGTGGAGCAACACGTCTAGGACTGTTGTTTCAGTGAGCCAACACTATAAACACCCAACTCTGTGCGTTCTTCTAGTATAAAGTGTGGAGCAACACGTCTAGGACTGTTGTTTCAGTGAGCCAACATTATAAACGCCTAACTGTGTGTGTTCTTCTAGTATAAAGTGTGGAGCAACACGTCTAGGACTGTTGTTTCAGTGAGCCAACACTATAAACACCTAACTCTGTGTGTTCTTCTAGTATAAAGTGTGAAGCAACACGTCTAGGACTTGTTTCAGTGAGCCAACATTATAAACACCTAACTCTGTGTGTTCTTCTAGTATAAAGTGTGGAGCAACACGTCTAGGACTGTTGTTTCAGTGAGCCAACACTATAAACACCCAACTATGTGCGTTCTTCTAGTATAAAGTGTGGAGCAACACGTCTAGGACTGTTGTTTCAGTGAGCCAACACTATAAACACCTAACTCTTTGTGTTCTTCTAGTATAAAGTGTGGAGCAACAGATCTAGGACTGTTGTTTCAGTGAGCCAACATTATAAACACCTAACTCTTTGTGTTCTTCTAGTATAAAGTGTGGAGCAACACGTCTAGGACTGTTGTTTCAGTGAGCCAACACTATAAACACCTAACTGTGTGTGTTCTTCTAGTATAAAGTGTGGAGCAACACGTCTAGGACTGTTGTTTCAGTGAGCCAACACTATAAACACCTAACTCTTTGTGTTCTTCTAGTATAAAGTGTGGAGCAACACGTCTAGGACTTGTTTCAGTGAGCCAACATTATAAACACCTAACTGTGTGTGTTCTTCTAGTATAAAGTGTGGAGCAACACGTATAGGACTGTTGTTTCAGTGAGCCAACATTATAAACACCTAACTCTTGTGTGTTCTAGTATAAAGTGTGGAGCAACACGTCTAGGACTTGTTTCAGTGAGCCAACACTATAAACACCCAACTCTGTGTGTTCTTCTAGTATAAAGTGTGGAGCAACACGTCTAGGACTTGTTTCAGTGAGCCAACTCTATAAACACCTAACTGTGTGTGTTCTTCTAGTATAAAGTGTGGAGCAACACGTCTAGGACTGTTGTTTCAGTGTGCCAACATTATAAACACCTAACTCTTTGTGTTCTTCTAGTATAAAGTGTGGAGCAACACGTCTAGGACTGTTGTTTCAGTGAGCCAACACTATAAACACCTAACTGTGTGTGTTCTTCTAGTATAAAGTGTGGAGCAACACGTCTAGGACTGTTGTTTCAGTGAGCCAACACTATAAATGCCTAACTGTGTGTTCTTCTAGTATAAAGTGTGGAGCAACACGTCTAGGACTGTTGTTTCAGTGAGCCAACACTATAAACACCTAACTCTATGTGTTCTTCTAGTATAAAGTGTGAAGCAACACGTCTAGGACTTGTTTCAGTGAGCCAACATTATAAACACCTAACTCTGTGTGTTCTTCTAGTATAAAGTGTGGAGCAACACGTCTAGGACTGTTGTTTCAGTGAGCCAACACTATAAACACCTAACTGTGTGTGTTCTTCTAGTATAAAGTGTGGAGCAACACGTCTAGGACTGTTGTTTCAGTGAGCCAACATTATAAACACCTAACTCTGTGTGTTCTTCTAGTATAACACCTAACTGTGTGTTCTTCTATAAACACCCAACTCTTGTGTGTTCTTCTAGTATAACACCTAACTGTGTGTTCTTCTATAAACACCTAACTCTGTGTGTTCTTCTATAAACACCCAACTGTGTTCTTCTATAAACACCTAACTGTGTGTTCTATAAACACCTAACTCTTGTGTTCTTCTATAAACACCTGTGTGTTCTTCTGTAAACACCTAACTCTTGTGTTCTTCTATAAACACGTAACTCTATTCTTCTATAAACACCTAACTGTTCTTCTATAAACACTTAACTCTGTGTGATCTTCTATAAACACGCAACTCTTTATTCTTCTATAAACACCTAACTGTGTTCTTCTATAAACACCTAACTCTGTGTGTTCTTCTAATATAGTGGACATCTCATCAAAATGTAATTTTTTTCTCAGAAGTCGAAAAATTACACACTTTGCATTAAACAACAATCGCTCACGTACTGTTGACAATCTGATTTTTTTGTTCACATAAAAGTACTGATAGATCTTGTATAATCAAATGTGGAAAGAACCTGTTTTTTACATAGTATTTCCAATAGAATCCCATGTGAAACTATTTTGTACAGAAGTGGTTATACTTGATTTCTGAAAAGGTTTTATTAATTTTTTATTCTGTCATGGCCAACAAATACAGACCACTTGTACGACTACGTGTCATGCCCGATAAATAGACCACTTGTATAATTACTATAATTACTCATGGCCGACAAAAAGACCACATGTATCGCGACCGACAAATAGACCTCTTGCATCACTACCATTGTCATGGCCGACAAATACAGACCACTAGCATCACTGTGTCATGGCCGACAAATACAGACCTCTTCCATCACTACCATTGCGTCAATGAAGAGATAAAACAGAATACTCATTCAAAATTATAAAGCGAGTGAGCGATTGTTAAAAAACACCAAATCAAAATTCGAGGTACTACTGTTCCAGTGGACTAAACATGTCTCCCCTTCTGTGTTTGTTGTAATAATTGTTGAACAATGGAAATAGTTCGTCATTGTACTATGTTGACCGAATAAACATAAAAATCTGTATATATGATTTAAAATTGGTTCTTTACAAGTGTTTTTCGCTCCTGGCAACCATGCTTGATTGTCAGTTGGCATCAGTCACATTTGGCCAGGACTGCATCAGGTTGTGAATTAGTTAGCATGCTAACCTCTCATGTGGTAATAGGGGATTCAGTCAAACCAAAGACCATAGACTATAAAATTGGTATTTCTTGCTTCTCTGCTAAGCACGCAGCATTAAGGAACAATAGTAAAGATTGGTTTGGTTTTATGGTGTTTAACACCACTTTCAACAATATTTCAGTTATATCGTGGCAGCCAGTTTTATTGGTGGAGGAATCCAGAAAACCCGGAGAGAATCACCGACCTGCCGCAAGCCACTGACAAATTTTATCACATGTTGTACTCTTCGCCCTGAGCGGGAGTCCAACCCATATCAGTGGTGATAGGCACCGATTACATAGGTAGTTGTAAATCCAACTACCATACGATCACGGGCACGACGGCCCCTGTAAAGATTGGTTGGTTCGGAATCAGAATATTGTGTCAGAGTGGAACGACATGTTCAATTTAGTGAACAGGCACAATAAAAATTATCTAAGCAAACATCATTGTCTCATTGAAATGTAACTTGTTCTTGCCATGATATAGCTGAACCAATGCTTACTTGGTGTTACACAATAACTTTCTTCTTAATTTTGGTTTCAATTTCTTCAGTGCTTCTTAAATAGAGTAAAATATGAAGTTTTCAGACAGAAAGTGATGGCAATAGCTCACAAGAATTAGTTATTAATATATAAAGATAGTTCTTAGCTCTTCCAATCTACTATATAGAACTCCCAATAAACTATCAAATATAATGTTGTATAAAAATGATTTATTGGCGACATGATTTTAAAATGAACAACAATGACGACAGTTATATTAGGGACAATCAATAACAACAATGATGTAAAGTCGTATCAATGTAACAGATGACATACCGGTAACAAAATATATCATGATCAAGTTTATTAAAATGCTGTATAATTTGGATTTCCCATTCCCATACCTCCCCCCATACCACCACTTCCATAACCACTGCCCATTCCTGATCCCATACCCCCTCCCATTCCACCACTGCCACCTCCACTACCCATCATGCCACCAGGTCCCATACCATCTCCATATCCACCTTCGTATCCATTGCCTGAAATAGAAAATTACTATTCTGACAAAACTGTTGTCATTTTATTACATTTTTTCATCACCAGTTGCCTTTGATCTCTGCGTAGATGTGATACTGTGATCACCCTGTAAGCAATTCTAACTTGAGAAAATTTTATTTAAATAAATTGATACATTAAAACCATTGAATCAGTTGTTTTGTATATTCGCTAATCTATGGTTTATGTACATGCATAATATGTTATCTTTCTGGCATAATAATATTTATTAATTTTTCTGGCATGTCTGGTTTTCAACTCTCTTCAAGGTTTAAAAATAGGTTCACTGCAGAAACATGAACAATAGTAACAGAACTCTATTATCATCAAATTGTTGAAGTCTTGTGCTATTTTTGAGAGCATGATCACATCTTTTTTCAGAAACTATGAAGACTATGATTTCCCCTTGAAGTGCAATTAATTCAA
This sequence comes from Bathymodiolus brooksi, assembly GCA_963680875.1. Classification (NCBI taxonomy): domain Eukaryota; kingdom Metazoa; phylum Mollusca; class Bivalvia; order Mytilida; family Modiolidae; genus Bathymodiolus; species Bathymodiolus brooksi. The sequence goes on along the minus strand of OY804579.1, from coordinate 6,780,445 downwards.
GACTGATTTTCCATGGAAAATACCATTAAAGTACAAGTAAAGTCATGATCCTAATAAACAGTAAAATGATAATTAACTTAGTACATGTACATTAAAACATTACCTCCAAACCCACTACCATTACTGAAACCTCCATCACCAAATCCTCCCCCAGACCCAGAGCCTGATCCACCAAAGCCTCCTCCTGATCCATAGTTTGTCTTCCCTGTTTGTGTCGAGTTCAGGAATAACTCAATGTATCTGTGCTCTGTTGAAATAAAATAAAAAGTTCATGAAAAAATATTTCTTTATACCATAAAATTATTGACCACCAAAATCAGCACTATCCAAAAATGTCTATTACGATTTAGATTTTTGCCTACCTACCTATCTACTTACAAAAATCATGGCCAAAGAAACAGCTAACCAACTATTTTCTTAAACATGGTCTTGTCCATTTAAATGTTTATTAAGAAGATAAATTTTAATTTATAAAACAATATTAACAAGATTGCTACATGTAGCCATATGTCCCCCGTCGCAATAGAAAGAGGTGTAATGTGAGTATGGTATCCATGTGATATATTTATATAGCCAAAAAAAAAAAATATGTGTGTTTACGGTCAACACCCTATTTTTCAGCCGCCGACCCTAACCTTTTTAATCGGCAATTATTCGACACTAATTTTTGCTAGCGACCCTATCAATTTTTACACAGAATTCGGATAACCATTTTTGGTGTTTAATCAGCAGCAATGTTTTATTTATTCAACCGCTAACTTTTTGTCGACATTGAGAGCAAAGAAGGTAGAAAAACTGTGTAACTCGTCATAAAACAGTTTCAACAAATGACGGCTTACCGGAAATTTCAAAAATGAAATACCGGAATCGGATTCCGAAACTGACTATTTCCGGTTTTGCCGATAGTAAAAAAAAAATTAATGTCGACCGACCGACCCTAGATTTTTTTGACATGTGACAGTAAACACACATATTTTTTTTTTGGCCCATCAGTAAAGGTATCCCCTCTACTGTGTTTTCAAAATTAAAAAGTCTGAATATATCAGCCCTTGAGGAAGACAGAAAAACAATGGCATTTGATAAAAAAAGGTTGATTACTTCCTCTTGCAAATGTCAGACCAGAAATAAACTGTTTGAGGTCTTTCACATATGACCTTTTGCTAAATGTCTAAACTATTTTACAGTAGGTCGAAAAAGGTGAAAGTTCCATATTCCACAAAATTTGTCAAATTAAAATGGCAGCATAGCAGGCTCAATTACATATTATGACTAACAATCCTACCATACATGAACACATTCTGATGAACGGTTTCAGGAGTTGCGTGCACAAGATCTTACTCTGTTACACGATGCATAAAATAGTCAAAGTCCCATAACTCATGTTTAGGTCCTTTGGCTTAATTAAAAAAAGATTTTTAAATTATTTGGCCTTCAAATCTTTCACCTGATGAATATTATTCCAGAAACGTGTTGTGTGCACTAAATTTGATACAAAATGTATCTACATTTTTATTAGTACATCACATACACAAGAACATGTGTACCAGTAAAAAAATAACTCGCCATTTCCATATCACTTTTGTCACTATCACATTCCTCATGTGGGAAAAACCCTACATATCAATTTTCGTTGAAATTGGAGCACTTCGAAATTCTTCGCATTTTGGCGGCCATCTTAAAAATGGCTGCCAAAATGACCGTCATTTTGAAATCGCATTGGTCATTATCATATTCCTCTAAAAAACCCTAAATATCAATTTTCTTTGTAATTGGAGCACTTCGAAATTTTTTATGTTTTTGGCGACCATATTGAAAATAGCTGCCAAAATGACCACCATAATGGCTGCAATGGCCACCATTTTTAAATCGCATTTGTTACTATCAAATTCCTCAGGTCGAAAATCTTCTTAATATCAATTGTAGCACTGAAATTTTGATGTGTATTGGCAGACATCATAAAAATGGCCACCATTCTCACAAATTTTGCCCAATTTCGAACTTAAGCTAGAGATTCCTAATATAATGCTTGTGTGTAAGTTTGAAATCAATTGGTCAACAAATAAAAATCTTAGAGCACTTACAACATATCTCGGACGGATGCCCGGCATTTCTATATCCCCCGCTCCGCGGGGGACAATAATATACACATAATATACAGGGTATTCAATTAAATTATTTCTATGTAAAACCTATACAGAAAATTGTTTGAAACTGATTTTTTAAAAACAAATTTAATTATACATCAAACTGATTAACTTTGACAGAGATTCTGTCAAGCTGCAATCACAATTGTGATAAATAAAAAACACATTTAAATTATTACAATGTTAAAAAGCAACACCCAACTACAAAAAAGATACAAGCAACATTTATTTCTTAAATCCTTTTTACACTTACGCATATTTTTCTTGTGATTTTTCATGGCTTCAACAGCTTCTTGGTGTGTAGCAAAGTCAACATTTGCTTCTCCTGTCGGTCGTCCATTAGGACCATATTCTACTTCTACACTGACTGGTTTTATATTTAATGGTGAAAAAAACTGCAATGTTAAAAATAAATCACTGAGCATGACAAATATTATAGATTGTTTATAGACTTGTATCTGTATACTGTATGGAGATTGTAGCAAACAATGATTTTACTTTGAATTAGAGATATCAGGGATAGGTTGGTTGCTTGGTTTATGGTGTTTAATGCCACTTTCAACAATATTTCAGTTATTTCATGGCGGTCAGTGTTTATTAGTGGAGGAAACCGGAGTACCCAATGAAAACCACCGACCTGTCGCAAGTCACTGACAAACTTTTATCACATAATGTTGTACATCTCGCCCTGAGTGGGGTTCGAACTCACAACGTTAGTAGTGATATGCACTGATTGCATAGGTAGTTATAAAACCAACTACCATACAACCACGACAGCGATATCAAGGATATATTATGCTAACAGCTACTATGAATGAACTAAACTTCTATTTAAGCTACACATGGAAACAACTGACCGTATAACTGGTAATTCCTGCAGTATTCTGTGGTCAACTCGGGACCACAGAAATTAAAATAGCAGAATATTATGTCAAATTATGAAACAAAGTGATGACAATACCTCACATGGTCCAGGTGACCTAAAGACCTGTATAATAAAATATGGACCAAATGCTACATTGTTGATCTTGTTTTGTTTGCCATAAAGTCATACCATATCAATTTTATGTTAGGAGAATAGAGAGGAGGCATGACAACTGATCCCTGCCAATGAACAAACTTCCATAAAACATTGTTAAATCAAGTACATAAACTTTTCTACTTCCAAGTGATTCTACACAAAGAAACCTTTTCTAATCACCTATAAAATATAATACCTCTGCAATATCTGTATCTAAAGCTTGGAATGGTAACCCTCTCATGTGAACTGAATGGCCCGTTTTACTGACATAATGACTTCCAGGTGTGGCTCCTCTCTGTCGAGACATGGCACCTAATGATCCTAATCCCATTCCACCACTGCCACCTCCACGGGATGGACGCATAGATCCCCCTCCCATACTTCCCATACCTCGTCTCCCTCTGCCACCAAATCCCATACCAGAACCATAACCACCTCCAAAGTCATCATACTCATCTTCAAAAAATCCTGTCAATAATATACAATTATTACATTAATTGATTCATTGATTGTAGCTTAATGTCAGGTGTGTTGTAGTTAAGTTATATTCATTAACACTGTGATGCTTCGATTCGACAGTGTAATTATTGGATAGTGATGCCCTGATTTGACAGTGTAATCATTAAACAATGATGCTCTTATTTGACAGTGTAATCATAAAAGTGATGCTCTGCAAAGTTCCGATTTGACAGTCTAATCAGCAGACAGTGATGTTGTGCTTTGAGTGTTATCATTAAACAGTGAAGCTCTGATTTGACAGTGATATCCTGATTTAACAGGGTAATCATTAAACAGTGATGTTATTATTTGACAGTGTTGTCATTACACAGTGATGCAGGGCTCTACAATGCAACTAAAACACTAGCATTTGCGAGTTACTTTTGTAAAATGTGAGTACAAATTCTGTATTGATCGCCAGACGGCAAGTTGATATTTTCAGAACATTTTCATTCCATCACCGACCGTATTTTTCACTTTAAAATCTGACTTTGATTTTCCAGTCCTTTAAACCGCACAATTGACTCAGACATAAACGTTTTAAATCACGTACTTTTAACGCTTGCAAGTGACCACGACAAGCGAAAATCAAAAACCTTCATACAAAATTTTTTGCTAAAAATAAACTGGTTGAATTAACTTATCATAAAGCTCGCCTGTTAATGTAATATCCACGGAAGTATCAAGACGAAAAAGTGATGAAGTTTCGGGTTCTAAAGGTGGAAAGTGCAAATTCCACGATGTCTGAAAGTCAGACTCAAAGTTTTCGTGGGGCATTTATGATTCCAGTAACAACATAAATTATGTAGTGTGATGTTTGCAGAAAGGCAGGCCCAGATACTGCTGGCAAAACTGAATTTGTTACTGTAAAAAAAGTTTAAATGTGAAAGTCTTGTTTTTCTTAATAAAAGTCTGAAACATGAAACATGAAAAATATTTCAATATGGTTTCAGCAAAAGCCCATCCTTCAACTAAGCATCTTCTGTCTCATTCAGGGGATTAATAATTATGTACAAATAAATACATATTATCTGGCAAGTAACACACTTTTGCTGGCGAGTAAAAAATGTTTCCTTACTAGCCAGGGGCTAGTGGGAGCTGGTATGAATTGTAGAGCCCTGTGATGTCCTGATTTAACAAGGTAATCATTAGACTGATGTTATTATTTGACCGTGTTGTCATTAAACAGTGAAGCTCTGATTTGACAGTGATGTCCTGATTTAACTGGGTAATTAATCATTCGACAGTGTTATTAAACTTACCTTTAACATTTCGGCCTCCTCTTCCCATACCATAGCCCATACCCATTCCAACTCCTCCCATTCCCATTCCTCCTCCTCCACCACCCATACCAAATCGTCCAGCTCTGTCATATGGTCCTGGTCGGTTCATACCTCCACCCATACCACCACTAGCCATTAACGGGCGTATCCGTGATGGATTCATTTGTCCGTAGGCTTCATTCAGACTGCTTTTGAAAATTTCGATATACCTGAATAATGTGTATCAACAATGTCATTATTATTAAAGAAAGAACGAAATAATTAACAAAAAAATCTTTATTTTCAAAATCAATTAAACGTGGTTTTGTTTTGAAAATAATATTTTATTTTACTTTTCTTGTGAATCGTGCATATCTAATAGTCTCCATTAAATTTTGTCATTTTTTTTTTTATGGATTTTCATTGAAGACTTAAACATATTCATTAGAAACATACTCATGACTTTTCAGTTGGAAACCTTCATGTTATCTTTATATAAATATCATATAGTTGTCAAATAGTTTCTGATGTAACTTTTCAACAATTGAAGAGAGATGAATTACAAATAAAATTATGAATCAATTTGCTGTTTGCTTGAATAAATTAACATATCTTGTAAATAAATGGTCCCAAGGAACCAAGCTGTCCTCCCTCACTAAGGTCCCATGGACCCTGTTCCTCTTCCACCCACAACATGTCAACCTGACATTTCAAACTCCTCCCTCACTGGTCCCATGGACCCTACATCCACCCTTACCATGATGGCAAAATCAGCCAAATGGTTCATTCCAACATACCTCCCACACTGTGGACCCATCATCCACCCTTACCGTACCATGATCAATTGGCTCTCCATTCAACTCCTCCCAGTGAGCCCTTCGTCCACCCTTACCGTACCAGCCCTCTCAGCCATTGCACACAATATGTAGTAAAGCCCCAAGAGGCCCTTTTCCTCCCACCTGTGCCCAATTCTCTCCTTGTGTTTCAATAATGCCTTTTCACATAAATCTGGTGTTGAGAACTGTACATAGGCATCCCCCGTACTTCTCCCCTGCCGATCCTCGGGTAGCATTATCCCATTAGGTACAATCTCCAACCCTGTTCACCCAACCCAACAAAAACACAAAATTTGCATTCAGTACATACATACAATATAAGATAACATGTTAAACAGTAAATTTCACAATGTTGGTATCTCTTGAAAAGCAACAATTTTTAAACATCTACATCACTACTATTTTTAACATCCTAAATATATATTTGAAGTTCTGTAGATAAACACAGGTATAAATTGTTTTTGTTTAGTTCTTCTAGTATCTACATATACACTAACATAGATTGCTTTACGAGAACGGATTTCTGATGCCACTATCGCCTGGCAAAGATCAAGATGCAAAGAGAGGTCCATTACAAGCAAAATATACTAACAATAGTATGTTTTTGAGAATTTATAGAGGTGGCATCAGTGATCACGGAGTCACACATTAGAAATCAATTATATGTTTGCATCAAGCTTGTTGCTTAATAATGGATACTATCGTACATAATGATCAAAGGGAAAATTTACTTATCATTATTAATTATACTTATTTGCTTTCAAGAGGATACCAATAACATGTTATTCAAATTTATAATATTCCTCCATATTTTAATTTTCAATTCAAGTCAAAAAGATAAAATTATTTGACATTTAAGATATTTGCTATGACATAAAACTAATGTCATTAATATACAATGTATATAACACTTGTATTGTTGGTTTAACTCTCGTGTATAAACATTTGGTGTATTTATTTATTGGTTTTCTTTATGTTTATAGTGTTTTGTCATTAATCTCAATATTATACAATTGATGACTTTCAATGAGGTGAATACAAGGATTGATCAACCCATGGAACATGATAATCACAGAGGTATCCAAGGTGAATATCATGTTCCATGGGTTGATCAATCCTTGTATTCACCGAAATTGAAAGTCATTAACTGTTTTATTATATGACATTAAATCAAATTTGAATTAACACCAAACAGCGCCAACTTTTTTCCCCAGACACCCCTGTCTGCCATTATTAATTTAATCGTGTACCGAAAGAAATTAGAAAGAACGCATCTGATTAGTTGATGACAAAACTTAACCCGATGATGATTGGCTACTACCTTTAAGATAATTGGGAAACACCATTTCTATTTTAAGGTGTCTGGAGAAGGTTTGGAATATTATGTTCACCTTTCTCGACTTTTTGCACGTTGAATATAACGTTTTATCAAAGAATGTTACTAGGGACGTCAGCCAATCAAAAAGACATTATCTGAAGTCATATAATAAAAAGTGTTAACACATAAATACAATCAAACACTTGTAACAAATGTAAGTGTAGGAGAATTTATTCTCAACCTAGATTTCTACATTTCACCCATTTTTGCAATCTTACGTTCATCAGTTTGTAAGTTTTGCGTCAAGTTTGCATTTATTATATCAGAAATATTTTCAAACAGGGATATGTAAGATATTTTTTGGCACATTATGACTGCTGTGAATAGCATACAAAGTAAATTAGACAACCATAATTACCATCTGGTTTATCCGTTCTATATAGTAATGGTTACCATCAGAAAAAAACCCATCAACCAATATTTTTATTTCAATATAACTTAGATCACAGAATTGTTTATTATTTGGTCTTGGTACAAATTAATCAGTCTAATTGTGATGTAGACCAACATTTCATTGAGAAGAAAACTGTAATGTATCAAAATAACATAGCGATAATGTTCATTGAAATTCATGTATGAAATGGTTTCTAAACTTAAAATTCATTTGAATTGAAATATTTACCTGTGAAAAACTGTGCTATTTCTTCTTTGGAGCAACCAAAAGGCAAGCCACGTAATCTTACAACAGCATCTTGTGTTCCCTGCATCTGTCCTGGACCAGCCCTCTTTATAACCCATTCCATTTCACTCTTCTTAGATCGGAACACTTTAATGCAAAATCACAAATTGCCATTCAGAATAGAATTTTAGGAGTGTGATTACAAGAAGAAGATGTTTGTAAATAGGGAATCATTATCTCCAAGATTACTTTAATATCTTACAATCATCTAATTGATGATATTCACAGTCTAAGATTACTTTATTAGGTACCCACAAATCACAAAATATGATGGTTGCAGCTTCAAGACAAATAATTTCTACACCAGACAAGATTAAATTTGACCTTGACATTTAAGGGCAAGGTAAAGGTCACATACTTTTAATACACAATACTCTCTCATGTCCCAATACATACAAGATATGGTGGTTGTCATTTTACGATAAAAAAAAGTTTGCACTGGCAAAGATTGTGTCTCCGGAGACATGCAAATGTACACTTTGAAACTAGATGCACCCCTCAACTTTTTGGCAGAAAGATATAATAAAACTTAAAAATACATATGGGTACATCATGTGCATGTAGTCATTTCCAATGTCTGTCAGACATGTGGCAATGTCCAGTAAAAGGTTATTCATTACTGGACCAATTGACCAGTAGGAATCTGAGCACCTCTGTGGAGTATGTGAATGTCCTGTAAACTTGATGCTGATTCCGGTAATTTGTACTCTATTACTTGACCGAATGTCCATTCAAGTTCAATTTACCTTGGGAAATACTGTGTGCATCAAAATATTAATCACCCTATTTTGCATCAACTGTAGGAAATGTAGAGATTACCTTCAATGTATCTATTGCCCATGTGTTCATTATTTTTTTGTAAGGATTTCTGTACATTAGCTTCATCTACAAGTTCTATAAAACATTCTCCACTTGGTCTACCTTCCCTTGAGAATGTGAAATGTACACCATTTTCCCCTCCAACTACAGCAATTTCATCTGAAAAAAATAATTTACCATCACTACATCTGCAGGACTTTACAGAGCTATCAGCAACAGGACGAACAGTCCACCAACTAAATTCCTGACTACACTGACAAGTATAAATTTATGAAAAATTAGACTGAAGCACTTGGATTCAGGAGGTTTAAGTGCAAACAATGATTTGTTACTTGCACATATGCTGCCCCCCATAACAAACAGTGATTTAGCTAGCGCTTGTCACTTTCGTCAGACGATTGATTTTCGAAAGTATTTCCCTTACCCAATTCGTCACTTGAATTTTCAAAAAATTGTAGAAAAATGTTTGTTGTAACACTCCATTCTTCTTCATTTGCTGATTAAAACTAATTAGTCACTGATAATGACAATTTTATTACATGTTACAAGCCAATCAACGGATTATAGAATTTTTGTTTTGATTGCGTAATCTTTGATCTCACCTGGCTTGATTTACCAGGACAAAGAATTCAATCAACGATAATAATTTTTTTTATAGTTATGACATGTACTCAAAATGCCACAGTATGTATATTTAAAGTGGACATATTTTTGTAATGGTCATATGGGCGCAATTTCGCATTGGGAAAGTTGCCATCAAAATAGTAATCGTCATTCATTGCATGATTCATCTCTGCAATGTCTGCCATAACAAACTATTTTTACCAAATTTATGAAAATGTCGATATCATTTTTATTGAAATCTATCGTATCCATTAAGTATTTTGAAAGTGATTTTCTCGAAAAGTAATAAACTTTGGTTAAAGAAACCAAGCTTCGTTGAAGAAACTAGAAAAAAAAATGGTGCAATCAACAGGAGTTCGCAACCACCGAAGCTACATTTAACCAAACAAACTTTTGATGTATTTATTCTCATTTCTGTGAAATGAAATCTTAGTTCTCATATTTAATATGGTCATCTATATGCAACGGTTGGCCATTCAATTCGTTGAAATGCACTGCACGAGGACGCATAAGTTTTTTTTATATATTGATCAGCATCCGGGTAACAATTGCGTTCTATTTATAGAACTATTTACAAACAGACACGTGTCTGCAATTAAAAAAAATAACTACAGTATTTTTATTCCAATTGTTGCAATTTGATTATGAGGTCTGAGAAATAATTATTTATTTTACAACTTGCTTCAGTTTTTGACGTTTGTTCTATACTGATTTCCTACAAAGAATCTAGATAGAAGTTGGACCATTGGGCAAACTGGCAGAAAAAAAATTTCTGCTGAGGACTACACAAATATGAGTTATTACAACTGTTGTGGTATTAGACCAAAGCACAGTAACATTTCAAAAAGGGTGGGGGAGGGGGTTACTACAATTTGTGTGGTATTAGACCAAAGCACAGTAATATTTCAAAAGGGGGGTGGGGGGTATTACAATTTGTGTGGTATTGAGATCAAAATAGTGGCAATGTTATGTTTTATCAGTTGGTTGCTAATTTGCAGAGTATGTTCCCATCCTAGGAGGTTTTCAATCTCCATTACTAACCAATAAGGCAACGTAACTGATTATAAGATTAAGCTCAATATATTCTTGTTTATTCATAATTAATCCAAAAAAAATCTATTCTGCAAAAGTGACTAATGGCAGTGCCTGAAATGAGGGCCAGCCTGCCCGAAAAAAAAATTTTGGGCCAGTAAAAAATTAGAGTCACTGGTCCAAATGGCATAATGGTGGCCCAAACATTTTGTGACATTGTATTTATGAAAAAAAGACATCAGATATCAATATATAAACAGTTTTCAGATTAATTGTTTTTTATCAATAACATTAGCATTCATTCTTTCACTAGTCTCACGAGGGTTGGGGTGTGTGCTCTTCAAGGTAATTTTGGTAGGTACAGGTGTGCAGCTGAAATTGCGAAAACACCCCAATGCATATATTGCTATCAAATGAAACCTGAATTTACTTGTTATAACCTTTTTGACAACCTTTATGCCATTGGCTAGGGTGGTCTTAAGAAACGATGCTAGTCCATCGGATGGGGACAATAAAAGGCTGGTTTGTGTAAGGGGAGATCAATGCCATGATCACATTAAAGACATCCGGAAAAGAGTAGACTATTGCCACTACAAGGACCGCTCTTGCACTCCCCAGAGTGAAGAGTGACATCACTTGTTTCAATTCACTATGAAGAAGTGATTTTAAAGTAAAATAACTTCTCAGTTCGGGGTAATGTTAGTTGGTTATTCATTCCAAATAAGTATCTCACTTTGTTGAAATAACAAACGGTGCTAATTTGTAAACAAAAGTTCTGGTTCCAAAAAAGAAAACCACTCCCAATTGTCACTAAAGTGTAGCTGTGTACATGAACTATGAAAAGTTTAAAAGAAGTGACAGGCCAGATCGTTTCCGTAGTTTGACAACTGTCAACGATTTTCTCTCCGTTGTTGGGGAAACGTTTTTCAATGATTACCTAAGGATTGACACAAAAAGGTTTCCGATTTCTGTAAAATGAAATTCGTACATGTACATTTTGCAGCAGATTGAATGAATAAATTTCCGAACCGTGGAAGATACCAGATCGCAAACATTATAAGTTGACAGAATTCTCTTTATAGTTCACAACTTTCCACTTCGTCCGTGATTTTTAACAATTTTAATAATTAAATCATAAAGAAACAAAAAAACATGTTTCTTTTCTAATATTTAGTGAATACTTGTGTATTATATGAAAACGTGTAGGACACGTGTATTGATTGGCTCGATAAAAATATATAATTGGGGAGAACAGTAAATTACATTAGCTGTGTATTCATTGGCTACACAAATGTATTTGGACCAATCGCTGTGCTCGTAACAAACTGTTTTCGACTAGAACAGAAGAGTTATCTACCGTTGAAGTTACAGTAAAATATGTCCGGTTTCGGTAAAACAACAATTTTTAACGGTCTTTTAGGCAATCGCCCAAACGCTTTTTGTTGGGCCAGTGACTACCTAATTTGGAGCAGCTCTTGGTCGCCCGAATAAGATATTAGTCGCATTTGGCGACCGTCCATTTCAGGCACTGTAATGGTCTCAAAATCCTGGCTAAATCCCTGAACAAGTTATTATTTTTTAAGAGATTATGATTTCTGTTTTGTACTAAACCATAACATTGAGATTGATTTTCTTAGTAGATATTTGTAATGCTTGTCGACTACATAAATTTTGTACTGTTTGAGTTGACACTAAAAGTTTATTATATCAACTTGTTCCTCTAAATCACTAAATACATACCACCAAGAAATTTGAGAACTTCTTCCGCTGTAGCTGACCATGGTAAACCACGTAACCTTACCACACAGCCATCATAATCCTCGGCTGACATCTGTAAATCACAAACAAAAAGGTTATGAAAATTATATAATGCATAGGATGCAATTTTACAAAGGACACCTGGAACAAACAAGAGTATATAATGGTTATGGCTTGTAACAGGCCACATGACAACCATTTAATGTAAACAGGTGCTCATTAGGAATTGCTGCAAGTTTTTCTTGTAGTGATACAGGGATTTTAAAAAGGACCGACACCTGGCGATTTGTCGTCGCTTCATTTCGACAAAATCGCCAGCTCAAATTTGTGATTAAATTTTTTTTTAATAAAAACTTGATTCAGTCTGCTAAATGCAAAACAAATTCTGATAACACAAAATTATAGTGTATTTCCCTTATTGGTAAATTATACGACGAGGTCTGCGTTCAACTACCAATTTTCTCCACAACTCGTACTGTAAAATATGAGACTCCCCAACGGTAGTCCGAGATTCCTCGGCCGTCCAACTTGCTGGAGCCGTGGGACGTCAGAGCACTCTCCATAAGGAAAACAGCGGATTTGCCGCTCCAACTCTGGGTTGGCACATTTCCACATATCGTGGCTATCGGATTTTATTTTCTATCCGAAACCCTTATATAAATCGCTTCACCAATCATTTTTCTATTCATTCATAACCATCTTACCCTCAGAAAGTGGTGTTATGTCAAATGGCGAAATGATAGGGTCTAAGGGAAAATCGTGCTGTAATCGAGTGTAACACCCCTTTCTGAGGGTAAAATGGTTATGAATGAATAGAAAAATGATTGGTGAAGCGATTTATATAAGGGTTTCGGATAGCAAAATAAAATCAGATAGCCACGAAATGTGGAAATGTGCCGACCCAGTGTTGGAGCGAGTTGGAGCGGCAAATCCGCTGTTTTCCTTATGGAGAGCGCTCTGATGTCCCACGGCTCCAGCAAGTCGAACAAAAAGCCGTCGGACGGCAGAGGAATCTCGGACTACCCAATGGTAACGCCATTCTAGATGCTATCCTTGTATGAAACTGAAAGGCAACGAAGGTTTCCAATAGTCAGAATGACCACATGATTTCGCAGCAAGTTGTAATTTTCGTTTTTGTGTCAAAGATGTTATCCTTTAGAGAATTTATCGATGCTTGGATGTGAATTAAGGTGCCCAAAGGTAGGGAGGACAAACGTAGTCGTCGAAAGCGTTATTATTTTCTGTCAGAGTAGAAAAACCCGAATTTTCACCTTTTTCATTTCATTAGAAAAACACCTAAAATTTATTATTTCGTGATAAAAAATATATCAGATAAAACTTGAAAACTAGATCTTTATTAATTTGGTAGTTATAAGCATTAAAAATATGATTGGGTACTACTACTGAACATCCAAAGTGAAGTCGTTTCGAGAAAATCGGACGCCATCTTGATTTATGTGTCAACGAACAGCCCATTTTCAAAAATAATTCCGGGAGCTATCCCTGGACCAATATTCTTCATGCATGGCTTAAAATTTGCAGAAAGTCTTCAATTTTACCAATCCGACCGCCAAAAATTAAAAACAATCGAAATCGTAACGTAAAATATAAAAGTTTACAAAACAGTGTTTTTAAACTCGCTTACCACACTTCCGAAAAATATTGGGGGTCAAATATCAATAAACTGGACCTTCCTCTAAAGATATGTCGCCAAGGTTTCAATGGATAAGCAGTAATAGCTCCCGGAAATCATTGGATGTTCGGTCCATATTTTCTGACTTTGCAATCAGAGTTGAGCGGGAAGAGTTATCGGACGTTGTGTGGCGCATGACCGGGATGTATGTCTTCCGCCATTTTGGCCAGGACAATTTCAGAGTTGTACCAAAGAAAAATAGAATTTACCGACGTATTGTTCTACCAATTGATACAATAATTATCTAGCATTGATGTAATCAGACCACGGAGGTCAATCATGCACAGTAAGTAACAAAACTTCTTCTAAAATATAGTTTTATTCTCAAAAGAAATATCGTTTTCAACCGGATCAAATGGGGGTTAATTTTGAAAACAAAAGATGCACAAAAATCGCACAGAAACTTTACACGAACTGAATAAATATATATCTTTGTTTCGATAAATGAAAAAGAGATGGGATTTAATTCACGATTTTATTATTTTACTCGCAAAATGGCGAAAACGGCAAGCATCAATATAAAGTTGTCAAATTCTCCCAATCTATAAATAACTTTATCCAAGCAGACCTTTGGTGACGTAATCATGGCTGTTCGGAATTTATCGGGATTTATTAATACATCTATATAAAGGAATTGTTCCGGTATTCTTTGATACTTTTGTGAAATGTTCAAGATTTTTTATATTTTTTGGCTTTAAATGAAATTTGTCTACATGAAAACTTTTTATGCATTTCTCATTAAGTTCCTAGTGTATATTGTAGCAATACATAGGACAATTGTTTTTAAATAGTAACATGAATTTCCATGCAACATTTTTGAAACAATTTATATAAATTGTTATAAAACATAATTATTATGTTTCAGTGCTATTAGGGAAGCTTTATGAAATATATGCTTAATGCATACATTACAGTATGTGAATGTATTAACATTCTGGCTATATACATTGTAATCAGTGGCAGTGCATGTGATATGCTAAGTTTAATTAATTACATTTTTTTCATTACACCATTACTGTGTGCAAACTTGTTTGATATGACAGAACATTTATGATGCATGCAGCAAACATTTCTGGAATAATGCTATTTTTCATATAGAATCTATTTGCCACCAAGCATATATGCATAAAGATAATTTTTAGTCGAAGAGTGCATTGTATTAAAGCTTTTTTCATTTGTACATGTATGATAAATTATTTCTGGAAAAGATCAATTATTTTTAGTTCTTTATTTTTAATCTGTATAACATATTTTAAATGTTTATTTTTATTTTTATTTTACAGGTGTGATCGTGACATCTCAGTAGATCATTAAGAGTTTTAAATCATTAAAATGACACTTCTGAAAGTTGATGCTATTGATTATGATTCAGTTAATCAAATATGCATAGGATATGCATAGGATCACAAAACACACAATTTAAAGAATTCACAAAGATTTCATTTGGAATAAGTTGGTCATGAACTGGGACACAGCACTATTTGTAGTCGTCAAATGTAAAATTATAGTATATAAAGGAAAAGAGAGTGACATTGAAGACTGTTATGAATTAAGATTATAAATAATAGTAGAAGATAACAGTTTATTGATTTGTGACAATAAAAATGATAACTTTGAAAATTTGGGACTTTCTAATCGCATGAACTGTTCGCTTAAATCAGCTAAAATTGTCAAATTTGAGGTTTTTCACAGACAAAAAAATGAAAATCATGTATAAAATGTGCTAATTAAATGTTTAAAAGATAACATAACTTCAAGGCTGGCTTATAAATTGTACAGAGAACATATCTGATAATCCAAATAAGACTTTTCATGGAATACGGGGCCACAATTGAAATATTATTTTTACTAAATTTCCAGGTAGAGGGCTAATGAACATAGTTCATACCAGTGTCAGAATTGGGGTTGCTGATAGTTTTCTCCTTGTAGTATACAGTTATAGGATCAAAATAATACCAAACACTTGAACATTTAATATTATAATATTCGACAATTATTGAAATTGTATCAATTTCGGGAATTATCTGAAATTTTGATTGAACAAAGACCAGAGGCTCTCAAGAGCCTGTATCGTTCACCTGGTAATAAAAAAAACCAATTGGTCCTATGTAAAAACTATGTCCTGTGTCATCTTGGAATTACGATCAACATAAAAAACACAAAGTTTGTAAAGGACCTTCCAATGATTGATGCACAGTTTAGGTTCAATCAGTGCAATAGCTTCAGAGAAGAATATATTTCTGTATTTTCCCCATATGGTTCTGTGTTAATACTATGACCTGTGGTGGCAGCCATCTTGGATTTCCGAACGGCATAAAAAACAGGACCTTCCAATGATCATTCCTGGGCAGTTTGGTTTCAGAGAAGAAGCTTTTGAAACATTTTCCCCATAGGGTCCAATGTTAAACTAAGTCCTGCCGTAGCCGCCATTTTGAATTTCATATCAGAATAAAAAACGTATATTTTGTAGAGGACCATTCAATGAACATTCATGCACAGTTTGGCTTTAATCATATTTGTAGTTTCTGAGAAGAAGGCATTTGAACATTTTCCCATAGGGTCCAATGTTAATCTATGTCCTGCGGTGGTGGCCATCTTGGATTTCCGATCGACATAAAAAAACAGAAACTTTGTAGAGGACCTTCCAATGATCATTCCTGGGCAGTTTAGATTCAATTGTCCAAGTGGTTTCAGAGAAGAAGCGTTTTGAAACATTTTTCCCATAGGGTCCAATGTTAAACTAAGTCCTGCCGTAGCCGCCATTTTGAATTTCATATCGGAACAAAAAACCTAACGTTTGTAGAGGACCATCCAATGAACATTCATGTACAGTTTGGCTTTAATCATATTTGTAGTTTCTGAGAAGAAGGCATTTGAACATTTTCCCATAGGGTCCAATGTTAATCTATGTATTGTGGTGGCGGCCATCTTGGATTTCCGATCGGCATAAAAAACATAAAATTTGTAGAGGACCTTCCAATGATCATTCCTGGACAGTTTGGTTTCAATTATCCAAGTGGTTTCAGAGAAGAAGCGTTTTGAAACATTATTCCCATAGGGTCCAATGTTAAACTAAGTCCTGCCGTAGCCGCCATTTTGAATTTTATATCGGAACAAAAAACGCAAAGTTTGTAGAGGACCATCTAATGAACATTCATGTACAGTTTGGCTTTAATCATATTTGTAGTTTCTGAGTAGAAGGCATTTGAATATTTTCCCATAGGGTTCAATGTTAATCTATGTCATGCGGTGGTGGCCATCTTGGATTTCTGACCGGCATAAAAAACGGAAAATTTGTAGAGGACCTTCCAATGATCATTCCTGGGCAGTTTGGTTTCAACTGTCCAAGTGGTTTCAGAGAAGAAGCATTTTGAAACATTTTTCCCATAGGGTCCAATGTTAAATTAAGTTCTGCCGTAGCCGCCATTTTGAATTTCATATCGGAACAAAAAACCTTAAGATTGTAGAGGACCATCCAATGAACATTCATGTACAGTTTGGCTTTAATCATATTTGTAGTTTCTGAGAAGAAGGCATTTGAACATTTTCCCATAGGGTCCAATGTTAATCTATGTATTGCGGTGGCGGCCATCTTGGATTTCCGATCAGCATAAAAAACATAAAATTTCTAGAGGACCTTCCAATGATCATTCCTAGGCAGTTTGGTTTCAATTATCCAAGTGGTTTCAGAGAAGAAGCGTTTTGAAACATTTTTCCCCATAGGGTTCAATGTTAAACTAAGTCCTGCCGTAGCCGCCATTTTGAATTTCATACCAGAACAAAAAACGTAAAGTTTGTAGAGGACCATCTAATGAACATTCATGTACAGTTTGGCTTTAATCATATTTGTAGTTTCTGAGTAGAAGGCATTTGAATATTTTCCCATAGGGTCCAATGTTAATCTATGTCCTGCGGTGGCGGCCATCTTGGATTTCCGACCGGCATAAAAAACAGAAAATTTGTAGAGGACCTTCCAATGATCATTCCTGGGCAGTTTGGTTTCAATTATCCAAGTGGTTTCAGAGAAGAAGCGTTTTGAAACATTTTTCCCATAGGGTCCAATGTTAAACTAAGTCCTGCCGTAGCCGCCATTTTGAATTTTATATCGGAACAAAAAACGCAAAGTTTGTAGAGGACCATCTAATGAACATTCATGTACAGTTTGGCTTTAATCATATTTGTAGTTTCTGAGTAGAAGGCATTTGAATATTTTCCCATAGGGTCCAATGTTAATCTATGTCCTGCGGTGGCGGCCATCTTGGATTTCCGACCGGCATAAAAAACAGAAAATTTGTAGAGGACCTTCCAATGATCATTCCTGGGCAGTTTGGTTTCAATTATCCAAGTGGTTTCAGAGAAGAAGCGTTTTGAAACATTTTTCCCATAGGGTCCAATGTTAAACTAAGTCCTGCCGTAGCCGCCATTTTGAATTTTATATCGGAACAAAAAACGCAAAGTTTGTAGAGGACCATCTAATGAACATTCATGTACAGTTTGGCTTTAATCATATTTGTAGTTTCTGAGTAGAAGGCATTTGAATATTTTCCCATAGGGTCCAATGTTAATCTATGTCCTGCGGTGGCGGCCATCTTGGATTTCCGACCGGCATAAAAAACAGAAAATTTGTAGAGGACCTTCCAATGATCATTCCTGGGCAGTTTGGTTTCAACTGTCCAAGTGGTTTCAGAGAAGAAGCATTTTGAAACATTTTTCCCATAGGGTCCAATGTTAAACTAAGTCCTGCCGTAGCCGCCATTTTGAATTTCATATCGGAACAAAAAACCTTAAGATTGTAGAGGACCATCCAATGAACATTCATGTACAGTTTGGCTTTAATAATATTTGTAGTTTCTGAGAAGAAGTCATTTGAACATTTTCCCATAGGGTCCAATGTTAATCTATGTCCTGCGGTGGCGGCCATCTTGGATTTCTGACCGGCATAAAAAACATAAAATTTGTAGAGGACCTTCCAATGATTATGCCTGGGCAGTTTGGTTTCAACTGTCCAAGTGGTTTCAGAGAAGAAGCATTTTGAAACATTTTTCCCATAGGGTCCAATGTTAAACTAAGTCCTGCCGTAGCCGCCATTTTGAATTTCATATCGGAACAAAAAACCTTAAGATTGTAGAGGACCATCCAATGAACATTCATGTACAGTTTGGCTTTAATCATATTTGTAGTTTCTGAGAAGAAGGCATTTGAACATTTTCCCATAGGGTCCAATGTTAATCTATGTCCTGCGATGGCGGCCATCTTGGATTTCCGATCGGCATAAAAAACAGTAACTTGGTAAAGGACATTCCAATGATCATTCCTTTACAGTTTGGGTTCAGTCAGTTCATTAGTTTCGGAGAAGAAGATCTTTGAAATTTCAGCCAATCAGAGCATATTATTGGCCCTGGCAGCCATATTGAATATCCGACTGGAACGAAAAACAGTAACTTTGTAGAGGACCATCCAAGGAACATTCCTGCTAAGTTCGGTTCCAATCGGCCAAGTGGTTTCGGAGAAGAAGCTTGAAATGTGAAAAGTTTACAGACGACAGACGACGGACGCCAAGTGATGGCAATAGTTCACATGGACCTTTGGTCCAGGTGAACTAAAAATTGACCTTTTCAATGGAAAAAATGGCAGTTTTTACACAAACTGTAATAATAACTTCATTGATGTATGGATATTGAGGTTGTTTACCATAAAATATCAATTTGAACATAAAAAATATAATTAATTCCCTGAAATAACTTATTTTTACACTTTACAGAGCTCAAAATAATAAGCTGCGGAGTTTATGATTCTGGCGCTACAGACTTTGAGAATTTTTTTGGCTGATAAATATAGGTGTTCCCTGTTAGAGGGTTCTTTTCCTTACCAAAATCAGTATTCAGAAAAATTCTAGTACTTTTTTCAGATTTTTTATGACCAAAAACTTGATTTTTCGAATAAAATTTGACGTTAAAATTATGGAGGCCTGCGCAAAGGAAATAATATTAAAAAAATATATATATTAATTGAATAAATGATATTCTTGATATTTTTACCTAGAGACTGGGCACTTTGTGGACAGTGCTGCAAGTTTCAGCCTTGCAAGTTAAAGGTTTTTGAAGATATTTGACCACAAACCTAGTAGTTTGAACAAGCAGACGGCTGACACATAAATTAAAAAAACTAAGTCCAAAGGCTATTTTCAATGTTTTAAATTCTGTGACATTTTTTTCATATAACACCTACAGGTGTGTATAATACCTCTTTTTTGAAGCATAAGGAGGATACATTACTATAGAAGAAAGCATGATAACCTATTAGGTAGTGAAAATAATATATTTTGGTCCAAAAATGTCATTTTTTTAACATTTTTCCAAAAAACAGAAAATCAACCACTTTTGGCTCACCGAAAAGGCCATAACTTTTGAACAGCTCAACCGATTTTAATAATTTTTGTACCAAAATTTCCCATTTTGTATGTACTGACATACTAAACTATAATTGGATGTTTTATTAGCAATTCAATTTTTGGCTTGACCACCCTACCAAAGGATAAATTATGTGACAAATCATTGCAAAAGGAATTATTTAAAAGATCCGTACAAGAGATATTAAAGTGGGAAATTGAAGAGAAATAAAAATCTTAGAGTTGAAGCGAGGAAGGGTTAGTAATGGCGCCCCCCTTTGTGATCTTAGTGGGTAATGCATTGATAATAATAAAAATCAGTGGGGAAAATTTAGTGACCGCGACGAGCACACCATCCAGTTCACCACCGATGCAGTTATAAGACAAGGCCAAGGGATAAATCTCCCTATCAGACAGACAGATATCACAGTATTAATTTCATTTATGTTCAACTGGACATAATCATTATTGCTTAAATATAACCTTTTGGTATGAGAAGAAATTCTTTGTTCTTGTTCGGCGTGCAAGATGGCTGTGGTGTGTAGAATTCGGAACGAGGCGGGGGAAAACGATCACAACTACGGATCGGAATTCGTATGTTACTTTGATTTGACGGAATTGTCCTAAGGCCAATAACTTATCTAAAATATAAGAGACATATATAATTATAATAAGGCTAGCAACTCCTAAGAAACCATTTAACATGCAAAAAGATCATCCAGCGGATCCCCAAACTAATTGTATTACTTATAAAACACGAATAAGTTGGTAATGCCCTGTTGATTTAATCACAGGGACTTGCTCCAGTGCTCCCGGCCGCTAAATGTGCCCCACTTAATTATTTTGCAGTAAAAAAAATTAGTGGGGCAAATTTAGTGACCGGGAGTAAATCCCTATGATTTAATAATATTTTTATTGCAAATAAAACTGCTACGAGATTGTCGAAAGAGTTATCATAACTTATGGATTTGTCCTTTCCCTACATCAATTCAATTCAAAAAGTCAATTATTTTATTGAATAAAATGCATAAATTTAATTACACAATATCCAATGGGATCGCACATCAGGCATAGCATAGCCTATGTAAGTGCTCTCTCTCAATAACTAAGGACATCAAGTATAATGATAAGAACAAATAATTAATTTACATTATAATTAGTGTGCAATAATTTTTACTTATAAGAAATTCAAATTACATCAATTACTACACATATAATAATAACAACAAATCAAGCACCTACACAAATATAGATACATCATACATGTAATATTTAACATTGTATAATAAAGCATGGGAAATAAGTTGATGTAGATGAGATGACCGACTACTGATTAAAATCTTTTTGTTTGTCTAATAATAATAATAATAATAATAATTTTATTGTTCCAATTAAGGGCCCCCGAAGAGGCAGAATTACATATAAAACAAATATTGATTCAATGTACTTATAACAATACAACATTTTTATGCCAGACAGAATCAGAGACAAAGTAATGATATACACTATACATATAAACACTACTTATGACAACAATAATCCCCTCTTCTAATATCTAGACAATCAATAATATATTTTCCCAGAAGTTTAAGTACTGATATGTCTTCGTTTGTAAAAAGTCATATAAATTTTGCCTCATTGGGTAGATCTTTAAATTTTGGACAAAGCTCACCTATATTATTGAACATGATTTCTCTATTGTCAATGTATAATGGACAGTTAATTATAAAATGAAGTTCATCTTCAGTTTGATTTGAAAGAACATTTTTCACATATTCTTTGAGATCGTTCTACATAGGGTTTCTTATATCGATCCCTTTCTATTTTTAGTTCATGGGCACTTATTACTATATCTTGTATGCTCTAGTGAATTTTCCTATTTAAATACTAATTTGTTGCCAAAGAGTAATGTTTCGATATTTTGTTTCTCTTAAAAAATGTAATCACTTTCATTTTGGTATAATTAATTGAATCTTCGAAAGGTGCACCACATTGACATTTCTGGTCATTTGATATATTTATTCGAAATAAATCAGAGTTCATAGAGTTGCATCATAGGTCGTAGTCTAGCATAAGTTTGCGGCAGAGTTTGCGGATTAGTTTTCTGGATCCTTCAATATAGAAATAGAAATAGAAATAAGTTTATTAACCAAATCAGGGCCACAGGAGGGTATATACAATTAACAAATATGATTGATACACAACAACAATACATCAAACTAAATATTCACAGTGAAGTATCAATAATTGTGGTGCAGGCACACTCGGGCAGGAAAAGAGATATATGCACATAAGCGTACACACACATGCTGATGATGAAAAGTGAACAAAAACATCTCGGGGGGGGGGGGGGGGGGGGGGGGGGGGGAGAGAACAGACACATGTATTAGGTGATTCATCGCCAATCCGCAAGAGGCACCAAGAGTCGATGCTAAAAGGAATAAAATCCTACTTGTGTCAATTGCAGGCTTGCCATGTTGATACAGAAGAATTTCCATGTGGAAGGAAAGGGGAGAGACACACATACATGTAATATTGTTGGGAACACGGAAAGGGATCAGAGCTTTTGGATAACCAGCAGTGAGTATCAAGGGACGATGCCAAAAGGAATATTTTCTTTCTCATGCTCAATGCAGGTCAGCCCAGTTTGTATATCTCTTATTCCATTTAATCAAATATTTGTTGATAAAAGATACTGACAAAGATATCTGAGTATAGTTGGGTCCTCATTATGTAAGATCCATATGAGTTTACATTTGTCATCTAAATTTTGAAAATTTTGACACTCAGATGTCAAATATGTAGTAAAAATTTCCCTATGGTTTGCATGGTAAGTACAATGAAGTAAATAATGGATCTCATCTTCAACCTGACCCGAAGTGCACCTGCAGCAGATTCGGTTTTCCCGGAGAGTACCCTGGTACCTTCCTATTTCTATTTATAATTTGTGAGCTGATATTCTTAATTTGGACAACCTTCTTCTCTGCTCAAAATTTTTAATGATTGACAAATAATTTTCATATCCAAAATTGGTTTTTATTTTTAAGTAAGTTCTTAATTTTCCCTCTTTAAGTGAATGGGCTTGTTTTGTCCATAATTCCAAATAGTGTTGTTTTACAATTTTATTGCACTTATATTTAAATGTTGGTGTTTTGTCTGTCAAGAAATTAGTTAAGCTCGGCATATTTTGCAAAATATGTTGTACGGAGCCATACCATGATGGTTGCTTGCCTTCATATAAATTTTGAGTACATTTATATGCAGCTATAAGAAGTGGGAAAGATGAATCAAAATTTTCATGTCTATACCAAAATCTTAAAATTTGCTTTAATATATCGAAATGGAGAGGGAATCGGTTTAGTTCTGACTGTACTGCAAAGTTGGTGCTTTTTGTATGCACTCCCAAAAGAAATTTACAGAACTTCAAGTGCAACTTTTCACAATGTAGATTAGAAAATATTTGGTCTATTGGAATGTTTCCATTTCTAAACCGTGAGGTAAACGGGTTAAAATAACCCAATATAATACTCCGGAGGTCTAAAGGTATTTCTTTAATTATAGATTTAAAACATAACATATTTGGGCTATTTTCTAATATTTAATTATAATTTGTTCCATAATGAAACAGTAAATGGTATAAAGGATGTTATCATATAGATATTCTGAGTCTACTTCTTGGTGTTGTGTAATTTTCATCGTTTCGGAGATTATGATCACTAATACTGGATACTGTAGGAGGTAGACATGTAACACGAGTATTGAGGACATAATTTATTATGCATTTTATAAAATGTTGTCAGCTTGCGATATTTACGTCTACAAGACAAAGATTCCCATCCTGTTTTATATAAAAGAGAATCGCTAACTGCAAAATTTGTTAGTTCTGAAACTATTCTAGCCGATTCTAATTGAACCTTTTCGAGTTTTTGCTATTTCTCGTTCAAAACAGATTATGAATCCCGAACCACGAACGCATATTCTAATGTTGGCCTTATGAAGACCTGTAAAATATATATTTGAAAGAGTTTGGTTGGACAGAGTAAATTTTAGTTTTCTGAGAACACTAACTTGCTTAAAAGGCGCATTTACAATATTATCAATATGATTTTTCTAATTTTCCATCATAGGAAAAAGTTAATCCCAAATGTGTATAGTTTGTTTTTTTACAATTTTAACCGGTTCCCCATTAAATCGTATGTGTAGATGTGGTACAGTACTAGTTGAGATAACTAGAGCTTTAGTTTTATTAGGATTAAAATCTACTAACCAGAACTTTTCACCAGGGCCGTCTTAACAACATTATAGTCCCCAGGGCAAAGCAATGCACTGGGGGCCCTACCTACACAACCACTCACTGGAATAAAACTGTAAATGTCGATAAAATGAAACATAGATTTATTGTATTTGAACTTCCAAAAAAAAAAATCGGTATTTAAACAGTAAAAACATGCATATACAATATACATAGATTAACATGGAGTCGATCATATGCTCGTGGGGCCCCCCGGGCAACTGCCCAGTGTGCGCATGCGTTGAGACGGCACTGCTTTGCACATTCAAAATTTTGATAAATCATTATAGAATATCAGATTTCATAATATCATAGTTTCGACCGGAGTAAGATAGTGACGTGTCGTCAGCAAATAAGTGTGCCAGATTGCAAGTTATCTGATATATCGTTTATATAAAATAGAAAAAGAAGGGGCCCCAAGTACCGAATCCTTTATGGTGCTTAACCAGAGGCGGATTTAGAGGGGGCATGCGGGGCGTGCGCCACCCCCCCCCCCCTAAAATTCGGAAAAGCATATGTTATACACCGTTAATTAAGCAGTTCAACAAACAACTTTTTGATGAATGGTTAACTCGTGACCTGTAAGTCAAAATGAATAGTAATGATATTCGGAGTAAATTTGGGATATCATTCTAAAAAGTTCTACCCATTGATAAAAATCAGTATACTGTCCGTCCAGATGAAACTTTTCGTTTCGCCGTTGGTTCATTCATTGAAAACGTATGATTCGTTCTTGTTTATAGACAAACAAAGGCGAATATGTTAACATTAATGCTGCATGAAACGATTCTGATCATCTAATTTAGTTACGTTAGCTTATCAGAAATCAATAACAAGTTCATATATTGACAATTTCCGCTTTTGTTTTCTATAAACAAGAACGGTCGAATCATACGTTTTCAATGAATGAATCAAACGACGAAAAGAAAAGCTCCACCCGGACGGGCAGTATTAACTAGAACCACCCGAAAGGACAAGCACCGAAAGTACAGACCAATTAATGAAATAATGAATGCGTTACAACTAAACCAATATTTCTTTGAAGGGATAAAATATCGTGATCAATCAGTCACGAGTTGAACAATTCGCATCACGGTTGTTAAAGAAAAGTTTTACTTTAGGTTCTTATAATCTGACCAAAACATACTGTGAACAAGTTTTACTTTAGGTTCTTATAATCTGACCAAAACATACTGTGAACAATTATCCGACAAAATTAAGACTCAAAGTCAAGTTTTTTTGGTCTGATAAAAATGGTGTGGTTGGTTCAAAATTGTCGTTCAAATAAATGTCTGTAATTCCCCAAACCCCCAGAGCTTCCGGGGGGCTTAGCCCCCCTGGGTCCTCTACCAGGGCTCTGCCTTGGACCCGCTGGGGACCTTAAGCGGTCCTCAGACCTCCTCGCCTACTCACGCCCCCCATACCACAAATCCTGGATCCGCCCCTGTTAACGCCACTTTCAACAATATTTTAGTTATATCATGACGGTCAGTTTTATTGGTGGAGGAAACCGGAGTGCCCGACAGTGCCGGGTTTACCTATAGGCTCGATAGGCTGAAGCCTAGGCCTCAAAATTTATGGGGCCTCCGGCCCAGGTGTATGTTATTTTCAACATTGTTATTGGACTTTCACACTTATGCTGTCATAACGTACTGTACTTTCTAAACAACCCTTCAGTAATTTTCCTTACACATGCAGTTACACTCCATTTCAGAATATTGTAGAATTTTAAACACCCCTCGTCATCTTTGCCTTTATTGAAATTGATTAAACACGCTTCCATCTTCCTCCAGTCGTGAAGGTGGGGAATTGGGAGGGGCCTCACAAGTGGATTAGCCTAGGGTCTCTCTTTATCTAAATCCGGCACTGGTGCCCGGAAAAAACACCGACCTGTAGCAAGTCACTGACAAACTAAATTTACTCACAAAAGGTTGTATCGAGTACACCTCGTCATGCACGGGGTTCGAACCACAATTTGAGTAGTGATAGGCACTGATTGCACATGTTGTACGTTGTTTATACAACTACCATACGATCACGACCACGACGACCCCCCCCCCCCCCCCTTCCCCCAGTTGAAACCAATCGTTTACTGAACATGCATGACCACCTTGTAAGCAACAATCGTTTCGGGCACAAGAGCTCTATTAAATCATTACAATCATTGTTATAACTTTATTAAATTCAAGGAAGCTACTGAACCAAGGGTTCCTCATGGTAAAGTTAAAGTCATCACTTCGAAAATTTTACGATCGCACCATGATTCGGTTGACCGTTATGGAATATCTGTGTCACAATTGGCCACGGATATGTTCCACTTGTCGTAAACACTTCCCGGTCCTTTCCTCATTCACGACTTATCACCGGGTTTGTAACCAGATTAACACGACGGGTGGCACTAGTGGAGCAGGAACTGCCTACCCTTCCGGAGCACCGGTTTTTAGTGGGGTTCGTGTTACTCGATCTTTATAGTTTTATGCAGGGGCGGATCCAGGATTTCAAGTTAGGGGGGGCGCACTTAAAAAATTTGCGCCGAGTGGAGGGAGGCGCGAAAAATTTTGGGGTATTTCGTGTGAAAAATCACGATTTTACGCCAAAAAATCATATTTTTCCAATTTTAGGGGGGGGCGCGCGAAATTTTTGGGGTATTTCATGTGAAAAATCACGATTTTACGCCAAAAAAATCATATTTTTTCCAATTTTAGGGGGGGCGCGCGCCGGGTGTATGTTTTGCAGATCGTTGTTTGTCCTTTTTCTTTTGGCCATTGTGTTGTCTGTTCTTCTTCGATATACGAATTCTGATTACCCTTTTGGCATCTTCAAACTTGGTCGATAATTAAACTATATATATTGTATTGTACCTTATCGGTTTTCGGATATATTTTTTTGTAATACTGAGCATGATCTAATGTTGAAAAATATAGTACCCAAAATGTATACTATTTACGAAGCTTCCATTAAATTGATCTTTCTTCTTTTTAAACTGTCACTTATTATTTTATTGTTCAACTGAAAAAAGAAATATAGGTTGTCTAGCTTATTACCAATATTTATCGGAAATTTAATCAGAAAACGGAATCTGAAAATAGATATCTTCCGGTTATCTGAAAATTTGAACACTTCCGGTTACATTTTTCGATTTTTATAAGAAAACTTTATCCAATCGACAAAAATCAATGCAGGCAACTAATTTAAATTGTAATCAACATCTGTGATCGTTAAATCGAATGTTCATTTATATGACAAATTTACTTTTATGACAATTGAGAGAAATGAGTTTCTTTTTGTAAGTAGTTTCGGTTTGTTTACATTTTCTGAACTGTCGTCTTTTTCATTCATAGTCATAACAGTTGAATGAATTGACATCCTTGTTTTTTGTTGTTAAAAAACTTTATTTTAAGATAAAAAAAACAATGGACAGCAAAGTAGATTCAAATTATTCTAATGTTAACCTATGGAACATTGCATTTTTACAGGTGGTCTACTTTTAATTCTGTAAATATGAATTCTGATTTTATTAGTTGTATTGGTTACCGACTGTATCTTTGCAGTACTTGTGAATCCATTATTGAATATGACATTACGTCACTATTTGATAAAAAAAGATGTAATATAATAATAGCCATTCAACAAATTGGATTGTATCCACAAAATAATTTAAATATTGTTGAAAGTGGCATTAAACACCACAAACCAACCGTATCCACGAATGATTGCAAAGTAATGATGTGTACTCATCCAATTGGACCTTTTGGATCAATTGTAAATCAAAATTAAGATAACAAAATAAAAGCTTTGATAGTCAAACTTAAATAATAATAATGTCGCCAACTTTTACCTGTTTTACCTGTTTCCGAGGTCTGGAATATGGGCTATTCAGCCCCTTGGACCCTTCTTAATAAATTCTTTTCATCTCCCGGTTGGTAGATATCTGGTGAAAATTTTATATCCAGATTTTTCCAATGATTGTTCAATTGGCTCTTGAAAGTATTGATTGTCTGCGAGTCTATTACTTTCTTTGGTATTTTGTTCCACTCATCCACAACTCTTTGCGAGAAGCTATATTTCCTAACATTTGTTCTACAGTTCTTTTTATATAATTTCTTGCTGTGACCCCTAGTGGTAGTTTGACTTAAAGGAAGAATTTGCTCATATTGCACTTTATCAATATTGTTGAGGATTTTGTAAGTTTCAATCATGTCAGCTCGGAGTCTTCTGTATTGGAGTGATGGTAGCCCTAAATATTTCAATCTTTGAGTGTAGGTTTTATGTTGTATATTTTTAATCAGTTTGGTGGCTCTTCTTTGAACATTTTCCAATTGTATGGCTTCTTTTTTGTATATCACTGACCATACACTGCTGCCATATTCTAGGTGTGGCCTTACGATACTTTTAAATACAGTTAGAAACATATCTTTATCCATAAAATCGAAGCTTCTTTTGATCATTCCTAATCTTTGATTTGCCTTTTTCGTCTGTAGATTAATTTGTTGTTTGAATTTAAGCTTGTCGTCGATTATTATCCCTAGATCTTTTTCTTCTGTTACTTGCTGTATATTACTTTCTCTCATTTTTAGTTCACCTGGACCAAAGGTCCATGTGAACTATTGCCATCACTTGGCGTCCGTCGTCTGTCGTCTGTCGTCTGTAAACTTTTCACATTTCAAGCTTCTTCTCCGAAACCACTTGGCCGATTGGAACCGAACTTAGCAGGAATGTTCCTTGGATGGTCCTCTACAAAGTTACTGTTTTTCGTTCCAGTCGAATATTCAATATGGCTGCCAGGGCCAATAATATGCTCTGATTGGCTGAAATTTCAAAGATCTTCTTCTCTGAAACTAATGAACTGACTGAACCCAAACTGTAAAGGAATGATCATTGGAATGTCCTTTACCAAGTTACTGTTTTTTATGCCGATCGGAAATCCAAGATGGCCGCCATCGCAGGACATAGATTAACATTGTACCCTATGGGAAAATGTTCAAATGCCTTCTTCTCAGAAACTACAAATATGATTAAAGCCAAACTGTACATGAATGTTCATTGGATGGTCCACTACAATCTTAAGGTTTTTTGTTCCGATATGAAATTCAAAATGGCGGCTACGGCAGGACTTAGTTTAACATTGGACCCTATGGGAAAAATGTTTCAAAATGCTTCTTCTCTGAAACCACTTGGACAGTTGAAACCAAACTGCCCAGGAATGATCATTGGAAGGTCCTCTACAAATTTTCTGTTTTTTATGCCGATCGGAAATCCAAGATGGCTGCCACCGCAGGACATAGATTAACATTGGACCCTATGGGAAAATATTCAAATGCCTTCTTCTCAGAAACTACAAATATGATTAAAGCCAAACTGTACATGAATGTTCATTAGATGGTCCTCTACAAACTTTACGTTTTTTGTTCCGGTATGAAATTCAAAATGGCGGCTACGGCAGGACTTAGTTTAACATTGGACCCTATGGGAAAAATGTTTCAAAACGCTTCTTCTCTGAAACCACTTGGATAATTGAAACCAAACTGCATAGGAATGATCATTGGAAGGTCCTCTACAAATTTTATGTTTTTTATGCCGATCGGAAATCCAAGATGGCCGCCACCGCAATACATAGATTAACATTGGACCCTATGGGAAAATATTCAAATGCCTTCTACTCAGAAACTACAAATATGATTAAAGCCAAACTGTACATGAATGTTCATTAGATGGTCCTCTACAAACTTTACGTTTTTTGTTCCGGTATGAAATTCAAAATGGCGGCTACGGCAGGACTTAGTTTAACATTGGACCCTATGGGGAAAATGTTTCAAAACGCTTCTTCTCTGAAACCACTTGGATAATTGAAACCAAACTGCCTAGGAATGATCATTGGAAGGTCCTCTACAAATTTTATGTTTTTTATGCCGATCGGAAATCCAAGATGGCCGCCACCGCAATACATAGATTAACATTGGACCCTATGGGGAAATGTTCAAATGCCTTCTACTCAGAAACTACAAATATGATTAAAGCCAAACTGTACATGAATGTTCATTGGATGGTCCTCTACAATCTAAAGGTTTTTTGTTCCGATATGAAATTCAAAATGGCGGCTACGGCAGGACTTAGTTTAACATTGGACCCTATGGGAAAAATGTTTCAAAATGCTTCTTCTCTGAAACCACTTGGACAGTTGAAACCAAACTGCCCAGGAATGATCATTGGAAGGTCCTCTACAAATTATCTGTTTTTTATGCCGGTCGGAAATCCAAGATGGCCGCCACCGCAGGACATAGATTAACATTGGACCCTATGGGAAAATATTCAAATGCCTTCTACTCAGAAACTACAAATATGATTAAAGCCAAACTGTACATGAATGTTCATTAGATGGTCCTCTACAAACTTTACGTTTTTTGTTCCGGTATGAAATTCAAAATGGCGGCTACGGCAGGACTTAGTTTAACATTGGACCCTATGGGAAAAATGTTTCAAAACACTTCTTCTCTGAAACCACTTGGATAATTGAAACCAAACTGCCTAGGAATGATCATTGGAAGGTCCTCTACAAATTTTATGTTTTTTATGCCGATCGGAAATCCAAGATGGCCGCCACCGCAGGACATAGATTAACATTGGACCCTATGGGAAAATATTCAAATGCCTTCTACTCAGAAACTACAAATATGATTAAAGCCAAACTGTACATGAATGTTCATTAGATGGTCCTCTACAAACTTTACGTTTTTTGTTCCGGTATGAAATTCAAAATGGCGGCTACGGCAGGACTTAGTTTAACATTGGACCCTATGGGAAAAATGTTTCAAAACGCTTCTTCTCTGAAACCACTTGGATAATTGAAACCAAACTGCCTAGGAATGATCATTGGAAGGTCCTCTACAAATTTTATGTTTTTTATGCCGATCGGAAATCCAAGATGGCCGCCACCGCAATACATAGATTAACATTGGACCCTATGGGAAAATGTTCAAATGCCTTCTTCTCAGAAACTACAAATATGATTAAAGCCAAACTGTACATGAATGTTCATTGGATGGTCCTCTACAATCTTAAGGTTTTTTGTTCCGATATGAAATTCAAAATGGCGGCTACGGCAGGACTTAGTTTAACATTGGACCCTATGGGAAAAATGTTTCAAAATGCTTCTTCTCTGAAACCACTTGGACAGTTGAAACCAAACTGCCCAGGAATGATCATTGGAAGGTCCTCTACAAATTTTCTGTTTTTTATGCCGGTCGGAAATCCAAGATGGCCGCCACCGCAGGACATAGATTAACATTGGACCCTATGGGAAAATATTCAAATGCCTTCTTCTCAGAAACTACAAATATGATTAAAGCCAAACTGTACATGAACGTTCATTGGATGGTCCTCTACAAATTTACGTTTTTTGTTCCGGTATGAAATTCAAAATGGCGGCTACGGCAGGACTTAGTTTAACATTGGACCCTATGGGGAAAATGTTTCAAAACGCTTCTTCTCTGAAACCACTTGGATAATTGAAACCAAACTGCCCAGGAATGATCATTGGAAGGTCCTCTACAAGGTGTGTGTTTTTTATGCCGATCGGAAATCCAAGATGGCCACCACCGCAGGACATAGATTAACATTGGACCCTATGGGAAAATGTTCAAATGCCTTCTTCTCAGAAACTACAAATATGATTAAAGCCAAACTGTACATGAATGTTCATTGAATGGTCCTCTACAAAATTTACGTTTTTTATTCTGATATGAAATTCAAAATGGCGGCTACGGCAGGACTTAGTTTAACATTGGACCCTATGGGAAAAATGTTTCAAAATGCTTCTTCTCTGAAACCACTTGGACAGTTGAAACCAAACTGCCCAGGAATGATCATTGGAAGGTCCTCTACAAGGTGTGTGTTTTTTATGCCGATCGGAAATCCAAGATGGCTGCCACCACAGGTCATAGTATTAACACAGAACCATATGGGGAAAATACAGAAATATATTCTTCTCTGAAGCTATTGCACTGATTGAACCTAAACTGTGCATCAATCATTGGAAGGTCCTTTACAAACTTGGTGTTTTTTATGTTGATCGTAATTCCAAGATGACTACCACTGCAGTACATAGTTTTTACATAGGACCAATTGTTTTTTTTTATTACCAGGTGAACGATACAGGCTCTTGAGAGCCTCTGGTTATATATTGGAGTTACCTCCCTTTTTATATTGGAGTTATCTCCCTTTTTAGTTCACCTGGACCAAAGGTCCATGTGAACTATTGCCATCACTTGGCGTCCGTCGTCTGTCGTCTGTCGTCTGTCGTCTGTCGTCTGTCGTCTGTCGTCTGTCGTCTGTAAACTTTTCACATTTCAAGCTTCTTCTCCGAAACCACTTGGCCGATTGGAGCCGAACTTAGCAGGAATGTTCCTTGGATGGTCCTCTACAAAGTTACTGTTTTTCGTTCCAGTCGGATATTCAATATGGCTGCCAGGGCCAATAATATGCTCTGATTGGCTGAAATTTCAAAGATCTTCTTCTCCGAAACTAATGAACTGACTGAACCCAAACTGTAAAGGAATGATCATTGGAATGTCCTTTACCAAGTTACTGTTTTTTATGCCGATCGGAAATCCAAGATGGCCACCATCGCAGGACATAGATTAACATTGGACCCTATGGGAAAATGTTCAAATGCCTTCTTCTCAGAAACTACAAATATGATTAAAGCCAAACTGTACATGAATGTTCATTGGATGGTCCTCTACAATCTTAAGGTTTTTTGTTCCGATATGAAATTCAAAATGGCGGCTACGGCAGGACTTAGTTTAACATTGGACCCTATGGGAAAAATGTTTCAAATTTCTTCTTCTCTGAAACCACTTGGACAGTTGAAACCAAACTGCCCAGGAATGATCATTGGAAGGTCCTCTACAAATTTTATGTTTTTTATGCCGGTCGAAAATCCAAGATGGCCACCACCGCAGGACATAGATTAGCATTGGACCCTATGGGAAAATGTTCAAATGCCTTCTTCTCAGAAACTACAAATATTATTAAAGCCAAACTGTACATGAATGTTGATTGGATGGTCCTCTACAATCTTAAGGTTTTTTGTTCCGATATGAAATTCAAAATGGCGGCTACGACAGGACTTAGTTTAACATTGGACCCTATGGGAAAAATGTTTCAAAATGCTTCTTCTCTGAAACCACTTGGACAGTTGAAACCAAACTGCCCAGGAATGATCATTGGAATGTCCTCTACAAATTTTCTGTTTTTTATGCCGGTCGGAAATCCAAGATGGCCGCCACCGCAGGACATAGATTAACATTGGACCCTATGGGAAAATGTTCAAATGCCTTCTTCTCAGAAACTACAAATATGATTAAAGCCAAACTGTACATGAATGTTCATTGGATGGTCCTCTACAATCTTAAGGTTTTTTGTTCCGATATGAAATTCAAAATGGCGGCTACGGCAGAACTTAGTTTAACATTGGACCCTATGGGGAAAATGTTTCAAAATGCTTCTTCTCTGAAACCACTTGGACAGTTGAAACCAAACTGCCCAGGAATGATCATTGGAAGGTCCTCTACAAATTTTCCGTTTTTTATGCCGGTCAGAAATCCAAGATGGCCGCCACCGCAGGACATAGATTAACATTGGACCCTATGGGAAAATATTCAAATGCCTTCTACTCAGAAACTACAAATATGATTAAAGCCAAACTGTACATGAATGTTCATTAGATGGTCCTCTACAAACTTTACGTTTTTTGTTCTGGTATGAAATTCAAAATGGCGGCTACGGCAGGACTTAGTTTAACATTGGACCCTATGGGAAAAATGTTTCAAAATGCTTCTTCTCTGAAACCACTTGGACAGTTGAAACCAAACTGCCCAGGAATGATCATTGGAAGGTCCTCTACAAATTTAAGGTTTTTTATGCCGGTCGGAAATCCAAGATGGCCGCCACTGCAGGACATAGATTAACATTGGACCCTATGGGAAAATATTCAAATGCCTTCTACTCAGAAACTACAAATATGATTAAAGCCAAACTGTACATGAATGTTCATTAGATGGTCCTCTACAAACTTTACGTTTTTTGTTCTGGTATGAAATTCAAAATGGCGGCTATGGCAGGACTTAGTTTAACATTGGACCCTATGGGAAAAATGTTTCAAAACGCTTCTTCTCTGAAACCACTTGGATAATTGAAACCAAACTGCCTAGGAATGATCATTGGAAGGTCCTCTACAAATTTTATGTTTTTTATGCCAATCGGAAATCCAAGATGGCCACCACCGCAATACATAGATTAACATTGGACCCTATGGGAAAATATTCAAATGCCTTCTTCTCAGAAATTACAAATATGATTAAAGCCAAACTGTACATGAATGTTCATTGGATGGTCCTCTACAATCTTAAGGTTTTTAGTTCCGATATGAAATTCAAAATGGCGGCTACGGCAGGACTTAGTTTAACATTGGACCCTATGGGAAAAATGTTTCAAAATGCTTCTTCTCTGAAACCACTTGGACAGTTGAAACCAAACTGCCCAGGAATGATCATTGGAAGGTCCTCTACAAATTTTATGTTTTTTATGCCGGTCGGAAATCCAAGATGGCCGCCACCGCAGGACAGATTAACATTGGACCCTATGGGAAAATATTCAAATGCCTTCTACTCAGAAACTACAAATATGATTAAAGCCAAACTGTACATGAATGTTCATTGGATGGTCCTCTACAAACTTTACGTTTTTTGTTCTGGTATGAAATTCAAAATGGCGGCTACGGCAGGACTTAGTTTAACATTGGACCCTATGGGAAAAATGTTTCAAAACGCTTCTTCTCTGAAACCACTTGGATAATTGAAACCAAACTGCCTAGGAATGATCATTGGAAGGTCCTCTACAAATTTTATGTTTTTTATGCCGATCGGAAATCCAAGATGGCCACCACCGCAATACATAGATTAACATTGGACCCTATGGGAAAATGTTCAAATGCCTTCTACTCAGAAACTACAAATATGATTAAAGCCAAACTGTACATGAATGTTCATTAGATGGTCCTCTACAAACTTTACGTTTTTTATTCTGATATGAAATTCAAAATGGCGGCTACGGCAGGACTTAGTTTAACATTGGACCCTATGGGAAAAATGTTTCAAAATGCTTCTTCTCTGAAACCACTTGGACAGTTGAAGCTAAACTGCCCAGGAATGATCATTGGAAGGTCCTCTACAAATTTTCTGTTTTTTATGCCGGTCGGAAATCCAAGATGGCCGCCACCGCAGGACATAGATTAACATTGGACCCTGTGGGAAAATATTCAAATGCCTTCTACTCAGAAACTACAAATATGATTAAAGCCAAACTGTACATGAATGTTCATTAGATGGTCCTCTACAAACTTTACGTTTTTTGTTCTGGTATGAAATTCAAAATGGCGGCTACGGCAGGACTTAGTTTAACATTGGACCCTATGGGAAAAATGTTTCAAAACGCTTCTTCTCTGAAACCACTTGGATAATTGAAACCAAACTGCCCAGGAATGATCATTGGAAGGTCCTCTACAAGGTGTGTGTTTTTTATGCCGATCGGAAATCCAAGATGGCCACCACCGCAGGACATAGATTAACATTGGACCCTATGGGAAAATGTTCAAATGCCTTCTTCTCAGAAACTACAAATATGATTAAAGCCAAACTGTGCATGAATGTTCATTGAATGGTCCTCTACAAAATATACGTTTTTTATTCTGATATGAAATTCAAAATGGCGGCTACGGCAGGACTTAGTTTAACATTGGACCCTATGGGAAAAATGTTTCAAAATGCTTCTTCTCTGAAACCACTTGGACAATTGAAACCAAACTGCCCAGGAATGATCATTGGAAGGTCCTGTTTTTTATGCCGATCGGAAATCCAAGATGGCTGCCACCACAGGTCATAGTATTAACACAGAACCATATGGGGAAAATACAGAAATATATTCTTCTGTGAAGCTATTGCACTGTTTGAACCTAAACTGTGCATCAATCATTGGAAGGTCCTTTACAAACTTTGTGTTTTTTATGTTGATCGTAATTCCAAGATGACGCAGGACATAGTTTTTACATAAGACCAATTGTTTTTTTTTATTACCAGGTGAACGATACAGGCTCTTGAGAGCCTCTGGTATATTTTATGTTGGTGTTAGGTCCTAAATGTATATGCTTGCATTTTGACTTGTTAAATTTCAATAACCACCTGTCTGACCATTTCAATAAACTATCTATATCATTTTGCAAACTGATTTGTTGCTTTTCCTCATTTACCACAGCATACAATTTGGTGACATCTGCAAAAAGTTTTACTATGTTTTGAACAACATCAGGTACCGTAGGTCATTTATATATATTGTAAATAGGATCGGTCCCAGAACGCTTCCTTGAGGAATTCCACTTGTCACTGATATCCAATTTGAGCCCGTACCATTTATTACAACCTTTTGTTTTCTATTAGCAAGAAAGTCTTTAATCCAGCCTAAGATTTTTCCACATATGCCGTAACTTTGTAATTTGTTAATGAGACGCTGGTGAGGTACTGTGTCAAAGGCTTTTTGGAATATGGTATCTATTGCATTTTTGTTGTCGAGTTGTTCTGTCCAGTCATCTAAAACTTCAATTAATTGTGTAACGCAAGATCTGCCTTTTCTGAATCCATGCTGATGGATAGTAAATAATTTGTGTTTTTCCATATGGTCCAAAATGATATCTCTGATAAATTTTTCCATTGTCTTACACACTATTGATGTTAAACTGATAGGTCTATAATTTTCTACTAGATTTTTAGGTCCCTTTTTATGTAGAGGTGTAACATTTGCTTTTTTCCAATTATCTGGCAGTTTTCCAGTCTGCATTGATATATTAAAAATATGCGCCAACGGTGTAGATATGCTTTTAGATGTCTCATTTAAAAATTTGGTCCGGCCCTGGCGATTTGGTAACTTTTAACTTTTCTAGATGTTTTTGTATAATTTCTGGGTTGAATTCTATTGTCGATAACTTTTATTGGATCGTTGATTAAGCGTTGGGGCGTTTTGACTATCTGCTTCCACAGTGAATACACTTTGGAAAAATTTATTCAGTAACTCTGATTTAGTTTGATCATCTGTGTTTATTCTTCCTTCATCATCTAAAATACATGGTATGCTCTCCTTAGCCTTAGTTTTTGATTTCATAAATTTCCAAAAGATTTTGTTGTCCTCTTTCATATTGATCGCTATTGTGCGTTCGTATTCATATTTTGCTTTCCTGACTAACCTGTTAGCATCAGTTCTTGCTTCTTCATATTTTGTTTTATTTTGTGGATTTTTATTGTACCTGTATTTCTTCCAAAGCTTTCTCTTTTTTACAAGTGCAATCTTACTTTCTTCGTTTATCCAAGGTGTATCATATTTTCTGGACATTGATTTGCTCTCTGGTATGTTTTCTTCATATATTATTTTTAATTCATCTGCAAATCTTTGCCACAGATTATTGATATCTCCTTGGGCCAATTTTAAGTTCCAATCTATTTTGTTCAATTGTGCGTTGATTTTTTCATAGTTCCCTTTGAACCAACATAATTTATTTTGGTAATGCTTTTTCTGCTTTATCCCGAATCTGAAATTGAATTCTAAAGTTTCATGATCACTATTTCCTAGCGGAGCATTATGTTCAATAGTGTCAATCATGCCCTCTTCATTCGTGAAAATTAAGTCTAGACGACTTGGTTGGTTATCTCCCCTGCATCTTGTCTCTTTTGTAACATGTTGCGACAGATAAGTGTTTCTTACCATTTCTAGGAATTTAGTTGTCAGATGATTAGATCCCACATTTGTTGAGTTTCTTTCCCAATCTATTTCCTTAAAGTTGAAATCGCCCATATATACACGATAACCATATTTTATGTTTCTAATCTTAGAATTGGTTAATATCTCTCACATTTCCTCTATGCATTCTATATCCATACTATTTGGACTTCTATAAATACAAGAGATTAAGAGTTTTATGTCCTTATTCAGATTTATTCCTAATTGTATATATTCTACATGTTTGAACTTCTTACTTTCGATTTCAATTGTATCTATTTCCTCTTTTACATATACAAGACAACCTCTCCTAGTGGCAATATCACTCGGGGAAATAAACTCCTTATAACCCTTTATTTTCCATTCAATGTCACTTACATTAGAATCAACTATGTTTTTGGGGTAAATTTCTGTCAGTGCAATGACGTCATAATCTTTGTCATTTATCAAATTTAGCAATTCATCCTTCTTGTTCATAAAAGTATCCACATTTGAATATAAAATTTTCAAGTGCTCTCTATGTACAGTGTATGTTAAAATTCTAAAACTGTTTTCCTATGTATGTTTAGTATGTTGGTCTGATTGACCAACTACTGATTCTCTTTGGTCTATGTTGAAACCACCAATTAATGTTTCATCACCAACATTTGAAAATGAAAGATGCATTTTGGACCTTTCTAAAGGTTTATTGCAGCTCAGTGGGCCTATACTTTGGTGAGAGTCATTTGTTGGTGCATGTAGTATAGTGCCCTGAGTGTAGTAGTCTTGGTCTGTGTCTTGACAATTTTGAATCTCCATATCGTCTACTTCTTCCTGTATGGTTTTCATTTCACTAGCTTTTGTTTTCTGAAGCGATTGTTTGTTATTTTTATTCTTCAATTCTCTTTTTTTCTTGTTTTGGTCACGTTGTTGAATAGTAAGATCTTTAGCAATTATTACTTTAGAAAGTTTATTTGATACAGGTATATTCTTCATGTTGTAAGCATTATCCAGAATATCTTTTCGATGTTTTTTGTTATTGAAGACAATTTTAAGTGGCCTTGGTTTCATTATTTGCTTACCGAGCCTGAAAGCAATTTTAATATCTGGTTCTTGTATTTTTATAAGTGAACATACTTCATTTATTTGTGAATGGTCGTACTCGTTTCGTACAATGTTATTTTTGTCTTCACTCTCTGGCACGTTGAAGAATATCAAGTTCATAGCTCTTGTTTTTTGGTCTTCTATCTCACGTACTACCATTCTAACATCATCTTGTAAAGTACTTTTAATGTCTTGTTTAATTTCTTCTATTAGAGAAGGTTTTATAGTTTTCACCTCACCTCTTATCTTTTCATCTAAACCTGTTTTCATGTCATGAACATCATCTTCTAGTTTGCTTAATCTTTTGTATGTTGTGTCCTCTATAGATTTTAATTGAGCTGATATACCTGTGAGACTAGGGAAATTTTGTTTACAAGAATTGCATGTCCACATAAATTTTGTAACGTGTCTTCTGATAATGCTAGCGCCATTTGTTTTGAAACTTTGCTACAATCAAGGCAAAAATCTAGCTGACATATACCACATGTTACTGCTAGGCTCTTATCTGATATCGTTGCTTCACATTTTGGACATGAATTGCTACCTACTCTTTGTCTTTTTAGTTCCCTTCTTGGTAATGGAGTAGAACTCATAAAGTTTGATGCCATTTTTAGCTCACCTGACCCAAAGGGTCATGTGAGCTATTCTCATCACTTGGCGTCCGTCGTCGTCGTCCGTCGTCCGTCGTCCGTCGTACGTCGTAAACTTTTTCAAAAATCTTCTCCTCTGAAAGTACTAGACCAATGGAAACCAAACTTGGTCTGAATCATTACTAGGGTATCTAGTTTCAAAATTGTGTCCGGTGATGCCGTGCACCAACCAACATGGCCGCTGTTACTAAAAATAGAACATATGGTAAAATTGCAGGTTTTTGGTAATATCTCAAAAACCGTTAGTAATATCAAAAATCTGACATGGGGTAAAAATGATCAGCACATCAAGATCTACCTACCCTGCAATTTTGAAGTAAATCTGATTACCCATCTTGGAGTTATTGCCCTTTTTTCATCAAATTTGTAAAATTTTAATGCTTTTCGTCTTATATTTCAAAAACTATAAGAGATAAAGGTTAACTTTAAATTGCAAAAATGTGCGGCATATTAAGATCTACCTACCCTGCAATTTTGAAGTAAATCCCATTACTCATTTTGGAGTTATTTCCCTTTTTTCATCAAATTTTCAAAATTTTAATACTTTTCGTCCTTTATTTCAAAAACTATAACAGACAGATGGTAAGTTGAAACTGCAAACATGCTCAGCATGTCAAGATCTACCTACCCTGCAATTTTGAAGTAAATTTGATTACCCATCTTGGAGTTATTGCCCCTTTTTCATCAATTTTTTTTTTTCCTTTTAATACTTTTCGTCTTATATTTCAAAAACTATTTAGAGATAGATGTTAAGTTTATTGCAAAAATGTGCAGCATATCAAGATCTACCTACCCTGCAATTTTGAAGTAAATCCCATTACCCATTTTGACCGATTATGCAAATTAGAAAAAAGGGGGGATGAAATTAAAAAAAAATCTTCTCCTCTGAAACTACTGAACCAATCTCAACCAAACTTTGCTGAAATGATCCTTAGGTGGTCCCCTTTCAAAATTGTGTCCATTAGCCCCGTCCTGTATCCAAGATGGCCGCCATTACTAAAAATAGAAATTTCTTCAAATGGACAAAACTGCTCTATTTTAAGCCAGAAAGTGCCCAAATTTGAACTGTATAAGCATAATGATGAACTTTTTAACATATATTACGGGATTTTTTTATGAACTTTGAACTTTTACCGATTTTGACCGATTATGAAATTTAAAAAAAGGGGGGATGAAATTAAAAAAAAAATCTTCTCCTCTGAAACTACTGAGCCAATCTCAACCAAACTTTGCTGAGATGATCCTTAGGTGGTCCCCTTTCAAAATTGTGTCCGTCAGCGCCGTCCTGTATCCAAGATGGCCACCATTACTAAAAATAGAAATTTCTTCAAATGGCCAAAACTGTTCTATTTTAAGCCAGAAAGTGCCCAAATTTGAACTGTATAAGCATAATGATGAGCTTTTTAACATATATTACGGATTTTTTATGAACTTTGAACTTTTACCGATTTTGACCGATTATGAAATTTAAAAAAAGGGGGGATGAAATTAAAAAAAAATCTTCTCCTCTGAAACTACTGAGCCAATTTCAACCAAACTTTGCTGAGATGATCCTTAGGTGGTCCCCTTTTAAAATTGTGTCCGTCAGCGCCGTCCTATATCCAAGATGGCCACCATTATTAAAAATAGAAATTTCTTCAAATGGCCAAAACTGCTCTATTTTAAGCCAGAAAGTGCTCAAATTTGAACTGTATAAGCATAATGATGATCTTTTTA
Organism: Bathymodiolus brooksi; assembly: GCA_963680875.1. Classification (NCBI taxonomy): domain Eukaryota; kingdom Metazoa; phylum Mollusca; class Bivalvia; order Mytilida; family Modiolidae; genus Bathymodiolus; species Bathymodiolus brooksi. The sequence goes on along the minus strand of OY804579.1, from coordinate 6,738,752 downwards.
ACATATATTACGGATTTTTTATGAACTTTGAACTTTTACTGATTTTGACCGATTATGCAAATTAGAAAAAGGGGGGATGGAATTAAAAAAAAATCTTCTCCTCTGAAACTACTGAGTCAATCTCAACCAAACTTTGCTGAAATGATCCTTAGGTGGTCCCCTTTCAAAATTGTGTCCGTCAGCGCCGTCCTGTATCCAAGATGGCCACCATTACTAAAAATAGAAATTTCTTCAAATGGCCAAAACTGCTCTATTTTAAGCCAGAAAGTGCCCAAATTTGAACTGTATAAGCATAATGATGAGCTTTTTAACATATATTACGGGATTTTTTATGAACTTTGAACTTTTACCGAGTTTGACCGATTATGCAAATTAGAAAAAAGGGGGGATGAAATTAAAAAAATCTTCTTCTCTGAAACTACAGAGCCAATCTCAACCAAACTTTGCTGAAATGATTCTTGGGTGGTCCTCTTCCAAAATTGTGTCCAGCATTTCAGAACACCGACCAAGATGGCCGCCACAGCCGAACTTAATTTAACATAGGACCCTATGGGAAATTCCCATAAAAATCTTTTTGTCTGAAACCATTTGCTCAATAAGAACAAAATTTTGATGAAATAGTCATTGAATGGTTCTCTTCCAAAAATGTGTCTGGCGGTTCGACCCTTCGATCAATTTTTATTTACCTGCAATTTTGAAGTAAATCCGATTACCCATCTTGGAGTTCTTGCCCTTTTTTCATCAAATTTATAAAAATGACGAAGGCTACAATTGTTAATTTTTTTTACCGAAGTTATCAAGTTTTATTGACTGATGTTATTATTATACCCAGGTGAGCTATACAGGCTCCTGGGAGCCTCTAGTTTTAAATACAACATCCAACTGTATTAAATGAATTTGCCTCTTTTATTTTCATTTTTCGTATCTCTAGATGTCCATTTCCGTACATTTGACGTCATTCTTCAATGACGTCAAAATATGTGTCACGTCATATTTCATGTATAGGGTGTCTCATGAAGGAAAATACTGTACTAAATTTCTAAATCAATACAGTTTCATATGTAGTAAATTTTATAAACTTTATAAATATAACATTAATATATCACATAACAAAACAAAGGGTTTGCGAAACAGTTTCGATAATTTAAATGTTAACAACATGTAAATAAAACCTTTGGTGTGGCCCCATGACGTCGAAAGTTTTCAAGGTTCAATGTTTTGTTTATTTGTTATGGTACAGCCATGGAACATAGGAGTTTGCTAATTCGATCAGGTATTTGTGACGGAATTAACCGTTGTAATATTGTTTTGTTCATGCAGCCGTTTTGAGTATAAAAACAGCATTTAATTTGGTAAAAATATATTTATTATTCCGTATTATACCATTGATTCAGTGAAGCGTAATGCTTTGTCGTCCATGTTTTAATCGTTTTTGGGGACTGAAATATATACCCCGTCTGTTTTCCGAATATATGCTGACATTCAGGGTTGAAAAACCAATGAAAAGATGTGTAACAAACCAAATTCGTAATATTAGAAAATATCATTTACATTTTTGACAAAAACATTTGATGTTTTACTCGTCTTAGATAATTTAATATGTACTTTTTGAAACAAGAAATTCCCAGCAACATTGATATTAAAAAAAAACCATTTATACTTATAAGTCTTCCAATATTCATACTGTACATTGATCACAGTTGGGTGTAAGTTTAGAAAATTTAATTTACAAATTGTTGAAGCTTTTCTTGACAAAAACATTAGATGTTTTACTCAAGATATTTTATGTACTTTTTGGAACAAGTAAATTCAAGTGACCAATTTATGCTTTTAAGACAAATATTCATTATTTATATCATTCACAGTTTGGTTATAACTTAAAAAACTCAATTTACAGATTGTTGAAGCTTTTCTTTACAAAATCAGTGGATTTTTACTAATCTTAAATATTTTGTGTTCTTCTTGTAACAAAATATGCTTGTTACAATTTTTAGCCGAGTTGCAACGAAGTCGAACTCGGCTTATAATATGATGAATGGCGTCCGGGCGGCGCAATCATTTCTGCACGATATCTTAAGAATGAAATGTCTGATCTAAATGAAGCTTGGTGCACACATGGCAAGTGGTGAGAGGAGGAAGCCTATTGATATTGAGGACCGTAGGACAAAGGTCACAACTTCAAAAAATATAACAAAATTTTGATACTTTTTTCGTTTCCGCACGATATCTTAAGAACAAAATGTTTGATCTAAATGAAACTTGGTACACGTATGCCTGTTGGTGAGAGGAGGAAGCCTATTGATAATGAGGTTTGTAGGACAAAGGTCAAGATCACAACTTCTAAAAATAGAACAAAATTTTGATACTTTTTTCGTTTCCGCACAATATCTTAAGAACGAAATGTCAGATCTAAATGAAGCTTGGTACACACATGCCTGATGGTGAGAGGAGGAAGCCTGTCGATATTGGAATTTGTAGGACAAAGGTCAAGGTCACAACTTCAAAAAATAGAACAAAAATTAGATACTTTTTTCATTTCCGTATAATATCTTAAGAACTAAATGTTGGATCTAAATGAAACTTGGTACACACATGCCTGATGGTGAGAGGAGGAAGCCTATTGATATTGAGGTTTGTAGGACAAAGGTCAAGGTCACAACTTCTAAAAATAGAACAAAAATTTGATACTTTTTTCGTTTCCGCATAATATCTTAAGAACGAAATGTTGGATCTAAATAAAACTTAGTACACACATGCCTGATGGTGAGAGGAGGAAGCCTATTGATATTGAGGTTTGTAGGTCAAAGGCGTTGTCCATCCATATGTTTGCAACTCGGCTTTCACACCTTTGGTGCGTTACTGATTTTTAGCTCACCTGGCCATAGGCCATGTGAGCTTTTGTCATGGGTAAGCGTCCGTCGTCCGTCCGTCCATTAGCTTTTCACATTTAAATCTTCTTCTCTGAAACCGCTGAACAGAAATCAGCCAAACTTGCCAGAAATGTTCACTGGATGGTCCTCTACCAGATTTGTGTTTTTGGTGCTGATTTGAAATCCAACATGGCTGCCAGGATCCATAATGTGTTCTCATTGGCTGAAATTTAAAAAAAATCTTCTTGTCAGAAACCACTAAGTCAATTGCATTGTGACTTTGCAGGAATGATCATTGGGTGGTCCTGTACTAAAATTGTGAATCGTTTGCCGATCGGAAATTCAAGATGGCCGCCATGACTCGACTTAGTTTAACATTGGACCCTATGGGAATTTCACATTTTCATCTTTTTTTCTGAAACCACAAAACAGATTTGAACCAAACTTGGCAGAAATGTTCATTGGATGGTTATATACAAGATTTTTGTTTTTGGCACTGATCGAAAATCCAACATGGCTGCCAGGGTCCATAATGTGTTCTGATTGGTCGAAATTTTAAAAATCTTTTTGTTAGAAACCACTAAGCCAATTGAATTGTGACTTTGCAGGAATGATCATTGGGTGGTCCTGTACTAAACTTGTGAAACGTTTGCCGATCGGAAATTCAAGATGGCCGCCATGACTGGACTTAGTTTAACATAGGACCCTATGGGAATTTCACATTTTCATCTTTTTTTCTGAAACCACAAAACAGATTTGAATCAAACTTGGCAGAAATGTTCATTGGATGGTCATATACAAGATTTTTGTTTTTGGCGCTGATCGGAAATCCAACATGGCTGCCAGGGCCCATAATGTGTTCTGATTGGTCGAAATTTAAAAAATCTTCTTGTTAGAAACCACTAAGCCAATTGAATTGTGACTTTGCAGGAATGATCATTGGGTGGTCCTGTACTAAATTTGTGAATCGTTTGCCAATCGGAAATTCAAGATGGCCACCATGACTCGACTTAGTGTAACATTGGACCCTATGGGAATATCACATTTTCATCTTTTTTTCTGAAACCACAAAACAGATTTGAACCAAACTTGGCAGAAATGTTCATTGGATGGTCATATACAAGATTTGTGTTTTTGGTGCTGATCGGAAATCCAACATGGCTGCCAGGGCCTATAATGTGTTCTGATTGGTCGAAATTTTAAAAATCTTCTTATTAGAAACCACTAAGCCAATTGAATTGTGGCTTTGCAGGAATGATCATTGGGTGGTCCTGTACTAAACTTGTGAATCGTTTGCTGATCGGAAATTCAAGATGGCCACCATGACTCGACTTAATTTTAACATAGGACCCTATGGACAAAATGTTTAAAAGTCTTCTCCTCTGAAACCAGTAAGTCTGTTTAAAGCAAACATGGGATGAATGGTCCTTAGGTGGTCAACTTTCAAAATTATGTCCTGTGACCCCGACCTCCATCCAAGATGGCAACCATCAGCGAACATAGTTTTAACATAGGACCCTATGGGAAATATATTTAAAAATCTTCTTCTCTGAAACCAGTAAGCCAATTTAAAGCAAACATGGCATGGATGGTCCTTAAGTGGTCAATTTTCAAAATTGTGTCCAGTGACCCTGACCTCCATCCAAGATGGCCACCTTCAGCAGACATACTGTAGTTTTAACATAGGACCCTATGGGAAAAAATGTTTTAAAATCTTCTCCTATGAAACTAGTAAGCCAATATAGCAAACATGTCATCGATGGTCCTTAGGTGGTCAACTTCCAAAATTGTGTTCAGTGATCCCGATCTCGGTTCAAAATGGCCACCGTCAGCAGACATAGTTTTAACATAGGACCCTATGGGAAAATTGTTTAAAAGTCTTCTCTTCTGAAACCAGTCAGCCAATTTAAAGCAAACATGGCATGGATGGTCCTTGGGTAGTATACTTTCAAATTGTGTCCGGTGACCACGACCTCCATCCAAGATGGCTGCCATGAGCAGACATAGTTTTAACATAGAACCCTATGGCAGTATGGGATTTGAATAGTAACTTAGATGTATTCAGCATGCAGACATTCTTAAGAGGACTTATTTATGTCAGGTGAGCGATACAGGCTCACCTGAGCCTCTAGTTTTCTTTTTCTCTTTATTCCGCTTTTGGAATACTTGCCCCTATCATTCAAACAGGTTTACCCTGTTTTGGATTTATAAACAAGTTACCTTGTTTATTTAAAGTGAGTATATAAATTTTTCCCTCTAATTTTTCTCTACAAACAGGCCAGCCCTGTTTTTAATAATATAAACAAGTTGCCTTATTTTTGTATATTGTGCGTGGTTATGACGATGTTAGTATTTACCTCAATAGCTTCCCTAATGGATAATGAAAACAGGTTACCCTGTTTTGAATAGAAGATAAACAAGTTACCTTGTTTATTGAATACATTTGTACTAGCAAGTGTTTTTTACTCTCTTAATTTAATCTGCAGTGTCAAAATGTAATGCAAGTCTTTACAATATTATAAAAGAATAATTTAAAACAGGTTTCCCTGTTTGATTTCAACAAATCTTGCAATGTACTGGCGAAATTCAAAATTCTGTAAAGCCACAGTTTTGACAGTGGTCTATCATTCAAACAGGTTTACCCTGTTTTGAATTTATAAACAAGTTACCTTGTTTATTGAAGTGAATACATAAATTTTTTCCCTCTAATATTTTTTTCTACAAACAGGCCAACCCCGTTTTTTAATAGTATAAACAAGTTACCTTATTTTTGTATATTGTACGTGGTTACGATGATGTTAGTATTTACCTCAATAGCTTCCCTACTGGATACTGAAAACAGGTTACCCTGTTTACAATAAAAGTCAAAGATAAACAAGTCACCTTGTTTATTGAATACTTGATTTCAACTAATCTTGCAATGTATTGGCGAAATTCAAAATTCTGTAAAGCCACAGTTTTGACAGTGGTCTGATTGGGTGTACTCCGTCGTAATACAAGTTGAAGTTTTTTCTGTACTTTGTAACTTTATAGATGGCCCTTTTGGTTGGGGCTAAAATATCAATACCAAATTTAGGGGTCACAACGTTATTTAAGAGTAACAACTGTGAATTATAGTAATCTACAGCTTTGTTGAGTTTTAGATCATTGACAGATATGGTTTTGTTGTTGATTGCAGTGAGTTTTAGATTGCCTCTTATGGGATGAACAGTTCTATTACTAGTTTTGTTGTTATATTTGATTGTAGAATAATATGGACAATCTAAAAAAATAATTTTTGCTTCTTTGTTCGCTCTCAATAATTTTTCTTTTGCTTCTCTAGCCTCTGTTAAACATCTTTCAATATTTTGGTAAGGGGGTTGTCTTATATAAATATACTTCCCTTTCTTTGCAGTCAATTCGCATGTTCCAAACCAAAACAGAATGATAGGCTTGTTGTCCTCTTTAATTTTTTCGGCTACACTATGTATAAAGTCATTATCCGCAAAGTTTGTACCTTTCTTACTAATAATTTCGAACCTGCCGATGCTAGGAGAGACTCTTTTAACGCAATCACCTTTGCTGTCTGTAATCAAATATGTTTTATTTCGAAAGAATTGCAAGTTACATTCCTTGGCAAGTTTTTTATATTTTTTTGTCAATCTTGGCACAGACATATTTGGTCTCCATCATTAACGATATAATAATATGAAAATTTCTAATTTCTAAGACGTTTTTTTAAAAGTTTTAGTTGAAAAATATAATATTGTGAAAAATCCAACATGTCCCACTCACAGCATCTCAATATATCAGTCATAAGCACATTTATAACATTGTTGATCACAAAATAATCAGTTCAATTGATGGAATACATATTAGTGTTCACTGATACCAAATTTCAATTTGTATAAAATTATATTAATGCACAGATTACATGGATAATTGAAAAAAATCTTTTCCCTCGAATTTTTAAACAACCATCTTTACCAGAACCGGATAGTGTTCAAATGATAAATAGATTTCTAGCAAGCAGACAAATGTAATCATAAATGACAGGATGACCAACCAATATTATATACTTATTGACTGGGTATGATGGGACAACAAACTTGCTATTCCCGAATACACAGTCTATGAGTATTTTATTATACCAATAAAAACATTAGACTCGTAGTTGAATGATCACCTCAAAATGATAAAGACCAATAAAATCACACATCTTTTGCCAGTATTTTGCATTATAATTCTGAATATTGTCTCATGGACATTTTTATGCTATTTCTCCAGTCATTCATAAGAGTTTGATTCTTTTGAGAAAGTAGACTTCAACATAAATTTACATGGCGACTACAAGTCTTATGAAAATTTTGAATTTTTTTGAAATTTTAAAATTTCAATTTTTATTTTTAATTTTAGAATTTTAAATTTTTTTTGAAAATTTTGAAATTTTATGAAAACTAAAAAAATTTGAAAATTTTGAAATCTTGTGAAAATTTGGAATTAATTTCAGAGTTTTCGTTAATAGATGATGAAGTCCGAGTGTTCCGAATAAACATAAAACTTTTATCCAATCCGGTCGCAGAACTAAAAATCCGCGAAAACGATTCACATTGCCGGTCCATAGTCTTAAAAACTAGGGACCGCTCAATAGTCAAACAACTGGAAAAGGAGAAAAATAGCAATTTTATGTAGAAAATTTTGTAGTGATGTTAATATACTGAGGTACAATAAAAAGTATTACCATTTTATCAAAACTTCAGACATGACTGGCATGGACTGTCGACAAACAATCATTAACAACAAATTAAATATATTTTAATTACAGCTCAACTGTACACATGAATATTGGCATTGACAGAGAATGCATATTCATTCAACAAAACAATGAATACAGGTTCTTGTAAAGCTATATATGACATTTAATTAAAGCTTTCCTAAATGCTGAAATTGGACTGAAATTATTTTCTACAAATATTGAAATTTAAATTAAAGGCATAGAAAGATTTTGTTTATGGTTTTTTCAAAAGAATTCTCTAAAGTCTCTGTAATTTAATTTGTACCAAATTTCAACTATGATACTATGAATAAATTAATTGAATAAAGAAATCTACATAAATCTATTTTATATGACAACAAATATAATTTTTGATTCGTGTGAAACAAATTTTATAGAAAAATATACATTGACCTCACCTGTAAGTTGCAGAAAGTAGATAATGGTTTGGTTTTGGTTTATGATGTTTAATGCCACTTTCAACAATATTTCACTTATATCATGGCGGTCAGTTTTATTGGTTGAGGAAACTGGGGGAAACCACCGACATGTCGCAAGTCACTGATAAACTTCATCGCTTAATGTTGTATCATGTAAATCCAACTACCGTATGATCACGACCACGATGGCCCCGACAATCTGATAAAATATATATATATGTAACTGCTGTGCATCACAAATGGATCAGATTTCAGATCTCCATTAGGCCAAAAAAAAAATATGTGTGTTTACGGTCACCAGACCGACCCTAATTTTTGCTAGCAACCCTATGAATTTTTACACAGAATTCGGATAACCATTTTTGTTGTTTAACCAGCAGCAATGTTTTATTTATTCAACTGCTAGCTTTTTGTCGAAATTGAGAGCAAAGAAGGTAGAAAAACTGCATAATTCATCATTTTACCGGAAATTTCGAAAATGAAATACCGGAATCGGATTCCGGAACCGGGAACGACTATTTCTGGTTTTGCCGATAATAAAAAAAAAAAATTAATCCCGACCCTAGATTTTTTTGACATGTGACAGTAAACACACATATATTTTTTTTTGGCCTTATGAGATTTATTAGAACCTATTTGTTCACAATTGATCAAATATAGGCCCTCTGGAGCCTCTGTTCTCATTTATGTGGGTTTTTTTTATTTCAGTGGAGGAAGGAACAATAAAACTTTCAAACCAAAGAAGAACATTCCAGAAGGTAGCCATCAGTATGACTTGATGAAACATGCAGCTGCCACATTAGGGAGTGGCAATCTACGACAGGCAGTTGTCTTACCTGAGGGGGAGGATCTCAATGAGTGGGTGGCTGTAAACAGTGAGTATAAGAAGTGGCAATCTACTGAACATTTATTTTGAAATATTAGAATAAAGTTTGCCCTGTTGCAAAATGTTAAAAGTACATTTACATTAATAAGATGTCAGTGACAACATACTGTAAGCAGTTCCTGTTTCTTATAAGAACCTGTCATGTTACTTTAACACAAGTCAGGTATTAAAAGATCATTGATACCCAGTAATCTAATTTCAAGGGAAAAAATCCATTGTCATTTGAGAAATGGATCTTTGGTAACCATACGGTAGGCAGTTTTTTACCTGTAGAGGTGGAAGGATATCATGCCCACAGAGTCCAATCAGGGTAAAACCGTTTGAAATTTAAGCATTGCTTGTGTGCTGATTTTGCAGGAGCAAGTAAATTTTACAAGCTAGTAGTCTGCCGGGCCGAAACATTACCTTGAGGTATTTATTTAGGACATACGTTTTCTTCCATTTAATTTAAATTCCCATGGTTCAGTCTTTGCAAACAAAAATTAGTTTTATGCCATCAAATTTAAAATTATCAATTTCAGCAGTGTCTGCTAGATTTGAACTCAATTTTGGAGAGAAAAAAAACAAACAAAAATTAATAAATAAAAGCAAATTTTAGAAGTTACTTTCATTTCAATTTTAAAATGAAAGAGGAGTTTTGGATACAAACATATATTTGCGAGTAACACTGCTCAAGTTTGAATAGGAATAAAATTAAGGCCTTTCAAATAATTTGGCTGTTAAGTACTTAGAAAGGGTAATGTGTTCAAAATTTAGCCAGAAATGATGTTTTTGAAAGTGAAGATTTGAATATAAACTGGAAGTCCAGGTGAAGAGGGTCTCAAACTTTCTCACAGGTTAGGTAGATTTGAATGGTGCTCTTTCTTAAGACAAACATAATTTCTGTCAAATTTGATAATTTCCTGTCATGATGAGGTGAAGTTTCACGGACACTACAATGGTGATTAGTAACTAAACTAAAGTTTTAAAGTTGTACAATTCATAATACAGTACAGCTGACTCACTAATGATGATAGGATGTAAAGTACTTATCAAACAGGAACTAACAATTACATTGTCATTTTTTTATGTTATAATTAGTACTAACTATGTATTGTTAGGTAATATATTTTCTTGGGAGAAAAAAGACAATTATCTAAAAGTGTCAATGGCAGATTTTTTTCTTCAAATCTGAGACTGATGAATTATTTATTTAATTTTTTTGTTATTTTTTTAGTACAAATGTACACTGTTTCAACCTCTTCCCATTTTGTTGGTAAGGTCATAAATATTATGTAATTAGTTTCTATTTTTATAATTTTTTGGCTGATTTTTTTATGTTCAGCCATTTCAACAGTTTTTGAAAATTGAAGGTGTTTTTTTTTATATTAAAACTGTTAAAGTGACACACATTGTAGTTCTAAAGAATAGGTACAACTTTTAGTTAGCACCCTGTATTAATGACATTAGTATCACCTTATTTCTTTTAACAGTTCTTTCTTGTATTTCAACATTCTTCATCTGGTTTCAACTATTATGACTATAATAAATCCATCAAAGGACAGACAATTATACAATGTCCAAGAGAAAAAGGACAACCATGATGTATAAAACACTACACAGAAAACTAAAGATTGAGCAGCACGAACCCCACTAAATACCGGGGATGCTGCAGAAGGGTAAGCAGTTCCTGTCATGACTAACATGAAGAGCAACAATACAAGCCCTGTTCCTTAGGCCAAAAATTTAACTCTTATGACAGTCTAATATAACAATGTTCAAAGTACCATTAAAAAAAATCCATTTGTCATAATTATTTTTAGCAAAGGTAAAATGATCTTGAATACTATCAAACATGTCATAAGACTGTTCTCGTCATCAGCACTGTTGTAAAACAGTTGTGCTGCAGTAAAATCATTGAGAATATGTTTTATTTATCAATAATAAGTTTTCAATAGTTGGGTTAATCACACATTAATTTACTTTAGACATGTAAAATAATCTTGCCCACTCCACAGTTCCTAAGAAATGTGGGTGAGATGAGAATCTAAACATTCAGTTGGAAAGGCATAACTTAATGTTAACTAGATTTTCAGTTTGGTTTTCAATTTCTTTCATACTCATTTACATCCTATGTTTTTCTGCTATTGTATAGTTATTTTTCATTGTATTGTGACAAATCTTTATTATATTTCAGTTGTGGACTTCCTACTTTTATAAATTGTCCCAGTTATTTTGTATTATATTGTGAAATATTTTATTTTATTTTCAGCTGTGGACTTCCTGGCAGTTCCTACTTTTATAAATTGTCCCAGTTATTTTGTATTATATTGTGAAATATTTTATTTTATTTTCAGCTGTGGACTTCCTCCTGGCAGTTCCTACTTTTATAAATTGTCCCAGTTATTAAGTCTCCCAAACAACGTTTGGAGACTTATTGTTTTTGCTCCGTTTCTTCTTATTATTATTATTATTCTTGTTCTTGTTCTTGTTATTCTCCTTTCTTTCCGTGCACCATGAACTTGTCCACGGCAGATCTCAGGAACTACAGGACAGAATTTCATGAAACTTGGTGGAGTTATAGATATATGTTTCTAGTTGATCCTAAAGTTTTCAGATTTGTGGTAAAGGGAGTCAAAGCCATATTTTTGGGGGTTCAAAGGGGGTGGGGGTTACTATAGAATCCTATGGGAAACTTGAAATTTCGTACATTAATGTTGATAACTTCTAACTGGATAATGATAGAGACATAAATTTTGACATAGTGATAGGTCACCATTAGAGGGGCAATTCTGTGTTTTCAAGATGTCTGCCATTTTCAAAATGGCTGCCAAAACACGGCATAAAAATGGGGGGTAAAAATTCAACATTGTCCGATATCATCAAAATTTGATATGTGGGTAGATAGTGTCAGTGGCCGGTTTGGGAGACTTCATAATCGTTAGATTATAATCATATCTTGTTTTATATTATATTGTGAACTATTCTATTATATTTTCAGCTGTGGACTTCTTGGCAGTTCCTACTTTTATAAATTGTCCCAGTTATTTTATATTATATTGTAAAATATTTTATTTTATTTTCAGCTGTGGACTTCTTTAACCAAATCAATATGTTATATGGTACTATAACAGAGTTCTGTACAGAGGAGACATGTCCTGTCATGTCAGCTGGTCCCAAGTATGAGTACCACTGGGCCGATGGACAAACAGTCAAAAAACCTATCAAATGTTCAGCACCAAAATATATAGACTATCTCATGTCTTGGGTCCAAGATCAGCTAGATGAAGAGTCCCTATTTCCATCCAAAATTGGTATGCTTATAAACATAAAATAATGACCCCTGTAGCATAGCAACAGATACCAAACTCTACTACCTATAGTCAAACTTCAGTGCCTCGAACTCGGATGGGTCGAATACCATGGATGGCTCGAACTGATTTGAAAGTCCCGTCAATTTTCCTTATATTTCTAAGTAAAAAAAAACCCTTTTGCTCGAACAGTAGAACTCAATAAATGGTGCCGTCAATAATAAAATCGCGAGTTTTACCATGCCAAACTCGAACATCACAATTTAACTGACAGATGCATGTTACGGTTGAATGTGCTTACTGCAAGGTGTGATAAGTGTCAGATTACCAACAGAAAATTGTTTGCTTAACAATTACAGGTAGAGGGATAAACTTGTCATCATTTGTGTTTATTAGTCATTAAATTCAGCTGTGGCTGGATTGTTAACCATTAATTACGGTTAATAAAGAACGATTATTGAACACTAGACTAGTGTCGCTGATTGTACCAAGCCATGCCTACACTCGACAATAATTAAAACAATCAAATGTTTACAATCGTAATAAAGTTTATTAAAACAATATTTAAAATTGTTATTACATGAATTATTATTATTGAGGTTTTTTTTTTTTTAATTTTTATAGTTGCTGGGATTGAATAATATCAAACTGCGTGCTCTCAAGGTCCATCTAAATACCAAAAAAAAATAGAAATGTACTCGTACTGAAAGTTTTTATGTGTATATAAAAAAAATAATTAAATCTTAAATCTTAATACCAAAAGAAACAAATATAATTGCTTCAAATTCAATTTAAAGAAAAAGAAAATGGCTAAAATTTGAAAATTGGCCATTAATAATATATATCTGAATAATCAAGCATTATACCGATATCAATCCCAAGTGTTAATACCCGACCTCGTATTTCCTGTTTATAAAATAGATCGCGAACAAAGTGAAAAAACGTTTCTAAGGAACGTTTGAAGATACCAAAGAGGTATTCAGAAGCGGTAGTCTTTGAGAACTTTCTAAAGGATTAAATATTTTTTACGAGAAAGGCCCACTTTACTGTGCATCAGTTATAGCGTAATGAAACTGTCCCGGGTCGGAACCAGATTTTTTTCTCTCTAAAATTACGGGACCTCGGTGGCTCGAACTTCCGATAGCTCGAACAGATTTTGACAGTCCCTTCGAGTTCGAGCCAGTGAAGTTCTACTGTATATATCAAAAAAGTACAAAATAATAATGATAGAAACATTCAGGCAGCATGTATAGGTTTGGTTTAGTTTATGGTATTAAACGCCACTTTCTACAATATTTCAGTTATATGGGTGCAGTCAGTTTTGTTGGTGGAGGAAACCGGAGTACCTAGAGAAAACCACCGACCTGTCGCAAGTCACTGACAAAACTTTATCACTTAATGTTGTATCGAGTACACCTCGCCATGAACGGGGTTCTATCTCACAATTTTAGTTGTGATAGGCACTGATTGCACAGGTAGTTCGAAATCCAAATTACCATACAATCAACGACCACGATGACCCCTAGCAGCATGTATATGATTTACAAGTACAAATGTATTTCAATAGTTTAGAGAATAAGTAATACTTTTAAAATAATAGGGGGTTATTGATAACATTGGAGAATGCTAACGTAGGGAGACAAACATTTTTTCCGTCAGGCCTACACCAACCACTAAATGGTGCAAAATCATGCATTGTGATCATTTCCTGAAACATTTTTGAACCTACAAAAAGTGCATTTTATATGTAAATATTTAAAATGTGATATAACTTACAAAACATTTAACATTCCATCTTCTCACATGTCCAAGTAGAGCAGACATTTAATTCATGAGGGGCCGTCGTGATCGTATGGTAGTTGGATTTATAACTACCTATGCAATCAGTGCCTATCACCACTAACGTTGTGAGTTCGAACCCCTCTCGGGTGAGATGAACTTGATACAATATAATGTGATAAAAGTTTGTCAGTGACTTGCAACAGGTCGTGGTTTTCGCCGGGTTCTCCAGTTTCCTCCACCAATAAAACTGACTGCCACGATATTACTGAAATATTGTTGAAAGTGGCATTAAGCCCCATAAGCCTAAACCCATCCATTAATTGATGATAATGAGGGATATTTATTTTCTACAGTAAAGGACTAAAATAAAATTTGAAACTCATTCAGATTATATTTATCTTGATACTTCACAACATTTCATATTAGAATCTGGCAATTCAGTTCTACAAAACTCAAGACAACAGCACATGCTAAAAAAAACAGTGGAAGTGAAACTTGATATGCATTTTTTTTTATTATCTGTGCTGCTATTATTTAGCTTGTATCACCTGTTTTACCCCTAGGTCAACAGAATCACTAAAAAGTTGTATATCACATTTTTTTGTACTGTATTGCAATGGGAATCAATAATAAATTGTGTTTCTCTTATTAAGGGGGGGGGGGGGGTAATTAAAATAAACTTTTTTCCTCCAGGTTTATATTTCATTCTGTTTTGTTTTATTAATTTTTCTTTCACATTTTGGATTAGAACCAGCATGCCAATAGCAGGGTGGGGGTTCATGTACAATAGTGGTGTGAGGGTTCGTGTACATTTCTGCTACTTGACAGCAATAACAACTCCTCTTGTTCACCTCTGATGCCATCTATATATTCTTACCTTTATTTTCAGGTGTGCCATTTCCTAAGAATTTTCTGACCATCGCTAAGACAATTTTAAAAAGACTGTTCCGAGTGTATGCACATATATACCACCAACACTTCAAGGAAGTGGTACAATTAAGTGAGGAGGCTCATCTCAACACCTCCTTCAAACATTTTATTTTCTTTGTCCAGGAGTTCAATCTGATTGAGAAGAGAGAACTTGCACCTCTACAAGAACTTATTGACAAGCTCACAAGCAAAGACAGATGAATTTCATGTTAAACAAGATAATATGTTAATACTAGTCTGGTCTGATCATGTAGATATTTCTTACATTAATTATATGGACGATTAATTGTAAAACACGTGATTTATGTCTGCTTATTACTTACAATCTTCACACTAATCTATTTTCCCCGAAACCCGGGACAAGTAAAACTGAAAATTATGAAAGAATTTGTTTGAATAAATATTTTTTTTTTTCTAAATTAGGCTTTCCGGCAAGTAGGTGAACAAAAATTAAGGCAAAGACTGCACTTTTGGGTTGGGGGAGTGTTGGAGGGAGGGGGGGACAAGTGGACCTTTTTTTGGCCATTTGTATAAAAAAGAATGTTGGTATGCTCTTCCCCGATTTAATCAACAGAATTACCACACCATATGTTAGTGGGTTATTTTTCACTTTAAAATGTTGAAACAAGAGAAATACTTTATGTACCTATGTGGCCATTATTGGTCAGTTTGGAGTCAACTATACCATATTGTGTTTAAGAATGAACTAATAATTATTATTTCATAAGGCTCTATTTTACTGTTTTTCTATTGGCCAGAAGCAATACACGTGACGTGACATTCCATTTTCTAGCATATTGATTAGCAGAAAGCAATTTCTGTGCAATAAATAATCATATTACACTCTTGTGCAAAATCAATGAATAAAATTACATGGCACGAGAGTGTAATATGGTTTTTTATTGCACAGAAATTGCTTTTTGCTAATTAATATGTTAGAAAATTTCATAAAAAAAAATTTTAAATTTCAAATTTTCATAAAATTTCTAAACTTTCAAAAATTTCATAAGATTTCAAAAAAATTCAAAATGATAAAATTTTCAAAAAGTTTCAAAAATTATAGTAAAATAGAGCCTTGTGTTATAAAACAAATACTACACTTGAACTTGATCAATATGAGGTTTTATGGAGCAGAGTACAACAATATTGAACTCGTCTTTGCCTCGTTCAATATTGTTGTACTTTGCTCCATACCATAAAACCTTGTATTGATCTCGTTCAAGTGCAGTAATTAGAGTTAAGAAGAACTTTCAAAATAGTGTTCATAATGTTGATGCATTTATTCTTTCTAACTATATATTGTTCAATCTCTGTAAAAAATTCTCAAGTCATTTGTTAATAAGTTATTAAACAAGCAATCTTCTACTGCTCAACTGCGTCAGCACAAGCCATTCCTCTTTAAATATTTTAATTTTTAATTGTTGTAATATTTTCTAATTTGAGAGAAAAATGGGGCAAAGTATTACATAACGCATTATTAATTACTTAATATTAACAGTTCAAAACAAAGATAAGTAGATAAACAAGAGATAGTTGTTATTATTATAAATATAGAATATATAGGTAATGACTGCAGTAACCCCTCTCTTGTAAGGTCACTCCCACTAAAGGTCACCCCTCTTATCAGCCCAGATTTCAGATGCTTTGAGATAGTAAATATTCTAATGAATTGTCCCCTCAAGAGTGACCACCCCTCTTATAAGGCCACCTTTTTCATTGTGGAAGGGGTCTTCTTACAAGAGGGGGGGAAATACTGTATAATTTTGTGAATTATGCTCCAATACTTATACCCTGTAACAGTTAGATTATGAATAAAACAAAAGACACCTCTCTTGTAAGGCCACTTTTTCATTGAAGAAGGGGGGGTTTTATAATAGGGGGGGTCTTACTGTACAATCTTGTAAGTGTTCTTCTAAACTTCAACACTGTAACATTTAGATTGAAGAAGGGGGGTTTTATAATAGGGGGTCTTACTGTACAATCTTGTAAGTGTTCTTCTGAACTTCAACACTGTAACATTTAGATTGAAGAAGGGGGGTCTTACTGTACAATCTTGTAAGTGTTTTTCTAAACTTCAACACTGTAACATTTAGATTAGAATTCAAACAAAAACACATCAATTAAATGAAACCAGTCTAAAAATAAACCAGTCTAAAAAATAAACCAGTCTTTTATAGTGAAAATAAATCAGGGATAAAACTTTAAATGAAACCAGTCTAAAAACAAACCAGTTTTATATAGTGAAAATAAATCAGGGATAAAACTTTACAGGAGCCCACCAGCCCAAGACCACTAGTTTTTGATCTGGGATCCTAAAATTTTTAGACTAATTCAGCTGGCTACTGAAATTTTGATTATTTCATGTGCAATGTCAGTTAAATTTTTGCTGGGCTACTACAATTGTTTATGGAGCCCAGCTGGCTACTGCAGCATAAATGCTAAGTTTTGTCCCAGATAAACCAGTTGATACAGTTTATAGTAACTAAGTCGTGATTGAAATCCTAATATTTAAATAAAGTATACCTATTGTATCCACAAAATCTGAAAATAAACAAAAACAAAAGTGTTGACAGCTTTGTACTAATTATAATTATAATAGATGATATATATTATGTTTATTTCATTCATTAATGATAATAGATGATATATATATTATGTTTATTTCATTCATTAATGATAATAGATGATATATATTATGTTTATTTCATTCATTAATGATAATAGATGATATATATTATGTTTATTTCATTCATTAATGATAATAGATGATATATATATTATGTTTATTTCATTCATTAATGATAATAGATGATATATATTATGTTTATTTCATTCATTAATGATAATAGATGATATATATTATGTTTATTTCATTCATTAATGATAATAGATGATATATATATTATGTTTATTTCATTCATTAATGATAATAGATGATATATATATTATGTTTATTTCATTCACTATCATTCCGTGCCATGTTAGTATTGAATCGTGGGATACTTCATTTTAGAGTCGTCTCAGGAGTCCATTTTTGTAATCACGTGTCATTGATCATTAACATTAGAGAATTAAATGTACCTTCAAATGTTAATTCCTCCCGGTATTTACTCGAGATCCATATGAAAGCCATATTGGTTTAGTGGACATTTAACAGGTAGATTGTTATTACCTTTCTTGGTCCATTCATTTTTATACAGATAAAGTGCTCTTTGTTCTACTTTTTTCAATGTCATGTTTTTAAGTTAAGTGTATCATGTTTATGTGGATTGTATAAATCGATTAGGAATTAATAAGCTGATCCACATATAGGAATTGGTTATCCACATGCATGACTTGTTTATAAGACCTTCTTTTCTTTGAAGAATGGTATTCTTTAGGCATTTTAAGAGAAAATATGAAATAATTTTAAAGGAAAGAAAACAAAAAAGTAGTGGTACACTTATAGTACAAACATTAATTATAAAGTAGGTAATAAAATTAATTACCGTTGATTTGTAAATTTTCTCTTTGATCTTGACTCGCGATAAAATCTTTATCTAACAACAAACGTGATCCAATGCTTTAGTAATATTATCGTTGATTTCTAATTTGACTGATAAACCTACTTTTATTGATATGTTTTGCTAGCAATAGACTTCTCATGGCATCTCACATCTCTGGTTTCTCCTTCAATGTGATAATGCTCTGTGAAATCCATGACTTCTCATGGCATCTCACATCTCTGGTTTCTCCTTCAATGTGATAATGCTCTGTGAAATCCATGACTTCTCATGGCATCTCACATCTCTGGTTTCTCCTTCAATGTGATAATGCTCTGTGAAATCCATGACTTCTCATGGCATCTCACATCTCTGGTTTCTCCTTCAATGTGATATTGCTCTGTGAAATCCATGACTTCTCATGGCATCTCACATCTCTGGTTTCTCCTTCAATGTGATAATGCTCTGTGAAATCCATGGCATCTCACATCTCTGGTTTCTCCTTCAATGTGATAATGCTCTGTGAAATCCATGACTTCTCATGGCATCTCACATCTCTGGTTTCTCCTTCAATGTGATAATGCTCTGTGAAATCCATGACTTCTCATGGCATCTCACATCTCTGGTTTCTCCTTCAATGTGATAATGCTCCGTGAAATCCATGACTTCTCATGGCATCTCACATCTCTGGTTTCTCCTTCAATGTGATAATGCTCTGTGAAATCCATGACTTCTCATGGCATCTCACATCTCTGGTTTCTCCTTCAATGTGATATTGCTCTGTGAAATCCATGACTTCTCATGGCATCTCACATCTCTGGTTTCTCCTTCAATGTGATAATGCTCTGTGAAATCCATGACTTCTCATGGCATCTCACATCTCTGGTTTCTCCTTCAATGTGATAATGCTCTGTGAAATCCATGACTTCTCATGGCATCTCACATCTCTGGTTTCTCCTTCAATGTGATATTGCTCTGTGAAATCCATGACTTCTCATGGCATCTCACATCTCTGGTTTCTCCTTCAATGTGATAATGCTCTGTGAAATCCATGACTTCTCATGGCATCTCACATCTCTGGTTTCTCCTTCAATGTGATATTGCTCTGTGAAATCCATGACTTCTCATGGCATCTCACATCTCTGGTTTCTCCTTCAATGTGATAATGCTCTGTGAAATCCATGACTTCTCATGGCATCTCACATCTCTGGTTTCTCCTTCAATGTGATATTGCTCTGTGAAATCCATGACTTCTCATGGCATCTCACATCTCTGGTTTCTCCTTCAATGTGATAATGCTCTGTGAAATCCATGACTTCTCATGGCATCTCACATCTCTGGATTCTCCTTCAATGTGATATTGCTCTGTGAAATCCATGACTTCTCATGGCATCTCACATCTCTGGTTTCTCCTTCAATGTGATAATGCTCTGTGAAATCCATGACTTCTCATGGCATCTCACATCTCTGGTTTCTCCTTCAATGTGATATTGCTCTGTGAAATCCATGACTTCTCATGGCATCTCACATCTCTGGTTTCTCCTTCAATGTGATAATGCTCTGTGAAATCCATGACTTCTCATGGCATCTCACATCTCTGGTTTCTCCTTCAATGTGATATTGCTCTGTGAAATCCATGACTTCTCATGGCATCTCACATCTCTGGTTTCTCCTTCAATGTGATAATGCTCTGTGAAATCCATGACTTCTCATGGCATCTCACATCTCTGGTTTCTCCTTCAATGTGATAATGCTCTGTGAAATCCATGACTTCTCATGGCATCTCACATCTCTGGTTTCTCCTTCAATGTGATATTGCTCTGTGAAATCCATGACTTCTCATGGCATCTCACATCTCTGGTTTCTCCTTCAATGTGATAATGCTCTGTGAAATCCATGACTTCTCATGGCATCTCACATCTCTGGTTTCTCCTTCAATGTGATATTGCTCTGTGAAATCCATGACTTCTCATGGCATCTCACATCTCTGGTTTCTCCTTCAATGTGATAATGCTCTGTGAAATCCATGACTTCTCATGGCATCTCACATCTCTGGTTTCTCCTTCAATGTGATAATGCTCTGTGAAATCCATGACTTCTCATGGCATCTCACATCTCTGGTTTCTCCTTCAATGTGATATTGCTCTGTGAAATCCATGACTTCTCATGGCATCTCACATCTCTGGTTTCTCCTTCAATGTGATAATGCTCTGTGAAATCCATGACTTCTCATGGCATCTCACATCTCTGGTTTCTCCTTCAATGTGATAATGCTCTGTGAAATCCATGACTTCTCATGGCATCTCACATCTCTGGTTTCTCCTTCAATGTGATAATGCTCTGTGAAATCCATGACTTCTCATGGCATCTCACATCTCTGGTTTCTCCTTCAATGTGATAATGCTCTGTGAAATCCATGACTTCTCATGGCATCTCACATCTCTGGTTTCTCCTTCAATGTGATAATGCTCTGTGAAATCCATGACTTCTCATGGCATCTCACATCTCTGGTTTCTCCTTCAATGTGATATTGCTCTGTGAAATCCATTCATGTAAAACAAATCAACTATAGTATATATTTATAAATGTTAAGATTTGAAGAGTGCTATTAATTTGTCATGTATTCATACATTGTTCAGTCTATTTGTTAATTTATTACATGAAATACCAAATAATATCTTACACATTTTTTTGTCATTTACAATTTAATAAGAAAAAACATTACAAAACATGGATAGCGTTAAAATTGAAATCAAGTAGTCAATCCAATCGGTGAGAATGACATTTAATTATGGTCAAGTTTACTTGTTAGAGAGATGATATCATGTTAGAGAGGTGATTTTAATACAATATTATTTGATAGTGTAATTAACACTTCACTTCTCTTATAATATGTTGCCCATATCAAATGCAGATTTTTTTAAATTGATGCATTTTTGTACTTTATTGTATATGTACATGATAGTAAAATAATACATGTATACAATAGTAATATAACAGATATCACAAAATAAATAGTATACACTTTACTTAAAATGATAGTCACCATACAGCTCTGTTTTCTTCAAATGATCAGATACCATTGTACCCAGTCATTAGACTGTTCTGACTGATACAAATGTCTGCTGGAACCTGCATGTAACTGTGATTTGACAAAGTAAATGTTGAAGATACTTGGTGTATGATGCAATATTGTGATGTTATAAGGTATAAACTTGATTTGTGTCATATAGTTTGATTTTATAGACACAACATTTACTATAAACAATATTATATGATGAATAAATATTCATTGATTTGTATGTTTCCTTCATTTGTATATCACCTTCTACTATTGAACTAAAGTTGTGAGTTCGAACCCCGTTCATGGCGTCATGGCGAGGTGTACTTGATACAACATTATGTGATAAAGTTTGTCAGTGACTTGCAACAGGTCAGTGGTTTTCTCCGGCTACTCCGGTTTCCTCCACCAATAAAACCAACCACCATGGTATACCTGTAACTGAAATATTGTTGAAAGTGGCGTTAAACAACAAAAACCAACCAATCCACTATTCACAAATAATAGCAAGTACTGCCAGTACCATGTTCTACATTATACTTGTACCTCCTGCCGCCATGATGTAACTGAAATAGTGTTGAAAGTGGCGTTAAACACCATAATCCCTCCCCCTAAGTTGTGATAAGTACTGCCAGTACCATGTTCTACATTATACTTGTATCTCCTGCTGCCATGATGTAACTGAAATAGTGTTAAGTGGTGTTAAACACCATAATCCCTCCCCCTAAGTTGTGATATGTACTTCCAGTACCACATTCCTAGCATAGAAATGACCGTCAATATAATCAACCACAACACAGCCATTCCTTTGGCAAACCTCCAGCTTCCAAAACACAGAAATGGACCACAATATTTTTTTTACAATATAACCAACCACAACATAAACCATTATTCTGACAAACCTGGCACAGTATTTGCTGAGAATATAACAACCACATACCAACCATGCTGGCAAAACTCAAACTTCCCAACAAATTTATGTTGACATTAATGGACTGTTTTCACTGATATTCTGCACATATCTGTGATTGGAGTACATATAGTAGTTGAATTTACAACTACCTATGCAATCGGTACCTATCGCCACTGATGCGAGTTCGAATTCTGCTCAGGACGAGGTGTACAACATTATATGATAAAGTTTGTCAGTGTCTTGCATTAAGTCTGTGGTATTATTGATTTCCAGTCAAATCGGCCCCAGGTCAAATCGTCCTCAGTCAAATCGGCCTCAGGTCAAATCGGCCTCAGTCAAATCGTCCTCAGTCAAATCGGCCCCAGTCAAATCGGCACCAGGTCAAATCGTCCTCAGTCAAATCGGCCCCAGGTCAAATCGTCCTCAGTCAAATCGGCCCCAGTCAAATAGGCTCTAAGTCAAATCGGCCACATATTTCAAATTGAATTAAAAA
Organism: Bathymodiolus brooksi; assembly: GCA_963680875.1. NCBI lineage: Eukaryota > Metazoa > Mollusca > Bivalvia > Mytilida > Modiolidae > Bathymodiolus > Bathymodiolus brooksi. The sequence continues at coordinate 6,715,852 of OY804579.1, read as the reverse complement.
AAAAATGCATTAATATGAATTAAAATTTTTGGTTAAAAGATTAATGTATAATCTTATTTTTATTAGTTCACCTGGACACCAAAGGTCCAGGTGAACTATTGCCATCACTTGGCGTCCGTCGTCTGTAAACTTTTCACATTTCAAGCTTCTTTTCCGAAACCACTGGGCCGATTGGAACCAAACTTAGCAGGAATGTTCCTTGGATGGTCCTCTACAAAGTTACTGTTTTTCGTTCCAGTCGGATATTCATTATGGCTGCCAGGGCCAATAATATGCTCTGATTGGCTGAAATTTCAAAGATCTTCTTCTCTGAAACTAATGAACTGACTGAACCCAAACTGTAAATGGATGATCATTGGAATGTCCATTACCAAGTTTCTGTTTTTTATGCCGATCGGAAATCCAAGATGGCCACCATCGCAGGACATAGATTAACATTGGACCCTATGGGAAAATGTTCAAATGCCTTCTTCTCAGAAACTACAAATATGATTAAAGCCAAACTGTACATGAATGTTCATTGGACGGTCCTCTACATTCTCAAGGTTTTTTGTTCCGATATGAAATTCAAAATGGCGGCTACGGCAGGACTTAGTTTAACATTGGACCCTATGGGAAAAATGTTTCAAAACGCTTCTTCTCTGAAACCACTTGGACAGCTGAAACCAAACTGCCCAGGAATGATCATTGGAAGGTCCTCTACAAATTTCTGTTTTTTATGCCGATCGGAAATCCAAGATGGCCGCCACCGCAGGACATAGATTAACATTGGACCCTATGGGAAAATATTCAAATGCCTTCTTCTCAGAAACTACAAATATGATTAAAGCCAAACTGTACATGAATGTTCATTAGATGGTCCTCTACAAACTTTACGTTTTTTGTTCCGGTATGAAATTCAAAATGGCGGCTACGGCAGGACTTAGTTTAACATTGGACCCTATGGGAAAAATGTTTCAAAACGCTTCTTCTCTGAAACCACTTGGACAATTGAAACCAAACTGCCCAGGAATGATCATTGGAAGGTCCTCTACAAATTTTATGTTTTTTATGTCGATCGGAAATCCAAGATGGCCGCCACCGCAATACATAGATTAACATTGGACCCTATGGGAAAATGTTCAAATGCCTTCTTCTCAGAAACTACAAATATTATTAAAGCCAAACTGTACATGAATGTTCATTGGATGGTCCTCTACAAACTTTACGTTTTTTGTTCCGGTATGAAATTCAAAATGGCGGCTACGGCAGGACTTAGTTTAACATTGGACCCTATGGGAAAAATGTTTCAAAACGCTTCTTCTCTGAAACCACTAGGACAGTTGAAACCAAACTGCCCAGGAATGATCATTGGAAGGTCCTCTACAAAATATATGTTTTTTATGTCGATCGGAAATCCAAGATGGCCGCCACCGCAATACATAGATTAACATTGGACCCTATGGGAAAATGTTCAAATGCCTTCTTCTCAGAAACTACAAATATTATTAAAGCCAAACTGTACATGAATGTTCATTGGATGGTCCTCTACAAACTTTACGTTTTTTGTTCCGGTATGAAATTCAAAATGGCGGCTACGGCAGGACTTAGTTTAACATTGGACCCTATGGGAAAAATGTTTCAAAACGCTTCTTCTCTGAAACCACTAGGACAGTTGAAACCAAACTGCCCAGGAATGATCATTGGAAGGTCCTCTACAAAATATATGTTTTTTATGTCGATCGGAAATCCAAGATGGCCGCCACCGCAATACATAGATTAACATTGGACCCTATGGGAAAATGTTCAAATGCCTTCTTCTCAGAAACTACAAATATTATTAAAGCCAAACTGTACATGAATGTTCATTGGATGGTCATCTACAAACTTTACGTTTTTTGTTCCGATATGAAATTCAAAATGGCGGCTACGGCAGGACTTAGTTTAACATTGGACCCTATGGGGAAAATGTTTCAAAACGCTTTTTCTTTGAAACCACTAGGACAGTTGAAACCAAACTGCCCAGGAATGATCATTGGAAGGTTCTCTACAAATTTTATGTTTTTTATGCCGATCGGAAATCCAAGATGGCCGCCACCGCAATACATAGATTAACATTGGACCCTATGGGAAAAATGTTTCAAAACGCTTCTTCTCTGAAACCACTTGGACAATTGAAACCAAACTGCCCAGGAATGATCATTGGAAGGTTCCTAAAATATATGTTTTTTATGTCGATCGGAAATCCAAGATGGCCGCCACCGCAATACATAGATTAACATTGGACCCTATGGGAAAATGTTCAAATGCCTTCTTCTCAGAAACTACAAATATTATTAAAGCCAAACTGTACATGAATGTTCATTGGATGGTCCTCTACAAACTTTACGTTTTTTGTTCCGATAAGAAATTCAAAATGGCGGCTACAGCAGGACTTAGTTTAACATTGGACCCTATGGGGAAAATGTTTCAAAACGCTTCTTCTCTGAAACCACTAGGACAGTTGAAACCAAACTGCCCAGGAATGATCATTGGAAGGTCCTCTACAAATTTTATGTTTTTTATGCCGATCGGAAATCCAAGATGGCCGCCACCGCAGGACATAGATTAACATTGGACCCTATGGGAAAATGTTCAAATGCCTTCTTCTCAGAAACTACAAATATGATTAAAGCCAAACTGTACATGAATGTTCATTAGATGGTCCTCTACAAACTTTACGTTTTTTGTTCCGGTATGAAATTCAAAGTGGCGGCTACGGCAGGACTTAGTTTAACATTGGACCCTATGGGGAAAATGTTTCAAAACGCTTCTTCTCTGAAACCACTTGGACAATTGAAACCAAACTACCCAGGAATGATCATTGGAAGGTCCTCTACAAAATATATGTTTTTTATGTCGATCGGAAATCCAAGATGGCCGCCACCGCAATACATAGATTAGCATTGGACCCTATGGGAAAATGTTCAAATGCCTTCTTCTCAGAAACTACAAATATGATTAAAGCCAAACTGTACATGAATGTTCATTGGATGGTCCTCTACAAACTTTACGTTTTTCGTTCCGATATGAAATTCAAAATGGCGGCTACGGCAGGACTTAGTTTAACATTGGACCCTATGGGGAAAATGTTTCAAAACGCTTCTTCTCTGAAACCACTAGGACAGTTGAAACCAAACTGCCCAGGAATGATCATTGGAAGGTTCTCTACAAATTTTATGTTTTTTATGCCGATCGGAAATCCAAGATGGCCGCCACCGCAATACATAGATTAACATTGGACCCTATGGGAAAATGTTCAAATGCCTTCTTCTCAGAAACTACAAATATTATTAAAGCCAAACTGTACATGAATGTTCATTGGATGGTCCTCTACAAACCTTACCTTTTTTGTTCCAATATGAAATTCAAAATGGCGGCTACGGCAGGACTTAGTTTAACATTGGACCCTATGGGAAAAATGTTTCAAAACGCTTCTTCTCTGAAACCACTTAGACAATTGAAACCAAACTGCCCAGGAATGATCATTGGAAGGTCCTCTACAAAGTTTATGTTTTTTTTATGCCGATCGAAAATCCAAGATGGCCGCCACCGCAGGACATAGATTAACATTGGACCCTATGGGAAAATATTCAAATGCCTTCTTCTCAGAAACTACAAATATTATTAAAGCCAAACTGTACATGAATGTTCATTAGATGGTCCTCTACAAACCCTACGTTTTTTGTTCCGGTATGAAATTCAAAATGGCGGTTACGGCAGGACTTAGTTTAACATTGGACCCTATGGGAAAAATGTTTCAAAACGCTTCTTCTCTGAAACCACTTGGACAATTGAAACCAAACTGCCCAGGAATGATCATTGGAAGGTCCTCTACAACATTTTGTTTTTTATGTCGATCGGAAATCCAAGATGGCCGCCACCGCAATACATAGATTAACATTGGACCCTAAGGGAAAATGTTCAAATGCCTTCTTCTCAGAAACTACAAATATTATTAAAGCCAAACTGTACATGAATGTTCATTGGATGGTCCTCTACAAACTCTACGTTTTTTGTTCCGATATGAAATTCAAAATGGCGGCTACAGCAGGACTTAGTTTAACATTGGACCCTATGGGAAAAATGTTTCAAAACGCTTCTTCTCTGAAACCACTTGGACAATTGAAACCAAACTGCCCAGGAATGATCATTGGAAGGTTCCTAAAATATATGTTTTTTATGTCGATCGGAAATCCAAGATGGCCGCCACCGCAATACATAGATTAACATTGGACCCTATGGGAAAATGTTCAAATGCCTTCTTCTCAGAAACTACAAATATTATTAAAGCCAAACTGTACATGAATGTTCATTGGATGGTCCTCTACAAACTGTACGTTTTTTGTTCCGATATGAAATTCAAAATGGCGGCTACGGCAGGACTTAGTTTAACATTGGACCCTATGGGGAATATGTTTCAAAACGCTTCTTCTCTGAAACCACTAGGACAGTTGAAACCAAACTGCCCAGGAATGATCATTGGAAGGTCCTCTACAAATTTTATGTTTTTTATGCCGATCGGAAATCCAAGATGGCCGCCACCGCAATACATACATTAACATTGGACCCTATGGGAAAATGTTCAAATGCCTTCTTCTCAGAAACTACAAATATTATTAAAGCCAAACTGTACATGAATGTTCATTGGATGGTCCTCTACAAACTCTACGTTTTTTGTTCCGATATGAAATTCAAAATGGCGGCTACGGCAGGACTTAATTTAACATTGGACCCTATGGGGAAAATGTTTCAAAACGCTTCTTCTCTAAAACTACTAGGACAGTTGAAACCAAACTGCCCAGGAATGATCATTGGAAGGTCCTCTACAAAGTTTATGTTTCTTATGCCGATCGGAAATCCAAGATGGCCGCCACCGCAATACATACATTAACATTGGACCCTATGGGAAAATGTTCAAATGCCTTTTTCTCAGAAACTACAAATATTATTAAAGCCAAACTGTACATGAATGTTCATTGGATGGTCCTCTACAAACTCTACGTTTTTTGTTCCGATATGAAATTCAAAATGGCGGCTACGGCAGGACTTAGTTTAACATTGGACCCTATGGGAAAAATGTTTCAAAACGCTTCTTCTCTGAAACCACTAGGACAGTTGAAACTAAACTGCCCAGGAATGATCATTGGAAGGTCCTCTACAATTTTTTTGTTTTTTATGCCGATCGGAAATCCAAGATGGCTGCCACCACAGGTCATAGTATTAACACAGGACCATATCGGGAAAATACAGAAATATCTTCTTCTCTGAAGCTATTGCACTGATTGAACCTAAACTGTGCATCAATTTTTGGAAGGTCCTTTACAAACTTTGTGTTTTTTATGTTGATCGTAATTCCAAGATGACTACCACTGCAGGACATAGTTTTTACATAGGACCAATTGGTTTTTTTCATAACCAGGTGAACGATACAGGCTCTTGAGAGCCTCTGGTTGATGAATGTGTCCTTTTTTTTTAATTAAAGAAATTAATTAATGATTACTAATTTACATAAAACGTGATTGGCGACAATTATTTAAAAAAAAACCACTATATTGATTAGGCTCATTCTTTGATCTATTGTCTATAAACACTCCGGGTATTCGGGCACACGAAACCGTAGCTGGCACTATTAAAGAACGCGGGCGCTGATAAAAAAAAAATCAAAAACCGGGTAGGTATTATGTAAACGTTCTTTTCTTAGACATAGCAATTTTTTGCAAGGAAATAATTTCATACAATAAATGTGCATAAAATAAAGTCTTCACAGTCAAATTTTTATCGTGATAAAGTGAATAGTAAATCGGCAACACTTGTTTTATCGACCTTTCTCATTTTTTTTGGAAATTTCGGAATTAAATTACTTGTACTTTACTGCCGTGAATGCCATTTCAAAAACAAATTGGCCCTTTCTCTTCCCAAATTCTTCTTACAACTTGTGTTTAAAATTCACTTTAAAACATTCACGAAAATTCCTCATAGCCAATGGTTTATAGACATTTTGGGTTACGTCAATTTGCCCACTAAGAACCGCGGATCAACTTGAAAGAATGACACTCGGAACACGGGCTTTGGCCACTAGGAATAAACAGAGTATCATTTTTCAATACGATATGATATGTCAAACCAAAGACTATAAAAATTGTTATTTTTGCTTCTCCACCAAATGAAAAAAGTCTATCTGCGGACTGTTGTTTCAGTCCAACTAACTTGTTGGTCTACTACAAAAAGCTGACCATACCATATCTCATTGAAAATTAACTTGCTTTTTTTTTTATGAAATACCATTTTTTTTACCATAAACTGTTATAAATTACTGTTTATCTATTGTGGACACTCAATTAAAAAATCACAGTCGTGCTACAATGTCGAAATCCAGTTAATAGACAGGTAATGACTGCTAGAGTACAAGCAGCGACACGCTAGTAAACAGGCCGTGATCCAGTTAATAAGCAGTGACTAAGCTAGTAGACAGGCAATACCTGCTAGTATACAAGCAGCGACACGCTAGTAAACAGACCGTGACTCGGTTAATAAGCAGTGACTAAGCTAGTAGACAGGCAATGGCGACTAGTATACAAGCAGCGACACGCTAGTAAACAGACTGTGACTCATTTAATAAGCAGTGACTAAGCTATTAGACAGGCAATGACTGCTAGTATACAAGCAACGACACGCTAGTAAACAGACCGTGACTCAGTTAATAAGCAGTGACTAAGCTAGTAGACAGGCAATGACGACTAGTATACAAGCAGCGACACGCTAGTAAACAGACCGTGACTCAGTTAATAAGCAGTGACTAAGCTAGTAGACAGGCAATGACGACTAGTATACAAGCAGCGACACGCTAGTAAACAGACCGTGACTCAGTTAATAAGCAGTGACTAAGCTAGTAGACAGGCAATGACGACTAGTATACAAGCAGCGACACGCTAGTAAACAGACCGTGACCCAGTCAATAAGCAGTGACTAAGCTAGTAGACAGGCAATGACGACTAGTATACAAGCAACGACACGCTAGTAAACAGGCCGTGACTCAGTTAATAAGCAGTGACTAAGCTAGTAGACAGGTAATGACTAGTATACAAGCAGCGACACGCTAGTAAACAGGCCGTGACTCAGTTAATAAGCAGTGACTAAGCCAGTAGACAGGCAATGACTGCTAGTATACAAGCAGCGACACGCTAGTAAACAGACCGTGACTCAGTTAATAAGCAGTGACTAAGCTAGTAGACAGGCAATGACTGCTAGTATACAAGCAGCGACACGCTAGTAAACAGACCGTGACTCAGTTAATAAGCAGTGACTAAGCTAGTAGACAGGCAATGACTGCTAGTATACAAGCAGCGACACGCTAGTAAACAGACCGTGACTAAGCTATTAGACAGGCAATGACTTAGTATACAAGCAGCGACACGCTAGTAAACAGACCGTGACTCGGTTAATAAGCAGTGACTAAGCTAGTAGACAGGCAATGACGACTAGTATACAAGCAGCGACACGCTAGTAAACAGACCGTGACTCGGTTAATAAGCAGTGACTAAGCTAGTAGACAGGCAATGACGACTAGTATACAAGCAACGACACGCTAGTAAACAGGCCGTGACTCAGTTAATAAGCAGTGACTAAGCTAGTAGACAGGCAATGACGACTATTATACAAGCAGCGACACGCTAGTAAACAGACCGTGACTCCGTTAATAAGCAGTGACTAAGCTAGTAGACAGGCAATGACGACTAGTATACAAGCAGCGACACGCTAGTAAACAGACCGTGACTCAGTTAATAAGCAGTGACTAAGCTAGTAGACAGGCAATGACGACTAGTATACAAGCAGCGACACGCTAGTAAACAGACCGTGACCCAGTCAATAAGCAGTGAATAAGCTAGTAGACAGGCAATGACTGCTAGTATACAAGCAGCGACACGGCTAGTAAATAGTGACTCGGTTATTAAACAAGCAGTGACTAAGGTAGTAGACAGGCAGTGACTTAGCTAGTAATAGACAAGTAGTGACTCGGCTAGTAGACAAGCAGTGATGGGTCTAGTAGGTAGGCAGTGATTCTGCTAGTAGTAGACAAGTAGTGACTCAGCTAGCAGATAAACGGTGGCTCGGTCAGTAGACAAGTCGTGAGTCGGCTAGTAGACAAGTATAGTGACTCGGCTAGTAGACAAGCAGTAATGGGTCTAATAGACAAGTAGTGACACAGTTAGTAGACAAACGGTGATGGGTCTAGTAGAAAGACAATGACTCGGCTAGTAGTAGACATGTAGTGAGTCGGCCAGCAGACAAGTACTAACTCGGCTAGTAAATAAGCAGTGATGGGACTAGTATATATAGGCAGTGATTCGGTTAGCATACAAGCAATGACTTGGCAAGCGATCATGCAGTGATTCTGCTAGTCAGGCAGTGACTGTGGTGGTAGACAAAGTGACTCTGCTAGTAGACAGTCATTCTACTGATAGGCTAGCAGTGACTCGGGTAGTAGATACACAAATATCGTATGTTAAAGCTTAAATAAAAAGTTTCAACTCTCCAAAAACTCGAGCCCAATAGGATGAATTTGCTTGTGTCACAGCCGCAGTAATGTCTAAAGAGAAACTGTCTGTCATAGGAGTTGAAAATTTTATATTGGGAATAAAATCCTTTATAAAGAAGAGTTTGAAGATACCAGAGTGTTAATCAGAATCTGTATATCGAAGGACAGACAACACAATGGCCAAAAGGAAAAGTACAAAAGGACAAACAACGATCTACAAAATATACATTTAAAACTAAAGGTCGAGTCGAGTAGCAGAACCCCACTAAAAACCGGGGGGAGGGGTGAACTCAGGTGCTCCAAAAATAAAATAATGATATAACTTGTGCTCCGATCCCATACTGTTTATTTTGTTTAAAGACGAATCAGATTAGTTAAATTAATTTTGACAGTATTTAGCCAATTTAAACTAAATTTGACTAGTTTGATTTTGGGTACTAGTATTTTTGTAAATTGTGACAGAAAGCCCTGCCTTCCCAAAGAAAATTACTATTATTGTTACTAAAAATATAAGTTGTTTCAAAAAGTCACTACACTATTCTTACATTTGTGGATGGAATGTACTGAAACGAAAATCGAAAAATATTATGTCAATAAATCTATATATAATTTTCTTCTCAATTTCTTAAAAATTGAATTTTTGAGGAGTAAATTTAATACTATCCACATAAACAGTCAATGAGGGGAATGCAGTGCCGGATTCAGATAAAGAGAGGCCCTAGGCTATTCCACTTCTGAGCCCCCCCCCCTACCCCCAATTCCCCATCTTCACGACTGGAGGAAGATGGAAAAGTGCTTAATAAATTTCAATAAAGGCGAAGATGATGAGAGGTGTTTAAAATTCTATAATATTCTGAAATGGAGTGCAACTGTATAAGGAAAATTACTGATGGGTTATTTAGAAAGTACAGTACGTTATGACAGCATAAGTGTGAAAGTCCAATAACAGTGTTAAAATACTATACACCTTTTCCGGGGGCCCCTACATTTTGAAGCCCTAGGCTTCAGCCTATCGAGCCTATAGGTAAATCCGGCACTGGGGGAATGGTATACTCTCATACCATTAATATTGAACGCATCTATTGGTATATATTTTCCTATTACCACCATTATTACTTGTTTGCTTTGAATTTTAAACCTAGTTTTTCACAACCCCAGACAAGTGTAAGTAATATAAAATAAGATTCTGATGTTTTGTTTCTAATACGATTTCCGCATAAAAACGATGTTCGGTTCGTGTTTACCTCCAATTGTTTGTAGGATGGCTCATGTCTTATTTACGTTATTTGTGTTTATTTGCTTATAGTGATTTTCCAACACATATTGCGTTGTGGTTTTTTTTCTTCGTCTTGTCTATGTTGCCAGTTTCTCTGGATTATCCCCCTTTTTTGATTGCCCCTTCGATATTCTCTAACGTTTATTGTATTTCTAATCCCTGTGGCAGACAGAAAGTATATCATTGTTTACACATGCCATGTGTTTACTTTATATACAGATATGCATAATGTCATAATTGTCAATGTTATAATCTGTACTGATACCGGTATGTCAATAGTATCATATGTGTGTTATGAACCACTGTGTTATATGCAGACTTTAATTATGAAGGTACTACGGTGTTTACTGTTAACAACTGTCTGTATCTTAGTTGGAGGAGAATTACCATCAGATGTGTTGAAGCTACTGAATGGTAAAGCAGTGTATCCTGAGGTGTTCATGAATGCGGTAAGTTTATGACCCATCCTGAGGTGTTCGTGAATGTGGTAAGTTTATGACTTACTCTGAGGTGTTCATGAATGTGGTAAGTTTATAACTTATTCTGAGGTGTTCATAAATGTGGTAAGTTTATGACTTGTCCTGAGGTGTTCATGAATGCGGTAAGTTTATAACTTATTCTGAGGTGATCATAAATGTGGTAAGTTTATGAATTTTCCTGAAGTGTTCATGAATGCGGTAAGTTTATAACTTATTCTGAGGTGTTCATAAATGTGGTAAGTTTATGACATCCTGAGGTGTTCATGAATGCGGTAAGTTTATGACTTATCCTGAAGTGTTCATGAATGCGGTAAGTTTATAGCTTATTCTGAGATGTTCATAAATGTGGTAAGTTTATGACTTGTCCTGAGGTGTTCATGAATGCGGTAAGTTTACGACTTATCCCGAGGTGTTCATGAATGCGGTAAGTTAAGCAGTGTATCATGAGGTGCTCATGAATGCGGTAAGTTTATGACTTATCATGAGGTGTTCATGAATGCGGTGAGTTCATAGCTTATCTTGAGGTGTTCATGAATGCGGTAAGTTAAGTAGTGTATCCTGAGGTGCTCATGAATGCGGTAAGTTTATGACTTATTCTGAGGTGTTCATGAATGCGGTGAGTTTATGACTTATCCTGAGGTGTTCATGAATGCGGTAAGTTTATGACTTATCCTGAGGTGTTCATGAATGCGGTAAGTTTATGCAAAACATGTATGTATTTAATACTGTTGACCTCGCTAATAAGCAGAATAATAGTTGAAGTAAATATAACTATTAGTCTATAACCTGGTTATAATTTCTACACAGTTCATTACCACCATTCCCTAGAAGTAGGCAACACGTTGATCCAGTGGTTACTCTCGTTCCATCAACGAGATATAGGATCATGTTCCTATCACCGCGACATTCAAGTCGTTCGACTTGTCATTTGAGTGAGATGTTTAAAACATATACTTGTCGACATTAGGGTGTATTTCTGCGTGAACTCAAACACAACCGCCTTTACAGTTGGTCGTCATGGTATGGGTGGACATGAACCCCAACTCCGCCGGTTGTCGTGGTGATATAACTGGAGGTCAACTCCAACACAACTGTCTTATTGCTGTTCGTTCTGACTAATCTTTGATCGTGCAAACGAGATAACTTTGACAAAGTTTTCTTTGAGCAAATTTTCTTAAAAAAACTTTGACCAAGTTCTTGACGGAAACTTACGGGTACAACATGTGGAGCAGGAACTGCTTCCCTTCCGGAGCACCTGAGTTCACCTCCGGTTTTTAGTGGGATTCGTGTTGCTCGACCATTGGTTTTCTGTGTTATGTTTTGTAGTTCAGTATTTGTAATTTTCCTTTGGTTGCCTTTCCTTCGATTTATGGCTTCTAATTACTCCTTTGACATCTTCAAACTTTTCTTCATTCTACACCATCGCCTTACACATTAGGATACATGTTATCAAGGAATTTAATTACATTTTCTGTCGTAAGTTATGTTGTGTGTTCTTCAACTAGTTGTAATGATTCTTACAATATTTCAGACCCAGTTAATACAATACAATGGCTATAAAGCGGAGAACTTCCCTGTAACTACAGACGATGGATTCATACTTAATATACAGAGGATACCGCAAGGTCGTTTTGACAAACAATCAGGTAATTAGTTCTCTCGGCTCCACTAATATATCATAAATCATTCAGTTCATAGCACAAACAAGAATATCTTAATCACAGAATACAATTCCTCTGATTGACTGGTTAACACTTAACTTGTATTAAGGGACCATTAAATGAACGCTTTGTCTTGCCTACAAGAAGTAATTTTTTGTGATCAATACGCTGTGTTCACGTCCAATCAACCAGAAGCCCTAATGTTATTAAGACAAAATAGCCAATTCCTATTCGACGCCCATAATGGTTTTTTTTCCTGTTTTCAGGATCAACTAGACCCATAGTATTATTACAACACGGATTGTTAGCAGATTCAGGTTGTTTTCTTTTTAATGGACAAAATGCAAGTTTAGCCTACATATTAGCCGACGCCGGATATGACGTATGGTTGGGAAACTCACGTGGAAATACATACTCAATGAAGCATACCAAATACAACTCGACACAGGAAGAGTTCTGGGATTTTAGGTAAAATATGACAATATTTGATTGTTACAATCTGATGAGATTACGATAATGTCTATTTTGTACTAGACCAACTCGCTTAAATAGATTTTGAGTGGAGCAGGAATTTCTACCCTACCGGAGCACCTGAGTGCATCCCCGGGTTTTAGTGGGGTTCGTGTTACTTGATCTTTAGTTTTATGTGTATGTTTTGTAGTTCATTGTTTGTCCTTTTGTCCTTTTTCTTTTGGCCATTGTGTTGTATGTTCTTCTTCGATCTACGGATTCTGATTATCCTTTGGTATCTTCAAACTCTTCTTACAGTGGTAGCTCACTAAAACAACAATGCACATGTTGACGTGTCACTACATTTGAACACATTCTCCTGCCTTCTAGCTCACTAAAACAACAATGCACATGTTGACGTGTCACTACATTTGAACATATTCTCCTGCCTCCTAGCTCACTAAAACAACAATGCACATGTTGACGTGTCACTACATTTGTACACATTCTCCTGCCTCCTAGCTCACTAAAACAACAATGCACATGTTGACGTGTCACTACATTTGAACACATTCTCCTGCCTCCTAGCTCACTAAAACAACAATGCACATGTTGACGTGTCACTACATTTGTACACATTCTCCTGCCTCCTAGCTCACTAAAACAACAATGCACACGTTGACGTGTCACTACATTTGAACACATTCTCCTGCCTCCTAGCTCACTAAAACAACAATGCACATGTTGACGTGTCACTACATTTGAACACATTCTCCTGCCTTCTAGCTCACTAAAACAACAATGCACATGTTGACGTGTCACTACATTTGAACATATTCTCCTGCCTCCTAGCTCACTAAAACAACAATGCACATGTTGACGTGTCACTACATTTGTACACATTCTCCTGCCTCCTAGCTCACTAAAACAACAATGCACATGTTGACGTGTCACTACATTTGAACACATTCTCCTGCCTCCTAGCTCACTAAAACAACAATGCACATGTTGACGTGTCACTACATTTGTACACATTCTCCTGCCTCCTAGCTCACTAAAACAACAATGCACATGTTGACGTGTCACTACATTTGAACACATTCTCCTGCCTCCTAGCTCACTAAAACAACAATGCACATGTTGACGTGTCACTACATTTGAACATATTCTCCTGCCTCCTAGCTCACTAAAACAACAATGCACATGTTGACGTGTCACTACATTTGTACACATTCTCCTGCCTCCTAGCTCACTAAAACAACAATGCACATGTTGACGTGTCACTACATTTGAGCATATTCTCCTGCCTCCTAGCTCACTAAAACAACAATGCACATGTTGACGTGTCACTACATTTGAACACATTCTCCTGCCTCCTAGCTCACTAAAACAACAATGCACATGTTGACGTGTCACTACATTTGAACATATTCTCCTGTCTCCTAGCTCACTAAAATAACAATGCACATGTTGACGTGTCACTACATTTGAACACATTCTCCTGCCTCCTAGCTCACTAAAACAACAATGCACATGTTGACGTGTCACTACATTTGAACACATTCTCCTGCCTCCTAGCTCACTAAAATAACAATGCACATGTTGACGTGTCACTACATTTGAACACATTCTCCTGCCTCCTAGCTCACTAAAACAACAATGCACATGTTGACGTGTCACTACATTTGAACACATTCTCCTGCCTCCTAGCTCACTAAAACAACAATGCACATGTTGACGTGTCACTACATTTGAACACATTCTCCTGCCTCCTAGCTCACTAAAACAACAATGCACATGTTGACGTGTCACTACATTTGAACACATTCTCCTGCCTCCTAGCTCACTAAAACAACAATGCACATGTTGACGTGTCACTACATTTGAACACATTCTCCTGCCTCCTAGCCAACCAGTATTTACTCTTACTTCTTCATACTGCGTGGTTATCGGAGAAGTGGCAATATCATTGTCGTTTGTATGTATTATTTATGTAACATTTTTTTACTCTCAATTTTAGCTGGCAGGATATGGCATATAAAGATTTATCAGCCACAATTGAATTTATTTTGAACTACACTCACCGGGCCGACTTATTTTATGTTGGACATTCACAAGGAACATGCATCGGATTCGCTGGCTTTAGCGAAAATAAAGAACTTGCAAAGAAAATAAAATTATTCGTTGCCTTGGGACCTGTTGGTAAAGTGCAAAATATCAGAGGGATACTTCGGTTATTCTTAAAGCCATTTAAGGACAATTTGGATGTAAGTTACCACAGCAGGTACTAGTATTTATTATTTATATTTATATGTACGAGAACAAACACAAATTCTGAGTCTGTACAAAAAGAGTTTTGTCCATATTGTCATGTGATTGGTTTTAATATAGGGACTGCTTTATCAGTAATACCATACGAATAGTCGACTTAATTTGTAGGTTTTCCCCAAATATTTGAAATACGAAATGTATAATCTTTCAAACTTTATACCGGCATAAACTGTTAAGATTTTATTAATTTCGTCACATTATTTGTCGTGTATTATGCATTGTTACAAGATAAATTATTTTCATCAATTCTTATTCAGCCAGAGTGTTATACATTTATATAATAGTTACTGATATGGAGGGCAATATCAGGATATACAGACTGCACAAGAGTCGTGGTACGAACTAAAGGAAATATCAGTTTTACGGTCCGTACCATCACCCAATGACAATCTGTTTATCCTGATATTGCCCTCCATATCAGTAACTATTGTCTTTATTGCATTGAAGATAAGAATCTAACACATACTATATAAATGCACAGACATTTTTTAAGGAATCAAGAAACCAAATGGGAACTGCAATTTTATATGCTGATATAGACCGGTCCAAAAACCGTGTATAGACCGGTAGCACCAGTCTATACACGGTTTTTGGACCGGTCTATATCAGCATCCGAGTCTGTATCGCGAAATAGTGAAGGTCATGTGGAGAGTGTTCAATGATGTATGCGTTTTATTCTGATATGCAATAACTTTTGATATATGCCTGAAAGACGAGCTTCTGTTTATAATATGAACTGATAATTGTCAGTGTATAAACACAGATGTAATGAATACAACCATTAATTGATCTAACATTATGTTTCAGGAGGTTTTTAAATTATTAGGTAGGAAAGGTATCCTTCTTAACTCTTCTATAAACATGGATATAGCAGACAAGGTGTGTGATACTGTAGACTCGGCTCTGGTGTGTTCTGACGTAACTGACCTGATTTATGGACATGGATTAAAGGATGTTGACATTGTAAGTCAATCGTACCTTATTTACTATATATAAAAACAAGTCAAAAGAATAAGCAAAACTTCACATTAAATCTGAAGTTTTTCTTATTTTTACAGATTGTGAAAAAAGGTTTTTAAGCAGTCATGATCAATAACCCCACCAGCATCAAGAAAACTAACAACTACATCTCACCTCAACTCATTGAACATAACAACAGACCACGACACATGACGTTGGAAGTCGAGTTAATGGAATATCCTAATGACCTCCAATGTCAAAACATAACAACAGACCATGACATATGACGTTGGAAGTCGAGTTAATGGAATATCCTAATGACCTTCAACGTCAAAACAGATATGACAACCTGCATAGATTCGCTTTCACTCAATAAGAGCACATACACATGAACAGTACACTAGCAAGGCGAAGCAGTGAATGCTCGTAGTTAGGACTAGCAGTTAGGACTAGCAGCTAGAAACGTAGAATATGTTGATCAAACACCATTACGCTTGGAACAAAAATATAACTGATACTTCTAACAGATTTACTATCAGTGGAGCACATGAGTTCACCCCCGGTTTTTAGTGGGGTTCGTGTTACTCGATCTTTAGTTTTATATGTATGTTTTGTAGATCGTTGTTTGTCTTTTTGTACTTTTTCTTTTGGCCATTATGTTGTCTGTTCTTCTTCGATATACGGATTCTGATTGCCCCTTTGGTATCTTCAAACTCTTCTTAGCTATAAACGTCTAAAGAAATTAATGGTTTTCGTGGGAGACCAGCATACATAGGTCATCAATTTGTTGGAATCAAATATTGAACATAAAATAATAATATAATAAAGACAGTGTAGAATACCAAAGTTATATTATCAAACATTGTTGTTTGGTTTACTTTCTCCCAAAGACTTTTAAATCATTTGACTTTTCAATTTTTTGATTGTAAGCGTACATGATGAATGTTATTCCAGAAATGAGTATTCGGTATTTATTCTTTTATTACTATCACTGGGTCCATACCACTGCTGGTGGATTATTAGTCCCGGAGGGTATCATTCGCCCAGTAGTCAGTGTTTCGGCACTGACATGGTTTATTAGATATGTATATTATTGAAAATTACAATTCTTACATAACGTAATTATTAATAAATCTAAGATGTTCCTCCCTCAGGCATACCCGCTTTGTCGATTTTTGCAATCCCAATTAGGCCAGTTGGTTTACTTTCTCCCAACGGATTTAAACTAGTTCTATGTGCTCAAAATAAGACATAAATTTATTTGTTTATTTATATATAAGATTTCCTTTCAGAATAGGATTCCAGTTTATATGGCACATACTCCTTCCGGAACATCCGTTCGGAACATCGTACACTTTGCACAGGTTAGTGTGTATCAAATATTAGTTACGTTTGACAAGCTATTCTTATATAAATATTAATTACATAGTTACATAATAAATCTACAATAAGACGAAAAACACAAACTACTACACTGTCATCAGTTTCTGTGTCTGAACTACTACTACACTGTCATCAGTTTCTGTGTCTGAACTTCTACTACACTGTCATCAGTTTCTGTGTCTGAACTTCTACTACACTGTCATCAGTTTCTGTGTCTGAACTTCTACTACACTGTCGTCAGTTTCTGTGTCTGAACTACTACTACACTGTCGTCAGTTTCTGTGTCTGAACTACTACTACACTGTCATCAGTTTCTGTGTCTGAACTACTACTACACTGTCATCAGTTTCTGTGTCTGAACTACTACTACACTGTCATCAGTTTCTGTGTCTGAACTTCTACTACACTGTCGTCAGTTTCTGTGTCTGAACTTCTACTACACTGTCATCAGTTTCTGTGTCTGAACTACTACTACACTGTCGTCAGTTTCTGTGTCTGAACTTCTACTACACTGTCATCAGTTTCTGTGTCTGAACTTCTACTACACTGTCGTCAGTTTCTGTGTCTGAACTTCTACTACACTGTCGTCAGTTTCTGTGTCTGAACTACTACTACACTGTCGTCAGTTTCTGTGTCTGAACTACTACTACACTGTCATCAGTTTCTGTGTCTGAACTACTACTACACTGTCATCAGTTTCTGTGTCTGAACTACTACTACACTGTCATCAGTTTCTGTGTCTGAACTTCTACTACACTGTCATCAGTTTCTGTGTCTGAACTTCTACTACACTGTCATCAGTTTCTGTGTCTGAACTACTACTACACTGTCATCAGTTTCTGTGTCTGAACTACTACTACACTGTCATCAGTTTCTGTGTCTGAACTACTACTACACTGTCATCAGTTTCTGTGTCTGAACTACTATTACACTGTCATCAGTTTCTGTGTCTGAACTACTACTACACTGTCATCAGTTTCTGTGCCTGAACTACTACTACACTGTCATCAGTTTCTGTGTCTGAACTACTACTACACTGTCATCAGTTTCTGTGTCTGAACTTCTACTACACTGTCGTCAGTTTCTGTGTCTGAACTTCTACTCCACTGTCATCAGTTTCTGTGTCTGAACTACTACTACACTGTCGTCAGTTTCTGTGTCTGAACTACTACTACACTGTCGTCAGTTTCTGTGTCTGAACTTCTACTACACTGTCGTCAGTTTCTGTGTCTGAACTACTACTACACTGTCGTCAGTTTCTGTGTCTGAACTTCTACTACACTGTCGTCAGTTTCTGTGTCTGAACTACTACTACACTGTCGTCAGTTTCTGTGTCTGAACTTCTACTACACTGTCATCAGTTTCTGTGTCTGAACTTCTACTACACTGTCATCAGTTTCTGTGTCTGAACTTCTACTACACTGTCGTCAGTTTCTGTGTCTGAACTACTACTACACTGTCGTCAGTTTCTGTGTCTGAACTACTACTACACTGTCATCAGTTTCTGTGTCTGAACTACTACTACACTGTCATCAGTTTCTGTGTCTGAACTACTACTACACTGTCATCAGTTTCTGTGTCTGAACTTCTACTACACTGTCATCAGTTTCTGTGTCTGAACTTCTACTACACTGTCATCAGTTTCTGTGTCTGAACTACTACTATACTGTCATCAGTTTCTGTGTCTGAACTACTACTACACTGTCATCAGTTTCTGTGTCTGAACTACTACTACACTGTCGTCAGTTTCTGTGTCTGAACTACTACTACACTGTCATCAGTTTCTGTGTCTGAACTACTACTACACTGTCGTCAGTTTCTGTGTCTGAACTACTACTACACTGTCATCAGTTTCTGTGTCTGAACTACTACTACACTGTCATCAGTTTCTGTGCCTGAACTACTACTACACTGTCATCAGTTTCTGTGTCTGAACTACTACTACACTGTCATCAGTTTCTGTGTCTGAACTACTACTACACTGTCGTCAGTTTCTGTGTATGAACTTCTACTACACTGTCGTCAGTTTCTGTGTCTGAACTACTACTACACTGTCATCAGTTTCTGTGTCTGAGCTACTACTACACTGTCGTCGGTTTCTGTGTATGAACTTCTACTACACTGTCGTCAGTTTCTGTGTCTGAACTACTACTACACTGTCATCAGTTTCTGTGCCTGAACTACTACTACACTGTCATCAGTTTCTGTGTCTGAACTACTACTACACTGTCATCAGTTTCTGTGTCTGAACTACTACTACACTGTCGTCAGTTTCTGTGTATGAACTTCTACTACACTGTCGTCAGTTTCTGTGTCTGAACTACTACTACACTGTCATCAGTTTCTGTGTCTGAACTACTACTACACTGTCATCAGTTTCTGTGTCTGAACTACTACTACACTGTCATCAGTTTCTGTGCCTGAACTACTACTACACTGTCATCAGTTTCTGTGTCTGAACTACTACTACACTGTCATCAGTTTCTGTGTCTGAACTACTACTACACTGTCGTCAGTTTCTGTGTCTGAACTACTACTACACTGTCGTCAGTTTCTGTGTCTGAACTTCTACTACACTGTCATCAGTTTCTGTGTCTGAACTACTACTACACTGTCGTCAGTTTCTGTGTCTGAACTTCTACTACACTGTCGTCAGTTTCTGTGTCTGAACTTCTACTACACTGTCGTCAGTTTCTGTGTCTGAACTTCTACTACACTGTCGTCAGTTTCTGTGTCTGAACTACTACTACACTGTCGTCAGTTTCTGTGTCTGAACTTCTACTACACTGTCGTCAGTTTCTGTGTCTGAACTTCTACTACACTGTCGTCAGTTTCTGTGTCTGAACTACTACTACACTGTCGTCAGTTTCTGTGTCTGAACTTCTACTACACTGTCGTCAGTTTCTGTGTATGAACTTCTACTACACTGTCGTCAGTTTCTGTGTATGAACTACTACTACACTGTCGTCAGTTTCTGTGTCTGAACTTCTACTACACTGTCGTCAGTTTCTGTGTCTGAACTACTACTACACTGTCGTCAGTTTCTGTGTCTGAACTACTACTACACTGTCATCAGTTTCTGTGTCTGAACTACTACTACACTGTCGTCAGTTTCTGTGTCTGAACTACTACTACACTGTCATCAGTTTCTGTGTCTGAACTACTACTACACTGTCGTCAGTTTCTGTGTCTGAACTACTACTACACTGTCATCAGTTTCTGTGTCTGAACTACTACTACACTGTCATCAGTTTCTGTGCCTGAACTACTACTACACTGTCATCAGTTTCTGTGTCTGAACTACTACTACACTGTCATCAGTTTCTGTGTCTGAACTACTACTACACTGTCGTCAGTTTCTGTGTATGAACTTCTACTACACTGTCGTCAGTTTCTGTGTCTGAACTACTACTACACTGTCATCAGTTTCTGTGTCTGAGCTACTACTACACTGTCGTCGGTTTCTGTGTATGAACTTCTACTACACTGTCGTCAGTTTCTGTGTCTGAACTACTACTACACTGTCATCAGTTTCTGTGCCTGAACTACTACTACACTGTCATCAGTTTCTGTGTCTGAACTACTACTACACTGTCATCAGTTTCTGTGTCTGAACTACTACTACACTGTCGTCAGTTTCTGTGTATGAACTTCTACTACACTGTCGTCAGTTTCTGTGTCTGAACTACTACTACACTGTCATCAGTTTCTGTGTCTGAACTACTACTACACTGTCATCAGTTTCTGTGTCTGAACTACTACTACACTGTCATCAGTTTCTGTGCCTGAACTACTACTACACTGTCATCAGTTTCTGTGTCTGAACTACTACTACACTGTCATCAGTTTCTGTGTCTGAACTACTACTACACTGTCGTCAGTTTCTGTGTCTGAACTACTACTACACTGTCGTCAGTTTCTGTGTCTGAACTTCTACTACACTGTCATCAGTTTCTGTGTCTGAACTACTACTACACTGTCGTCAGTTTCTGTGTCTGAACTTCTACTACACTGTCGTCAGTTTCTGTGTCTGAACTTCTACTACACTGTCGTCAGTTTCTGTGTCTGAACTACTACTACACTGTCGTCAGTTTCTGTGTCTGAACTTCTACTACACTGTCGTCAGTTTCTGTGTCTGAACTTCTACTACACTGTCGTCAGTTTCTGTGTCTGAACTACTACTACACTGTCGTCAGTTTCTGTGTCTGAACTTCTACTACACTGTCGTCAGTTTCTGTGTATGAACTTCTACTACACTGTCGTCAGTTTCTGTGTATGAACTACTACTACACTGTCGTCAGTTTCTGTGTCTGAACTTCTACTACACTGTCGTCAGTTTCTGTGTCTGAACTACTACTACACTGTCGTCAGTTTCTGTGTCTGAACTTCTACTACACTGTCGTCAGTTTCTGTGTCTGAACTACTACTACACTGTCGTCAGTTTCTGTGTCGGAACTTCTACTACACTGTCGTCAGTTTCTGTGTCTGAACTACTACTACACTGTCATCAGTTTCTGTGTCTGAACTACTACTACACTGTCATCAGTTTCTGTGTCTGAACTTCTACTACACTGTCATCAGTTTCTGTGTCTGAACTTCTACTACACTGTCATCAGTTTCTGTGTCTGAACTTCTACTACACTGTCGTCAGTTTCTGTGTCTGAACTACTACTACACTGTCGTCAGTTTCTGTGTCTGAACTTCTACTACACTGTCATCAGTTTCTGTGTCTGAACTTCTACTACACTGTCATCAGTTTCTGTGTCTGAACTTCTACTACACTGTCGTCAGTTTCTGTGTCTGAACTACTACTACACTGTCGTCAGTTTCTGTGTCTGAACTACTACTACACTGTCATCAGTTTCTGTGTCTGAACTACTACTACACTGTCATCAGTTTCTGTGTCTGAACTACTACTACACTGTCATCAGTTTCTGTGTCTGAACTACTACTACACTGTCATCAGTTTCTGTGTCTGAACTTCTACTACACTGTCATCAGTTTCTGTGTCTGAACTACTACTACACTGTCATCAGTTTCTGTGTCTGAACTACTACTACACTGTCATCAGTTTCTGTGTCTGAACTACTACTACACTGTCGTCAGTTTCTGTGTCTGAACTACTACTACACTGTCATCAGTTTCTGTGTCTGAACTACTACTACACTGTCGTCAGTTTCTGTGTCTGAACTACTACTACACTGTCATCAGTTTCTGTGTCTGAACTACTACTACACTGTCATCAGTTTCTGTGCCTGAACTACTACTACACTGTCATCAGTTTCTGTGTCTGAACTACTACTACACTGTCATCAGTTTCTGTGTCTGAACTACTACTACACTGTCGTCAGTTTCTGTGTATGAACTTCTACTACACTGTCGTCAGTTTCTGTGTCTGAACTACTACTACACTGTCATCAGTTTCTGTGTCTGAGCTACTACTACACTGTCGTCGGTTTCTGTGTATGAACTTCTACTACACTGTCGTCAGTTTCTGTGTCTGAACTACTACTACATTGTCATCAGTTTCTGTGCCTGAACTACTACTACACTGTCATCAGTTTCTGTGTCTGAACCACTACTACACTGTCATCAGTTTCTGTGTCTGAACTACTACTACACTGTCGTCAGTTTCTGTGTATGAACTTCTACTACACTGTTGTCAGTTTCTGTGTCTGAACTACTACTACACTGTCATCAGTTTCTGTGTCTGAACTACTACTACACTGTCATCAGTTTCTGTGTCTGAACTACTACTACACTGTCATCAGTTTCTGTGCCTGAACTACTACTACACTGTCATCAGTTTCTGTGTCTGAACTACTACTACACTGTCATCAGTTTCTGTGTCTGAACTACTACTACACTGTCGTCAGTTTCTGTGTCTGAACTACTACTACACTGTCGTCAGTTTCTGTGTCTGAACTTCTACTACACTGTCATCAGTTTCTGTGTCTGAACTACTACTACACTGTCGTCAGTTTCTGTGTCTGAACTTCTACTACACTGTCGTCAGTTTCTGTGTCTGAACTTCTACTACACTGTCGTCAGTTTCTGTGTCTGAACTTCTACTACACTGTCGTCAGTTTCTGTGTCTGAACTACTACTACACTGTCGTCAGTTTCTGTGTCTGAACTTCTACTACACTGTCGTCAGTTTCTGTGTCTGAACTTCTACTACACTGTCGTCAGTTTCTGTGTCTGAACTACTACTACACTGTCGTCAGTTTCTGTGTCTGAACTTCTACTACACTGTCGTCAGTTTCTGTGTATGAACTTCTACTACACTGTCGTCAGTTTCTGTGTCTGAACTTCTACTACACTGTCGTCAGTTTCTGTGTCTGAACTTCTACTACACTGTCGTCAGTTTCTGTGTCTGAACTACTACTACACTGTCGTCAGTTTCTGTGTCTGAACTTCTACTACACTGTCGTCAGTTTCTGTGTCTGAACTACTACTACACTGTCGTCAGTTTCTGTGTCGGAACTTCTACTACACTGTCGTCAGTTTCTGTGTCTGAACTTCTACTACACTGTCATCAGTTTCTGTGTCTGAACTACTACTACACTGTCATCAGTTTCTGTGTCTGAACTTCTACTACACTGTCATCAGTTTCTGTGTCTGAACTTCTACTACACTGTCATCAGTTTCTGTGTCTGAACTACTACTACACTGTCATCAGTTTCTGTGTCTGAACTACTACTACACTGTCATCAGTTTCTGTGTCTGAACTACTACTACACTGTCGTCAGTTTCTGTGTCTGAACTACTACTACACTGTCATCAGTTTCTGTGTCTGAACTTCTACTACACTGTCGTCAGTTTCTGTGTCTGAACTACTACTACACTGTCATCAGTTTCTGTGTCTGAACTACTACTACACTGTCATCAGTTTCTGTGCCTGAACTACTACTACACTGTCATCAGTTTCTGTGTCTGAACTACTACTACACTGTCATCAGTTTCTGTGTCTGAACTACTACTACACTGTCGTCAGTTTCTGTGTATGAACTTCTACTACACTGTCGTCAGTTTCTGTGTCTGAACTACTACTACACTGTCATCAGTTTCTGTGTCTGAGCTACTACTACACTGTCGTCAGTTTCTGTGTATGAACTTCTACTACACTGTCGTCAGTTTCTGTGTCTGAACTACTACTACACTGTCATCAGTTTCTGTGCCTGAACTACTACTACACTGTCATCAGTTTCTGTGTCTGAACTACTACTACACTGTCATCAGTTTCTGTGTCTGAACTACTACTACACTGTCGTCAGTTTCTGTGTATGAACTTCTACTACACTGTCGTCAGTTTCTGTGTCTGAACTACTACTACACTGTCATCAGTTTCTGTGTCTGAACTTCTACTACACTGTCGTCAGTTTCTGTGTCTGAACTTCTACTACACTGTCGTCAGTTTCTGTGTCTGAACTTCTACTACACTGTCGCCAGTTTCTGTGTCTGAACTACTACTACACTGTCGTCAGTTTCTGTGTCTAAACTTCTACTACACTGTCGTCAGTTTCTGTGTCTGAACTTCTACTACACTGTCGTCAGTTTCTGTGTCTGAGCTACTACTACACTGTCGTCAGTTTCTGTGTCTGAACTTCTACTACACTGTCGTCAGTTTCTGTGTATGAACTTCTACTACACTGTCGTCAGTTTCTGTGTCTGAACTACTACTACACTGTCGTCAGTTTCTGTGTCTGAACTTCTACTACACTGTCGTCAGTTTCTGTGTCTGAACTACTACTACACTGTCGTCAGTTTCTGTGTCTGAACTTCTACTACACTGTCGTCAGTTTCTGTGTCTGAACTACTACTACACTGTCGTCAGTTTCTGTGTCGGAACTTCTACTACACTGTCGTCAGTTTCTGTGTATGAACTTCTACTACACTGTCGTCAGTTTCTGTGTCTGAACTACTACTACACTGTCGTCAGTTTCTGTGTCTGAACTTCTACTACACTGTCGTCAGTTTCTGTGTCTGAACTACTACTACACTGTCGTCAGTTTCTGTGTCTGAACTTCTACTACACTGTCGTCAGTTTCTGTGTCCGAACTTCTACTACACTGTCATCAGTTTCTGTGTCCGAGCTTCTACTACACTGTCATCAGTTTCTGTGTCCGAACTTCTACTACACTGTCATCAGTTTCTGTGTCTGAACTACTACTACACTGTCGTCAGTTTCTGTGCCTGAACTTCTACTACACTGTCGTCAGTTTCTGTGTCTGAACTACTACTACACTGTCGTCAGTTTCTGTGTCTGAACTACTACTACACTGTCATCAGTTTCTGTGTCTGAACTTCTACTACACTGTCGTCAGTTTCTGTGTCTGAACTACTACTACACTGTCGTCAGTTTCTGTGTCTGAACTTCTACTACACTGTCGTCAGTTTCTGTGTCTGAACTTCTACTACACTGTCATCAGTTTCTGTGTCTGAACTACTACTACACTGTCGTCAGTTTCTGTGTCTGAACTTCTACTACACTGTCGTCAGTTTCTGTGTCTGAACTTCTACTACACTGTCATCAGTTTCTGTGTCTGAACTTCTACTACACTGTCGTCAGTTTCTGTGTCTGAACTTCTACTACACTGTCGTCAGTTTCTGTGTCTGAACTTCTACTACACTGTCGTCAGTTTCTGTGTCTGAACTACTACTACACTGTCGTCAGTTTCTGTGTCTGAACTTCTACTACACTGTCGTCAGTTTCTGTGTCTGAACTACTACTACACTGTCGTCAGTTTCTGTGTCTGAACTTCTACTACACTGTCGTCAGTTTCTGTGTCTGAACTACTACTACACTGTCGTCAGTTTCTGTGTCTGAACTTCTACTACACTGTCGTCAGTTTCTGTGTCTGAACTACTACTACACTGTCGTCAGTTTCTGTGTCTGAACTTCTACTACACTGTCGTCAGTTTCTGTGTCTGAACTACTACTACACTGTCGTCAGTTTCTGTGTCTGAACTTCTACTACACTGTCATCAGTTTCTGTGTCTGAACTACTACTACACTGTCGTCAGTTTCTGTGTCTGAACTTCTACTACACTGTCGTCAGTTTCTGTGTCTGAACTACTACTACACTGTCGTCAGTTTCTGTGTCTGAACTTCTACTACTCTGTCGTCAGTTTCTGTGTCTGAACTACTACTACACTGTCGTCAGTTTCTGTGTATGAACTTCTACTACACTGTCGTCAGTTTCTGTGTCTGAACTTCTACTACACTGTCGTCAGTTTCTGTGCCTGAACTTCTACTACACTGTCGTCAGTTTCTGTGTCTGAACTACTACTACACTGTCGTCAGTTTCTGTGTCTGAACTTCTACTACACTGTCGTCAGTTTCTGTGTCTGAACTTCTACTACACTGTCGTCAGTTTCTGTGTCTGAACTTCTACTACACTGTCGTCAGTTTCTGTGTCTGAACTTCTACTACACTGTCGTCAGTTTCTGTGTTCGAACTTCTACTACACTGTCATCAGTTTCTGTGTCTGAACTACTACTACACTGTCATCAGTTTCTGTGTCTGAACTTCTACTACACTGTCATCAGTTTCTGTGCCTGAACTTCTACTACACTGTCGTCAGTTCCTGTGTCTGAACTACTACTACACTGTCGTCAGTTTCTGTGTCTGAACTACTACTACACTGTCGTCAGTTTCTGTGTCTGAACTACTACTACACTGTCATCAGTTTCTGTGTCTGAACTTCTACTACACTGTCGTCAGTTTCTGTGTCTGAACTACTACTACACTGTCGTCAGTTTCTGTGTCTGAACTACTACTACACTGTCGTCAGTTTCTGTGTCTGAACTTCTACTACACTGTCGTCAGTTTCTGTGTCTGAACTTCTACTACACTGTCATCAGTTTCTGTGTCTGAACTACTACTACACTGTCGTCAGTTTCTGTGTATGAACTTCTACTACACTGTCGTCAGTTTCTGTGTCTGAACTTCTACTACACTGTCATCAGTTTCTGTGTCTGAACTTCTACTACACTGTCGTCAGTTTCTGTGTCTGAACTTCTACTACACTGTCGTCAGTTTCTGTGTCTGAACTTCTACTACACTGTCGTCAGTTTCTGTGTCTGAACTACTACTACACTGTCGTCAGTTTCTGTGTCTGAACTTCTACTACACTGTCGTCAGTTTCTGTGTCTGAACTACTACTACACTGTCGTCAGTTTCTGTGTCTGAACTTCTACTACACTGTCGTCAGTTTCTGTGTCTGAACTACTACTACACTGTCGTCAGTTTCTGTGTCTGAACTTCTACTACACTGTCGTCAGTTTCTGTGTCTGAACTACTACTACACTGTCGTCAGTTTCTGTGTCTGAACTTCTACTACACTGTCGTCAGTTTCTGTGTCTGAACTACTACTACACTGTCGTCAGTTTCTGTGTCTGAACTTCTACTACACTGTCATCAGTTTCTGTGTCTGAACTACTACTACACTGTCGTCAGTTTCTGTGTCTGAACTTCTACTACACTGTCGTCAGTTTCTGTGTCTGAACTACTACTACACTGTCGTCAGTTTCTGTGTCTGAACTTCTACTACACTGTCGTCAGTTTCTGTGTCTGAACTACTACTACACTGTCGTCAGTTTCTGTGTATGAACTTCTACTACACTGTCGTCAGTTTCTGTGTCTGAACTTCTACTACACTATCGTCAGTTTCTGTGCCTGAACTTCTACTACACTGTCGTCAGTTTCTGTGTCTGAACTACTACTACACTGTCGTCAGTTTCTGTGTCTGAACTTCTACTACACTGTCGTCAGTTTCTGTGTCTGAACTTCTACTACACTGTCGTCAGTTTCTGTGTCTGAACTTCTACTACACTGTCGTCAGTTTCTGTGCCTGAACTTCTACTACACTGTCGTCAGTTTCTGTGTCTGAACTTCTACTACACTGTCGTCAGTTTCTGTGCCTGAACTTCTACTACACTGTCGTCAGTTTCTGTGTCTGAACTACTACTACACTGTCGTCAGTTTCTGTGTCTGAACTACTACTACACTGTCGTCAGTTTCTGTGTCTGAACTTCTACTACACTGTCGTCAGTTTCTGTGCCTGAACTTCTACTACACTGTCGTCAGTTTCTGTGCCTGAACTACTACTACACTGTCGTCAGTTTCTGTGCCTGAACTACTACTACACTGTCGTCAGTTTCTGTGTCTGAACTTCTACTACACTGTCGTCAGTTTCTGTGTCTGAACTTCTACTACACTGTCGTCAGTTTCTGTGCCTGAACTACTACTACACTGTCGTCAGTTTCTGTGTCTGAACTTCTACTACACTGTCGTCAGTTTCTGTGCCTGAACTTCTACTACACTGTCGTCAGTTTCTGTGTCTGAACTACTACTACACTGTCGTCAGTTTCTGTGTCTGAACTTCTACTACACTGTCGTCAGTTTCTGTGTCTGAACTTCTACTACACTGTCGTCAGTTTCTGTGTCTGAACTACTACTACACTGTCGTCAGTTTCTGTGTCTGAACTTCTACTACACTGTCGTCAGTTTCTGTGTCTGAACTTCTACTACACTGTCGTCAGTTTCTGTGTCTGAACTTCTACTACACTGTCGTCAGTTTCTGTGCCTGAACTTCTACTACACTGTCGTCAGTTTCTGTGTCTGAACTTCTACTACACTGTCGTCAGTTTCTGTGCCTGAACTTCTACTACACTGTCGTCAGTTTCTGTGTCTGAACTACTACTACACTGTCGTCAGTTTCTGTGTCTGAACTACTACTACACTGTCGTCAGTTTCTGTGTCTGAACTTCTACTACACTGTCGTCAGTTTCTGTGCCTGAACTTCTACTACACTGTCGTCAGTTTCTGTGCCTGAACTACTACTACACTGTCGTCAGTTTCTGTGCCTGAACTACTACTACACTGTCGTCAGTTTCTGTGTCTGAACTTCTACTACACTGTCGTCAGTTTCTGTGTCTGAACTTCTACTACACTGTCGTCAGTTTCTGTGCCTGAACTACTACTACACTGTCGTCAGTTTCTGTGTCTGAACTTCTACTACACTGTCGTCAGTTTCTGTGCCTGAACTTCTACTACACTGTCGTCAGTTTCTGTGTCTGAACTACTACTACACTGTCGTCAGTTTCTGTGTCTGAACTTCTACTACACTGTCGTCAGTTTCTGTGTCTGAACTTCTACTACACTGTCGTCAGTTTCTGTGCCTGAACTTCTACTACACTGTCGTCAGTTTCTGTGTCTGAACTTCCAATATGAAAATGGACATACCATAATATTTAGACTTTTAAATTATTTGGTTTTCCAATCTTTCGACTTTGAGTGTATCTGTTGAAGATTATTCCAGAAACGTACAGTGCACACTAAATTTGATATCTACGTTTGTATTATTGTTATTTAGCTAGATTTTACTTTATATTACAACTCTTAGCTGGGTGAAAATTTAAACAACTTCTTGAAACATTTGGTGTTTACTCAGAAAAACGTGTTATCGTTCAAGACATCAGATACATTGTCTGATTATGATTTAATGTCTTCTTATTTTACGTTCATGAATATTGATTTTTGTTCAGATTTCCAACTCGGTATTTGAATAAAGGGACAGTATATTCCTCTTTCCATATCTTGTGGAATTGTAGTAAATGACATCACAATAATTCCCATATCGTGTTTTATTTACATACTCATCTGAGTTGACGTTTCTTTTCAACTTTGTGGTTGTACACGTCAGTGGGGTGTATGTGACACGACATCTTTGGTGAAGACACAGATTATCTGGAAATGTATTTTTGTGGACACTTAAAATAGTGGTCCATATATAATCCAGTAATAATACTCATGAAAAAATTAGAACAACTGTAAATGTTAACAACTGAAAAATGATAATTACACACGTGACCAAATAATATTACCAGTATACCATTCAAATACCGGTATGTGAACCGGTATGTTATAAACCTTCATGAATCGAATTTGAGTTTATAGCTAATATTGGTAATGTTTAAAACAAGTTTATTAAATATTCAGATTTTTATGTAATGATGGCTGATATTTTATCAATTTTAACTTCCAGGAAGTAATAAGTGGACAATATCAACTGTATGACTTCGGCAATGCCTCGGCCAATATGGTTAAATATAATAGGGTAAGATGTATGACGCCTTACAATTCACTAACTCACCAACAAACTTTTAGACACATATTAACCTCAAAAGACTCATACAGATATTCATTCTTTCCATATACAGTGACACAATGGAACAATCTACCAGAATCCTGCATACAATCTCTAACAGTTGACATTTTTAGAGAACAGCTCACACCTGATGTTCTCTACACACTCATTTAAAACACCACACTGAAAATGTAAATAGTTATAATCACCTTTGTTTCATCAATACACGAATATAATTATTTGGCTGTAAATATATTGTATCATAAATTTACTCTTGTCCACGCATGCAACAGTAATTAATCTTCAAGTGCTGATGGTTTACTGATAACCTAAAGAAGAAGAATTGTGACTCCTTGTATGGTTGATTTGATTTGATTTTTGGTGCTTAACGCCACTTTCAGCAATATTTCAGCTATATCATGGCGAGCAGTTTTAGTGGTGGAAGAAGCCGGAGTACCCGGACAGAACCACCGACCACGGGCAAGCAACTGGTAAGCTTTATCACTTTTTGCAATTTATAAAGTCGGGCACGAACCCACGCCGTTTTGGTGATCGGTTTGTATGAGTTGTTATGTAATCCAACTACCTAACTCATTGAGCCACCCGGGCCCTGTGACTCCTTGTAATCAGATAACCATTATGAATCATTAGTATACATCACTATACATTTCGTAAAATTAGATACTACTACATTGACAACTTTATTATATTCGTTGTATGAAAATCAAATTGCGGATCTTGGATGGTAGTTCTAATGACTATTTGACTGTTTACCATATCGAAAGTAGTAGTTAGGGAAACTATTCTCCAAACAGCACAATCTGATTAAAATCAGATCTCTTACTTGCTCCTGATCATTGAATTATTCATGTATGTATTTGGTGGACAATACTACTATTGCCGAACTTAAAGTGTCCATACAACATTGCCTTATCCGTATTTCAGACAACACCACCATATGTAGACATCAAGACGATTGACGTCCCGGTGGCGCTGTATTCCGGAAGTAATGATTGGCTAGCAGATCCAACAGATGTAAAATATATCACCTCTAATCTGAAGAACATAGTAGAACAGAAAGAATATGATCAATGGAACCATATTGATTTTATTGTGGGTAACACAGCCCCAAGGACATTATATAAAGACATGCTGAAACTGATGGAAAAATACATTAATTAGATACTTTGTGTTTTATCTGTGTATATGTTTGCCGCTATAAACATATATTACGTCACAAGTTGACACCATGGTACTGCACATATTGGTTTAAGATACATTATTATAATTGAAGCACAGTATGTTTCAACTGTACCTAATGGACAATTTGTGGTATTTAAAAAACATCTAATTTTAAGTTCCAGCTAACAACTACAGGACAAATAGACCAAACTCACGTTTTACAATAACAGAGCTACGATTTCTGCTTAAAAACGATGTTCAGTTCGTCTTTACTATAGAGAGTCATTTGTCACGAGTACATATGTATATATCTCTCAATTGATATGATATTCCAGAGCTTGTGGTTCCTATTAATATCACCTTGATAGAGGGCTGCTGCTAACAAGGAAGCTACTGAACCAAGGGTTCCTATTGGTTAAGTTGAAGTCATCACTTCAAAAATTGTGCGGTCGCCACCATGATTTGGTTGACCGTTATGGAATATATGTGTCACTAATGACTATGGATGTATTCCACTTGTCGTAAACACTTCCCGGTCCTTATTCATGACTCATCACCGAGTTTATAACCATATTAACACGACGGATACCTCTAGTGAAGCAGGAACTGCTACCCCTTCCGGTTCACCTGAGTTCACCCTCGGTTTTTAGTGGGGTTCGTGTTACTCGATCTCTTAGTTTTATGTGTATGTTTTGTAGATCGTTGTTTGTCCTTTTGTCCTTTTTCATTTGGCCATTGTGTTGTCTGTTCTACTTCGATTTACGGATTATAATTACCCCTTTTGTATCTTCAGGCTCTTCTTAATAGTAATACGACGGTGCCGCTAGATCAGCAGGAACTGTTACCCTACTGGAGTACCTGATTTCACTCTCGGTGTTTGTGTGGTCCGTGTTGCCCAATCTTTATTGTTCTGTGTAGTATTTTTAACGATTGTATTGTCTGTTCATCTTCGGTTCCCCTTTTCTATCTTCAAGAATGTGATGCTTCCCCTGGAGGACAGAATATCACCCTACCACAATACGTGTACATAAATACACCACGGAGTAAATTGGGTTTGTGGATAACAAGATGACGTCCCACATTTCACCAACCTACATTTTGACTGTTATTTATATTGAAACCAAACCAACTACAAATTTTAAACCTTATAATATAGAGGTAAAAGAAAGTACAACCTTGTTTTCATAAAAAGGCGACTATTCAAAATGTCGGATGACATATGGCAGAGATGACATTCCGAAGAAGGAATAATGTAGCCCTTCTGTCGGACAGGTATAAACATGTGGCGGGGTTAAATCTGTTAATGGGATCCCATCACACCCTCTTAAATATTGGATCTCAATAGACTATACAGATATAAACAAACAATACAAACCGGCGCAGATTCGTTTCCATTGAAGAAGATCACACTCACGAGAACGAACGACAGTAAAACATAAACAGTACAATAAGCTGCAGGGTCAATGAATGTTCGTAGTTAACTGACTACTAACTAAGAGGGTAGAATCTGGTAGTCACATAAACAGTACAATAACAGGGTCAATGAATGCTCGTTGTTAACTGACTACTAGCTAAGAGGGTAGAATCTGGTAGTCACATAAACAGTACAATAACAGGGTCAATGAATGTTCGTAGTTAACTGACTACTAGCTAAGAGGGTAGAATCTGGTAGTCACATGGACAGTACAATAACAGGGTCAATGGATGTTCGTACTTAGCTGATTACTAGCTAAGAGGGTAAAATCTGGTAGTCACATAAACAGTACAATAACAGGGTCAATGAATGCTCGTAGTTAACTGACTTCTAGCTAAGAGGGTAGAATCTGGTAGTCACATAAACAGTACAATAACAGGGTCAATGAATGTTCGTAGTTAACTGACTTCTAGCTAAGAGGGTAGAATCTGGTAGTCACATGGACAGTACAATAGCAGGGCCAATGAATGTTCGTAGTTAACTGACTACTAGCTAGGAAGGTAGAATCTGTTGGTCACATGGACAGTACAATAACAGGGTCAATGAATGTTCGTAGTTAACTGACTACTAGCTAAGAGGGTAGAATCTAGCAGTCATATGGACAGTACAATAACAGGGTCAATGAATGTTCGTAGTTAACTGACTACTAGCTAAGAGGGTAGAGTCTGGTAGTCACATGGACAGTACAATAACAGGGTCAATGGATGTTCGTACTTAGCTGATTACTAGCTAAGAGGGTAAAATCTGATAGTCACATAAACAGTACAATAACAGGGTCAATGAATGCTCGTAGTTAACTGACTTCTAGCTAAGAGGGTAGAATCTGGTAGTCACATAAACAGTACAATAACAGGGTCAATGAATGTTCGTAGTTAACTGACTACTAGCTAAGAGGGTAGAATCTGGTAGTCACATGGACAGTACAATAACAGGGTCAATGGATGTTCGTACTTAGCTGATTACTAGCAAAGAGGGTAGAATCTGGTAGTCACATAAACAGTACAATAACAGGGTCAATGAATGCTCGTAGTTAACTGACTTCTAGCTAAGAGGGTAGAATCTAGTAGTCACATAAACAGTACAATAACAGGGTCAATGAATGTTCGTAGTTAACTGACTTCTAGCTAAGAGGGTAGAATCTGGTAGTCACATGGACAGTACAATAGCAGGGCCAATGAATGTTCGTAGTTAACTGACTTCTAGCTAAGAGGGTATAATCTGGTAGTCGCATGGACAGTACAATAGCAGGGTCAATGAATGTTTGTAGTTAACTTACTACTAGCTAAGCGAGTAGAATCTGGTAGTCGCATGGACAGTACAATAACAGGTCAATGAATGTTCGTAGTTAACTGACTACTAGCTAAGAGGGTAAAATTACATTGACAGTACAATAACAGGGTCAATGAATGCTCGTAGTTAACTGACTTCTAGCTAAGAGGGTAGAATCTGGTAGTCACATAAACAGTACAATAACAGGGTCAATGAATGCTCGTAGTTAACTGACTTCTAGCTAAGAGGGTAGAATCTGGTAGTCACATAAACAGTACAATAACAGGGTCAATGAATGCTCGTAGTTAACTGACTTCTAGCTAAGAGGGTAGAATCTGGTAGTCACACGAACAATACAATAACAGGGTCAATGAATGTTCGTAGTTAACTGACTTCTAGCTAAGAGGGTAGAATTACATAAACAGTACAATAACAGGGTCAATGAATGTTCGTAGTTAACTGACTACTAGCTAAGAGGGTAGAATTACATTGACAGTACAATAACAGAGTCAATGAATGCTTGTAGTTAACTGACTTCTAGCTAAGAGGGTAGAATCTGGTAGTCACACGGACAGTACAATAACAGGGTCAATGAATGCCCGTAGTTAAGAGGGTAGAATCTGGTAGTCACATAAACAGTACAATAATAGGGTCAATGAATGCTCGTAGTTAACTGACTACTAGCTAATAGGGTAGAATCTGGTAGTCACATAAACAGTACAATAACAGGGTCAATGAATGTTCGTAGTTAACTGACTTCTAGCTAAGAGGGTAGAATATGGTAGTCACATAAACAGTACAATAACAGGGTCAATGAATGTTCGTAGTTAACTGACTTCTAGCTAAGAGGGTAGAATCTGGTAGTCACATGGACAGTACCATAACAGGGTCAATGAATGTTCGTAGTTAACTGACTACTAACTAAGAGGGTAGAATCTGGTAGTCACATAAACAGTAAAATAACAGGGTCAATGAATGTTCGTAGTTAACTGACTACTAGCTAAGAGGGTAGAATCTGGTAGTCACATAAACAGTAAAATAACAGGGTCAATGAATGTTCGTAGTTAACTGACTACTAGCTAAGAGGGTAGAATCTGGTAGTCACATGGACAGTACAATAACAGGTCAATGAATGTTCGTAGTTAACTGACTACTAGCTAAGAGGGTAGAATCTGGTAGTCACATGGACAGTACAATAACAGGTCAATGAATGCTCGTAGTTAACTGACTTCTAGCTATGAGGGTATAATCTGGTAGTCACATAAACAGTACAATAACAGGGTCAATGAATGTTCGTAGTTAACTGACTACTAGCTAAGAGGGTAGAATCTGGTAGTCACACGGACAATACAATAACAGGGTCAATGAATGTTCGTAGTTAACTGACTACTAGCTAAGAGGGTAGAATCTGGTAGTCACATGGACAGTACAATAACAGGTCAATGAATGCTCGTAGTTAACTGACTTCTAGCTATGAGGGTATAATCTGGTAGTCACATAAACAGTACAATAACAGGGTCAATGAATGTTCGTAGTTAACTGACTACTAGCTAAGAGGGTAGAATCTGGTAGTCACACGGACAATACAATAACAGGGTCAATGAATGTTCGTAGTTAACTGACTACTAGCTAAGAGGGTAGAATTACATTGACAGTACAATAACAGGGTCAATGAATGCTCGTAGTTAACTGACTTCTAGCTAAGAGGGTAGAATCTGGTAGTCACATAAACAGTACAATAACAGGGTCAATGAATGTTCGTGGCTACCTAACTACTGTCTAAGATGGTAGACGATAATTGCTGAATAGATGATAGAAAAAAATCAGAAAAGATGGTTACAAATATGAAATCTGTGAAAATTAAAATGTGTTTATTTTATCACAGTCACAAACTTATTATTGACCAATATTATTTATCAGTATTGTCTACCTCTTTGATGATATATTGACACTTGAGTTTTTTGGGTGGGTTTTTTTTTTTTTTTTTTTTAAGAAATGCAAAGTTGCCACGTTGTTCATTATGTTCTTCTGTTAAAACATGTTAAAAATATCTTCGAAAACAATTCTGAAATGATTAAACCCAAACTCTGCATAGTCTTGAACCAATAGATGGGTCGTATTTTAAACCAAATTGATGGTATTTAAGTATTGCCTATAGTATATAAATTCATAAATTATGTGCAACAAATATGGCGACAATGGGTTTTCCTCGAATTGTTGTTTTCCCACTTTATAATAAGGTATTCTAATACCTTGACCTACTTATCATCACGTTCTACTCGTACGGTCATATGTACCTATGTTTTTATAAACTGTCTGTTAAGATTACATGTATGGTCAGACAAATCAAACAGCTGATTTTTGTGACAAGATATAGAGAGAGATGAGATTATCAATGTACTATAAAGTAGATTACCCAATAATAAAGAGGTGTGGAAATTCTAATGCAAACCATAATTTTGGGCAATATGTTTATTAATTGGAGCAAAAAAAAAATGTATTCAAAGATTAAAGAGAAACACATGTGTTCTAGTTAATAAAGAATAACTTAGGTACACGGACCCTTCATAATAAGTCGACAGCAATACGTGTGTTCTAGTTAAATAAAGAATAACTTAGGTACACGGACCCTTCATAATAAGTCGACAGCAATACGTGTGCTCTAGTTAAATAAAGAATAACTTAGGTACACAGACCCTTCATAATAAGTCGACAGCAATAAGTGTGTTCTAGTTAAATAAAGAATAGCTTAGGTACACGGACCCTTCATAATAAGTCGACAGCAATAAGTGTGTTCTATTTAAATAAAGAATAACTTAGGTACACAGACCCTTCATAATAAGTCGACAGCAATAAGTGTGTTCTAGTTAAATAAAGAATAGCTTAGGTACACAGACCCTTCATAATAAGTCGACAGCAATACGTGTGTTCTATTTAAATAAAGAATAACTTAGGTACACAGACCCTTCATAAAAAGTCGACAGCAATAAGTGTGTTCTAGTTAAATAAAGAATAACTTGGGTAAACAGACCCTTCATAATAAGTCGACAGCAATAAGTGTATTCTAGTTAAATAAAGAATAACTTGGGTACACAGACCCTTCATAATAAGTCGACAGCAATACGTGTATTCTAGTTAAATAAAGAATAACTTAGGTACACAGACCCTTCATAATAAGTCGACAGCAATACGTATGTTCTAGTTAAATAAAGAATAACTTGGGTACACAGACCCTTCATAATAAGTCGACAGCAATAAGTGTGTTCTAGTTAAATAAATAATAACTTAGGTACACAGACCCTTCATAATAAGTCGACAGCAATACGTGTGTTCTAGTTAAATAAAGAATAACTTAGGTACACGGACCCTTCATAATAAGTCGACAGCAATAAGTGTGTTCTAGTTAAATAAATAATAACTTAGGTACACAGACCCTTCATAATAAGTCGACAGCAATAAGTGTGTTCTAGTTAAATAAATAATAACTTGGGTACACAGACCCTTCATAATAAGTCGACAGCAATACGTGTGTTCTAGTTAAATAAAGAATAACTTAGGTACACGGACCCTTCATAATAAGTCGACAGCAATACGTGTGTTCTAGTTAAATAAAGAATAACTTAGGTACACGGACCCTTCATAATAAGTCGACAGCAATACGTGTGTTCTAGTTAAATAAAGAATAACTTAGGTACACGGACCCTTCATAATAAGTTGACAGCAATACGTGTGTTCTAGTTAAATAAAGAATAACTTAGGTACACAGACCCTTCATAATAAGTCGACAGCAATACGTATGTTCTAGTTAAATAAAGAATAACTTGGGTACACAGACCCTTCATAATAAGTCGACAGCAATACGTGTGTTCTAGTTAAATAAAGAATAACTTAGGTACACAGACCCTTCATAATAAGTCGACAGCAATACGTGTGTTCTAGTTAAATAAATAATAACTTAGGTACACGGACCCTTTATAATAAGTCGACAGCAATACGTGTGTTCTAGTTAAATAAAGAATAACTTAGGTACACGGACCCTTCATAATAAGTCGACAGCAATAAGTGTATTCTAGTTAAATAAAGAATAACTTGGGTACACAGACCCTTCATAATAAGTCGACAGCAATACGTGTGTTCTAGTTAAATAAAGAATAACTTAGGTACACGGACCCTTCATAATAAGTCGACAGCAATAAGTGTGTTCTAGTTAAATAAATAATAACTTAGGTACACAGACCCTTCATAATAAGTCGACAGCAATAAGTGTGTTCTAGTTAAATAAATAATAACTTGGGTACACAGACCCTTCATAATAAGTCGACAGCAATACGTGTGTTCTAGTTAAATAAAGAATAACTTAGGTACACGGACCCTTCATAATAAGTCGACAGCAATACGTGTGTTCTAGTTAAATAAAGAATAACTTAGGTACACGGACCCTTCATAATAAGTCGACAGCAATACGTGTGTTCTAGTTAAATAAAGAATAACTTAGGTACACGGACCCTTCATAATAAGTTGACAGCAATACGTGTGTTCTAGTTAAATAAAGAATAACTTAGGTACACAGACCCTTCATAATAAGTCGACAGCAATACGTATGTTCTAGTTAAATAAAGAATAACTTGGGTACACAGACCCTTCATAATAAGTCGACAGCAATACGTGTGTTCTAGTTAAATAAAGAATAACTTAGGTACACAGACCCTTCATAATAAGTCGACAGCAATACGTGTGTTCTAGTTAAATAAATAATAACTTAGGTACACGGACCCTTTATAATAAGTCGACAGCAATACGTGTGTTCTAGTTAAATAAAGAATAACTTAGGTACACGGACCCTTCATAATAAGTCGACAGCAATACGTGTGTTCTAGTTAAATAAAGAATAACTTAGGTACACGGACCCTTCATAATAAGTTGACAGCAATACGTGTGTTCTAGTTAAATAAAGAATAACTTAGGTACACAGACCCTTCATAATAAGTCGACAGCAATACGTATGTTCTAGTTAAATAAAGAATAACTTGGGTACACAGACCCTTCATAATAAGTCGACAGCAATACGTGTGTTCTAGTTAAATAAAGAATAACTTAGGTACACAGACCCTTCATAATAAGTCGACAGCAATACGTGTGTTCTAGTTAAATAAATAATAACTTAGGTACACGGACCCTTTATAATAAGTCGACAGCAATACGTGTGTTCTAGTTAAATAAAGAATAACTTAGGTACACGGACCCTTCATAATAAGTCGACAGCAATAAGTGTATTCTAGTTAAATAAAGAATAACTTGGGTACACAGACCCTTCATAATAAGTCGACAGCAATACGTATGTTCTAGTTAAATAAAGAATAACTTGGGTACACAGACCCTTCATAATAAGTCGACAGCAATACGTGTGTTCTAGTTAAATAAAGAATAACTTAGGTACACAGACCCTTCATAATAAGTCGACAGCAATACGTGTGTTCTAGTTAAATAAATAATAACTTAGGTACACGGACCCTTTATAATAAGTCGACAGCAATACGTGTGTTCTAGTTAAATAAAGAATAACTTAGGTACACGGACCCTTCATAATAAGTCGACAGCAATAAGTGTATTCTAGTTAAATAAAGAATAACTTTGGTACACAGACCCTTCATAATAAGTCGACAGCAATACGTGTGTTCTAGTAAAATAAAGAATAACTTAGGTACACAGACCCTTCATAATAAGTCGACAGCAATACGTGTGTTCTAGATAAATAAAGAATAACTTAGGTACACAGACCCTTCATAATAAGTCGACAGCAATACGTGTGTTCCAGTTAAATAAAGAATAACTTGGGTACACAGACCCTTCATAATAAGTCGACAGCAATACGTGTGTTCTAGTTAAATAAAGAATAACTTAGGTACACAGACCCTTCATAATAAGTCGACAGCAATACGTGTGTTCTAGTTAAATAAAGAATAACTTAGGTACACGGACCCTTCATAATAAGTCGACAGCAATACGTAT
Source organism: Bathymodiolus brooksi (assembly GCA_963680875.1). Lineage (NCBI taxonomy): Eukaryota > Metazoa > Mollusca > Bivalvia > Mytilida > Modiolidae > Bathymodiolus > Bathymodiolus brooksi. The sequence goes on along the minus strand of OY804579.1, from coordinate 6,675,668 downwards.
GTTCTAGTTAAATAAAGAATAACTTAGGTACACGGACCCTTCATAATAAGTCAACAGCAATACGTGTGTTCTAGTTAAATAAAGAATAACTTAGGTACACGGACCCTTCATAATAAGTCGACAGCAATACGTGTGTTCTAGTTAAATAAAGAATAACTTAGGTACACGGACCCTTCATAATAAGTCGACAGCAATACGTATGTTCTAGTTAAATAAAGAATATCTTAGGTACACGGACCCTTCATAATAAGTCGACTGCAATACGTGTGTTCTAGTTAAATAAAGAATAACTTAGGTACACGGACCCTTTATAATAAGTCGACAGCAATACGTGTGTTCTAGTTAAATAAAGAATAACTTAAGTACACAGACCCTTCATAATAAGTTGACAGCAATACGTGTGTTCTAGTTAAATAAAGAATAACTTAGGTACACAGACCCTTCATAATAAGTCGACAGCAATACGTATGTTCTAGTTAAATAAAGAATAACTTGGGTACACAGACCCTTCATAATAAGTCGACAGCAATACGTGTGTTCTAGTTAAATAAAGAATAACTTAGGTACACAGACCCTTCATAATAAGTCGACAGCAATACGTGTGTTCTAGTTAAATAAAGAATAACTTAGGCACACAGACCCTTCGTAATAAGTCGACAGCAATACGTGTGTTCTAGTTAAATAAAGAATAGCTTAGGTACACAGACCCTTCGTAATAAGTCGACAGCAATACGTGTGTTCTAGTTAAATAAAGAATAACTTAGGCACACGGACCCTTCATAATAAGTCGACAGCAATACGTGTGTTCTAGTTAAATAAAGAATAACTTAGGCACACGGACCCTTCATAATAAGTCGACAGCAATACGTGTGTTCTAGTTAAATAAAGAATAACTTAGGTACACGGACCCTTCATAATAAGTCGACAGCAATACGTGTGTTCTAGTTAAATAAAGAATAACTTAGGTACACATACCCTTCATAATAAGTCGACAGCAATACGTGTGTTCCAGTTAAATAAAGAATAGCTTAGGTACACAGACCCTTCATAATAAGTCGATAGCAATACGTGTGTTCTAGTTAAATAAAGAATAGCTTAGGTACACAGACCCTTCATAATAAGTCGATAGCAATACGTGTGTTCTAGTTAAATAAAGAATAACTTAGGTACACATACCCTTCATAATAAGTCGATAGCAATACGTGTGTTCTAGTTAAATAAAGAATAACTTAGGTACACAGATCCTTCATAATAAGTCGACAGCAATACGTGTGTTCCAGTTAAATAAAGAATAACTTAGATACACAGATCCTTCATAATAAGTCGACAGCAATACGTGTGTACCTCTTTGATGATATATTGACACTTGAGTTTTGTTGTTTAGTTTTTTTTTTTTAGAAATGCGATTTGGTGAACTTAACATTAGGTTGATGGGTGATTTCCGTAATAATCACATGATTTTTGATAAGGCTTTGTAATATGTTATAATACATATGACGTTTCTCATCATTGTTACTAGAACTTTAGACACCATGCTTACAGTTTTATTTGTGAGTTTTCTATTTTCTGTGATTGATGCTACACCATTAGTCAAAGATAATATAACACATCAACAAGTTGATCCTGATGCTTTTAGGAATGTTGTAAGTTTTAGCTATCATATATATATATAGTTCATCAAACATTTATTTATTTTAAGAATAACATGTAAAGGTGTTTTAAATACACAATGGTTACTTTTGTAGAAATGCGAATAATTCCTCAAGTATTGTGAATTCAGAGCTGATAGGCACTCATTCTCACCAAGAATGGGACAACTGCAAATCTGGTGGGCGAAAAAATGAAGTAACAATTTTGTATCTGGTATTTCATATTTGGAAGGGTTATGAAAAATAAATTAGGTCAATTATTTAAAAAAAAAAAAAAATGTAATAATGAAATACTTAAAATCCACTTATACACGGAACTAAAAAGTGTGTTTGCATGATACATTAACATTTAACACACTAGAAAAAAAGTTTTTAAGAGTAAAATGCAGATTTTTCTATCACTATTGAATTTATTTTGAAAGGAAATTTAAATAGGGTAATTCAAAAGGAAGTTTTTTTTTCTAAAAACAATTATATGGTAGGGAATTCCTAAAAATTCCTGAAAGCATTTTATATACTTTATATTTTGTAACACACAAAAAAAAAGAAATCTTCTGACAACTCTTCGAGTAAAAATATGAAAATACAAATTAAAAAAATTAAGAATAAGCGCACATTCATTAGCAACTGAAACTGGAAGATATTCTAAGCCAAAAACACCACCATACGAAAGATTTTGTAAATTCTGTAAAGATCAAGTAGAGAATGAATCTCACTTTTTATTACAGTGTCCACAATACACAGCACTGAGACAAAAACATGGTATATGTAATGAGAAAAATGAAGACTCTCTAATATTTTTGAAAAAAGTTGCTAAATCCCACATCTTCTAGGGAGTTAAAGATTATTTGCCTTTATATAAAGGAAGCTTTTGAAGAACGGGACCACCCTATTGTTCATTGATTATGTAGTCATTGGATAAATAATATGTAAACAATTTCTTTCATATTGTATTGCCTGTATGTTCAAATCATCCACATGTATGTCATATTATTGTAATGTATCTGTTTATGTGTTTGGATCACGCCTCTTATGTGCTCTTTCCAATAAAATATTGAATTGAATTGATATAATTTATTCAGATATCAATAACATAGGTTACATTATTTTTATTCAATTTCAAAATAAAATGGATTGATATATTCTGAGTCTATATGCATAAGTTTAGTACATTTATAACAATGTCAGGAAGTATTTTATTGCTATTTTGTTGACATTAAGGGTGTAGGCCTGGGTAACCCCGAAATTTCCCCATCGATTAACTTTTTTTAAATTTGCACCATGGAATAATATGTCTAAATACATTTTCTGGCAAAGCTTCAAGAAATTTCACCGTGCCGTTTTCTCCCTAGGACATCCTAAATATAGCAATTTTGGGGGTATTCCCGACGCCAGATGGTAATACTAGTTTCGGAAGCTTCTAATAGATATACGCATTTATTTCTGGTTCAAAGGGAATAGTTTGGCTTTAATACACTTGACAGTGTTATTGTTCAATAAATATGAAATATCTAGCATATATGAATATCCTGTTTGGAGATAATCACGTGGAAACAGTGGAAATTGGGGAAAAGGGGGGTACCACCCTGGTATTAAAAATCCGATTAAAAAAAATTCTGTCGATTAATTTCCACCAAAAAATGTCATAGTAAAGAATATACATATAGACATAATTGCACCAAATTTTACAAACTTTTACCGTCGGATTTTTTAATAAAATTATGTTTTTCATGGATGGCACCCAGAAAATAATGAAATTGTCAAGGAAAGTTATTACACACTCATTCTTTGCTGTTTCTTTATTTATGAGATAAAAAAAAAACTAGTTACCAATAACAAAAAGCGTTTGAATTCTTATATTTGACATAGTGGATGTCCAAATTACCAAATTACTGCATTTGTTTTTTTTTCCCCCCAGGATTGTTGGGTAGTAGGGGGTCGTTTGGGGTGGTTTTACTTGATTAATTCATTACAAATAAAGGAATGGTACAATAGTTTCATAATATGTAAGATTCTGGTTTATATATTTAAAATTTTTCATTTGACAAACACTTGAAATTAAATGGAAAAAAGTTTGTCACACAAAATGTGTTACACTCCTGTTATTTTTTACAACATATTTCGCTGGGAATTTTTTCTGGAAAGAGATATTTCAATGATATTTTGTGGATACAAGAATATGATAATAATACTCTGTTATTGGCAGCAATAAGATATAAAAAGACAAGGAGCACAACTATGGAAAGTTAAAAGGGAAAGGGGTCATTTTTTAATTAAAACTGTCCATATCCAATGTAAACAATCTGTGTTGCCAAGAAGCTTGGAATCGAGGGTGGATTTTCAAACGCACAGATGACCATATATTTGAGAAGACACTGAAAATAGAGTTATCTCTCATACCCTAGGCCTACACCCTTAAGGGAATACGATACAGTAGCAAGGGCAGATAATTACTTTGCCGAATACTGCATGTTGTTTTTGCGACGTCACAGTAACGAGCGCGACATTTTCCGCGGAAGTTGCATCGACGTCATAAAAAGCCGATTGCGTAAAAATTTGAAAGCACCTGCTTCAAGCCGAATAATGTCGCTTTTAAAAGGAGAAATACGCCGTCGGAAAAAATGTTCAGAGCACTTGAAAGAGTTGGATAGGAGAACTGATTATACAGATATATGCTGGCAGGATGGGAAACGAATAGTTGAACTAAAAACACTAGCAGAGCAATTAAACGCGTGTGACGGTTGTGATACACCGTTAAATATAATGAACATTGAGCAAGAACGTTTGCACGGGTTCGGCAGTTACTTATCTATTCGCTGTACAACTATAGCCGTTCTCTTTCATTTATTTCATTCTCCGGTTGCGTTGCCCTTTCATCCAATCCAAGGAAAAGGGCAGGAAAGACTCCACGACGCTTTACCTATTAAAATACATTGTAGGGTAATTTGGCGCCGAAATTGACGATGTCTAGGTTAGTCATGAAAAATGCACGGTTTTTGTTCTGTAGCTAAAAAACAAGCACATGTACCCCCTTACTTTTTGTTAAAATTCTAAATAAAATCATTGCGAGAATATCATGACAAAATATTAAGAAAATATCAATTGTCATTTTTTTTCTACATGCAAATTTATTTATGAAGAAACCACTAAATAATCCATATTCCACAAATAAGTAGAATTTTTGGACTACTTAATCTATTATTGGCAATGTACATGTTCATCATCTTTGAACGAAATTATCATAGGAAGGTATTGCAAAAAAACGGATGCAATTATCTTTTACCGTTTTGAAATTGTGATATTTTCTTTACCGCTATAAAAATCCGTATTTTAAAAATTTGTCGAAAGTGATCGAAATTCGATCGTAAATATCTCGAAAACTAAGTCACGAAGGTATATTTTTCTTTGCATATTTGGAAAGAGCATGTCGAAATTGACCAAATCACGAAATTTCAGGAAAAAATCAATTGGCAATCCCTACTGTATCGTATTCCCTTAAATGATTATAACCAGCTTAACATTGACTTATTTCGCAATTTTTATTCTTTATTAGAAGTGTCTTTTCTTAAAGCTTATAGAATATTTGACTTCAATATGAACAATTAATACAGCAGGTTGTTTGTGAACACTGTCTACCAGACTGAGCAGTAAAGACAGTATTGGACCACTACCAGTGACCTCTTAACGCATGGGCACGCTGGACAGTTTCCCGGGGTTCCCACGAGCATAGGGACCCCATGCTAATCTACACATGCTGTGTACATCATGTTTTTAATGTTTAAACACTGATTTTGTTGGAAGTACAAAGCTACCAATGCAATAAATATATGTTTAATTTTATCGGCCATTCATATTTTTTATTCCTATGAGTGGTTGTGTAGGTAGGGGCCCAGTGCATTACCTTACCCGGAGGTTTATAATGCTGTTAAGACGGCCCTGACCACTACATGTTTAGTTTATATGATCTATTGTCATCACTTGCATACATCATCGTCTCTTGTTACACTGTTGTATTATATGACAATACAGAACCATGCGAAAACGACAAAGTTGCCATGTTGTTCATTTAGATTGACCTCTACAGAATATGTTCTCCTGTTAAAACATGCTAAAAATATCTTCGAAAACAATTCTGAAATGATCAAACCCAAAGTCTGCATACTCCTGAACCAATAGATGGCCGTATTTTATACCAAATTGATGGTATTTTAGTATTGCCTATAGTATATCAATTCATAAATTATGTGCAACAAATATGGCAACAATGGGTTTTCCTAGAATTGTTGTTTTCCCACTTTATAATAAGGTATTCTAATACCTTGACCTACTTATCATCACGTTCTACTCGTACGGTCATATGTACCTATGTTTTTATAAACTGTCTGTTAAGATTACATGTATGGTCAGACAAATCAAACAGCTGATTTTTGTGACAAGATATAGAGATGAGATTATCAATGTACTATAAAGTAGATTACCCAATAATAAAGAGGTGTGGAAATTCTAATGCAAACCATAATTTTGGGCAATATGTTTATCAATTGGAGCAAAAAAAAATGTATTCAAAGATTAAAGATGTGTTCTAGTTAATAAAGAATAACTTAGGTACACGGACCCTTCATAATAAGTCGACAGCAATAAGTGTGTTCTAGTTAAATAAAGAATAGCTTAGGTACACAGACCCTTCATAATAAGTCGACAGCAATAAGTGTATTCTAGTTAAATAAAGAATAACTTAGGTACACAGATCCTTCATAATAAGTCGACAGCAATACGTGTGTTCTAGTTAAATAAAGAATAACTTAGGTACACGGACCCTTCATAATAAGTCGATAGCAATAAGTGTGTTCTAGTTAAATAAATAATAACTTAGGTACACAGACCCTTCATAATAAGTCGACAGCAATAAGTGCGTTCTAGTTAAATAAAGAATAGCTTAGGTACACAGACCCTTCATAATAAGGCGACAGCAATACGTGTGTTCTAGTTAAATAAAGAATAGCTTAGGTACACAGACCCTTCATAATAAGTCGACAGCAACACGTGTGTTCTAGTTAAATAAAGAATAACTTAGGTACACAGACCCTTCATAATAAGTCGACAGCAATAAGTGTGTTCTAGTTAAATAAAGAATAACTTAGGTACACAGACCCTTCATAATAATTCGATAGCAATAAGTGTGTTCTGGTTAAATAAAGAATAGCTTAGGTACACAGACCCTTCATAATAAGGCGACAGCAATACGTGTGTTCTAGTTAAATAAAGAATAGCTTAGGTACACAGACCCTTCATAATAAGTCGACAGCAACACGTGTGTTCTAGTTAAATAAAGAATAACTTAGGTACACAGACCCTTCATAATAAGTCGACAGCAATAAGTGTGTTCTAGTTAAATAAAGAATAACTTAGGTACACAGACCCTTCATAATAATTCGATAGCAATAAGTGTGTTCTAGTTAAATAAAGAATAACTTAGGTACACAGACCCTTCATAATAAGTCGAGAGCAACACGTGTGTTCTAGGTAAATAAAGAATAACTTAGGTACACAGACCCTTCATAATAAGTCGACAGCAATACGTGTGTTCCAGTTAAATAAAGAATAACTTAGGTACACAGACCCTTCACAATAAGTCGACAGCAATACGTGTGTTCTAGTTAAATAAAGAATAACTTAGGTACACAGACCCTTCATAATAAGTCGACAGCAACACGTGTGTTCTAGTTAAATAAAGAATAACTTGGGTACACAGACCCTTCAGAATAAGTCAACAGCAATACGTGTGTTCTAGTTAAATAAAGAATAACTTAGGTACACTGACCCTTCATAATAAGTCGACAGCAATACGTGAGTTCCAGTTAAATAAAGAATAACTTAGGTACACAGACCCTTCATAATAATTCAACAGCAATACGTGTGTTCTAGTTAAATAAAGAATAACTTAGGTACACTGACCCTTCATAATAAGTCGACAGCAATACGTGTGTTCCAGTTAAATAAAGAATAACCTAGGTACACAGACCCTTCATAATAATTCGATAGCAATAAGTGTCTTCTAGTTAAATAAAGAATAACTTAGGTACACAGACCCTTCATAATAAGTCGACAGCAACACGTGTGTTCTAGGTAAATAAAGAATAACTTAGGTACACAGACCCTTCATAATAAGTCGACAGCAATACGTGTGTCCTAGTTAAATAAAGAATAGCTTAGGTACACAGACCCTTCATAATAATTCGACAGCAGTAAGTGTATTCTAGTTAAATAAAGAATAGCTTAGGTACACAGACCCTTCATAATAAGTCGACAGCAATAAGTGTGTTCTAGTTAAATAAAGAATAGCTTAGGTACACAGACCCTTCATAATAAGTCGACAGCAATAAGTGTGTTCTAGTTAAATAAAGAATAACTTAGGTACACAGACCCTTCATAATAAGTCGACAGCAATAAGTGTGTTCTAGTTAAATAAAGAATAACCTAGGTACACAGACCCTTCATAATAAGTCGACAGCAATACGTGTGTTCTAGTTAAATAAAGAATAACTTAGGTACACAGACCCTTCATAATAAGTCGACAGCAACACGTGTGTTCTAGTTAAATAAAGAATAACTTGGGTACACAGACCCTTCATAATAAGTCAACAGCAATACGTGTGTTCTAGTTAAATAAAGAATAACTTAGGTACACTGACCCTTCATAATAGGTCGACAGCAATACGTGTGTTCCAGTTAAATAAAGAATAACTTAGGTACACAGATCCTTCATAATAGGTCGACAGCAATACGTGTGTTCCAGTTAAATAAAGAATAATTTATTCTAGTTAAAGGTATTATCTGCCAAAATCGTAAATTTTTGTTACCCATAAAAACTATCAGATATGATTGATGCCTTAATAAAACATGTTTCTGTAACTTATAAATGTTATGAAATGTACGCACATCGGGGGAAAAAGGTGCAACTGCTCGTGTTTTGAGATCGATCAAGAAATGGACGCCATCATATTAATTATCGACATTGTTTACGGGGTTTGCAGAATCGTCATTAAATCAGTCCAACAATGCACTTATTTCTTATTTTTGGTGAATCTGCTTTTTGTCGACGTTAATTACGGACAAAAAACCATGCAAGTTTGCAGTTAATAAGCGACAAAATACAAAGTATTCGTTTTTACCTGTCACTAGTAAGGTCAGTTGCATACGGAGAAAGTGAGGTCAAATTATTTCTTTGCAAGGAAATAATAAATCGATGGTAATTTTCGTTCTCAAAAGGCGAAAAGTGGTACGATAAGCTGTTTAATGTGAAATATTTACCTTTATAAAGAATAACTTAGGTACACAGATCTTTCATAATAAGTCGACAGCAATACGTGTGTTCCAGTTAAATGAAGAATAACATAGGTGACCCTTCATAAAAAGTCGACAGCAATACGTATGTTCCAGTTAAATAAAGAATTACTTAGGTACACAGACCCTTCATAATAGGTCGATAGCAATACGTGTGTTCTAGTTAAATAAAGAATAACTTAGGTACACTGACTCTTCATAATAAGTCGACAGCAACACGTGTGTTCTAGTTAAATAAAGAATAACTTAGGTACACATACCCTTCATAATAAGTCGACAGCAATACGTGTGTTCTAGTTAAATAAAGAATAACTTTAATTCACATTTCTGTTATAGTCTCAACTTATACAAAGTAAAGGATATTTGTTTGAAGAACACCTTGTACAGACTACAGATGGTTATATCTTAGGATTACATAGAATTCCTCCTAAACAAGGTTTGAACATTATAAACAGTTCGATATAGTCGTTGATAGGTTTGCTCATCTGAAAGAAAAAACATACCAATTGCTGGTTGAATTTCAAATAAAAACCATAAGGTTTCATCACAAGATGGTCAAAGGACAGCAAATCAAAGAACCAGATTGTATCTTCATAAATTGTAGATAGGATAGTGTAGATCGAAGTATTTCTCGACGATTTCCATATCACAAGCGGCCCAGCAAAACTAACCTACACAGAGGGTTCCTCGCAGCACAACACAGAAATTTAAAAAGATGAGCAAATGGACCCCACCAAAAACCGTGAGGGAACTCAGGTGCTCCCGAATATCATACTTGTTGTTAATGATCGCGAATATCATACTTGTTGTTAATGATTGCGAATATCATACTTGTTGTTAATGATCGCGAATATCATACTTGTTGTTAATGATTGCGAATATCATACTTGTTGTTAATGATTGCGAATATCATACTTGTTGTTAATGATCGCGAATATCATACTTGTTGTTAATGATTGCGAATATCATACTTGTTGTTAATGATTATTCTATTTAAGGATATAAACAATCATAATTGATACATCTCATTCTCATTATATACAATATCAATTAATCTTAAACATCCAAAATTTTAGTATGATAAAAATGCATCTCCAAGATCACAGCTGCAGGACGATATACACCCTCAGCATCAACATATAATAATGATTCGTCGTTCACATGTGAACAGTATCTAAGAATCAGGGCATAACAACAGTAAAATATACTGAAAATTACAATTACAATATGTAGTTCAGCAATCACATAATGTAGCTTCATATCTACCATTTTGAATCTTAGGATCTCTTTATTATATCAGATCACCGACTTAAATGGCTCAATGTTAACCATCATGTATTTTATTTAGCACCTTCAGACAACCGACCTGTTGTATTGCTTCAACATGGATTGTTGTCCTGTTCATCCTGTTGGGTAGAGAATCTTGCCAATCAAAGCCTCGGGTTCATATTGTCGGACACAAACATGGATGTCTGGTTAGGAAACAACAGAGGAAACACATATTCCAAACGACATATCAAATACAAACCATCAGACCAACAATACTGGCAATTCACGTAAGAAATGGTTTGTTTATATCTAGAGATAATACATGAATGATTACAGCTGTACAATTAATGGTATCTCAATTTGTCCAAGAACCGAAACCAAAACATCAACAAAAGCAGGATAGACTGTTCTGAATTGACCTTCTTAAGATATTTCAAGCAACATATATCAATATAATAATTAAAAAAGAATTAGACTTATAAGATAATATCTGTTTGGGTCCAATTTTGACAGAAAATGAAACATAACTAGTCTTTCAGATCTATTTTTAAAACTAATCTTGATGGCTCATTTTATCAGAAATACATGTTGCCTTTAAAGTTCTTTCTTTTTCACATTTTGCAAAGAACAATAGTTGTGACAGAATGTATTTCATTTTACATCTATAGATGGGACGAGATGGCGAAGTACGACTTACCAGCCACTGTTGACTATATCTTAAAAACCACCAATGCCACTCAGATCTATTATGTCGGCCATTCACAGGGCACGGAAATCATTTTTGCTGAACTTGGAAGAAACCCAGACTTAGCCTCTAAAATCAAACATGTTTTTGCTCTTGCACCAGTTGCTGAAGTAGGAAATATAGGAGGACCATTCAAGACATTTTCTCCGCTGGCTAAAGATCTATTTGTAAGTCATACTACAGTCGGATGTCACTACTGTTATAAAGGTGACACAATCCTTTAACATTGATTTAATACCGTTGTTTGTCGTTATTTATGTTGGAGAAAAGGAGAGGTTAGAAGATATCAAAGGGGTAATCAAAGGCTGTAAATCAAAGGACACATAATACAATGACCAAAAAACACAGAAAACTAAAAAATGAGCAACACGAACCCCACTAAAAACCAAAAACACAAACGCTCCGGAACGCTAAGCAGTTACCGATTCAATTGTGGCAACGGTCGTGTTGCTGTTAAATGACTCGAACATTATGTGATATCGTTTTAGACACCAGTATACAAATACAAATGAGGCAGAAAAGACATGTACTTTGTCGTAGTCACACTCCCAGGCTTCATTCCTCCTTCAGGGCAATATCACTGGATTTTGAACAAGACTAACAAGACGAGTGCCGAGTGCCACTGCTTGAGAAGGAACTGCTTACCCTTCCGGAGCATACGAGTTCATCGCTGTCATGGGGTTGTTTTTTTTTGTTTTATTTTGTTGCTTTAATACGAATATTTTAATATTTGTTTGTACAACGGTCCTATATATATACATACATATTTAATCACTCAGGAATGATGACCATAAATTGCCCGGCAATACGCATGAGCGAAGTAAAATCTATCGGGAATTTTTACCATGGCAATGTATATATATCGCCAATGAAGGACATCATTTTAGAATATCTGAATAATTTATTAGAAAAACTGATATTATAATCCCATGATAAGTTGATGTTTGTGACTTTCTAGTTAATGATTAACTGTGTATGTTTGTGTTACTGTTGACCATTGGCTATGTTTTAAGTTACTGTTTTACATCCTGTGTATGTCTTAGTTATTGCTGGACCTTCTGATTCTTTTGTAGGTACTGTTTAGCCTTCTGGGTAAAGGCGAGTTCCTTCCGAAGTCAAAATTCCTCAGCTTATTAGGACGAGAATTTTGTGGAAATGGTGAAGCAGGGATTATTTGTGAGAACGTCTTATTTTTTATCGCTGGGCATGATTCAAAGGAGATGAACCAAGTAAGTACCATGGAAGACTCAAATTCTCTTTTCACTCGACGTTTTAATTTGAACATGTTTTGATAATTTCTTTTTCAAGTCATTACAAGTCACAATTTCGTTTTAACATCACAGTATAATTATAAACATTCCGTTTTATTTTTCCAGATTTTCTGCTCTAAATCTAGACACGTTCCATCATTTTTATTATTCGTATAATTTTATTGTTGATATTTTTTTCAGACTAGGATCCCAGTGTACGTTGCTGAACATCCAGCAGGAACATCAATTCGAAACTTTGTTCATTACACACAGGTGAATCACATATTATATCAAACTTAGTTCATTACCCACAGATGAATCACATATTACATCAAACATAGTTCATTATGCACAGGTGAATCACATATTACATCAAACATAGTTCATTATGCACAGGTGAATCACATATTACATCAATCTTAGTCCATTACGCACAGGTGAATCACATATTACATCAAACTTAGTTCATTCCGCACAGGTGAATCACATATTACATCAAACTTAGTTCATTACGCACAGATGAATCACATATTACATCAAACTTAGTTCATTACGCACAGGTGAATCACATATTACATCAAACTTAGTTCATTACGCACAGGTGAATCACATATTACATCAAACTTAGTTCATTACGCACAGGTGAATCACATATTGCATCTAATCAATTCGTCGTTTAGGAGGCCGTCGTGGTCGTGATCGTATGGTATGTTGATTTACAACTACCTGTGCATTCAGTGCCTATCACCACTAAAGTTGTGGGTTCGAACCCCGTTCATGGCAAGGTGTACTCGATACAACATTATGTGATAAAGTTCGTCAGTTACTTGCGACAGGATTGTCAGGTCCACAATCTAATATAGGATTGTCAGGTCCACAATCTAATATAGGAAAACTGTAGAAACACAAGCAAAATGTCATTATTTTACTACATGTAGTGAGCTAAATGTTAAGGGCGACTTCCATTGTATTCAGTGCAGATTTAGGACAAATGAGGTCCTGTGCTAGCTAAGTTATGAGGCCCCTTACTTGCACCAAAATAAGCAAAAATCCATTGTAAAAAATATTTGTTGGCAGGAAGATGGGCACACCTAAGCACAATGGTAAATCCGGCACTGATTGTATTCTACTAAAAGTTAAGGATGACTATCAGTGTAGTCCAATAAGTTCAGCGTAGTCCAATAAATGATTGAGAGTTGAGACTACGTGTACTTTGAGCCGCCGTTACTAAAAATAGAAATTTCATCAAATGGTTAAGACTTCTACGTATTAAAACTGGAATTGGTTTTTACTTAATAATTGTAGGTCCATCAAAATGTGTTGCTTTATCATTATTACATAATATTGAAATTTGTGACGATTGCAATTTAGACTGACATTAGTTAACATCATTCCCAATCAAACTACATATTGACAATTTATTCAAAACATTAATGAACTTTTCTCTCTTTCTTGAATATTTTAGTCTGTAATGAGCGGACAATTTCAGATGTATGACCATGGTTCAGCTACAGCCAACATGGATCATTATAATCAGGTAACACTTGAATAGTCAGTATTTCGTTGGCGATTTAATAAGGTTCAGTAGAAAGCAAACATAAAATATTTCCTTTTAATACAATGTATATTACATGTATACAATATTACAACTTGAACTAAGCCTCCATTGTAATTCGCTCATTTTACGAAGATAATGTGTCATTATTTACGAATTACCGGACATTTTTATCGTGTCAGACTATCTCACTCGCCAGAACTCGGTCGATTACATTCCTCCATCTCAGAAGGAGGGTAGCGGATTAATATATATAATTGATTGGGGTTATTTTTCCGGGAGTAGAATCACGTTTCCAGTAACAGTGTGACCTTTGACATACATGGATCTTCACGGTGTAAAGGTTATTTAGAGGTCAATGTCATTTACCTCTACTACTACTACCAAATATTGACCGTATTCAACAAGTGGAAGATTAGCTGCACATGACAATTGAAAAAAAAAATTAAAACTACTTACACGTATCATAAATTAGTATGTCAAAGAAGAGAGAGTAGCTTTGGATGTTTAGTATCGCCCCTTAGTAATGGCGACACGCAAATTTTGCTTGTAATGAACTGGAAATATACCTGGTAATTTGGTTGATGGCAGAAGGCTTCGTGGTGTGATTATCTTAGAGGCAATCTTTGAACATATTTTGTGCAATTTATTTACAGAAATAATAAGAAATTAACTGTAAGCACACAGAAGTTGATCGCGTTTGTTTGAGTAGAATCAAAATGGCGGACAATGTGAATTCGCTCGAAGGTCTGCACATAGACTTATCTATGGAAAACATTCTGCTAGAATACCCTCTTGAATGCTTGCCATCAAAATTAAACAAACGTACAGGGAAAGCCCTAAGATGCCCGTATGAGGCCATTGATCTAAACTTGTATGAGGAAGGGGCACGCATGATAACATTCCACACCACGTTGCCCAGAATTCAACCTTGGATAAAGGTCCTGAGTATCTTTTATTATGACAATTTGGGCAAACAGGACAATATTAAGCTAAGTTGGTCGGACATACCAGAGACTTGGTCAGACAGGCATGATGCGGCAAACTGTATTCTCATTGAAGTGAAAAACCTTGATGAAACACTGAAATATAATTTGACATTCTTTGTGACTACTGGCACAATCCGTGCCCAAGGTAGCCAATATAGGTTATTTACAGATAAACACTTCCCAACATTGATAAGAATCCTTAAACAAGTTCTTGAACATTTAGAAATAAATGCCACATGTTCCGCCGTACAACAAAATAATGCTGAAACTTGTGTTAAATTACCTGTCGCACCAGATAATATACAAGATAACACTGACACTTGCCCCAAACTGCCTTTGGTGCCTGAAAAAACACAGACGACTAATGATCACAATGATGACAATAACAATACTGTAACACTAAAGGTTCCAGATGATCAAATAACAACATTAGAAAACTGTTTTTGGGAGCAATAAAAAAACTGGAAAATGTGACATTGATAGATTCGTCTAAAATACTGGATGCTGTAAATGCTTGCAATTCATCAATTGCAAAAATAATCCCTCAACAAGGTACAAACAAATCTGCTGAGGCTATATGTGAATAAAACTTAAGCAACAAATGATAAATTTAAAAGAAGAAAAAGACTCACTTAAAGCACAACTTCAGCATGAAAGGGGAAATATTCTGCTGGTCAAATCACAGTATGAGGATACTTTAAAACATCAGAGAGAAATGTTAAACGAAACCAGAAATGAACTGAAAAATCTGGTAACATCTACAAATTCTGAGACTGCCTTCGTTTCTAATAGACTGGGTGAAAAAAACCAGGAAATACAGCAGCTTCTAGATTCAGAACGTGCTCTCAAAACAACCTTAGATAAAGCTCAAGATGAAATCCTTAATCTGAAAAGTCAGTTGTCAGACTCATTTGACAATGCAACACATGTGACAGGCATTAGCTCTGCTTCTGGAAAATTATGCCAGAAAAATGAACAGACAAAATATGATCAACCTCCAAAACCTGTTGCTCTCCTCATCGGAACCTCAAACATCAGTAGTATAAATGAAGAAAAACTCACGCCTGATGTTGAAGTTGTTAAGCACATTAGCTATACCCTGCAAGAATGCAGAGATTGCATATTATCATGCAACCCACACACTCCCCCTGATGTGGTTGTACTACATTCTCTAACTAATGATCTCAAGACTAAGTCGCATCAGGACTGTGTGGAAGATCTCACTAGAATTATCACCATCATTAATAGAAAATGGAAAAATACAATATGCATCATATCATTAGCCACTCCGAGGAGGGATAATTTAAAATATCACACGAATGGTCAGATAGTAAATGCACTACTAAAGCAACAGTTTAACGACGAAGATCACACTACCTCTGTTTGTCTCCTGGATCATCATAATTTGTACTTCGAAGGACAACCAAATTCAGATTTACTTAAGCCGGACGGATACCACTTAAATGAGAAAGGTGTATCACTCTTAGCAATGAACATAAAGAAAACTGTACATCACATTCTGAATATTCCATTACCAATAAGAAGACAAAGAAGCCGATCCCGAAACAGAATTGGCAGAGGAATTGGACGCGGCCGTTTTAGATAAACATGACATAATGGACTATACTTGCATATATGATTTATATATGCATATAAAATATGTTACAACAAAACAATACACTGTACAATCATCACCATGTAATATGTTATCAATGGTACATGTATCTCATTTTTTTTTTTTTCAAATTCAAATAGTATGTGCATATAATTATTAACCTTTAATCCAGTACAGAATGTCTGCTAGCCAATACCAGGATATCACCAAAAATTGTTAAAACTACCAATAACTTAACTGGTTACATAAAAACAAAATACCACTGTTTTAATCAGCAAAAGTATTAACTGATTTTTCAACCCTCCTTTATTTTTTAATAGTTGGGTTATTATAGAACAGTGTAAATAATATTCCTTGTATTTTCCTTTTAATCTACACTTGGAAGTATAATAACCATTTTTCTCTTCCTACAATAGTGTGGGTGGGTTTTTTTTTTTTTTTTTTTTTTTTGTTGTTGTTTTTGGGT
The DNA here is from genome assembly GCA_963680875.1 of Bathymodiolus brooksi. Classification (NCBI taxonomy): domain Eukaryota; kingdom Metazoa; phylum Mollusca; class Bivalvia; order Mytilida; family Modiolidae; genus Bathymodiolus; species Bathymodiolus brooksi. The sequence goes on along the minus strand of OY804579.1, from coordinate 6,658,786 downwards.
TTTTTTTTGGGGTTCTTTTTTTTTTGTTTGTTTGTCTGTGCAATCAGAAAAGAAGCACTCTTTTATCCCAAAAATAAATTTTTTGTTTTTTTTGTTTGTGCAATCAGAAAAGTAGCACTCTTTTGTCCCAAAAATAAATTTTTTGTTTTTTTTTGTTTGTACAATCAGAAAAGTAGCACTCTTTTATCCCAAAAATAAATTTTTTGTTTTTTTTGTTTGTGCAATCAGAAAAGTAGCACTCTTTTGTCCCAAAAATAACCAAGATCAGTAATACTTTATGAAAATTAGTAATGGTCCCATTACACTCATCAACCTCCTTAAAAATGTGTTTTTTAAATGTAGGTCTGAAAAACAAGGAGGGCAGTAAATTAGAGGATCTCTTTTTTATCAACAAAATTAACAAGTATGACATTGTGTTTTTAGCTGAAACACATATTGGTTATGAATCCAATATTCACAGAGTGGGAACATTTTATTTTTATCAAATATGTAGGCCTATTTGTAGACCCAATAACCGCTATTTTGGAGGGTTAGCTATATTAACTAAGTCTCATATAAGACCACATGTAAAAATTCAAAAAAATACAAACCCTGATTTTCAGTGGATAAAATTAGAAAAATCCTTCTTTGGATTTTTGAAAGACCTATATATTTGTTTGGTTTATAACCCACCTATGACATCATCATATACCCAGGGGCTCAACCATGATATTCTGGAATGCATAGAAAACGAAACAGTTGAATACAAGAAATATGGTAATATCCTTTTATGTGGTGATTTCAATGCCAGGGTCTCAAGTTCTGATGACTTTATCATAGACGATGATAACTCACATACACCCCTTTTTAACAACTATACTGTTGATAAGCAAATCCGATGCCGTAAGAGTAAAGATACCACTTTAGACACACGGGGAAAGGAACTTATTGATTTTTGTATTTCTAATCAGATTAGAATGTTAAATGGTAGAGTCCTTGGTGATTTATGTGGCAACTACACTTGCTACACGACAAATGGTACAAGTATTGTCGATTATACTTTAATCTCGGAGAGTATTCTGGATCAAATATTGTATTTTAATGTTAATAATTTTGTACCTACAATATCAGATTGTCATTGTATAATTGAATGGTCAATGTCAGCAAAATTTACTATTGATATAATAGATGATGAGGTTAAATTGTATGACAAAAGTAGTAATTTTATATGGTCAGATGATTCTATAGCTGAATTCCAGGCAGCCCTTTTATCTCCAGATATACAGAAAAAAATAGAAAATTTTTAAAAATAAAGATATTGATAATTCACAAATCTTAATTGATGATGCGTCAGCAGAACTATCAAATATATTTATTTCAGCCGCCTCAATTTCACTCAAACGGGGTACAAAGAGTAAAAAAAGTTGCAAAGATAAGAAATGGCATGATACAGATCTTAAGTCACTTAGGAGGAAGTTAATAAATTACGGGAAAGTGTACAGTAAATTTCCACATGGTCCTTTAGTACGAGGGCATTATTTCAAACTTGACAAGCAATATTCCAGACTGAGGAAGTTCAAATACAGGGAGTACAAGAACTCTCTGATTGATCAGCTTCAGTCTCTTCATGACGATAACCCAAAATTGTATTGGAATATTATTAACGAACTCAAAAACAAAAAAAATAACGATTATAGTTCTGCTGTAGCACCATCCAAGTGGTTGTCCCATTTCCAATCCCTTGGAGAACTTAAAGAATTATATAAAGTAAGACTATCTCAGTTGGAGAGAAGACTTGATGACCTTGAAAAGATACCATGTTATAATGATATAGATAATGTTATTTCCCAAAAAGAGATCACCTCAGCAATATCAAAGCTGAAAAACAAGAAGGCCCCAGGTCTTGATAATATTTCCAATACCATGATAAAACAGAGCCAAACAGTACTATTGCCATGTCTCTCAAAATTATTTAATTCCTGTCTGTCTCATGGCAAATATCCACACTCATGGGCTGAAGGTTATATCTCTGTAATACATAAATCTGGTGATGCCGCAGATCCCAACAATTACCGAGGTATTACTATTACCAGCTCAGTTGGCAAAGTTTTCAACAGTATTTTAAATGAAAGACTAGATTCCTTCTTAAAGCGAAATAATATTATTGATGACTGTCAAATAGGTTTCACTAGAAAAGCTAGAACATCTGATCATATGTTTATTTTAAAATGTATAATTGACCAGTATTGTAAAACTAAAGATGGAAGGGTGTTTGCCTGCTTTGTCGACTTTCAAAAAGCATTTGATAAAGTTATACATACAGGAATTAAACTCAAGTTATTAGAAATAGGGGTTAGTTCAAGATTTTATAATATCATAAAAAACATGTACAGTTATAGTACATCTTGTGTCAAGATAAACGATAAATTAACAGAATTTTTCGCCACCAAACTGGGAGTAAAACAAGGGGACAACCTAAGCCCTAACTTATTTAAAATATTTATTAATGATCTTCCCAGTTATCTCAGTAGCACAAAAGACCCAGTCATTTTAGATAATTCCCCAATCCATTGTTTGATGTATGCTGATGACATTGTCTTATTATCCAAATCAGCAGAAGGAATGCAAGAAAAATTAGACAAACTTTCTGCATTTTGTACTGATTGGTGTCTTGATATCAATATTAAAAAAACCAAAATTTTGATTTTTAACAAGGCGGGCAGACATCTTTCACATAAGTTTGTATTTCAGAATAATAATTTAGAATGTATATCTCGCTATAAATATTTAGGAATATGGTTTAACAACTCTGGCTCCTTCAACTTTGCTCAAAATGAACTTTATCAGAAAGCCTTAAAGGCCCTTTTTAAATTGAAGAGTGATTTTCTAGTCCACAATCCTGAAGTTAAAACCTCAATTCACGTTTTTGATCACACTATTAAGCCGATTCTGTTATATGGCTGTGAAATTTGGGGTTATTTTAACCCGTTTACCTCACGGTTTAGAAATGGAAATATTCCAATAGACCAAATTTTTTCTAAACTACATTGTGAAAAGTTACACTTGAAGTTCTGTAAATTTCTTTTGGGAGTGCATAAAAAAAGCACCAATCTTGCAGTACAGTCAGAACTAGGTCGGTTCCCTCTTCATTTCGATATATTAAAGCAAATTTTAAGATTTTGGCATAGACTTGAAAATCTGGATTCATCTTTCCCACTTCTTAAAGCTGCATATAAATGTACTAAAAATTTATATGAAGGCAAGCAACCATCATGGTATGGCTCTGTAAAACATATTTTGCAAAATATGCCAAGCTTAACTAATTTCTTGACAGACAAAACATCAACCTATAAATATAAATGCAATAAAATTGTAAAACAACACTATTTGGAATTGTGGACAAAACAAGCCCATTCACTTAGAGAGGGAAAATTAAGAACTTATTTAAAAATAAAAACCAATTTTGGATATGAAAATTATTTGTCAATCATTAAAAATTTTGAGCAGAGAAGAAGGTTGTCCAAATTAAGAATATCAGCTCACAAATTACAAATAGAAATAGGAAGATACCAGGGTACTCTCCGGGAAAACCGCATCTGTTGCAGGTGCACTTCGGGTCAGGTTGAAGATGAGATCCATTATTTACTTCATTGTACTTGCCATGCAAACCATAGGGAAATTTTTACTACATATTTGACATCCGAGTGTCAAAATTTTCAAAATTTAGATGACAAATGTAAACTCATATGGATCTTAAATAATGAAGACCCAACTATACTCAGATATCTTTGTCAATATCTTTTATCAACAACTATTTGATTAAATGGAATTGGAGATCTGCAAACTGGATGACCTGCATTGAGCATGAGAAAGAAAATATTCTTTTTGGCATCGTCCCTTGATGCTCTCTGCTGGTTATCCAAAAGCTCTGATCCCTTTCCATGTTCCAAACAATATTCCTTCCACATCAACATGGCCGGTCTGCACTAGACACAAGTAGGACTTTATTCCTTTTAGCATCGACTCAAGGTGTCTCTTGCAGATTGGTGATGAATCACCTGATATATATGTATATGTTCTCTCTCATCACCCCCCCCCCCCCCCCCCCCCCCCCACATATATGTGAGTAAGTCTATGTACGTTTATGTGCATATATCTCTTTTCCTGCCCGAGTGTGCCTGCACCACAATTATTGATATTTCACCGCGAATATTTAAGTTGATATATTGTTGTTGTGTATCAATCATAATTGTTATTTGTATTGTTGTTGTGTATCAATCATAATTGTTATTTGTATATGCCCTCCTGGGGCCCTGATTTGGTTAATAAACTTATTCTATTCTATATATAACGTCTAAAATGCAGCACAACATAAAAAAAATGTTAAAATATAACAAAAATAACTATAAGTCTACAAAAAGACTATAATTATAATCAAATTGACGGATATTTCGCTTGACCGACAAGCTTCTTCAGCGTCTGTAATCTGATCTGAAAGATGATCCGGGATCAGATTGTCACGTGACCATCAGTTATCGTGACGTAAAAATCATAATCTAATTGACCTTTATATTATTGAAATATATATGTACACTAATATATAAACAATATGAAAACAATGAGAAAATGTAATGATGAAATTTACCAACTAGCTAAGGACCACGCACTGGTTAAAAGTTAAAAAACAAAAGATTTAGGCCTTTTTGTTTATGCCCTCCGGATGTAATGTTCGTAACTCGCGGATCGAAAAACTCTCTCTTTTTTGTCTTTGATTCTCTTTCCAACTTGGATTGTGGTCAATAATATAAATTTTGAATCTACCAAAGTCATCCAAAGAGTGCCCTGGCGACACAAAGTGTTGACTCACGGGCAAGAGCGACAGTCAGGGGCGTAGCTAGGCATAACATGAAATGTAGGCACAACTTGCGGCGAGGGGTCTGGAGGCCGCCAGCATGTCCAGGACAGAGCCCTGGTGGGGGGTTCAGGGGGGCTTGCCCCCCAACGGAAAACGATTTTAAGCGTAAATAGATGTACAAATGGCGAAATCTGAACAATAAAAGACATGAAATATATTCTTATTTTATCATGGAAATTATACAAAAATCGAAGTTGTTAATATAATTTTGCTGAATATGAGAACTTTTGACTGAATGTTACGTATACCCTTAATGGAGTAGCTACACGTAAGCTACTAGTAAGTCCAAAGTATTTCATTAATACTTCAAAATCAGCAAAGAAAATTAGATCTGTAACTTGTCATTATACGTCTGTAGCCAAATATCAAAGCAGCTCAAAATCTCGAGGTTGTAGAAAAAAGTCCCGATATATGATTACGTATGATGAACATGGATAAAGTTATATGCATCGGCTACTTTGTGGCAGGGTATCAAAAGAATAACGATGTTTTCTTACACTGGCAACACAGAGAGAAATGTCCGGAAGTAATTAAGACCTATAATAACTGATGTGCAAACTTAATTTAATAATACAATACTTTATTAATCCAATCATGGTCCCACAGGGGGCAGTTACATAAATACAACAATTATGATCAATACAGTAGACAGTACATTTGACAAATTTAATTTAATGCAATACATGTATCATTATCATATACATGTACAATAATATAATACAAAATTAAAAAGGAATATTTTTGTTATCCCCTCGCCAACGAAGTTGCGAAGGGATATAGTAACGCTACCGTCCGTCTGTCCTTCCGTAACATCCTTGTGAACACTCTAGGATCAACATCCTTCAATGGATTTTGACCAAACTTGGCACATATTTAGTCCTTAAGAGAATCTGGAACCCTATTGATTTTCAAGGTCATAGGTCAAAGGTCAAGGTCACCAGGTCAAATTTTTACCGCATAACATCCTTGTGAACACTCTAGAATCAACATCCTTCAATGGATTTTGACCAAACTTGGTACATACATAGTCCTTAGGAGAGTCTGGAACCCTATTGATTTTCAATGTCAAAGATCAAGGTCACCGGGTCAAATTTTTACCGCATAACATCCTTGTGAACACTATAGAATCAAGATCCTTCAATGGATTTTGACCAAACTTGGTACATACTTAGTCCTTAGGAGAGTCTGGAACCCTATTGATTTTCAAGGTCAACGGTCAATGTCACAGGGTCAAATTTTTACCGCGTAACATCCTTGTGAACACTCTAGAATCAACATCCTTCAATGGATTTTCACCAAACTTGGTACATACTTAGACCTTAAGAGAATCTGGAACCGTATTGATTTTCAAGGTCACAGGGTCTAATTTTTAGGCGAGGGGATACGCCACGCTTTGCGTTACCCTTGTTCTAATTTATGTACCTGCTTGGAAATTTGAATACATGAGAGTCGTTCCACTTTGAAGACAAAAGTTTTCGTTTTACTGTGTCATCCATTACGGTTAATTTGGCAATGTCAGGGCATGGAGGTTTAATATTCTGTTGAGTATCGGTGGTTGAAACGGAAGGTTCCCAGTCCGACTTGTCTGACTTGATTCAGATTCAACTGGTCCGCTATCAGTCTCGGATAAGCTAAGTGCTGGACTGTTTTCACTTGTATATGCTAACTGTTCAGGATCATTTTCCGAAGATTCGCTTATCTTTTTAAACATTTCATCCAAAGTTCTAACTTTAAGTTTAGGTTTAGAGCCAGACATTTTTATAGTGCAAGCCAATAGCCCGACAACAGTTCTTTTGACGGTCAATGACAAACTAGTAAATGTGTCAATTCATTTTTAGATTCAGATGTTAAAAAGCGTGTGAAAAACAAATTCTATTTTATTTTATGTCAAGACAAAGCCTTTGAAGATTAAATGAACTGTCAATTTAAAGAGTTAGTTAAGGTCACAGTACTCATTGCAAATGTTTATCTTTCAACTTGTGGAAGCTTGTCATCAGTACAATAAACATAAAACAGACATAATTAAAATATGTAATGCGTTGTTTGTCATTTTTCATCAATAACAAATTTTGGGGGAAAAAATTACGTGCCTAAAGTGCCTTACGGTAGCTACGCCCCAGCGCGTCTTTTTCGTAAGGTCACTTCTGTGTCCATTCATTCTTTTGTTGAACGTTGGCTACTTTTTCAGACGTTTATATATATAGAATAGAAATCAGTTTATTAACCAAATCAGGTCCCCAGGAGGGCATATACATATAACAATTATGATTGATACACAACAACAATACATCAAACTAAATATTCGCGGTGAAATATCAATAATTGTGGTGCAGGCACACTCCGGCAGGAAAAGAGATATATGCACATAAACGTACATACATATACATATATAGCCGTTTTAAGTCAGATATCGTACGAGGGAAAACTATTCTTTTCTTTGTAGATTTGTAGGAGGGATAATGAAAAACGGGGTCAGGTCATTATTCCGACAGCCCATTGCTCCGACGGCCCATTATTCCGACGGCCCATTGCTCCGACAGCCCATTTCTCCGACAACCCATTATTCCGTCAAAAATGGTCAAAAGTAGTATAATTATCTTAAAACCTGTTGTTTTTCTTCTATACCTTAAGGAAGATTGACTTTAATCTTTATACTCATTGGGCGGATTGTTTCTGTATTAAATAAAAGGGTAAATATGGGGTCAAAGTCAAATGTCATGGTGCTAGCAGATTCCTTACATCATGACGACATGAGAAATATCAGTACCAATTTCGGATGGTCTAACACTTCTACATGTTGGATTTAATCATGAAAAGTTTACACCGCCACCGTTACGCGAGACATTATTGGAGAGGGGGGGGGGGAGAGATTTTTTTTTAATTTCTTGCCCTGATTTTTACCGAAAAAAAATTCTGTCCGGACGATAAACCCAGCCCCCGCCCCCGCCCGTCCATAAACCTTGTAACCCTTCAAAACCGTCCAAAGTATTTTTTTTATTAAACTTTACACAAAGGAGTACACCGTATGTAGATGTGCATGAAATAATTATAAAGGTTTGTTCTGACATTAACGGTCGGTTGCGTTTAGGATACAGAGCCATTGTGAGTGAGCTAGTCTAGTTTGATCCTAGATCTGGAGAAAAAAAATGCCATTACCGTACATTATGATTATTACAATAACAAATTTCCATAAATTCCAGGAGGGGGGCTAAAATTAAATAATAAAGATTTAATTTTAAGCAAAATTCGGTTGTTGTCGGGAGTATCACGTCTAAACTCCCACAATTTGTGACCGGAGAGACACTACCTGATGCTGTTCAACCGTATTGCGTTTTCTAATACGTTTTAGATACATTGTAAAGCGATGAATGCCTCCTTCACATGTACATTTAATGCCCATTAAATGCGCATCGCATGCTCTAAATGCTTCACACCTATGACAAGGAGTTTTCAGTTGGCATAAGTTACGACTGTAATAATACTATTTTTTGCATGTAGAGAAAATGTAAATATTTTCACGTAAATAATGGAAATCGCAAACGTTTTGACGTACGTGTGAAGGCATTAACCGTGTTGGATGCGCATTCAATTCACATTAAACGTACGTGGGAACGCAGAATAAATGAACGTGTGTGGAAGCGGCATAATGCATATGGAAGGAGTTCTATTAGCCGCATATGTTGGTTGCCAATCGTGCTTCAACAGAAGTGATCGATGTATTTATTGACCTGAACAAGGGAACTGTCTACCTATCTTCGGAGCTTTTTCCATTCTTATGCATGTACATTGTGCTCCCTTTCTCTCCTTTTCTACTATATACGTCCTTCTTCAATTCTTAACTCTCCTCGCTTCCATGCGTATTGCTATCTTCCGTCATTTAGTCTTTCTCGTGCTTCTCCCGGTTTACACTTTTTTCCTTCACTCCTCTTTTCTGGTTCCTTTGTGCAATGTGCACAACTTTTTCTTCAATTTTTAACTTTCCCCATACCAGGTCGGTCGATCATAATTGCCTTGAACGGGGATGTACAGCCTAGGATAAAAGCTCCTTTTCCTTTCCAGAACATTCTGTCTAGGCCATGGTCCGTCAAGATTAGCCTGACCGACGGAACATCCTGTTGGATACACCTGGTTAAACCATGGATTTGTGGATTGAGTTCTATTTTGCATTGTCGGAAAAATGGGCCGTCGGAGTAATGGGTTGTCGGAGTAATGGGCTGTCGGAGTTATGGGCTGTCGGAATAATGCTACGCATCCATGAAAAACGAGGAGTGCATGTTCCGTGATTGTCTCAAGGGTGTTTTAGTAGTAACTACATTTTCGCTTGCTATTAATAAATATACATCATTACAAGTCGAGCATCTTTACGTTAGATCGTGTTTTACTGTCTATTGGTGACGAACCATTTCGAGTTGATCGATTTCGCCTTTATTGCAGGGGTCCCAAGCAGAACAAGCATAATCAAGCGATGGTCTAACCACAGGGGATAGGTGCGTCCGAAGAAAAAAAAACTATATAATACTACAAGGGGGCGAACTTACTTGCTTCCATTTTTTTAAGTCGTCGTGTTAAATTGATCGTAACTTCGGAACGCCTAAATATTTTCAAAAAATGATTACACCAGTCGAAAGTCAAGTAATTTTCCTTTCCAAAGAGACCCCAATTGTTAGTGTAGGCCTCCGAACTGCTGAGGTATCATACACGAACCAAAACAAAACGGCGTGAAAATCCGAAGTCGTACATCTGTTGGGTTGACCACTTCCCATCTGTGTACAGACTTTCCCATGCGTAAACGAGTCATTTTGACTAGCTAAATACTTTCATCCATTCAAATTACGTTAAAATTTCTTACCTTTCGCCAATTTATATGCCCTTTCAGTCTGTTTTTGAAAGAAATCCCCTTTGCATCCTTCACAAACGCCATAGACTTGAAAATTGAGAGTTCTAACGGGCTTTTTGATTGGCTGAACAATCTGTTTCAGCCAATCAAAAAGCCCGTTAGAACTCTCTCAATTTTCAAGTCTATGGCGTTTGTGAAGGATGCAAAGGGGATTTCTTTCAAAAACAGACTTAAAGGGCATATAAATTGGCGAAAGGTAAGAAATTTTAACGTAATTTGAATGGATGAAAGTATTTAGCTAGTCAAAATGACTCGTTTACGCATGGGAAAGTCTGTACACAGATGGGAAGTGGTCAACCCAACAGATGTACGACACTTCGGATTTTCACGCCGTTTTGTTTTGGTTCGTGTATGATATCTCAGCAGTTCGGAGGCCTACACTAACAATTGGGGTCTCTTTGGAAAGGAAAATTACTTGACTTTCGACTGGGGAAATCATTTTTTGAAAATATTAAGGCGTTCCGAAGTTACGACCAATTTAACACGACGACTTAAAAAAATGGAAGCAAGCGAGTTCGCCCCCTTGTAGTATTATATAGTTTTTGTTTTGTTTTTTTTCGGACGCACCTAGCCCCTGTGGGTCTAACTGTAAATTTATATATTTCCTTTACGGAGGTCGAATGTTGTCATTTCTTTTACATTTACATAATAGGAAATTACACCTTTCACTTGAATTTTCACTTCTAATATGATCTTAAATATTGTTTTATAATAAGTCCATGTCCACAAAATTTATACCGTCAAAATGACATATTTTCTACCTATATTATATGTGTAGGTTGACATTTTAAAAGAAGTATTAAGGTGAAGATTATTACTTTAATTATTGGGTTATTGGCTTTTTTTGTGAAATACTCGGGGGTGGGTAGATTCATGGGCTATTTTATGACACAGTACTGACAAATGTGATCCTTATCCACATGAACATGTTATATATGAGAAGAATTTTATTTATTATTTATGAAGTGGTCTTCACAAAATATAAATCGTGTTTCCGTTTTTATGTGGATTTTGTTCACGTGAAACTATTTTCACATTACCTCTTCTCTCAAAATCGTCACTGGCGTCACATGTAGGAAAATATAAAGTGCGAGAGTATTTGAATGACTGTAAGAAAAGTGTGTAGACACCAAAGGTGTAATCAGAAGCCGTATATCGAAAATCAGACAATACAATGGCCAAAAGAAAAAGGACAAAAAAGACAAATAATTATCTACAAAATACTACACAGAAAACTAAAGACCGAGCAACCAGAATCCTACTAAAAACCAGTGATGAACTCAGGTGCTCCGGAAGGGTAAACAACTTCAGTTCCACGTGTGGCATTCGTCGTGTTACTTGTTATAAACCGGGTGATAAATCATGAATTAGGAAATGAACGGATAGTGATTATGAGAAACGAGACATATCTGTGATACATATATTCCGTAACGATTAAATATTGCAATCATTAACTAACAAAGTTGATCTTTATTTCAGACTACCCCTCCACTGTATGATGTCAGTCAGATGAAGAATAACGTCACGCTATATAGCGGTGGTAACGATATACTGGCAGACCCCAATGATGTTCAATCTCTCCTGAATCAACTCCCAAACGTGTACCGCCACGTGAAGATCTCGTATTATGAACATTTGGACTTTATCTGGGCAATGGATGCTGCTTCTACGTGTTATAGTGATATTATTGCCACAATCAAGCTCTTTGAGAATCAATAAAACTCACATTTCATTGGAGGATTTCAGCCTTAATTTTTAGTCATATAGTCGTATTTGACACTTTTCTCGTAGATAGTCTTAGTATGGTTGTAGGTTTATCTCCGTCAGATATATAGATAGTCTTAACTGAGTTTAGTTGTAGGCTTATTTCACTCAGACGGGTTTACCCTAAGTTGGAATTTGGCTACAGGTTTGTCTCCCACGGACATAAATAGATGTAGCTGGGTTTGGTTTTAAGATGATCTCTCACAGACATAGAAAGCCTTAGCTGAGTTTTAGTTGTAGATAATAAAGTTAGAGAATACCGAAGGGCAATAAAAATCAACCAAACAAAAAACACAATACGTGTTGGACAACACTATACGTAAACAAACACATATAACATAAATAAGACATGAACCCTCCTACAAACAACTGGAGGTAAAGACGAACCCAACATCGATTTCATGTGGAAATCGTAACGGACATCACAACACGGAGATCAGAACGTAAGGACACATACATTTGTAATAAGACAACACATAAAATAAAAGATGAGCTACACGAACTGCACTTAAAAACCGTGGTGAACTCATGTGCTCGCGAAGGGTAAGCAGTTCCTGCTTCTTATAAGACACCCGCCGTGTTACTCATCGAGTCAAGTCCGGTAATAATTGTGGCATTGATAGAGGAAAGGAAACAACTACATAAAAAGTAAAAGATCCATTGTCATTTGAGATATGGATATTTCGTAACGGTCAACCAGGTTGTGATGACGATCGTAGAATTGTTGTAGTGATAACTTCAACCTAGATACAACGTAGCCTTGATCGAGTAACTTTTACGTTAGTAGCCGAGCTCTGTCCAGAAAATCACTGTACTGGGCACAAACTCTAGAATAAAGTACGAATTGTGAAATGTAAACTTCATACACTTGTGATGCTTGAATATTGCTAGTGATGAAGGGAAAGTTTACTATTGGAAAGGTTAGATTTACTTGCTATATGTGCATCTCCCATTAGCTGGGTTTGGTTATAGGTTTATCTCCCCTTAGCAAAGTTTTAGATTTATCTCCTCTCATCTGGTTTTGGTTGATCTCCCCATAGCTGGGTTTTGTTGTAGGTTTCTTTCCAATAGTTAGGTTTGGTTATAGGTTTTTCTCCCCTCAGCTGGATTTCGTTGTAGGCTTAATTCCTCTAGCTTCATTTACCCTAACTAGGGTTGGTTGTAGGTTTATCTCCTTTCAGCTGGGTATTGTAGGTTTATCTCCCCTCAGCTGGGTTTTTTGTAGGCTTTATTTCCCCTAGCTAAGGTTGGTTGTAGATTTATCTCCCCCTCAGCTGGGTATTGGTGTAGGTGTATCTCTCCCAGCTTGGTTTTGTTGTAGGCTTTATTTCCCCTAGCTAAGATTGATTGTAGATTTATCTCCCTTAGATAGGACTGGTTGTAGGTTTATCTCCTCTCAGCTGGGTATTGTTGTAGGTTTATCTCCCCTCAGCTGTCTTGTTTGTAGGTTTTATTTCCCCTAGCTAAGGTTGGTTGTAGATTTATCTCCCTTAGAATAGATAGGGTTGGTTGTAGGTTTATCTCCCCTCAGCTGGGTTTTTTGTAGGCTATATTTCCCCTAGCTAAGGTTGGCTGTAGGTTGATCTCCCCTCAGATGGGTATTGTTGTAGGTTGATCTCCCTTCAGTTGGGTTTTGTTGTAGGCTTTACTTCCCCTAGCTAGGGTTTGTTTTAGGTTTATCTCCCTTAGATAGGGTTGATTGTAGGTTTAACTCTCCTCACTGGGTTTTTGTAGGCTTTATTTCCCCTAGCTAAGGCTGGTTGTAGGTTTATCATCCTTAGATAGGGTTGGTTGTACGTTGATCTCCCCTCAGCTGGGTTTTTGTAGGCTTTATTTCCCCTAGCTAAGGTTGGTTGTAGGTTTATCTCCCTTTGCTATTTTTGGTTTTAGGTTCAACTCCCCTCAGCTTGGTTTTGTTGTAGGTTTATCTACCCTATCTAGGGTTTGGTGTATGCTTATCTCCTCTCAGCTTGATTTTGTTGTAGGCTTTACTTCCCCTAGCTAAGGTTGATTGTAGATTTATCTCCCTTAGATAGGGTTGGTTGTAGGTATATCTCCCTTAGCTATTTTTGGTTGTAGGTTTATCTCCCCTCAGCTGGGTTTTTTGTAGGCTTTATTTCCCCTAGCTAAGGTTGGTTGTAGGTTTATCTTCCTCAACAATTTTTGGTTGTAGGTAGATCTCCCCTCAGCTGGGTATTGTTGTAGGTTGATCTCCCTTCAGTTGGGTTTTGTTGTAGGCTTTACTTCCCCTAGCTAGGGTTTGTTGTAGGTTTATCTCCCGTAGATAGGGTCGATTGTAGGTTTATCTCCCCTCAGCTGGGTTTTTGTAGGCTTTATTTCCCCTAGCGAAGGCTGGTTGTAGGTTTATTATCCTTAGATATGGTTGGTTGTAGGTTTATCTCCCCTCAGTTGGGTTTTGTGTAGGCTTTATTTCCCCTAGCTAAGGTTGGTTTTAGGTTTATCACTTTTAACTAGGTTGGGTTGTAGGTTTATTTCCCTTAGCTGTGATTGGTTATAGGTTTTTCTCCCCTCAGCTGGATTTCATTGTAGGTTTACTTCCCCTAGCTAGGGTTTGTTGTAGGTTTATCTCCATTAGATATGGTTGGTTGTAGGTTTTATTTCCCCTAGCTAAGGTTAGGTTGTAGGTTTATCTCCTCTTAGCTGGTTTGGCAGTAGGTTTTTTCCCTTTAGCTGGGATTGGCTGTAGGATTATCTCCCCTTAGCTAGGTTTGGTGGTATGTTTATCGACCCAAGCTTAATTTTGTTGCAGGTTTATCTTGGCACTTTTTTGTTATCATCCATTATTGACTTTGTAACCGAATCCCCTCAAGGCTTATAGACACTGTGGTCTTCATTAGTGCAATCTTAAATCTGTGTATACAAATGCTGATATGTGTAATTTATATTTGCTGCGATTGGCTCCAAATAAAATAATTTTATTTGATATTCGCTATGTTAAAATTTTGATCGGGTTCTGAGCCCCAAAATCCCTGGAGCCTTTGTACAAATTTATATCTACATATTTATTGATATTGCACAGCAAAGATTGTAGCATTTCTATTGCTGGTTTATGATAATTTGTACATCTCTGAATCTCCTCTACCCAAGAATAATCCCTGCAAAGTGTGATTCCATTTACAGGAGACACTTAAAAGGTGAAAAGGTTGAAAGGCAAATGCCATGTTATACTAAAAGCTCACCTGGACTTTAACCAGTTGGCCTTAAAAGATGTCTTTAATGTAAGTTTTTTTCCGCAAACAATCTTTTATGAAATGTTATTGCAAAGGAAATAAAACCTTTGTGTGGTGTTCCTCAAGTTAAATATTTTTTTGAAGTCAAGATGAAGTCTACCTTTGAATAAATGCAATGCCTATTGCCCTTTGTGGAGTTCATTCAATGGGAAATTACATGTCTTAATGAAAAGTCAATCACACTTTGATTAATTTTGCTGTACAAAAAAAATAACTCTTTAATAGTGTACAAATACTAAATAAAATGAAAATTTCTTATTAGAAGTGTACAATTGACATCAATTTGTAATTTCAATCACTTGTTGTGACAAGTGTGCCCTTGTATCTTCAGCCCAAAGATATAACAAGAGCACTTGAGAACTATAGTCAATTACAGACCGATTTTTTCCTCTGTAAATATTTAAAAATAGGGCCATGTAAAATTGATTGTTGGTTCCCCAACATAGGAAAATTTTTAAGGGCAGGCAGGTTAGGGGAAACCGACAATCATTTTCTCATGGTGTAGGCTAGAAGACCCTACAGCGACTATGAAATGTAGAACAGCAATAAAAGAGCTGTTTCCTTACTTTTAATTTATTACTAAATGCATATTTGGATTGTCTCTCCTGTTCATTTACATCTGTATCGTTTCTTATTAGAATTATCTTCTTTGTTCCAAGTTTAAGTCTTGGTAAAATTAGAGTTATCTATCTTTGTTCACAACTCTTAAGTTGAATTCTTGTGTTTATACTATGTGACGAAACAGCAGAAATGAGGCTTTCTCCATTGGATCCAAAAAAGGAACATTTCTGGAACGTCTGATGTAGCATGCAATTCTTCTGGAATAGAAGCAAAAATTGTTTCGACCGGTCAAAGACCAGGACGGCCATTTGGAAATAAGAATCCCTCCAAAAACTAACAACACTTCTTCAGATCCCCTAAAGGAACATTTATGGTAAGTTTGGTGACTTCAAATGAAGCAGTTGTAGGAAATAAAGTTGGGACTGCCACATAGGATTTTGAATTGCTCTGAAAAACAACAACACTTCTTGAGGACCCTAGAGAAACAATAGCAGCAAGTCTGCTGACTTTAGAAGTTCTGAAGAAGAAGCTGAAAATATCTCGGCAAATCAGAAACCAGGGCAGCCATCTTGGATTTCTAATCTCTCCAAAAAGATAAAACACTTCTTCAGGATCACTAAAGGAACAATTGTGGTAAGTTTGGTGGTTGGGCACTCAGTAGTTCTGAAGAAGTTGAAAATGTGAAAAGTTTATGACATACGATTGACAAATAAAATTTCGGTCGACTTTCTGTATATAAGCACTACCATAAGGTCCTACGGTATATCAAAATGTAGAAATGAGAAAAGGTTATGGACGACAAACGAAAAGTGATGAGAATACCTCACATGACCTTTGGTCCCTATGAACCCAAGAGTAATGATGTGCTAAAATATCAAGAACAAAATGTCTTTAACTCATCATGGATGTTTTTATACTCATTTATTTACAACACTTCACTTTGATATAATCTGAGATGTCTTTATTTCATTAATGAGCTTCTAAACTCTAGACTAAAGATATCATTCACTCATGCAACTAGGAATTTCACTTTTTTCTTCATTTATAACAAACAAATACAGGATGAATCCTAAAAATTTATCTGAACACTAGGAAAATTATTAAAAAAACAAACATTTTAAACAAAAATTTAAAAGATATGAACTGTTCCATGGCTCAATTACAGAACACAGTGATAAATGATGAATCTCGGTCAAAACATAAAAATGTCTAATACACTAACATTAAGAGATTAAAAAAATGATGAATATATGATGCTGTTTATGTTGCCTTCTGTGATCCCTTCTTTCCAATCAGAGATTTATGAATATGTGGAATGACACCTGTAAGAAGAAAACAACATTTTGAGTTTTATTTGTCTAATTCTTTAAAAGAAAATGAAACAATTTACTCAAGTCTATAAAAAATTCACATTGCAGATTATACTTGTTGTCGTCTTGACTATTTCAATAAGACCAACTGCATGGTCTTCAAAATTAGGGTCGGTAGGTCAGGATTTTTTTTTTTAATCTACAAGTATGCTCCTTCCTCTAAAATCACACAAACTTTCTTTTCTTTGTTACTACAGCTTATTAATTATTTGACATGCAGTACAATGTTTTTGGTTCCAAACATCGATCAAATGTACAAGGAAATGAAGAAAAGTCGGAAACAAACACGGAAACAGAGACGAATTTCCGGATTTTGCTGATCTATTTTTTTTGGCATAAAAATGTTAGGGTCGGTCGATCAGAAACACACATATTTTTTTTGTTGGCCTAATGCATGAATAACTTTTCTTGACACAGTCTTCGAAATTAGACTTTCGAATTTACTGGCCCTAAAACTTCAAAATTAGAATATTTATATAGATTCTATTGAATTTTTTTTAGCAAAAGTCACTGGTCCGAATCAATTTTCACTGGCCTTGGGCCACTGCTAAAGTCGATGACTGTTGACATGATCTTGATTTTATGAGTTGTTTTTAGAAAACAACTACATATACTGTATACTGTGTTAGCGCTAAAGGTCGCCACACTCGCCATTAAATTTCAGATGTGGCTAATAAAAATTCAGTTGCGATCGCCACTTTGGTGAATGAAATATTTACGGTACTCGAAAAAATCTTTGCTAAAATTCAAACCAGCAACGCGTATTTGAAAAAACGTTCAGCTGACAAGATGTAAATACTAGAGGCTCCCAGGAGCCTGTATAGCTCACCTGGGTATAATAACAACATCAGTCAATAAAACTTGATAACTTCGGTAAAAAAAATTAACAATTGTAGCCTTCGTCATTTTTATAAATTTGATGAAAAAAGGGCAAGAACTCCAAGATGGGTAATCAGATTTACTTCAAAATTGCAGGTAAAAAAAAAAATTGATCGAAAGGTCGAACCGCCAGACACATTTTTGGAAGAGAACCATCCAATGACTATTTCATCAAAATTTTGTTCTTATTGAGCAAATGGTTTCAGACAAAAAGATTTTTATGGGAATTTCCCATAGGGTCCTATGTTAAATTAAGTTCGGCTGTGGCGGCCATCTTGGTCGGTGTTCTGAAATGCTGGACACAATTTTGGAAGAGGACCACCCAAGAATCATTTCAGCAAAGTTTGGTCGAGATTGGCTCTGTAGTTTCAGAGAGGAAGATTTTTTTAATTTCATCCCCCCTTTTTTTCTAATTTGCATAATCGGTCAAACTCGGTAAAAGTTTTAAGTTCATAAAAAATCCCGTAATATATGTTAAAAAGCTCATCATTATGCTTATACAGTTCAAATTTGGGCACTTTCTGGCTTAAAATAGAGCAGTTTTGGCCATCTTGGATACAGGACGGTGCTGACGGACACAATTTTGAAAGGGGACCACCTAAGGATCATTTCAGCAAAGTTTGGTTGAGATTGGCTCAGTAGTTTCAGAGGAGAAGATTTTTTTAAAATTCCATCCCCCCTTTTTTCTAATTTGCATAATCGGCCAAAATCGGCAAAAGTTCAAAGTTCATAAAAAAATCTCATAATATATGTTAAAAAGCTCATCATTATGCTTATACAGTTCAAATTTTGGCACTTTCTGGCTTAAAATAGAGCAGTTTTGGCCATTTGAAGAAATTTCTATTTTTAGTAATGGTGGCCATCTTGGATACAGTACGGCGCTGACGGACACAATTTTGAAAGGGGACCACCTAAGGATCATTTCAGCAAAGTTTGGTTGAGATTGGCTCAGTAGTTTCAGAGAAGATTTTTTTTTAATTTCATCCCCCCTTTTTTCTAATTTGCATAATCGGTTAAAATCAGTAAAAGTTCAAAGTTCTTTAAAAATCCCGTAATATATGTTAAAAAGCTCATCATTATGCTTATACAGTTCAAATTTGGGCACTTTCTGGCTTAAAATAGAGCAGTTTTGGCCATTTGAAGAAATTTCTATTTTTAGTAATGGTGGCCATCTTGGATACAGGACGGTGCTGACGGACACATTTTTGAAAGGGGACCACCTAAGGATCATTTCAGCAAAGTTTGGTTGAGATTGGCTCAGTAGTTTCAGAGGAGAAGATATTTTTTTTTATTTCATCCCCCCTTTTTTCTAATTTGCATAATCGGTCAAAATCGGCAAAATTTCAAAGTTCATAAAAAATTTCGTAATATATGTTAAAAAGCTCATCATTATGCTTATACAGTTCAAATTTTGGCACTTTCTGGCTTAAAATAGAGCAGTTATGGCCATTTGAAGAAATTTCTATTTTTAGTAATGGTGGCCATCTTGGATACAGGACGGCGCTGACGGACACAATTTTGAAAGGGGACCACCTAAGGATCATTTCAGCAAAGTTTTGTTGAGATTGGCTCAGTAGTTTCAGAGGGGAAGATTTTTTTAATTTCATCCCCCCTTTTTTCTAATTTGCATAATCGGTCAAAATCGGTAAAAGTTCATAAAAAATCCTGTAATATATATTAAAAAGCTCATCATTATGCTTATACAGTTCAAATTTGAGCACTTTCTGGCTTAAAATAGAGCAGTTTTGGCCATTTGAAGAAATTTCTATTTTTAGTAATGGCGGCCATCTTGGATACAGGACGGCGCTGACGGACACAATTTTAAAAGGGGACCACCTAAGGATCATTTCAGCAAAGTTTGGTTGAAATTGGCTCAGTAGTTTCAGAGGAGAAGATTTTTTTTTAATTTCATCCCCCCTTTTTTTTAATTTCATAATCGGACAAAATCGGTAAAAGTTCAAAGTTCATAAAAAATCCCGTAATATATGTTAAAAAGCTCATCATTATGCTTATACAGTTCAAATTTGGGCACTTTCTGGCTTAAAATAGAGCAGTTTTGGCCATTTGAAGAAATTTCTATTTTTAGTAATGGTGGCCATCTTGGATACAGGACGGTGCTGACGGACACAATTTTGAAAGGGGACCACCTAAGGATCATTTCAGCAAAGTTTGGTTGAGATTGGCTCAGTAGTTTCAGAGGAGAAGATTTTTTTTAAATTTCATCCCCCCTTTTTTTAATTTCATAATCGGTCAAAATCGGTAAAAGTTCATAAAAAATCCCGTAATATATGTTAAAAAGCTCATCATTATGCTTATACAGTTCAAATTTTGGCACTTTCTGGCTTAAAATAGAGCAGTTTTGGCCATTTGAAGAAATTTCTATTTTTAGTAATGGTGGCCATCTTGGATACAGGACGGCGCTGACGGACACAATTTTGAAAGGGGACCACCTAAGGATCATTTCAGCAAAGTTTGGTTGAGATTGGCTCAGTAGTTTCAGAGGAGAAGATTTTTTTTTAATTTCATCCCCCCTTTTTTAATTTCATAATCGGTCAAACTCGGTAAAAGTTCAAAGTTCATAAAAAATCCCGTAATATATGTTAAAAAGCTCATCATTATGCTTATACAGTTCAAATTTGGGCACTTTCTGGCTTAAAATAGAGCAGTTTTGATCATTTGAAGAAATTTCTATTTTTAGTAGATCTTGATATGCTGCACATTTTTGCAATAAACTTAACATCTATCTCTAAATAGTTTTTGAAATATAAGACGAAAAGTATTAAAATGAAAAAAAATAATTGATGAAAAAAGGGCAATAACTCCAAGATGGGTAATCAAATTTACTTCAAAATTGCAGGGTAGGTAGATCTTGACATGCTGAGCATGTTTGCAGTTTCAACTTACCATCTGTCTGTTATAGTTTTTGAAATAAAGGACGAAAAGTATTAAAATTTAGAAAATTTAATGAAAAAAGGGAAATAACTCCAAAATGAGTAATGGGATTTACTGCAAAATTGCAGGGTAGGTAGATCTTGATATGCCGCACATTTTTGCAATTTAAAGTTAACCTTTATCTCTTATAGTTTTTGAAATATAAGACGAAAAGCATTAAAATTTTACAAATTTGATGAAAAAAGGGCAATAACTCCAAGATTGGTAATCAGATTTACTTCAAAATTGCAGGGTAGGTAGATCTTGATGTGCTGATCATTTTTACCCCATGTCAGATTTTTGATATTACTAACGGTTTTTGAGTTATTACCAAAAACCTGCAATTTTACCATATGTTCTATTTTTAGTAACAGCGGCCATGTTGGTTGGTGCACGGCATCACCGGACACAATTTTGAAACTAGATACCCTAGTAATGATTCAGACCAAGTTTGGTTTCCATTGGTCTAGTACTTTCAGAGGAGAAGATTTTTGAAAAAGTTTACGACGTACGACGACGACAAGTGATGAGAATAGCTCTGGGTCAGGTGAGCTAAAAAGTAATATTCAAACCCGAACAGAAAGACCGGTCTTTTTAGTCATTTCCGTAAAATTATTTATGCTAAAAACATTTCAGTTCCGGATACAAAAATCGATTTTCTTTTTACTATTAATGTTTACCACGTGGACGAATCTGACCTTGTTATGGTCTCGAATGAATCAGAGACAGATTCTAATCCTAGAAAATGGCAAAGGACACTTTTGTCATTTTTTTTTTTTACAAATCCCATAGTTAAGAAAAGTAAAGCCGATACCAAAGTTAAAAAAACATTGTGACAGAAATGACACTTGCAAAATTAACTAGAGGCTTGTGTCGCTCACCTATTCTGCTTTGAGGAAATTTAATACAGAACCTTCCATTGGTTGCTTCCCACCAAGTTTCGGTTCATTTGGCTAAGCAATTACAGAGAAGAAGATTTTTAGAAATCGACCAATCAGAAACAAGAATGGCCTGTGGCAGCCATGTTTATTAACGGATAGGAACTAAATGCGCATTCTTTATAGATGACCATTCCAAGTTTTGATTCATTTGGCAAAGCGGTTTCAGAGAAGAAGATTTTTTTTTTAGAAATAAACCAATCAGAAACAAGAATTGCCTGTGGTGGCCATGTTTGTTGACAGATTGGAACTAAATTAGCAATCTTTATAGAGGACATTCCAAGGATGCTTCCTACCAAGTTTCGATTCATTTGGCCAAGCGTTTTCAGAGAAGATTTTTTTTAGAAATCAACCAATCAGAAAAAAGAATTGCCTGAAGGCCATGTTTGTTAACAGATCAGAAATAAATTAGCAATCTTCATAGAGGACCTTCCAAGGATGCTTCCTACCAAATTTTAATTCATTTGGCCAAGCGGGATTCTTTTAGAAATCATATACAAGAATTGCCTGTGGCGGCCATGTTTGTTAACGGATCGGGACAAGCAATCATTATAGAGGACCTGCCATAAATGCTTCATACCAAGTTTCGATTCATTTGGCAAAGCGGTTTTAGAGGAGACAATTTTTTATAAATCAACCAATCAGAAACAAGAGTTGTCTGTGCGGCAATGTTTCTTAACGGACCGGGACGAAATGAGCAATCTTTACAGAGGACTTGCCATAGATGCTGCCTACCACGTTTTGGCCAAGCGGTTTCAGAGGAGAAGATTTTAAAAATCAGCCAATCAGAAACAAGAATTACCTATGGCGGCCATATTTGTTAATGGATCGGGACAAAATGGGCAATCTTTAGAGGGGGCCTTCCATAGATGCTTGCAACCAAGTTTCACTTCATTTGGCTGAGGGGTTCATCAAAGAAGATTAAAATGTGACGGCGGACTCCAAGTGATGGCAAAAGCTCACATTGCCTTTGGCAAGGTGAGCTAAAAATGAATGGTTCAAACAATTTGAATGGCTTCCATTGGACAATGGCCTGGCTAGCGACTGTTCTACTTCAAAATCATGTGAATCTGATGAGAAACTTTTGAAATGCAGAGTAAATAAATACTTTACAATTAAGTGCATATTTTTTTTATTTATAATTTTACTAAGTTTTGTGACATTAATAAAATTACTGTATTGTAAGCAAACTTATTCATTTGTTGGTTCTAAGTTGAATAAAGTGTTACATAAACGAGTGTTTGTTCATTTGTGTCGATTTCAGATGTGTGGCTAATCACATCCAAATGTGGCTATGAAAAAAAATAGTGATTAATAAGATTAGCCACTTTGGCTATTGACATTTTTTGTCTACCGCTAACACAGGTATATGGTGATGCATGTAGTATTTTATGGACAGAATATGGAAGTAGATACACACATGATCCTAGAATATATCTGACAAAGAAGATGACTTCACCTATAGTAGCAAATACCATATTAAGCCATATTAAGTGCTTATCACCCAGGACTTTTAACCAGTAAAGCTTGGGACATTCATTGGTACAGTGCTGTTTTAAGCTTAATAATATTGCATTTCCATTCCTTGATCTTGAGATAATTTCATAAAAATATAAAGATGAAGATAGATTATTTTATGTAGATTTGTCTGATAGTCTAACTAAACATATTTTCACCTAAATAAATAACTTGTGTAACAAAAATGACAAATTAAGATTGTATGTGTGTAATGCATGTATGTTTCTATTATTTTTTGGTTTTGTAGTACTTTATACAAGTAGGCATCTATTAATAAGCAGAACCAGATTCGGGACAGGTCTAGAACAATGAGTCAAGAACTATAAAAACTTTCGTTGGACACTTTTGTCTCCATTTCAGACCGAACGACCTAATATTTCAGACTATATTAAACCGGACCCCAAATGATCTGATCTGAAAGACAATGGCTCCTTCAATAGTGCAAAATTTAATCTACATTTCCATAAATGTATCTTAAGAATATTTTCCCTTTTTTATATTAAAACTTACCACCACCGGCAATTGTAGCTTTAATTAAGGAATCCAATTCTTCATCTCCACGAATTGCAAGCTGCAAGTGACGTGGTGTAATACGTTTTACTTTCAAATCTTTACTAGCATTGCCTGCCAACTCAAGTACCTAAAAAAAAGGACCACATTTTGACACTTCTATTGTAAGATTGTATATAAACGTCTGAAAAAGTAGCCAATGTAAGAAAATACGGGATGTCGGATTGGAAACAAGTGTTAGCGATTCTGTGCAAACAAACAAAAATGATAAATAAATGTCTTAAGATGTTAGCACAACGATATCAAAAAAAGATGTTAAAATGTAACAAAATAACTAGTCTAGACTTTTGTTACATTTTAATATCGTTGTGCTAACATTTTAGACGTTTAAATATATATATATATTCATACTATAAGGGTAATCTGTCTAGATTTAATTTTTATATTACCCACAAGTTTTATCAGCGACACGGAAGGTGCCTTTAGGAAAAATAATTTTTTAGGATTTTGCAAGTTTAGATTCGTCAGATTTGAACTTTTTAGCTTTGTTGATTACATTGCCATATATCAGTTATATCATGTCAGTCAGATTTATTGGTGGAGGAAACAGGCGCACCCAGAGAAAAACAGACCTGTCGCAATTCGTTGACAAACTTTATCACATAATGTTGCATCGAGTAGACCTCGCCCGAGTGGGATTCGAACTCAAAATGTTAGTGGTGATAGGTGATACCCTACGATCACGACCATGATGGCCCCTTCATTAATAGGAGCTACTTCTGATTACATGTAATTAAAAACTACAACACCTAATGGTTACTGGGCGACAAGAAAATGGTGCAATATCCAATGCAAAATGTGTGCTTTTTATCAAAACTCAAGAAACATAGGAGAAATTTTCAAGATTCAAGCTGCATCAAATTCAGTCGGATTGACGAAACACATTAATATTTCTCATTTATTTAAAGCAAGCTTTGAAAGGGTGCCACAGATAATAGGTATTCAATCTCACCACATTTTGTTGTCAATTATTTTATTTTTGGAGGAAAGGATTATTGACAAATTAAACAAAACTTATCTTATCTACCTTGTCTTAGACAACTGATCACCACTGTACAGGG
Organism: Bathymodiolus brooksi; assembly: GCA_963680875.1. Lineage (NCBI taxonomy): Eukaryota > Metazoa > Mollusca > Bivalvia > Mytilida > Modiolidae > Bathymodiolus > Bathymodiolus brooksi. The sequence goes on along the minus strand of OY804579.1, from coordinate 6,634,152 downwards.
GGATCTCCTGTACTTGGCGATCAAAAATTTTTATACCAGTATTGTGCACAATACTGGTATAAAAATTTGTTCCAGTATTGTATACCAGTATTGTGATTTAAAAAAAAATAATTTTTTACTTGTGTATAGTATTGTGGAAATGTTAGTTCCTGGGTAGACCAGTTCTTGAAGTAGTTGTTCTTGTGTCGCTGTATAATATATCCATAACAGATTGTTGTGTATTACTGATACGATGTTATAAATGCCAATAAAATGATACACAATGAACTTGTACTTTTAGTATGCTTTTCAACAGTTGATAACATGAACCTTCTAATATGAAGCAATCCAATACACTATAAAAAATCCATGCAATTTCATATTTTCATAATTGAATTACAATACCAATATCTTAATTACATTACTGGTATACCAGTATTGTACAAAATTTTGAAAAAAATTCACAATACTGGAACAAATTTTTATACTAGTTATCACCAAGTACAGGAGATCCCAGCAATATAATATGGAAATGGGACATCATCAGCAACATGTCAAAGATCTGTGTTTAGTGTCCATATGAATTTCATTAATAATAGGGGGAGGGGAGGTCTATGCCGGCAAAAAATATCAATTAAATTAACATATTAATTAATTTCTGCATACTTCTGCTGTGAGGTATTCCAGAATAGCTGCGCTGTATACAGCTGCTGTTGCTCCAACTCGTCCATGACTGGTAGTCCTGTTTTTCAGATGTCGATGAATACGACCAACTGGAAACTTGAGAAAAGAATAACAAAATTTACAGAATTAACGAAAGAGCTATTGCATAATACAAACAATATTAATGGAATTCAAATTATAAATCGAACAAGACAAGTTTAATTGAAAAAAGTGTCAATATGCTTACTTGCAATCCTGCTCTCTGAGATCTGGAAACAGCTTTTGCCTTGGCCTTTCCTGAGTCTTTTCCCGCTTTACCGCCAGCCTGAAATCATCAATTTTTTGCAGTTTAAAGCCAAACTAGGCTGAAATATGCAGCCGAAATGTACATCGTAGATCACTAATTAACTGTACATATGTAAGATTGCACGATGTTATCAATAAATACGAGATTTTAGACGATTCTTACCATTGTTTCTGTCAAGGATTATAAGGTCAACCGACGCTTTTGCACACGAATCCAGCTATGTCACGTGATTTGATTGACCAATTAAAAACTCTTACATTGAAAAAAGGATACTTAAAAATAAACACTTTACTGCTAATAGTAAAGTTGTTCGAAGTAAATCGTTTTAAAATATGGAAAAACAAATGATTTCTATGCGATACATATAAAAAGTGACATCGAGAAAGTGCTAAAATTGATGTAGTATGGATAATTAAGGGAGATAACTCATTTCACCAAAACAAACTTAAGGCCAAGGAAACTTTATTTTAGATTCAAAACATTGTTGAAATTAATTAAGTTAGCAAACTAAATATACACCAAGTATACGATATTTTACGCAAAAAATACTGCATGTAGTAGTCAAAACGCATCAATAAACGTTCAATTGCGACAAACATGTGTCCAGACCATCGTAACTTTTTAAATGAGTAAATTTGACCGTACGTGTGTACTACTTTCGTTGGGTGGTATCTGTACATGCACGCGCAATCACAATCCCCACACAATGGCAAGTGGTGCAGTAAAAACTATTTTGATAAAAGATTTAATCGTTCAGTCTGATGTCATTTTTGTTGATAAAAGGGTGGAGGTTATGGAAGATAAACTGCCCGTTGAACATTAAAATATTTGAAATTTTAGCCATTGTTGATCAAATCAAAACAAAGACATATGCACTTAGAAGACTTCTAGTACAATTACCGTTAATTATGTTCATTTGACACACTTTCAATACAATAAAAATATTTTATTTAGATCACCAGAAGCCAAGCAAAAGAGAAAAAAAACCCTACAAAAGATCCTTCCTTGTGGTTCCTATCAGGATTTCCTTGATAGAGGGTTGCTGCTAACAAGGAAGCTATAAGATAAGATAAGATAAGATAAGATAAAATACTTTTATTTACTAATTATGGCCCACGAGGGGCATGAATATTCACATATATAATTATTTAAAACATAACATATGTTTAACAAAGACTACTTAGATACAATAACATATATATGTATAACATGTCATTTATATGCTCAGTGTGGTTGATATGTTTTAATACATCCAGCTATGATATATATGTATCATATAAATACGATTAAAAATAAATAGATAGAGCCGACTATTTGTATCCTACCCGTGTCTGAAGCAGAGAGGCAAACACAATGATAACCTTTCTGCAGGAGACACCAGGTGACGGTGCTAAAAGGATGATAGTCAACCGTGAATTTTGAGGTATTAGCCATTAGCCAAGTTTTTTTTTCTACAAAAGTCATCACAAAGTATTACGGTTGTCACCATGACTTAGTTAACCGTTGCGGAGTATCTAGCAGTGTCACAAATGACTACGAATATGTTCCGTTAATCAGTGGCGGATTCAGTTATTTTAGTCAATAACTGTACCTTTTCTCTACTGTACGCTAAATGAAATGAAAACAAGGTTTACCGACCTACACGCCAGAACCGCTTTGGGACTACAGTTGGTTCCATTAATTATTGAAAATATTGCTTCATATCTGAGCCCCCGTCAACAGAGTCTCTGGATCCGCCCCTGCGTTTGTTGTAATCAAAATCCTATCCTTTCCTCATTCATGACTATTGTCACCAGGTTTAATTTGTAACAAGAGTAATACGACGGGTGCTACATGTGGAACAGGAACGGCTTACCATTCCAGAGCACATATATATTATACATAATACACAATTTATATAGCGCTATATATAATAGATAAAAAATTACTCTAAGCGCTTAACATAGTTAAAAAAAAAAGAACAAAGACTATTATAAAAAATTTACATACAAAATGAAAATTACATAAACCTATAAAACTTACCAGAAACGAAACATGAAGCAATAAAACTAAAATTATAAAAGAGGAAGAAAGTGATATCGAAGCTCTTAACTAAAAGTGATAAAAGTATGAAATATGTTTAAACAACGCGTCTATGATTAAAAATGAAACACATTCCACCAAGAATTAAAACATACACGACTTATAAGAAAATAAAAATACATCGTTACTGCACACCATCAACTAGATAAAATCAACATAGGCAAGTCTAAAAAGATATGTTTTCAGTTGTTTCTTGAAAATTCTCATTGATTGTTCATGTCGGATGCTGCTTGGGAGGTTGTTCCACAGTGTAGATGCTGCCCTGTCAAATTGCCTCTCACCGAATGTCTTTGTGCGCACTCTGGGTTTTGATAGCAGCATGGAATTTTCCGAGCGAAGCAATCTTGTTGGAACATGAATTGTTAACAATTCCTGAAGATAAACAGGAGCACGCTCAGTCAGAACTTTGAAAGTGTATAAAAGCAACTTGTACTGACAGCTGTATTTAATCGGAAGCCAGTGTAAAGCCATTAGCTCGGGTGTAATATGGTCGTACTTTCTTTTGCGGGTGATAAATCTTTCTTTTGGTTAAATTAATTTTAGAGTCACATGTCATTTTATGCGTGTTTTGATTGGTTTAAAATATTGAGGTTATTTGTCAATGAACGGAATCTATAAATAGACACCGTTCTCAAGGCGTCACGTGCCGTTGTCATCAGCTGATTTTCTTTAAATGAGGCACCTTTGAGGTTATTTAAATTTATTTCCGATTATTTGCCTTATTTTGAAAACAATTAATATATTTTGCAATATCATTACCAAAAGTTTGAATTGATTTATAAGTATTGATCGTAATTATTTGTTCGGTTCATTCGAAATAACCTCAATCAGGTTGTACACACACTTGCGTAAGCCGCTACGCTGGTTACACGGTGTGTACAACCTGATTGGGGTTATTTCTTCATGAACCGAAAAAAATTGTGATCAATCCTTAAGTCTACCCTTCTTCAGTTTACGAAATATCCTACTAAAATGATTGATTGATTGTTGTTTAACGCCCAGCGAGTAACATTTCAATTATATTCAGGACGAGAACAAGTTCAACAATATACAACAACGTTTCTAATGGAGAAGAGGTGGGCCAACAGGGTAAGTCTAATGGAGAAGGGGTGGGCCAACAGGGTAAGTCTAATGGAGAAGGGGTGGGCCAACAGGGTAAGTCTAATGGAGAAGGGGTGGGCCAATAGGGTAAGTCTAATGGAGAAGGGGTGGGCCAACAGGGTAAGTCTAATGGAGAAGGGGTGGGCCAATAGGGTAAGTCTAATGGAGAAGGGGTGGGCCAACAGGGTAAGTCTAATGGAGAAGGGGTGGGCCAATATGGTAAGTCTAATGGAGAAGAGGTGGGCCAACAGGGTAAGTCTAATGGAGAAGGGGTGGGCCAATAGGGTAAGTCTAATGGAGAAGGGATGGGCCAACAGGGTAAGTCTAATGGAGAAGGGGTGGGCCAACAGGGTAAGTCTAATGGAGAAGGGGTGGGCCAACAGGGTAAGTCTAATGGAGAAGGGGTGGGCCAATAGGGTAAGTCTAATGGAGAAGGGGTGGGCCAATAGGGTAAGTCTAATGGAGAAGAGGTGGGCCAACAGGGTAAGTCTAATGGAGAAGGGGTGGGCCAACAGGGTAAGTCTAATGGAGAAGAGGTGGGCCAACAGGGTAAGTCTAATGGAGAAGGGGTGGGCCAACAGGGTAAGTCTAATGGAGAAGGGGTGGGCCAATAGGGTAAGTCTAATGGAGAAGGGGTGGGCCAACAGGGTAAGTCTAATGGAGAAGGGGTGGGCCAATAGGGTAAGTCTAATGGAGAAGAGGTGGGCCAACAGGGTAAGTCTAATGGAGAAGGGGTGGGCCAATAGGGTAAGTCTAATGGAGAAGGGGTGGGCCAACAGGGTAAGTCTAATGGAGAAGGGGTGGGCCAACAGGGTAAGTCTAATGGAGAAGAGGTGGGCCAACAGGGTAAGTCTAATGGAGAAGGGGTGGGCCAACAGGGCGGTAAGTCTAATGGAGAAGGGGTGGGCCAATAGGGTAAGTCTAATGGAGAAGGGGTGGACCAATAGGGTAAGTCTAATGGAGAAGGGGTGGGCCAACAGGGTAAGTCTAATGGAGAAGGGGTGGGTCAACAGGGTAAGTCTAATGGAGAAGAGGTGAGCCAACAGTGTAAGTCTAATGGAGAAGGAGTGGGCCAATAGGGTAAGTCTAATGGAGAAGAGGTGGGCCAACAGGGTAAGTCTAATGGAGAAGGGGTGGGCCAACAGGATAAGTCTAATGGAGAAGGGGTAAGTTCAGATGCGTATCCAGACATTTTCATAAGGGGGTCCCGTTTTTTTTTTAAGAAAAAGAAATCGGATTTCTAAACCATTTGTTTTAAGAAATAATTGAAAAGACATCAAGGCGTAGTTCAAAGCGAAAATTACAAAACATGGTAAAAAAAGAAAAATGACAAGGACGAAATTGGAAATATTCTGTTAAGACACGTTTTACCAGTCTATAACTTTTTTATCGGCTAGAACACACCCACTCTTTTTCCAAATAAATAAAAAGAGTTTTTTGACATACAGGGAGACACGCTATCTACTGTTGTTCACGATCAGACCGTCTTCACGTACAACTCCCTAGGGGTCGTCGTGATCACGTGATCATATAGCAGTTGGAATTACAGCTACATGTGCAATCAGTACTTATCACCACTACAATTGTGAGTGCGAATACAATTCATGGCGAGGTGTACCCGATACAACATTATCTAATTAAGTTTGACAGCGACTTGCGACAGGTCGGTGTTTTTCTCCGGGTACGCCTGTTTCCTCCACCAATAAAATTTACTACCACGATATAGCTGAAATATGACGATGTAATCAACAATGCTAAAAAGTTCAAATCTAACACATCTAAACTTGCAAAATCCTCGAAAATTCTTATTCCTAAAGACTATGTGGTCTAGCAACTATGGTCGACTCATTGAGGCGGGTTTACATTGTTAAAAATACAGACAATCTTGTCAGTATAATTAGTTGTTCCAATTGGGTTAGAGTTATATGGTATTTAATGCCACTTTCAACAATATTTCAGTTATATCGTGGTGGCTAGCTTTATTGGTGGGGGAAACCGGAGTACCCGGAGAAAACCACAGACCTGCCGCAAGTCACTGACAAACTTTATCACATACTATTGTATCGAGTACACCTCGCTTGAGCGGGTTTCGAACACAACACTAGTGGTGATATATATATATTACATAGGTAGTTACAGATCCAACCACCATGCGATCAAGACCACGATGGCCCATGTTCCAATTATCAATTAAATCAGAATATTTATTACTGTACACAAAGAAAAAAAGTTAAGCACCCCCATATGTTTTTTTGAAATGACAAATGATACGACAAGTATCACGAGATTACTGACCAGATAATCTCAAGAACGCAATGGTGACCTGTTAGGACATTACATTGGCTGTAAGAAATCACAAAAAAAAATAAAGAAAAATGTTAATTTAATGAATATTTAATCACAATATCACAAGGCCAGTTTTTGCAGTAAAACATGTCTATTTTAAGTATTGACCTTCACAGTTCCAAAAGCACGATAAGATTGTCATTTCACTTTCAAAACGTCACTTATGAATCACTTGACGACATCTATTGTTCAAAGTTCAGTACCGGGTGTAACCCCCACGTGCTTGGATGACGGCCTCAACCCTGCGTCTCATCCCTCCAGTTAGACGTCGGATGTCCTGTTGTGATAGCTGCTGCCATTCCCGATGCAATGTTGCTTCCAACTGACGAATGTTTTGCACAGGAGGTTCCCGAGCCTGTATACGACGGCCTAACATGTCCCAAATATGCTCTATGGGATTCAAATCTGGGCTCATGGCTGGCCAAGGAACAAAAGTCACGGCTTCACTTTGGAGGTAGGCGGTTACTGCTCTTGAACGATGAGGCCTGGCGTTGTTATCCATATACACAGGCCTTGTAGCTAGTGGGTGGTTGTCGAAATGGGGGACAACAACTGGTTGCAAGACGTCTCTGATGTACTGATCACCAGTTAGGTTGCCTTGTATGGTGACTAAATCCAGCTTGCAGTCATGAGAGATACACCCCCAAACCATTACTGAGCCTTCACTGTAAAGGACAGTTGACTGGATGTTCCTTGGGGTATAGGCTGTATATTTGTGTCTCCAAACCCTCATTCGGCCGTCGGTTACATGAAGCAGAAACCGGCTCTCGTCTGACCAATGGATCTTGCGCCATGTCCTTAAATTCCAAACCACGTCTTGCTAAACACCATGCCAAACGTGTTCGTCAATGTCGGTCTGCCAACAGTGGACGTTTAATGACTCTCCTTGACGTCCCGCTGATTTCAGACGGTTTCTAACTGTTCTTGTTGACAGACGTCTATTGGGTAGCCAGTGTTGTTTGAGTACGGGACTGGTTGCGAATGGCATCCGTCTAACCAAACGCTGCAATGCCATGTCGTCACGATCAGATTTTACCCGTGGTCTGCCGGATCTTGGTAAGTCTTTCATATTGTTGGTTTGTGTGTGTTTTCTCACCAGTCGGTTGACTGTACAGAATAGTAGTAGCCCATCTGACGTCCAATAGCTTTGAAGGACATCCCTGTTGTATGCATGCCGATTATTTGCATATGTTTTAATATTTCAGGGGGTGCTTAACTTTTTTGAATCCAAAAATGATGACCTATTTATTCCGGTCTCCCACGAAGATCATTAATTTTTGATGAAACAGCTTGCCAAACACTTAATTCTATCTCAAGAATGATTTTATTAAGCGAATTGTATCAAATGAAACGTTTGCGACAAACTTTCCTCTCATATTGCAGGGGCGGATCCAGGGCGCGCCCCCCTAAAATTGGGAAAAAATGTGATTTCTTGGTGTAAAATCGTGATTTTTCACACGAAATACCCCAAAAAATTTTGCACCTCCCTCCGCTCTGCGCAGTTTTTTTTAAGTGCGCCCCCCCCCCCCTAGCTTGAAATCCTGGATCCGCCCCTGTATTGACACGAATCAGCAATTGACAAAGTTGTCGGAAAATGATCCTTATATGTTCATATTTGTTATATGTATATATGAACCAACTTTAGATAAAATTTACTTACTTACTCATGACTGGTTGATATTAAATCTGTCAGACGCATCAACGAGCATTCAATGACCCTTCTATTTTTTTGTGATGGTATGTGGTGTTATTGGGTGGAGGCGAATCTGTACAGTTTTTTTTATCGTTTATTTTTTTATATATTGACTATCAAGAGGGGAGAATTAGCCGATTTAACCCCACCATATTGTTTTGTCTGTCCCAAGCCAGGACTTAGATTTCCAACGTCATATGTCGTGATCTATTTTATGATCAATGATTTGAAGTGAGAGGTAATTGTTCGTTTTGTTGATATTGGTAGAATTCTTTATCATCACTGTTTAAACTTTCGTTTCTACAGAAACATATTATTTTAACAAAATTATATTGGAGTTATCTCTCTTACTACGTATACTATTTACAGTGGATACTCTCAAGTGAAGTTGATTGTTGGTTAACAAGTTTACGCCAACTCTGCAATTTTTCTACGATATCATGTGTACTAGACATACACGCATTGTTGCTAGCTCACTGAAACAATGTTCAGTCCACTAAGACACATTATCCTGATTCCGAGCCAATCAGTCTTTGGTCTTTCTCCTTAATGCTGTGTGCTTAGCGTGAGAAGCAGCTAATACCAATTGTATAGTCTTTGTTTTGACCCGATCGGGGCTCGAACTCACGATCTACCACACTCAAGGCGAGCACGCTAACCATTACACCACCGATGCGGTTAGAAATGTCGATGATTAACACGGGAATAAAGTTGTGGATTAACACAAAACGGGTATAACATTAAGTAAACAAATTAATTAATTGAAATTTAGAATTTTGCATCTTAAGAATTTAAAAAAAAAAAATTCAGAATAAGAATTTTTTATTGTCCAATAGAGGGCCCACAACAAGGGGCAAAGTCATTACAGTGATTCATAAACAATAACATTAAAAAATAAAAATATAAATATTGTACGTTACAATGAACAAAACTGCCCATAAAATATACTAAATACTTATACTAATAATAATTATAATACTAATGATAATTATAATAATAATTAAGTGCCGTCGACTATGACATTGTTGGCCACATCAGACATCAATGATTAATTGACATGTAGTGTAGTGGTCAAGTCCTCCCCGTGTCATATGCACATGGACAAGTACTGTACGGTAGTTGTACAAATGCAGAGGAAACCAAGGGCCGGTGCAAATAGGACTATAACACATTCGCACACATATTATACATGTGAAATAACTACATTTTCGAAATTAAATACATATACTGTATAAATACTTAAAGCATGAGAGAATAAATATATCACTCATATCAATATTTGTTTGTCTGTCTATTTATATTAAATAAAGGTAAGAAAAAGTCCTCCTTGTGTCTAAAGCACATGAACCACGCCATAGTTATTCAAATGCAGGGGACACCAATGGTCGATGCTAAAAGGACTTATTAAATAATTAAATATGTGAATCTATTACAATTCAAGATTTTAGAGTAAGACACATGTATATGTACTATATAAATAAAAACAAAAACATAAATATAAATGAGTAAGTCTTCCTCGTGTCCCAAGCACTCGAACAAATGCAATAGTTATTCAAATGCAGGGGACACCAAGGGTCGATGCTAAAAAGGACTTATTAATAAGTTAAATATGTGAATCTACTATAATTTAAGAGTGTGACGCATGTCATGACATGTACTATCATAAATATGAATAAATGAGTCCTCCTCGTGCCCCAAGCACATGAGCAATTGCAATAGTTATTCAAATGCAGGGGACACCAAGGGTCGATGCTAAAAGGACCTAAATTCATATAATATTTGCATAGTCACCACCAAGAAGTAGAGAGTTATAGGAAAGGCTTGTTGCCCGCGGTCGTTGGTGGTCTTATAGTAAGAAACAATTATCACGTTGGTGAGTAGTCCCTTGATGTTCCATGGTATGGAATATATTTCGCAACTAGTTCGTTTTGCTCGTATTTGAAATAATGATTTATACTTAAATAAACGTAAAATTGTACGACTACACTAAGTCTACAGCTTCAAAAAAACTATAACATAACACACAAGTCTAAGTAAAAAATGTTTTCTCGTGTTTCAAATCTTTTTTCGCATCACTTTGGCATCCTGGTATATGAATAAGTAAGATGAGGTTGATCTCAGGACAGTGAATTTAATGCTTCACCAATACCGGCCCAATACACCAAACACATATTGTAGTCTTACCTCTGTGTCAAATGTTGGTTACTATTCTTAATTTTGCTTTTTAAATATCCACCAAATGGCATTCAAGCTTGGCTACTTCATCTGATCAATAAGTACAACAATAAATCATTAAACATGCCACTAGTGGAACAGGAACTGCCTATCCTTCGATAGGACATGCCACTAGTGGAGCAGGAACTGTCTACCCTTCCATTAAACATTCCACTAGTGGAGCAGGACCTGCCTACCCTTCCATTAGACACGCCATTAGTGGAACAGGAACTGCCTATCATTCCACTAAGCATACCATTAGTTGAACAGGAACTGCCTACCCTTCCATTAAGCATTCCACTAGTGGAACAGGTGGAGCAGGAACTGCCTACCCTTCCATTAAACATGCTACTAGTGGAACAGGAACTGTTTACCCTTCCATTAAACATGCCACTTGTGGAACAGGAACTACCTACCCTTCCATTAAACATGCTACTAGTGGAACAGGAACTGTCTACCCTTCCATTAAACATGCCACTTGTGGAACAGGAACTACCTACCCTTCCATTAAACATGCAACTAGTGGAACAGGAACTGTCTACTTTTCCATTAAGCGTGCCACTACTGGAGCAGGAACTGGATACCCTTCCATTAAACATGCTATTAGTGGAACAGGAACTGTCTACCCTTCCATTAAACATGCCACTAGTGGAACAGGAACTACCTACCATTCCATTAAACATGCAACTAGTGGAACAGGAACTGTCTACCCTTCCATTAAACATGCCACTAGTGGAACAGGAACTACCTACCCTTCCATTAACATGCAACTAGTGGAACAGGAACTGCCTACCCTTCCATTAAACATGTCACCACTGGAGCAGGAACTGCCTACCCTTCCATTAAGCATGCCACTAGTGGAGCAGGAATTGCCTACCCTTCCATTAAACATGCCACTAGTGGAGCAGAAACTGCCTACCCACCATTAAACATGCCACTAGTGGAGCAAGAACTGCCTACCCTTCCATTAGACATGTCACTAGTGGAGCAGGAACTGCCTACCCTTCCATTAAGCATGCCACTAGTGGAGCAGAAACTGCCTACCCACCATTAAACATGCCACTAGTGGAGTAGGAACTGCCTACCCTTCCATTAAACATGCCCCTAGTGGAGCAGGAACTGCCTACCCTTCCATTAAACATGTCCCTAGTGGAACATGAACTGCCTACCCTTCAATTAAGCATGCCAGAGCAGGAACTACCTACCCTTCCATTAGACATGTCACTAGTGGAGCAGGAACTGCCTACCCTTCCATTAAACATGCCAGAACAGGAACTGCCTACCCTTCCATTAGACATGTCACTAGTGGAGCAGGAACTGCCTACCCTTCCATTAGACATGTCACTAGTGGAGCAGGAACTGCCTACCCTTCATTAGACATGTCACTAGTGGAGCAGGAACTGCCTACCCTTCCATTAAACATGTCACTTGTGGAGCAGGAACTGCCTACCCTTCCATTAAACATGCCACTAGTGGAGCAGGAACTGCCTACCCTTCCATTAAACATGTCACTATTGGAGCATGAACTGCCTACCCTTCCATTAAACATGTCACTAGTGGAGCAGGAACTGCCTACCCTTCCATTAAACATGCCACTAGTGGAGCAGGAACTTCCTACCCTTCCATTAAACATGCCACTAGTGGAGTAGGAACTACCTACCCTTCCATTAAACATGTCACTAGTGGAGCATGAAATGCCTACCCTTCCATTAAACATGTCACTAGTGGAGCATGACCTGCCTACCCTTCCATTGAACATGCCACTAGTGTAGCAGGAACGGCCTACCCTTCCATTAAGCATGCCACTAGTGGAGCAGGACCTGTCTACCCTTCCATTAAACATGTCCCTAGTGGAGCATAAACTGCCTACCCTTCCATTAAACATGCCACTAGTGGAGCAGGAACAGCCTACCCTCCATTAAACATGTCCCTAGTGGAGCACAAACTGCCTACCCTTCCATTAAACATGTCACTAGTGGTGCATGAACTGCCTACCCTTCCATTAAACATGCCACTAGTGGAGCAGGAACGGCCTACCCTTCCATTAAGCATGTCACTAGTGGAGCATGAACTGCCTACCCTTCCATTAAACATGTCCCTAGTGGAGCATAAACTGCCTACCCTTCCATTAAACATGCCACTAGTGGGGCAGGAACTGCCGACCCTTCCATTAAGCATGTCACTAGTGGAGCATGAACTCCCTACCCATCCATTAAACATGTCCCTAGTGGAGCATGAACTACCTACCCTTCCATTAAGCATGCCAGAGCAGGAATTGCCTACCATTCCATTGAAAATGCCACCAGTGGAGCAGGAACAGCCTACCCTCCATTAAACATGTCACTAGTGGAGCAGGAACTGCCTCCTCTTCCATTAAGCATGCCAGAGCAGGAATTGCTTACCATTCCATTAAACATGTCACCAGTGGAGCAGGAACAGCCTACCCTCCATTAAACATGTCACCACTTGCTTACCATTCCATTAAACATGCCACTTATGGAGCATGAACTGCCTACCCTTCCATTAAACATGCCACTAGTGGAGCAGGAACGGCCTACCCTTCCATTAAGCATGCCACTAGTTGAGCAGGAACTGTCTACCCTTCCATTAAACATGTCCCTAGTGGAGCATAAACTACCTACCCTTCCATTAAACATGCCACTAGTGGGGCAGGAACTGCCTACCCTTCCATTAAACATGTCCCTAGTGGAGCATGAACTACCTAACCTTCCATTAAGCATGCCAGAGCAGGAATTGCCTACCATTCCATTAAACATGTCACCAGTGGAGCAGGAACAGCCTACCCTCCATTAAACATGTCACTAGTGGAGCAGGAACTGCCTACCCTTCCATAAAAACTGAGCTTACCCATTGTTTTGAAGAGGGTTTTGTGTTGCTCAATCTTTGGTTCTCTGCATTGGATTGTTGTTTTTCCCCAATTGCATCATCTGATTACCTTTATGGTATCTTCAAACTTTTCTTTCTTGCTTGCCAGAAGTGACAATTGCATGGTATAATGGGTGCTTAACACTACTTTCGACAATTTTTCAGCTATAAGGTGTGCATTAGATTGATTGGTGGAGGAAACGGGAGTAAGCAACATACCTAGAGCAAATCACGGTCAAAGTTTATCACATAATGTTGTATTAAATACATCTCATCATGTGTGAGAAACAAACTCACAACTCAGTGGTGATCGGATTGAAAAGGTAGATGTAAAGTCAACTACCATCCAATCACAACCAGGGGGGCCCTATTTGACACCAAGACAATGGCTTCCATAAACTATTAAAACCATTAACTGAAATTTGTTACTGCTATATGAAAATCTTGAACACAATAAATGTATACTGGTAATTCAAGGTGATCTATTTAAAAAGATATTTCTTTTGGATGTTTTTTAATTTCTTCTGTTTCAGTCTTATACCTTAGACTTTCTGCAGGTTAGAGGTCAGTGGTGTTCTCTTCTCTGAATCAAACACCAATATAATAAACTGCCATGATATAACTGAAATATTTAAAATGCCCACACCTAACAATAATTAACAAAAGTAGTATATAAGTTATCTTTGGTAAAAAGAGAGTGATTTCTGAACCAACAAATCTATATTTTGGATCCATTTTTTGTGGTATTCTGGTATTGTAGATATACTTCTTAGTGTAATTTTGTCATATGCCTGAATTTAATGTCAACATTTTAATCAAACATGAAATCATGCCTAGCGTCTCACAAAAACTATGTCACATTGTCATTTGTAATTGGACAGAGGCAATGGTTGGTGTTGTGGTTTGTTATATTGCTAATTATTAGTTATTTTTTTTTGGCAAAAAAAAAAGAAGACTAAGTGGTATCAATTGCACCAGTGTCTTCACCACAGGGAGTGGTCAAACTGACCTTACCAGAGGTGTCATGGCCGTGATCATATGGTAGTTGGATTTACAACTACCTGTGCAATCAGTGCCTATCACCACTAAAGTTGTGAGTTCGAACCCTGTTTGTGGCGAGGTATACTCGATACAACATAATGTGATAAAGTTTGTCAGCGACTTGCGACAGGGTATTCTGGTTTCCTCCACCAATAAAGCTAACTGCCACAATATAACTGAAATATTGTTGAAAGTGGTGTCAAACACCATAAACCTGACCTCACCAGAGTTAGGATTCAAACAGTCAAACAGACAAACTATAGGCATGCTGTGATATGCACTGGTTACATAGATGCTAATCCAGCTCCAAGACAATTGATTAGCACCAAAGATGTTCCACCAGAAATAATTATGGAATTAATCTACACAAATTGACAAAAAAATACAACTTTTTTTTATATAAATTTATTAAACTGAAAATATTCAGACTTCTATCACAATTGTAAATAATAATTTCAGCAAAGATTCACTACAAGTACATGTAGTCTTTACATACATTTGTACTTGTCACTGCAAGATATATACACATCATTTTCACTAGTGGTCTACAAGTGTATCACTTGGTATTGAAAACAGTAAATATATTAGATTTGTCTACTAAAATTTAACACTGCAAGTTAATTTTTAATACCAACATTTAAATTAAAACAAGTTTATGGACGGGTCAGATGTATATGTACTGTATTTGACCAGTTTATAATAAATGAAGTATTTGTACTACGTACTACATGTAGTTAGCAATAGTATGTAATAATTATGTAACATACTATTTAAAGAACATTTTTTATAACTTTGCACCATTTAGAAATTATTTAAGGCCACAACACTGATATCTAGTTCCTTGGATTAAGAATATAAAATATAATGTGTTGTCATAAGCTTTTTAAATTATCTAATTTTTTTCCTATGTCTTAAAAATCCTTAGAAAATTTCATATTTAATATTCCGGTAGTAAATAAATTTTAATAAGGTGAGAAACTGTGCACTTTTCCTCAGACAGTAAACTTACTTCTTGCAAGCTTCTGTCTAAAATTGTTGAGAGGAAATCCAAAGAACTAAGAATCAAGTTGTAGTTTCAGCACTAATAATATTATAAATTATGGATTTCTATCTTTTAATTTTTAAACTGATCACTTATTGTTGGATATCTGTATTTAATAAAAGGGGTAGAAACAAATGGAATGTATTCAATTTATATATATACAATTAGTAAACTAAACTGCATATTTAGCACTCTTTATATAGCTGTTTCATGTGAAGTAAGAAACAACAATTTAAATTAATATTGTTCTCTTCAAAAATATATTTCAATTTATACCATTTAAGCTAATTTGTGTCCAACTTTTAGAAAAGACAATCATTTCTCAATTATAAAATACCAAGTCCATTATTTTGAAGATTTTCAACAGTAAGAGTCTTTGGTAGCCATGCTGAATGATTCATTTATCATTCAGTTGAGACAATTCACTACCTTATTTTTGTATCAAATACAACTGCTGCTGTCAATATTATACCCTTTGTATTTTTATCAAAATGAAAATGACACTTGTGTAGTAACATCTAGGGTTCACCTAACAGAGGATACAATTTTATAATTAAATCTTGCTAAAAGCAAATTTTTTTTTTATATCAATCTATAAATAAAAGTAGCCATTATTTCAAAAAGTCATCTTTTTTTTCTCTCTCTAATCTTGATTCCTGTGAAACATTTAGATACACTATTACTGTCTAAACAATAGTTGTTTAAAGAATGTATATTTAAAATTTATAATAGGACTAGGTTGTAAAAAATAGGCAAAAAATTAGCTATGCAAGGGTGTACAAATTCACATTTTTTATTTAATTTATAATTACCCTTATGCAGCTAAAAAAAATAGCACCCATTTGACAAACAATACACAAAAAAATATTGAAAATGTTGACATGATGAAATAAATATATGTTGCATTGATGATTAGTTTTTAAATGTCAAAAGTTGAAATGCTGATGATTACATGCCATTGCACACAACCCTATACATGTTGTTGAGATCAAACTGTGTACACTATATTACATAACGTCATAAGAGTGTTTTGATGATCTGACAGTCCCTGTGCCAAAATTATTACAATTTGTTTTTTTGACATACATGTAATTTGTCAGAATGTTGCATTAAGACTATTCTAAAACATTGTAATTATTTTTTTTTCTAAAAAAAAACATACTTGTAGTTTCCTTAGAACTGAATTTCACAAGTGCTTTGAAACTCAGTGCTTCAAATGTAAGACTTGTTTTATTATGATTACCAATCAGATATATACTGACCAATCTGGGTTTAGAAATCAACATGATTTTTTCTAGAAAATAATAAAACAGGCCTTATGTGGAAAAAGTACACAAGTTTTGATAAAATTTACTTTCTAAAATTTCCTTCTTGCATAAACAAATTATTTTTTAGGTACAAATTTCAAGGTCAAAATATAAAAAAAAAAAGAAGAGAAATTAATGTAAAAATCTAGTCTCGATCTTCTACACTGTTTCCAATAATCTCATAATACAATGACCTATTTTAGCAAACTAAATTTTAACAAAATTTTTGCAAGCTATTTTCTTAAAAACATCACCGATTCAGCAATAACAGTTAATTTTTCCTATACAATTTCTTTTTTTCCAGTTTGTAGGATGAACACAACAGTTTCCATGAAGAACTCCATGCAACGTCTTTCATGCATCCACTGAGAGAAATAAACAGTTTCTTAAAGAAGCACCACCTACGTGTTTCTTCCTTTAAAGTAAGATGCAGTTCAAAGGTTGCCACTGTGTTTGGATCATAAGAAAGTTTGGCTAATCGTCTACACTGATTCTTCTCCTCAAGGTTGATATACAACATACAACCTCTTAGTCCACAAGGTTCATAGTATGCCATATGTACAATGTCTTGAGCTATTTTTTTTATCAGTCCACATGGCACCAATATTTCACATTTTAACTGTTGATCTCTGACTACTCGAAGTGTTTGTTGAATTCTTTGGATGAGATGGCTACATTGTTTTAAATCTAAGGATGACAGAGAATCAATACTACCATAGTTGTCTACTGTTGTTTCTTGGTCTGAAAATGAAATGAAGAATACATATATTATCAAATATAAAAGCAAGACCCATGCGAAATGATTTAGTTATTGTTTTATCTAATGTATTTGGCATCTGGAAATCTACTTTATCATAAAAGATCACAATAATCAGTTTAACTCTCCACCACAAAAAAAAAAACATGTACAAGCCTGTCCCAAGCCAAATTTGGATTTCCATCACAGATTCTGTTGTCGTCTTTGTGTTTTGGCCAATTTGGGAGACAATAGTCAATACAATGAATACTTCAAATCAGAAGATGTTATTTTCAAACAATCACTCTTTAGCTTTATTTTATCTCAATTGTTTCATTATCAATATCATTAATTTAGTTTCAATAGCAGTTCAGTAATAATATTATCCAGTTGCAGTTCACTATATACATGTAGGGTGGTAATCTACAGCTGAAACTTATGTTAATGATATGAATAGATCTTAATTCAAGAATAGAATATAAATTGATACTTCAAACCAACTAGCTGAATACCTCAATTAATCAGAAAAATACTTTCAGTGTGGGATGGGGTGCTACAAAAAGGAGGGCCCTAGGTTATCCCCCATTATATGATCAACAATTCAGCAATGTCACAAGACTGTGTATACTCGACAATAATATTATTTTATCATTCTTTATAAAGTCCAAAGGTCTACAAAATCAATAAATACATGTTTGCATACTTTCTAAACTATGGATTTCTTCTCAGCAAAATATGTTTACTGCCATACTACATGACCGATTTAATATGTTGTTGAATACTTTTCTATTTATAGCCACAGCCACAGGTGACTTAGAATTACCGGTGACTTATTTTTGGCAATGACACAATAAATAGTGCAGAGTTATTTAAAAAACAGACAAAAATTCATCATCGTCGTATGATATTGAACAATGTGCAAATCAAAAGAGAAAAGACGATAATTGTCTTTTTATAACCAGAATTTTAACTCATTTAATGCAGTCCATACCATAATAGGATAACTCACAGGGGCTTGGATAACTTAGTAACTGAACTGGTCGTCATTGTCTTCACTCATTCATTCGGGTGTTAAAAATAGTCAAAGTACATCATAGTTTAGGCATACTTACTGTTTGCTATTTCGTTGCGTCTTTCGAATATGCTATTTTCACTCTCAGGCTTTCCAATATTCCTAAACATTAAAATCTTTAGTTTCTGCAAAAGTTTTTCCACCTTTGTTCTGCCGACGACTGCATTTTGATCTAACAATTTACAACAACTGTCTCGAGATTCGAACTCCATTTCAAATAAGTCAAAACTTCAATGTCAACTCTAGATAAACAAGTCTTTGATATAATAATTGCACTAATTTAATTTACAGTTGATGCATGTGACAGGACGTGCTGTGTCGATCGTCTGCACTTTTTCTTTAGCGATCAGCTGTTTTTTTCCATTCAATATGAATATTCATGAGGATATTCCATTTGAGTTGGTACGTTCCATATTTATTATCTTTGTCACGTGTTACTAGATTTTATATCACTCAGATCACGTGAACAATCGGCAAACTTCGTATGATTTCGTTACTTCTATTTTTAGCCGAATTGAAATGTGAAACCATCACATTTTCAACGTGAAGATATTGGCCCACTTTTCTTATTTTCAGTAGACCTGTACGATGCTTAGCAATTTAATTAAAATTAGATTTTTGTTATATATTTTATTAGCTATACAATATATCACAAAATAAAACCCAACAAACATTTAATTTCAATATTAAAATCACAGGCGCTCGTGACACGGAATTACCCCCCTCCTTTTAAAAAAAAAATCTTTTTACATATTTACATATTATAATAATTGCACTAATTTAATTTACAGTTGATGCATGTGACAGGACGTGCTGTGTCGATCGTCTGCACTTTTTCTTTAGCGATCAGCTGTTTTTTCCATTCAATATGAATATTCATGAGGATATTCCATTTGAGTTGTTACGTTCCATATTTATTATCTTTGTCACGTGTTACTAGATTTTATATCACTCAGATCACGTGAACAATCGGCAAACTTCGTATGATTTCGTTACTTCTTAGCCGAATTGAAATGTGAAACCATCACATTTTCAACGTGAAGATATTGGCCCACTTTTCTTATTTTCAGTAGACTTGTACGATGCTTAGCAATTTAATTAAAATTAGATTTTTGTTATATATTTTATTAGCTATACAATATATCACAAAATAAAACCCAACAAACATTTAATTTCAATATTAAAATCACAGGCGCTCGTGACACGGAATTACCCCCCCCCCCCTTTAAAAAAAAAATCTTTTTACATATTTACGTATAGGATAATTAGTATCAGGCCCACTGAGAGGGGGGTCAGCCGGGGCGGCTCCCCGGGACCCACGAGTTTATAATTAAGGGTCCCGAGACAAATACACAAGTAGAAAGCTGTTTTCTCATCAATTCATTTTTGTTGTACTGATTCCTTGCTTATAGTTATGACACACCGTGGTGGAGTTAGTTTGAGTATCATTATTTGGAGAATTGGAGGAGGGGGCCAAGTTTTCCTTTGCCCTGGGGTCCAAAAATTATCTTGGCGGCCCTGATTAGTATAAGATAAGATAAGATAAGATTTTATTGTCCAATCAAGGTCCCAGCAAGGGGCAGAGTCATTACAGTGATTTATATTACACAAAAAAACCAATAAACATTCTAATACATAAATGTAATAAACAGTATAGAATAAGAATAAGAATAAGAATAAGAATCTTTTATTGCCAATTAAGGGCCCACAAGGGGCAAACAATTTAATACAATGATTGAAATGATTGGAGACGATTGGAGACATACAAAGATACATGTAAACACACACAAAAACCAGGAAAACATATTTATGTTCAGTGACTGCACGGCCAGATCAGAGCCTATCAAATACCACCATAAATCAATTCACATTTAATATAATATAACATGTATAATAACTATAATAATTCACCTAACCTAATGATATCTATAGGATCAGTTGTGTCCTCACAGCAAAAAACATTCTTCAATAAAGCTACCTAATTTTTTCAAAACTTGTTCATGTTCATTGGTAAATAGCCAGACAAATTTTGATGATGTGTCCATGTATCTAAAATTTGGACATAAGTCAATAACTTTATCAAACAATTTTACTCTAATATTTTCATATAAGGGACAGTCGACAATAAAATGTTTCTTATCTTCAATATCTCCCTTAGAACAATTTGTGCATTTTCTTTCTGATCTGATAATGTTCTTATATCTGCCAGTTTCAATATTTAATAAATGAACACTGACTCTTATCTTACATATAGACTGTCGAATTTTAAAATTATTAATTTGTAAATATTTCTCTTTCCCAAAATGGGTCTTTATGTAAAAGTATGTATCTAATTTACCTCTGTTGCTGCCAATGGCATCTACCCTTTCTCCATTCCAAAAATCAAGAAAACTGTTACAAAATATTATCTTTTACTTGTTTACACAACTGACCTAATTTGATATTTAAACTCCTGATCTTCAATTCATCAATAATATATAATATACTCGAATATCATGTATTGATTTTACTCAAAATGTAACTCTTTATTACATACATAAGCATCAAATAGTAAACCTTCCTGTTGACCTTCTAATCTGTGACAATATTTTAACATAGCTAAAATTACAGAGAAATATATAGGATAACGTCCAAGTTCAGACATAACTGCAATATTGGTAGTTTTCCTATTTACGCCAAGAGTGTATTTTAACATTTTTACATGTGATTGCTCTGTATGGCTGGTTGAGAATTTTTTTTAGAAACAATAATCACTTTTTTTCCTACAACTGGACGAATCAACAGAAAACATACCCCAAATTTCACTCCCATAAGTTAGAATTGGTTTAATGGTATGATCATAAAGATGTAGAAAGGTGTCTATACTGGGATTTGTTGAAGACAAACAATTTTGTAATCTAAAGTATGCCTTCATAGATTTCTTATACAGGTCAAGTTTACATTGATTGAATTTTCCGCTGCTTGAAATGGTGAATCCTAAATATCTATATAAGGAAGCTGATCTGATTAAAGTACCGTTAAAATAAATAGGATGTTTCAAACATTTACCTGCTTTGTTAAAAATAACAACATTTGTTTTTGAAAGGTTTACACTTAAACACCAATTTGAACAATATGTGTGTAGCAAGTCCATTCTCTCTTGTATACAAACAAGCAATTTGCAGAAATTAGATTGGTACATAAGTACTAAACATATCTATGTCTCTGATGAGTATAATATTTGGAAGGATCGACACATGTAAGTTGCTGTTAACATAAGATTATACGAACAATTTAAATAAGGAAAAAGAGAAGAAATACTATAGAAATCATTCCCAAAAAGCCACAGGCACTTGTTTCACGGTGTATATCCATAACGGAACCTTTCCGCTCAAATATGCGTTACGCGATACTTTGGGAATAAGTAACGATTCCTTTGTGATGAAAAGCCAAAGAGACACTCTAGAACTTCAAAAAGATCTAATTGCATTAGAAGAATGGGAGAAAACATGGGGTATGTCTTTCCATCTAGACAAATGTAATATCATGCGAGTAACAAGATCCAAGAACCCGATATTATTCAACTACCATCTGAAAGGACACCAACTAGTAGCAGCAGACACTACAAAATATTTAGGCGTTGATCTAAGTCATGATCTATCTTGGAGCCATCACACTGACAGAACAACAAAGAAATCTAACAGCATGCTTGGATTCCCGAAAAGAAACCTAAGAATCACCAACCAGGAGACAAAATCTGCTGCATACTTCAGTCTGGTACGCACAAACCTTGAATACTGTGCATCAATATGGAACCCCCACCACAAACAGTCTATACAGAAATTAGAAATGACACAACGAAGAGCTGCAAGATACACCACAAACAATTATACCACAACCAGTAGTGTCAATGAGAGTACAACAACTAAAGTGGGAAATTCTAGAATCGAGAAGAACCAAGATTCAACTAACTATGTTCTACAAAATTGTCAAAAACTTGATGGATATTCCAGCTGATCACTATCTTACACCATCTAAGACCAGGACTAGAACCACACACTCAAAGAAGAAGTTACAATATCACACTAGGACAGACACTCTGAAGTTCAGTTTCTTCCCCAGAACTATACCTATACTAGTACCTGGAATATGCTACCAGCAACAGTTGCTGAGGCCCCCGACTTGGTATCCTTCAAGCGGGGGTTGGCTTCTCTTCAGTTCTAAATCTCACAGGGCCCAAATTGTTAGTAAGTTCTAATGAAGATTAGAGCTGTTCCGGTTGTGTGTATGCCCAGGGGCCACTACGGTACCTGGATTGGTCTAATCAGAAGAACAGAAATCTATTTGGGGTCTTTTGATTCTTTATTTCTTTTCAATCTTTTTCTTGCCGTTGATTGGATTACATATTCTCTTCACAGTTCATTCTTTAACTCTTTTCCGCCACCGCAGCGCAATAGTTTTGCCGGAACGTAACGGTCTGCAAAGACAGAGTTATGTACCTAGTAGATGTAGATGTAGATGTAGATGTAGAAAATGATGTCAACAAGTGGGAAAGCCACATAATAATGGATAGCTGCAAGGAAGGAAGGTAAATATATCGTATATTTTGCTCTCACGGAACTCTCTGATGTATGATTCAATCCAAAACCAAAAACCATTCACATACGTCTGCTGAAAATGCGTTTCGCACGCTTTCCAACGAGATGACTGTCAATGTAAAGTGAAATTTCGGACATATCTTTTATGAATATTTGCTTTTTTCCACCTTTTAACTCTCAAACTTTAACAATTATTAAAAGAAGAAACCTAAATGCACCAACTCCTAACCCAGTCTTCATTAAAGCCCATTAAATTCGATTTTTAATAGAAAAGGTTCGTAACGGCACCTTTACGATTTATAGAAAACGTGTTAAAATGTGGCACCTCGACCTTCGCGACTTGGAGGCAACGGACCCTTTACGACAATAATTTGACCCATAATCATCAACCTAGCAAGTATAGTTGCAGAGAAATCTACCTTATCATAAAAACTTAACAAGTCCACTCAACCATGAAAATGAGGTCAAGGTCACATGCCATATGGCAGACTGGCATGTACTACCTTACACCAACATCCATGCCAAATATCAATGACTTCCCATAAGTAGTCTTTGGGAAATGGACCTTAGCAGAAAACTTTAACATAAATGTTTGTACGCAATTTGTCTCGCTTTCGCGACTTTTCGCAGGTTATTTACAATATCTCAAGTTTAGAAATTTATATAACTAAGGAGTATTTCCCTCGTGCAAAGCTCTGTCCTGAGCTGGTTTTGGCTTCACTTTTAGGCCCTTAAGGTTATTTGTTCTCTATCATCCCTTAAACATCTTTTGGATTTTGGTCTTCTTAGTGTTTTGATTTTATCTGCACTGATGAGACATAAGTTGTCGAAAATTGCAGAACTCAAATTTACTTCAGTTTCGGTGCTTTTGTTATTTTATACAATGGTCCGTGTCCTACTGTCCATTCCACCAGTCTGCGATTTCGACCCAGTGTCTCGACCACAGAGGCTTGTAGCTGCAAAGCCCTATACCCCCTGCCCTTTTTGAAAAAAAAATCATTTTTCCCTTTCATTGTTTTTTTTCACATTTTAGAAGAAAATTACCGAAAAGAAAGAAAAAATAAAATTGATATCTCTTCTCATTATATCTTTCTTTTTAGGAATTTTCGTCTTGAAATGTAAAAAAAAAAACCAATATAATAATAATAATAATAATAATAATAATCTTTATTGCAAATAAAACCCTTGCGGGTAAAGCAATACAATACAATACAACATTACAAAACATATATACATGAACAACATAAAGAAATGTCATTATTCATAGTTAAAGTTATACATTGACCAATGTGAACATCATTTTCGCAATTCTAACGATTGCTTTATATAGTCAACAACACTGGGCAAAAATTCTTGATCAGGAATTAATATAATTTTTAATTGGGAAAAAAAGTCCAGTTGGTCGAAATTAGCATGATACTTTTTAATATTATTTATTAAAACATTTCTAAGATTATTATTTATTTGACATTGTAGAAAAAAATGAATCTCATCATCTAGTACTTTACAAGTTTTACAGTCTTTGATGTCTGGGAATTTTTTTGTATCTACCTAGTTCAATTTCTAATGGATGATCACTCGTTCTAAATTTAGTTAAAAGTTGTCGATTGTTAAAATTTTTTTGTAAGTTTTAAATAGACTTCTAGTTTAATGTCTGTTTTTAATTTACTATATAGAAACACTTTTGAACTATCATCTAAGTTTGATATTTTTTCAAGTATTTTTTCTTCATATTTTTCTTTTATATTTTTTTTAAACGTATTTTTAAATGTATCCTTGACAAGTAAAAAGGGTTTGTTAAAATCTTCAAAATTATTTTTATTAAGTTCTACTTCTTTAAATATTTCTGTGGCAAAGGTGTACCATGTATAAATATTTTCATTACTTATATTTTTATTTATATTAAATGCTTCCTTAACAAGGGGGTTTATTCCATCCAACTGAATCCTGGAATAGCAGAGCATAACTTGTGTTTTTATAAATGATTCTAATGGTAGTCTACCCAATTCAGATTTTGCTGAGATAATTCAAGATGTTTTCTTGATACCTAGAACTGCTTTACAAAATTTATGATGTAATTTTTCAAAACTAAATCTATCAACAATATAAAAAGGGAAAAAATGTTGTGTTTTTTTTAAAAAAAGGGGTGGGGGTAGGGCTTTGCGGCTACAATCCCCTGTGATTTCGACAATCTATATATTTTATCGATATCTCCTCCCGGATATCAAAGGGTGACAAGTCAGAAAAAGGGTATTTTAGTTACATTCTGCATTTTAATTAAACAACCTTATTAATAAAAAAAAACTGCTGAGATGTGCTAATCTGGTTAATTCTAAATATAAATATTGTAGGCGGAAGTAAAATGTTGTGGAAAAATATTTCCGCAAACTAACTTAATTAACCTGCATTAACTAAGAAATAAAGAGTTTATTCATAAGTTAAAACTTTTCTTACAAAAACGATGACGGGGTTTAATAAGGTGCTTCCCGATAAGGAAGGGGGCAACTTCCTATTTTGTTTACGGTATACTGGGGTGTGCAAATATATGAAAGGGTAACAAGTTTTGTAAGCTTATGAAACAATTATATAAATTTGGAGGCAATTTTTCTCCTTTTCTAGTAAAAAAATGGCCAAATATAGTGTATAATATACCTGTTTAGGATATATTAATTTGGGCCAGTTTTCAATTCTTCAGACCGCCACGATATAGCTGAAATACTGCTGAAAGTGGCGTTAAACCCCATCCAATCAATCAATCGATCTTTCAGTGGTACATCCCCGTAAAAAGTATGGTTGTTACCCCTCCTCCCCCGGGGTCCCTAATTACCAGTGTAAGAACGCTTTGAATATTTCCTTTGGCAGTTTTCATATTTGTCATGGCATTGAAATGGACATCCAAGATATACTCTAGCTACTAATCAAATAACAGAATACTGTTAAATTGATGATATAAAACAAACTATGTGATGAAAACGTCTTTTCAATATGTTGATGCGGTGAAAACTGCAATCGTTTTTATAAATGCCGCTTCTGCATATGAACAGATGCGATAAATCTTGTAGAAATGGCAAATGTAATAATAGCTGAGTTCCGTGACACTTAATATGCAGTTCCTAGACATCTTTGATCGTATTAAATCGTAAAAATAAAGAAACCGGTTTTTCAACTTACCTCAAAAATCTACCAAGGATCCGTTACTTGTTCCCGAAAAATCGCGTAACGTCGATGTTCATCGCGAAGGTTCCGTTATGGATATATACCGTGGGTTTCTGGTAAGAAAAATATACCTAGACAGGGGCGGATCCAGGGGGGCGCACCCCCCCCCCCCCCCCTAAAATTGGAAAAAACATGATTTTTTGGCGTAAAATCGTGATTTTTCACACGAAATACCCCAAAAATTTCCTCACCTCCCTCCGCTCGGCGCAATTTTCTTAACTACGCCGCCCCTAACTTGAAATCCTGGATCCGCCCCTGCTAGATACTAATTATACCACAAGGTAAGAAACCTTTCATTTGTAAAAAAAAATCTATGTCATCGAGTTTTTCGCGTTTTTTCAACTCGACGGACGCCAGCATGGAGGAATGGCCTACATCATCTGAAACTACGATCATTTAAATATCTACAAAATGTTGCATAAAACACCTACCTTTGCTGAACATCAACAATACAACAGACCTTTTTTCTTCGCGTCACTTATCAACTTTCATCATTCCAACAGGAAACTGTAGGATATTGTAGATTGGTAATCTCTGTATGTTTTGTAGCTGTGGGATAGTGTAGCTTGGTAATATCTGTATGTTTTGTAGCTGTGGGATAGTGTAGCTTCATAATCTCTGTATGTTTTGTAGCTGTTGGATAGTGTAGCTTGATAATCTCTGTATGTTTTGTAGCTGTGGGATAGTGTAGCTTGGTAATCGCTGTATGTTTTGTAGCTGTTGGATAGTGTAGCTTGGTAATCTTTGTATGTTTTGTAGCTGTTGGATAGTGTAGCTTGGTAATCTCTGTATGTTTTGTAGCTGTTGGATAGTGTAGCTTGGTAATCTCTGTATGTTTTGTAGCTGTGGGATAGTGTAGCTTGGTAATCTCTGTATGTTTTGTAGCTGTGGGATAGTGTAGCTTGGTAATCTCTGTATGTTTTGTAGCTGTTGGATAGTGTAGCTTGGTAATCTCTGTATGTATTGTAGCTGTGGGATAGTGTAGCTTGGTAATCTCTGTATGCTTTGTAGCTGTGGGATAGTGTAGCTTGGTAATCTCTGTATGCTTTTGTAGCTGTGGGAGTGTAGCATGGAACTCTCTGTATGTATTGTAGCCGTGGGATAGTGTAGCTTGGTAATCTGTGTTTTGTAGCTGTGGGATAGTATAGCTTGATAATCTCTGTGTGTATTGTAGCTGTGGGAGTGTACCTTGGTAATCTCTGTATGTATTGTAGCTGTGGGATAGTGTAGCTTGGTAATCTCTGTATGCTTTGTAGCTGTGGGATAGTGTAGCATGGTACTCTCTGTATGTATTGTAGCTGTGGGATAGTGTAGCTTGGTAATCTGTGTTTTGTAGCTGTGGGATAGTATAGCTTGATAATCTCTGTGTGTATTGTAGCTGCGGTATAGTGTAGCTTGGTAATCTCTGTACGTTTTGTAGCTGTTGGATAGTGTAGCTTGGTAATCTCTGTATGTATTGTCATTGTTGGATAGTGTAGCTTGATAATCTCTGTATGTTTTGTAGCTGTGAAATAGTGTAGCTTGGTATTCTCTGTATGTTTTGTAGCTGTTGGATAGTGTAGCTTGGTAATCTCTGTATGTTTTGTAGCTATGGGATAGTGTAGCTGGGTAATCTCTGTGATTTTTTTTATAGCTGTTGGATAGTGTAGCTTGGTAATCTCTGTATGTTTTGTAGCTGTGGGATAGTGTAGCTTGGTAATCTCTGTATGTTTTGTAGCTGTGGGATAGTGTAGCTTGGTAATCTGTTTTTGTAGCTGTTGGATAGTGTAGCTTGGTAATCTCTGTATGTATTGTAGTTGTTGGATAGTGTAGCTTGATAATCTCTGTATGTTTTGTAGCTGTGGGATAGTGTAGCTTGGTATTCTCTGTATGTTTTGTAGCTGTTGGATAGTGTAGCTTGGTAATCTCTGTATGTTTTGTAGCTATGGGATAGTGTAGCTGGGTAATCTCTGTGATTTTTTATAACTGTTGGATAGTGTAGCTTGGTAATCTCTGTATGTTTTGTAGCTGTGAAATAGTGTAGCTTGGTAATCTCTGTATGTATTGTAGCTGTTGGATAGTGTAGCTTGGTAATCTCTGTATGTATTGTAGCTGTGGGATAGTGTAGCTTAGTAATCTCTGTACGTTTTGTTGCTGTGGGATAGTGTATCTTGATAATCTCTGTATGTTTTTTAGCTGTGAAATAGTGTAGCTTGGTAATCTCTGTATGTATTGTAGCTGTTGGATAGTGTAGCTTGGTAATCTCTGTATGTATTGTAGCTGTGGGATAGTGTAGCTTAGTAATCTCTGTACGGTTTGTAGCTGTGGGATAGTGTATCTTGATAATCTCTGTATGTTTTGTAGCTGTGGGATAGTGTAGCTTGGTAATCTCTGTATGTATTGTAGTTGTTGGATAGTGTAGCTTGGTATTCTCTGTATGTTTTGTAGCCGTTGGATAGTGTAGCTTGATAATCTCTGTATGTTTTGTAGCTGTGGGATAGTGTAGCTTGGTATTCTCTGTATGTTTTGTAGCTGTTGGATAGTGTAGCTTGGTAATCTCTGTATGTTTTGTAGCTGTGAAATAGTGTAGCTTGGTAATCTCTGTATGTTTTGTAACTGTTGGATAGTGTAGCTTGGTAATCTCTTTATGTATTGTAGCTGTGGGATAGTGTAGCTTGGTAATCTCTGTACGTTTTGTAGCTGTGGGATAGTGTAGCTTGGTAATATCTGTGTTTTGTAGCTGTTGGATAGTGTAGCTTGGTAATCTCTGTATGTTTTGTAACTGTGGGATAGTGTAGCTTGGTAATCTCTGTATGTTTTGTAGCTGTGGGATAGTGTAGCATGGTAATCTCTGTATGTTTTGTAGCTGTGGGATAGTGTATCATGGTAATCTCTGTATGCTTTGTAGCTGTGGGACAGTGTAGCTTGGTAATCTCTGTATGCTTTTGTAGCTGTGGGAGTGTAGCATGGTACTCTCTGTATGTATTGTAGCTGTGGGATAGTGTAGCTTGGTAATCTGTGCTTTGTAGCTGTGGGATAGTATAGCTTGATAATCTGTGTATTGTAGCTGTGGGATAGTGTAGCTTGGTAATCTCTGTACGTTTTGTAGCTGTGGGATAGTGTAGCTTGATAATCTCTGTATGCTTTGTAGCTGTGGGATAGTGTAGCTTGATAATCTCTGTATGTTTTGTAGCTGTGGGATAGTGTAGCTTGGTATTCTCTGTATGTTTTGTAGCTGTTGGATAGTGTAGCTTGGTAATCTCTGTATGTTTTGTAGCTATGGGATAGTGTAGCTGGGTAATCTCTGTGATTTTTTTATAGCTGTTGGATAGTGTAGCTTGGTAATCTCTGTATGTTTTGTAGCTGTGAAATAGTGTAGCTTGGTAATCTCTATATGTATTGTAGCTGTTGGATAGTGTAGCTTGGTAATCTCTGTATGTATTGTAGCTGTGGGATAGTGTAGCTTAGTAATCTCTGTACGTTTTGTAGCTGTGGGATAGTGTATCTTGATAATCTCTGTATGTTTTGTAGCTGTGGGATAGTGTAGCTTGGTAATCTGTTTTTGTAGCTGTGGGATAGTGTAGCTTGGTATTCTCTGTATGTATTGTAGTTGTTGGATAGTGTAGCTTGGTATTCTCTGTATGTTTTGTAGCTGTTGGATAGTGTAGCTTGATAATCTCTGTATGTTTTGTAGCTGTGGGATAGTGTAGCTTGGTATTCTCTGTATGTTTTGTAGCTGTTGGGTAGTGTAGCTTGGTAATCTCTGTATGTTTTGTAGCTATGGGATAGTGTAGCTGGGTAAACTCTGTGTTTTTTTTATAGCTGTTGGATAGTGTAGCTTGGTCATCTCTGTATGTTTTGTAGCTGTGAAATAGTGTAGCTTGGTAATCTATGTATGTTTTGTAGCTGTTGGATAGTGTATCTTGGTAATCTCTGTATGTATTGTAGCTGTGGGATAGTGTAGCTTGGTAATCTCTGTACGTCTTGTAGCTGTGGGATAGTGTAGATTGGTAATATCTGTGTTTTGTAGCTGTTGGATAGTGTAGCATGGTAATCTCTGTATGTTTTGTAGCTGTGGGATAGTGTAGCTGGGTAATCTCTGTATGTTTTGTAGCTGTGGGATAGTGTAGCATGATAATCTCTGTATGTTTTGTAGCTGTGGGATAGTGTAGCATGGTAATCTCTGTATGTTTTGTAGCTGTGGGATAGTGTAGCTTGGTAATCTCTGTATGTTTTGTAGCTGTTGGATAGTGTAGCTTGGTAATCTCTGTATGTATTGTAGCTGTGGGATAGTGTAGCTTGGTAATCTCTGTATGTTTTTGTAGCTGTGGGATAGTGTAGCTTGGTAATATCTGTATGCTTTGTAGCTGTGGGATAGTGTAGCATGGTAATCTCTGTATGTTTTGTAGCTGTGGGATAGTGTAGCTTGGTAATCTCTGTTTGTTTTGTAGCTGTGGGATAGTGTAGCATGGTAATCTCTGTATGTTTTGTAGTAGTGGGATAGTGTAGCTCGATAATCTCTATGTTTTGTAGCTGTTGGATAGTGTATCATGGTAATCTCTGTATGTATTGTAGCTGTGGGATAGTGTATCATGGTAATATCTGTATGTATTGTAGCTGTTGGATAGTGTAGCTTGGTAATCTCTGTATGCTTTTGTAGCTGTGGGATAGTGTAGCTTGGTAATATCTGCATTTCAGCAACTGATATGGCATCAATATTGCTTTTTTGGTGAAACTTGTATCTAATGAATTCTGAGAGTATTGCACATAGCAATACATTGTACTCTACCGGCCGCAAAAATCAGAGGACCTAAAATATTAGAAGTATCACCTTGCAGTGACTAGATTTTAAAATACAAGTTCAAGGGCCATAACTCAGCCAAATATCATTCGACCGGAACGAAATTTGAACTTAAACTGTAACACATCTGGATATAGCCACATACCAAATATCAAGTCAATATATCAAAGGACGTCAAAAAAAAAGTCTGGACAACTTAAAATTTTAATGTGACGGACGGACGGACTAATAAAGTTGAAGGCAGAAAAATGGTAAACTTTAACAAAAAATGTAAAAGAAAAGATTATTTATTCTGTTTAATGAACAATAACAATACACAAAATTAATTAAATGATGCTAAATATGTTAACATAAAAATGTGTAGAAATATGTTTATATAATATTATGTTAATTAATGTCAAACACTATAAAAAAAAATAGTTTCTTCTTTCTTTCCCTTTTTATTTAGGAAGTGGTACATAAATATTTTCTATATTTTTAAATTGTGTCACATTTCAAAACACAATTGCTGATATAAATAAAATAAAGAAAATGACACATTTTTCAAATACTGCATGTTTGGTTAAGCTTTTTTCACATGAGACTGAACTACAGACAATCATTACCAGGAGAGATATACTCTACTTCTATATATGTATTTGAGTTTGACCACATTATTACTTTAAATTATTTTAGGATAAGGGTGGACCCACATAGTCCACTTTATTATTTTCAGTTATCCTGGAGTAAGGCACAAGACCTTCTAACTTTTACATCTATCAGATCAACAATCAGACCACATTTTACAGTTTTTAATAAAATGGTTTAGGTCAAAGTTGATCGAAATCTCAAAATGTTTCTCTAAATTATTATCTGACTGACCAAAATTGATACAAATAATAAACAGATCTGATAAAGTTGTTTACATTTTTGTTTACAGATAACAGGTCTTAGTTCTATGTTCTTAGATAAAGTCTCACTGTAGATATTCTGATAAAAGTGGATTAAAAATCATTCTCTTTATTAACAGAATTTGTATTTTGACCCTGATCCAATCTGATATTGCAAAAATCAGCTTATAAACAGAGAAAACTGTGAAATCATTTTATTTTCTGTTAATACTATGTCCTGAATTTCTGACCAGTGTCAATCCCACAGGCACTTGTTTCTATCAATGGGGGGGGGGCCCTTCCTCCCTCTTACTTCTTACTTTTAAAGTAAGAGGGAGGAAGCCCCCCCCCCCCCCCCCCCCCCATTGATAGAAACAAGTGCCTGTGGTCAATCCTCTAAGAGAATTATCATTGTATTCTGTTGGTATCAGAGAAAACTGAAATAATTTTATTTTTTGTTAACATTGTGTCCAGAATTTCTCTACTTTTATGAATGTGAATCCTCTAAAGGGATCTATCTTATAACCAGATTGTTTTCTGTTGGGATCTTTTAACATTCTATAAAAACACAGTACACTTGAGTTATATACAGAAAAGAAATATAATAAAAAATTCAAATACACCTTATTATTATTATACTGTAACCAAAATTTACATATGACATTTACAACTAATTATGTAAAATGATTGAATACATCATGTAATTCTATAATCTTCATATTTATACTTTTTCTTCAAGTTTTTTTTGGTAGAAAATGGCAGAAGGCAGAATTACAAATTACATCTAGTGACAAAATGTAATTTATTCACCACATTTATCAACTTTTAACTCTTTCAATAAAAATTTCACCAGCCACTAAGTTAAGGAACCAAACAAGAGAAATAAAAGATAATCCACAACCTTCTACTACAGTTTGTTGGAAAATATGAATATATGCTTTATTGGAAAATTAGAAGTTTTACTCAATCGCTTATATTTTTAACTTCTATAGATTAACTGAATGAGATATAAATTCTGTTTCCAGAATTTGACAGAGTTGGAACAGCTGTGATGTTCACTGCCAACAATGGCAACCTTCTTTCTCCCCCCACCCCCAGATTACAAGTATATACTTCTGCCAGAAGACATGTTTATTTACAACATAATACATGCAGTATATATTTAACATATGTATAATGACATTTACTATGGCAATAACAAAGACATGACATCAAAAAAACCAGATCTTATTCTGTTAATAGGTGTGCAATAAAAAAAAACAAACAATTACTTGGTTCTCCTACACATTACACTACCAATAAAGGTTATTGAACAAGGTATTCTGCATACATATTGTGCAGCTAGGATTTTGTCATGGTTTTTTCTTACCATAAATGTAATATATGCTACTGTGTGAAAAATCAAGGGGAAAACTCAGATTACTTTTTTTTTTCTAAAAACAATAAGTTACAAACGGGTTAAGATTAAATCTTTACACATTTATAATTTCATGGTTTCTTTTCTTAAAAAGAAATTTCCTGTAATTTGTTGATGAGTTATCTGTTGTACAATGTACCATTAAATTGTTACTTATCACTAGAATTCATACATGGACCCCTCCAACAGAACATCATACATGGACCCCTCCAACAGAACAATGCCATTTATATGAGTTAATAAAATATCAGGGTAGAAACATGTTATAACCAATTAATTGTATCAGTTATCAGGAAACATAGATATTTGATTAATTTGTCAAATTTTCTCTTCTAAGACACCCCCCCCAAAAAAACCTGCATTTTGGCTGACATTGTTGGAAAAAAAACAAGGTAGGTAGGTACACGTAGGCAAACCTTTTTTTTTTTTTTACATTTTTACTTCGGTCATACAGGATAAAGATCTAAGCTTATACAAAAATAAGAATGAAAACTTTAGGGTAGGTACTAACAATTCGGGTTGGTAGGATTAGTGGAAACAAGAGGACTTTTTTTTAGGTCTTATTTCACCATTCCCATCATACTATAAAACAATTCTATGTTCTCTTAATGTTAAAAACAAAAGAGAGAACATATTTTTTTTTATAGATGTTAGAGATTATGGTGTTTAATGCCACTTTCAAACATATCTTTTTTTTTTATATATAAAACAAATCTATATACATAGGTAGATCCAGCAAAAGTGGGGTGTGTGACTTTATATCTAGAAATTTGTCAAAATTTAATGGGATATTTTTGGGCAAGCTTTGGTCCCCTCCGTTTAGAACTACATGATTTAGCGGCCCCCTTTTTGCAGAAGTCTTGATCTGCCTCTGATTTATATCAATACATATATATGTACTATCTGAGAAATATGACAGCAAGATACATTTATTCCTTAAAACTGTCATTTGTGGTACATGTACAAGTATGATCATAAATACAACAAATATAAATATAGTTATTAAATGAAAAAAATGACTACACAATAAAACAGTTATATTATTAAGATATAATTTTATCTTTATAGAAGACCACCCTCTGTTAACATGGCCAACAGACCAGGAAGTAATCAAAGGTCATTGTACTACACACATACATACTGTGTCAATATTCTACTTTAATCAGTCTATAGAACTACTATGTATAGATGGCAAATTACTTTGTATTCCAGTTGTTAATAACTATTTAATTTTGCTATAAATAATTGAAAGGGTTAGATTACCACCCCCCCCCCCCCCCAAAAAAAATAAAAATAAATATAGAGTAAGTTTATCAAAGAATACTCTAGGTTTCGTTAAATACATAAATGTGGGGGACAATAGCAGTTAATAGCTAACTTAGATATAATACATACATACATACATGTATACTAGTCTTATTTTTATTAATTTGCCATGAAAATGATGATAATATAAAAAATATGTCTCTAATTTGAATTCGTACAACCCACACTGAATGTTAAAATAAAGGTGAATTCTTAAAATTATCAATCTATACTGAAAGTACTTTATATAATAATCAAATTTGAAAAATAACTGCATTTTTCATTTTGAAATATAAAAAAGTCTTATTCATAATTCTATGATTATTATTTTTTTCATAGAAAAAAATTGGATATCAATGCAAAAATTTGGAGATATTTTCCATATGATTGTTAACTGTTATTGGCTATCAGAGAATCGGTTTAAAAAACAAATTGAACCAGAAAGGGAGATAACTCCTTGATAAAATCACTACCAAACAGCAAATTTGTGGTGCTGCCTGTAACATAAAAAAATACATAATTTTTTCTCATTATTTCATCCATGTAACATGTTTTTTTTTTTATATAAATACAGTATATCTACTTATAACAGGGTAGTATTCTATAAAGGTCAACAACTGTTAAAATATTAGCTGATTATAAACTATCTGATTATCATGGCTGTACAATAGTTATACAATCTCTTCTGTCAACAATCTGCCAGCTGTTTTACTACAAAATAAATTATGTAATGGATATGAATTATAACAGAAAAGCTCATGTCAGTTTATAACATAAAATCTCATTTTTGTCATTTTAACCATCTCAATTACAAATATCTATTTTTTTTTTTTGTATTTATTCTTCAACAATAAATATCAATGTCACCTTTTTTTATATAAAGAATGAACATGACAAACATTCCATACTGTTACATTTGTCATTCCTACTGTTTATTACAAACTGTATTGGAAGTTATCATTTATTTACAAAATTACCATAGATTTATTTTAAAAAATCGAATTATCTTTTTTTTTTATTTCTTTATTTCGTTTTGTCTTTTATTTTTTTCCTTCCATTTTCTTCATATCAGTCTATTTCGTTGGTTTCGTTTCATTTCGTTTCCATTTCGTTGATTTCGTTTCGTTTCGTTTAGTTTTCGTTTCTATTTCGTTTCGCACTTTATAGGTACCCTATATTTCATGTAAAATCACATTTTTTCAAAAACTTTTTTTTACCAACTTTACTGAAATTTTCACTCACAAACGCAAGTATTCTGCAGTTTTTCGTCATAATCTTTATATAATTTTTTGATTACTAGTTTTCAAATTTTCACGATTTAAACAGTCTTGCATTCTTGAAGTTCACAAATACTATATTGATGGTTGACAATTTGACCATGACAACTTCAACAGTTATTTAGGTTCCTTATAAACTTATAATGGAACATGAGATTTTATGAACAGTATAAATTACTACATTGATTGAGACAGTCACAAATGTGTGGCAGTGTTAAATAGTAAAACAAGATCATAACCATCCTTATTTCTATCAACTGAACCTGTTGTGATCAATATTTCAGTTATATCGTGGCAGTCAGTTTTTTGGTCACTGACAATCTTTACTAAGCTCATTTGATAATAACAACAACAAAAAATAGACCACAATAAAGATGTGGCTCCACTTGGACAGATTATCCTGTGGAGAAACAGCTAATACCAACTGTCTGTGGTTTGTCAGCAGAACAGGGATCGGAAACCACATTCTACCACACTCAAGGCAAGCAGGCAAACCATTACATGGCTGAACATTTTTAGCCGAGTTGGAACGAAGTCGAACTCGGCTTATAATATGATAAATGGCGTCCAGGCGTCCGGGTGGCGCAATCGTTTCCACACAATATCTTAAGAATGAAATGTCTGATCTAAATGAAACTTGGTACACACATGTCAGGTGGTGAGAGGAGGAAGCCTATTGATATTGAGGATCGTAGGACAAAGGTCAAGGTCACAACTCCTAAAAATAGAACAAAAATTTGATACTTTTTTTCGTTTCCACACGATATCTTAAGAACAAAATGTCAGATCTAAATGAAACTTGGTACACACATGCCTGATGGTGAAAGGAGGAAGCCTATTGATATTGAGGTTCGTAGGACAAAGGTCAAGGTCACAACTTCTAAAAATAGAACAAAAATTTGATACTTTTTTTGTTTCCGCATAATATCTTAAGAATGAAATGTTGAATCTAAAGGAAACTTGGCACACACATGCCTGATGGTGAGAGGAGGAAGCCTATTGATATTGAGGCTTGTAGGACAAAGGTCAAGGTCACAACTTCTAAAAATAGAACAAAAATTAGATACTTGTTTTGTTTCCGCACGATATCTTAAGAACGAAATGTTGGATCTAAATGAAACTTGGTACACATATGCCTGATGGTGAGAGGAGGAAGGCTAGTTATAATGAGGTTTATAGGACATAGGTCAAGGTCACAACATCTAAACATAGAACAAAAATTTGAAACTTTATTCGTTTCCGCACGATATCTTAAGAATAAAATGTAGGATCTAAATGAAACTTGGTACATACATGCCTGATGGTGAGAGGAGGAACCCTATCGATATTGAGGTTTGTATGATAAAGGTCAAGGTCACAACTTCTAAAAATAGAACAAAAATTTTATACTTTTTTCGTTTCCGCATAATATCTTAAGAACGAAATGTTGGATCTAAATGAAACTTGGTACACACATGCCTGATGGTGAGAGAAGGAAGCCTATTGATATTGAGGTTTGTAGGTCAAAGGTCAAGGTCACATTATCCATCCACATGTCGCACCAAAGGTGCGTTACTGATTTTTATTTTTATTTATATTATCGAAATTCAAAGCAAAAAAAATAATTATAATATAAACAGAAAATTGAAGATAGTTAGAATGATAGATATATATTTTTATTTTTTTATATTTTTTTATAGAATTTTCCGAGTTACCCCTCAAAATTTTCCGTTCCAAATCCCCTTATTTAAAATTTGTGAGGAGACTTAAACCTCCATCAAAACAAAACATCAAAAGACCTTTGATTTTTGTTGTCTAGATAAGTATCAATATTAAGTATACATTTGTTTACCTTTATAAGACCTGGCATTAATTATATAGGTCTATAAAAACAAGCCTGGGGCACAAGCTGGCTAATAAGTGTTATCAATGTTATATTGTATAACACACAGATATTGACATTTTATAGAAAGCCTCTATTTTAGATCAAAGGTGTAAATAAATAGATAGAATTGAAATTTTAATTCATTTTTATGTATGTTTCACACTTGAGAAGTGGAAGACAATGTCATGCAGAATATGTTACATTGTAGTAATATATTTACAACTTGACCTTGACATTATTAAACTTTATAGTATATGTACAACATGCCAACTACCCACACACAATGGACATTATGTTATAATATTTACATTTTTAATCATTACAAACAAATATGCAGTCAAACTGTATTATAAGGACAAACAACATATGAGGCTTACCCGAGTGCTCCCCCACATTTTAGTGGGGTTCGTGTTACTCAATCTTTAGTTTTATATGTATGTTTTGTAGATCGTTGTTTGTCCTTTTGTACTTTTTCTTTTGGCCATTGTGTTGTCTGTTCTTCGATATACAGATTCTGATTACTCCTTTGGTATCTTCAAAACTCTTCTTTTAAGACATATATATTTAACTTTATTAAAAAAATATGCACCCCTACCTACCCAACAAGGGACGAAGGCTGGGTATGGTAGGTAGGGATGCATATTTTTTTTGGTAAAGTTATATGTATATGTCTTAAATCATATAGGGGTGCATATTTTTGTTAATACAGTAAAATATATAAGTCTTATAGACAAGCCCCTGTAATAGGGGTTTGTCTTTAAGACTTTTTAGAAGTTATATAATAATCTTATACAGATTTTTTTTCAAGGTTTTTGCATTTTTATGATTATGTAACAGATATTAAATTATTACCAGTATTTGAATGTGTCAAATGACATACAATTGTCTATTTGTAAGTAAATCAGATTATATGTTTGATAAAAAGTCAAATTTTAAACAAGAAATAGGGACGGTTCACCGATAAACAGACATCCACTAATACTGAAATGTATAATTTTTTTTATCTTAGAATGGATCACAGATGAATATATCAAAAGCAGTTGCCTTTTTTAAACTATGAAAATTTAAATTAAAAAAATTTGGAATTACAATTTTTTTTAGCTATATTTCACATTTTCAACAATAAAAAAAAATTTAAATAGTTTAGAAAGTACGCAAACAATTAAATTCTTTATTTCACTAAAAAAGATTTTAATTAAAAAAAAAAAAAAGTATTCTGATGCCACTCATTATTAAACTTAACAGATATTCTTGAAATAAAGAATATGTATAAATTTGGAGAGAAGTTGTCTAAAAACGAATTTTCTAGAGCATTAGCTAGCTACAATTAAATTTTTACCCCCCCCCCTCCCCCCCAAATTTTTTTTTAGATGTGTCGAATGTCCCCACCGTGAATATTAAGGAGGCTCACAAATGTTTCACCCTTTTTTAATTCCCTCAGTAATAGGCTAAGAATAACAAATGAATTCAAAGTTGATCTGTAACTTATGGTTATACACTCGAGCCAAAAATCAAGTCAATATCTCAAATCATAGTGAAATAAAGTGGTGACAACTAAATATTTGGCCAAATTTCAAAGTCCAAGGGCCATAACTCAGCCAAAAATCATTGAACCGGAACGAAATGTAAACTTGATCTGTAACTCATCATTATACACTCATATACCAAAAATCAAGTCAATATCTCCAAGCATAGCGAAAACCAGAGGCTCCCAGGAGCCTGTAATCGCTCACCTGGATCAAAGCTGCTTTCAATAACAACACAACTGCACAGTGGTGGCCATCTTGGTGGGAGAGCGCGACTGCCGGACACAATTTTGGAAGAGGACCATCCAATGACTATTCCATCAAAGTTTGGTTCTAATTGAGCTACTGGTTCCAGACAAGATGGTTTTTATGTGAATTTCCCATAGGGTCCTATGTTAAGCTAAGTTCGGCTGTGGGGGCCATCTTGGTCGAAGGGCCGAACCGCCGGACACATTTTTGGAAGAGAGCTATCCAATGACTATTTTATCAAAATTTAGTTCTTATTGAGCAAATGGTTTCAGACAAGAAGATTTTTATGGGAATTTCCCATAGGGTCCTATGTTAAATTAAGTTCGGCTGTGGTGGCCATCTTGGTCGGAGGTCTGAAATGCTGGACACAATTTTGGAAAGGGACCACCCCAGGATCATTTCAGCAAAGTTTGGTTGAGATTGGCTCAGTAGTTTCAGAGGAGAAGATTTTTTTTCAAATTCCATCCCCCCTTTTTTTTTCTATTTTTAGCTTGGTGGCCATCTTGGTTGGAAGTCGGGATCACCGGACACACTTTTGGAAGGGGACCACCCAACGACCATTCCACCAAAGTTTGGTTGCAATTGGACTGGTGGTTTCTGAGAAGATTAAAATTTGAAATGTTGACGGACGGATGACGGACGATGGACGAAAAGTGATGGCAATAGCTCAGATGGCCTAAAGGCCAGGTGAGCTAAAAAGTGGTGACAACTAAATATTTGATCAAATTTCAAAGTCCAAGGGCCATAACTCGGCCAAAAATCATTGGACCGGAACGAAACATAAACTTGATCTGTAACTGGTCACAACTGTTTTATTTCGGAATTACGGCCATGGGTAACACTATAAAAATAAGAGCACTCTAATATAGAACTTTCCTGATGTAACAAGAAAATGTAATTTTTCTTGAAATTAACACTCGTGGAAAACATGAATTTCTTTCACCTGTCACAGAATGTAGTTT
Source organism: Bathymodiolus brooksi (assembly GCA_963680875.1). Lineage (NCBI taxonomy): Eukaryota > Metazoa > Mollusca > Bivalvia > Mytilida > Modiolidae > Bathymodiolus > Bathymodiolus brooksi. Next base: position 6,593,641 of record OY804579.1, on the reverse strand, counting down.
TAGTGTTTCAAGTAGATTTTAATCAATGTTTTTTTTAATATAATGTTGTTGCACACTGTAGAAGACTTCTTGGTGAAAATGCTTCCCTCTCCCAACCCTAAACATATTTGTACATAAATGTTTCCGTTCTTGCTCAAACTTGACTGTGTATACTATATAATATTAGTTTCTATAATGGAGAAACAACCATATAAAACTCTTTATTGATATATATAATGTTATTCTTTTTTTTTTTTTCTTTTTTTTTTTAATGTTATTCTTATAATTAAAAGTGTATACAACAGAATATGATCAAAGCTTTTAATGATAAAAAAAAATCAAAGAATATTCAAATTTAGAATTTTGTCAAATTAAAGAAAAAAATTGACAATGTTCTTAATTTTATGCTGAATTTGGGACCTTTGTTTAGAATTAACTAAAAAAAGATTTTAACAGACCACATTCAACAAATTAGACAAATTACTTTTACATGACCTGAACAGATTATAAACTTTGAAGTTCTATCAGATATAATATTAACTATGACAGGTAAACGTCCTCAGTGTACTGTATGTATATCTCTGTTACAGTCTACACAGTCCCTACAATCAGACCTTCATCACACAATCTATTTTCTAAGGCTTCACAATACTAATACCTCATCTATTTTGATTAAAATAAAATATGTATGTTCCAAACTTATTTGTAACTATTCTTTTACATTCCATATTTTACTGCAAAGAAACCTGGATCTCCAAGAATGTCTATAATTGTGAGATCTACTGGTTGATTCTGGTATAATTGTGACCCTTTATTCTTACAGAAAACATATAACCATTTTTAAACATGCTTTTAAATATATTAAAGACTCCAAAAGATTTACAATTGTCTAAATGATCTAAAGAACCAACACACATCTCCAAAAGTATTTATTCTCTTTTCTTTTTTCTTTATTTTTTTTCCCCCGTATATTGTCTAAATTTATGTTTTTGTATATAGTCATTCTTTGTATATTTAACTCTATGCTATTATATACATATTATATCATTTCATTGCGCATGCTAATCCATATTGTAAATTATTGTATTCGGGAGAAGACTTCATAAGTTGGAAAAACTTGTGTCTGATCCCTATTTGTTATATTTAGCAAATAAAAATATGTTTAAACTAAAGAAAACAGAGCATCCCCTCTAAGATATGGACATTTACCCAATTTGTGCTTGCCTATCTCAATCACTATTTTGTTTAGATATTTCCCCCCTTATTTACTTATTTGTCTCTTCTTCCTCCATCTCTCCCAAATTCCCTTTGTTCAATTATATTATTTTATAAATATATATACTGAAAAAGAGTTAATTCATATTGATATAGTGGACCTCACTTAATTAGTGATTTTGATTTCATAATTTCAGTTTACATGTTGTATATATTGTGTGTTAAATGTAAGTTCAGTCTATCCATCATGCTATGCCAATTCATCATTATTAATATTATAAATAATAATAGCTTAAATATAAAGCCATAATTTGGCTATTCCAAATTATATCATACATTTGTACCTATTAACAAGGGAAAAAGGAAGAAAAAGGAAAAAAAAGGAAAAAAACTTTTTTTGTATGATTCTGCTATTAATAGATGTATTATATCATACCTATTAACAAAAAAAGAAAAGAAAGGGAAGGAGAAGGGAAAGAAAGGGAAAAATCTTTTTTGTTTTGTTTGTATGATTCTGCTATTATATACAAAAATATACATGTGTTTATACTTGGTAATTAAGATAAATTGCATGTATACATGATGGGTAGATTGCTCTATGTCTTATGTAAATTGTTTTCTAATTGTTCCATCTTGTTATTGGAGAGGTTTGTATAGGCATAGCCTGTTATCCAATCCTATTGATTTATCAATAAAATATTTGAAATGAAATGAAAAAACATTTGAAGAAATTTCTAAATTTAGTAATGGCAATCATCTTGGATGGAGGACAGGATTAACTGACCTAAGGTTCAAAGGTTATCATTGCCCATGGACCATCACTGTCAAGTTTGGGGTAATATGGTTCTATAAATTCAGACATCTTAATATATAAATTATCACAAAACTTTGCAGCCATTTTCAGGTTAAAGTGTAAAGTTATTGCTTTCTTCTCTCTCTCATTTAAACAATTTATTTTAGCAGCAGCAATCTTGGAAGGAAAGTTGTAGACTATTGAATATCATCTTTTTAGTTTGTTTTTTGTTTTGGTCTCCATTATAGTGAAACATTCTAAACCAAATACTACATACATACATACATCTTTTGTAATAGACAGAAGTTCAGCTTAGTCAGGGTAAAACTGACAATTCTCCAGATATTGAAAGAAAGTTAGGGTTACACAGGATTCCAGTGGTTAGTATAGACAGGTTTACACAGAATTCCAGTGGTTATTATAGGCAGGTTTACACAGGTTTCCACTGGTCAATATAGGCAGGTTTACACAGGATTCCACTGGTCAATATAGACAGGTTTACACAGGATTTCAATGGTCATTATAGGCATGTTTACACAGGATTTCAGTGGTCATTATAGACAGGCTTACACAGGATTTCAATGGTCATTATAGGCATGCTTACACAGGATTTCAATGGTCATTATAGGCAGGTTTATACAGGATTCCAGTGATCAATATAGACAGGTTTACACAGGATTCCACTGGTCATTATAGACAGGTTTACACAGGATTTCAATGGGCATTATAGGCAGGTTTACACAGGATTCCAGTGGTCACAATAGGCAGGTTTATACAGGATTCCAGTGGTCATAATAGGCAGGTTTACACAGGATTCCACTGGTTAATATAGACAGGTTTACACAGGATTTCAATGGTCATTATAGGCAGGTTTACACAGGATTTCAGTGGTCATTATAGACAGGTCTACACAGGATTCCAGTGGTCATTATAGACAGGCTTACACATTATTTTAGTTTTCAGATAGTTTTCACTGTATAACCATCATATATTTTTTCTCATGAACATCATACATTTTTTATTACCAAAAGAACGGATGACATTGAACATGTTTCTTTTATCTTTCTATATAAAGTCTAATACTAAGCACAGATAATGTAAATAAATCAGGTTGATGTCGTGTTACTGTCTTATTACTGACGAGGATTATAAACATGACATGGACATATTTGGTCATATCAATCATTTTATTTGACCTTGTACTCAGGACAAGTTCCTCAATATCAGCCTTCAAAACAACAAGAAAAACTAAATCAACAAAAATAAAGATAACCGGGTACTCTGATAAACAAAATTAACAAGATAATCAAAATTACTATTATTTTCTGAAGGTTATAAAATTTTACTGTTGCTTGAACATTACAACTTTCTCTAGTAAAAAAGGGGGGGATGTATTTTTAGTGTTTTTTTTGTGTTAACAAATGACATTATTTCATGTTCTATACATTGCTAACAATAAAATGTGTTCGGTCAAAGCAAAAATAAAAAATCTGACTACCGGGGTATATATAATAAAAATTCAGGTTTGTTGTTGGTTCATTATTATTTCATCTCTCATGCTATTTTTTTCGTCTTTGGAAATTAATTTTAACATTATTATTTCATCTCTCATGCTATTTTTTCCGTCTGGAAATTAATTTTAATATTATTATTTCATCTCTCATCATTGTCATGCTATTTTTTCCGTCTTTGGAAATTTATTTTAACTTTATTATTTCATCTCTCATGCTATTTTTTTCAGTCTTTGGTAATCAATTTTAACATTATTATTTCATCTCTCATGCTATTTTTTTTCCGTCTTTGGTAATTAATTTTAACATTATTTAAAGAACTTTTCACAGAAAGTTGAATGAATGAATGAATTTTATTCTCATAAACCAAATACATATAGTTACAGAGAAGTAAATAATAATATACAACATATTAAATTTTGTACATGTGTGGAAAAATTACAATTACATTAACCAGGAAGTGAGACTTTCATATTAATAATCTTTTTCTAATACAATAACATTACATGAAGAAGGTATTGACATTATTACAGCAATAACTCAGTAAATTGTTTTCCCTTTCTTGTTTTAAATAATTACATGACTGTTGACATTATATAATGAAACTCGTCACCTATATCAGTAGTCGCAAAGATGACACAATCTGTCAGCTCTTGATACATTGTGCCATCTTACTGTCTCTACTGGTAATCAGTGACCACCACATCTAAATTTATAAAAATTGAACATGTAGTTATATGGTAAAATAGATATATATTTTCAATTCTGTCTTGAAAATTCTATAACACAAACCTTTTGAAGTAGAATTCATATTTTCGGACCATTCTTGAAAAAATTTGTCTTTTAATTTCTGTTCGACACTACTAGATAGCCAATCAGTAGAATAACTATTTTGATCAAGCCAAATATTTGACATTCCACAACTATTAAGTATATTTTGTATAAAAGATAACCATTTGTTTTCATATCCATAATTAACAAAATTTATATACATTAACTTGTACAGTAAATAAGATAGTTTAAATTCTTTTCCATTTAATATTCTACACCAAAATCTTATCATTATTACAGAAATTGGATATCTTCCTAACTCACCATATACCATAAAATTTGGAGTGGATTGTTTAAGATGTAAAATTAGTTTACAAAAATGTAAATGAACTCTTTCAATAATATCAATATTTTCGAAACCCCAAATTTCTGAACCATATAAGAGTACATGTATTGGTAATATAGTTTTATCAAACATATCAAGTTGGCACTCTATAGATAATTTGTGCTTTCTACAGTCTTTTTTCAGTCTTTCTTAATTAATTTTAACTTTATTTAAAGAACTTTTCACAAAAAGTTTACTTTTTCAGCTTTATTTAATAAAAAGTTGACAGACAGTTTTATGATCTTGTAACAAACTATACAATCTATTTAGTGATAATCAAATAATATAATTATATTTCACATTTATTTTTAAATTAACTATCTATTGACACACATATGGTGTATAATTAACACAGTTCTATTGACAGAAATTAAACTTCATTCTAAAGTCTATATCATCAGACAAAACATTGACATTTAAATGTGCCGACTCAACAAAAATCAAACAAATGTCAAGAAAGGACAAATACTATATAGATTTTACCTGGACAGGTGAATTAAAACATTGAATGTCACATTACATAACATCTCTATTATTCCATAGTATTTAAAAATCACTTTTTATACAAGTAACCTCAAGAAAAAACTATTAAATGGAACCCTTAAGCAGATTTATATTTCCTTTCTTATATTTCTCTGTGTCAGCAAAATTTCAATAAACTATAAAAATAAACCTTCTTTCAGTGATATGTAAAAAAAATATAAAATTGAAATAAAAACTGGTTCCATCACATAATATCATTCCACCCAGTTGACACAATTTTGACAGAATTGTTAAACCATCACAGTTTAAACTTTATTTTCTTATTAAGCAGATGAATGTTATACAAAGTAAACCTAACATGATGGATGAGAATACAGACTTGAGTGGTGACATGCTGACTCTGGGTGTAGATATTATACCATATACCAGCGGTGTCATCCTGGTTTGCTCACTTTTAATTACAGGTATAAATAAACATAGGGGGTTATGTTGTTTTAATAACAAAATTTGCAAAACTTATACAATTTTGATGAAATATCTTACAAATTTGCCAAAATATGTATGATTTTGGTGAAATATCTTTAACATGTTTAACAAAATATGCAATTTTTTTTTGAATTGGTAAAATTATGACAGATAATTAAGCTAAATGCACGATACTTGGAGAATAAAACGAAATTAAGGATGTCATTTAGAAATTATTTAAATTTTTGCACTTTCTTTATTGTTTAATTATATATTTTTTTCAAATATATTTAATTTTAAAATTAAATGAATTAACAATTTGAAAATTGAAACTGTTCAGTTTTCAAGCTTAATAATTGACATAATGTGAATAGCCATCATAGCCATCATAGACTTGTGGCTATCAAGACCATGATATACTTTACCATTATTTTTTTTAATAATTGTAGACAAAACCTTTAATTTAAACTTTGAACCCCAAAGAAACTATATATAGAATCTATATATATCTATTAATCATAGCATGATGTAACTCTAAGGCAGCTTTGAATAAAATACTTTTGACTTTTGCAGATCTTAAACTGGACATATTAAACTCTGAATAAAAACAAAAATTCTGTAAAAATTAGAAGACAAGAAAAAGTTCAGCCAAATTCAGAATTAAATTCTTTTGAAATATCATATAAAATCAGCATACAATTAAAACTAAAAAAAATCTGTAAAATCACGTCAGAATCAAATTAGAATAAAATGTACTTTACAATCCAGAATACAATTGGAATCAAACATTCTGTCAATATCAAAGTAACTTAGAGATTGTGTTTAGGTTTATGGTGTTTAATGCCACTTTCAACAATATTTCAGTTATAATGTGGCAGTTCAAAGTAACTGAAATCATGAAACATTCCATCAAATTCATAGTCAAATAAAATTGCAACTGATGCTGTTATACGATACTGACTTTGTGACGTCATGGCTATTTTGGAAGTTTTAATTGCAGGTATTAACCCAATAATGGATTATGCCTTTTGTCTCCTTACATTGAAGAGTTCTAAAAAATGGTGATTACCATTATTTGGTGCTACATGCAAATTCAATCACTAAACTCTACCTTACGGTAGACTATTTTTAACTTTTTTTAAACAAATGTCTGTTAATGTTATTTACTGCCATTAAAATTATCATGTTAACTTTATGTACATTATAAAAATATTGCATTAATTTCATAGTCAACATCCCTTTCATTGTCAACAAGTCAATGAATAAACAATGTGATGTTTACGAGATATTTCATTGCCAAATTTCCTTGTAATAATTCGAATAAAATAATAAAGCCACATAATGAAGGGTCCTTGTCTATTATCTTGACCATGACCAATTTAAGTTATCTGCCCTTGATAAACAAGACGAGAAGATTAAAGGTATACTACCTTGTTATCTATCTATATCTACAAAAATCCAGGTAACATGTGTAACAGGTACAAGTAAACACCTGAAAACAGCTGATTTATAAAATGTGAAACCTATCATATGTACACCTTTCTCTTAGACATAATTCCCTCCCCAAGAATTCAATTATTTCAACAGTTTTGAACCATCTTTTGCATTGACTTTTTCTCATGCATTTGTAAGCTCACCTGGCCCTTTCGACATCTTTGGGCCTCTTGTTTCTTTTGTGTACTTCCAATCAACAAAAAAAAACCATGAGCTTTCTAGAGGACTATCCAATGAGCATTCCTACCAAATTTGGTTCAAATTGGCTCAGAAGTTTCAGAGAAGAAGATTCAAAACTAACAACACTCTTTTGACACCTTTGGGCCTCTTGTTTCCTTTGTGTACTTCCAATCAACAAAACAAAAAAAATACCAATGAGCTTTCTAAAGGACCATCCAATGAGCATTCCTATCAAATTTGGTTCAAATTGGCTCAGAAGTTTTGAGGACCTTACTTTACTTTATAATGATTTTATTGTCAATATCTATACAATTGGATTGGGAACAACTTTTTACAACTCATACAAATACATTAATTAAACAACATTATTAAGAAAAAAACTGCTCGAACGTGCTAATGTGGGTCACTGTAATCGGGCGGCTGTATCGAGAAACATGCAGATATGGTGTTGAAAAAACTGTTGATACTCATAAAATATTGATAAATGCAATAAAATTTTGTTTGTCTTCAAGAAATATGATAGACAAAACCATGTGTGAAGTTTTATGACGAAATATCTCCGATTTCTATGGAAATTTACCGGTTAAAGTGGGTAAACACCCACAGGTAATTTTAGCGATGTATTTTTATCTTGGACAAGAAGGTAATTTTAGTGATGTATTTTTATCTTGGACAAGAATAATGAGCGTCCTGATTGGATGACCGATTTAAAACACGCTGACTCTGCATGGTAAAAAGATGCATGTAAAAGAAATCTATGTTATATTTATTCATTTGTTTGATTCTGGAATAAAAAATTGTTGCGACTAAAGCTTAAATCAGTGTTAAAAATTTAACAAATATCAGTCGTTTTGTAAATGAGATTTATTTTAAATATTTTTATTATTTATTAATTTATTATTAAATGATACAATTTTATATCCCTTGGGAGGGGGAGGGGGGCTATGATGAAAATTTGAAATAAAAACACAGGACTGGACTTTAAAGGCATACAGTCGCTCAGATTGATTTTTTTTGTTTATATTAAAAGTTGCCAATATTCGATGTTTTATACTAATAAAATGTTCTGAACAAGAAGCCATGTTTAAAAAATAGGTTATAATGTCGTAATTAGTGAAAAGAATTCGAATGTTTGTTGGTGAAATCGCCATTAACACACCTAATTATAAGTCGGCTGTCTTTTCCGAAGTTCACCAGACACTGATAACTGCTATAAATAACCAGAAAGCATGTTGCAGGTACATATTGGTTAAAATTAATATAATTTAAGAAATATATCTATGAAATTGGATCCCGGGGTAATCAGTTAATATTTATATAATGGCATTTAGTAAGAATGACACTTAAAATCAATAAAAACAAACCCAAACTCTGCAAAGGGGCCCGATAAAGGGAAAATTGTAAACAAATTGTATTGCATATTATTGACAACACTTGAGTTGTCATGATTATATTTTTTTTAGAAAAAAAACCAGACATGAAGTTCATTATTTTAGTCTCTAATTTAAAAGACATATCACCTAGTGTTTTCTCCTGAAAAAAAAAAGAGATATATAAAAAAAACTTTGACGCAATTCTGTCAAAATACGATTCAGCCGAAAAAAGATATATAAATCATGCTTACGTGTTGAAAAATGGAGTAGGTCGGTTTAACATCTTTTTTTAATTTTTACACAAATCTTGCTGAATCCTCCTGTGTCGTTTTCGCGTAGAATTTGTCAATATTTTTATTTATAACATGTGCTTTTTTCAGCAAACAATTTCGCACATACGCAAACGCTTTACCGAATGAGGTCACTGTGTAGGTCATCAATGGTCATATGATCATATTCATGAATATAAGAATATCATGCTGGTAAACATTGAATTCTTTACGGGACGTAAGAAAATCAAACAGCGACATATTTCCTTCGTTCCAGGTTAAATACGTATGATATTATGAAAAATTTCAACTGCAATTACATGTAGTATAAAACATAGAATATTGGCAACTTTCAATATAAAAAAAAAATCAACCTGAGCGACTGTATGCCTTTAAGCAAAATTAATAATCCAGGATTAGTTTTTTATTAAAAAAATCCAGGACCCCTGTGTCCATGAATTTTTTTGTTTTTTTTAAGTTAATAATATGAAATATTGACATCCACACTTGCCTTTTGGACAGCACATTTCTGTGTCCACACTTGTAACATAAATAAAATAAATCTAATGACAGCAAATGTACAAGTTATATCAATTAAAATGAATAAACTAAGCAAAATTATGTCATAAACTATGAGCACATATCAAATATTGTTTTAATATTTAACAGAAGAAAATAGAGGGGGAAAAAAAAGGGGGGGGGGGTAAAACTTATAAATTGTGTTGAGGTAAGATCACGGTTGGGATAATCAATTATTAAATCTACAAGTTTGTCGAATAATTTTATGCACTGATTTGAACAATAAAGTATTCAATTCTTCACAAATTACGTTACATCCAAAGAGTATATATTCTATAGAGATGGGAAAATGTTATTAAAATAGTTAAACAGAGAAGTTCTATCGTGTTGATAAAGTGGACATTCAAGAAAAAAATGAATTGCATCTTCAAATAAATAACCACATACACAACGTGGATCATCCTTCAAGCATACTCTATATAAATCGGCATTAAGGCCATTACATCTATGTCTTATATTAGTTTTCCTGTCGCCACTATTGTAAAATGAAGTGACCGGAATTTGGACAGGTTGAATGGTTTTTTTTTCAATTTGGAAAAAGTGGGTAGAGATTTTACACTGTCAGGTAAGGAATTCCACAACTTAATATTGGAAGGAAAGAAAAACTTGGAGCTAGTTTGCAGACGACACCTCTGAGTGTGATAGTCATCATTATTACGGAGATTATATGTTACTGTTTCTCCAATAGTAACAGTAATCCAATAATTTTGAGTACCATCCTACGAACATTCCTACTATGTTTGGTACCAACTGGCCCAATGGTTTTAAAATGTAAAAGTTTACAGATGAAGACAGATGCCAAGTGATGGCACTGCCTCACATGACCCTTTGGGTCAGTCAAGATAAAAATAGAAATTTCTTCAATTGTTTATTGGTGCTTTATTGTACATGTAAGTAAAAAAAAGTTCAAATTTACACTGCAGCTGTATGACAATAAATAGATCAACATTTCTGCTGGGTTTCCTGTGAAATTTACTTTCAGCCGATTTATACCGATTATGCATATATAGATAAAAAACAACAACATTAAAATCTTCTGCTCAGAAACTTGAGCTGAAATGGTCTTTGGTGGCCCACATTCTAAATTATGGGTGACATCCCCATTTTCTATAAAATTTATAAGTCTTATTGACAACCAGACGAGCGACTACAGGCTCCTGAGAGCCTCTAGTTTATTTTGGTCCTTGATAAAATGTGCATCTATAATCAGTCTATCTCATCAGTCATTGCCATATTTTATTTTACAGTCTAAGTGGTCATGTAAACAGCTGATAATTACAGAGACATAATTCTATTTCCAGTCAAAATCATTGATTAAAAAGATGAACAGGTAAACAAATGAACAATCACCTGATTCATCACACTTTAACAGTTAATCAAGTAGTATATGTTTGTCATTTTACTTAAAAGTACAAGTATGAACCAAGGTTATCCTAAAATTATGATAAAACCAGATATAAATCTTTTCTTTAAAAACATTTTATCAAACAAATCTGGAAGGTCAATGACATATTTGCTGCAAAATTATTTGTTCACCAAAACAGAATTGAAAAGTTTACTAATGTTTGTCACCATCAGCCAACTTTGAAAAACTGAAATTTTTTGGCAAAGATTCACTGAAAAGTCAAAATTCACAGAAGGTTCACCAGAAACTTCACTACTAATCCATAAGTTCACTAGAATATTGTCTCCAGATAAAATATCCATAAATTTTAAAATAGTGTACTTTTACAAAAAATAATATTGGAAAAATGTGCATGGATGAATAAACAAACAAAAAAAAATGGTGAAAACCTGTTGTCTTAATAAATTTATTGTTTATTAAGAACTGATTTATTTTGTACTTTAAGTGGAGTTTAATCAAAGGCTCACATGAATCTGGTTAGTCAAGTTTACAAAATAAAATATTTTGGTCAAAGATTTACCTGCTATTTATCAATTATCATCTTCCAGCTATATTTTTTGTATAATCCTTAAACGATTGAATTACCTGCTATTTTTCATGGTTTTGGTTTGTTGATACAACCAGGGAGAGGCTTGCCATCATTGTCAACAGGACATCCCTAAAAATAACAATAATGACATGCAATAAAGCCATGCTTAATATCTACTGTAAAACATTTCTATTATTTTAATCTCTTTTTTTCTATTGACATTTTTTTGTTCTTCAAATTTATAGAGTTTTACAGTAATTTTGCAACAGAGAATTTATATAGTTCAACATATAATTAATAACAAAGGACAATTTGACATATTAGATCAAATATATCAGGCCTATAAGCTTAGGTTTCTTAATAGAACAAATAAAACAAAAAATGCACACTATAAATATTTTTCAATATACATTTGTAGTAATATAAAGCAGAGTATAAACTCTTACATGTACAAAACATAATATTGTATAAAAACATAAAACATAGAATGTCAGGCTTACATAGATTCACTTAGTAATATTAGAGGCTCATGTGAGCCTGTATCATTCATGTGAGCCTGTATCGCTCATGCAAGATTGTATCGCTCATGTGAGCCTGTATTGCTCATGTGAGCCTGCATTGCTCATGTGAGCCTGTATCGCTCATGTGATCCTGCATCGTTCATGTGAGCCTGTATTGCTCATGTCAGCCTGTATTGCTCATGTGAGCCTGCATTGCTCATGTCAGCCTGTATCGCTCATGTCAGCATGTATCGCTCATGTGAGCCTGTATTGCTCATGTGAGCCTGTATTGCTCATGTGAGCCTGCATTGCTCATGTGAGCCTGTATCACTCATGTCAGCCTGCATCGCTCATGTGAGCCTGTATCACTCATGTGAGCATGTATCGCTCATGCAAGCCTGTATCACTCATGTGAGCCTGCAGCACTCATGTGAGCTTGTATCACTCATGTGAGCATGTATCGCTCATGTTAGCCTGTATCGCTCATGTCAGCCTGTATATCTCATGCACCTGGTTATTTTCACACAGTTTATGTTAAATCAAGTTTAGTTTTTAAGAATTTTTTTTTTTTTTATTAATTCTTCACATAAGGTCCTATGATAAACTTAACCCATTAAAATCAGACTTAAAATAAAAATGGGGAAAATTCTGGGCACTGATCCCATCATATCTCGGAAACAATAAAAGGTTCAATAAATTTGTTGAAATACTTCAGACAGGAATTCAGTGGAAATAAAGGAGTACACTAGGTGCATCATAATACAACAAGTAGCAAACAGACAAGGCTTCATCATGCACCAGTTATACTTAAAATTATTATTATCCAGCAGAATGAAGCACTTGTTTAAATCTGTTTGACAAAATGCAGAAAACAATTTCATATATGGAATTTAGAAAAAAAAACATATCAAAATCTGACTGAAAGAAAATTAACTATTTTGGCTGGTGGCCCCATTTCGATCTCCTAATATTTTGAAACAGTAAAAACCACACAAAATATTCTTGGCATACTGCAGAGAGAAAATTACATAAGACATACAGCGAAAGAAAATTTATTAAAATTGGTAGAAAAATAAATGCTCCACATATAAAAAATAGAAAACAGCCTTTTTTAGCACTTTGTTACTTCTTGTTTCTGCTGTAGATCTTCAATCTGAACAACAAACATAAGTTTCTTGAGGATCATCTAATGTACATTGGAACCAAGTTTAGTCTCAATTGGACCATGCAATGATTTCAGAGAAGATTGAAATGTTAAAGTTTATGATCGACAAACAATGATGACTGACACCAAGTGATGATAACATATCACACAACCCTTTGGATCAGGTAATCTAAAACATCCTTTGGTGACACACACACACACACAAATAACAGTCAAAACATCCTTTGGTGACACACACACACACAAATAACAGTCAAAACATCCTTTGGTGACACACACACACACACACACAAATAACAGTCAAAGAAGGTATAAATTGTAGACAAATTCTTTCAAGGAGCAAAAGGGGGAGTAACTCTAACTAAATGTAGAGTTTAATTTTATAATATCATGCATAACAACAAGAGTACATGTCAAAATGTCAGCAGATTATTACTACTTATAACAGATCATCTGGTTTTCAATTAAAGCAATAATAATATTGGATAATTGTAAGATTTACTTTTATGAGCACCTGTCAGATTTTACAAATTTTTGGGGGAAATTGTATTTAACTTCAAAACCTGCAAGTAGAGAAAGAACTGTAAAGAAATAGGAATGTATATTAAAGTGATGTTGGTAAAAGGGAAGTAACTCAATAATAAAAATATTGTTCTACACACATTTGAAGTAGATGCACAACACACAAGGAAAGTGCATCCAAAATGATTTTTTATTGTATTGTATATAATAAATAAAGTTCAATTATAGTTGAAAACCACTTTCAAATATAGGATGAATATATCTTCTGTTTAGAAATTTGACTATTGTAAAATGTATGTATTTTATAAATGTTTTTCTATATATTTAAAAAAAAATGTTTAAATAAAAAATTGACTTATATAGGAGAAAAATAAGGTATTTTAAAGTATCTGTAAGACAATTTTTATAATACTGATTGCTAATGGCTGGTACTGTCCTGCTTATATATCTGTAATATACTTTACCAGTATGTATGATGCGAGGGGTAAAAAATAAAAAATGAAAAAAACCCTGAAAATAAAATAGTATCCGAGGTCAACAAATTTGGCATCGGAGAACAAAATAAATACTAACACTAAATCCTATAGCAATATAATTATTCCTAAAAACATTATCAGCTGACTGTAACCAAAAACTGAAAATTATGTCAAGTGACAAAGCGTAAAAAAAAAATGTAATGGCCTTCACCTCATGATGATGTAATATGCTATGATTATGGTAATGTGGTAAGGTTAACAAAAAATGCACCAAAATGTCATGTGACCGTCACATGGTGATGTTGGAATAGATTTCCTAAACATGGACACAAAATATACATATGTCCATTAATATTGTAGTCTGTTGCCTTATGAGAATAATATATCAACACATATATTGTCTATACTGGTGTGATTCAGGTCTAATTTACAGATACTATTATACTAAAACATCTATTAGTATTATAAGATGGGTCGATACATAAAACAACCTACATGTATATATAACATGCTGTAAGACATGAGTGCTAATTTTCACGGTGGATAGGCACATCCATGCTACCTAAACATGCTCAATCCATTCACGGACCATTTATACATGTACTACATATTTCCACTTTCAAATGTGATTTCAAGCGAAACAGTAAATTAATGCAAGAAGACTTTGTGGAAGAGATGGAATATTACTGTCATGCCACAGATATAACATGTACCTTTAATCCTTCATATTGACATCCAGGCAGAGGTAGTCCATTGTCTCCTATAGGACATGGGGCATCTAACCCAGGACTACCCTGTATCATCAAAAACATTTATGAAAGAAAAACAATTCTTCTGATGATCGCTCAACTTCCTGTCTTGGTACAGGCACTTCAATAAAAAGTGGCAGGGGTTAAACTAGTTTTATGGGCCCAAACATCCCCTATTATAAAAGAAAATAGATCTTCCTGTCAAACGAGTGCTAACCCCCTTTAAATTATTTTGTATGGTCAAGTGTGGACATAACAATGAATTAATGTTACTTATTTCTATGACTGGCACATGTCTATGTAAAGGGTGAACAAATATATACATGTACAGCGATATTCTAAATGGAAACACTATGTAGGGAATAACTGTATTGTATTTGAAATGTTGACGACATAAATTGTTGGTTTTACTGTCATAAATATCTGTTTACCTGGCTCCGCTATGCATCACCAGGTAAACTCAATTTGCGACAGTAAAACTGACGAATTACGTCGTGAACACTTCAAATACAATACAGTTACTCCCTAAATGGTGTAAGTCAGTTTGACAACACGTACAGTAGGTTCTGAATAGTAAACCAACATCTATTTGTTTCTTTTGTTTTCTCTCTCCTGTCCCAACATATTTCAAATTCTGGAGTTTAATCAAACATAACTTACTGGAGGTCCCCTTTCACCCATTGGTCCTTTAATTTCCACCCCTTCCCCTATTTTGGAAACTAATTCTTGAGTTTTATCAAACATGACTTACTGGAGGTCCTCTTTCACCCATTAGTCTTTAATTTCCACCCCTTCCCCTATTTAGAAACTAATTCTGGAGTTTTATCAAACAGGACTTACTGGAGGTCCCCTTTCATCCATTGGTCTGTTAATTTTCACACCTTCCCCTATTTAGAAACTAATTCTGGAGTTTTATCAAACAGGACTTACTGGAGGTCACCTTTCACCCATTGGTCCTTTAATTTCCACTCCTTTCCCTATTTAGAAACTAATTCTTGAGTTTTATCAAACATGACTTACTGGAGGTCCCCTTTCATCCATTGGTCTTTAATTTCCACCCCTTTCCCTATTTAGAAACTAATTCTTGAGTTTTATCAAACATGACTTACTGGAGGTCCTCTTTCACCCATTAGTCTTTAATTTCCACTCCTTCCCCTATTTAGAAACTAATTCTTGAGTTTTATCAAACAGGACTTACTGGAGGTCCCCTTTCACCCATTGGTCTTTAATTTCCACCCCTTCCCCTATTTAGAAACTAATTCTGGAGTTTTATCAAACAGGACTTACTGGAGGTCCCCTTTCATCCATTGGTCTGTTAATTTTCACCCCTTCCCCTATTTAGAAACTAATTCTGGAGTTTTATCAAACAGGACTTACTGGAGGTCCCCTTTCACCCATTGGTCTTTAATTTCCACCCCTTTCCCTATTTAGAAACTCATTCTTGAGTTTTATCAAACAGGACTTACTGGAGGTCCCCTTTCACCCATTGGTCTTTAATTTCCACTCCTTTCCCTATTTAGAAACTAATTCTTGAGTTTTATCAAACAGGACTTACTGGAGGTCCCCTTTCACCCATTGGTCTTTAATTTCCACTCCTTTCCCTATTTAGAAACTAATTCTTGAGTTTTATCAAACAGGACTTACTGGAGGTCCCCTTTCACCCATTGGTCTTTAATTTCCACTCCTTTTCCTATTTAGAAACTAATTCTTGAGTTTTATCAAACAGGACTTACTGGAGGTCCCCTTTCACCCATTGGTCTTTAATTTCCACCCCTTTCCCTATTTAGAAACTAATTCTTGAGTTTTATCAAACAGGACTTACTGGAGGTCCCCTTTCACCCATTGGTCTTTAATTTCCACTCCTTTCCCTATATAGAATCTAATTCTTGAGTTTTATCAAACAGGACTTACTGGAGGGCCCCTTTCACCCATTGGTCTGTTAATTGTCACCCCTTCCCCTATTTAGAAACTAATTATTGAGTTTTATCAAACAGGACTTACTGGAGGTCCCCTTTCACCCATTGGTCTTTAATTTCCACCCTTTCCCTATTTAGAAACTAATTATTGAGTTTTATCAAACAGGACTTACTGGAGGTCCCCTTTCACCCATTAGTCTTTAATTTCCACCCCTTCCCCTATTTCACCAAACATGACTTACTGGAGGTCCCCTTTCACCCATTGGTCCTTTAATTTCCACCCCTTCCCCTATTTTATCAAACATGACTTACTGAAGGTCCCCTTTCACCCATTGGTCCTTTAATTTCCACCCCTTCCCCTATTTTATCAAACATGACTTACTGAAGGTCCCCTTTCACCCATTGGTCCTTTATTTTCCACCCCTTCCCCTATTTTATCAAACATGACTTACTGAAGGTCCCCTTTCACCCATTGGTCCTTTAATTTCCACCCCTTCCCCTATTTTATCAAACATGACTTACTGAAGGTCCCCTTTCACCCATTGGTCCTTTAATTTCCACCCCTTCCCCTATTTTATCAAGCATGACTTACTGAAGGTCCCCTTTCACCCATTGGTCCTTTAATTTCCACCCCTTCCCCTATTTTATCAAACATGACTTACTGAAGGTCCCCTTTCACCCATTGGTCCTTTAATTTCCACCCCTTCCCCTATTTTATCAAACATGACTTACTGGAGGTCCCCTTTCACCCATTGGTCCTTTAATTTCCACCCCTTCCCCTATTTTATCAAACATGACTTACTGGAGGTCCCCTTTCACCCATTGGCCCTTTAATTTCCACCCCTTCCCCTATTTTATCAAACATGACTTACTGAAGGTCCCCTTTCACCCATTGGCCCTTTAATTTCCACCCCTTCCCCTATTTTATCAAACATGACTTACTGAAGGTCCCCTTTCACCCATGGGCCCTTTAATTTCCACCCCTTCCCCTATTTTATCAAGCATGACTTACTGAAGGTCCCCTTTCACCCATTGGCCCTTTAATTTCCACCCCTTCCCCTATTTTATCAAACATGACTTACTGAAGGTCCCCTTTCACCCATTGGCCCTTTAATTTCCACCCCTTCCCCTATTTTATCAAACATGACTTACTGAAGGTCCCCTTTCACCCATTGGCCCTTTAATTTCCACCCCTTCCCCTATTTTATCAAACATGACTTACTGAAGGTCCCCTATCACCCATTGGCCCTTTAATTTCCACCCCTTCCCCTATTTTATCAAACATGACTTACTGAAGGTCCCCTTTCACCCATTGGCCCTTTAATTTCCACCCCTTCCCCTATTTTATCAAACATGACTTACTGAAGGTCCCCTTTCACCCATTGGCCCTTTAATTTCCACCCCTTCCCCTATTTTATCAAGCATGACTTACTGAAGGTCCCCTTTCACCCATTGGCCCTTTAATTTCCACCCCTTCCCCTATTTTATCAAACATGACTTACTGAAGGTCCCCTTTCACCCATTGGTCCTTTAATTTCCACCCCTTCCCCTATTTTATCAAACATGACTTACTGAAGGTCCCCTTTCACCCATTGGCCCTTTCTTTCCTCTTTTTCCTCTTCTTCCCTATAAATAAATAAAAAAAATATTACATAGATTTATCATAATTTCTGGAGAGTAAATTAATGTGGACAAAGTTTTATGCAAATTCTATTCCATCATGTCTGCATTGTGATATTTCTAGCTGTAAAAACTGTCATTTTCAAGTTGTCATAAATTCTACAAAATATTGTGGGTTTTTTGGTTAAAGTAAATGTATGAGGTGAAAGTGATTGCCCCATTAACTGAATTAGCTCTGCCACATATTTGTGTCTGTCCCGAGTCAGAACAAACATATATGATTTCTGAGTCAGAACAAACATATATGATTTCTGAGTCAGAACAAACATATATGATTTCTGAGTCAGAACAAACCTATATGATTTCTGAGTCAGAACAAACATATATGATTTCTGAGTCAGAACAAACATATATGATTTCTGAGTCAGAACAAACATATATGATTTCTGAGTCAGAACAAACATATATGATTTCTGAGTCAGAACAAACCTATATGATTTCTGAGTCAGAACAAACCTATATGATTTCTGAGTCAGAACAAACCTATATGATTTCTGAGTCAGAACAAACATATATGATTTCTGAGTCAGAACAAACCTATATGATTTCTGAGTCAGAACAAACCTATATGATTTCTGAGTCAGAACAAACATATATGATTTCTGAGTCAGAACAAACATATATGATTTCTGAGTCAGAACAAACATATATGATTTCTGAGTCAGAACAAACATATATGATTTCTGAGTCAGAACAAACCTATATGATTTCTGAGTCAGAACAAACCTATATGATTTCTGAGTCAGAACAAACCTATATGATTTCTGAGTCAGAACAAACATATATGATTTCTGAGTCAGAACAAACATATATGATTTCTGAGTCAGAACAAACATATATGATTTCTGAGTCAGAACAAACCTATATGATTTCTGAGTCAGAACAAACATATATGATTTCTGAGTCAGAACAAACCTATATGATTTCTGAGTCAGAACAAACATATATGATTTCTGAGTCAGAACAAACCTATATGATTTCTGAGTCAGAACAAACATATATGATTTCTGAGTCAGAACAAACATATATGATTTCTGAGTCAGAACAAACCTATATGATTTCTGAGTCAGAACAAACCTATATGATTTCTGAGTCAGAACAAACCTATATGATTTCTGAGTCAGAACAAACATATATGATTTCTGAGTCAGAACAAACATATATGATTTCTGAGTCAGAACAAACATATATGATTTCTGAGTCAGAACAAACCTATATGATTTCTGAGTCAGAACAAACCTATATGATTTCTGAGTCAGAACAAACATATATGATTTCTGAGTCAGAACAAACATATATGATTTCTGAGTCAGAACAAACATATATGATTTCTGAGTCAGAACAAACATATATGATTCCTGAGTCAGAACAAACCTATATGATTTCTGAGTCAGAACAAACATATGATTTCTGAGTCAGAACAAACATATATGATTTCTGAGTCAGAACAAACATATATGATTTCTGAGTCAGAACAAACATATATGATTTCTGAGTCAGAACAAACCTATATGATTTCTGAGTCAGAACAAACCTATATGATTTCTGAGTCAGAACAAACCTATATGATTTCTGAGTCAGAACAAACATATCTGATTTCTAAGTCAGAACAAACCTATATGATTTCTGAGTCAGAACAAACCTATATGATTTCTGAGTCAGAACAAACCTATATGATTTCTGAGTCAGAACAAACATATATGATTTCTGAGTCAGAACAAACCTATATGATTTCTGAGTCAGAACAAACCTATATGATTTCTGAGTCAGAACAAACCTATATGATTTCTGAGTCAGAACAAACATATCTGATTTCTGAGTCAGAACAAACCTATATGATTTCTGAGTCAGAACAAACCTATATGATTTCTGAGTCAGAACAAACATATATGATTTCTGAGTCAGAACAAACATATATGATTTCTGAGTCAGAACAAACCTATATGATTTCTGAGTCAGAACAAACCTATATGATTTCTGAGTCAGAACAAACCTATATGATTTCTGAGTCAGAACAAACCTATATGATTTCTGAGTCAGAACAAACCTATATGATTTCTGAGTCAGAACAAACATATATGATTTCTGAGTCAGAACAAACCTATATGATTTCTGAGTCAGAACAAACCTATATGATTTCTGAGTCAGAACAAACCTATATGATTTCCATCGGTTTCTGTCAATATTTTTGTGTATCAGAGTTTGAGGTTTGATTGAGGGCTGGTTCATGTTTATCATTACTACAAACAATATCTAATAGATATTCTACAAACTTGGCCTACAGTTGCTATAATATTAATATATATACAGTTAAACATGCCCATGCATTCACCTCTATTAAGCAGTCACCTGTATTAAAAGGTCACCTCTATTAAGACGTCACCTGTATTAAAAGGTCACCTCTATTAAGAAGTCACCTGTATTAAAAAGTCACCTTTTTCTTGTCCTGTCATAGAAAATTTCATATGAAATGAACCTCTTTTAAGAGGTTACCTGTCTTGGAAGACCACTTTTTACCTCTTAATACAGGTTTGACTGTAATTAAACTCAACAACATTGATAAGTGACAGGAACATATCTCTAATGCGTTTTGAGAACATTCTGCAGATTCAAAGATTTGCATTGAAAATTATGGAAGGTAGTGTTGAGAATATGATCCAATATAATAGTAAGTTGGTCAATTTTGAGTAACTGATTCCAATAATTGATAGTGAAGGTCTAGCTGCGGAACCATAGCCCTTATGGTCCTTGGCCAGTTTCCTGATATGTCCGCAAATATCAGAAAACTGGCCAAGGACCATAAGGGCTACGGTTCCGCAGCTAGTGAAGGTTCACAATGAGAAAATTTATTGTATTCATTTAGAATTCAGTAGTCGTCTCATACCTACCTATTTGGTGATATGTATCTCTTATTTAAACAATATTTTCAAACTCCTTGTGTTTAATTACCATTTTATTAACAACAATGTATAAATTAATTGTGAATGAAAATTAATCTAAAACCCTCAGACTTTTAATAAACAGATTGTGTACCATAATTGATAGTTGATTGGTTTAATATTTCCAAAGAAAAACTGAAAATCAATTATGATTTTTTACTGATGTCCAAACAAGAGCAGAAGGAGCCGATTACACAAAATAGGTACAATCTAATAAAAATGATGTGGAAAAATGTCAAGATTTTCATTAAAAAGTCACATGGATACCTTCATTATGTCTTAAACAACTGTATATGTCTGAAATAGTCACATGGATACCTTCATTATGTCTTAAACAACTGTATATGTCTGAAATAGTCACATGGATACCTTCATTATGTCTTAAACAACTGTATATGTCTGAAATAGTCACATGGATACCTTCATTATGTCTTAAACAACTGTATATGTCTGAAATAGTCACATGGATACCTTCATTATGTCTTAAACAACTGTATATGTCTGAAATAGTCACATGGATACCTTCATTATGTCTTAAACAACTGTATATGTCTGAAATCATTTAGTTGTATACTGTAAGAGGAGTTGATTACAAAAAGTAGGAACCCTCTTTCCCACCCACACTGTATATATTACACAAAGTAGGAACCCTCTTTCCCACCCACACTGTATATATATTACACAAAGTAGGAACCCTCTTTCCAACCCACACTGTATATATTACACAAATTAGGAACCCTCTTTCCCACCCACACTGTATATATTACACAAATTAGGAACCCTCTTTCCAACCCACACTGTATATATTACACAAAGTAGGAACCCTCTTTCCCACCCACACTATATATATTACACAAATTAGGAACCCTCTTTCCCACCCACACTGTAAGAGGAGTTGATTACACAAAGTAGGCACCCTCTTTCCCACCCACACTGTATATATTACACAAATTAGGAATCCTCTTTCCCACCCACACTGTAAGAGGAGTTGATTACACAAAGTAGGCACCCTCTTTCCCACCCACACTGTATAAGGAGTTTATTACACAAATTAGGAACCCTCTTTCCCACCCACATTGTAAGAGGAGTTGATTACACAAAGTAGGCACCCTCTTTCCCACCCACACTGTATGAGGAGTTTATTACACAAATTAGGAACCCTCTTTCCCACCCACACTGTAAGAGGAGTTGATTACACAAAGTAGGCACCCTCTTTCCCACCCACACTGTATGAGGAGTTTATGACACAAAGTAGGAACCCTCTTTCCCACCCACACTGTATATATTACACAAAGTAGGAACCCTCTTTTCCACCCACACTGTATATATTACACAAAGTAGGAACCCTCTTTCCCACCCACACTGTATATATTACACAAATTAGGAACCCTCTTTCCCACCCACACTGTAAGAGGAGTTGATTACACAAAGTAGGCACCCTCTTTCCCACCCACACTGTATGAGGAGTTTATTACACAAATTAGGAACCCTCTTTCCCACCCATACTGTAAGAGGAGTTGATTACACAAAGTAGGCACCTTTTTTCCCACCACACTGTATGAGGAGTTTATGACACAAAGTAGGAACCCTCTTTCCCACCCATACTGTATGAGGAGTTTATGACACAAAGTAGGAACCCTCTTTCCCACCCACACTGTATGAGGAGTGTATGACACAAAGTAGGAACCCTCTTTCCCACCCACACTGTAAGAGGAGTTGATTACACAAAGTAGGCACTCTCTTTCGCACCCACACTGTATGAGGAGTTTATGACACAAAGTAGGAACCCTCTTTCCCACCCACTGTATGAGGAGTTGATTACACAAATTAGGAAGCCTCTTTCCCACCCACACTGTATGAGGAGTTGATTACACAAATTAGGAACCCTCTTTCCCACCCACACTGTAAGAGGAGTTGATTACACAAATTAGGAACCCTCTTTCCCACCCACACTGTAAGAGGAGTTGATTACACAAATTAGGAACCCTCTTTCCCACCCACACTGTAAGAGGAGTTGATTACACAAAGTAGGCACCTTTTTTCCCACCACACTGTATGAGGAGTTTATGACACAAAGTAGGAACCCTCTTTCCCACCCATACTGTATGAGGAGTTTATGACACAAAGTAGGAACCCTCTTTCCCACCCACACTGTATGAGGAGTGTATGACACAAAGTAGGAACCCTCTTTCCAACCCACACTGTAAGAGGAGTTGATTACACAAAGTAGGCACTCTCTTTCGCACCCACACTGTATGAGGAGTTTATGACACAAAGTAGGAACCCTCTTTCCCACCCACTGTATGAGGAGTTGATTACACAAATTAGGAACCCTCTTTCCCACCCACACTGTATGAGGAGTTGATTACACAAATTAGGAACCCTCTTTCCCACCCACACTGTAAGAGGAGTTGAATACACAAAGTAGGAACCCTCTTTCCCATCCACACTGTAAGAGGAGTTGATTACACAAATTAGGAACCCTCTTTCCCACCCACACTGTATGAGGAGTTGATTACACAAAGTAGGAGCCCTCTTTCCCACCCACACTGTAAGAGGAGTTGATTACACAAATTAGGAACCCTCTTTCCCACCCACACTGTATGAGGAGTTGATTACACAAATTAGGAACCCTCTTTCCCACCCACACTGTAAGAGGAGTTGATTACACAAATTAGGAACCCTCTTTCCCACCCACACTGTATATATTACACAAATTAGGAACCCTCTTTCCCACCCACACTGTATATATTACATAAATTAGGAACCCTCTTTCCCACCCACACTGTATATATTACACAAAGTAGGAACCCTCTTTCCCACCCACACTGTATGAGGAGTTGATTACACAAAGTAGGAACCCTCTTTCCCACCCACACTGTATATATTACACAAATTAGGAACCCTCTTTTCCACCCACACTGTATATATTACACAAAGTAGGAACCCTCTTTCCCACCCACACTGTATATATTACACAAATTAGGAACCCTCTTTCCCACCAAAACTGTAAGAGGAGTTGATTACACAAAGTAGGCACCCTCTTTCCCACCCACACTGTATGAGGAGTTTATTACACAAATTAGGAACCCTCTTTCCCACCCACACTGTAAGAGGAGTTGATTACACAAAGTAGGTACCTTTTTTCCCACCACACTGTATGAGGAGTTTATGACACAAAGTAGGAACCCTCTTTCCCACCCATACTGTATGAGGAGTTTATGACACAAAGTAGGAACCCTCTTTCCCACCCACACTGTATGAGGAGTTGATTACACAAATTAGGAACCCTCTTTCCCACCCACACTGTATGAGGAGTTGATTACACAAATTAGGAACCCTCTTTCCCACCCACACTGTAAGAGGAGTTGATTACACAAATTAGGAACCCTCTTTCCCACCCACACTGTATGAGGAGTTCATTACACAAAGTAGGAACCCTCTTTCCCACCCACACTGTAAGAGGAGTTGATTCCACAAAGTAGGCACCCTCTTTCCCACCCACACTGTATGAGGAGTTAATTACACAAATTAGGAACCCTCTTCCCCACCCACACTGTAAGAGGAGTTGATTACACAAAGTAGGCACCTTCTTTCCCACCCACACTGTATGAGGAGTTTATGACACAAAGTAGGCACTCTCTTTCCCACCCACACTGTATGAGGAGTTTATGACACAAAGTAGGAACCCTCTTTCCCACCCATGCTGTAAGAGGAGTTCATTACACAAAGTAGGAACCCTCTTTCCCACCCACACTGTAAGAGGAGTTGAATACACAAAGTAGGAACCCTCTTTCCCACCCACACTGTAAGAGGAGTTGATTACACAAATTAGGAACCCTCTTTCCCACCCACACTGTATGAGGAGTTCATTACACAAAGTAGGAACCCTCTTTCCCACCCACACTGTAAGAGGAGTTGATTACACAAATTAGGAACCCTCTTTCCCACCCACACTGTATGAGGAGTTCATTACTCAAAGTAGGAACCCTCTTTCCCACCCACACTGTAAGAGGAGTTGAATACACAAAGTAGGAACCCTCTTTCCCACCCACACTGTAAGAGGAGATGATTACACAAATTAGGAACCCTCTTTCCCACCCACACTGTAAGAGGAGTTGATTACACAAATTAGGAACCCTCTTTCCCACCCACACTGTAAGAGGAGTTGATTACACAAATTAGGAACCCTCTTTCCCACCCACACTGTATGAGGAGTTCATTACACAAAGTAGGCACCCTCTTTTCCACCCACACTGTATATATTACACAAAGTAGGAACCCTCTTTCCCACCCACATTACCCATCAGTCCTCCATTTCACCATACTGTAACTGATCTGCACTACATGTACAATAGCCAATAATTTGTTCACAGAAAACATATACTGTGAAAGTACTTTTATTCGTCAGCACCATTTTCGTGGTTTCTAAAAAAATGCATTAATCCATGGGCTCCTGAATTCATGGCTTTAAACACTACAGACAACAATCAATGGGAAAATTGTATTTCGTTGTATTTTTATTTTCGTGGTTTAAGTGGATAACGAAATCAGTGAAAATTAGACCCCAACGATTAATAATGATTTCACAATATTGACTAATGTCATGATTTAACTTACCCGTTCACCTTTGTCTCCCTTCTCACATGTACATACACCGTCTACTGTTGCCATAGGTCCGGGAGGACCAGGCGGTCCCTAAAAATATATAAGTCATTTAAAAACTGCATCCATATTGATAAATATGTTATGTGTCTTTTTAATTAATTTCTATCATTTATGTCAAAACCTTATACAATTAACAAAATGAATTTATGTTGCCATGGTGATTCTGAAGTAAGTCATTTCAATTTTCTCTTTTTGCCACTAATAATGTTTGAGAGACAATTATTCAACTAAAGTAAAAATCACTTTATGTCCAATAAATACATAAATAAAATAAAAATGCATTTTTATTCTATATTTAGAACCATTAATAACAGTAAATATAATGACTGGTTTGATTACATGGTAGCCACAGTGTAGAATTATATGACTAAATATGATATAATATTATAATTCATGTTGTTATGGTAACAGAAGCTAATGTTAGTTATACATAGCACATGGAAGTTGCAAAACAAACAATTAACATGTTACATGATTTATGATGATTAGCAATAAAAAATATTAAACAAGTAAATTTGGATCACAGCCAAGACAAGAACAAGGGCGATAACCCTGCATAGACAAAATGGTAACAAAGGTCAATAATTTGTTAAATTTATTTCTTCACATTGCTGATATCTGCATGCTAAAATATAATTAACTCCATAGTCTATATCTTTGAAGGCAGGATACAGTAAAACTTCTGTAAAGAAATCTATCAAGTTACTCTGTTAACCTGCAACTGGAGAATTTAGCTCAAAATCTTATATTTACTTCAATATGTATACATGATTAATTAATTATGGATTTATACATAAAACTAGTCAACCGCTTTATATCAGATAAAATGTTAGTCTTTTTGGTAACAAGCCAATCCTTTTATATAGTCTAAATTTTTGTTCCTATGGTAACCAGAAGTTTCACTGTACAGAGGGAAAAGGACAACAAAATGCATGATCATAAATAAAATCAACATCCATTCTAGAGAACATATAAAATCTTGTATCTATAGCAACACAATCACAAGACTATTAGTGACTCACCACAGGTCCTTTCTGTCCATCAGACCCAGCAGGGCCAGGATCACCAGCTGGGCCATGTGCCCCCTAAGTCATATAGTAGGTATAAAGTAAAGAGAGGAATATTTAACATGCATGCGGCTGTCTAATAACTCAAAAGTAAAGAGCCAAACAAATAATAATAAATAAAACAAACCAAAGTTTACGACTTCAAGCATCAACTTTATGTTTACTCTGATTTAGTTATGTTAGAAAATTATAAATTAAAATCAGATGTTTTCCATGCATTATTTAGTATTCCCTGCAAACAAAATTTTAACTGAACTTTTTAAAATATGAGCTAAAAGCAAAATTTTAATTCCACATCAATTTTGATGCATAACTTCATAAATTCACCAGAAGTGATAAAGTTAGGAATGCCAAATAATATCAGATAAAATCCTAGTTTACACTTTCAATAAAGGTATTTCATTGCCATTCTTCATCTTTCAGTAACAGTAAGATGAGCAATACTTATGCCCCTGATATATATATATATATATATATATATATATATATATATATATATATCAGATTACAGACGCTGATGAAGCTTGTCCGTCAAGCGAAATATCCGTCGATTTAATTATAATTATAGTCTTTTTGTAGACTTATAGTTATTTTTGTTACATTTTAATATCTTTTTTTGTTATCGTTGTGCTAACATTTTAGACATTTATATGTATATATATATATATATATATATAAATACAATGTCTGTAATCTGCAGTTGAATAATTCTCTACTTCTGGAAATCATAAATAACAGATCTCCTGAGCTGATTTTCCTAACATTATGATGAAGAGACACAACACTGCTATACTTACAGGTAATCCTATTGGTCCTAAGTTACCAAACTGTCCCTTTTCTCCCTGAAAGAAAGTTAGAAAACTTTACTTGTGACAATATTATTTTTTTTTAAATACATGAAAGTATGTGATTTTTTTTATGGAAAGTAAATTTCACTTAAAATATCTTTTGAAAAATAAACATGTGTGAGTTATGACACACTTTTCTGTAATAATTAAATTATAATATTTTCAAAGTCCAGTGATATGTGAAAATATTTTACTCACCTGAAATGTGTAATTAAGACAAGGAAAATATATTTGCATATTACAGGAAGAAGTCAACATTACTGTAATTATACCGAATGTCATCTTTTCTATACAACACTTGTAATATGCTGTTTCTACTATTGCTCTATAAACCAGAGGCTCACCTGAGCTTGTATCGCTCACCTGATTATTCATATGCAAGTTTGTATTCAATCTTCAATGAAGCCTAGATTTTAGGTAAAATAATAATATTCATTTTTACATAGGATCTGATGTTCATTATTAAAGTAGGACTTCAATAAAAAAAAATGGGCGTTGTTGCCTTTTAGTCCCCTCTTCCACTGGAACAGTAAATGCTACAATAAATCTTTTGGAACACTTCAAACAGAATTTTTTTGTATGGCCCATCAATAACCCATTAAGATGAACACATTGCAAAAACAGCATTAAAATTGGATGGAAAATAAAAACTTGCAAATTTGGAATTTGACACTTTTGCGGTCAAGTTTATCTCAAAAACCGTAAAAGATAGAAGACATCCACTGACAGAAACCTCTCAACACAATCCATTCAACCAAACAAACCACATCTAAATTGAAATTCTATATACCTTACAAATATGCGAAATTTCTACCCCTTTTAGAAATAAAATAGCAAAAAAAAATTTATGGCTCATCAATAACTCATAAAGATGAACACTACAAAAAACTGCATTAAAATTGGATGAAAATTTCAAATTTTTTAATCTCCCTTTTATGTCAAAAACGGTAATAGTTACATAATAATGTTATAATGTTTCTGAAAGGGATTTTCTTAAGGAATGCATTAAAAAAATACTGATAAAAAACAAATGAATAATAAATAATTGATACCCAAAATATTGACACACTCTTCTTTTTTTTTACACCTTTGGGCTCTTGTTTCTTTTGTGTACTTCTGATCAACAAAAAACACATATACTTTGTAGGGGACCATCCAATGAACATTCCTACCATATTTGGTTACAATTGACCCAGTGGTTTCAGAAAGGAAGATTAAAACATAAAAGCTTACGAACGACAACGACAGACGCCAAATGAAGGCATTACCTCACATGATCCTTTAATGGGTCAGGTGAGCTAAAAAGTGTTAAAAATATTATACCAAATATCGTAAGATCAAATATCACTACAGAAACTTACATTAAGATATAATAATATATTCATACAGTGGAACTTGTGCAATCCGACACCTGAGTTTTCCGACATCCTGTGACATCCGACCAAAATTTATGGTCCCAAAGTATTTATGTTAACTGAAATAAAACCTAAGTATTCCACCATCCTGTACAATCTGATACATTTACCTGGTCGGATTAGACAGGTTCCACTGTACACATATTTCTAAAAAGACATGGATACTAACTAAATAAACTGGTAACTATTTACAACCTACTGTGACTTACTGTTTCACCTTTAGGTCCACTTGGTCCCCTGTCTCCCTGAAAAATAACGGATTAAATACGTATAATTTTTAAGGAATATTTTCAATTTTTGAACAGGTTATATTGGGGTACTTTACGTTTAATATAAAAAGAGTAAACTGTTACAAACCAGGTTATAGAAGTATAACCTGTTCAAAAATTGAATATATTCCTTATAATTTAATTTTTACAACAAAATTGAATGCTTCCTCAATTTTTATTACGATTATTTCATTGGACTATTTGAATTTGTCATTGGCGAATAAATATGTTGGCAATGTCACAATACCAACCCAGGTTATCAAGTATAACCAATGTTGCTCCAGGCGGATCAGCCAATCAGATTGCAGTATTCACATCAAATCAAAATTTGTTAAGACTGAAAATATCAGCGATAGTTCAGAATAAACATCATTAGGTAGTAAGAGCTAAGTCTTGTTGGCTCTGAGTCAGAATAATGTGTGGAGCACAATGGACTGTCAGTGAGCTAGCATGTTCTTGACATGATATAGCTGAAATACTGCTCACTTAACATTTTGTTGTGTACATTTGTGTGTGGTTCTGAAATAAAGTGGATTTGAAATTTGATGTTTCAGAGCATGATGAACCATTGATATTTTCTATAAATTTTTGAGTTACATTAACCAAGCTTGAGGTGAACTGTCTCTTCTACAGCTACCAACAATTAATAATTATAATTAGAAATCAGCAATCAGTATATTCTACAAGACACAACTTTGAATGATTTCAAGTCTCTGGAGAGTTACAGAAGTTCAACTCTAGCATATACCAAGGTTGTAATGTGACATATTAGACTGAATGTTTAATACATAGCAATCTGGTTTAACAATGAAACAATCCATTTTAGAATTCAATGCATTTTTTATTTAGCTTCATGAAAGAGTAAGACAACAGGTACATTTTGTATGAAGTAAAGGTACAAAACATACAGACACCCTTTACACTGTGTAGACAACTTTATAATGCAGACAGAAATCTTATACTTGCTAAGAAAATATAATTCAACACTAATCTTATTCTACAATTAAGATGATTGATTTATGATTTATTGTGTTTAACGCCACTTTCAGCAATATTTCAGCTATATCATGGCGACCAGTTTTAGTGGTGGAAGAAGTCAGAGTCTCCGGAGAGAACCACCGACCATGGGCAAGCAACTGGTAAGCTTTATCACTTGTGGCTGTGAGTCGAGTGCACCCTTTTTTGTAATTTACAAAGCCAGGCGCAAACCTACGCCGTATTGGTGATAGGCTTGTATGAGTTGTTGGTAATCCAACTACCTAACTCATTCAGCCACCCGGTCCCTGTATTCTACAATTAAATTCAATGACATTTCCACCAACAATACACTATAAATGTAGTTATTCAGAAGTGTGTATAAGCAGTGTCGTCTTAATGCAGTTGGAAGTACCAATACAATAAATATGTCTAATTTTATCGACCATTTACATTTTTATTCCTGTGAGTGATTGTGTAGGTAGGGGTCACAGTGCACTGCTTTGTCCAGGTGCCTTTAATGCTGTTAAGACGGCCCTGTGTATAAGACCTACTATTTAGTACCAGTATTTTAAAATTTATTGTTTTGTTTCGTGGATGTTTTAATGCATATTAAAAAAACACATCTCTTTCTAATTGTATACATATTACTTGCACACATGGTTGATATCTGTGAGTTATTTACCTTTATGCCAGGTGGTCCTCTTAATCCCATAGGTCCCTACAATAGTAGAAATATCATCATGTCATCAGAAATGGTATCAAATTTAGCAGTCATGAAGAACATGTATTACTTATCACCAGTTTCCCATTGACACGTTAAAGTTGTAAAAGGGGCTTAATTTGGGTAGGCATTTAAAAGTTGTGACAATGACACAGATGTGGACAATGGTGTAACATGATAGATATTTATCCTAGTATACTGGCTCTACTCTAACAGGCAGGGGCGTATCTATGGAAAATAGCACCTATGGCAAGCACTAAAATTGCGTTCTACATTTATTATTTATTAATAATTTCTCCAGGTATTCATGTCTATGTGTATTACATGGTGTTTGCAAAATTACTTCAAGAAAATTATTTAAAAAATCTTTTTTAGGACATTCCCATATGGGAACATTAGGCGCTAAAACCTCTCAGTGGCGCCCCGTTCAAGTGGCGCCCAGGGCACGTGCCTACTTGCCATACCCTAGATACGCCACTGCTAACAGGTAACACATAAGTATAACACACAGAAGAATGTATGTATATTTTTGTGTCTGTCCCAAACCAGGACCTGAATGTCCAACATCTTTTTATGTTTATTTATTTGATTGATTGATTTGCTTGATTTTTGGTGTTTAACGCCACTTTCAGCAATATTTCAGCTATATCATGGCGACCAGTTTTAGTAGTGGAGAGAACGACCGACCAAGGGCAAGCAACTGGTAAACTTTATCACTTGCGACTCATTTATTTGAGGTGAGAGGTGGTTGTTAGTTTTGTTGATTTTGGTGGAATTGTTGACCATTGCTCTTTAAACTTTCTTTTCATAATACATCAAATTGAATGTGTAGTTCTGATAATAAAACTAAAAAAACTAGAAACAAAGACTTGTTAATCATCTGATTGTACTGACCATTTGTCATGTCTTTTGTTTTACCTATACTTTGTCAATGACAATTTGTCATGTCTTTTGTTTTACCTATACTTTGTCAATGACAATTTGTCATGTCTTTTGTTTTACCTATAATTTGTCATGTCTTTTGTTTTACCTATACTTTGTCAATGACAATTTGTCATATCTTTTGTTTTACCTATACTCTGTCAATGACCATTTGTCATGTCTTTTGTTTTACCTATACTTTGTCAATGACCATTTGTCATGTCTTTTGTTTTACCTATACTTTGTCAATGACCATTTGTCATATCTTTTGTTTTACCTATACTTTGTCAATGACCATTTGTCATGTCTTTTGTTTTACCTATAATTTGTCATGTCTTTTGTTTTACCTATACTTTGTCAATGACCATTTGTCATATCTTTTGTTTTACCTATAATTTGTCATATCTCTTGTTTTACCTATACTTTGTCAATGACAATTTGTCATGTCTTTTGTTTTACCTATAATTTGTCATGTCTTTTGTTTTACCTATACTTTGTCAATGACCATTTGTCATGTCTTTTGTTTTACCTATAATTTGTCATATCTCTTGTTTTACCTATACTTTGTCAATGACCATTTGTCATGTCTTTTGTTTTACCTATACTTTGTCAATGACAATTTGTCATGTCTTTTGTTTTACCTATAATTTGTCATGTCTTTTGTTTTACCTATACTTTGTCAATGACCATTTGTCATGTCTTTTGTTTTACCTATACTTTGTCAATGACCATTTGTCATGTCTTTTGTTTTACCTATACTCTGTCAATGACAATTTGTCATGTCTTTTGTTTTACCTATACTTTGTCAATGATAATTTGTCATGTCTTTTGTTTTACCTATACTTTGTCAATGACAATTTGTCATGTCTTTTGTTTTACCTATACTTTGTCAATGACCATTTGTCATGTCTTTTGTTTTACCTATACTTTGTCAATGACCATTTGTCATGTCTTTTGTTTTACCTATACTTTGTCAATGACCATTTGTCATGTCTTTTGTTTTACCTATACTTTGTCAATGACCATTTGTCATGTCTTTTGTTTTACCTATACTTTGTCAATGACCATTTGTCATATCTTTTGTTTTACCTATACTTTGTCAATAACAATTTGTCATGTCTTTTGTTTTACCTATACTTTGTCAATGATAATTTGTCATGTCTTTTGTTTTACCTATACTTTGTCAATGACCATTTGTCATGTCTTTTGTTTTACCTATACTTTGTCAATGACCATTTGTCATGTCTTTTGTTTTACCTATACTTTGTCATGTCTTTTGTTTTACCTATACTTTGTCAATGACCATTTGTCATGTCTTTTGTTTTACCTATACTTTGTCAATGACAATTTGTCATGTCTTTTGTTTTACCTATAATTTGTCATGTCTTTTGTTTTACCTATACTTTGTCAATGACCATTTGTCATGTCTTTTGTTTTACCTATACTTTGTCAATGATAATTTGTCATGTCTTTTGTTTTACCTATACTTTGTCAATGACCATTTGTCATATCTTTTGTTTTACCTATACTTTGTCAATGACAATTTGTCATGTCTTTTGTTTTACCTATACTTTGTCAATGACCATTTGTCATGTCTTTTGTTTTACCTATATTTTGTCAATGATAATTTGTCATGTCTTTTGTTTTACCTATACTTTGTCAATGACCATTTGTCATGTCTTTTGTTTTACCTATAATTTGTCATGTCTTTTGTTTTACCTATACTTTGTCAATGACCATTTGTCATGTCTTTTGTTTTACCTATACTTTGTCAATGACAATTTGTCATATCTTTTGTTTTACCTATACTTTGTCAATGACCATTTGTCATATCTTTTGTTTTACCTATACTTTGTCAATGACCATTTGTCATGTCTTTTGTTTTACCTATACTTTGTCAATGACAATTTGTAATGTCTTTTGTTTTACCTATACTTTGTCAATGACCATTTGTCATATCTTTTGTTTTACCTATACTTTGTCAATGACCATTTGTCATGTCTTTTGTTTTACCTATACTTTGTCAATGACAATTTGTCATGTCTTTTGTTTTACCTATACTTTGTCAATGACCATTTGTCATGTCTTTTGTTTTACCTATACTTTGTCAATGACAATTTGTCATGTCTTTTGTTTTACCTATACTTTGTCAATGACAATTTGTCATGTCTTTTGTTTTACCTATACTTTGTCAATGACCATTTGTCATGTCTTTTGTTTTACCTATACTTTGTCAATGACAATTTGTCATGTCTTTTGTTTTACCTATACTTTGTCAATGACCATTTGTCATGTCTTTTGTTTTACCTATATTTTGTCAATGATAATTTGTCATGTCTTTTGTTTTACCTATACTTTGCCAATGACCATGTGTCATGTCTTTTGTTTTACCTATACTTTGTCAATGACCATTTGTCATGTCTTTTGTTTTACCTATACTTTGTCAATGACCATTTGTCATGTCTTTTGTTTTACCTATATTTTGTCAATGATAATTTGTCATGTCTTTTGTTTTACCTATACTTTGTCAATGACCATGTGTCATGTCTTTTGTTTTACCTATACTTTGTCAATGACAATTTGTCATGTCTTTTGTTTTACCTATACTTTGACAATGACCATTTGTCATGTCTTTTGTTTTACCTATACTTTGTCAATGACCATTTGTCATGTCTTTTGTTTTACCTATACTTTGTCAATGACCATTTGTCATGTCTTTTGTTTTACCTATACTTTGTCAATGACCATTTGTCATGTCTTTTGTTTTACCTATACTTTGTCAATGACCATTTGTCATGTCTTTTGTTTTACCTATACTTTGTCAATGACAATTTGTCATGTCTTTTGTTTTACCTATACTTTGTCAATGACCATTTGTCATGTCTTTTGTTTTACCTATATTTTGTCAATGATAATTTGTCATGTCTTTTGTTTTACCTATACTTTGTCAATGACCATTTGTCATGTCTTTTGTTTTACCTATACTTTGTCAATGACCATTTGTCATGTCTTTTGTTTTACCTATATTTTGTCAATGATAATTTGTCATGTCTTTTGTTTTACCTATACTTTGTCAATGACCATTTGTCATATCTTTTGTTTTACCTATACTTTGTCAATGAGAATTTGTCATATCTTTTGTTTTACCTATACTTTGTCAATGACAATTTGTCATGTCTTTTATTTTACCTATAATTTGTCATGTCTTTTGTTTTACCTATACTTTGTCAATGACAATTTGTCATGTCTTTTGTTTTACCTATACTTTGTCAATGACCATTTGTCATGTCTTTTGTTTTACCTATACTTTGTCAATGACAATTTGTCATGTCTTTTGTTTTACCTATACTTTGTCAATGACCATTTGTCATGTCTTTTGTTTTACCTATACTTTGTCAATGACCATTTGTCATGTCTTTTGTTTTACCTATAATTTGTCAATGACAATTTGTCATGTCTTTTGTTTTACCTATACTTTGTCAATGACCATTTGTCATGTCTTTTGTTTTACCTATACTTTGTTAATGACAATTTGTCATGTCTTTTGTTTTACCTATACTTTGTCAATGACCATTTGTCATGTCTTTTGTTTTACCTATACTCTGTCAATGACCATTTGTCATATCTCTTGTTTTACCTATACTTTGTCAATGACAATTTGTCATGTCTTTTGTTTTACCTATACTTTGTCAATGACCATTTGTCATGTCTTTTGTTTTACCTATACTTTGTCAATGATAATTTGTCATGTCTTTTGTTTTACCTATACTTTGTCAATGACCATTTGTCATATCTGTTGTTTTACCTATACTTTGTCAATGACAATTTGTCATGTCTTTTGTTTTACCTATACTTTGTCAATGACAATTTGTCATGTCTTTTGTTTTACCTATATTTTGTCAATGATAATTTGTCATGTCTTTTGTTTTACCTATACTTTGTCAATGACCATTTGTCATGTCTTTTGTTTTACCTATACTTTGTCAATGACAATTTGTCATGTCTTTTGTTTTACCTATATTTTGACAATGATAATTTGTCACCGTCTTTTGTTTTACCTATATTTTGTCAATGATAATTTGTCATATCTTTTGTTTTACCTATACTTTGTCAATGACAATTTGTCATGTCTTTTGTTTTACCTATACTTTGTCAATGACAATTTGTCATGTCTTTTGTTTTACCTATACTTTGTCAATGACCATTTGTCATGTCTTTTGTTTTACCTATACTTTGTCAATGACAATTTGTCATATCTTTTGTTTTACCTATACTTTGTCAATGACCATTTGTCATGTTTTTTGTTTTACCTATACTTTGTCAATGACCATTTGCCATATCTTTTGTTTTACCTATACTTTGTCAATGACAATTTGTCATGTCTTTTGTTTTACCTATACTTTGTCAATGACCATTTGTCATGTCTTTTGTTTTACCTATATTTTGTCAATGATAATTTGTCATGTCTTTTGTTTTACCTATACTTTGTCAATGACCATTTGTCATATCTTTTGTTTTACCTATACTTTGTCAATGACAATTTGTCATGTCTTTTATTTTACCTATAATTTGTCATGTCTTTTGTTTTACCTATACTTTGTCAATGACCATTTGTCATGTCTTTTGTTTTACCTATACTTTGTCAATGACCATTTGTCATATCTTTTGTTTTACCTATACTTTGTCAATGACCATTTGTCATATCTTTTTTTTACCTATACTTTGTCAATGACCATTTGTCATGTCTTTTGTTTTACCTATAATTTGTCATGTCTTTTGTTTTACCTATACTTTGTCAATGACAATTTGTCATGTCTTTTGTTTTACCTATACTTTGTCAATGACCATTTGTCATGTCTTTTGTTTTACCTATACTTTGTCAATGACCATTTGTCATGTCTTTTGTTTTACCTATACTTTGTCAATGACAATTTGTCATGTCTTTTGTTTTACCTATACTTTGTCAATGACCATTTGTCATGTCTTTTGTTTTACCTATACTTTGTCAATGACCATTTGTCATGTCTTTTGTTTTACCTATACTTTGTCAATGACCGTTTGTCATGTCTTTTGTTTTACCTATACTCTGTCAATGACCATTTGTCATATCTTTTGTTTTACCTATACTTTGTCAATGACCATTTGTCATATCGTTTTTTTACCTATACTTTGTCAATGACCATTTGTCATGTCTTTTGTTTTACCTATAATTTTTCATGTCTTTTGTTTTACCTATACTTTGTCAATGACCATTTGTCATGTCTTTTGTTTAACATATACTTTGTTAATCTGTAATTTTAAGTCATCTCCATTCAATGATAAAGCTAGTAATTTTCTGTGATGTAACTTATGTTGGGTAAATCATCAGATTTCAACAAACTGCATCACAATGTTCATTGATACCCTTCATGATCAGGTAAGTACTGAGTATATATAATTCTAATGCAATTTGTTTGTATCGTCGGATTTGATTGGTTACTATTCTACGTAAAATTCTCAATCTATCAGTCAATCTAAGGGGTTCAGCTGGAAGGATCCGCCATCTTGAAAACGTGAAATTCTACATGTCACATTTACAACATCGCGGAATTTTAATTTGTGTGATTTCTAGACGAGGGATATGCAAGAATACATTTTTATGTTCAGCATTGCATTAGGATGGAGATAACTGTCTTTTATTTTAAGCTTTGCGGACTTAAATCTTGGTTTTTACGATCGCAAATATCAATTTATCTAGCTCTGTTACGCGTCGCAAGGTAAACTCAATTTGTAACCGTAAAACTGACGCTTTACGTACGCAAAGCTTAAAATACAAAACAGTTATCTCCTAAATTAAAAGTTAAAAGTGTGGACATTGTGATTTGACGTTCTTAATAATCAAAATACTTTTCCTAACAAGACTTACCATTGGTCCTGGTGGGCCAGGTGGTCCGGGTAACTGTTAAGAAAAAAACAACACTATTTGTTAATTAAACGTCAGAAATTGATGTATTGCTCATCATGAATATATGGGTCATTATCAAAATACACACACTTTTCTGTTATTACGCAATTAAAAGACAAATATCAACCAAACTGATTGGAGAAAACATGTTTTGCATGAAGGCACATCAGCTTTCTATAGTTTTACCATCCAGATTGGTCCAATTGCGAATTTATACTTGCTACACGAAGACCTGTTTTTTCCTTGGTGCTACGTGTTATTTTTTCAGAATTACTAACTTCTGGTCAATTGTACTATTCAGATGTAATGATTTTATTCGATCTTTATATCATTTTTGAACTATTCCTAAAACTCTAATAGCATATTTTGATAATGACCCATATACCCATTACATACATAGTGTGTTGGTACAAGACTTTGTATCAGGTCGAGCATTATGTGTGAACCAGTACCACTAAGAGTCGTGATAGTGACGAGTTGTAATGCGGTTTGTTCATGCAACAGGTGAGACCTGAAACAAAGTCTTATACCAACACTATGTATGTAATAAGATTATTTAACATTTAAATAAAAACAAATTTTAAACAAATAACAAGGTTCAAATTAAATTTGTAAAGTACTCTGAGGGAGACTACATTTTGTGCATGACGTCACGTTATTTGTTGCCGTTCATTCACCAATGTCATATTATTGTTCAATCACTTTCAGTGTCACTGTGCAATCATCCGACAACGCTTTTTTTTTTAGAAATGCAGACCTTACAGTTGCCTGAAATATTGAAACTATGTCCTTGGAAATGTGAATATGACCATAAATTTGCGATTCATAATATGAATGAATAAACATTAAACAGTCGCTTTGTTTACATTGCTTACTTGATGTGTTTTTACCTGCATTCCAATATGATGTAATGACAAAGCCGTTCGGCTGAAAATATCTCGTTCAACGTTGATCTTACATCAGAGACATTGAATAAGACAGGCTACTTTCTTTATTTTCAAAGGAAAACGTACATAATGTTAGATGAAACTGAAATACTAACTCATTTCACGCCAATCGTTTTATATTTTTTGTAATTTGTTTAGTTTTAAAGAAAAGCAGAGGCAGATACAAATACAATTTTACAGACAAAATACATTTAATTTCTCAAAACAAACATTTTTTTTTTTTTTAACTCATAGGTTGTTTCAACTAACATTTCAGCTATAATGTGAACGTTAATCTAAATAAATCTATCAAAATCTTACCAATTGACTTTTACCATCTTCCCCAAGGGTGCCTCCAGAAAAACCAGGTTCTCCCTGTTAAAATGAAGTAAATATAAGATTTTACAAACATTTCTATATAATGTAAAGATCAACATAAATAATCCAAGCATAATGTCTAATATTTTATCAGGGCCCGGGTGGCTCAATGTAGTTGGATTACCTAACAACTCATATAAGCCTATCACCAATACGGCGTGGGTTTGTGCCCTGCTTTGTAAATCACAAAAAAGGGTGCACTCGACTCGCAGCTGCAAGTGATAAAGTTTACCAGTTGCTTGCCCATGGTCGGTGGTTCTCTCCGGATACTCCGGCTTCTTCCACCACTAAAACTGGTCGCCATGATATAGCTGAAATATTGCTGAAAGTGGCATTAAACAAAAAAAAATCAAATCAACTAATATTTTATCTGTAACATCTATGTAACTTTAAAAAATAACTAGGAAGAACTGTTTTAGATACCTAAAACTTATGTCTCCCCTTATCAAGTGATAC
This sequence comes from Bathymodiolus brooksi, assembly GCA_963680875.1. NCBI lineage: Eukaryota > Metazoa > Mollusca > Bivalvia > Mytilida > Modiolidae > Bathymodiolus > Bathymodiolus brooksi. The sequence goes on along the minus strand of OY804579.1, from coordinate 6,553,672 downwards.
TATTTGAAAAAACAATTATTTGACCTTGAGGTCAAAGGTCAAGGTCCAACGAAGGTCATTACAGTACGCGACACACCGCATTATGGTCATGCACCCACATACCAAATATCATTGACCTATCTCGAAAGACAAAAAAGTTATGGTCCGGACAAGCTTCCCTGAGAAGAAGCAGAAGAAAAAATCAGACTAAAACAATATGTCTCCCTTTGTTCGAAGGGGAAACATATTAAATATAATTTTAGGTACAGCACATATACCAACGGTCAAGACCACCCGGTATCAATTGAACTCTTTTAGATACTATGCTTCAAAAACTTGGAATGAGCTAACCGGCCCACTTCAGGAAAGAAACATCTTTCAATCAATTTAAGAGTTTAATAAACTCTTGGAATGGCAGTTCATGCCACTGCAGGCTCTGTGCATGATTTATAAATTATTTTCGTACTTTTTTCTTTTTCTTTTAAAATTGTAAATAGATGCATGTGCCTTTAAAATTAATAATTTAAATTTCTGTTATTATCTATGTGTCTAATTTATACCCATACTTTCTGTTTACTCACATCAATATATATGTGCTTTTAAAATATGTTAATGCTAGGTCTATTATGTGTTTTATTGCTTTTATATTTTTTAGCTTGGTTTTAAATTACATGGATGGATTTTTAAATTTGACAGTGATTTTTAATTCTATTGTGTGCATGCTGTTTATTGTTTGTACATGACATGCATATTATTATGACAGATTTAAAAGCTCAACAAAGCTTGTGTTATAATTGTTTGCTTTCTTTCTGAATCTAAATAAAGCTTATTGTATTGTATTGTATGTTTAATATAATCATATAAAGCTTAAATAAAACTATCATTCCACATGCCAAAATAAAAACAAGAGAGACAATGCACTTAAAACTCAGGTGAGACCTAAGTGTAAGGGCAAGACAACAACACATTTATTATTGTTCTTCATCTTACACTAACTAAACATTTATACATTGACATCTACATGCAGTCCTGAACATGTTTAAAAGTTATAAGCAAACAAGAAATAACAATTGTCATCTACAGTCAGTGCTATTTATTATAATCATCTACCATCATTCTACAGTCAGTGCTATTTATTATAAATCTTGGACCATTGTACTTCATTATAAACACACCTTAATGTAACTCCTCTATATGACAAATAACATCAATAATAGGACACTTTATATTGTCTTTGTCTCATTTTAAGAGTTTTTCAGGAAAAACTTTTTAATAAATGCCAAACAATTTTCACTAGAGGTCACTCATATTTTTATTTTGGTGGCCTTATCATAGGATAATTGACTATACTATCTCTGTGATAACTTACATCATGCTCAATAAGTCTTTTCCTGTCAAGCAGCATGCAAATATAATAGGAAATATATTAGTAAACAATCAACAAAATGCACATCATTTCTGGACATTTAAAACAAATATATTTACAATGTAATAGCTAAAAAAACATACAATTTAATATCTTGTTTTTATTTTAATATTAAGAAAAGTTACATTTTTCTTCTTCAAACTTTCTCCAAACATAAACTTATATACAATTCCATTACAATTTTATAGCTTAGATGTACATGCATAAATACTTTAGTCAACTGAATCTCAAATTTTAAAATACAAACTACATATGGTTTCACATAAGAACCAAATAGGCACACTTCATCCTTAAATGTTTAAAAATCTTGCGTCATTCACCAATAGGAATGGGAGGTGTCATATCAAATGCTGGCATAAAATAATGTTTTTATGAAAATTACCGTATTAGGATCTACTGTAACACTTACAGGGGGTCCAGGTAATCCAGGGGGCCCAATTAGTCCATCCAAACCGGCTGGACCCATCGGCCCAACTTCTCCTTCAATTCCCTTTTCTCCCTGAAAGTAAAACATGAAGGTTAGAATCAAGAAATTGTGTTTATATGTAACAAGTTTTGTGTAAAGTTTTGCTTAAACAGTTTCAATTGAACCCTAAGATGAGGAATCATTTTCAACTGTAGGCTAGGGTCTGTTTCACACTCTTTTTTAGGGTCTATTTCACACTCATTTTAGGGTATGAGTTATATTGCTCATTATTGAAGACCCTACTGTGGCTGTGAAATATAGAACAGTAATTACAGCACTGTTCCTTTTGTTTTTGATGTTTGGGTGTAATGTTGTGTTGGATAGTTTCTCATGTTCATTTGCATCTATATCCTTTCTTACTACAAGCTGTCCCATTACTTTAATTTGTGTCTGGGTTTAATGTTGGATAGTCTCATGTTCATTTACATCCATATCCTTAAGGTCTTACTACAAGCTGTCCCATTACTTTAATTTGTGTCTGGGTGTAATGTTGGATAGTCTCATGTTCATTTACATCCATATCCTTAAGGTCTTACTACAAGCTGTCCCATTACTTTAATTTGTGTCTGGGTTTAATGTTGGATAGTCTCATGTTCATTTACATCCATATCCTTAAGGTCTTACTACAAGCTGTCCCATTACTTTAATTTGTGTCTGGGTGTAATGTTGGATAGTCTCATGTTCATTTACATCCATATCCTTAAGGTCTTACTACAAGCTGTCCCATTACTTTAGTTTGTGTCTTGGTGTAATGTTAGATAGTCTCTCATGTTCATTTACATCCATATCCTTAAGGTCTTACTACAAGCTGTCCCATTACTTTAATTTGTGTCTGGGTGTAATGTTGGATAGTCTATCATGTTCATTTGCATCTATATCCTTTCTTACTAATATATGTGAAATAAGTATAATCATGTACCGGTAGTTATCCACATCGGTCGTATTATGGTTAGCATGTTCGTCATGAATGCAGTAGATCGTGGGTTTAAGATCTGGCCAGGTCACAGGTCACACCAAAGACTAAAAAATGTGTATTTTTTACTGATTTGCTAAGCATGCAGAAATATGGAGTAAGAGCAAAGACTGGTACTGGTTGGCTCGGAATCAGAATAATGTGTCCGAGTGGAGTGACATGTCTACCTGCAGATTGTTGTTTCAATCACCTAGCACTATAAAAAATTAACTAAGCGTGTTGGTCTAGAACAAAGTAGACATCATCATCTCATTGATATGTAGTTTGTTCTCTCCATGATATGGCTGAAATTTGCTGACTTGGCATTAAGCAACAATCACCGACTCGCTCATCATGTAGTTACAAGTCAAATGTCACTCCTTTATAATATAATATAGATCTAAGTAGACCAAAACAATCATTCAAAAGAAAAAAGAAGGTGACAGATGAAATGATGGTTATATATATATCTTAATGTAAAACCTAGAAGTGACTTACCACTACTCCTCTAGGTCCAGGCTTCCCTGTACTACCTGCTACACCTGGGGTTCCTCTTACTCCCTGTTATATAAAAAGATTCAATTTGACATTAGGAGAATGACCCTTTACATCTGGGGCAACCATTAACAGGGAAGCTGAGGTTACAGACCTTTACATCTGGAGCAACCATTAACAGGGAAGCTGAGGTTACATCCAAAAATGAAACAACATTAATATAAAGCACATCTAAAGAAATAATTTAAAACAATTTTATACAATCATAAGTTTGCTGAAACAATCTTTTGTTTTAAAATAAGGTTCAATACATGTTAAATCACCTTTTTTAAGACATTTCTCAAATTATAAACATGTTGTTATACACAAAATTGAGATAATTGTTTTTTACAAAGAATACATATAAAGGACGGTGAAGAAATATGAAATGTTGCCGTTTCATTAAATTGAGCAAAATACATGTAATAGAAATCAGTTTGTAAATAAGACATTGTTTTTTATCATTCTCAGAGAAAAAACAGAATAGTTTACATATTTTATCAATTTAAAGTAACTTTATCCAAAATTTTCTATTAGCAGTATCACCACTAATGTTGTGAGTTCGAATCCTGCGCAGGCGAGGTATACTCGATAAAACATTATGTGATAAAGTTTTCAATGACTTGCGGCAGGTCAGTGGTTTTCTCCAGGTACTCTGGTTTCCTCCAACAGTAAAACTGACCACCACGATATAACTGAAATATGTTGAAAGTGGCATTAAACACCATAAACCCTAACCTTCTATTAGCAGTACTTTATTCAGGGGAGGTAATCCAATAGCCAATTTGGATATTTTCTATAGGTAATAGATTAATTATTTTATGCTTCATTTCAATCGTAAAAACATCATACCTGGTAATCTGGACAATCTAAGATTTAAACAATATTTATTTGTAATGGTGCATAAAGTACAAAATATTTCTGTCATACAATGGCAAGACAAATCAAGTGATTTCATGTATTTATACAGAATGGTAGAGGATACAAACAATAAAATGTTTGTTTTGTTTCTTGACATATTCATTTTTTTCTGGAATAAATACTGAAAAGTGTAACATCTATTGACTTTGACATTTGTAATTTGTCGTCTTCCAGTGACATTGACACCTTGTTACTGATTTATTTTACAATTTTTTTTAGCATTTTTCTTGTTGCTAAAATCAGAATGTCAGTAACTTAACACCACCTAAGGTATTGTCTATTTAGAACAAATAATGACTGCAAAGATGAAGGCTAGTTAATTTTTAAATGCATTTCCCATACTGCTTCTGCTTAAAAAAATAAGTTAAATTTGTCCTATTAGAATCAAAATAATTCATGACACCCATAGTTTGCATGACATTTTAACATGGGTATTTCTTAAATATAGGAAACTTTGTCTGTGAGAATGCAGTGTAGAGGATATAATATTACCTGTTCTCCTTTCACTCCTTGTATTCCTGGATCCCCTTTATTTCCTGTTTCACCGATCTGTCCAGGTAAGCCATTAGCACCAGGTCGCCCCGTCTTACCTCGTCTTCCTCTCTTACCCTACTCAACATTAACAATAATCTTTATTCAAAATAAACCATAGCAAATATTTTGATCTCTTTGAACATGTAAATGAAATATTGAACATTCTAATACGATTTCTTTCTTCATAGGCTATATAAACAACACTGCGACAAAATTCCCGATATATTATGCTTTGCACATGTGTATTGTATGACAAATTGTGGCCATCAAACTCGAGTGATTTCATGTATTTATAAAAAACCGTTGTCCCATTAAAATGTTAATGATGTTTCTTTACATATTCATTTTTCTGGAAAAGTACAAAAGATAACTACGATAAGAAATAACTTTTGTACATTGTACACTTCTGGTGACCTTATTAAACGCTAGTGACATGGGCATCAGGTTACAGATTTATTTTAGTGTTTTTTGTTTGTTTGTTTGTTTTTTTATTATAAAAATAAGTTTTATTATAACTTCCCTTTTCTGATATGTTGTGTACAAAGATGTAATGAAGCTCTGTATAGTGTCACATTAGGGTCATCTTTACTCATCCAATTACATTGCCACTTACCAAATCTTGAAAGTGAAACTGAATTAAAGATTATTTTTGACACAAATATTGTTTAGGCATTATATAGATTATTTTAGAGAGTACACTGTATATTACAATGTATTTTTGGTAACAAATCTAAACATGAATCTAATATAACCTTTTTTCCTCTGCTGCCTTTCTGTCCTTTTTCTCCCACTAAACCATTATTACCAGGCAAACCAATCTCTCCCTGAAGTCAAAATATTGGCATGATGCAGAGATTAAATAAGCTATACATTACTGTTACCCTATATAATTATCCAGGAACCTGTCTGGAAAAAAAATTCAGTCTGCACTTGACAGCAGACTGAAACAGATTTATATTTAAATAATAAGGTAATATCTGAAACATGAAGTGGTAAAAAAAGATGGCCGCCTAACGACCTTATATACAAATGTATATAAATACATCTTAACACATAAACATTAAATTCTTAAAAAGAAAACTTCCCAAATGCCTAGAAAACCTACAATAAACAAATTCCTGAACCATTAAAGTAATATCTAATATAAAACTTACCATTAAAGCATGCTACAAAAAATATACCTGAAAACATGGTTTAAATTGTACAGTATTAATTCTTAGTAAATTATAAAGATTGAGGACAAATTAATAAATAAAACAATGATACGAAGAGTTTGCAACTTCCATGTAAATACTACTTATATCATCTGTCTACAGTTATAGAGATACATAGTGTGAGTATATATAAATATTAATAGGTACATGTACTATGAAGACAGCATGTTAGATATATACAAGTGTACTACTTCATGATATTATGAAAATACAAGAAAAATAGGAGGTGTTTTGTATTGTTGTGATATTGTGTTTCTCTTACATTATATACCAGAATATACAGTAAAAACTGTTTAAACTGAATTCTGAATAAACTGAAATCCTATATAAGAAGAGTTTGAAGATACCAAAGAGGTAATCAGAATTCATATATCGAAGAAGAACAGACTGAACTTTAAATAAAGTTCCAAAATAGGAAATCTTTCTTATTTAAACCTGTATAAACCAAACACCTGTCAATTGCGAACACAAAAGTTGGTTCCACTGAAATGATTTTTGGTGTTTTAATGCCACTTTCAGCAATATTTCAGTTATATCATGGCGACCAGTTTTAGTGGTGGAAGAAGCCGCAGTACCCGGAGAGAACCACCGACCATGGGCAAGTAACTGGTAAACTTTATCACTTGCGGCTGCGAGTCGAGTGCACCCTTTTTTGTAATTTACAAAGCCGGGCACGAACCTGGTTCCAATGAGGTTAGGCTTAGACAGTTTCTCACTGTATATTTGAAATGTTAATGTTGTTTTTTTTTTATCAAAACCTCCCATAAAAATCACAAAAATTAACACCTTGTGAAAATATCTTGCTATAATTACCATAGTACATGTAATGACAATGTTTAAGTCAAAGCTTATATCACTAATACATTAACTACAGTTATATATCTTGTCTTGTAAACAACTAAACCTTGTATCAATTAACTTTCTTACTTATCTTCCATTCATTACATTAAAATATATGTGACAAAGGCTACGCAATAACAAGGTTTAGTTGTCTTTTGCTCATTGCTGTGAAACATCTTTTAATAAATTCAGAATTGACTTGATCACATAAATTCAGAGGTCACTTTATCACATAAATTCAGAAGTGATTTTATCACATAAATTTAGATTTAACTTTATCACATAAATTCAGAATTAACTTTTATCACATAAATTCAGAATTGACTTTATCACATAAAATTCAGAAGTGACTTTATCACATAAATTCAAAATTGACTTTATCACATAAATTCAGAAGTGACTTTATCACATAAATTCAGAAGTGACTTTATCATATAAATTCAGAAGTGACTTTATCACATAAATTCAGATTTGACTTTATCACATAAATTCAGAAGTGACTTTATCACATAAATTTAGATTTGACTTTATCACATAAATTCAGAAGTGACTTTCTCACATAAATTCAGAATTGACTTTATTACATAAATTCAGAATTTACTTTATCACATAAATTCAGATTTGACTTTATCACATAAATTTAGATTTGATTTTATCACATAAATTTAGAATTAACTTTATCACATCAATTTAGATTTGAATTTATCACATTTAAGAAGTGACTTTATCACATAAATTAAGAATTGACTTTATCACATAAATTCAGAAGTGACTTTATTACATAAATTCAGATTTAACTTTATCACATAAATTCAAAATTGATCTTATGACTCTCTTTGTAAATTTAACCTATGATTTTTATCTTAATCAATCATACAGAAATTAGATTTCTTTCTTACTCAATTAAGCATGACCAGTAGATTTGTATTTAATTTTCTTGAGTAAAGCACAAAATATAAGTCAATCTCTCATACTCAATTACAGTTAGATCTAAACAAAAATGAATTCTCTCTTACCCAATCAAAATCACCTCTTACTCAATCAGTATACCTCTGTTGTATTCTCTCATCAAATCAAAAATCAAATTATCTCTCACCCAATCAGAATACCTGTTGTACTCTCTAATACAATCAAAAATTATAATTCTCTTACTTAATCAAAAAGTGAGCTGATTTTTGTTGTTGTAACCAGAGTTTGATTAATTACCATAACAATTAAAAGAACTTTCACAGTATAAACAAATAAACATATATATATATATATATATATATATATATTGTTGATTAAATGATATATTGCTATAAATAGAAGTCATGACTGCAGAAATAATTGATCTTTTTGTTGAACTACCTGAATTACAGGACAAAGTCTGTCAGTTCGTCTTTTTCTTCTTTTGTCTGTTTTATCTATGAGAGTATTATCTACCACTACTCTCATTACAGGATAAAACCTGTCAGATCGTCTACTCCTCTCTGTATCTGTGGTACCTTTGGTATTAGTAATGGTATCGTCATGATGATCAGGTTCTACTGTAGCTGCCTGCCCCTTGTTCCGTAATCTTCTTGATCTTACCTCTAATCTACAGGTTCTGGAGGCTGTCTTCAATGGGAGATAATCCATTTATTTCTACTTGTTTTTCAGGTCAGAATTGATATATTTGTTGTTTTTAGTTTTCAGAAGAGTTGTAATATAACAAGATTTAACGGTTTGTAAACAAGTAGTTTTATATAAAAAAAATGGTGGCAGGACAAAAGAATACTTATAATTAATGCATAGTTGTTCAAGTTGTCAAACTATCTCTCTGTGACAGCCAAATAAGATAAAATGATGTTTTACTGTAGATAATTTTGCTGCAGTCATGGCTTATGTTAACATCATTGCTGCAGTCAGAAGAGGAAGCAATGATAAGCAAACAGAAGTCTCCTGACTGCAGCAACTTTAGCCTAGCTCTAAGTGACATATACTTACCATGATTTATTTGATACATATAAAATTTAGTAATTTTGAAAAATGAAAAAAAAAACTGCTGTTTCGATATATCATCTAAAATGGTTTTAATCAATTCATATGTTTCTGGGAAAATTTTAATTGAATTTAAATGCAAGAAAAATAAAAATGAAAGATATCTTATATTAGTAAACCTTCTTGATATGGTCACTTAAAACCAAGCATGTTGAATTGTTGGAACTTTAATGTTATATGTACATTGTGTACAGGTCATTAAAGTTTCAATTAAGATTTTGTTTGAATAATTTTTTGCAGTTGTCTCACCCTTATCCCGGGTCGCCCAGGGGGGCCCTGAATAAAACCAGCTGGAAAGTTAGGATTGGTAAAACTTTGTCCACTGGTACCTTTACCTCCTACATTAGAGGTACCAGAATGTCCTCTTGGACCTCTTCTACCCTAAAACATTCCTTTACTTTCATTTTTTAAATGAAAATTCAAAGTGGCAAACATACATGAAATCAGCAGAGTATTTACATAAAACTATGGGGTACAACATTTTTCTATTGTGTAAACATTTAAAGTGGAAAAATGTATCTAAATTTAAATTATTTAATTAAGATTTTCCTTTAATCACTAATATAGACAATTTCTACAAATCAAACAACGAAATACTCAATATCAGCCTGCATAATCTTAATAAAAACAAGTAATATGACTTATAATACAGCTATCAATATATATAACATGTAATATTATTATAGCACATTAAACTGTTGGTAATTTTCACAATAGTTTTAACTTTACCAAGTAGGAACTAAAATGATTATATCCTTGATAAATTATATTATTAGTAATTTGCAAATTTTTCACAGGAGTAATATTGTCATAATTAATGAACTGACTCTAAATACCGGAAATTATCGGCCAGTGTGACGTCAAGCACATTATGACGTTACCGATAAAAACAATAACGTCAATTTCGAACGTCTCAACATACATTATCACAGCTGGTCCAATCAAAATCACTGCGATACTAGTAATAATGTCTATATCGACCCTCATAACTGCCGTTATTCTACATATATAACAATATTCTATTAAATGTCAATTTCTGTGAAACAAAAATCGTGAAAATATAAACTGAATTCCCATGTGGTAAAATTAAAATGTGAAAATCTGATTGTAATAAGATACAGTATTAATAACTTACTTTACGACCAGGTAAACCATCCTTTCCCTAGAAATTATTACATATACAATCATATAATAATAATATAATTATTAATTCCTATAATTTATACATTAAATTGTAGACAACCATACATAATATATTAACATGATATTTGTTACATTAAAACAACATTCTATTACAATGTAGCAGTATTGTTTAAATACTTTTCATATATCTTATGAAAAAGGGGGATAATCATAACCAGAGGCTCCCAGGTGTATTATTCACCCCATTTATAAATTGCTTACAATATAATTTTTAAAATACACAACATCTAATAACATCCTGTGTCAGGTCATATCAGGGTGCATATTATCAGCCGACCAATCAGCAATGAGCCTCCTAAATCTTTAAGTATAAAAACTGAGTACAGGGCAAGAGCTGTTGTCCAATTGGTCAGTATATTTAACTGTCTTGCATATGATTGGACAGTCAAAGAATAATGAAAGGGGACATGACATGACTCCAAATGGGATGTTGTTAGAGGTTAGTGTAGTGTCAAAGTAAAAAACTTAAAAACAGATAAAACAAATATCTAATTTTAATTAAATCATAGATAGAAATATCAACAATATTACAATCATATTATATCTTCTCTATTACTTCCCCCTGTTTTTCTTTGTCACTCAGTAGGATAACAACACTTCATTATCATATACATGTATTTCTAAAATTCTAAATATTTTTTTCACCCCTGACCATGCATTTTCTTTATTTCTTAATAGAAAACATCTAGATAAAATGGAAGTTACAAACATGACTGATGATAAAAAAGATCAATGCAACAGACAGTGTGAATACAGTCAAACTTTGTTATGTTGAAGGAAGTCACTGATGACTATTACTTTGAAATAGCCAGGTATTATTGTTGAAGGAAGTCACTGATGATTATTACTTTGAAATAGCCAGGTATTATTGTTAAAGGAAGTCACTGATGATTATTACTTTGATATAGCCAGGTATTATTGTTATTTAGGTTAAATTCAACTAAAAACTGCTACAACTGGACTAAATATTTCATCCCTGCTATCAATAAAGATGAATTTTATATGATGTTATTTGAGATAACAAGGTTTAAGTGTACTTTAAATACAAGGTTCAAGTGTACTTTAAATACAAGGTTCAAGTGTACTTTAAATACTAGGTTCAAGTGTACTTTATATACAAGGTTCAAGTGTACTTTAAATACAAGGTTCAAGTGTACTTTAGATAGATGATTTCATAGAAGAATACTTTTTTTCTTCTATATAAACATATTATCATTGTCAAATTAGGATCAGGGGCTGTTGTGGACATGATTGCATGGTAGTTGGATTTACAACTACCTATGCAATCAGTACTTATCACCACTGATGTTGTGAGTTCAAATCTCGATAAGGCAAGGTGTACTCGATACAACATTATGTGATAAAGTTTGTCAGTGACGTGCGACAGGTTGATGGTTTTCTCAGGATCCTCCGGTTTCCTCCATCAATAAAACTGAACCCCATGATATAACTGCAATATTGTTGAAAGTGGCATTAAACACTATCAAACAAACAATAACGTTTGAATCAACTTCCTCCATTGCTTTCAGATATCATTTTAATGTTATTTTTTGTCAAAAGATACTGTAAGTGGAAAAATGGTAAACATGTAGAACAACAATAACTGCACTGTTCCTTTACTTTAATTTATTTTACTTTAGTTTGTGTCTAAGTGTAAAGCTGGATAGTCTCTCATGTTCATTTACATCCATATCCTTTCTTAACAAATAAATAAAATTTCCATTTTAGAAGATTTAAATTTGCTCCTGATAACTGTATACTTACAGGGGGTCCTCTAGGTCCTTCTGGGCCCTGAAATTATCAAACATTAGTGTAAATTTATAAATTGTATTAATCAATTTATTTTCACCACTACACTTCGTTAATACTAAAACATATGCCTTTCTATTAGATGTATGTTAATGCTGGTTCCCAGATGTCACAGTCATATGTCTTTCTAAAAGGTGTACCTATGTCACAGCTGATGTCACAGTCATATGTCTTTCTAAAAGGTGTACCTATGTCACAGCTGATCAGCAGATGTCACAGTCATATGTCTTTCTAACAGGTGTACCTATGTCACAGCTGATCAGCAGATGTCACAGTCATATGTCTTTCTAAAAGGTGTACCTATGTCACAGCTGATGTCACAGTCATATGTCTTTCTAAAAGGTGTACATATGTCACAGCTGATCAGCAGATGTCATATTCATATGTCTTTCTAAAAGGTGTACCTATGTCACAGCTGATCAGCAGATGTCACAGTCATATGTCTTTCTAAAAGGTGTACCTATGTCACAGCTGATCAGCAGATGTCACAGTCATATGTCTTTCTAAAAGGTGTACCTATGTCACTACTGATCAGCAGATGTCACAGTCTTATGTCTTTCTAAAAGGTGTACCTATGTCACTGCTGATCCCCAGATGTCACAGTCATATGTCTTTCTAAAAGGTGTACCTATGTCACAGCTGATCAGCAGATGTCACAGTCACATGTCTTTCTAAAAGGTGTACCTATGTCACTACTGATCAGTAGATGTCACAGTCATATGTCTTTCTAAAAGGTGTACCTATGTCACTGCTGATCAGCAGATGTCACAGTCATATGTCTTTCTAAAAGGTGTACCTATGTCACAGTCATATGTCTTTCTAAAAGGTGTATCTATGTCACAGTTGATCAGCAGATGTCACAGTCATATGTCTTTCTAAAAGGTGTACCTATGTCACAACTGATGTCACATTCATATGTCTTTCTAAAAGGTGTACCTATGTCACAGCTGATCAGCAGATGTCATATTCATATGTCTTTCTAAAAGGTGTACCTATGTCACAGTTGATCAGCAGATGTCACAGTCATATGTCTTTCTAAAAGGTGTACCTATGTCACAGCTGATCAGCAGATGTCACAGTCAAATGTCTTTCTAAAAGGTGTACCTATGTTACTGCTGATCGGCAGATGTCAGTCATATGTCTTCCTAAAAGGTATACCTATGTCACTGCTGATCAGCAGATGTCATATTCATATGTCTTTCTAAAAAGTGTACCTATGTCACAGCTGATCAGCAGATGTCACAGTCATATGTCTTTCTAAAAGGTGTACCTATGTCACTACTGATCAGCAGATGGCACAGTCACATGTCTTCCTAAAAGGTGTACCTATGTCACTGCTGATCAGCAGATGTCACAGTCATGTCTTTCTAAAAGGTGTACCTATGTCACTGCTGATCAGCAGATGTTATATTCAAATGTCTTTCTAAAAGGTGTACCTATGTCACTGCTGATCCCCAGATGTCACAGTCATATGACTTTCTAAAAGGTGTACCTATGTCACAGCTGATCAGCAGATGTCACAGTCACATGTCTTTCTAAAAGGTGTACCTATGTCACTGCTGATCAGCAGATGTCACAGTCATATGTCTTTCTAAAAGGTGTACCTATGTCACAGCTGATGTCACAGTCATATGTCTTTCTAAAAGGTGTACCTATGTCACAGCTGATCAGCAGATGTCACAGTCATATGTCTTTCTAAAAGGTGTACATATGTCACTGCTGATCAGCAGATGTCACAGTCATATGTCTTTCTAAAAGGTGTACCTATGTCACAGCTGATCAACATATGTCACAGTCATATGTATTTCTAAAAGGTGTACATATGTCACTGCTGATCAGCAGATGTCACAGTCATATGTCTTTCTAAAAAGTGTACATATGTCACTGCTGATCAGCAGATGTCATATTCATATGTCTTTCTAAAAGGTGTACATATGTCACTGCTGATCAGCAGATGTCATATTCATATGTCTTTCTAAAAGGTGTACCTATGTCACAGCTGGTCCCCAGATGTCATATTCATACATCTTTCTAAAAGGTGTACCTATGTCACTGCTGATCAGCAGATGTCGCAGTCATATGTCTTTCTAAAAGGTGTACCTATGTCACAGCTGATCAACATATGTCACAGTCATATGTCTTTCTAAAAGGTGTACCTATGTCACTGCTGATCAGCAGATGTCACAGTCATATGTCTTTCTAAAAGGTGTACATATGTCACTGCTGATCAGCAGATGTCATATTCATATGTCTTTCTAAAAGGTGTACCTATGTCACAGCTGATCAGCAGATGTCACAGTCATATGTCTTTCTAAAAGGTGTACCTATGTCACAGCTGGTCCCCAGATGTCATATTCATACATCTTTCTAAAAGGTGTACCTATGTCACTGCTGATCAGCAGATGTCACAGTCATATGTCTTTCTAAAAGGTGTACATATGTCACTGCTGATCAGCAGATGTCACAGTCATATGTCTTTCTAAAAAGTGTACATATGTCACTGCTGATCAGCAGATGTCATATTCATATGTCTTTCTAAAAGGTGTACATATGTCACTGCTGATCAGCAGATGTCATATTCATATGTCTTTCTAAAAGGTGTACCTATGTCACAGCTGGTCCCCAGATGTCATATTCATACATCTTTCTAAAAGGTGTACCTATGTCACTGCTGATCAGCAGATGTCGCAGTCATATGTCTTTCTAAAAGGTGTACCTATGTCACAGCTGATCAACATATGTCACAGTCATATGTCTTTCTAAAAGGTGTACCTATGTCACTGCTGATCAGCAGATGTCACAGTCATATGTCTTTCTAAAAGGTGTACATATGTCACTGCTGATCAGCAGATGTCATATTCATATGTCTTTCTAAAAGGTGTACCTATGTCACAGCTGATCAGCAGATGTCACAGTCATATGTCTTTCTAAAAGGTGTACCTATGTCACAGCTGGTCCCCAGATGTCATATTCATACATCTTTCTAAAAGGTGTACCTATGTCACTGCTGATCAGCAGATGTCACAGTCATATGTCTTTCTAAAAGGTGTACATATGTCACTGCTGATCAGCAGATGTCACAGTCATATGTCTTTCTAAAAGGTGTATCTATGTCACTACTGATCAGCAGATGTCACAGTCATATGTCTTTCTAAAAGGTGTACCTATGTCACTGCTGATCAGCAGATGTCACAGTCATGTGTCTTTCTAAAAGATGTACCTATGTCACAGCTGATCAACAGATGTCACAGTCATAATATGTCTTTCTAAAAGGTGTACCTATGTCACTGCTGATCAGCAGATGTCACAGTCATATGTCTTTCTAAAAAGTGTACCTATGTCACTACTGATCAGCAGATGTCACAGTCATAACTACATTATACATGTACAATGCAAGATAAATTTCAACATGGCGATTTCATGTGGTATAGCAATCAAGTAAGGCAGATGAGAAAGACATCCAATATTAAATGGCAACAATGGGAATAACCTGTTAAAATCTTAAATATAATACTTCTTTACTTCTTTCATGATTCACTAAAGGTTGTAAGTCTTAAACGTAGACATAAGTGCACTCTTAAGAATTGCAACCATTTCATTAATAAATAAATTAAGATTAAACTTAATAGTAAAGCTACGAGTGGTGGTAGGCACACATAGACCTTAAACTTATGATAACGTAACAAAAATAGTCATGTTGTTGTTTTTAGCCTTTTTCAGAAACAAAGAAATATGAAGAGACCATTATTATTTTCTGCTTTGAATGTGTTTTCATTCACATCTGTGTTTACAATGTAAACAAACTGAAACACAAAATTAGGGTATCGAGATTCAAGATTCTTTATTCTCATAAACTAATGCATTACAATGGTACAGAGATGGTATCAGAAGGAAAATTCAAATTAAGCAGAAACTTTTAGATTGAAATAAATGTTCCTAAACATAGTTTTTGTGATGGAAGTGTATTTTCCTGTTACTTGTTCTCCACATTCCAGGATATTTAAGTTAACTACGACTGTTGTGTTGTCAAGTTAATATAGTGTTTGGCATCGTCATGAAGACAAAATAAATATTTCATTTCACAGTACAATTCCTTCTTTAACATTATTACCATCTGTACTTACTGGTGGTCCTTGGGGTCCAAGTAATCCATCAAATCCAGGAATTCCTTCTTTGCCCTTTTCTCCTTTGGATCCTGGAGGACCAGCTTGTCCTGCATTTCCTTTCATTCCAGCTTCACCAGGCTCTCCCTAATAAATGGGAACAACTCTTGATTAAATAGGTTCTCCCTGATAAAGGGAAACAACTCTTGATTAAACATGCTCTCCTTAATAAAGGGAAACAACTCTTGATTAAACAGATTCTCCCTAATAAAGGGAAACAACTCTTGATTAAATAGACTCTCCCTAATAAAGGGAAACAACTCTTGATTAAACAGGCTCTCCCTAATAAAGGGAAACAACTATTTTTAAACATGCTCTCCCTAGTAAAGGGAAACAACTCTTTATTAAACAGGATCTCCATTATTAAAGGGAAACAACTCTTGATTAAACAATGTGTTGTCTCAAATCTATTTTCATCTAATTCCACAACTAATATGTGGTTTTATATTTTGGGAAAAGTGATGCTATAATCATTACATAAAAACCATACAAAGCTAGAATCATTTTTTTTTAAATAAATTCATGTAATATAATCAATTTTCTTTTAAATGAAAACAATCATAAAATTAAGGAATTAAATAAATAAATGTTTACTATGGAAACCTTTGTCTAATCAACTTTTAAACATTCTTAATTAATGTTTTTAATTTATTTCAAACCTTTAGAAACTCAAGCTGCAGTTCTTGACCCTCATTAAGTTCAATTGGATGTCCAGGTGGCCCACGTGTTCCTTTCACACCCTGTATAACAACATGCAAACATGCAAATGACCATGACTTATTTAACTTGTATCTGACACATATATTTATTAAATACTTTGACACAGATGTGTCAATAGTACATCACCATTTTCATTTTTTTTTAAATGATACATACCTCTGTCCATCTCAGAAAAACCATTCTTTATGCTTACTAACATTCAAACATGCAATCAACATGCCATAAGGAGCATGCCCATGTAATAAAGAGAGCACAAATGTAAGAAGGAACATGCCAATGTAAGAAGGAGCATGTCCATGTGATAAGGAGAACACCATTTGATGTAATAAGGAGCATGCCCATGTGATAAGGAGAACACCAATGTAAGAAGGAGCTTGCCCATGTAATAAGGAGAACACCAATGTAAGAAGGAGCATGCCCATGTAATAAGGAGAACACCAATGTAAGAAGGAGCATGCCCATGTGATAAGGAGAACACCAATGTAAGAAGGAGCATGCCCATGTAATAAGAACACCAATGTAAGAAGGAGCATGCCCATGTGATAAGGAGAACACCATTGTAAGAAAGAGCATGCTCATGTAATAAAGAGAACACCAATGTAAGAAAGAGCATGCCCATGTAATAAGGAGAACACAAATGTAAGAAAGAGCATGCCCATGTAATAAGGAGAACACCAATGTAAGAAGGAGCATGCCCATGTGATAAGTAGAACACCAATGTAAGAAGGAGCATGCCCATGTAATAAGGAGAACACCAATGTAAGAAGGAGCATGCCCATGTAATAAGGAGAACACCAATGTAAGAAAGAGCATGCCCATGTGATAAGGAGAACACCAATGTAAGAAGGAGCATGCCCATGTGATAAGGAGAACACCAATGTAAGAAAGAGCATACCCATGTAATAAGGAGAACACCAATGTAAGAAGGAGCATGCCCATGTGATAAGGAGAACACCAATGTAAGAAGGAGCATGCCCATGTAATAAGGAGAACACAAATGTAATAAGGAGCATGCTCATGTAATAAGGAGAACACCAATGTGATAAGGAGAACACCAATGTAAGAAAGAGCATGCCCATGTGATAAGGAGAACACCAATGTAAGAAAGAGCATGCCCATGTGATAAGGAGAACACCAATGTAAGAAAGAGCATGCCCATGTGATAAAGAGAACACCAATGTAAGAAGGAGCATGCCCATGTAATAAGGAGAACACCAATGTAAGAAAGAGCATGCCTATGTGATAAGGAGCATGCCCTTGTGATAAGGAGAACACCAATGTAAGAAAGAGCATGCCCATGTGATAAGGAGAACACCATTTGATGTAATAAGGAGTATGCCCATGTAATAAGGAGAACACCAATGTAAGAAAGAGCATGCCCATGTAATAAGGAGAACACCAATGTAAGAAAGAGCATGCTCATGTGATAAGGAGAACACCAATGTAAGGAGCATGCCTTTGTGATAAGGAGAACACCAATGTAAGAAAGAGCATGCCCATGTGATAAGGAGAACACCAATGTAAGAAAGAGCATGCCCATGTGATAAAGAGAACACCAATGTAAGAAGGAGCATGCCCATGTAATAAGGAGAACACCAATGTAAGAAAGAGCATGCCCATGTGATAAAGAGAACACCAATGTAAGAAGGAGCATGCCCATGTAATAAGGAGAACACCAATGTAAGAAGGAGCTTGCCCATGTGATAAGGAGAACACCAATGTAAGAAGGAGCATGCCCATGTAATAAGGAGAACACCAATGTAAGAAGGAGCATGCCCATGTAATAAGGAGAACACCAATGTAAGAAGGAGCATGCCCATGTGATAAGGAGAACACCAATGTAAGAAGGAGCATGCCCATGTAATAAGAACACCAATGTAAGAAGGAGCATGCCCATGTGATAAGGAGAACACCATTGTAAGAAAGAGCATGCTCATGTAATAAAGAGAACACCAATGTAAGAAAGAGCATGCCCATGTAATAAGGAGAACACAAATGTAAGAAAGAGCATGCCCATGTAATAAGGAGAACACCAATGTAAGAAGGAGCATGCCCATGTGATAAGTAGAACACCAATGTAAGAAGGAGCATGCCCATGTAATAAGGAGAACACCAATGTAAGAAGGAGCATGCCCATGTAATAAGGAGAACACCAATGTAAGAAAGAGCATGCCCATGTGATAAGGAGAACACCAATGTAAGAAGGAGCATGCCCATGTGATAAGGAGAACACCAATGTAAGAAAGAGCATACCCATGTAATAAGGAGAACACCAATGTAAGAAGGAGCATGCCCATGTGATAAGGAGAACACCAATGTAAGGAGCATGCCCATGTAATAAGGAGAACACAAATGTAATAAGGAGCATGCTCATGTAATAAGGAGAACACCAATGTGATAAGGAGAACACCAATGTAAGAAAGAGCATGCCCATGTGATAAGGAGAACACCAATGTAAGAAAGAGCATGCCCATGTGATAAAGAGAATACCAATGTAAGAAGGAGCATGCCCATGTAATAAGGAGAACACCAATATAAGAAAGAGCATGCCCATGTGATAAAGAGAACACCAATGTAAGAAGGAGCATGCCCATGTAATAAGGAGAACACCAATGTAAGAAAGAGCATGCCTATGTGATAAGGAGCATGCCCTTGTGATAAGGAGAACACCAATGTAAGAAAGAGCATACCCATGTGATAAGGAGAACACCATTTGATGTAATAAGGAGTATGCCCATGTAATAAGGAGAACACCAATGTAAGAAAGAGCATGCCCATGTAATAAGGAGAACACCAATGTAAGAAAGAGCATGCTCATGTGATAAGGAGAACACCAATGTAAGGAGCATGCCTTTGTGATAAGGAGAACACCAATGTAAGAAAGAGCATGCCCATGTGATAAGGAGAACACCAATGTAAGAAAGAGCATGCCCATGTGATAAAGAGAACACCAATGTAAGAAGGAGCATGCCCATGTAATAAGGAGAACACCAATGTAAGAAAGAGCATGCCCATGTGATAAAGAGAACACCAATGTAAGAAGGAGCATGCCCATGTAATAAGGAGAACACCAATGTAAGAAGGAGCTTGCCCATGTGATAAGGAGAACACCAATGTAAGAAGGAGCATGCCCATGTAATAAGGAGAACACCAATGTAAGAAGGAGCATGCCCATGTAATAAGGAGAACACCAATGTAAGAAGGAGCATGCCCATGTAATAAGGAGAACACCA
Source organism: Bathymodiolus brooksi (assembly GCA_963680875.1). Taxonomy (NCBI): domain Eukaryota; kingdom Metazoa; phylum Mollusca; class Bivalvia; order Mytilida; family Modiolidae; genus Bathymodiolus; species Bathymodiolus brooksi. The sequence goes on along the minus strand of OY804579.1, from coordinate 6,533,656 downwards.
ATGTAAGAAGGAGCATGCCCATGTGATAAGGAGAACACCAATGTAAGAAAGAGCATGCCCATGTAATAAGGAGAACACCAATGTAAGAAAGAGCATGTCCATGTAATAAGGAGAACACCAATGTAAGAAAGAGCGTGCCCATGTAATAAGGAGAACACCAACGTAAGAAGGAGCATGCCCATGTAATAAGGAGAACACCATTTGATGTAATAAGGAGCATGCCCATGTGATAAAGAGAACACCAATGTAAGAAGGAGCATGCCCATGTAATAAGGAGAACACCAATGTAAGAAAGAGCATGCCCATGTGATAAGGAGAACACCAATGTAAGAAGGAGCATGCCCATGTAATAAGGAGAACACCAATGTAAGAAGGAGCATGCCCATGTAATAAGGAGAACACCAATGTAAGAAAGAGCATGCCCATGTAATAAGGAGAACACCAATGTAAGAAGGAGCATGCCCATGTGATAAGGAGAACACCAATGTAAGAAAGAGCATGCCCATGTAATAAGGAGAACACCAATGTAAGAAAGAGCATGCCCATGTAATAAGGAGAACACCAATGTAAGAAAGAGCATGCCCATGTAATAAGGAGAACACCAATGTAAGAAGGAGCATGCCCATGTAATAAGGAGAACACCAATGTAAGAAAGAGCATGCCCATGTGATAAGGAGAACACCAATGTAAGAAAGAGCATGCCCATGTAATAAGGAGAACACCAATGTAAGAAAGAGCATGCCCATGTAATAAGGAGAACACCAATGTAAGAAAGAGCTTGCCCATGTAATAAGGAGAACACCAATGTAAGAAGGAGCATGCCCGTGTAATAAGGAGAACACCAATGTAAGGAGCATGCCCATGTGATAAGGAGAACACCAATGTAAGGAGCATGCCCATGTGATAAGGAGAACACCAATGTAAGAAAGAGCATGCTCATGTAATAAGGAGAACACCAATGTAAGAAGGAGCATGCCCATGTAATAAGGAGAACACCAATGTAAGGAGCATGCCCATGTGATAAGGAGAACACCAATGTAAGAAAGAGCATGCTCATGTAATAAGGAGAACACCAATGTAATAAGGAGCATGCCCATGTAATAAGGAGAACACCAATGTAAGAAAGAGCATGCCCATGTAATAAGGAGAACACCAATGTAATAAGGAGCATGCCCATGTGATAAGTAGAACACCAATGTAAGAAAGAGCATGCCCATGTAATAAGGAGAACACCAATGTAAGAAAGAGCATTCCCGTGTAATAAGGAGAACACCAATGTAAGAAGGAGCATGCCCGTGTAATAAGGAGAACACCAATGTAAGAAAGAGCATGCCCATGTAATAAGGAGAACACCAATGTAAGAAAGAGCATGCCCATGTAATAAGGAGAACACCAATGTAATAAGGAGCATGCCCATGTGATAAGTAGAACACCAATGTAAGAAAGAGCATGCCCATGTAATAAGGAGAACACCAATGTAAGAAGGAGCTTGCCCATGTAATAAGGAGAACACCAATGTAAGAAGGAGCATGCCAATGTGATAAGGAGAACACCAATGTAAGAAGAAGCATGCCCATGTGATAAGGAGAACACCAATGTAAGGAGCATGCCCATGTGATAAGGAGAACACCAATATAAGGAGCATGCCCATGTGATAAGGAGAACACCAATGTAAGAAGGAGCATGCCCATGTAATAAGGAGAACACCAATGTAAGAAAGAGCATGCCCATGTAATAAGGAGAACACCAATGTAAGAAAGAGCATGCCCATGTGATAAGGAGAACACCAATGTAAGAAAGAGCATGCCCATGTAATAAGGAGAACACCAATGTAAGAAGGAGCATGCCAATGTGATAAGGAGAACACCAATGTAAGAAGAAGCATGCCCATGTGATAAGGAGAACACCACTGTAAGGAGCATGCCCATGTGATAAGGAGAACACCAATGTAAGGAGCATGCCCATGTGATAAGGAGAACACCAATGTAAGAAGGAGCATGCCCATGTAATAAGGAGAACACCAATGTAAGAAAGAGCATGCCCATGTAATAAGGAGAACACCAATGTAAGAAAGAGCATGCCCATGTGATAAGGAGAACACCAATGTAAGAAAGAGCATGCCCATGTAATAAGGAGAAAACCAATGTAAGAAAGAGCATGCCCATGTAATAAGGAGAACACCAATGTAAGAAGGAGCATGCCAATGTGATAAGGAGAACACCAATGTAAGAAAGAGCATGCCCGTGTAATAAGGAGAACACCAATGTAAGGAGCATGCCCATGTGATAAGGAGAACACCAATGTAAGAAGGAGCATGCCCATGTGATAAGGAGAACACCAATGTAAGAAAGAGCATGCCCATGTAATAAGGAGAACACCAATGTAAGAAAGAGCATGCCCATGTGATAAGGAGAACACCAATGTAAGAAAGAGCATGCCCATGTAATAAGGAAAACACCAATGTAAGAAAGAGCATGCCCATGTAATAAGGAGAACACCAATGTAAGAAGGAGCATGCCCGTGTAATAAGGAGAACACCAATGTAAGGAGCATGCCCTTGTGATAAGGAGAACACCATTTGATGTAATAAGGAGCATGCCCATGCAAACAAGATCAACAAACCTTGATTGTTATGACTTCAAAATCAGAACCCTAATGAAAAAAAAATAATACAGAATGAAACTTATCTTATCCTTTAAATCAAATAATATAAAAAAATGAAAAAAAAGTTCTGATTCAAAACTAATTACAATTATGACACTAAAACCTTTAATTATTTAGAAATTTCAAATGAATAAAATCATTATGCTGATTAAATGCTATTTTCTTTAGGATATGAAAAATAAAATTGAAAAAAAAATTTACTTTCATTTACTACAGTTTATCTTTTAATTACAGCTACGTACATGTAATAATTATCTTAAAATAAAAAATAAAACGGTGAGCCATGCAGACATGCAATTCTACCTTTAATGTAATTAAATTGCCATAATCAGAATCTAATCCATCACGGAACTGACGTAAAGATCTCTTCATACCCTGTTTAAAAAGTAAATATTAATTTTTTTAATTACAGTATAACTCTTTTTAATATAATACATTTCACATGATGGTATAAAGACTACATGATGAATGTTTGCAATAATCTTATGGCATTTTCCACATTTTAATTTTAAGTTAATTTATCCTTTTTTAAATTCTTTTTTTTTTTTAAATTGCCACTTGGTTTCCTTCTAGTAACTTATCTCATTTAGATAATTACCAGCACATGATATTTTTACAGATATCCATTAAATAGGTTGCTAAGTGATACAGAATAGTCACAAATTCCCTTTAATTTGGAATGAAAAAACATGAATCTTGTCAAAAAATGACGAGACGAGTGGCTTTATTGGTGACAGTATTGTGGTTTGGTCTTAGAAGCGAGGGTATGAAAATGTTCCACATTTCATGATCAAAGAAAAACCACTACAAAGATGAAGTAGAAAAATACTACCAACATTTTCTTCAGACATTCATCTAAAAGACAAAAGAAGGAAAGACAGACAGGAAATGAATGCTATTGTTTTACAGTTCAAGAACAAAAGAATCGTGAGCATAGAAATGTTCATGTTACACTGGAATCAGTTAGATAGCTTATATATGTTTATAGCTTAATTATATAATGTATAAAATGATTCAGCGTAATTGCCACAAACATCTGGTTGACAGAAACAAACATAGAAAGATAAGGAAATAACGTACCATGATTTATGAAAATTTATATCTTGATAATTCTTTTTTATTTTGGCATAAAAATTTGTTACATATGTATAGTATTTCAAAGCATATTGGAAAACAGCCATGATATAAAGTATATAGGTGTGAGACTTATATTGATATGCTGGTGTAGCGATGATCACAATGATCTTCACCATGTTGACATATGTGTAACTAATCATACCTATATATACCTATAACTGATATATCATACATTTGGTCATCACATTTATTTTCAATTTTAATGGTGCCATTGCAGCCAGTCAACTTCAATGGTGTCATTGTGGCCACAGTCAACTTCAATGGTGTCGTTGTGGCCACAGTCAACTTCAATGGTGCCATTGTGGCCACAGTCAACTTCAATGGTGTCACTGCAGCCACAGTCAACTTCAATGGTGTCACTGTGCCCGCAATCAACTTCAATGGTGTCATTATTGCCAGTCAACTTCAATGGTGTCACTGTAGCCACAGTCAACTTCAATGGTGTCACTGTAGCCACTATCAACTTCAATGGTGTCATTGTGGCCACAATCAACTTCAATGGTGTCATTTTGGCCACAATCAACTTCAATGGTGTCATTGTGGCCAGTCAACTGCAATGGTGTCACTGTAGCCACAATCAACTTCAATGGTGTCATCATGGCCACAATCAACTTCAATGGTGTCATTGTGGCCACAGTCAACTTCAATGGTGTCACTAGCCACAATCAACTTCAATGGTGTCACTGTAGCCACAATCAACTTCAATGGTGTCATTGTGGCCACAATCAACTTCAATGGTGTCATCATGGCCACAATCAACTTCAATGGTGTCATTGTGGCCACAGTCAACTTCAATGGTGTCGTTGTGGCCACAGTCAACTTCAATGGTGCCATTGTGGCCACAGTCAACTTCAATGGTGTCACTGCAGCCACAGTCAACTTCAATGGTGTCACTGTGCCCGCAATCAACTTCAATGGTGTCATTATTGCCAGTCAACTTCAATGGTGTCACTGTAGCCACAGTCAACTTCAATGGTGTCACTGTAGCCACTATCAACTTCAATGGTGTCATTGTGGCCACAATCAACTTCAATGGTGTCATTTTGGCCACAATCAACTTCAATGGTGTCATTGTGGCCAGTCAACTGCAATGGTGTCACTGTAGCCACAATCAACTTCAATGGTGTCATCATGGCCACAATCAACTTCAATGGTGTCATTGTGGCCACAGTCAACTTCAATGGTGTCACTAGCCACAATCAACTTCAATGGTGTCACTGTAGCCATAATCAACTTCAATGGTGTCATTGTGGCCACAATCAACTTCAATGGTGTCATCATGGCCACAATCAACTTCAATGGTGTCATTGTGGCCACAGTCAACTTCAATGGTGTCACTAGCCACAATCAACTTCAATGGTGTCACTGTAGCCACAATCAACTTCAATGGTGTCATTGTGGCCACAATCAACTTCAATGGTGTCATTGTGGCCACAATCAACTTCAATGGTGTCATTGTGGCCACAATCAACTTCAATGGTGTCACTGTAGCCACAATCAACTTCAATGGTGTCATTGTGGCCACAATCAACTTCAATGGTGTCGTTGTATCCAGTCAACTTCAATGGTGTCATTGTGGCCACAATCAACTCAATGGTATCATTGTGGCCACAATCAACTTCAATGGTGTCGTTGTATCCAGTCAACTTCAATGGTGTCACTGTAGCCACAATCAACTTCAATGGTGTTGCTGTATCCAGTCAACTTCAATGGTGTTATCGTGGCCACAATCAACTTCAATGGTGTCATTGTGGCCACAATCAACTTCAATGGTGTCACTGTAGCCACAATCCACTTTAATGGTGTCATTGTGGCCACAATCAACTTCAATGATGTCATTGTGGCCAGTCAACTTCAATGGTGTCATTGTGGCCACAATCAACTTCAATGGTGTCACTGTAGCCACAATCAACTTCAATGGTGTCGCTGTGGCCAGTCAACTTCAATGGTGTCACTGTAGCCACAATCAACTTCAATGGTGTCATTGTGGCCACAATCAACTTCAATGGTGTCGTTGTATCCAGTCAACTTCAATGGTGTCATTGTGGCCACAATCAACTCAATGGTATCATTGTGGCCACAATCAACTTCAATGGTGTCGTTGTATCCAGTCAACTTCAATGGTGTCACTGTAGCCACAATCAACTTCAATGGTGTCGCTGTGGCCAGTCAACTTCAATGGTGTCACTATAGCCACAATCACCTTCAATGGTGTCATTGTGGCCACAATCAACTTCAATGGTGTCGTTGTATCCAGTCAACTTCAATGGTGTCACTGTGCCCACAATCAACTTCAATTGTGTCACTGTGGCCCCAGTCAACTTCAATGGTGTCATTTTTATATTATATATATATAGTAAAATTGATTTTAATGTTTAATTTGGTGGTTGTTTGTTTCCTTTAAGTGTTGGGCCGTCGTGATCATATGGTAGTTGGATTTAAAACTGCCTGTGAGTTTGAACCCTGTTCATAGGGAGGTGTACTCAATATAACATTATGTAATAAAGTTTGTTAGTGACTTGTGACAGTTCTGTGGTTTTCTACGGACCCTCCGTTTTCTTCCATCAATAAAACTGTTGCCACGATATAATTGAAATATTGTTGAAAGTGGCGTTAAACACCATAAACAAAAACCTGTAAGTGTTGACGACATAAATATCTCATCATTTCTTCCTGTACCAAGAAATTATTGACAAATCTTTATATTTACAAAAAATGACAGGGATTCTTTTTAATTAAGAAAGTTATTGTTTAATGTAGACATACCTTAGCACCGACCGAGCCATCAAATCCTGGCCAGCCATTGTTTCCTTTATCTCCCTTTTCTCCTCTTTCTCCCTAAATAATTAATTTAAAATCTCACACATATTATTTAACATCACATTACAGGACTTTATATACAACCTAATGTTATTATAAAGTTTGTCAGTGATTGTGGTAGAATATTGATGGTTTCCTCCATCATTAAAGCTGACTGCCAACATATAAGTGTAATATTGTTAAAAATAGTGATAAATACCCACAATCCTTCATCATTAAAGCTGACTGCCAACATATAAGTGTAATATTGTTAAAAATAGTGATAAATACCCACAATCCTTCATCATTAAAGCTGACTGCCAACATATAAGTGTAATATTGTTAAAAATAGTGATAAATACCCACAATCCTTCATCATTAAAACTGACTGCCAACATATAAGTGTAATATTGTTAAAAATAGTGATAAATACCCACAATCCTTCATCATTAAAACTGACTGCCAACATATAAGTGTAATATTGTTAAAAATAGTGATAAATACCCACAATCCTTCATCATTAAAGCTGACTGCCAACATATAAGTGTAATATTGTTAAAAATAGTGATAAATACCCACAATCCTTCATCATTAAAGCTGACTGCCAACATATAAGTGTAATATTGTTAAAAATAGTGATAAATACCCACAATCCTTCATCATTAAAGCTGACTGCCAACATATAAGTGTAATATTGTTAAAAATAGTGATAAATACCCACAATCCTTCATCATTAAAGCTGACTGCCAACATATAAGTGTAATATTGTTAAAAATAGTGATAAATACCCACAATCCTTCATCATTAAAACTGACTGCCAACATATAAGTGTAATATTGTTAAAAATAGTGATAAATACCCACAATCCTTCATCATTAAAGCTGACTGCCAACATATAAGTGTAATATTGTTAAAAATAGTGATAAATACCCACAATCCTTCATCATTAAAGCTGACTGCCAACATATAAGTGTAATATTGTTAAAAATAGTGATAAATACCCACAATCCTTCATCATTAAAGCTGACTGCCAACATATAAGTGTAATATTGTTAAAAATAGTGATAAATACCCACAATCCTTCATCATTAAAGCTGACTGCCAACATATAAGTGTAATATTGCTAAAAATAGTGATAAATACCCACAATCCTTCATCATAATTGTAATGCACTAAAGGATAATGTGGATGAAAATCATGTAAATATCACAGGTTAAGAAATAGCTGTTTTCTTGCTGTTGTTCATCTAACAATCATTATGATGTCTTCATTGACGACCACAACTCAATGTGAGAGTGTGATATGAATGTATCATTATGATGTCTTCATTGACGACCACAACTCAATGTGAGAGTGTGATATGAATGTAACATTATGATGTCTTCATTGACGACCACAACTCAATGTGAGAGTGTGATATGAATGTATCATTATGATGTCTTCATTGACGACCACAACTCAATGTGAGAGTGTGATATGAATGTATCATTATGATGTCTTCATTGACGACCACAACTCAATGTGAGAGTGTGATATGAATGTATCATTATGATGTCTTCATTGACGACCACAACTCAATGTGAGAGTGTGATATGAATGTATCATTATGATGTCTTCATTGACGACCACAACTCAATGTGAGAGTGTGATATGAATGTATCATTATGATGTCTTCATTGACGACCACAACTCAATGTGAGAGTGTGATATGAATGTATCATTATGATGTCTTCATTGACGACCACAACTCAATGTGAAAGTGTGATATGAATGTATCATTATGATGTCTTCATTGACGACCACAACTCAATGTGAGAGTGTGATATGAATGTATCATTATGATGTCTTCATTGACGACCACAACTCAATGTGAGAGTGTGACATGAATGTAACATTATGATGTCTTCATTGACGACCACAACTCAATGTGAGAGTGTGATATGAATGTAACATTATGATGTCTTCATTGACGACCACAACTCAATGTGAGAGTGTGATATGAATGTATCATTATGATGTCTTCATTGACGACCACAACTCAATATGAGAGTGTGATATGAATGTAACATTATGATGTCTTCATTGACGACCACAACTCAATGTGAGAGTGTGATATGAATGTATCATTATGATGTCTTCATTGACGACCACAACTCAATGTGAGAGTGTGATATGAATGTATCATTATGATGTCTTCATTGACGACCACAACTCAATGTGAGAGTGTGATATGAATGTATCATTATGATGTCTTCATTGACGACCACAACTCAATGTGAGAGTGTGATATGAATGTATCATTATGATGTCTTCATTGACGACCACAACTCAATGTGAGAGTGTGATATGAATGTATCATTATGATGTCTTCATTGACGACCACAACTCAATGTGAGAGTGTGATATGAATGTATCATTATGATGTCTTCATTGACGACCACAACTCAATGTGAGAGTGTGATATGAATGTATCATTATGATGTCTTCATTGACGACCACAACTCAATGTGAGAGTGTGATATGAATGTATCATTATGATGTCTTCATTGACGACCACAACTCAATGTGAGAGTGTGATATGAATGTATCATTATGATGTCTTCATTGACGACCACAACTCAATGTGAGAGTGTGACATGAATGTAACATTATGATGTCTTCATTGACGACCACAACTCAATGTGAGAGTGTGATATGAATGTAACAGTAAGATATTAACTATGTGTCAAGTAATCTAATAAAAGACTCATCAGTATACTGAATACAGTATTACAACTAAATAACAAACACAAACAAGAAATAGAAGGAACTTATTAAGATATTTGTCAAATTAATTGACAGTTTAAAATAGACATTCATACCAATGAATTGAGAATTTAGAAGCAAAAAACATCTAGGTTAGCTCCCTTTGCACTTTCTAGAATGCATAGAAAGGATAATTTTTTGTTAAATTACCATCCATATTTTCTCAAATTTCAAATTTCTAAATCAAACAGATAAAGCGAAATAACTCTGACTTACTCAACTGGATTCCCTTTGACAAACAGATAAAGGAAAATAACCCTGACTTACTCACCTGGATTCCCTTTGACAAACAGATAAAGGGAAATAACCCTGACTTACTCACCTGGATTCCTTTGACAAACAGATAAAGAGAAATAATCCTGACTTACTCACCTGGATTCCCTTTGACAAACAGATAAAGGGAAATAACCCTGACTTACTCACCTGGATTCCATTTGACAAACAGATAAAGGGAAGTAACCCTGACTTACTCACCTGGATTCCTTTGACAAACAGATAAAAGGAAATAACCCTGACTTACTCACCTGGATTCCTTTGGCAAACAGATAAAGGGAAATAACCCTGACTTACTCACCTGGATTCCCTTTGACAAACAGATAAAGGGAAATAACCCTGACTTACTCACCTGGATTCCCTTTGACAAACAGATAAAGGGAAATAACCCTGACTTACTCACCTGGATTCCTTTGACAAACAGATAAAGAGAAATAATCCTGACTTACTCACCTGGATTCCCTTTGACAAACAGATAAAGGGAAATAACCCTGACTTACTCACCTGGATTCCATTTGACAAACAGATAAAGGGAAGTAACCCTGACTTACTCACCTGGATTCCTTTGACAAACAGATAAAAGGAAATAACCCTGACTTACTCACCTGGATTCCTTTGGCAAACAGATAAAGGGAAATAACCCTGACTTACTCACCTGGATTCCCTTTGACAAACAGATAAAGGGAAATAACCCTGACTTACTCACCTGGATTCCTTTGACAAACAGATAAAGAGAAATAATCCTGACTTACTCACCTGGATTCCCTTTGACAAACAGATAAAGGGAAGTAGCCCTGACTTACTCACCTGGATTCCTTTGACAAACAGATAAAAGGAAATAACCCTGACTTACTCACCTGGATTCCTTTGGCAAACAGATAAAGGGAAATAACCCTGACTTACTCACCTGGATTCCTTTGACAAACAGATAAAGGGAAATAACCTTGACTTACTCATCTGGATTCCTTTGGCAAACAGATAAAGGGAAATAACCCTGACTTACTCACCTGGATTCCCTTTTATAAACAGAAAAAGGGAAATAACCCTGACTTACTCACCTGGATTCCCTTTGACAAACAGATAAAGAGAAATAACCCTGACTTACTCACCTGGATTCCCTTTGACAAACAGATAAAGGGAAATAGCCCTGGTTTACTCACCTGGATTCCCTTTGATAAACAGAAAAAGGGAAATAGCCCTGACTTACTCACCTGGATTCCCTTTGGTCCTTCTGGTCCTGGTAATCCCTGAAAAAAAAAAAAAAATCTACAAGTTGATTTTGCTTGAGACACTTGGAAATTGAAAAAGATAAATTGTATGTTTTCAATATTAATTTCTTAACATCTTGCAATATACAAATATACAACTGTTTTCTTAGAGGAAGTAGCTTTGTACTTAACTGTTCCCTTGGAGATATTATTTATGATACTTAACATTCCTTTGGGGACAATATTTAATTCTCTCTTTAACACTTACCCGTTCTCCTGGAGATATTGGTCCCTGAAAAAACAATAAAAGTTAAATTTATGGATGAAGAAATATACAAACAAAGATGAGTATTCAAGTAATATAATCTAAATCTATGAAGATATACAAACTATGGCAAGCTCATTTACTACTAACAAAACATTCAAACATCATTCTCTTTCTTGTTTGCATCTTTCCAGAATATTTCCACAAGAAAATGAACTTACATTTAAATTTTTGAGGAAACAAAATAGATTTTAAACAATATAGTGGAAAAAATTAATTAATATTATATATAGTGTAACCAATACATATGTCTTTCTTATGCTTTTAATAGAATATCTAGACAATAAATAAACACTTAGATAACTCTTATTATTTATCAATCATAGACAATAAATAAACACTTAAAGGTAGATAACTCTTATTATTTATCAATCATAGACAATAAATAAACACTTAAAGGTAGATAACTCTTATTATTTATCAGTCATAGACAATAAATAAACACTTAAAGGTAGATAACTCTTATTATTTATCAGTCATAGACAATAAATAAACACTTATAAAAAGGTAGATAACTCTTATTATTTATCCATCATTTTCCATTGATAAGTAATATTATTAGTTACACAGTATACAATTGTCCTAATATGGAAAATATCGGGTCAATAAAATTCATATTTCATTTGAATTTCATTTGAATTTTATTGACCCGATATTTTCCATATTAGAACAATTGTACACTGTGTAACGAATTTATCCTGATTTAGCAACAAAACATCATATCTAATGTTTTCCATATTAGGACAATTAATTCAATATTAAGTCAACGGTGTAAGGGAGATAATTCGAATTGACTTAATAAAATATTACACTGAAATTTATTAGGACATTATCAACCAATCATATTGTGAGATTTAACCTAAAATCAGGTTAATACTATTTCTATTATAACAACTTTGTAGATATATTAGCTGTTAGGATGTACATGCCATATATAGTTATATATGAGTTTAGTATAGATATCATAGAGCAACTCAGTAGCTAAAAACCTTGAAATGTTGTCTTAGACACCCTCCCCCTGCAAAAAACAAAAACAAAAAAACAAAACAAAACAAAAAAACACATAAACTGTGTTTTAAAGTAATTTGTTTTGAAACTTTAGCTACTGAACCCAAATATGTCTGGCTGGGATACGATAAGTATTTTCTTCCCAGCAGTCATAATAGAAACGTGCTGTTGAAGCTTTCATTGTGTGGATATAATATATAGATATGTATTATGCAGAATTAAAAAAAAGTTAATACTTGATGCATGCAGCGTTTTTGTCAAGATTAGGACTCAACGTTCTTTTAACAACACTACTCACACAGTTATATGTGAGGTTTGGAATTTTACTGATGACATTTCACTAAAAGGAGAGTTTTGGGTCCATATAACTAGTTTAAACCTTCCACTTTCTATTGAAGTGCCTGTAATTTACTTAGAATTTGGAAGTGTTCAGACACTGGTATTTTTGTTTTTTATTTTATTAATGCATCTTTGTTGGTTGTGAGGGCTTGATATCACCTAAATCATACTGTTGGTTATGAGGGCCTGATATCACCTAAATCATACTGTTGGTTGTGAGGGCCTGATATCACCTAAATCATACTGTTGGTTGTGAGGGCCTGATATCACCTAAATCATACTGTTGGTTGTGAGGGCCTGATATCACCTAAATCATACTGTTGGTTGTGAGGGCTTGATATCACCTAAATCATACTGTTGGTTGTGAGGGCCTGATATCACCTAAATCATACTGTTGGTTGTGAGGGCCTGATATCACCTAAATCATACTGTTGGTTGTGAGGGCCTGATATCACCTAAATCATACTGTTGGTTGTGAGGGCTTGATATCACCTAAATCATACTGTTGGTTGTGAGGGCTTGATATCACCTAAATCATACTGTTGGTTGTGAGGGCCTGATATCACCTAAATCATACTGTTGGTTGTGAGGGCCTGATATCACCTAAATCATACTGTTGGTTGTGAGGGCCTGATATCACCTAAATCATACTGTTGGTTGTGAGGGCTTGATATCACCTAAATCATACTGTTGGTTGTGAGGGCCTGATATCACCTAAATCATACTGTTGGTTGTGAGGGCTTGATATCACCTAAATCATACTGTTGGTTGTGAGGGCCTGATATCACCTAAATCATACTGTTGGTTGTGAGGGCCTGATATCACCTAAATCATACTGTTGGTTGTGAGGGCTTGATATCACCTAAATCATACTGTTGGTTGTGAGGGCCTGATATCACCTAAATCATACTGTTGGTTGTGAGGGCCTGATATCACCTAAATCATACTGTTGGTTGTGAGGGCCTGATATCACCTAAATCATACTGTTGGTTGTGAGGGCCTGATATCACCTAAATCATACTGTTGGTTGTGAGGGCCTGATATCACCTAAATCATACTGTTGGTTGTGAGGGCCTGATATCACCTAAATCATACTGTTGGTTGTGAGGGCCTGATATCACCTAAATCATACTGTTGGTTGTGAGGGCCTGATATCACCTAAATCATACTGTTGGTTGTGAGGGCCTGATATCACCTAAATCATACTGTTGGTTGTGAGGGCCTGATATCACCTAAATCATACTGTTGGTTGTGAGGGCTTGATATCACCTAAATCATACTGTTGGTTGTGAGGGCTTAATATCACCTAAATCATACTGTTGGTTGTGAGGGCTTGATATCACCTAAATCATACTGTTGGTTGTGAGGGCTTGATATCACCTAAATCATACTGTTGGTTGTGAGGGCTTGATATCACCTAAATCATACTGTTGGTTATGAGGGCTTGATATCACCTAAATCATACTGTTGGTTATGAGGGCCTGATATCACCTAAATCATACTGTTGGTTGTGAGGGCTTGATATCACCTAAATCATACTGTTGGTTGTGAGGGCCTGATATCACCTAAATCATACTGTTGGTTGTGAGGGCCTGATATCACCTAAATCATACTGTTGGTTGTGAGGGCCTGATATCACCTAAATCATACTGTTGGTTGTGAGGGCCTGATATCACCTAAATCATACTGTTGGTTGTGAGGGCTTGATATCACCTAAATCATACTGTTGGTTGTGAGGGCCTGATATCACCTAAATCATACTGTTGGTTGTGAGGGCCTGATATCACCTAAATCATACTGTTGGTTGTGAGGGCCTGATATCACCTAAATCATACTGTTGGTTGTGAGGGCCTGATATCACCTAAATCATACTGTTGGTTGTGAGGGCTTGATATCACCTAAATCATACTGTTGGTTGTGAGGGCCTGATATCACCTAAATCATACTGTTGGTTGTGAGGGCCTGATATCACCTAAATCATACTGTTGGTTGTGAGGGCCTGATATCACCTAAATCATACTGTTGGTTGTGAGGGCTTGATATCACCTAAATCATACTGTTGGTTGTGAGGGCTTGATATCACCTAAATCATACTGTTGGTTGTGAGGGCTTGATATCACCTAAATCATACTGTTGGTTGTGAGGGCCTGATATCACCTAAATCATACTGTTGGTTGTGAGGGCCTGATATCACCTAAATCATACTGTTGGTTGTGAGGGCCTGATATCACCTAAATCATACTGTTGGTTGTGAGGGCTTGACATCACCTAAATCATACTGTTGGTTGTGAGGGCCTGATATCACCTAAATCATACTGTTGGTTGTGAGGGCCTGATATCACCTAAATCATACTGTTGGTTGCGAGGGCTTGATATCACCTAAATCATACTGTTGGTTGTGAGGGCCTGATATCACCTAAATCATACTGTTGGTTGTGAGGGCCTGATATCACCTAAATCATACTGTTGGTTGTGAGGGCCTGATATCACCTAAATCATACTGTTGGTTGTGAGGGCTTGACATCACCTAAATCATACTGTTGGTTGTGAGGGCCTGATATCACCTAAATCATACTGTTGGTTGTGAGGGCCTGATATCACCTAAATCATACTGTTGGTTGTGAGGGCCTGATATCACCTAAATCATACTGTTGGTTGTGAGGGCCTGATATCACCTAAATCATACTGGTGGTTGTGAGGGCCTGATATCACCTAAATCATACTGTTGGTTGTGAGGGCTTGATATCACCTAAATCATACTGTTGGTTGTGAGGGCCTGATATCACCTAAATCATACTGTTGGTTGTGAGGGCTTGATATCACCTAAATCATACTGTTGGTTGTGAGGGCCTGATATCACCTAAATCATACTGTTGGTTGTGAGGGCCTGATATCACCTAAATCATACTGTTGGTTGTGAGGGCTTGACATCACCTAAATCATACTGTTGGTTGTGAGGGCCTGATATCACCTAAATCATACTGTTGGTTGTGAGGGCCTGATATCACCTAAATCATACTGTTGGTTGTGAGGGCCTGATATCACCTAAATCATACTGTTGGTTGCGAGGGCTTGATATCACCTAAATCATACTGTTGGTTGTGAGGGCCTGATATCACCTAAATCATACTGTTGGTTGTGAGGGCCTGATATCACCTAAATCATACTGTTGGTTGTGAGGGCTTGACATCACCTAAATCATACTGTTGGTTGTGAGGGCCTGATATCACCTAAATCATACTGTTGGTTGTGAGGGCCTGATATCACCTAAATCATACTGTTGGTTGTGAGGGCCTGATATCACCTAAATCATACTGTTGGTTGTGAGGGCTTGATATCACCTAAATCATACTGTTGGTTGTGAGGGCTTGATATCACCTAAATCATACTGTTGGTTATGAGGGCCTGATATCACCTAAATCATACTGTTGGTTGCGAGGGCTTGATATCACCTAAATCATACTGTTGGTTGTGAGGGCTTGATATCACCTAAATCATACTGTTGGTTATGAGGGCCTGATATCACCTAAATCATACTGTTGGTTGTGAGGGCCTGATATCACCTAAATCATACTGTTGGTTGTGAGGGCCTGATATCACCTAAATCATACTGTTGGTTGCGAGGGCTTGATATCACCTAAATCATACTGTTGGTTGTGAGGGCCTGATATCACCTAAATCATACTGTTGGTTGTGAGGGCCTGATATCACCTAAATCATACTGTTGGTTGTGAGGGCTTGATATCACCTAAATCATACTGTTGGTTGTGAGGGCCTGATATCACCTAAATCATACTGTTGGTTGTGAGGGCCTGATATCACCTAAATCATACTGTTGGTTGTGAGGGCCTGATATCACCTAAATCATACTGTTGGTTGTGAGGGCTTGATATCACCTAAATCATACTGGTGGTTGTGAGGGCTTGACATCACCTAAATCATACTGTTGGTTGTGAGGGCTTGATATCACCTAAATCATACTGTTGGTTGTGAGGGCCTGATATCACCTAAATCATACTGTTGGTTGTGAGGGCCTGATATCACCTAAATCATACTGTTGGTTGTGAGGGCTTGATATCACCTAAATCATACTGGTGGTTGTGAGGGCTTGATATCACCTAAATCATACTGTTGGTTGTGAGGGCCTGATATCACCTAAATCATACTGTTGGTTGTGAGGGCTTGATATCACCTAAATCATACTGGTGGTTGTGAGGGCTTGACATCACCTAAATCATACTGTTGGTTGTGAGGGCTTGATATCACCTAAATCATACTGTTGGTTGTGAGGGCCTGATATCACCTAAATCATACTGTTGGTTGTGAGGGCCTGATATCACCTAAATCATACTGGTGGTTGTGAGGGCTTGATATCACCTAAATCATACTGTTGGTTGCGAGGGCTTGATATCACCTAAATCATACTGTTGGTTGTGAGGGCTTGATATCACCTAAATCATACTGTTGGTTGTGAGGGCCTGATATCACCTAAATCATACTGTTGGTTGCGAGGGCTTGATATCACCTAAATCATACTGTTGGTTGTGAGGGCTTGATATCACCTAAATCATACTGTTGGTTGTGAGGGCCTGATATCACCTAAATCATACTGTTGGTTGTGAGGGCCTGATATCACCTAAATCATACTGTTGGTTGTGAGGGCCTGATATCACCTAAATCATACTGTTGGTTGTGATGGCCTGATATCACCTAAATCATACATATTAATAATAGATAACAAGACAATAATAATAGCAGTTTTAATGACTTTAATGACTTCTTGTTAGTATATGCAGTGCATTCATAGGTTCCTAGGGTATTTATATACTGGGCATATAAAACACACAAACATTTATGTAGTTTCTGGATTGTAAGAAAATATTTTCTTGTTGATTCTCAGACACTCGGGCAATCTCTATGATATTATTCTCTGATGAACCATGAAATAGACAACTATTATTTGTAGACAGTTGATGTCATCTCAGAGATGATCAATTTTATATTAATAGAAATTAACATAAAATTCATCTTTCAAATGACTTCGTATCAGCTGTAAAGAGTTTAAATAAAATAACGTAAACAACCTCAAAACATCTTTCTTTCCACATTAATGGTATAGCTGAAATACTGAAAATGGTCAACATTAAACTCTAACCAATCAATCAATCTTCCCCTTTCTTTCTACTTTAATGGTATAGCTGAAATACTGAAAATGGTCGTCAGCATTAAACTCTAACCAATCAATCAATCTTCCCCTCTCTAACTCACAATAAGTCTTCATTAAAGATAATCAATCTATGAATTCTTGGTCACAAATAGGTTTACTGGTTTTGCTGACAAAAAAACAGGTAAACTGCATTTGCAGCAGCCACAGAATTAACAATTGATGTCAGCAAATATTAAAATACAATTACCTCCAAATTACCGAAGCCTGAATATTCCATCAATTGTTAAATAAAGTATTTTATAATACATGGTATTAAATATATATTTAAATGTTTATATATCAATCAAATTAAAAAAAAGTAACATGCAATCAACAAAACAAAAGGTGTTGCAGTGAGAAGTACATGCTTCCTATCAATAGCATGATAATATATGTACAAATCACACCAGCCATAGCTTGAAATTTGTAAGCATTCATAATTTATGTGGACATTTTCATATAAGTTTGGATATACACCAAGGTTCAAATTCAGAAATTTGCAAACCGGAAATCCATTAAACCCACGGCCACCTTTCTTTCCCTGAAATTAGACATTTTTAATCATAAAGTTTTTGTTTTTGTAATTTTGCTTGGTTAGTTTCCCACAGTCTTGCCAGAACATGCAATCATAGTCAGTTATATACAAGTCCAGTAAAAGTCTTGTCTGTGAAAGAGGAAAGAAAAACATCTATATGAAAGGGAAACAATCCACTGCCATTTGAGAAATGGATATTTGACGATGTAGTGATGACTTCAAACTAGGAGCTACATGGCCTTATGTTTTCTGTAGTTTTTTGTCCAACTTTAATTCATACATTTTTAAATTCAGGTCTCTCACTAAGATCACCAGAATTTAATGGGATTTATGACTAATTGATATTAAATCTATTAGACCTTAAGTATAAATTGAGGAAGGGATGGCATTCCATTCACAAGTTGACCCCTCCCTGACCTGCCACATTTGTGCCTGTGCCTGCATGTCCTTAGAAAGGAACTGTAAATTCTGTATTTAGAGTTTTGTGGCTGATTATGTTGACCTCCATTACTGTTCTACATTCTTATTTTCAGATTTATCCCTGGCCTGCCACCTTTGTGCCTGCATGTCTTTAGAAATTAACTGTTTTAATAGAGAAGTAGTTCATGCTGTTGTGGCTGACTATGTTGACCTCCATTACTGTTCTACATTCTACATTCTTATTTTCAATTCAATATTTTTACTCTTTGATCTTTTATCAATCATTGAAATGTCAAGATCAATTAATAAAAACATATGTCAGGAAGTTAAAAGAAAAAAATTATAAATAAAAATATAGAATCAAGGTAGACATCTGCACCTTGTGAAAATTTTATACATAATATTGCTGTTAAGATAAATATCTCCTGATGAACTGTTAACATGTTATCATTTGACAAAAATGTAATCATGTTTTACGAGTTGTTGAGATGAAACATGATACTGATCGTGGTGGGCTGATGATACAAAACTATTTTATTTAGATTGATAAATCCAAAAACCTTTCTCTTCTAAACATTGACTCAGTCACAAGGGTAAAGAACTTGAATAGCATCTGTTTTAATACATGTAATGTTTACCGTACCACAAGTTCTGCATCATGACAGAACAAAAAAAATAATTATAGCTAGTGATAGTTTGTTAGACTAATTTTCTTTGTAAATAAACTGTGGTTAATGTTATAACAAGGATTCAAACAATGTCAAAATTAAAAAAATTCTAACAATAGATTTCTCACTGTTGTCAAAGGGCAAAATGTCATTATGTCAATATTATCAAGTTGTAAAAAAATATATAAATTAATCTGTAAGCTTTAAAGTTGGAAAAGTAAGATGGGCCTTTAATATTCAAATTCGTTAATGAGAAAACAGAACACACATTCTTAAAAAAAAAAAAAAAAGTCTTTCATTAAATGTGGGTAAAACTTACTTTTTTTTTTTTTTTTTTTTTTTTTTTTTACATGAAATGCCCTATCAAGTACATGATAAAACTTGTGTATATATTATCAATGTGTTACTTTCTCCTATTCATTGGTTAAATTCTGCATGAGAATTTATGCTAATTTCTTTTTGATGGTCATTCACAACGAAAATTAACAACTTAAAAATATTTTGGACATTTTGGTCATAGGAGAAAGATTCTCCTTCTGTTGCCAGAGGATTATGATATTTCTCCACTCTCTTTGAAAACTTAACTATGTCATGTGGAGAAATATTGTATTCCACTGATAGCAGAGGAAGAATCTATATGTACAAGTTCTGTCAACTTCATACTTTATTTACATAGTACATCTTTATGACAAGAAATATAACCCCATTTAATAATTTACTACAATATTTTGCTAGCTTTATATATCTGAATCTGAATTCTACAAAAATTGAGAGTTTTCCAATTTGATACCAACAGAAATTAAACATTTGGCTACAATACAACAACTGAAATAGTCTTGTTTAGCTTGTATCTTGTGATACAATTAAAGAAGTAATAAATATTAACAGATGAAATCTTATAATTCTGTATACTGGTTCTTTTATTAAAATTATAAAAAATAATAATAATTGGCACTGAGGAAGGTAGACATTTACTCTGTATATATATGTTATTTTAATTTGATTTATGTTTGTATTAAGTAAGAAAGGATTTGGATGTAAATGAACATGAGAGACTGCCAACATTACAATTAGACACAAACTAAAATAAAGGACCAGCTTGTAGTAAGAAAGGGTGTGGATGTAAATGAACAGAAGAGACTATCTAGCATTACAATTAGACACAAACTAAAGTAAAGGAACAGCTTGTAGTAAGAAAGGGTATGGATGTAAATGAACTGGAGACTATCTAGCATTACAATTAGACACAAACTAAAGTAAAGGAACAGCTTGTAGTAAGAAAGGATATGGATGTAAATGAACATGAGAGACTATCTAGCATTACAATTAGACACAAACTAAAGTAAAGGAACAGCTTGTAGTAAGAAAGGATATGGATGTAAATGAACAGAAGAGACTATCTAGCATTACAATTAGACACAAACTAAAGTAAAGGAACAGCTTGTAGTAAGAAAGGATATGGATGTAAATGAACATGAGAGACTATCTAGCATTACAATTAGACACAAACTAAAGTAAAGGAACAGCTTGTAGTAAGAAAGGATATAGTTGTAAATGAACATGAGAGACTGCCAACATTACAATTAGACACAAATTAAAGTAAAGGAACAGCTTGTAGTAAGAAAGGATATGGATGTAAATGAACATGAGAGACTATCTAGCATTACAATTAGACACAAATTAAAGTAAAGGAACAGCTTGTAGTAAGAAAGGATATAGATGTAAATGAACATGAGAGACTATCCAACATTACAATTAGACACAAACTAAAGTAAAGGAACAGCTTGTAGTAAGAAAGGATATGGATGTAAATGAACATGAGAGACTATCTAGCATTACAATTAGACACAAACTAAAGTAAAGGAACAGCTTGTAGTAAGAAAGGATATGGATGTAAATGAACTGGAGACTATCTAACATTACAATTAGACACAAATTAAAGTAAAGGAACAGCTTGTAGTAAGAAAGGATATAGTTGTAAATGAACATGAGAGACTATCTAGCATTACAATTAGACACAAACTAAAGTAAAGGAACAGCTTGTAGTAAGAAAGGATATGGATGTAAATGAACATGAGAGACTATCTAACATTACAATTAGACACAAACTAAAGTAAAGGAACAGCTTGTAGTAAGAAAGGATATGGATGTAAATGAACACGAGAGACTATCTAGCATTACAATTAGACACAAACTAAAGTAAAGGAACAGCTTGTAGTAAGAAAGGATATGGATGTAAATGAACATGAGAGACTATCTAGCATTACAATTAGACACAAACTAAAGTAAAGGATCAGCTTGTAGTAAGAAAGGATATGGATGTAAATGAACACGAGAGACTATCTAGCATTACACTTAGACACAAACTAAAGTAAAGGAACAGCTTGTAGTGAGAAAGGATATAGATGTAAATGAACTTGAGAGACTATCCAACATTACAATTAGACACAAACTAAAGTAAAGGAACAGCTTGTAGTAAGAAAGGATATAGATGTAAATGAACATGAGAGACTATCCAACATTACAATTAGACACAAACTAAAGTAAAGGAACAGCTTGTAGTAAGAAAGAATATGGATGTAAATGAACATGAGAGACTATCCAACATTACACTTAGACACAAACTAAAGTAAAGGAACAGCTTGTAGTAAGAAAGGATATGGATGTAAATGAACATGAGAGACTATCTAGCATTACAATTAGACACAAATTAAAGTAAAGGAACAGCTTGTAGTAAGAAAGGATATAGATGTAAATGAACATGAGAGACTGCCAACATTACAATTAGACACAAACTAAAGAAAAGGAACAGCTTGTAGTAAGAAATGATATGGATGTAAATGAACTTGAGAGACTATCTAGCATTACAATTAGACACAAATTAAAGTAAAGGAACAGCTTGTAGTAAGAAAGGATATGGATGTAAATGAACATAAGAGACTATCTAGCATTACAATTAGACACAAACTAAAGTAAAGGAACAGCTTGTAGTAAGAAAGGATATGGATGTAAATGAACATGAGAGACTATCTAACATTACAATTAGACACAAACTAAAGTAAAGGAACAGCTTGTAGTAAGAAAGGATATGGATGTAAATGAACATGAGAGACTATCTAACATTACAATTAGACACAAACTAAAGTAAAGGAACAGCTTGTAGTAAGAAAGGATATGGATGTAAATGAACATGAGAGACTATCTAACATTACAATTAGACACAAACTAAAGTAAAGGAACAGCTTGTAGTAAGAAAGGATATGGATGTAAATGAACATGAGAGACTATCTAACATTACAATTAGACACAAACTAAAGTAAAGGAACAGCTTGTAGTAAGAAAGGATATGGATGTAAATGAACATGAGAGACTATCTAACATTACAATTAGACACAAACTAAAGTAAAGGAACAGCTTGTAGTAAGAAAGGATATAGATGTAAATGAACATGAGAGACTGCCAACATTACAATTAGACACAAACTAAAGTAAAGGAACAGCTTGTAGTAAGAAAGGATATGGATGTAAATGAACTTGAGAGACTATCTAGCATTACAATTAGACACAAATTAAAGTAAAGGAACAGCTTGTAGTAAGAAAGGATATGGATGTAAATGAACATAAGAGACTATCTAGCATTACAATTAGACACAAACTAAAGTAAAGGAACAGCTTGTAGTAAGAAAGGATATGGATGTAAATGAACATGAGAGACTATCTAACATTACAATTAGACACAAACTAAAGTAAAGGAACAGCTTGTAGTAAGAAAGGATATGGATGTAAATGAACATGAGAGACTATCTAACATTACAATTAGACACAAACTAAAGTAAAGGAACAGCTTGTAGTAAGAAAGGATATGGATGTAAATGAACATGAGAGACTATCTAACATTACAATTAGACACAAACTAAAGTAAAGGAACAGCTTGTAGTAAGAAAGGATATGGATGTAAATGAACATGAGAGACTATCTAACATTACAATTAGACACAAACTAAAGTAAAGGAACAGCTTGTAGTAAGAAAGGATATGGATGTAAATGAACATGAGAGACTATCTAACATTACAATTAGACACAAACTAAAGTAAAGGAACAGCTTGTAGTAAGAAAGGATATGGATGTAAATGAACATGAGAGACTATCTAGCATTACAATTAGACACAAATTAAAGTAAAGGAACAGCTTGTAGTAAGAAAGGATATGGATGTAAATGAACTTGAGAGACTATCTAGCATTACAATTAGACACAAATTAAAGTAAAGGAACAGCTTGTAGAAAGAAAGGATATGGATGTAAATGAACATGAGAGACTATCTAGCATTACAATTAGACACAAACTAAAGTAAAGGAACAGCTTGTGGTAAGAAAGGATATGGATGTAAATGAACATGAGAGACTATCTAGCATTACAATTAGACACAAACTAAAGTAAAGGAACAGCTTGTAGTAAGAAAGGATATGGATGTAAATGAACATGAGAGACTATCCAAAATTACAATTAGACACAAACTAAAGTAAAGGAACAGCTTGTAGTAAGAAAGGATATAGATGTAAATGAACATGAGAGACTATCTAGCATTACAATTAGACACAAACTAAAATAAAGGAACAGCTTGTAGTAAGAAAGGATATGGATGTAAATGAACATGAGAGACTATCCAACATTACACTTAGACACAAACTAAAGTAAAGGAACAGCTTGTAGTAAGAAAGGATATGGATGTAAATGAACTGGAGAGACTATCTAACATTACACTTAGACACAAACTAAAGTAAAGGAACAGCTTGTAGTAAGAAAGGATATGGATGTAAATGAACTGGAGAGACTATCTAACATTACACTTAGACACAAACTAAAGTAAAGGAACAGCTTGTAGTAAGAAAGGATATGGATGTAAATGAATATGAGAGACTATCTAACATTACAATTAGACACAAACTAAAGTAAAGGAACAGCTTGCAGTAAGAAAGGATATGGATGTAAATGAACATGAGAGACTATCCAACATTACAATTAGACACAAACTAAAGTAAAGGAACAGCTTGTAGTAAGAAAGGATATAGATGTAAATGAACATGAGAGACTATCTAGCATTACAATTAGACACAAACTAAAATAAAGGAACAGCTTGTAGTAAGAAAGGATATGGATGTAAATGAACATGAGAGACTATCTAGCATTACAATTAGACACAAACTAAAGTAAAGGAACAGCTTGTAGTAAGAAAGGATATGGATGTAAATGAACATGAGAGACTATCCAAAATTACAATTAGACACAAATTAAAGTAAAGGAACAGCTTGTAGTAAGAAAGGATATAGATGTAAATGAACATGAGAGACTATCTAGCATTACAATTAGACACAAACTAAAATAAAGGAACAGCTTGTAGTAAGAAAGGATATGGATGTAAATGAACATGAGAGACTATCTAGCATTACAATTAGACACAAATTAAAGTAAAGGAACAGCTTGTAGTAAGAAATGATATAGATGTAAATGAACAGAAGAGACTATCCAACATTACAATTAGACACAAACTAAAGTAAAGGAACAGCTTGTAGTAAGAAAGGATATGGATGTAAATGAACAGAAGAGACTATCCAACATTACAATTAGACACAAACTAAAGTAAAGGAACAGCTTGTAGTAAGAAAGGATATGGATGTAAATGAACATGAGAGACTATCTAACATTACAATTAGACACAAACTAAAGTAAAGGAACAGCTTGTAGTAAGAAAGGATATGGATGTAAATGAACATGAGAGACTATCTAACATTACAATTAGACACAAACTAAAGTAAAGGAACAGCTTGTAGTAAGAAAGGATATGGATGTAAATGAATATGAGAGACTATCTAACATTACACCTAGACACAAATTAAAGTAAAGGAACAGCTTGTAGTAAGAAAGGATATGGATGTAAATGAACTGGAGACTATCTAACATTACAATTAGACACAAACTAAAGTAAAGGAACAGCTTGTAGTAAGAAAGGATATAGATGTAAATGAACTTGAGAGACTATCTAACATTACAATTAGACACAAACTAAAGTAAAGGAACAGCTTGTAGTAAGAAAGGATATGGATGTAAATGAATATGAGAGACTATCTAGCATTACAATTAGACACAAATTAAAGTAAAGGAACAGCTTGTAGTAAGAAAGGATATGGATGTAAATGAACTTGAGACTATCTAACATTACAATTAGACACAAACTAAAGTAAAGGAACAGCTTGTAGTAAGAAAGGATATGGATGTAAATGAACTGAAGAGACTATCCAACATCACAATTAGACACAAACTAAAGTAAAGGAACGGTAGCATCCCAAATTGCTGATTCCCAGTTTGCCGAGTCCATTTAGCCGATTCCCAAATTGCCGACATATGAAAAATATTGTTATTGCAAGTAGAATAATGCTTCTAATTTATGAAGGAAAATTGTAAATAATTAAATAAATATTTCTTTTGAAATGGTCCGACATACCAGGGAGCTTAGATTATAGCATTCGAGCTCAAAAGGATATACGGTGGATTAGTCCTGCAGACAACCATGATTTCTGTCAAGATGAATGTTGCCAAGAAATAATTTCAAAACATATGCACTGTGAATAATAACTAGCATAAACATGAGAGAATACACATTTTTTGTTTTGTAAATACGCCCCAAATTTGTTTGGAGTCAATTAATTGCCGATCATTTATTAAAATCTACCATAATCACCTAGCTTGAATATTGTGGGTATAGTACTAGTTCATTTTTAGATTACCGAAATCATCAATCAGTTCTAAATAATTTGCTATTTAACGACAATTTTCGGCATTTTTTTCTTTCTTACTTAGTAAAACTCTAAAAAAAACATTTACTTATTTGTAGTTTTTTTTTCCATTGTTCTTCCAATTGTTTGAGTAATGAGTATCGGCATCTCCTATTCAACAATCAGTATGCATTTGATTATGGTTTTTCTAATTAAAATTGCACGAAAAATTACTGCTTTCAATAAACTCGGACATAACAACCCCATTTTGTGGACAAAACGTAGATGCTAGCTTCCCTGGATTGCCGCCACATGGAAAAATGATGTTTTTAATCTGTGATTTGGGATATAATTTCTCTAATTTTATAGGAGATGAAATAGATAAACTATGTAAGAAGTTTTTGTGCAATATTTTTATGCTAAGGTCAGGGGCGGATCCAGAGACTCTGTTGACGGGGGGGCTCAGTTATGGAGCAATATTTTCAATAATTGATGGAACCAACTGTAGTCCGAAAGCGGTTCTGGCGTGTAGGTCGGTAAACCTTGTTTTCATTTCTTTTGGCGTACAGTAGAGAAAAGTAGTCTTCTGGATTCTGCTTCAACACTATCTCTCATTATTTGTCTCCCGCATATTCTAGGTTTTTTAGCCTCTATGTCTAGCGGTTCACATATTTTAGCACTCCTCTCAAAACACATCTTCGCTGGCCAAGGGTTACGATCCGCTCTACTCATCTTCACCGTTGGCATCGTTAGATGGATTTTCTAGGTCACACGGTGCCGGTTTATATGTAATGCAGCTAGTGGTAGCTGCAACCAATCAGAACAGGCTTTACAAAAAGCACATGTTCTGTAGGAAAAATGTCAACAAAATAAAAATGCGAAAAATCGTCAGTCCGGCACGATTTTGATATTATAAAAAGGTTTGTACGATTAGCTGCTACACTATTCGTATAAAAAGTTTGTACGAGGAGACACTGCCTATTATAATCTCGAGTAAATTTTCAGGGCATTCAAATGAAAGGAAATGAAAGCCTCGCGTCGATTGGCTGAAAATGAGTCAAAATCCAGCAGGTGGCAGTGCGTGGGAATTACGAAAATCTGTCTAACGATGCCAAGGGTGAAGATGAGCAGAGCGGATCGTAGCCCTTGGCTCATGAAGATGCTCAAAACACTGGTGGTTGAATTGTTCAACATTTGCTCTGCAGTCTAGTGAGCTCTGAGTTAAATTTATGGTTTTTAAGGCTTTGCCTATGTCAAGTGATCTCTCTTGTAGTGATCTTGTAGAGGACCTTTGTAAGTTGGAATAACTTGTGTCCGATCCAAATATAGTTAACAATAAAATAAGTTTAATCTAAATCTAGTGATCTGCTGAGCCCTTTCTTAAAAACCAGGCACATTTGAACAATAACAATGATTACGACAAAATCAAAGTTGCAAATGGAATTCAACAAAGAAGTTACACCCGCTTCTTTTGGTCTGGTGTATGTGTGTTTTGGCAGTTTTGTAAAGTGCTCAAGGGTTTGAGCAATAGCAGGGAAAAAAATATAATTTAAGACTATTATATTTCTAATTAATTTTAATTATTTTATATGTATTTATATTTTCATTTAGAGTTTAAAATATGCTGTGTTCATATATTTTCAAAACGGAAACTCGTGTATTTTTTTTCTTTTTTGTAATACAGCAACATTTGCCTTTAATTTTATTGTAAAAATAAATGATATTTAAAAAAGAATTTCCTTTTTTTCACAACTTTTTTGGGTGAAACACTAATGTCCAACAACATCCTGTCTGGCTTACAACAACATCCTGTATGGCTTACAACAACATTCTATCTGGCTTACAACAACATCCTGTCTGGCTTACAACAACATCCTGTCTGGCTTACAACAACATCCTGTCTGGCTTACAACAACATCCTGTCTGGCTTACAACAACATCCTGTCTGGCTTACAACAACATCATGTATGGCTTACAACAACATCCTGTCTGGCTTACAACAACATCCTGTCTGGCTTACGTCAGGCTAACTTTATTTCATCTTTTACCATCCAATCATATGGCAGACAATTAAATTTGACCAATGGGACAACAGCTCTTGGTGTGTACTCAGTTATAAAAAGTAGGTTCATCGCTGATTGGACAGTTGAATAAATGAATCCTGACACTACCCAAAATGGAATGTTGTTAGTGTATTGCCAAACAAAATAATTAATTACAATAAAAAAAGATACAGATAAAAGATACTTTTAATTCAATTAGAGTGTATTTAAATAAACCAAAGTGAACAATACTGTTATCATTATTTCACCTTCATTTGACTTATCAAATAAAATGACTTCTCCAAATTCAAGATAATAATGTTCAACTGTACTTCTATTTTTATCATAACAGACTTAGGGTGTAAAATTAGAGCCAGTTATCACATAATACATAGAGTTGTGGCATTAGTAGACTATGAGATATAATGTATAAATTAAATCTCACTGTATAAAGAGCTCAAAGATAAAGGAAGACAGAATAAAATCTCACTGTATACACTGGGCACTGGTGAAGGTTCCCAGTGATCAAACCCCCCAGAGCTACTCAGTGCTTCCCCAGATGGAGGATAGGGGGTTTCTTCTCGATGGGGGGATTGTCATGTTATAACACATAGAGCCTGTCCATGGACCATAGTGGGTAACCTGTTTGAAGGGTCCTAAATTCCCACACTTTAAAGAACTCTTTGGTATATTAAAAAAAAAAAAGAATAGGCACATTGTAGCAACTACAAAAGAATAGATTTTTTGTCTAGACCCTTACTCCATATTTTTTGTCTAGACCCTTACTCCATATTTTTTGTCTAGACCCTCACTCCATATTTTTCCATTGGCTGTCAATTGTTGTTATCCCACTTGGCCCATCCCTACCTCATTTAAATACTGTTGAACTTGTTCTGAATATAGATGAAATAGTATACTGTTTGCTGGGTGTTAAGTATCAATAAATCAATCAATCAATCAATCAATCAATCAATCAATCAATCAATCAATCAATCAATCAATCAATCAATCAATCAATCAATCAATCAATCAATCAATCAATCAATCAATCAATCAATCAATCAATCAATCAATCAATTAATCAATCAATCAATCAAGTTAAACTGTTTACTGAATAAGATCTGACTATATAAATGGTACCAATCTGATTTAAATCACTTCTCTCATCCTCTCCCCCTTACCTATATGTCGTGGGGTGGGAGATATGAAGAAACCACATTACGGCTCACATGCAAGTGACCCCATGTCATGAATATTTAATGATAAAAACAATAACAAAAAATACCACACTGTCAGAACAATTCAATGGCTTATGATCTTTTTTGATCAAATCAGATTGCTTGTTAAGCAAACAAAGCAGTTCAATTTTAAATTTGAACACTTTCATGGTCACCTAACCACAATTTACATTGGACAATAATATAGGGTCAGCAAGTGAGAGATGTATTAAATCAGACTGACATAGTACACAGTTAAACTGTGGAGAGATTAGATTTGACTGTATATTAAGCATTGTGTTTAACAATTATAGCTGTTTAATATATTATACATGTGGTGATATATTTATAACTGATATAAATTAGACTAATAAAAACTGTACCGGAAAGCCTACATCTCCCTGTGTTCCCTGTAAAGTACATGATACACATGTCAAAAAGTAAAGTATATGATACACATGTCAAAAAGTAAAGTACATGATACACATGTCAAAAAGTAAAGTACTTGATACACATGTCAAAAAGTAAAGTACTTGATACACATGTCAAAAAGTAAAGTACATGATACACATGTCAAAGAGTAAAGTACATGATACACATGTCAAAAAGTTAACATCAAAATTACTTGAAAAACATGTTTCCAATGTTAATCCATACATCATCTTCTAGTCTAAATTATATATTCATTTTTTGGCAGGTATTGCAAAATCATATTTTTGGAATTCCATTCAACATGCTTGTTCTTAAAAAAATTCTTTCTCTCATTGTAAACAAAGACATTATGTAATATTAAAAATAATGCTGACTTGAAACATTTTAAGGAATTAGTGTTTATGATTTAGTGCAACCAAACATAAAAATTTCAACACAAAATGAAAATTCGTTTTAATTAGACAATTACATATACCACTGTGTTAATAGTGGACAAAATACAACTTCACAATTTCTGTATCTTAACAATATATTAGATATACCTACTTGTGATCCCTTCTGTCCTTTTTCTCCTGTAAAATAAATCAAATGTTTGATAAGATATTGAGTTGGTTAAAATAATTTTTTCTACAATTTTAACAATTTCCATTTACTTCCCCCAAACAAAAATTCAATACCAGTATATTGGTTTATTAAAAAATAGTATGTGTGGTAACATGCATTATTACTATCAGATACAGTACTTGTACAATGTAGGATATTACAGCACTCTATAGCCCGATCTCGTTGAGTCAAGGTCAGTATCAACCGACTGACTCTGATACTGAAAATTATAGGTCAGTGGGATGTCAAATGCATTATGTCATTGCTGATAAAAATAATATCATCAATTTTGTAGGTCCTGAAATACATAACCACAAGTATCACAGGTTTTCCTATTGGAATCACTGAGATACTAACGATAATGTCTGTCTCAACCTTTATAACTGACATTATTCCATATGTATCACTCACCTGGAAAAAAATTGAAATATCTTGGAATATGTTAAGTCTTACACCCCCACTACCCATGTGACTTAAAACCAATAGACCACAGAACCTTCATTGGAACAAAATATTATCTTGGAATAAGTTAAGTTTTACACCCCCACTAGCCATGTGACTTAAAACCAAGACCACAGAACCTTCATTGGAACAAAATATTATCTTGGAATAAGTTAAGTTTTACACCCCCACTAGCCATGTGACTTAAAACCAAGACCACAGAACCTTCATTGGAACAAAATATTATCTTGGAATATGTTAAGTTTTACACCCCCACTAGCCATGTGACTTAAAACCAAGACCACAGAACCTTCATTGGAACAAAATATTATCTTGGAATAAGTTAAGTTTTACACCACCACTAGCCATGTGACTTAAAACCAATAGACCTTGGAATATGTTAAGTTTTACACCCCCACTAGCCATGTGACTTAAAACCAATAGACCTTGGAATATGTTAAGTTTTACACCCCCACTACCCATGTGACTTAAAACCAATAGACCTTGGAATAAGTTAAGTTTTACACCCCCACTACCCATGTGACTTAAAACCAATAGACCACAGAACCTTCATTGGAACAAAATATTATCTTGGAATATGTTAAGTTTTACACCCCCACTAGCCATGTGACTTAAAACCAATAGACCTTGGAATATGTTAAGTCTTACACCCCCACTACCCATGTGACTTAAAACCAAGACCACAGAACCTTCATTGGAACAAAATATTATCTTGGAATATGTTAAGTTTTACACCACCACTAGCCATGTGACTTAAAACCAATAGACCTTGGAATATGTTAAGTTTTACACCCCCACTAGCCATGTGACTTAAAACCAATAGACCTTGGAATATGTTAAGTTTTACACCCCCACTAGCCATGTGACTTAAAACCAATAGACCTTGGAATATGTTAAGTTTTACACCCCCACTAGCCATGTGATTTAAAACCAATAGACCTTGGAATATGTTAAGTTTTACACCCCCACTAGCCATGTGATTTAAAACCAATAGACCTTGGAATATGTTAAGTTTTACACCCCCACTAGCCATGTGACTTAAAACCAATAGACCTTGGAATATGTTAAGTTTTACACCCCCACTACCCATGTGACTTAAAACCAATAGACTTCAGAACCGTCGTTGGAACAAAATGAAATCTGCATTATACAATGCTGCTTAACGCCAAATACAATTACATTTCCATTCCTAGACCTTAAGATTTTTTTTAAATATTTCTCATTGCAGCCTATTCTTAACTTTGGACTGAAAGGGTTCAGTCTCCATATACTCTGTCAGTCTGTGGTATAAACTTGTGCAAACTGGAATCTACACATCACAATACTGATTAATGCAATTTTTTTTAATTTACCCCATTGCAGTCTATGATAATCTTTGGACCTCAAGATTTAGACCTCATAAAACCTGGGACTTCTATTGTACCAGAGTAAATCTTTATTTCACTATATTCCAAATACATTTAAATCTTCAATGTCGGTTATTAAGAATATTATTTGTTTTCTTCACTGTAACTGTTATTAAACTTTTGCTCAACTATGGCTTGGACTCCACAGTCTATCAATTCTTGTCCTGTTCATGGACATAGACTTTTAAATGACTTGGTCAATATATTTGTTTTAAATCTTTGGAATAAATGAAATCACCCAAAAAAACTCCGGGAAAAAAACTTATAAAAATTAAGTTCTGAAACCACTTATGTTCAGAAGCTTTGACTCCTTTGAGCTTTGCATAATGCAATTACAACTCAAATAAAATAAAAGATGCAGATCTACCAGGTTTTATAAAAATATACATTATATATGATTTTTTTTAAATTATGTGGAAAAGTAGATATTAATTTAATATTTGGATTCTATACGTGATCTTATCCTGTAATATTTAAAAAGTACAGTTTTATTTTCCTAATGTCCACAAAAATGAATTTGATGTTTGATATCATGGGGAAGCTGATTACCACCATGTTACAATGTTATCTCAAAATTAATTAGGAACACAGAGGTTTATTTCCTACAAGAATAGTCATGCATGCGTAAACTTAATATATACACGTGTCTACTGGTGCTACTAGTGAAGCAGGAACTTCATACCATTCAAGAGCACCCGAGTTCATACCTGGTTTTTAGGGTCTTTAAGTTTAACTGATAAATAAATGCTCAAAGGGAGATAACTTTAACACAAACAAAATATGTTTTATTTGAAAAATTGTTGTAGCAAGTCAGATGAAATATTTATGTCTCTTTTACGTGTTTTCTTTACATTTCGTGTGTAGTTTTCGGGTTGTATCAGAGTCATATGCACATGCAATGTATTTTTTTTAAACCGGAAACTTCAATTCTAAGAATCAAAATACCATCGGAAATGGCAACCATTTTGCGAATCTCACAAACCACTTGGCTCCACTTTAACGAAGAAATAGTCAAATAAAGATATATGAGGGACCATCTTACCTCTATGGCTATATTTTTATTCACCAAACCAGATTTTTTTTTCACACGAAGCTAAACTCAGAATATATCTTTCATTTTTTAACATTAAATACCATACCCCCCGCCCCCCCCCCCCCCCCCCCCCCCCATTAAAAAATCGGCAAAGTGTCTTCCTATCTTTCCATTTCTCGTTGAAAACTGCTACAAGGTCATATTATTATTATTTGCATCTTCCATTTGAATTTATTTTACTTTGGCGGCAGAAAAAATTATATATAAATATATATAGCCCCCTCCAAAAACGGTTAAATGGTCGTACACTTATGACCAGGTCCACTGAGAGGTGGTGGGTCAGCCGGGGCCCATGAATTTAATAAATGAACCAGATCATTATAATTAAGGGTCCAGACAAATAAAACAAGTAGAAAGCTGTTTTCTAAATCACAATTCATCAATTCATTTTTGTTGTACTGATTCCTTGCTTATGACACACCGTGGTGGACTTAGTTTGAGTATCATTATTTGGAGAATTGGAGGAGGGGGTCAAGTTTCCTTTTGCACTGGGGCCCAAAAATTCTCTTGGCGGCCCTGCTTATGACATTGCAATAAATTGATGCAACAAATCGTGTGATCGAAGCAAGTAATAACAGTGAAGCATGTCATGTAATCAGGGGCGGATCCAGGATTTGTGGTTAGGGGGGGGCGTGAGTAGGCGAAGGGTCTGGGGACCGCTTAATGTCCCCAGCGGGTCGTAGGCAGAGCCCTGGTAGGGGGACCAGGGGGGCGAAGCCCCCTCCTAAGCTCTGGGGGTTTGAGGAATTACAGACATTTAATTGAACGACAATTTTGAACCAACCACACCATTTTTATCAGACCCAAAAAACTTGACTTTGAGTTTTAATTTTGTCGGATAATTGTTAACAGTATGTTTTTGTCCGATTATAAGAACTTTTTTTGAACAACCGTGATGCGAATTGTTCAACTCATGACTGATCGATCACGATATTTTAACCCTTCAAAAAACTATTGGTTTAGTTTTAACGCATTCCTCATTTCACTAATTGGTCTGTACTTTCGGTGCTTGTCCTTTCGGGTGGTTCTAGTTAATACTGCCCCGCGTCCGGATGGAGCTTTTCTTTTCGTCGTTTGATTCATTCATTGAAAACGTATGATTCGACCATTCTTGTTTATAGACAAACAAAAGCGGAAATTGTCAATACATCATGTGTAGGAATATTTTACTACAGGTCACGAGTTAACCATTCATGAATAAGTTGTTTGTTGAACTACATGTACTTAATTAACGTTGTATAACATATGTTTTGCGGATTTTAGGGGGGGCGCGCACGCCCCACACGCCCCCTCTAAATCCGCCTCTGGTAATAGAAATAAATTTTAAACCACTAATAAAGAATTGTAAAAAAAATCTCTTAGGAATAACATAAAACCAGACACATATGTTTTACATTTATTGTATATATTTCTGATAAAACCAACCACATAACAACATCTACTAGCTAGTTAAAAAGTATTTCAAAAAGTAAAGTTGTAGCTGAATAAAATTGTGGTTTCTCAAGAAGCTACTTGACTGTATATATATATGTCTTTGATATAATCAATTGGACACAAAATACAATGAACATACGACGGCACGAATGATGATTAATGTCCATATTTTTGTTGAATTAAGATGATTAAAATCTGGATTTCGGTTGGACTGTAATTATTAATGTCCGGACTTTAATCTCTGGCCGCAAGGCCATTTCGCATCAGGAGTTTATCGATACCCCCACCTCTTCGGAAAATCTTTGCTACGGTATTGCAGCTAATAGGTTTTCTACAAAATCATAATAGCATAAAATTAGCAAAAACAATTCCTGCTTTTATTATTGATTTCCCATGGAGAGTAACATCCCAAAAATAAAATTAGTTTTTTTGTGACCATTATCCGTAGAAATATACAGGGATTTGTTTTTGGGTCAAGTTTTAGTCCGGCTCCAATATTAAGAGCCTAAAAAATGTAGCGGACCCCCTCTTTTCGGAAAGTCTAGTTCCGACTCTGCCATGCATGGGTTATATCGAACAAATCATGCTAATCATCACTTGTTCAAATATTCAAAGAATATTATTGTAATGCAATGTAATTCAAAGTATACACCATCCCAATTAACACGTTGATTCTCACCATATTGTATACTATAAAAATCTGTATGTAAATCGTTTATGGGTTACTGGCATTCCATTGGCTAATTGAGTTATTACAATCTTAATATATCACTCCTATATGCATACTTTGTGTGTATATGTAACAAATTATCCACCTACAGTATATAATAAATTGCTTACCGGGGATTTAGAATTAATGCGTTTCGTTCATTTTCTCGAACAGTAAACAAAACGGAAATGTTAGGTTTTAGCTAAACTTGATGGGATTTATCCCCCGAGTTTGGTAACAGGGCTGGCCCTCATTCAAAACATATTTTCAACCTCACATTCCATTCAAGGAAGTCGTCGTTATAATTTTGAAAATTATAAAATCGTATGCAAAACTAGAATAGTGTAGATTTGTAATTAAGAGCACACAAGTCTGAAGAGAACTTAATGAAAGGGCCGAACACGGGAGTCCAAGTCATGGAATACCAATAATACACTCGCAAGATTAAACACTACCATGTTCTTATCCATGGAGGGTGTTTGGATTTTTTAAACTGTCTGGTCAAAATGATTTTTCTAATGCTTCAATATTCTCTCTTTTCCCTATATGCACCATATAACACTTGAAAAAAAACCCAAACCCAGCGTCGACTAAGATACGGAAAATAGAAAAAAAAACATATATGTTCGAACAAGAAATCCAAGCCACCGTAAGAAAATGGTTTATTCAAGACTTTCCGCAGATTTTGTGTCATTCATTTCTAGCGATTTAAAATAAATGAGAGATATGATTCCGAGATGATCATTACGAGTTATTTGACGGAATTAACAACACTGTCACAGTACTGGAATTTACACCACACTGTCAGAATTAACAACACTGTCACAGTACTGGAATTTACACAACACTGTCAGAATTAACAACACTGTCACAGTACTGGAATTTACACAACACTGTCAGAAGTAACAACACTGTCACAGTACTGGAATTTACACAACACTGTCAGAATTAACAACACTGTCACAGTACTGGAATTTACACAACACTGTCAGAATTAACAACACTGTCACAGTACTGGAATTTACAACACTGTCAGAATTAACAGCACTGCCACAGTACTGGAATGTACAACACTATCACAATTAACAACACTGTCACAGTACTGGAATTTACAACACTGTCAGAAATAACAACACTGTCACAGTACTAGAATTTACAACACTGTCAGAATTAACACTGTCACAGTACTGGAATTTATACCGCTGTCAGAATTAACAACACTGTCACAGTACTAGAATTTATAACACTGTCAGAATTAACACTGTCACAGTACTGAAATTTATACCGCTGTCAGAATTAACAACACTGTCACAGTACTGGAATTTACACAACACTGTCAGAATTAACAACACTGTCACAGTACTGGAATTTATAACGCTTTAAGAATTAACAACACTGTCACAGTACTGGAATTTATACAACACTGTTAGAATTAACAACACTGTCACAGTACTAGAATTTACAACACTTTCAGAATTAACAATACTATCACAGTACTAGAATTTACAATACTTTCAGAATTAAGAACACTGTCACAGTACTGGAATTTACAACACTGTCAGAATTGACAGCACTGTCACAGTATTGGAATTTACAACACTGTCACAGTACCGAAATTTACAACACTGTCAGAATTAACAACAATGTCACAGTACTAGAATTTACAACACTGTCAGAATTAACACTGTCACAGTATTGGAATTTACAACACTGTCAGAGTACTGGAATTTACAACACTGTCAGAAATAACACTGTCACAGTACTAGAAATTACAACACTGTCAGAATTAACAACACTGTCACAGTACTGAAATTTACAACACTGTCAGAATTAAAAACACTGTCACAGTACTGAAATTTACACAACACTGACAGAATTAACAACACTGTCACAGTACTGGAATTTACAACACTGTCAGAATTAACAACACTGTCACAGTACTGGAATTTACAACACTGTCAGAATTAACAATACTATCACAGTACTAGAATTTACAACACTGTCAGAATTAACAAAACTGTCACAGTACTGGAATTTACAACACTGTCACAGTACTGGAATTTACAACACTGTCAGAATTAACAATACTATAAAAGTACTAGAATTTACAACACTGTCAGAATTAACAACACTGTCACAGTACTGGAATTTACAACACTATCAGAATTAACAACACTGTCACAGTACTGGAATTTACAACACTGTCAGAATTAACAACACTGTCACAGTACTGGAATTTACAACACTGTCAGAATTAACCACACTGTCACAGTACTGGAATTTACAACACTTTCAGAATTAACAACACTGTCACAGTACTGGAATTTACAACACTGTCAGAATTAACAACACTGTCACAGTACTGGAATTTACAACACTTTCAGAATTACGAACACTGTCACAGTACTGGAATTTACAACACTATCACAATTAACAACACTGTCACAGTACTGGAATTTACAACACTGTCAGAATTGACAGCACTGTCACAGTATTGGAATTTACAACACTGTCACAGTACCGAAATTTACAACACTGTCAGAATTAACAACACTGTCACAGTACTAGAATTTACAACACTGTCAGAATTAACACTGTCACAGTATTGGAATTTACAACACTGTCAGAGTACTGGAATTTACAACACTGTCAGAAATAACACTGTCACAGTACTAGAAATTACAACACTGTCAGAATTAACAACACTGTCACAGTACTGAAATTTACAACACTGTCAGAATTAAAAACACTGTCACAGTACTGGAATTTACACAACCCTGACAGAATTAACAACACTGTCACAGTACTGGAATTTACAACACTGTCAGAATTAACAACACTGTCACAGTGCTGGAATTTACAACACTGTCAGAATTAACAATACTATCACAGTACTAGAATTTACAACACTGTCAGAATTAACAACACTGTCACAGTACTGGAATTTACAACACTATCAGAATTAACAACACTGTCACAGTACTGGAATTTACAACACTGTCACAATACCGAAATTTACAACACTGTCAGAATTAACACTGTCACAGCATTGGAATTTACAACACGGTCAGAGTACCGGAATTTACAACACTGTCAGAAATAACACTGTCACAGTACTAGAAATTACAACACTGTCAGAATTAACAACACTGTCACAGTACTGAAATTTACAACACTGTCAGAATTAAAAACACTGTCACAGTACTGGAATTTACACAACACTGACAGAATTAACAACACTGTCACAGTACTGGAATTTACAACACTGTCAGAATTAACAACACTGTCACAGTACTAGAATTTACAACACTGTCAGAATTAACAATACTATCACAGTACTAGAATTTACAACACTGTCAGAATTAACAACACTGTCACAGTACTGGAATTTACAACACTATCAGAATTAACAACACTGTCACAGTACTGGAATTTACAACACTGTCACAGTACTGGAATTTACAACACTGTCAGAATTAACAATACTATCACAGTACTAGAATTTACAACACTATCAGAATTAACAACACTGTCACAGTACTGGAATTTACAACACTGTCAGAATTAACAACACTGTCACAGTACTGGAATTTACAACACTGTCAGAATTAACCACACTGTCACAGTACTGGAATTTACAACACTGTCAGAATTAACAACACTGTCACAGTACTGGAATTTACAACACTGTCAGAATTAACAACACTTTCAGAATTACGAACACTGTCACAGTACTGGAATTTACAACACTATCACAATTAACAACACTGTCACAGTACTGGAATGTACAACACTGTCAGAATTAACAACACTGTCACAGTACTGGAATTTACAACACTTTCAGAATTAACAACATTGTCACAGTACTGGAATTTACAACATTGTCAGAATTAACAACACTGTCACAGTACTGGAATTTACAACACTATCACAATTAACAACACTGTCACAGTACTGGAATTTACAGCACTGTCAGAATTAAGACTGTCACAGTACTAGAATATACAACACTGTCAGAATTAACAACACTGTCACGGTACTGGAATTTACAGCACTCTCAGAATTAACAACACTGTCACAGTACTGGAATTTACACAACACTGTCAGAATTAACAACACTGTCACAGTACTGGAATTTATAGCGCTGTCAGAATTAACAACACTGTCACAGTACTGGAATTTACAACACTATCAGGAAATGACAACAGTCACAGTATTGGAAAACCACTTTCAAAATGAACAATAGTAACCACAATGTTAACATTATTGTCACAGTTCTCATTTTATGTCTGTGTAACATCGTAGTCTGATGTCGGGCACAATGATGACGGTATGTGTAAGATTACCACTCAACTGCAGGCAATGGGCTGTTTCATACACAATGATGACGGTATTTGTAAGATTACCACTCAACTTCAGGCAAGGGGCTGTTTCATACACAATGATGACAGTATTTGTTAGATTACCACTCAACTGCAGGCAAGGGGCTGTTTCATACACAATGATGACGGTATTTGTAAGATTACCACTCAACTGCAGGCAAGGGGCTGTTTCATACTAATTTTAGGGTTTGAGTTTTGCTCATTTTTGAAGACTGGACTGTGACTGATATGTAGAACAACAATAACAGCGATGTTACTTTACATTAAGTGTGTACAGTTTCTTAATAATGTTAATCTATACATCCATATCATTTCACACCAATTAACAGCACTGTTGACGTATCAGAATTACAATACGCTCACAATTATAAAATTTCCAAGATTGTTTAGGACCTGATAATAACAGAACTGTTAAAGTACAGCAATGAAGATTAATATGATATTGACATTATTGTTGAAGTATTGTTACATAACTATGTACCAATGTAGTATTGGAATGGTGTATATAGTGTAAACAAATGTTTGTAGAAAGGAAGCTTTTACTAGTAATTGTCATTCTCATTTATTTTCATTGAGTTGATAATGATACTCTTTACTTATATCTGTATATCATAATTTGTTAAGTAGTTGTAGTGAAATGACATGATGTTATCACACATTTTAATGACGTCCCATTACGTAAACCACAAGTACCATGTAATAACACTTTAAAACAGATATCAAGTAGCAATAAAAGTGACGGAGATACAAATGATTCTACGTTAGTGTAACATAGAATACAACATCTTCATAGGAATCAAACACATTATCACGTATTACGACCTACTGCCAGTTTAATGCTGTTTTTTTCCCTCATTATTATTTTTTGGGGAAATAAAGAAATGAATGACATTTTCCAGAGACGTCTGTTGTAAGATGGAAACCCAGATTTAATATGTACACACCACTGCCAGATGTTATAAAATCTTCAGCGTGTAGATTTAAAAGCCATGTCTATTAAACATTTCAGTCTGTATTATATACGGGTACTGACGGAGATTTTGTTGACATTTTTAAACGCCCTCTTTTTTCTTAAATAACAAGACAAATGCCTCTAAGTACAGTGGATTGAAGTTAGATGTGTTTAGTTATGGTTATGTATAAAGAGATTCTACACATAACCACCATATTAAGAGATTATTACGTGACATTTTCCATATCGGCCCTGGTATTAGCCCGAGACTCCCATATCAAGCCCGACAGCGAAGTTGGAGTGCTGATATGGGTCGAGGGTTGATACCAGGGACGATATGGAAAATTTCATGTCATAATCTTTTTATCACATATTTTACATTGACCATTTCCAAGCATTGACTTTTATATTGCAAAAAAGATCTTTGAACGGACAAATTACGAAAATAAATCCTTAAGAAAGTTGCCTTTGTTCAACTTGTGAATATTTTTGTTTCGAGTTTGGTTTCAAAAATATACCAAACAATGTCGATCTGTACAATGACCGTGGCGCTAGAAACTGTTTGTAAAATCTACCCAAGACGTTGACATTTGAAAGGAAATTCCTATTCAACACGACGTATACATTTGAGCTAATTATTCCGTTTCAAGTTATTTAAACTTTATTCCAATATGTTGAAATGTGTTAATTTGATCGAAATACGATTTTATGCATATCTTTATGCATCATCTTTCCTTGTACTTTGACATATAATCTTTGAGACCACTACGCAGATACCGAAAGTTGAATTCGGGGGCAAATACGGATATATGAGGGCAAATACAGATATTTGATCACATTATCACATATTTTGTTGCAATACGTTCGTTTTTTGCATGTTCAATAATAGCTAAAAGTCAGTGTTGGTTATTTGAGGGCAAATACGGGGCAAATATCCACCTTTGCCCTCATATATCCGTATTTTCCCCCGAATTCAACTTCCGGTATCTGCGCGGTGGTCTCAAAAATTATATGTCCAAGTACAAAGAAAACCCGAATAATCCAGTCGTTATATTACGCTCCCGCTGGTCGCTACATTAACGGGAGGCTATCGGCCGATAGAGGGCGCTGAATTATTCGAGTTAGTAAAAGAAAGCATTCTCTATCCAGAGTTGTCGTTCCTGCTACGCTACACACCATCTCTTACGGTCAACGCTCATTTTACCAGACTTTAGTAAAATTTAGAAACAGTAAAAAAATGTACTTAAAATTGTTTTAATTATTGTAAATATCAATAAAGATGAAAATAAATCACTCATTTCAAATCAATTCTCTCTTAAAAATGATTTCCCCTCCATTTCTTGGAGAACTATTTTGCGGAGGTAAAAATTAAAAAGTTAAAAACGATTACAAATCATTTTTAACAGAGAATTTATTTGAAATGAGTGATTTATTTTCATCTTTATTGATATTTACAATAATTAAAACAATTTTAAGTACATTTTTTTACTGTTTCTATATTTTACAAAAATCTGTAAAATGGACGTTGACAAAGATGGAGTGTAGCGTAGCAGGAATGACAACTTTGGATAGAGAATGCAAAGAAAGGGGATGCATAAAGATATGCATACAATCGTATTTCATTCAAATTAACACACTTCAACATATTGGAATCAATTTACACTGGTATTAAACTGATGTTCGTAACTTAAGTTACCTACATCCCAACATGGCGGACACGGAAAATGGTAAATTAGAATATCATTGTTTTCTCTTTGTTTTTAGCTTATTTTCAAATATTGTCATTTCAAATGTATAGATATTTTAACAATTAACTGTAGTGATATGCTTAAATCAACTGTAAATTCTCCTATGTGGCGCAAAACCTACTTTAAGAAATACAAATGTTGTAAGTAACTTTAGAATTATTTTTGAACGATGTTCGTAACTTTCAAATATGATGTTGGTAACTTTAAAGTTTGGTGTTTCTCAAATCATATTTAAAACATTTAAAGAACAACGCTTTTGTAATAAATAAAATTTGAAAACAAAGAAAAACATCCTTGAAGTGATAGAGAGGGTAATAGAGGTGGGAGAGATTATATAATGCACGAGAGAGAGAAAATACAGAGCGGAGGATGAGAGGGTTATGAATGAGTGAGATGAACGAAAGATGAGGGTAGCGGGAGAAGAACACCTTGTACAATGCTCGTTTCCAATTAGCAATAATAAACACGTGGCTTTGCGTTTCCTGTAATCTTTTGTAATCTTACAGCGATGGATATCGAGAATGACCAGATAATTAATAGTGCTGAGGCCGATGCGGCAGTCGATACAACATATGTAGTTGTTTAGTATTATATTGATATTTCTATTTGGTCTTGGACTGTGTGCTCTAGAAGGGTCTTTCATAAACTACGACCTTGCAATAGGGCGTTTTGACTTTCGACCTTTGGGTGTTTAGGACCTCCCATGGATGGCGACCTCCGACATCATCATTAAATTCGATTAGGGCCATTCTGGGTCTCATATATAAATTCTAACAAAGTATATTTGTATGTAAATTAACAGTTCTATGTGTAAATATGCCGTGAATTATTACCAAATTAATTGTCCTTTATGTTTTTTGCTTATTTTAATAAAAATGGACACACCAGATCAAGTATTTTAAGAATGACACATCTAATTATTTCCCTTTAATGCTGAAATGAAACCAGATTAATTTATTATTAATTTGTTAGACTATTGTATTAAATACAGATAAATAAAGATTTATAATACTATTTAACGAATCTATAATTTGTAAGTATTAAAATTGGATTAATCTATGGTAAAGCTGTTTTCGAAAAGTTCATTTTTTTAATATCATACCATTTCAAGTTTTACAAATACATATACATTTATAAATATGCATTGAAATTGACAGGATGTTAGTCTGAACAGTCTTGACGGTATATAAACGAATTAGTTTAATATCAATAGTTGTTATACCCATACCCCCCACAAACAAAGTTTGGGGGGTATATAGGAATCACCCCGTCCGTCCATGTACCTTGTAAGCGCAACTCCTCCTAAACCGCTTATTGGATTTTTATGAAACTTTACACATTTGTAGTACACTACCTGCAAATGTGCATGAAGGAATATGGTTGCTGTCCAAAATTCAAAAGGAGAGATAATTCAACTTATACTTTCACGAAAAGGGGGGCATGTACCTTGTAAGCGCAACTCCTACTAAACTGTTTATTGAATTTTTATGAAACTTTACACAGTTGTAGTACACAACCTGCAGATGTGCATGAAGGAATACCGTTGCTGTCTAAAATTTAGAAGGGGAGATAATTCAACTTATACTTTCACGAAAAGGGGGGTCGTGTACTTGTGGCGACCCCTAGATGTATGTTCTTGGTTAGTTTATTTTGGAGATGGGATGTTGTCTCCTTGCCATAACTCCATATCCGTTCATTTTTCATAGGTAACTTGCTAATATACCTGTATTCCAAAGTTTGAACATCATAGTATTGCAAGCGGGGGGTATCACTCAGTGAGGTCACTCACAGTTCTAGTTTAAATCAGGATCGCATTCATGAATTT
Source organism: Bathymodiolus brooksi (assembly GCA_963680875.1). Classification (NCBI taxonomy): domain Eukaryota; kingdom Metazoa; phylum Mollusca; class Bivalvia; order Mytilida; family Modiolidae; genus Bathymodiolus; species Bathymodiolus brooksi. The sequence continues at coordinate 6,489,194 of OY804579.1, read as the reverse complement.
CCTTCACCCATGTTAAATATAATTATACACATAGATTTCCTACAAGTCCCTTATCTATATTCTTGTATACTTTAGTAAATATGTTGCTATAGGTAATATATCTCTACCGACAATATTTATGTAGTACAGATACATTGCTTTCAGCAGCAAACGTATTAAAGGGGTACGCACAAGATACACATAGGTTAGAAAGGGACTTATTGTAGCAAGTCTATAATTGTTTACATTGACATGATTACGATGTTTCATGGATCAACAAGTCTTCAACTGTCAATAAGTCGCATGTGACGCAAAAACAAATCAACATCCTAAAAATGTGAGAAAGGTAGAATACTGTACATGTATGCGACCCTGAATTGTTTTTATTCTTAATACTCGTTCTATATGCTTTCGTTTCGTTGCTTGTTGTTCTTTTTACTTTTAAGTTGTCTGCATGCTTAATTTTGCTTTTAAATTGAAACCAAGAGTTTCTTAACGAGCAATTAAACACCTTCTTATTATTTAACAGTTATGGAAATCTGCAGTTACGGACATCCCTTTAAATATCTTTCTAAAGTTACGAACATCACTTCAAAGAGTTACGTACATCCTTCAAATTTGTTCAAGTTAATATTTCAATGCTCTCATAAGAGTTTCGTCATTTTTATGTATGCATTCGAGTATCTAATATTCCCACCTGTAATCATACCGTTGGACTTACTAATAAGCGCTACTGATAAAGAGAAAACAAGGATATTCTAATTTACCATTTTCCGTGTCCGCCATGTTGGGATGTAGGTAACTTAAGTTACGAACATCAGTTTAATACCAGTGAATTTAGATAACTTGAAACGGAATAATTAGCGTTGTTGAATAGGAATTTCCATTCAAATGTCAACGTCTTGGGTAGATCATTACAAACAGTTTCTAACGTCATTGTACAGATCGACATTGTTTGGTATATTCTTGAAACCAGACTCGAAAAAAAAATATTTGCAAGTTGAACAAAGTCAACACTCTTTAAGGATTTATTTTCGTAATTTGTCAGTTCAAAGATCTTTTTTGCAATATAAAAGTCAGTGCTTGGAAAAGGTCAATGTAAAATATGTAATAAAAAGATCATGACATGAAATTTTCCATATCGTCCCTGGTATCAACCTCGACCCATTTCAGCTCTCCAGCTTCGCTGTCGGGCTTGATATGGGAGTCTCGGACTAATACCAGGGCCGATATGAAAAATGTTATTTAATAATCTCTTAATACTTAACTTCGAGTACCTGTGCCTCTAGCGACCAATAATTGCATACCTGCTGGTTTAAAAAAGCAATGTTTATAAATTTCATAAAATAATATTACCTAAATTTGATAAATTTCAACTAAAAAAGTTTTACTCATTAATTTGAGGTAAATTACTTATTATGTACCTATTTGGTTAATTATTCTCCAACATTAACGTTACACTGATCTTAACATAGGGTTATGATAAGTACTCTATAATATCAAAACGTATTTAACAAAATGCACTGTATGCTAAGAGCAACGGCAACGGTTGTTTGGTATCACTTCCGGTTTAGCAGGAAAAAAAAGAGGTAGGCATATTATTGACATATTTTAACCTTTGCAAAAGAGATAAGAACCACAGAGTATTGTATGTACTTTACCTATAAATTTCCCTGTAATACGAAATCTGATATTTATTATTGTTAAATATCCGAGAAATTAGCATATGAAGGAGAGTTTGATGTCTCCGTTAGTCGATTTCGTCGTATTTTGTTGCCATTCTGTACACATATATATAGGTGAATCTAAACCCCTTCACGATGATTCTTTATTGAGAAAAATATTCTCCCTTTTGTGTTCAACAATATTCCACTGAAAAATCGTGCAAATTAACTGTTGCAAGCGCAATGTTTACCACGAGGGTGAAAGGTTAGTGTACGTGTTTGGTTTTATATATGTGTACGGTAATTTTTTACGAGACCAAACACGTACACTAACCTCTCACCCTCGTGGTAAACATATGTGTACAGAATGGCAACAAAATACGACGAAATCGACTAACGGAGACATCAAACTCTCCTTCATATGCTAATTTCTCGGATATTTAACAATAAAAAATATCAGATTTCGTATGGTTTTACAGGGAAATTCATAGGTGAAGTACATACAATACTCTTTTGGTTCTTATCTCCTTTGCAAAGGTTAAAATATGTCAATAATATGCCTACCTCTTTTTTTTCCCTGCTAAACCGGAAGCGATACCAAACAACCGTTGTCGGTGCTCTTACAATACAGTGAAATGTTTTTCTCTCAAAAATGTGATTGATTGATCGAGATATAAGATAAGTCCCTTTAATAGGAAGTGTCACATATTGGAATCAGACTGCTTTAGTATTATATATATGATGTGTTGGTGCTACTAACATGTGCTCACGTGGTTTAATTGTGGAAAACAATAATATTTTGGCACAGTTGCTGCACAATAACAGATGGTATATATAGAAGACTAGTATCTCCACTAAGTACTGCACTGTCTATAAAGTCATAAATCAAAGGAAGGTATGTTATAGCTAACATGTTATTCATAACTACTGTTTCACCTGATTCGATTTTATTTTTTCTTGGTTTTATGGTATGATAATGGTGTGATGCCAGTATCACATTATTGTAGATGGTATGTTTCCACAATAGCACGAGAATAAAATCCAAAGTTTTCCCACAATACATATAAACAATAAAGTTGTCAAAATATCGACCCCTCGATTACTATATGAGGTGCACCAGAACTACTGTTTTCGCAAGCAAACTTCTCAGCATGAAGCCACATAAGATTTGTTTATGTCAAGGTGCGAAGAGCAATGGTCTACAACCAGCATATGCTATATCCCTAGTGTTTCAAATTACAAAATACGATCATCACGTGTGTCTGGAGAAAAATAACTGAAAAAAGTTTATCAACTTCAACAAAATTGCCCTTGAGCAAAAACACGATTTCAAAATTATGCTGATATTGGTACCACAACGATATTACTGAAATAGTATTACGGTTGAAAAGAGGGATTCCTTAAAAATATAGTGTCGTGACATACATTGTTCAAGACAATTGGAAGCTCTTTGGTGGGTTCTTCTATATATATATACATTGTATAAATATATGACTAGATTTTTCATATTTATGTGTATGTTGGAATTGTCGACATCGACCATCAATATGTTCATGTTGAAGTGACTGACGAAATTGTCGATCATCAGACTGTTTATGTTGATGTGGTGGAAGGATTTTGTCGATAATCAGACTGTTGATGTGGTGGACAGTGAACGGAATTGTCGATAATCAGACTGTTTATGTTGATGTGGTCAACGAAATTTGTCGATAATCAGACTGTATGTTGATGTGGTCAACGAAATGTGTCGATAATCAGACTGTTTATGTTGATGTGGTGGACAGTGAACGGAATTGTCGATAATCAGACTGTTTATGTTGATGTGGTCAACGGATTTTGTCGATAATCAGACTTTTTATGTTTATATTGATGTGGTGGACGGATTTTGTCGATAATCAGACTGTTAATCTTATTATGATGGACAGTGGACAGAATTTTCACCAATTTAACTGACTGTTTATGTCATACACCAAATTATTACCGCTATGTAAATAGTCTTGTTGTTGTAGTATATACAAAATTGTATGAATGGTTTCTATAACACAACGTGCCATACATAAATCATCTTCAGCGAGAGAGAACCAGTACAAGTCTAAATAAAACAGTTTAATTGTATGTTTCCTATAATCACCCCTCTAGTCAATCATACAGATCACAAGGCCTTGCTGATGAACTGAGATGGGGTGCTCAAAGTTGATTCCTGTATCTTTTATCTGAATGGTTTGAATCAAAACTGAATTAGAGGAGAATCATCGTTATCTTGTTCACACTTTAGTACTTTATCTCCTAATGTTCACAGTAGCTACAAATTTAAAGTAATGGTTTCTTGATGAGGGAAGATTAAAATACCTTACACACTAACATGTAGCATTTGAAGGAACACCAAAGATTTCAACACTCCTGTTTGTAATTAGATCAACCTTAATGAAATAACGAGTATTGGTTTGGCTAATCACCAATATTTAGTAAATAAACTTGTAAAAAAACAGGACTATAATATTAAACCATTGATGTGTTTTATTTATTGGCTTGTTTTTGACGTACAACACAGAGGACTAGTCACCAAGGAGTGTTGAATGGCCCTTGAAGGTCAAACTTTCATCTCAGTATCGACAGATAATATATATATATATATATATATATTGCTATAGAAATTCAAATGGCAATCCAATTAAAATCGGTTATTTAAAGGGATATTAAAGCTCATTTTGGTAATTTTTTGTATCTCATGAAAACTTGCAATTGGTTCAATAAATGATATTTATGAAACATTAACCCGGTTTTTATCAATGAAACTTTGTAAAAGTGACATAATTCGTTGATAATTCTGTCATATCTTGCGGTTTTTCCATTAATTGAATTTTTGCTTCCTGGACAAAAATCATTTCGACCCTTTTAAGTGATATTTTAACGATATTAGGGATTATATGGGCGTGCAAAGTATTTTTGGATTGTTTTTACAATTAAATTGAAAAGAAACAACCTTCGTCACGAGTTGAAAAAATATATGCTAAAACGAGCTTTAATATCCCTTTAATTGAATCCCCTTTTCTGATATGTTGCGAAAGAGGGATATTACAGATGTTAATTAGATTGGCGAGACGGGTGCTGTACGACAAAGTTGACATAGAAGATGGATTATTTTCAATGTTTTCACGTCTAGTATATCTATATTAATACCTTAGTCAGGTTTCTAAACATTGTGGGAAAAATAGTTTTGTTATCTTAGTCGTTTAAATTTTTTTTTTTACAAAAGTGCACCAGCTGTTATTTGCAGGTGTCTCGCTGGGCGGTGCCATTTGAGGACAGGTTCGAGAGGTTGTGTAGAACTGTCTATCACGTGCATGAAATATTCGCCATGGCAATGATAATGAGATGTCTAACCGAGAATGTTTATTTTCAATCTGTAAATTGTGCATGACAGTACTCTCATTAGGATAGCTGTCATGAGTCCTAGCCATGACCTTGTCTTATTGTAGACCAAGTCCATTGTTGATACCATGGTAACTATTATACATTATTGTTAACATTTGTTTTTCCCATTTACCTGTATCTATGGGATTAACATTCAAAACTTACAGAACTATGTATACGTCTATTGGGAATGTGGTTGACAAAATTGTTTTTGGTTATCAGAGAATAAAGTGAAATGTAGCTCTTATGGTTCTTTTGACCGTTTCAACATAAAAAGGGGGTAAAAAAACCCACAAAAGCTACGAGTTCCGCTGCTACATTTCTAACTATTTTTTGTTGTTGTAGGAAATTTCATTTGGAATATTGGTACTACTAGTATATTAGTTAATTCAGAATTTTAATGATTTGTAACAACAGACAAACCAGGAGTTTTCGTAACCAGATGTACACACGTGTATAACCTAATTATATTCTATATAGCATCAAAGGTTAATAAAGTGGTTTTTATTAACAATCAGATATTGATGATTGAATAAAAAAGAAGACAATTATATAAAACCATATGGTTTCAGTGTTGAGGAACAGAATCAAAAGTGCACAATTTTTGAGTGCACGTTTCGTTACGGAAAGGCTGCACCTCCATCTGTTTCTGAGGCATTTCGTGAGAAAAGAAAGACGGCATGAATTATACTAATATTATATCATTTCATTGCGCATGCTAATCCATATTGTAAATTATTGTATTCGGGAGAAGACTTCATAAGTTGGAAAAACTTGTGTCCGATCCCTATTTGTTATATTTAGCAAATAAAAATATGTTTAAACTAAACTAAACTAAACTAATACTGAAAATATCTAGGTTAGGTTATTGGTGTTTTTTTGTCACTTCAGAAATTTTCCAGCCATGTTGTCACAAGGCAATGGAAATTAAGAGTATTATTTTGACAAAAATATCTCCATCAACATCCTCTCCGTTTTCTTTCTGACACACTGTGTGTCAATGCCTATACATTTTACACGAACGGACGTGGAGAAATAATTAACAGTGCTTTAAATATCGTTCATCTCGCAGTCACTGGTACAAAAATAATACAAACGTAGATATCTAATTTAGTGCGCACTGTACGTTTCTGGAATAACCTTCACCAGGTACACTCGAGGTCGAAAGATTGGAAAACCAAATAATTTTAAAAGTTTTGGGAGCAAGTAAACCAAAAGGCCTAAACAGGATTGCCAAATTCGTCTAAGGTCACCTATGCCTGAGGGAGGAGAAACTTAGTTTTAATAATAATTACATTATTTAGGAACTATAAATTTCAGTAACAAATATATCTATTAAATAAACCATGTCAGTGCCATGGGCGGGTGATACCCAGGGGCGGATCCAGGATTTCAAGTTAGGGGGACGCACTTAAAAAAATTGCACCGAGCGGAGGGAGGCGCGAAAATTTTGGGGGTATTTCGTGTGAAAAATCACGATTTTACGCCAAAAAATCATATTTTTTCAATTTTAGGGGGGGGGGGGGGGTGGCGCCCCTGATACCCTTGGAACCCTTAACTGCTAGGTGATAAACATTTATATCTGTTCTTCCTATGTTACAGATGCGGATTGGTCAGAAAGATTATTGACTATGGGTAAAACGAACTTGCAAACACGGTCATGTCAACATTCACAACAAACTATAAAATACAAATAAAACATAACCACAGGGCTCTCGACAGGTTATTTGTACGGTTAATTGACAGTTTGAAACAATTTGAAATAAGCATTATTAAAGCGAATAAAATAACATCAGAATACCACCCCTTAAATATAAAAGTTGAAGGGATACAAATATAAAACAGTCTGTCTCTCATAGAAAACAATCTACAAGTAAGATGCATATATATACATGTACATCTTGAGCTTTAGGAATGGTTAAAACCAATCCATACTGCACACACCACAAACTCCGACTAAAAATTTAACATAAAAGAAAATTCAAGTAAATATGAAGAAGAAAAAAAAGAATTAAAGTAACATTGGTTATACTAATTAGATGTTTGGGGTTTTTTAAATGATTTTTTCTTTGGCGATACACTTTAGACCACTTACACATTTCTGACTGATTCTAAAATTATACATTCTTCAGGAGTTATTTCCCTTTAAGGACAAGGGTCTCATTTCATGCAACGACAACGTTCAATAAAAATAACATATATTTTTCTATAATCTGTTCAAAATTTTAATGTTGTTAAAATTTGTGAATTTTCTATTTGCTCTAGACTTATCCTCTCAAATTATGAGAAAATTATGCTCAAATGTGTTGTCTTTTCAATTGCCCTTTTGCTAAATCAGATACCATTTTGACCGTCGTAAGTGAAATAACTTGTATAAAAATGTCTGAAAACGTATAATTTTAGAATCAAATCAGTTATAATAATTAGTTTTATGGACATAATTATTTCTAAAGCATGATTATTTGTTTATTATTCATGTGAGAAAATTGTTTTGTTTCCTTTCTTTACTTCTTGCAAAATATTGCCACAGAGATGCTTTATTGTTTTGGTTTAAAAAGAAATTGTTTTAACAATACATTGTTTAAGACCCTAATTGTGACAATGAAATGCAGAACAGCAATGGAGGCACTGTTCCTTTACTTTAATTTGTGTCTAAATGTAATGTTTCTTATGTTCATTTACATCAATATCTCTTCTTACTAAAAAAAATGAATGTTTGCTATATGCTTTCGACTTCAGTTCAAACAACCCTCTTAAAATATTTCAAATTCAATATACAAAAAGAAATTGTGCTTTCAATACGAAGTATCATCTAAATCAGTAAATCATTCTATTTCATTTTTTGTTGCAACTGAAACAAAAATTTGGCAAATGTAAAACTGTGTTAGATAGAGTGGATACAAGACGAGGCAGATGTTTTGATCCATCTGTTAGAGATTAATCAACGAATCTTCTATCAACATTTTATAACCATGCTTAATACAACGTGTAAAACTGATCAAGTGTTATATAGAACTGAGTAATGACGTCAGTTTAGATGCCCAACACTTGCTATTCTTTGGAGGTAAAGTAAACGTGACCAGAGGAGGCGTTTTGTTAATCATGTACATGTAATTTCTAATGATAACTGCTGGGCCTAAATCTCGAGGGATGTCATAAGGAGGTTACTCTTTTAAAACGGCGAGAAAATACTTCGTTGACAATGTAGTGGTATATATTATATTATTCAATTCAAAATATGTAAATATTGTAAAAAAAAAAATAGATAGATATTGTAGTCCCCCTCATATAAAACCACTCCTTTCTAAAAAAAAAAAAAGAGGAAAGAAGTGGCTTTATAAGAGGGGAGTTCTCCCATGAGGAGGGATGTTAGTTGTAGTTCTCCCATGAGAAGTGATGCTAGTTGTAGTTCTCCCATGAGGAGGGATGCTAGTTGTAGTTCTCCCATGAGGAGGGATGCTAGTTGTAGTTCTCCCATGAGGAGGGATGCTAGTTGTAGTTCTCCCATGAGGAGGGATGCTAGTTGTAGTTCTCCCATGAGGAGGGATGCTAGTTGTAGTTCTCCCATGAGGAGGGATGCTAGTTGTAGTTCTCCCATGAGGAGGGATGCTAGTTGTAGTTCTCCCATGAGGAGGGATGCTAGTTGTAGTTCTCCCATGAGGAGGGATGCTAGTTGTAGTTCTCCCATGAGGAGGGATGCTAGTTGTAGTTTACTATCTAAGTACATCTGAAATCTGGTTTGATAAGAGCGATGGCCTTTAGGGGATGGCCTTATTAGATGGGGACTATTATACTCTGACCTTTGAGTTATATACCCCCAATCATTATAAGGCATGTTTCTTTTAGAGTTGCTAGAAGTATAAACACTGCAACAAAGTTTATATAATAGAAAGATAAAAATCCATTGTTTGACAATAATATGCTCCTGAGAGTTTCATTAAGATTCATCCACATTCAATAAATTGAGGTGGGAGGTGAGTGTTCGCTTTGTTGATATTGGTGGTAAAAGCAGATTGCATGTGTCGGCCCTCGACTCTTTTGCAATAATAAGAGTCGAGAACCGACACATGTAAGCTGCTATTATCGTAAGATTGAATGGATATGGGCACGAATTGGAAAATAGGAGGAAAAGAGATGAAATGATAATTATTTTTTACTGAAAATATAAATTTAATAAGAAAAAAAAGAGTTAATTCCATGCCACCAGCGCCAGTGTTCAGATTATAAAGTTTCCATTTCATCCCTGAATAAAAAATCTAGTTTCTTTAATATTTGTTGTAACATAACGTGGTCAGGACTGTTATAGCACCTGAATTTTATCGTGAGCCTGTTAATAATTGGCAAGCTCATTTCTCAAAGTCATCATTAGCGTGTTTTACGTATTTGATTTCCTACCAAATGTGATGCCAGATCTATTTGAAATAAAATGAAAGTGACAAATTGTTTACGACCCCAACTTTACTTCTAGTTCTAGTGTTAATTATCTTTATATCTACGATTTTAAATTAGATCAAAAATTTAATGTTGGTGTTTAATATCAAGGGATTTGAATTTTTTTAATTTCGATGAAATTTGACCGAGTACGTGTGTTTTTGTTTTAAAACTTTGACCACAGATTACACCGAATGAAAATCTTCTGCACCAGGATAGGATGTTAGTTATCGACCGGAGTATCGCTTAAAGCCGAAAATTATTGCCGTTTGCATCAAAGGGGCCGGTAACAATCATCGCACAAAATAACCCACATAGGGATTTGGATCATTTCGTCCGATGAATGTTACGGGTCCCTTTAGTTTTAGTTTTAGTCTATCCTAGTATTACACACGTCTGATAGCTCAAGGAGACCCACCCCCCACATATACAAATACAAATGTACTAGTTTCACTTACATGATTTTAATCTTGATTTATGTTATCTGTAAAATTTAATTTTATATTGAGATTTATTGTACTAAAGTGTACAAGTATAGTTGACTTTCATCTAAATATCATTCATCAACAAAGATTAAACTTTATCATAAGAAAATAAAACATTATCTGTTGGCGCGACAGCATAACTTTTAACCCATTCCCAATCTATCATTAAATAGGAGAAAACAGTAGGTAATTATAAGTCGAGTACACCTTAATACAATGAACGTATGTAATTCTACGTAGGTTCTTAAATTTGTGCACCACATGATCTTTGCTTAAAACCAATATTATCTCTTTGATAAATATAAAATTATATATAAAAACACACACACACATAAACAATTAAAAACATTCAATGACCTACCACCATTATAAATTGATACTTTACATTTATTGAACAATATTACATTCCACTCTTGATTTGTAATTAATGTTAATTTCAGTTTTATTGCTCTTCATCTGATATTAGAGATAAAATAGACATAAAACAGACACTATTGAACTTTTAAACTTCGTGAAATTCGGAACAAACGAACTACATGTTTTGTACTTGTACTAATTTAATCTCCAAAACATGATTGAACTGTTAGAATTAGTTGTGAACTTCTATTAATCGTCTGTATACAGTTTCTTAAGCTATAACTATTATTTAGACCCCTTTCATTCAAAAGTCATTAGCACTGAGGAGAGTAGACTCAATATAGCTGCCTAATTTATTATGTTTGTTTTAATTGATTTGTATGTTCATGTTTGTATATGTATATATCTGGTGATTATTTACTTACATGTTTTATTAATTGTAACAACATTTTATTTTACAGATTCTCAGAACGCCATTACGATAAACAGAAAACAATAACTTTGTCATTTTTTTTTCATTTTTTTTTTTTACAGAATACCATTATTTAAATACGTAGTTGTAGTAAAAAAAAATGATGACAGACATTATCTTATATAAATATAGTTTTTGAGAGCGTTTGGGTAAATTAAAAAAAAATCAGTTAAGCACTGGTTTACGCTTCACAAGGATTAACCCCGGGCACTGTTTCCCAGCATGCACCTGGGTGGCAGGTAGACCAAAGGTGGTGGGTGCTCTTTCGGTTGGGTTGTCAGATTACAATATGGTAAACCTGGTCGAGAATGTAGGTTGTCAGATTACAATATGGTAAACCTGGTCGAGAATGTAGGTTGTCAGATTACAATATGGTAAACCTGGTCGAGAATGTAGGTTGTCAGATTACAATATGGTAAACCTGGTCGAGAATGTCATGTTTGGAGAATGTCGCGTTCTTTGAATGCTGTAGATTTCCAAAGATGCATAGGGCATTATAGCCACAACAAATGACTATTTTTTTTCGTCCCTACACTGCCATACTTTTCCAGAGGCTGTCAAAAGACGTTGCTCTGGTTGTTCTTTTCATCCCTTTCTTAAATTACTTAATAGTATTTTTAATACATTATTGAACGTGTTCTCGTCCTCAATATGCATGAAATATTTGCTGCTGCACGTTAAGCAATCCATAATCAATCAATCAATCAATCATGTTTCGGTGTCAATTTAAATCCCCTTTTGATACAGACAGAAGAAAAGTGGATCATTTTAGCTGTTGTAGTAAATATCTACAATACATAGATTAACACATATGTATCAGTTTACCTACAGGACACACATGAGAAACTGCATCATTTTCTGGTCTATTGTGAAATATTTTTGGCTACTCATGGTGTTAGTTGTTCCAGTAAACAAGATTATATTACCTCACAGTAATCTTGTAAACATTAAATTGTGAAAATTATTCATTTCTACTGAAAGTTGAAACCAAAAACAATTATTTTTGTATATAAAACTGATTTCTCAAGATGGATGTCACATTCCCATGCCCCCAATCTACTATAGGTATTCAATGCTTGTAATACAATTACAGAGCCTTTGTGGTAGTAAACATTTAAATGTTTAGAAAATGGAGATTGATCACTTACCTGGTGAGCATTCACAACTTTGTCGTCTGGATCTTTTATGTTGTTGATTTTTATGCAAATTTTCAAAAAATTTTAATTTCTGAAACAAATATCAAAACATTACCAACATTATTTTAAACATTCATTTCAGTTAAATATCAACAATTGTAATGTACTTTCCTATATCATTAAATTTTAACATAAAAAAATGTTTTAAGGCAACTCAAATTATTGTCAGTTTAGTTTTCAAAATTATTTTGATCTAATTTTTTTGTCTATATATAAAAATACCCAAATAACCAAGACAATATTAAATTTCACCAATGGTTTCAGTAATAACTTTGAATGTTGACATTCTTTAAAATATCAACTTAAATTTTATGGAGAACTAGATGATGTTATATGGAAATGGCTTATGTAACATTTTTTGGCATTAAAGGTTTCAATAAGTAACGAAATAACAAACGTTTTAAGGTTTATAAGACTTACCTCATTAAATAATTCTTCTACTTTATTTGTAATTATCACATTGATATTATTTTTATACGATGAACACTCGGTTTCTAAAAAATCCACTCTAGAATTTAAATTGATAACATGTTGATGATATGAAACAAGTGTCCATACTAAAAATCCAAGTAACAAAATAAGTAAACTGGTAAGAAATGAAGTAAATATCCACAATGTACATCTAATTCTACCACCAGATTTCTTTTTAACACTTCCTTGCAGAAATTTCGCATGTTTTTCCATTTTAAAATCCAGAAAATAGTATCTGTATTTATTAAAAGCTCAAGTCATAACAACAAACAATAATACCTCCCCACGTGTCTAACAAATACTAACAAGTGAAGCGAGGCAGTAGGGTTACGGTACAAACTTCTTCAACAGACGACTGTTAGGTCGCGTGCAGGAGATACGCAATACACATCATTATGTATACTATATCACTACTAATAGGACTAATTTTATTTCACTAAAATTTACATTAAAACAATAAATGTCATGTCTATTTATTTGCGATAGGAATTTATCATCACGCTTAAACTGTCGTAATCTGTATCAATGATCAACGCAGAGTGTCAAAAGATTGAAAGTTTAAATGAGAGAGAGAGAGAGAGAGAGAGAGAGAGAGAGAGAGAGAGAGAGCTTTGAACGATAAGACACAAGACTAGAAATTGGTGAAGAAAAATAATTTTCTTCACAACTTTTTATGGTTAATTCTGGATTCGTTGATATACCATTATAAAGTTTACGCAATAAAAAGATAAGTAAAACAAAATTATGTATATGTACGAACCACGTAACATTATAATGCTTTATTTTTCCAACTTTAGTGCGAAAAAATAACTAAACAGTCGATTTTTATTTCCGACGAAATAAAATACGAGATAATTTAACATTCTTTGATTACACGTATACAAAATAATTTTGATAAGTTGGCTATAGTTAGCAGCCCCAGTCATCAAGTTACTAAATCAAATTAGATATCTTTATATTTTACTCCATACTTTGAAGTTTAATCAAGAAACAACTGTCTCCGCTTTAGATGGTTTTTTTTCTTTGTATTTCTGTACCGTTCTTAATCACCTTAATATAAACAGTAAGTATGTACTGAGATTGGATCCTCATTTGAACCTGTACAAAGTATACACTACTGCCTGTTTCTATTATCGTGGTATGTTGTTTGTATGTCGACTCATTACACTAATGACCAATGTATACAAACGTTTAATGAGAGTTCCATGGGTGGTGTTGTAATGGTGATTGACCCTTCATCTTAATCAGCATTGACGAAAAATGTCAAAAGAAATGTTGTCAGGCTTGTCAGTATTTTGTTAACATCGTTCGAGGAAAGGAGTAATGTCTTTAAAGCCAGCCAGAAGTCTTATGTTTACGTCAGTATAAAGCATACTGGCTGTAACATATTAGTAATGTCTTTAAAGCGAGCCAGAAGTCTTATGTTTACGTCAGTATAAAGCATACTGGCTGTAACATATTAGTAATGTCTTTAAAGCGAGCCAGAAGTCTTATGTTTACATCAGTATAAAGCATACTGGCTGTAACATATTAGTAATGTGTTTAAAGCGAGCCAGAAGTCTTATGTTTACGTCAGTATAAAGCATACTGGCTGTAACATATTAGTAATGTCTTTAAAGCGAGCCAGAAGTCTTATGTTTAAGACAGTATAAAGCATACTGGCTGTAACATATTAGTAATGTCTTTAAAGCGAGCCAGAAGTCTTATGTTTACGTCAGTATAAAGCATACTGGCTGTAACATATTAGTAATGTCTTTAAAGCGAGCCAGAAGTCTTATGTTTAAGACAGTATAAAGCATACTGGCTGTAACATATTAGTAATGTCTTTAAAGCGAGCCAGAAGTCTTATGTTTACGTCAGTATAAAGCATACTGGCTGTAACATATTAGTAATGTCTTTAAAGCGAGCCAGAAGTCTTATGTTTACATCAGTGTAAAGCATATTGGCTGTAACATATTAGTAATGTCTTTAAAGCGAGCCAGAAGTCTTATGTTTACATAAGTATAAAGCATACTGGCTGTAACATATTAGTAATGTCTTTAAAGCGAGCCAGAAGTCTTATGTTTACATCAGTGTAAAGCATACTGGCTGTAACATATTAGTAATGTCTTTAAAGCGAGCCAGAAGTCTTATGTTTACATCAGTATAAAGCATATTGGCTGTAACATATTAGTAATGTCTTTAAAGCGAGCCAGAAGTCTTATGTTTACATCAGTGTAAAGCATATTGGCTGTAACATATTAGTAATGTCTTTAAAGCGAGCCAGAAGTCTTATGTTTACGTCAGTATAAAACATACTGGCTGTAACATATTAGTAATGTCTTTAAAGCGAGCCAGAAGTCTTATGTTTATATCAGTGTAAAGCATACTGGCTGTAACATATTAGTAATGTGTTTAAAGCGAGCCAGAAGTCTTATGTTTACATAAGTATAAAGCATACTGGCTGTAACATATTAGTAATGTCTTTAAAGCGAGCCAGAAGTCTTATGTTTACATCAGTGTAAAGCATATTGGCTGTAACATATTAGTAATGTCTTTAAAGCGAGCCAGAAGTCTTATGTTTACGTCAGTATAAAACATACTGGCTGTAACATATTAGTAATGTCTTTAAAGCAAGCCAGAAGTCTTATGTTTATATCAGTGTAAAGCATACTGGCTGTAACATATTAGTAATGTGTTTAAAGCGAGCCAGAAGTCTTATGTTTACATAAGTATAAAGCATACTGGCTGTAACATATTAGTAATGTGTTTAAAGCGAGCCAGAAGTTTTATGTTTACGTGAGTATAAAGCATACTGGCTGTAACATATTAGTAATGTCTTTAAAGCGAGCCAGAAGTCTTATGTTTACATAAGTATAAAGCATACCGGCTGTAACATATTAGTAATGTCTTTAAAGCGAGCCAGAAGTCTTATGTTTACATCAGTGTAAAGCATACTGGCTGTAACATATTAGTAATGTCTTTAAAGCGAGCCAGAAGTCTTATGTTTACATCAGTATAAAGCATATTGGCTGTAACATATTAGTAATGTCTTTAAAGCGAGCCAGAAGTCTTATGTTTATATCAGTGTAAAGCATACTGGCTGTAACATATTAGTAATGTCTTTAAAGCGAGCCAGAAGTCTTATGTTTACGTCAGTATAAAGCATACTGGCTGTAACATATTAGTAATGTCTTTAAAGCGAGCCAGAAGTCTTATGTTTAAGACAGTATAAAGCATACTGGCTGTAACATATTAGTAATGTCTTTAAAGCGAGCCAGAAGTCTTATGTTTACATAAGTATAAAGCATACTGGCTGTAGCATATTAGTAATGTCTTTAAAGCGAGCCAGAAGTCTTATGTTTACGTCAGTATAAAGCATACTGGCTGTAGCATATTAGTAATGTCTTTAAAGCGAGCCAGAAGTCTTATGTTTACGTCAGTATAAAGCATACTGGCTGTAGCATATTAGTAATGTCTTTAAAGCGAGCCAGAAGTCTTATGTTTACATCAGTGTAAACCATACTGGCTGTAACATATTAGTAATGTGTTTAAAGCGAGCCAGAAGTCTTATGTTTACATCAGTGTAAAGCATACTGGCTGTAACATATTAGTAATGTCTTTAAAGCGAGCCAGAAGTCTTATGTTTACGTCAGTATAAAGCATACTGGCTGTAACATATTAGTAATGTCTTTAAAGCGAGCCAGAAGTCTTATGTTTACGTCAGTATAAAGCATACTGGCTGTAACATATTAGTAATGTCTTTAAAGCGAGCCAGAAGTCTTATGTTTAAGACAGTATAAAGCATACTGGCTGTAGCATATTAGTAATGTCTTTAAAGCGAGCCAGAAGTCTTATGTTTACATCAGTGTAAAGCATACTGGCTGTAACATATTAGTAATGTCTTTAAAGCGCGCGCCCCCCCCCCCCCCTAAAATTGGAAAAAATTTGACTTTTTGGTGTAAAATCGTGATTTTTCAGACGAAATACCCCAACAAATTTTAGTGCGACCCCCTAACTTTAAATCCTGGATCCGCCCTTGCTTAGTATTAGTCCAGTGAAACTCCAGTTCACAGGTACACGTCACTCCACTCCGACATGTTATCCCGACTCGGAGTCAACCAATCTTTGGTCTTAATCCTCCATAATTTGAGCTGAACGAGGAAGCAGCAAACACAACGTTTAATTCTATGGTTTACCTTAACATTCAATCCATCACATCATCTTCAGCAGACGATACGGTTGTGGAATAATACAGACTTGACGTTTGGGAATCATGGGTAGTGTTTCGTTCCATTTGTTATTCCAAGCTCTGTACATTCACACCTGAAATCCCAATGCCCTTTATGATGTAATTTCACAAATAGAAAGCGTTAATGAGAAGAACAGAATATTTTACTCATGCATTGAATCATCTATTTGTTTTCTTTAAATAAATATATACGCAATAAATACATGAGGAGTATTACTTTCATGTTTTGTCCTTGAGATAGTCAAAAAGATATACCCCAACCATGGACGAGGGGGTAATAATAATAAAAATAAAATGAAACAAAACAAAACAAATGCCAATAACTAACATTTTCTTTTGTATGTAATTCATACCTGGTATACCATTGGGAACAATACTAAAACACATGTAGATCAATACTACCATTCTTATATCATAGTTACACCAGACACTGACAGGTAGATTCACCTCTAGTTACACCAGACACTGACAGGTAGATTTACCTCTAGTTACACTAGACATTGACAGGTAAATTTACCTCTAGTTACACCAGACACTGACAGGTAGATTTACCTCTAGTTACACCAGACACTGACAGGTAGATTTACCTCTAGTTACACCAGACACTGACAGGTATATTTACCTGTTGCTACACCAGACACTGACAGGTAGATTTACCTGTAGTTACATCAGACACTGACAGGTAGATCTACCTCTAGTTACATCATACACTGACAGGCAGATCTACCTCTAGTTACATCAAACACTGACAGGTAGATCTACCTGTCGTTACACCAGACACTGACAGGTAGATTTATCTCTAGTTACACCAGACACTGACAGGTAGATTTACCTCCAGTTACACCAGGTAGTGCCAGGTAGATTTACCTCTAGTTACATCAGACACTGACAGGTAGATTTACCTCCAGTTACACCAGGCAGTGCCAGGTAGATTTACCTCTTGTTACATCAGACAGTGCCATGTAGATTTACCTCTAGTTACATCAGACACTGATAGGTTGATTTACCTCTAGTTACATCAGACACTGACAGGTAGATTTACCTCTAGTTACACCAGACAGTGACAGGTAGATTTACCTCCAGTTACACCACAGTGACAGGTAGATTTACATCTAGTTACACCAGACAATGACAGGTAGATTTACCTCTAGTTACACCAGACAGTGCCAGGTAGATTTACCTCTAGTTACACCAGACACTGACAGGTAGATTTACCTGTTGCTACACCAGACACTGACAGGTAGATTTACCTGTAGTTACATCAGACACTGATAGGTAGATTTACCTCTAGTTACACCAGACAGTGACAGGTTAATTTACCTCTAGTTACACCAGACAGTGACAGGTTGTTTTACCTCTAGATACACCAGACACTGACAGGTAGATTTACCTCTAGTTACACCAGACAGTGACAGGTGGTTTTACCTCTAGTTACACCAGACACTGACAGGTATATTTACCTCTAGCTACATCGGACACTGACAGGTAGATCTACCTGTAGTTACACCAGACACTGACAGGTAGATTCACCTCTAGTTACACCAGACACTGACAGGTAGATTTACCTCTAGTTACGCCAGACACTGACAGGTAGATTTACCTCTAGTTATATCAGACACTGACAGGCATATCTACCTGTAGTTACACCAGACACTGACAGGTAGATTTACCTGTAGTTACATCAGACACTGACAGGTAGATTTACCTCTAGTTACACCATACACTGACAGGTAGATTTACCTCTAGTTACATCAGACACTGACAGGTAGATCTACCTGTAGTTACATCAGACAGTGACATGTAGATTTACCTCTAGTTACACCAGACACTGACAGGTAGATTTATCTCTAGTTACACCAGACACTGACAGGTAGATTTACCTCCAGTTACACCAGGTAGTGCCAGGTAGATTTACCTCTAGTTACATCAGACACTGACAGGTAGATTTACCTCCAGTTACACCAGGCAGTGCCAGGTAGATTTACCTCTTGTTACATCAGACAATGCCATGTAGATTTACCTCTAGTTACATCAGACACTGATAGGTTGATTTACCTCTAGTTACATCAGACACTGACAGGTAGATTTACCTCTAGTTACACCAGACAGTGACAGGTAGATTTACCTCCAGTTACACCACAGTGACAGGTAGATTTACATCTAGTTACACCAGACAATGACAGGTAGATTTACCTCTAGTTACACCAGACAGTGCCAGGTAGATTTACCTCTAGTTACACCAGACACTGACAGGTAGATTTACCTGTTGCTACACCAGACACTGACAGGTAGATTTACCTGTAGTTACATCAGACACTGATAGGTAGATTTACCTCTAGTTACACCAGACAGTGACAGGTTAATTTACCTCTAGTTACACCAGACAGTGACAGGTTGTTTTACCTCTAGATACACCAGACACTGACAGGTAGATTTACCTCTAGTTACACCAGACAGTGACAGGTGGTTTTACCTCTAGTTACACCAGACACTGACAGGTATATTTACCTCTAGCTACATCGGACACTGACAGGTAGATCTACCTGTAGTTACACCAGACACTGACAGGTAGATTCACCTCTAGTTACACCAGACAGTGACAGGTGGTTTTACCTCTAGTTACACCAGACACTGACAGGTATATTTACCTCTAGCTACATCGGACACTGACAGGTAGATCTACCTGTAGTTACACCAGACACTGACAGGTAGATTCACCTCTAGTTACACCAGACACTGACAGGTAGATTTACCTCTAGTTACGCCAGACACTGACAGGTAGATTTACCTCTAGTTATATCAGACACTGACGGGCATATCTACCTGTAGTTACACCAGACACTGACAGGTAGATTTACCTGTAGTTACATCAGACACTGACAGGTAGATTTACCTCTAGTTACACCAGACACTGACAGGTAGATTTACCTCTAGTTACACCAGACACTGACAGGTAGATCTACCTGTAGTTACATCAGACAGTGACATGTAGATTTACCTCTAGTTACACCAGACACTGACAGGTAGATTTATCTCTAGTTACACCAGACACTGACAGGTAGATTTACCTCCAGTTACACCAGGTAGTGCCAGGTAGATTTACCTCTAGTTACATCAGACACTGACAGGTAGATTTACCTCCAGTTACACCAGGTAGTGCCAGGTAGATTTACCTCTAGTTACATCAGACACTGACAGGTAGATTTACCTCCAGTTACACCAGGCAGTGCCAGGTAGATTTACCTCTTGTTACATCAGACAGTGCCATGTAGATTTACCTCTAGTTACATCAGACACTGATAGGTTGATTTACCTCTAGTTACATCAGACACTGACAGGTAGATTTACCTCCAGTTACACCACAGTGACAGGTAGATTTACATCTAGTTACACCAGACAATGACAGGTAGATTTACCTCTAGTTACACCAGACAGTGCCAGGTAGATTTACCTCTAGTTACACCAGACACTGACAGGTAGATTTACCTGTTGCTACACCAGACACTGACAGGTAGATTTACCTGTAGTTACATCAGACACTGACAGGTAGATTTACCTCTAGTTACACCAGACAGTGACAGGTGGTTTTACCTCTAGTTACACCAGACAGTGACAGGTAGATTTACCCCTAGTTACACCAGACACTGACAGGTAGTTTTACCTCTAGATACACCAGACAGTGATAGGTAGATTCACCTCTAGTTACACCAGACACTGACAGGTAGATTTACCTCTAGTTACAACAGACAGTGTCAGGTAGGGGTTACTATATATATAATAGGATTAACAAACGGTTCAGTCAGTACTGTTGTATATATAATTTGTTTCCAGTCACCTTTTCTCAAGAATTATCCTCTGTCTTTCATTTCGTTTGCTTCGTTAATCTGTTAACCATGCGGTTAAACGCTATTTATTGTATCATATATCAACCCACTTATACAATATCAATGGAGCATGATGGTAAACTTCCGCTACTGTCTTATACATTCTAATAGTTACATGGCATGCTTGAACACTTAAAACAATCACATTATCAGAATATGAAATTAATTTGTAAATTCTCAGAAGTTCAAATGATGGTAAATATTAAAATTTAAAGGTAATAAAACATGTTGTGATATCAGTGCTAACTAAATCGACCAAGTTTTATGTGAAATTACATTAATAAAGGTATTATTTCATTGTAAGTAAACATAACTGTATAAACATTGTTATGTCCCCTTGTCCTGTAACCTGTACACGTTCTGTAATTATGAGTACAATGTTTCATTTTGTGGGGCTCTGAGGGATGTGTGGTAAATACGATAGAGCTCAGTCATATTTAGACTATAAATAAACACAGTATCTAGTTAAGTAGATAGATATTAAAACGTGTTATAGTAAATTGTATAGATTTTGCAATAAAATTAGTCCGCAATATAATACGTTTCTGGAATAATCTTCATCAAGTACTCTCATAATGAAAAGATTGGAAAGCCAGCTAATATTAAAATCTTTGAGAACAAGTAAGCCAAAGGGACAAAACAGTATAGCCAAAATCGACTAAGGTCACATTCCTGAGGGAGGAGAACCTTAGTTTTGATAATATTTACATTATATTGGAACAGTGAATTTCAATAACAAAAATATATATCTGATAAGCCATGTCAGTGCCGGAACACTGACTACTGGGCGGATGATGCCATCGGGGACTAATAGTCCACAACAGGCGTGGATCCCCCCTAAAAAAAAGAAAAAAGAAAAAAAGGGACTGACAATCGCTTGGTGTTAAATACGTGATATTAACACTTTGTTCTTTCGACTCACCTCTCCATTGCAATGAATATTCTTACATGTCTTTGAATATTTTTCACCTGTTCTTTTCCATTCTGTTTGAGACATGTCCATTTCCCCCTTCCTAATACTATTTCAAACATACGAATTAGTTCTTTCTCTTTTGAGCGAAGGGATATAGGGTAATGTGCATTGAACAAAATCACACATATTTTCCTGGAACCAGCAAAAGACTTTGATTGCTGTTCTTCATATTGAAGTCGTAGCAAGGCCAAGTACGTCATGAGTAAAATATCATACTTCATTGTACATACTTTTGATGTGAAGCATCATGCTGCACATGGCACAATTTTAATCAATTTCAGTTCAGAAAAAAGGTCCTATATTTTCGAATTCCCAAGAGCTTCCGGGCGCCCCCCCCCCCCCCCCCCCCCCCCCCCCCCCCTAGCTTAGCTAACGAGTTTAGTGCGTTCGACGCGTGTCTGGAATAACCTTCTTTCCTTCATCAGGTACGCTCAAGACCAAAATATATGAAAACCAAATAATTATTTAAAATACCATGGGAGGAAGTACACGAAAAGGCCTAAACAAGAAATCCAAAATCGGCTATGGTCACCTCTACCTGATGGAGGAGAACAATGTCTAGTAACGTCTATAAATATTGTAAAAATATCCAGTAAAGTCAATAGATATTGTTCACATGTATCCGACACTACATAGAAATTTAGATTCACATGTGTCCGAGACTGTTGTTGTATGAAGGCGAATCGTTAACCCATTATAACTCAAAACAATAACAATATAAACATAAAGCTTTGTCTTTTCTGTGTAAATTGTCTTATTACAATTACAAATTATCTAAATACTAGTAAATATGTATATACATTTGTTGAGAAAAGGGAATGGTGTCATCTTACCTTTCTGTAGACTGTCTTCGACTAGTGTATCCCCTCCACAATAACAAAACGTGGAATAGTTTAAATAACACTATTCGAAACGTTGATACCCCATCAAAATTCAAATCAGAATTAAAGAAAATCGATGAAACTGAAATTCATGCTGTCCCTAAACATTATTTTTATGGTCCTCTGAAATTTAATAGTATCTTAACCCAGCTATAAGAAAGTTCAGATTCGTTTTTGAATTATGATTAATTTCGAGTTGGAATTGTATCTGACACATCTTGTCGATGTGGTGCTGCCCTTGAAAATTTAAAACATTTCTTTAGCGTTGTGCTGTTAAACATAATGTATTCTTTAATAATCAGAGTAAGATACAATATGTTTTTGTGGTGTACTGAAACATCAATAAATGCCATTGTGGTTTTCAGATAATAATCAGTTATGATAATTCAAACAAATAGTAAACTTGTTTACAGAAAACATTGTTTGACAGTAATGTTTTTATATATAAAGAGATCAATGATATGTCTAGAGTTAATATTAAAGGTATTCGGTGCAATAAAGTGAAATAAATGAAAATTTGCCCAGATTTGCCGTGTATCTAATAAAAACGTAAATCTAATATAGTGTGTACCACGCGTTTCTAGAATAACCTTCATCATGTATACACAAAACCAAAATATCTAAATTATGAAACATATATAAGTTTTAAGCTCATTTGGAACTAAAATCTATATCAGTCACTGCCATGACTTGATGTTCTTCGTCTGTAAATAATTTATGTACCTCACATTATTATCTTCTCACAAACTACAGTACTGTTTGATCTTTATATTTACCTCAATCATTTGTAGATCGATGACGTATTGGATGTCGTACAAATCGAGAGGACCATCCCACGGTGCATGATTCCTCCACATTCTAGGTGCAATTGAACTTGTGATTATTGAGATTGTTCTTTATTCCTCCACATTCTAGGTGCAGCTGAACTTGTGATTACTGATATTGTTCTTTATTCCTCCACAGTCTAGGTGCAATTGAACTTGTGATTACTGATATTGTTCTTTATTCCTCCACATTCTAGGTGCAGCTGAACTTGTGATTACTGATATTGTTCTTTATTCCTCCACATTCTAGGTGCAGCTGAACTTGTGATTACTGAAATTGTTCTTTATTCCTCCACATTCTAGGTGCAGCTGAACTTGTGATTACTGATATTGTTCTTTATTCCTCCACATTCTAGGTGCAGCTGAACTTGTGATTATTGAGATTGTGTTTTATTCCACCACATTCTAGGTGCAGCTGAACTTGTGATTACTGATATTGTTCTTTATTCCTCCACATTCTAGGTGCAGCTGAACTTGTGATTACTGAGATTGTGCTTTATCCCTCCACATTCGGTGCAGCTGAACTTGTGATTACTGATATTGTTCTTTATTCCTCCACATTCTAGGTGCAGCTGAACTTGTGATTACTGAGATTGTGCTTTATTCCTCCACATTCTAAGTGCAATTGAACTTGTGATTACTGAGAATGTGCTTTATTCCTCCACATTCTAGGTGCAGCTGAACTTGTGATTACTGAAATTGTGCTTTATTCCTCCACATTCTAGGTGCAATTGAACTTGTGATTACTGAGATTGTGCTTTATCCCTCCACATTCTAGGTGCAGCTGAACTTGTGATTACTGAGATTGTTCTTTATTCCTCCACATTCTAGGTGCAGCTGAACTTGCGATTACTGAAATTGTTCTTTATTCCTCCACATTCTAGGTGCAGCTGAACTTGTGATTACTGATATTGTTCTTTATTCCTCCACATTCTAGGTGCAGCTGAACTTGTGATTACTGATATTGTTCTTTATTCCTCCACATTCTAGGTGCAGCTGAACTTGTGATTATTGAGATTGTGTTTTATTCCACCACATTCTAGGTGCAGCTGAACTTGTGATTACTGATATTGTTCTTTATTCCTCCACATTCTAGGTGCAATTGAACTTGTGATTACTGAGAATGTGCTTTATTCCTCCACATTCTAGGTGCAGCTGAACTTGTGATTACTGAGATTGTTCTTTATTCTTCCACATTCTAGGTGCAGCTGAACTTGCGATTACTGAGATTGTTCTTTATTCCTCCACATTCTAGGTGCAATTGAACTTGTGATTACTGAGATTGTGCTTTACCCCTCCACATTCTAGGTGCAGTTGAACTTGTGATTATTGAGATTGTGCTTTATTCCTCCACATTCTAGGTGCAATTGAACTTGTGATTACTGAGAATGTGCTTTATTCCTCCACATTCTAGGTGCAGCTGAACTTGTGATTACTGAGATTGTTCTTTAATCCTCCACATTCTAGGTTCAATTGAACTTGTGATTACTGAGAATGTGCTTTATTCCTCCACATTCTAGGTGCAGCTGAACTTGTGATTACTGAGATTGTTCTTTATTCCTCCACATTCTAGGTGCAGCTGAACTTGTGTTTTATTCATCCACATTCTAGGTGCAATTGAACTTGTGATTACTGATATTGTTCTTTATTCCTCCACATTCTAGGTGCAGCTGAACTTGTGATTATTGAGTGTTCTTTATTCCTCCACATTCTAGGTGCAATTGAACTTGTGATTACTGAGATTGTTCTTTATTCCTCCACATTCTAGGTGCAACTGTACTTGTGATTACTGAAATTGTTCTTTATTCCTCCACATTCTAGGTGCAGCTGAACTTGTGTTTTATTCCTCCACATTCTAGGTACAATTGAACCTGTGATTACTGATATTGTTCTTTATTCCTCCACATTCTAGGTGCAGCTGAATTTGTGATTATTGAGAGTGTTCTTTATTCCTCCACATTCTAGGTGCAATTGAACTTGTGATTACTGAGATTGTGTTTTATTCATCCACATTCTAGGTGCAATTGAACATGTGATTACTGAGATTGTTCTTTATTCCTCCACATTCTAGGTGCAGCTGAACTTGTGTTTTATTCCTCCACATTCTAGGTGCAGCTGAACTTGTGATTACTGATATTGTTCTTTATTCCTCCACATTCTAGGTGCAGCTGAACTTGTGTTTTATTCATCCACATTCTAGGTGCAATTGAACTTGTGATTACTGATATTGTTCTTTATTCCTCCACATTCTAGGTGCAGCTGAACTTGTGATTATTGAGTGTTCTTTATTCCTCCACATTCTAGGTGCAATTGAACTTGTGATTACTGAGATTGTTCTTTATTCCTCCACATTCTAGGTGCAACTGTACTTGTGATTACTGAAATTGTTCTTTATTCCTCCACATTCTAGGTGCAGCTGAACTTGTGTTTTATTCCTCCACATTCTAGGTACAATTGAACCTGTGATTACTGATATTGTTCTTTATTCCTCCACATTCTAGGTGCAGCTGAATTTGTGATTATTGAGAGTGTTCTTTATTCCTCCACATTCTAGGTGCAATTGAACTTGTGATTACTGAGATTGTGTTTTATTCATCCACATTCTAGGTGCAATTGAACATGTGATTACTGAGATTGTTCTTTATTCCTCCACATTCTAGGTGCAGCTGAACTTGTGTTTTATTCCTCCACATTCTAGGTGCAGCTGAACTTGTGATTACTGATATTGTTCTTTATTCCTCCACATTCTAGGTGCAATTGAACTTGTGATTACTGAGAATGTGCTTTATTCCTCCACATTCTAGGTGCAGCTGAACTTGTGATTACTGAGATTGTTCTTTATTCTTCCACATTCTAGGTGCAGCTGAACTTGCGATTACTGAGATTGTTCTTTATTCCTCCACATTCTAGGTGCAGCTGAACTTGTGATTACTGATATTGTTCTTTATTCCTCCACATTCTAGGTGCAGCTGAACTTGTGATTATTGAGATTGTGTTTTATTCCACCACATTCTAGGTGCAGCTGAACTTGTGATTACTGATATTGTTCTTTATTCCTCCACATTCTAGGTGCAATTGAACTTGTGATTACTGAGAATGTGCTTTATTCCTCCACATTCTAGGTGCAGCTGAACTTGTGATTACTGAGATTGTTCTTTATTCTTCCACATTCTAGGTGCAGCTGAACTTGCGATTACTGAGATTGTTCTTTATTCCTCCACATTCTAGGTGCAATTGAACTTGTGATTACTGAGATTGTGCTTTACCCCTCCACATTCTAGGTGCAGCTGAACTTGTGATTACTGAGATTGTTCTTTAATCCTCCACATTCTAGGTGCAATTGAACTTGTGATTACTGAGAATGTGCTTTATTCCTCCACATTCTAGGTGCAGCTGAACTTGTGATTACTGAGATTGTTCTTTATTCCTCCACATTCTAGGTGCAGCTGAACTTGTGTTTTATTCATCCACATTCTAGGTGCAATTGAACTTGTGATTACTGATATTGTTCTTTATTCCTCCACATTCTAGGTGCAGCTGAACTTGTGATTATTGAGTGTTCTTTATTCCTCCACATTCTAGGTGCAATTGAACTTGTGATTACTGAGATTGTTCTTTATTCCTCCACATTCTAGGTGCAACTGTACTTGTGATTACTGAAATTGTTCTTTATTCCTCCACATTCTAGGTGCAGCTGAACTTGTGTTTTATTCCTCCACATTCTAGGTACAATTGAACCTGTGATTACTGATATTGTTCTTTATTCCTCCACATTCTAGGTGCAGCTGAATTTGTGATTATTGAGAGTGTTCTTTATTCCTCCACATTCTAGGTGCAATTGAACTTGTGATTACTGAGATTGTGTTTTATTCATCCACATTCTAGGTGCAATTGAACATGTGATTACTGAGATTGTTCTTTATTCCTCCACATTCTAGGTGCAGCTGAACTTGTGTTTTATTCCTCCACATTCTAGGTGCAGCTGAACTTGTGATTACTGATATTGTTCTTTATTCCTCCACATTCTAGGTGCAATTGAACTTGTGATTACTGAGAATGTGCTTTATTCCTCCACATTCTAGTTGCAGCTGAACTTGTGATTACTGAGATTGTTCTTTATTCCTCCACATTCTAGGTGCAATTGAACTTGTGATTACTGATATTGTTCTTTATTCCTCCACATTCTAGGTGCAATTGAACTTGTGATTACTGAGATTGTTCTTTATTCCTCCACATTCTAGGTGCAATTGAACTTGTGATTACTGAGAATGTGCTTTATTCCTCCACATTCTAGGTGCAGCTGAACTTGTGATTACTGAGATTGTTCTTTATTCCTCCACATTCTAGGTGCAATTGAACTTGTGATTACTGAGAATGTGCTTTATTCCTCCACATTCTAGGTGCAGCTGAACTTGTGATTACTGAGATTGTTCTTTATTCCTCCACATTCTAGGTGCAATTGAACTTGTGATTACTGAGATTGTTCTTTATTCCTCCACATTCTAGGTGCAATTGAACTTGTGAATACTGAGATTGTTCTTTATTCCTCCCCATTCTAGGTGCAATTGAACTTGTGATTACTGATTTTGTTCTTTATTCATCCACATTCTAGGTGCAGCTGAATTTGTGATTACCGAGATTGTTCTTTATTCCTCCACATTCTAGGTGCAATTGAACTTGTGATTATTGAGAGTGTTCTTTATTCCTCCACATTCTAGGTGCAATTGAACTTGTGATTACTGAGATTGTGTTTTATTCATCCACATTCTAGGTGCAATTGAACTTGTGATTACTGAGATTGTTCTTTATTCCTCCACATTCTAGGTGCAGCTGAACTTGTGTTTTATTCATCCACATTTTAGGTGCAATTGAACTTGTGATTACTGATACTGTTCTTTATTCCTCCACATTCTAGGTGCAGCTGAACTTGTGATTATTGAGTGTTCTTTATTCCTCCACATTCTAGGTGCAATTGAACTTGTGATTACTGAGATTGTTCTTTATTCCTCCACATTCTAGGTGCAACTGTACTTGTGATTACTGAGATTGTGTTTCATTCATCCACATTCTAGGTGCAATTGAACTTGTGATTACTGAGATTGTTCTTTATTCCTCCACATTCTAGGTGCAGCTGAACTTGTGTTTTATTCCTCCACATTCTAGGTGCAATTGAACTTGTGATTACTGATATTGTTCTTTATTCCTCCACATTCTAGGTGCAGCTGAACTTGTGATTATTGAGTGTTCTTTATTCCTCCACATTCTAGGTGCAATTGAACTTGTGATTACTGAGATTGTTCTTTATTCCTCCACATTCTAGGTGCAACTGTACTTGTGATTACTGAGATTGTGTTTCATTCATCCACATTCTAGGTGCAATTGAACTTGTGATTACTGAGATTGTTCTTTATTCCTCCACATTCTAGGTGCAATTGAACTTGTGATTACTGAGAATGTGCTTTATTCCTCCACATTCTAGGTGCAGCTGAACTTGTGATTACTGAGATTGTTCTTTATTCCTCCACATTCTAGGTGCAATTGAACTTGTGATTACTGATATTGTTCTTTATTCCTCCACATTCTAGGTGCAGCTGAACTTGTGATTATTGAGTGTTCTTTATTCCTCCACATTCTAGGTGCAATTGAACTTGTGATTACTGAGATTGTTCTTTATTCCTCCATATTCTAGGTGCAACTGTACTTGTGATTACTGAGATTGTGTTTTATTCATCCACATTCTAGGTGCAATTGAACTTGTGATTACTGAGATTGTTCTTTATTCCTCCACATTCTAGGTGCAACTGTACTTGTGATTACTGAGAATGTGCTTTATTCCTCCACATTCTAGGTGCAATTGAACTTGTGATTACTGAGATTGTGTTTTATTCCTCCACATTATAGGTGCAATTGGACTTGTGGTTACTGAGATTTTTATTTTATTCCCCCACATTCGAGATTCGATCGGACTTGTGGGTACTGAGATTTTTTTTAATTTTATTGCCCATTATTCGAGATTCGATCGGACTTGTGGGTACTGAGATTTTTATTTTATTCCCCACACATTATGATTACTGAGATTTCTATTATTCAAGGTTCGAGGGGAATTATGGTTACTGAGATTTTTTAAACTTTATTCCCCCATATTTGAGGTTCGATCGGACTTGTTGTTACCAAGATTTTTATTTTATTGTCCTATATTCGAGGTTCAATCATACTTGTGGTTACTGGGGTTTTTATTTTATTTTCCCATATTCGAGGTTCGATCGGACTTGTGGTTACTGAGATTTCTAGTTTTATTCCTCCACATTCGAGGTTTGATCTGACTTGTGGTCACTGATAGTTTTACATGCATGAGCCAACAATCCATGGCTTTGAAGAGTGTGTGAACCCAAGTCAATGATTGCCTGTGGCAGCCATGTTTTTTAACGGATCGGGACAAAATGTGCAATCTTTATATATCTTCCATAGATGCTTCCTACCAAGTTTCAGTTCATTTGGCTAAGGGGTTTCAGAGGAGAAGATAATATTAAAATGCGACAAGTTGACAAGTTTTGCCGAATGTGTTGACTCGAGCCAATGATTCCATCAGGTGTTTAATGCCATTTTCAGTTATATCATGGCGGTCAGTTTTATTGGTGGAGGAAACCGGAGTACCCAGAGAAAACAACCAACCTGTCACATGTCACTGACAAACTTTATCACATAACGTTGTATCGAGTACACCTTGCCATGAAAGGGGTCAAACTCACAACTTTAGTGGTGATAAGTTCTGATTGCACAGGTAGTTGTAAATCTAAGTACCATTTGATCATGACCACGACGGCCCCAAGGCATATTGAAATATGATAAATGTTAGAAATACAATTACAACAAAAGATGACAGGAATATATCTGGGTAAAAATATTTACCTACAAAAGATGACAGGAATATATCTGGGCAAAAATATTTAACTAGTCAAATATTTTCTTGTGTATGTCAATAAAACTAAAGTCACCATTATAATCTTTATTTAAAAAAAAAATGACTTAATTAAATATTTTATAAAAATTATATTTGATATACTTCAAGAGTGTACAAAATGTATTGATAATATTGTATATAAAATGATGATATATATATATATATATATACATATGGACAGATTTTTTTTAACATTATGATCATTTTAATAATATACAAAAACAAAAAAAAACACAGTATTGACTTTAAGAATGACTTTTAGTCGTGATTTTTGTTTAAGATTTTGGATACAAAGGGAGGCAATTACATACCTAATAGATTGATGAAATACAAACTTTATAAAAGGCAGCCTTATTTTACTGCTCTAGATAGTACTGATGGAACAAATGTAACAATCGATAACTTTTCAAGTGAATTCAACCCAGGAAAATCAGACATTGTATTTATTAAAAAAAAGGGTATTCAATCATTATAGATCCATATAGTTAAATACAAAAGACATTTATATACAACTTAATATATTCATATAAACTTTGTACACTTTATACATGAAAATATGAAACTTAGAATACAGGCTGTAACTTTGTGGGAAAACTACGTCATATACAGAAATATGGATGCATGAAAATCGTAAAGATTTCATCCAATTACAATCAAGAAATTTATTCTTTTTCTACCATTGAACACATTACATTTATCAAGTCAGTACTACTGGTAACCTTCTTCAAACACTTCAACATATTGTCAGTTTGGGACCATGATACCAAACGCATTTTGACATTTTGCTGAAGCACTGACAGAAACAGATTTACTGAATTACGGAATACGATGTTGTTTCCCTGATGTGTAAGAAGGTTAGTATCAAAATGGGTCAAACACAAAATTTAAAGAATTTTTTAATACATCTTTTTAACAAATGAAAGTGATGAGAAGTCATCTTTAGGTTATAAATTAATCTAAGTTTTAAATGCCAGAAATTTTGTACCATCCTTATACTAAAATACAACATGATTGATTGATGTTTAACACCAACATTAGCAATATTTCAGCTAAATCGTACAACAAAATGGTTTCTAATTTCACAAGATTATATACAAACTCTTAACATTTCTATTTTGATAATTTCTTTAGAATTTAGTGAAATTTTAAAAATATATGAACATATAAATATACAGTATATATTAACAATGTAACCATGGCAACATAGAAGGCATGGTGCTCACAATGTAACAATGAAAACATGGAATGTATTGTGTTCACAATGTAACTATGGTTACATGGCATATATAGTGTTCTCATTGTAACTATGGTAACATGGAATGTATAGAGCTCAGACTTGAGTATATCACAATTATGTAAACACAACCACAATTATATAATCACAACCTGGTGTTTGTAAATCAAAGTTACAATTTAATGCACAAAACAATAACAAAACTTTAAAAGAGGCTAAAGTAAAGTTCCCCTGTAAGTCAGATTAAGACCTGTCTTACCAGGAGGAGAGTTTCTCCCTTGTGACAGATAAGTTTTTCTTATTGCATTTATAAGGTGATAATCCATTAGGTAGAGGTTGTCTATCAATAGGGAAACATGTTTCTTCTTGTGTTGCATCATCAACGGGAGGTATATACTCTGTTTTGTGCCTTGTCTGTCTTGAGAGGACATGTTGCTTCTCTAGTGGCATCTTCTGCCACAGGAAGACATTTTTGCTGCAGAGACTGAACAGGAGAAATATACCATATAGTATTTATAGTATAGTCTCTAATGTACTCTCTAAACAACACAATATATTTGTTATACTAATTCTACACTGTATAATCATATGTCAAGTTGATAAAACAATACTAGTATTTCTGTTGTTTATCATACTGAGGATAAAAACAATACTAGTATTTCTGTTGTTTATCATACTGAGGATAAAAACAATACTAGTATTTCTGTTGTTTATCATACTGAGGATAAAAACAATACTAGTATTTCTGTTGTTTATCATACTGAGTTATATGTCATCAGTTTCAAAACAATTATTGAATCACCTTAATATGCTATGTTGCATATTAAAATAACATTTAACATATTTACTTATGTGAATAGGCGGTTGTAACGGAAACTGATCATCAATATAAAATCCAAACTAGAACAACAATAAAATCTAGTAAACTAAGCATTGATAACTGGTTTAACAGTCTTGTCTAAATAGTTAATAGACTTGATAGATTTTCAATAAAATATTTTGTTGTACAGAGAGAAAATCGCCAAATGTTTAAAAACAGCCTTAATTATGTTTGTCAACCATTTATGATGTATTATGGTTAATTTCATCATATACAAACTAAACTTAACATTTCTTTAATTTTTATATCTTTTATTTCATCATGGATATCAAATTCCAACTAACAAAGACCTACAGAAATTAAATTTTTTTTAAATACAAAAACAACAAAAAAAAAAGGATAAAAATATATGAATTTAATTTATGATACATTTATCGGTAATTTATAAATTTTTTGCTTTGATCTCACACAGTGACATTTCCAGTATCAACGGACTGACCATGATACTGAGCATTATCTGTCAGTGTGAAGTCAAACACATTATGTAACCAATAAAAACAATAACGTCAGTTTTGAAGGTCTTGACATACATTATTACTAGTACTAGTATCACATCTTATCAGACTTGTTGAGGTACTAGTGATAATGTCTGTCTCGACCTTCAAAACTAGTACTAGTATCACATCTTATCAGACTTGTTGAGGTACTAGTGATAATGTCTGTCTCGACCTTCAAAACTAGTACTAGTATCACATCTTATCAGACTTGTTGAGGTACTAGTGATAATGTCTGTCTCGACCTTCAAAACTAGTACTAGTATCACATCTTATCAGACTTGTTGAGGTACTAGTGATAATGTCTGTCTCGACCTTCAAAACTAGTACTAGTATCACATCTTATCAGACTTGTTGAGGTACTAGTGATAATGTCTGTCTCGACCTTCAAAACTAGTACTAGTATCACATCTTGTCTTATCAGACTTGTTGAGGTACTAGTGATAATGTCTGTCTCGACCTTCAAAACTAGTACTAGTATCACATCTTGTCTTATCAGACTTGTTGAGGTACTAGTGATAATGTCTGTCTCGACCTTCAAAACTTGTACTAGTATCACATCTTGTCTTATCAGACTTGTTGAGGTACTAGTGATAATGTCTGTCTCGACCTTCAAAACTTGTACTAGTATCACATCTTGTCTTATCAGACTTGTTGAGGTACTAGTGATAATGTCTGTCTCGACCTTCAAAACTTGTACTAGTATCACATCTTGTCTTATCAGACTTGTTGAGGTACTAGTGATAATGTCTGTCTCGACCTTCAAAACTTGTACTAGTATCACATCTTGTCTTATCAGACTTGTTGAGGTACTAGTGATAATGTCTGTCTCGACCTTCAAAACTTGTACTAGTATCACATCTTGTCTTATCAGACTTGTTGAGGTACTAGTGATAATGTCTGTCTCGACCTTCAAAACTTGTACTAGTATCACATCTTGTCTTATCAGACTTGTTGAGGTACTAGTGATAATGTCTGTCTCGACCTTCAAAACTTGTACTAGTATCACATCTTGTCTTATCAGACTTGTTGAGGTACTAGTGATAATGTCTGTCTCGACCTTCAAAACTACAGTTATTCTATATGTATTATGTATTGCAAATAATAATTGTGCAACATGAACAATGAATCAATGATTTTCTGTATATACATGTACATGTATGACATATAATGGACAGATCCTATTAATAGTACATCAGCTTCATTGATGCTAAAATTGTCACAACCATCAACACTATTGTCTTTGTTGTCCACAAGGTGGCAGCACTGTTACAGTTTTCTGTGGAACATGTATAAACACAAGCACGGTACCTTCTGTCGTGGTTAGGGTAAACAATATCTTGACATCTATCTCCCAGGTCTTTAGAACTACAGAATCGATGAGTTCCGACAATACCTGTATGAGAAAATGATAAAATCTCAATAATCAGTATAAATATTAATAAATCACAAATATATCAATGTGTAACTTACATGTGCCACTGTTAAAATTTGTCATTTTTCAATTGATTAAGTGATAGTTTTTAAATGCCATATCAGCAATTTTTCAGCTATATCACTATAACAAGTTACTTTTCACAGAAATGATGATGAGGTCCGCTTTGTACTAGATCAACATTCTCAGTTGGATTTTTATACTGCTAGCTCACTGAAACAACAGTCAGTGGATAGACATGTCGCCCAACTCTGACACATTATCCTGATTCCGGGCCAAGCACTGAACCAGTCTTTGCTCTTTCTCGTTAATGCTGCGTGCTTAGCTTAGTGGAGAAGCAACAAATACCAATACGCTTGTTTCGAATCATTTCAATTCCGTCAAAATTTTGTTATTTTCGTCCACCAGATCACGTGATTTCGATGGAATGTACAGCACTGAACTTCCGGTGTCGATGTACACAACAAAAACTCCAATTGATATGTGCCGTTTTAACGTTCAATCCTCAACTTAAAAACATCTTAACATTTTCTGTAAAAGACAGATATCAATTAAGTTATTTTATTTGTATCAAAGACTTCAATGCAGAGACAATTACTTCTTTAAAATTAAATTTGTTTTCTTTCTTTATTTGCGGCTGTCAGCATCATGAAAGGAAAACGATCTGCCTTTATGTATATATTTCTGATATCAGACAGACAGTGAGGTACCGAACACCAGTATTTATTCAGGTGTTTCCTTGGCATCTCCATATTACAATTACTTATAATCTACCGCATCTACGACTATGATATGCTGACGTTGTCACAATAATAGTGTAAATACTGGAAGTCGTCTGCCGAGCAGTTCAGACGTCAAGACACGAAAAAGACGGAACATGGTCGGAATTGATATAATTCGAAACAATCGTATTTCATAATCTTTGGTTTGACCCGATCCAGACTCGAACCCACAATCTACCGTACTCAAGACGAGCACGCTAACCATTACACCATCGATGTGGTTCAATTGATTAAGGGGCATAACTCTGAATCCATAAATGGAATAAAAACCAAATTTGAACTTAACCTGTCGCTGTGTATTGTGGTAAAAAACATTGTTTAAATTTGTTTTCAAGACATTTGGCCATGGGATACTAAAGTAAGACTATG
This sequence comes from Bathymodiolus brooksi, assembly GCA_963680875.1. NCBI lineage: Eukaryota > Metazoa > Mollusca > Bivalvia > Mytilida > Modiolidae > Bathymodiolus > Bathymodiolus brooksi. The sequence continues at coordinate 6,453,777 of OY804579.1, read as the reverse complement.
AAAACTTCAAACAAGAGGACATAACTCTAATAGAATAATATCTAAATTCAAATCTGACTTGTGTATTTTGGTAAAAAAGTATTCAATAAATTTCATATGATTTGCTCAAGGTGGAATTATTTTATTGAACGGACACCAGAAATGTTCTATATTTTTGGGGGCAAATCAAGGGACATAACTCCAGAAAAGAAAGATTTGTTTAAGTCTAAAATCAAAATTGGCCCACATTTTATGGTCACTGACCTTGTGTATTTCAAATGATTTACTTTTGGGCATCTTAAACATAAATATGTTTTGTTACCTTGCATATAAAACATTTCCTATTGAATCAAAAATGTACCATTTTGTACAATATTATTGTATCTCTTTTCTTCAAATTGAAAAAAAAAGACAGTACTGGTCTACAATATAACCAATCTCAACAGCATGGACCATTGATGTGGCAAAAACCTGAAAACACCAAGACAATGGCAGATTATGTAATTACCTCCCCATAATCCTGTGACCTTGACACAATAGTGAGCTTCATTTATTGTACACTTTTTTGGTTGGACAGGATTGTCTTTTAAACTGGGATTAAACAATTCTCCACAGTTGTGATCTAATGTTGAGTTACACTGGTAACAGTTAAAGTTTTCACCAGCAACTGAAATAGACAAAAAACATTAAATCTAAAATTACATACAATTAATTCTGAGAGTACTCACACAAATTTCAATCAGCTCAGATAATAAAGTTAATTGAAAAAAAATATATACAAATGTAAATAAGTGTACCAGTATATTAATTATAATAGTACAGTCAAATCTGTATCAAGAGTCACATTTGGGACAAAGAAAATGTGACCTTCTGAGATAGGTGACCTCTTAAATGAGGTTCAATTCATATGAATATTTCCATGACAGGACAAGAAAAAGGTGACCTTTTAATACAGGTGACTGCTTAATAGAGGTGACCACATGGGCAGTTTGACTGTATATATATATATATATACTAAGTTAAAGACTTGAAAATATTGTCTCTCAAATCTTAAGCTGACTCAATGTAGTTTCAATGACAAATTATCATACTTTGTTACTGCACTTCAGAATTGGAAAACTTTACAACCAACATCATTTGATTGTTAGTCACATGCAGTGACAAGATAAAGTGGAACTAACATTGCTTCACAAAACTGTTATAAATATACAACTATGATCTACAACTTTACCCTTCATTACATACAACCAACATTGAAATAAAACAAAATACATGTACAAATACAAAACTTCCTACATCATACATGTACCATTGGAGCATCAAGATACATATTTTAATCTGGAGACTCACTCCTACCCCTTTTCTTGATCTTGGCATTAGACCATACAATCAATTTTTACAGTTCCCTGTGCCCCAGGGCTTGTCCAATCAAGAATTCAATTTTTATTTCTATCATATTATGATATATGGCATACATTTTTTTTGTATATGTACACTAAACTTGAAAATTCGGTGTATGATTTGACATTTTATCATCATTTAATGGAAAGCTTAAAAGATATAACTTCTTACCATTTTCTATTGATAAATAAAGAAGAAGTAGTACTAAAGTGCATCGTATCATTGTGTTTCTGTATTTTTGAAATGTATTTATATCTTCAGGTAAATGCGGAAATGAACACCTGCGAATATAGCGACACCTATTGAGGTTATATTACAAGGAAAACAACTCTGTGAAAGCACTCTTGAACTCTTCATTTATTCTACAAACTATTGTAACATGCATGTATGCATTGAGTACGTTGCTTTGGTCATTTTACATAAATGATGTATGCACAATATTTGTAATAATTCTAAAAATAACAAAATACATCCATAATGCATAAATCTATCTTCATTTGAAGGGTCCAACAAATCACCAAAATATATCCATGAAAAAAAGCATGACGGGAAGATCTTAAATATTTAAGTGTTTTTTGTAAGGTGACAACTATCACCGACTTTCTTATTGCGCTCATTATGACACTTGTCAAGGGTGCACTCCATATGCCAAAATCAAGTTTTTTTTTAAATTTATCTAAATTCTTGTGTTTCAAGGGCTTCTTCCACCACTAAAACTGGTCGCCATGATATAACTGAAATATTGCTGAAAGTGGTGTTAAAACACCAAAAATCAAAATCAATCAAATCTTGTGTTTCATTTTATATTTTATTTAAAAAATAAAAAGGAATGAAAAACATTAATAAAAGTTACATGATATTTGTATAAGAAACTGTTTTCACATATTATATATACATCATCCACTACTAATAATGGGCTGTTAATGGTTTGGTCATGATGAAACATCATATTTAATAGAATCTGGATTTTTTGTTTTAAGTAAAACATTTAAAATAAACAGCACAAGTTGATGTGTATGGTGTAATTTTTACCAGTACATAACATAATTTAAGTTGAAAATGAACCATATCGGTGGTCTAATGTTAGTGTACTCGCTTCAAGTGTGCTAGATCTTGGGTTCGAGCCCGATCGGGTCAAACCAAAGGCTATAAAATTGTTATTTGTTGTTTCTCCGCACGCAACATTAAGAAGAAAGAGCAAAGACTGGTTGGCTCGGAATCAGGATAATGTATCCCGAGTAAGGCGACATGTCTATCCACTGACTGTACTATAAAAATCCAACTACCTGTAAGTGTGTTGGTCTAGTACAAAGTGGACCTCATTATCATCTCATTGAAAATTAACTTAATCTCTCCATGATATAGCTGAAAAATTGCTGAGTTTGCGTTAATCAACAATCACTCACTTAAGTTGAAAATGTAGAAAGTTACCTTTTAACTTGAAAACATCGTAGATATGGCATACAGTTGACAAATTTTCTCACTTGTGATGCAATTCGAAAGACATTAAAATACATGATATAAATATGAAAACAGTGGGTTATGATTTATGGCAATGGTGCACAAACCGTTTTATATATTTCTTTTAATGTTGTAAGACATTTTGTTTATGTGTTGTTACATTTCTACATTTTGATTAAGATAAATTGATGTTTTTCTTTTTTATTAAATCACAATTAAGTCGAACACACCCATGATGAGAGTTATGATGAAGTTTAAATGTTTAGAGTAGATCTACGCAAAAATTACAATTGCAATGTATTGAGCCAAACTGCTGTAATGAAATGCCCAAGCAAATATACAAATCATGTCCAGGGGTGGATCCAGGATTTCAAGTTAGAGGGGGGGGGGGGGGTGCACTTTGGGGTATTTCGTGTGAAAAATCACGATTTTATGCAAAAAAATCATATTTTTTCCAATTTTAGGGGGGGGAGGGGACGCCCCCCCCCCTGGATCCACCCCTTATGTCACATAACACATATGTTAAGTAAACAAGATATAACAACTGCAATATTTGAGTTGAAAACACAAAATAAAATAAACAAAACAAATCTACATGCATTTCTGAAAAAAAAACCACTGTTGTTGCAACCAATGTAAACTAAAATTGTTTGTTAATTGCCAGGGTCTTCACCAAGCATTATGATGTATTACATACAGACTGTGAACAAAATTATTCAGATAATTCCTATTTTCCATTAATATTTCATATCAAACTGCAATTAAAAAATAATATACAACAATGTATCCTATTTATGTTCAATTCATATTCGATTTTAGTAGTCATTTTTAAATAAATTTTAGAATTATGCTTTTCAAATCCTCATGATTTAAGACTTCAATAATAAAATTATTTTGAAATGATGGAGTAAAAATACATTTAATTCTGCTTTTGTTGATAAAAGAATATGAAAATCGGACATGAAATGACATATTTTTTTTTTTATAAATTGCACTTTTAAAAGAAATATATTGTGAAAATGGAATCATCTGAATGTTTTTGTTCATTGTCTTTAGATGTCAGTAAAAAAAAAAAAATTTCATGTAATCATTTTTTAGCCAACACAATAAACATTATCATAGAGCGTCCAACAAAAAATATCATAGATTCCTTTCTTAAACGTCTTATTAGCACAAAAAAGTGTAAAATTTATGTTATAAACAGCCTAAGTAACACTTAGCTATCAATCATGATTTATATTCGATATTCATTATTCTGAATGCACATAGTCGTTATACTATAGGGGGTGCTGTGGTTGTGATCGTATATGGGTAGTTGAATTTGCTACCTGTGCAATCAGTACCTATCACCACTAAAGTTGCGAGTTCGATTCCCGCTCATAGCGAGGTGTACTCGATATAACATTATGTGATAAATACACCATGCAACTTTATGTGATCAAGTTTGTCACTGACTTGCTACAGGTCGGTGGTATTCTCTGGGTAGTCCGGTTTCCTCCACCAATAAAACTGACTGCCACGATATAACTGAAATATAGTTGAAAGTGACAGTAAGCATCATAACCATAACCCGTTATACTATTATTATTCACAACATTCATGGGCCCACAAGGGTTATAAACATGAATACATGTAACATTTATTAACATTTGAATCAACGTTCCACGGAATATAGCAGGTTAGTACATGTACCATATATGGTATAAACAAATATATAATTAACTATAGTATAGGCTTGAATTAGAAAATTTAATTGTTTTACTACAACAGGTGCAAGGTGACAGTGTTCAGAGTGACAGTGTTTAAAAACACTGAAATATAGTAATATTAGTTTACCTGTACATAATGGAAAAACAAATTTAAGTGACTAGCACATCAAACATACCTCAAAGTAAATAATATAAGTTTGTAGAAATCTCTTATATATGTATGAATAAGTAAGACTGTCTAGGGTTCTTGGTTTTATAAATGATCAGATATATTGTCCTGTAATACACAAAATACATACATAAACATGAAACATTTAGACAGACAAAAACATGGGCAAAGAAAGATAACTCTAATTGTTTATGTGATAAATAAAATCAATAACGAACAAGGGTGCCATGAGCAGGATTCAAACTGACAACTTTAGTGGTGATAGACACTGATTACATACGTACATGTAATTGTAAATCCAACTACCATACGATCACGACCATGATGGCCCCTAGTATTAAAATGAATAACAACATGCTTTCCATGTGTACTTATATTTTGTGAACACAAAGAGCAGATTTACAAAATTTAAAATACGACATGATCTGTCGCATCATGTATTGAAAAAAATCTTCTCTAATGTAGTATTGTACACTCTTTACGGGAAGAAGAAGAAGATTGTGTTCATGCTCTAGATTTAAATCTAGGTGTTAAAAAGACTCACATGTCAAGACAATATAGAAGAACTGGTTTTATGTTATGATCAGATACAATTACTGTACATGTATAGGCATCTGTTTTTACACTTGGGTTTAGTAATAAAAATCTTTTTGCAGCTTGTAAGAAACTTTAAGAGCATTTTACATTTTGGTACAATTCATTTTGAGCAATAAAGAAAGGGCTAGGATTCCAGGTGCACTGATATTTATTGCCAGATATTTTCCTACTCTAGATCTGTTCAACACCAATACTTTAGTCAGATTTCATAGATCAGAGTCAGAGGTGTTTATATTTAGACATCAATCTTTGTACAATGTATATATTATGTAGTTTATCCAGTTTTGTATTAAATATGGTAAACATTCAAATTGGAGATTAATCAATACAACTTAATTAATATATTTCTTCTTCAGATTGATTTGAAAGATTGTTATACAACAAAGTACAACTGATACCAAGGATTTGTTTCTACTGGTACCTGGAGAGTATTATACTACATGTACATGTACTGTAACCAGGAGAGTATTACTGTTACCAAGTCAGAATTTTACTACTGATACCAGTAGACAATGGCTCTAAGCAAACAATCCATCCTAGCATACTGTTCCTGTATCACAGCTTTCAGCTTAGTCAGCTCATCATTTTCTTTTTATTATGTTAAAGTATTTATGAACTTTTATCACATAGAAGAACAATGGTTTCAAATGTCACAAGTATTGTACCTGGTATGGAATGCAATCAATGATCCATTATTTGCATACATTCAAGATAACACAACTCTGGCTATTACAAAGACAAGAAGAGAAAGCATCATGTATTCTGGTCCTTTATTTGCTCTTTCATTTATTATTCCGTGGATACCGTGGGCAGAGAATAGTTGGATGGTAGGATTACATTTAATTGTTGCATTATTTATATGGGATACTTTGTTTACTTTTGTTGGGTTAGCGATATGTGCTCTGTTCTCTGAACTCTCTAAAGAAATAGATGATAGAATTACACTTAATAGATATGCACAGGCCGCTAATTTAATAGGATCATCTAGTATCATGTTGTTAGAATTCACGTCAGACAGTCTCAATAATTTTGCGGCATTTCAGGTAACTACTGTTGTAATAGCCTTCTGTTCCTGGATTTTATTTCATTATGCTGGACAAAATGCTCACACAGAATATGATCTAAAGAACGGGAGTACTTCTGATGAGAGTGAAGTTATATCTTGTGAAAAAACAATGGTTGAATCGTACAGCAAGCAAACATGTCAGATTTTATCAGATAAGGATTTTTTATCATTTGTGGTAACTAACTTTTGCCAGGAATTTCACAGAACTTTTTTGAGTAACTTCATGACTATAATTTGTGACCAGTTAATTTTAGAAGATGATATCCCTATGGCTGTAAGGAAGACATTTTATGGAGGAACTACAATGGCATCAGCTGTAAGTATTTCTTCTTGATGTTTATGTCAGTTATTTTTCGTGGACGCTGGCACTTGTCTTGATAAAATTATCTTTACTATGATTGTATCCACATGTTATAGTAAAGATACATTAAGACAAGTACCTATGTTTGTCAGACTGCATCGTTGTTGGAATGGTTTTATGTGTGATAGAAGGTGGGTTTGAGCCCCTGGTTAGATCAAGCCAAATATTAGTATTTGCTGCTTCTCCTCAAAGCATGCAACATTAAGGAGTAAGAGCAAAGACTGGTTGACTCAGAATCAGAATAGCGTGTCTGAGTGGAGCAACATATCTACCCACGGACTGTTGTTTCAGTGAGCTAGCACTATAAAAATCAAACTCAGCAGTTTGTTTAATACCAAGAGGACATCAACATCATCTCATCAGAATGTAATTTGTTCTTGTCATAATATAGCTGATACATTGCTCATTTGGCATTAAACAATAATGCTAAGGATATGTCATGAATTTTTATAGTACTAACTCAACAGTTGCCAGGTAGACATGTCGCTTCATGCGGACACATTATCCTGATTCCAAGCCAACCAGTCTTTGCACTTACTCCTCAATTCTGTGTGCTTAGCAGAGAAGCAACAAATACAAATTTGATAGTCTTTGGATTGACCCGATAGTGGCTCGAACACACGATCTACCTCAGTTGTAGCAAGCATGCTAACCATTACACCGCTGATACGGTTGTAATTGTAGAGGAACTTCAATATTATTGAGTGTAAGGTATAACTATACATGCTTGATATATATTGTCAGTATCTCCATCATGGCTATACATACTTATGAATATAGCTGAAAAATTGCTCGCTGGACGTTAAACACCAATCAATCAATCAATCATACTTGTGGAAAACATTGAAGGCATAATTGTAAGACATGATTACTGGATCATCTACAATGATCAGACGATCTACACATACATACTTTCATTTTAGATTTTAGTGATATTTTGTTCACTAGTGATAGGAGACCTCCTAATTTTTGAGAATTTATTTTTAGATATTAGTACATGTAATATTTTGCTCACCACTGATCAGGAGATCTACAAATTTTGTTTTAATATATTTTAGCTTTTAGTAATAGTTGGAGCACCACTGATCAGGAGATATTCCTATTTCCACGTAATCAGGAGTAGTTATATATACACAGTAGTGGCAGGGAGCATGCTGTACCTCTGTGGGCGTGGTCATCCTTGGTTACTCATGATTTTCTTATTATTTGATACGTAAGTACTTTACACAGTTTCAATTTTCAATTCAAATATTTTATTGAATAAAGTGCATAATTTAATTATACAATATCCAATGGGATTGCACATCAGGCATAGCCTATTATGTAAGTGCTCTCCCTGAATAACTAAGGACATCAAGTATAATGATAAGAATAAATACTTTAGGAGAAATTTTAAATTTTGTAATAATTTTAAAACTGTCCATTTATTCATTATAATTGAGAAATTTCCTAATTTAGAGTGTGAATAAGTTAACTAGTGATTTATATATGCTTCTGTCTATTAAGGATACATATGTACATGTATATATAAGCACATAAAAAGGCATATTCATGCATATGCATACATATACACATAAATATAGATATAAATTTGCTTAACCATCTTCAGCAACAAATTCAAAAAGATTCAAAACAAAAAATGCGAAATTAAATTGAAAAATGTGGTTCCACAAATAAAGGTGTCGACAGAGTTCATAATAAGTAAATTATCATCAAAAGAAATGTCAGGTGATTCTTTAAGAGTATGTCAATGTTTTACACAGTACATTTTAAGTACATGTACCTGAAATCCTTTCAAAATTGCTGACTGACTCGGCAAAAATCCAACATGTAATTGTTTTCAATGCATCAAACCTTTGTGTCTTTTAAAATCAATCAGTTCAAAGTTTTATTTAAAGTTGATATTGAAAAAACAAGTACTACAAATCTCTAGTGGGCTTTGCAAATCGACTACATACAAAATACAAAAAATGTATAATACATTCAATACAGCCATGCACAACACACAAGAAATAATATATGGTAACATTAAAACATAAAACTGTTTATTGTCATTTCAATGTTATCAAAATTTTGATAATACATGTGCAATGTAATAAAAAATTCTCAAAAAAAAAATTGTATCAATTATTAATGCTTTAATGATCATGGTGACAAATCTACCATTTCATTTACTTTTACTAGTTCAGTTCATTTTTTCGGGCCTTTATCCAGAATAATTTTATTTAGAAATGATATTCTTATGTCCATACATAAAATGGCCATGATACACAAAACATTATATGTTTACTTTTTTACATTTTTCAGGTGTGTAACAAATGCTTCTTTCTCAATATTCAACATACCACTGGCCGACATAGCAGATAATAATATGGCCAAATATAACAGGAAGTAAGTCAATACAATATTACTGTGTCAATACATGTAGGTTACATTATCATGGTTTACAACACAGCAGCCTTATCACTACCAATATATCTTGACACATCAATCAGAGATTGGGCCATTGTGGTGATCGTATGGTAGTAGAATCTATTACAACTATCTATGCAATCAGTGCCAATCACCAATAAAGGTGTGAGTTCGAACCCCGTTCATGGCGGGGTGTACTCAATACAACTTTATGTGGTAAAGTTTGTCAGTAAGTTGCGGCAGGTCAGTGGTTCTTTCCGGGTACTCTGGTTTCCTCCGCCAATAAAACTGACTGCCACAATATAACTGAAATAATGTTGAAAGTGGTGTTAAGCATCATATACCAGTCACTCAGAGAATTGTCAGCTAATTAATGCTGTTTTGGTACCAGGTAAAAGATATGGTAATGTATTAATCATTGTAAAAATCATTTTCTCAGAGAAATTGTAAAAATAGGATTTGAATGTGTAGCAAGATCATGCCATTAAGTATTGACCCTTGAAGTAGTATTTTATTATTTTTGTTTAGCTCTTCTGACCCTCTGAAAATAAATACAATGAAGAATTTTTTTCAAAAATTAATTTTGATTAAATACAAACTGTGCATGATTAACCAGGTGAGCAATACATGCTGAGGTGAGCCTCTTGTTAAATTATATTGTTGTGCCTTTTGATTGAAGAATACCATGCTACAAGCAAATACAGCATCACCTTATGAGCAATAGCTAGTTATGAATGATCATCGGTGCCCCATTTCAAGGCAAAACTTTTGACCTTTTTTTTGACAAGCAAAACATCTGTCCATTCCAGTTTGACCGACATACTGATTCTATGTAAACTTGTTCTCATTAAGAGAAGAAAGAAGTTTTTCCTGTGGTATGAATATAAAAGTAGGTATTCTGTATGGTACATCTATACCAATCATCATATTTGTCAGTTTTAAACTTGTGAATATAACTGACCGCAATGATATAACTAAGATATTGTTGGAAGTGGCGTTGAGCACCATAAACCATCATATTTTACAGATATTTTGTGTTCTATAATAGTGCTGTTTATCAGATTTCCATTACTTTGTAACAAGGATCAATTTTTCAGACTATTACAGTAAAGGCATTATTATATTTTTCAGACTAATTACAGTAAAAGCATTATTATATTTTTCAGACTAGCATTATTATATTTTTCAGACGTCCTATATCGTCAATGGTATTTGGGACCAACGCTTTGATAGTGAAGCCAGCCATATCTTTATCGCCAATGTTTGTGGTGGCCATTTTAAATATCTACGGTTACAATGAATATAAGGACAAGAAAGTGGGTATGAAAGGATCAGAAGAACTGAAAAATGCTATGTTTAACTTAGTTTGTTTTTATCCAGTTATCATTGGAACCATTCAATTTGCTTCTTGGTCATTTTTTACAATTCGTGAGAAATCAAAGCAATTTTATGTTAACACTGTGTAAGCATATTGGGAAACAGACATGATCTTCATTACATTCCAATACCACGATATAGCTGAAATATTGCTAATGTTGGTGTTAAACATCAATCAATCAATACATTCCAGTAATTAGGAATCATATAATATCATTGAATCATTCCATTGTTTTATCAATCAAGATAATTTGACTTAAGACACTTACGATATATTACATTTTTTATTATGTAAATGTTTAACAATTGAACAATCAGAGGAGATAAATTATTGAAGGGACTATCGGCCATAATTAGAACAAAGTAAAATATATTTCTTAATTTGTTAAATATAATGTCTGGGTTTGTAAAATATATTTTCTTCATTCGTAGCATATTTCTCAACATGGTATTTTGTGCAATGTTATATTTCTTGAATCTCTACTTTTCCTTAATCAGCTTTAAAATGAATTGTGTAAAATATGATTTTTTGATTTGTAAAAGGTATTTTTGTAATTTTTAGCATAAGATTTTGAAGTACATGTATTTGATTTGTAAAACATGATTTCTTTGTTTCTGTAATAAAAGATCAATTTCTTTGTAAACTGTAAATATGCTGAATAGTTTTTGTGTTTGGTCTTTTGTCAAATTTGTCACAAGTTTGAAAAGTCTAAATTTGGAAAATGTGTTTGGTTTCATGTCCACAATGCTATATTTTCTTGAAATCACAGGTGGCTCAATGAGTTAGGTAGTTGGATTACCTAACAACTCGTACAAACCTATCACTAATACGGCGTGGGTTCGTGCCCGGCTTTGTAAATTACAAAAAAAGGGTGCACTTGACTCGCAGCCACAAGTGATAAAGTTTACCTGTTGTTTGCCCATGGTCGGTGGTTCTCTCCTGGTACTCCAGCTTCTTCCACCACAAAAACTTGAAATATTACTGAAAGTGGCATTAAACACCAAAAATCATTATTATTATATGTGTTTTTCATGAGAGTAACATCCATATTTTGAAATTTGATATTGATCTTGATGTAAAGTTTTGTTTAAATATACATTGTATATTAGTGTTTGTTTAAATGACATATTTTATGATAATTTGTGGGTACACATCCCTATGTATTACTGGTATATATGTCAATGTAGTATTGACAGTTTTGAATATATAAACAACTTGAATCTAATGTTTTTACTTAGTTAACATGGGTTTTTTATGTTTTATATTTTATTATGACAATATAAATTAACACATCATTTTAATTAACTAGGGGTCAAAGTTTAAATGGAGACAATATATTAAATGCTTTATGTTTTTGCTAAGATTTGTTTTTTGGTTTTATAACTATAGATGATATTTTAGTGTGATTTTTTTGGTGAGATCCGTCTTGATCATCTTTTTAGTTCCTGTGTTGTGTTTTTTGTTTTGTATGTCTTTGTTCTGTACCCAATGTAGCCTCTATCTCTGGAGTGACAGTTCTGTCGGGTTTTCACTAATAATTAGTGATTAATAGTATACTAAGAATCAAATATAATGTTACTGTTTGATTAAGAAATAAATCATGGAAGCCAGAATGTGTTGGGAGTTTTAACATGGGTTGGCAGATATTAGTACTAATATCCACCAACCCATGTTTAAACTCGAAACACATTCTGGCTTCCATGATTTATTTTGATTCTGATATGTCTAAGAGTACAAATATGGTAGTATACTTTGATTGGAAGACGGTAATTAAGTCCACAAACAAAGTTTGGAGACTTATTGTGTTTGCACCGTTTCTTATTATTATTATTATTCTTTCTTTCTTTCTTTCTTTCTTTCTTTCTTTCTTTCTTCCGCCAAAAGTTTATCCGACACATTTCTCGGCGACTACTGAACGGAAATCAATGAAACTTCACAGGAATGTTAAGCACTATGAGTAGATGTGCAGACTACTTTCGAAATTTTCAAAAATGGCCGCCGTTGCCATGGAAACAGCCAAAATGCTAAAAAATTGAAAAACACAAAAATGATCATAGCAGGTTACTCGCCCAACAGAAATTGATCAAACTTGTTAGGAACAACATCCACATCTAGTGGAACGAGATAAGCCAAACAAATTGGAATCGGTTGGACAAACTTTGCCGCAGTTGCCATAGAAACAAAAAAGGGGAGATTAAAAATTTTTTTGGATTCCTTTCATGAAGCTTTGTAAGAATATCCACCGTAGTGTGTGGCAGCTTTTGGGGGGGTTGAACAAATTCAAAATGGCGATCGTTGCCATGGTAACCAAGGTGCAAAAAATGTTAAATTCAAACCGTACAGCGGATACTTTTGAAATTTGACACAAAAATAGATCATCACTCAAAGTTGTGCTCTTTGTTATTATAATTTTCAAAATAGCCACCAATATAAAAGATTAAAAAAATTGTTAAAAATTCAAAAATGAACAGATTTCAATGGAAATGGATATTTACAGGAAATAAGACATGCTGCACCATATGGCGACCATTTTGGTTTGCTATGGTGGCCATTTTGAACCAAAAATGGCTGCCAAAATACAAAAATCCTCCGATTTGGGAGAAATTTGGTTTCCAAGTAGATTATGATATTTGCGAATTGATTTCCATCGTTTGGGAGCCATATAATATCATATCTTGTTGTGCTTGCTCCGTTTCTTATTATGTCCCCCAAATGAAGTTTCAGGAGACATATTGTGTTTGCTCTGTTTGGAGACTTATTTTTTTTTGCACTGTTTCTTATTATTATTAAGTCCCCAAACGAAGTTTGGAGACTTATTGTTTTTACACCATTTCTTATTATTATTATTATTATTATTATGAACATATGTCAAAATCTTTGACCTCACTTATATCGGAAACTGCCAAAGGGATTTCCACAAGACTTGGCATATATATTAAATAGGGTTGGTAGAATATTCTGACCAAAAAAAAATCGTGAGCGAATGGCCGCCATTTTCAAATTGGCTGACGACAAAATCGGCAAAATTTTAATGTTCTCTAATTTCAATGAAAATTTATATCCATTTTTTGTTTTAAAAGGGGTCCAAATAGGGGCGAGGTTTACAAAAGAAACATGTAAATAAATTATTTTTTAATTTCTGCTCATCTCTCAAATTCTATTACTTCTGACAACAGGGACCCTGAATTCTGATATGGGGGTCGTTTGGGGACTTCTGTGTTTGCATCCAAACACAATCAAACCTCATTTATATTTACGTTTGCGGAAAATGTCGCACACAATTTATGCTGCCAATGGAAAAGTCAGTCACATTCACCGGCGCATGTGCTAATGAGATTATACGATCGATAAATCGCTTGTTTGTCTACAAAGCGAAAGGACGCCATGCTAGAATGAAGAACAACAATCAAAACCATAGTCCTTGACTTTTCGTTTTTTTAACAAATTGAAATAAATAATGTAATTTCACTATAAATCCACAACTAGAACTTTTGTCCAGACTTTGTCAATTAATAAAGCAATCATTGAAATTGTGAAATTGATTAAAGGATTCTACTATATTATGTTCATGTATTTTGTTATTTTGTAACTATATTTACTCAGTTTTTACTTAAAAATTTACTATAAACATGACATAATAAGGAAAGTAAGTCATGTAATGGCCATAACTGTATGGTAGTTAGAAAAACATCTACATTATTCTATCATTGCCTACCACCACTGAAGCTGTGAGTTCAGTTTCCACCTTTCGTGAGATGTATTCAATACAATCTTATATGATAAACTTTGTCAGGAACTTGCAGCAGACATGTTGTTAGTTTTCTCTGGGTATTCTTGTGTCAGGAACTTGCAGCAGACATGTTGTTAGTTTTCTATGGGTATTCTTGTGTCAGGAACTTGCAGCAGACATGTTGTTAGTTTTCTATGGGTATTCTTGTGTCAGGAACTTGCAGCAGACATGTTGTTAGTTTTCTCTGGGTATTCTTGTGTCCTCTAGCAATAAAACTGATATAAATGAAATATTGTTAGACATCCATAACCCTATCCCCATTTAAAAAAGGAACTTGGTTTACATTGTTAGATGCTCAATCATATTTTAGGTTCTGGTGACGTTGGTGTTTTTCACACATATCTTTGTAACGAAAATTGTATTTTGTTTGTGGAGGAAGTTATTAATGAATGATGTATATAGTGCCATATTTTATATATGTTTATAGTTAAAAAAGATTTAATTTTAATTGACTAATTGTTATTTTATTACTTATGTTTTATATTATTATTTTTTTATCATACTTTAATAAAAACATAGATATCTAATTTAGTGCACACAAGTGAAATACCACCTGCTAAGGAAAAATTAGTGAGAGTCATATTAGCCAAAGATCAGGGCAAATTTGATTGAGGGGCCGTCGTGGTCGTGATCGTATGGTAGTTGGATTTACAACTACCTATGTAATCAGTGCCTATCACCACTGATGTTGTGAGTTTGAATCTCGATCAGGGCGAGGTGTACAACATTATGTGATAAAGTTTGTCAGTGACTTGCAACAGGTCGGTGGTTTCTCTGAATCCTCCGGTTTCTTCCACCAATAAAACTTACCTCCACGATATAATTGAAATATTGTTGAAAGTGGGTTAAACACCATCAAACAAACAAACAAAGTTGGTTGCTCAACTACTCAGACATTTTTAATCATTGTTCAAAGTTACTGCCATTCAAAAAGCTCTTATGCTATAATTTACTGATGCTGTGTGTAAAGCACCATCATATCAACCCATTTCACCTTCGCATCTCACACACACAAGACAATGAAGCCAGCAATCAATGCACAATCTTGACTGGAGGTCATATTAATTATTCATTTAGTAAATGGTGTGATAAAATATAACAGAATTGACAGAAAACATATACAAATATTCAATAACGGCCTACTTAGACATTTTTAGTCATTGTTTAAAGTTATTGCCATTCAAACAGCTCTTATAATATAATTTATTGCCTATTCTTCCGTTTTGTGTTGATGAATATTTAGTTTTCTGTGTAGTGCTTTGTGGATCATTGTTTGTCTTTCTGTTCTTTTTCTTTTAGCCACATGTACATGTATCGTCTGTTCTGCAGTTCATGATTACCTCTTTAGTACCTTCTGATTACATCTTTAGTATCTTCTGATAACACCTTTAGTACCTTCTGATTACACCTTTATGCCTTTGGTATCTTCTGATTACACCTTTGGTATCTTCTGATTACACCTTGGTATCTTCTGATTACACCTATGGTATCTTCTGATTACACCTTTGGTATCTTCTGATTACACCTTGGTGTCTTCTGATTATGCCTTTGGTATCTTCTGATTACACCTTTGGTATCTTCTGATTACACCTTGGTATCTTTTGATTACACCTTTGATATCTTCTGATTACACCTTTGGTATCTTCTGATAACACCTTTTGTATCTTCTGATTACACCTTTGGTATCTTCTGATTACACCTTTGGTATCTTCTGATTACAACTTTAGTATCTTCTGATTACACCTTTGGTATCTTCTGATTACACCTTTGGTATCTTCTGATTACACTTTGGTATCTTCTGATTACACCTTTGGTATCTTCTGATTACACCTTTGGTATCTTCTGATTACACCTTTGGTATCTTCTGATTACACCTTGGTATCTTTTGATTACATCATTGGTATCTTCTGATTACACCTTTGGTATCTTCTGATTACACCTTGGTATCTTCTGATTACACCTTTGATATCTTCTGATTACACCTTTGGTATCTTCTGATAACACCTTTTGTATCTTCTGATTACTCTTTTGATATCTTCTGATAACACCTTTGGTATCTTCTGATTACACCTTTAGTATCTTCTGATAACACCTTTAGTGTCTTCTGATTACACCTTTGGTATCTTCTTATAACACCTTTGGTATCTTCTGATTACACCTTTGGTATCTTTTGATTACACCTTTGGTATCTTCTGATTACACCTTTGGTATCTTCTGATAACACCTTTGGTATCTTCTGATAACACCTTTGATATCTTCTGATTAAACCTTTGGTATCTTCTGATTACACCTTTGGTATCTTCTGATTACCCCTTTAGTATCATCTGATTACACCTTTGGTATCTTCTGATTACACCTTTGGTATCTTCTGATTACACCTTTGGTATCTTCTGATTACACCTTTGGTATCTTCTGATTACACCTTTGGTGTCTTCTGATTATGCCTTTGGTATCTTTTGATTACACCTTTGGTATCTTATGATTACACCTTGATATCTTCTGATTACACCTTTGGTATCTTCTGATTACTCTTTTGATATCTTCTGATAACACCTTTGGTATCTTCTGATTACACCTTTAGTATCTTCTGATAACACCTTTAGTGTCTTCTGATTACACCTTTGGTATCTTCTTATAACACCTTTGGTATCTTCTGGTTACACCTTTGGTATCTTTTGATTACACCTTTGGTATCTTCTGATTACACCTTTGGTATCTTCTGATAACACCTTTGGTATCTTCTGATTACACCTTTGGTATCTTCTGATAACACCTTTGATATCTTCCGATTACACCTTTGGTATCTTCTGATTACACCTTTGGTATCTTCTGATTACCCCTTTAGTATCATCTGATTACACCTTTGGTATCTTCTGATTACACCTTTGGTATCTTCTGATTACACCTTTGGTATCTTCTGATTATACCTTTGGTGTCTTCTGATTATGCCTTTGGTATCTTTTGATTACACCTTTGATATCTTATGATTACACCTTGGTATCTTCTGATTACACCTTTGGTATCTTCTGATTACACCTTTGGTATCTTCTGATTACACCTTTGGTATCTTCTGATTACACCTTTGGTATCTTCTGATTACACCTTGGTATCTTCTTATTACACCTTTGGTATCTTCTGATTACACCTTTGGTATCTTCTGATAACACCTTTTGTATCTTCTGATTACTCTTTTGATATCTTCTGATAACACCTTTGGTATCTTCTGATTACACCTTTAGTATCTTCTGATAACACCTTTAGTGTCTTCTGATTACACCTTTGGTATCTTCTTATAACACCTTTGGTATCTTCTGATTACACCTTTGGTATCTTTTGATTACACCTTTGGTATCTTCTGATTACACCTTTGGTATCTTCTGATAACACCTTTGGTATCTTCTGATTACACCTTTGATATCTTCTGATTAAACCTTTGGTATCTTCTGATTACACCTTTGGTATCTTCTGATTACCCCTTTAGTATCTTCTGATTACACCTTTGGTATCTTCTGATTACACCTTTGGTATCTTCTGATAACACCTTTGATATCTTCCGATTACACCTTTGGTATCTTCTGATTACACCTTTGGTATCTTCTGATTACCCCTTTAGTATCATCTGATTACACCTTTGGTATCTTCTGATTACACCTTTGGTATCTTCTGATTACACCTTTGGTATCTTCTGATTATACCTTTGGTGTCTTCTGATTATGCCTTTGGTATCTTTTGATTACACCTTTGGTATCTTATGATTACACCTTGGTATCTTCTGATTACACCTTTGGTATCTTCTGATTACACCTTTGGTATCTTCTGATTACACCTTTGGTATCTTTTGATTACACCTTTGGTATCTTCTGATTACACCTTGGTATCTTCTTATTACACCTTTGGTATCTTCTGATTACACCTTTGGTATCTTCTGATTACACCTTTGATATCTTCTTATATAACACCTTTGGTATCTTCTGATTACACCTTTGGTATCTTGTGATTACTCCTTTGGTATCTTCTGATTACACCTTTAGTATCATGTGATTACACCTTTGGTATCTTCTGATTACACCTTTGGTATCTTCTGATTACACCGTTGGTATTTTCTGATTACACCATTGGTATTTTCTGATTACACCATTGGTATTTTCTGATTACACCTTTGGTATCTTCTGATAACACCTTTGGTATCTTCTGATTACACCTTTGGTATCTTCTGATAACACCTTTGATATCTTCTGATTATACCTTTGGTATCTTCTGATTACACCTTTGGTATCTTCTGATTACACCTTTGGTATCTTCTGATTACACCTTGGTATCTTCTGATTACATCTTTGATATCTTCTGATTACACCTTTGGTATCTTCTGATTACCCCTTTAGTATCATCTGATAACACTTTAGTATCTTCTGATAAAACTTTGGTATCTTCTGATTACACCTTTGATATCTTCTGATTACACCTTTGGTATCCTCTGATTACACCTTTGGTATCTTCTGATTACACATTTGGTATCTTCTGATTACCCCTCTGGTTTCTCCTATTACCCAAAATGGGATAGATGCGATCGACATAGTCACCACACTTTTAATGAAAGGACATTATATCATCCATATGACCACCAAGTGTTGATAACGGTAAAGTCACCAGTTATAACGTGGCTAGCCGGATTATTAGTGAATATTTAACGTGCACGAGGCAAGGAGGTATAGACTTAAGTCGTCAATGTTCAGATCCTGTTACAAGTGTTTGTAGTTGCAGATCTTAGTGGCATCCAGATAGCTGTAGTATAAATATACGACATTACAGGAACATTCTGATCTTTAAATAGGGAGGGGTTGTAGATTTTACTGATTTTTGATACAGAATGGACAACAAGACCTTTATCGCTAAACAAAGGTTTAAGAAAAGAAATTTGATCTCTGTCACCTTTCTGACTGCTGCATGTTTGAAAGGTCTGTGTTGGGGAATATCCAAGACGATTGCTGTAAGGTTGTATTTATTTGAATTCAGATTTTTAGAAAGATTACTTTTGAAAGTTTTTAATATCAGAATTCTATGCTGTTAATAGCCTGGTAAATTATTGTGTGGTAGTATCACAGTTAATGTGTCCATGTGAAAATATCGATTTTAATCTAAAATCTACATGGTTTAAAATGTTTTTAATATTCAATCTAACATTAAGAAATGACCTTCATATAACAGACTGGTTTACTTTGCAGATCTAGATCTAGAAACTACATGGTTTAAACTGTTTGTAATGTTCAATCTAACATTAGGAAAGGATCTTCACATTGCAGGCTGACTTACTGCACGTCACTACTAGATGTTATTGTAGGTTTGCTTTAACATAGTGAAACTGAACAGTCAACAAAAAAAATATATATTCGTATTATCAATTGATCCATTAAGACAGCTGTTGGTTTCTTCAGATTGTAAAAATAAATTTGACTTAAAAAAGAAAGAAATAAAACAACAAAAAACTTGTTATAGTTGTTTGAGTTTAAAGAAGACAAAGTTAAGTGGAAATAAACTTAAATGTTTGCTATGTTAAATCCGACATTAAGAAAGGACCTTCATATTATAGACTGGTTTACTGCTAGTCAATTCTAGATTGTTATTTTAGTTTGGCTTTAACATAGTGAAACTGAACTGTCAAAAAAAAATATATGTATTAAAATTATCAGTTGATCCATTAAGACAGCTGCTGGTTTCTTCAGAGTGTGAAATTAAATTTAACATTGAAAAAGTGATATGTCATGCATTATATTTTAATATGCATGAAATTATATTGTTTCATAATTTCAGAATACTAGTATGCTGTTACACAATTTTAGTATTCAGTATATCAGAAACGTTAAGACAACTAAATATATGTTTTGATTTGTTTTTTTAAATGGTAAGAGGTTATTCTCTTTAACTGTGCAGTGTGTAGTGCCAACCATTGTTGTCTTTTTGTCCCTTTTCTTTCGGCCATTTTATTGTCCGCATGTTCTTCGCTTTGTGGCTTCTTGTTACACCTTTGGTGTCTTCTTACATTTCTAGTATGACATTTTGTAGTTCTTAACTGTAGATGGTTTTATATGTAACATCCCTGCTATATTATAGTCTCATCTGCTCATGTACTAACTTATCCACTAAAATACGCTTTCTACCGTCAGTCTAAGCTATAGTGTGTTTCGTGTTACTCAATCTTTAGTTTTATGTGTATGTTTTGTAGATCGTTGCATGACCCTACAGCCGTATTGGACCCGTATCTCAGGTAAACAAGCATGACCCTACAGCAGTAGTGGACCCGTATCTCAGGTAAACAAGCATGACCCTACAGCCGTAGTGGACCCGTATCTCAGGTAAACAAGCATGACCCTACAGCAGTAGTGGACCCGTATCTCGGGTAAACAAGCATGACCCTACAGCAGTAGTGGACCCGTATCTCAGGTAAACAAGCATGACCCTACAGCAGTAGTGGACCCGTATCTCAGGTAAACAAGCATGACCCTACAGCAGTAGTGGACCCGTATCTCAGGTAAACAAGCATGACCCTACAGCCGTAGTGGACCCGTATCTCAGGTAAACAAGCATGACCCTACAGCCGTAGTGGACCCGTATCTCGGGTATTATTTATTTAATAGTTACTATATATAGGGCATTATCATGGTTTATAGACTGCCCAAGGGACAGTAGTATTAACTGAAACATTGATAATGCCTGAACCGCAGGCGAGGGCATTATCAGTGTTGAAGTTGTCGAAGTCAATATTACTGGGCATTATCACGTTAATGACGGGTGGATTTCTTTAACGCAGATTAATGCATGACACATGACCAATGAAAAAGTCGAAGTTAGACCTGATTGTGATTACGGCGAAGACCTCGCATTCCTCCGCATTTGGTATTTTCGATTTGGACATTCATACATATACAGATTTATCATTAACTATTGTTTCCTTATTATGTCTTCCGTTGTCTTAGTTTACTGTCTTAATATTCCCGTTTTTTGGTGGGGTCCGTGTTGCTCATCTTATTAGTTTTCTGTGTTGTGGTTTTTTGGTGGGGTCCGTGTTGCTCCATCTTATTAGTTTTCTGTGTTGTGTTTTTTGGTGGGGTCCGTGTTGCTCCATCTTTTTAGTTTTCTGTGTTGTGTTTTTTGGTGGGGTCCGTGTTGCTCCATCTTATTAGTTTTCTGTGTTGTGTTTTTTGGTGGGGTCCGTGTTGCTCCATCTTATTAGTTTTCTGTGTTGTGTTTTTTGGTGGGGTCCGTGTTGCTCCATCTTATTAGTTTTCTGTGTTGTTTTTTTTGGTGGGGTCCGTGTTGCTCATCTTTTTAGTTTTCTGTGTTGTGTTTTTTGGTGGGGTCCGTGTTGCTCCATCTTTTTAGTTTTCTGTGTTGTGTTTTTTGGTGGGGTCCGTGTTGCTCCATCTTATTAGTTTTCTGTGTTGTGTTTTTTGGTGGGGTCCGTGTTGCTCCATCTTATTAGTTTTCTGTGTTGTGTTTTTTGGTGGGGTCCGTGTTGCTCCATCTTATTAGTTTTCTGTGTTGTGTTTTTTGGTGGGGTCCGTGTTGCTCATCTTATTAGTTTTCTGTGTTGTGTTTTTTGGTGGGGTCCGTGTTGCTTCATCTTATTAGTTTTCTGTGTTGTGTTTTTTGGTGGGGTCCGTGTTGCTCCATCTTTTTAGTTTTCTGTGTTGTGTTTTTTGGTGGGGCCCGTGTTGCTCCATCTTATTAGTTTTCTGTGTTGTGTTTTTTGGTGGGGTCCGTGTTGCTCCATCTTATTGGTTTTCTGTGTTGTGTTTTTTGGTGGGGTCCGTGTTGCTCCATCTTATTAGTTTTCTGTGTTGTGTTTTTTGGTGTGGTCCGCGTTGCTCCATCTTTTTAGTTTTCTGTGTTGTGTTTTTTGGTGGGGTCCGTGTTGCTCCATCTTTTTAGTTTTCTGTGTTGTGTTTTTTGGTGGGGTCCGTGTTGCTCCATCTTATTAGTTTTCTGTGTTGTGTTTTTTGGTGGGGTCCGTGTTGCTCATCTTATTAGTTTTCTGTGTTGTGTTTTTTGGTGGGGTCCGTGTTGCTCCATCTTATTAGTTTTCTGTGTTGTGTTTTTTGGTGGGGTCCGTGTTGCTCATCTTATTAGTTTTCTGTGTTGTGTTTTTTGGTGGGGTCCGTGTTGCTCCATCTTATTAGTTTTCTGTGTTGTGTTTTTTGGTGGGGTCCGTGTTGCTCCATCTTATTAGTTTTATGTGTTGTGTTTTTTGGTGGGGTCCGTGTTGCTCCATCTTTTTAGTTTTCTGTGTTGTGTTTTTTGGTGGGGTCCGTGTTGCTCCATCTTATTAGTTTTCTGTGTTGTGTTTTTTGGTGGGGTCCGTGTTGCTCCATCTTATTAGTTTTCTGTGTTGTGTTTTTTGGTGGGGTCCGTGTTGCTCATCTTATTAGTTTTCTGTGTTGTGTTTTTTGGTGGGGTCCGTGTTGCTTCATCTTATTAGTTTTCTGTGTTGTGTTTTTTGGTGGGGTCCGTGTTGCTCCATCTTTTTAGTTTTCTGTGTTGTGTTTTTTGGTGGGGCCCGTGTTGCTCCATCTTATTAGTTTTCTGTGTTGTGTTTTTTGGTGGGGTCCGTGTTGCTCCATCTTTTTAGTTTTCTGTGTTGTGTTTTTTGGTGGGGTCCGTGTTGCTCCATCTTTTTAGTTTTCTGTGTTGTGTTTTTTGGTGGGGTCCGTGTTGCTCCATCTTATTAGTTTTCTGTGTTGTGTTTTTTGGTGGGGTCCGTGTTGCTCCATCTTATTAGTTTTCTGTGTTGTGTTTTTTGGTGGGGTCCGTGTTGCTCCATCTTATTAGTTTTCTGTGTTGTGTTTTTTGGTGGGGTCCGTGTTGCTCCATCTTTTTAGTTTTCTGTGTTGTGTTTTTGGTGGGGTCCGTGTTGCTCCATCTTTTTAGTTTTCTGTGTTGTGTTTTTTGGTGGGGTCCGTGTTGCTCCATCTTTTTAGTTTTCTGTGTTGTGTTTTTTGGTGGGGTCCGTGTTGCTCATCTTATTAGTTTTCTGTGTTGTTTTTTTTGGTGGGGTCCGTGTTGCTCCATCTTATTAGTTTTCTGTGTTGTGTTTTTTGGTGGGGTCCGTGTTGCTCCATCATATTAGTTTTCTGTGTTGTGTTTTTTGGTGGGGTCCGTGTTGCTCCATCTTATTAGTTTTCTGTGTTGTGTTTTTTGGTGGGGTCCGTGTTGCTCCATCTTATTAGTTTTCTGTGTTGTGTTTTTTGGTGGGGTCCGTGTTGCTCATCTTATTAGTTTTCTGTGTTGTGTTTTTTGGTGGGGTCCGTGTTGCTCCATCTTTTTAGTTTTCTGTGTTGTGTTTTTTGGTGGGGTTCGTGTTGCTCCATCTTATTAGTTTTCTGTGTTGTGTTTTTTGGTGGGGTCCGTGTTGCTCCATCTTATTAGTTTTCTGTGTTGTGTTTTTTGGTGGGGTCCGTGTTGCTCCATCTTATTAGTTTTCTGTGTTGTGTTTTTTGGTGGGGTCCGTGTTGCTCATCTTATTAGTTTTCTGTGTTGTGTTTTTTGGTGGGGTCCGTGTTGCTCATCTTATTAGTTTTCTGTGTTGTGTTTTTTGGTGGGGTCCGTGTTGCTCCATCTTATTAGTTTTCTGTGTTGTGTTTTTTGGTGGGGTCCGTGTTGCTCCATCTTATTAGTTTTCTGTGTTGTGTTTTTTGGTGGGGTCCGTGTTGCTCATCTTATTAGTTTTCTGTGTTGTGATTTTTGGTGGGGTCCGTGTTGCTCCATCTTATTAGTTTTCTGTGTTGTGTTTTTTGGTGGGGTCCGTGTTGCTCCATCTTATTAGTTTTCTGTGTTGTGTTTTTTGGTGGGGTCCGTGTTGCTCCATCTTATTAGTTTTCTGTGTTGTGTTTTTTGGTGGGGTCCGTGTTGCTCCATCTTTTTAGTTTTCTGTGTTGTGTTTTTTGGTGGGGTCCGTGTTGCTCCATCTTATTAGTTTTCTGTGTTGTGTTTTTTGGTGGGGTCCGTGTTGCTCCATCTTATTAGTTTTCTGTGTTGTGTTTTTTGGTGGGGTCCGTGTTGCTCATCTTATTAGTTTTCTGTGTTGTGTTTTTTGGTGGGGTCCGTGTTGCTTCATCTTATTAGTTTTCTGTGTTGTGTTTTTTGGTGGGGTCCGTGTTGCTCCATCTTATTAGTTTTCTGTGTTGTGTTTTTTGGTGGGGTCCGTGTTGCTCCATCTTATTAGTTTTCTGTGTTGTGTTTTTTGGTGGGGTCCGTGTTGCTCCATCTTTTTAGTTTTCTGTGTTGTGTTTTTTGGTGGGGTCCGTGTTGCTCATCTTATTAGTTTTCTGTGTTGTGGTTTTTTGGTGGGGTCCGTGTTGCTCCATCTTTTTAGTTTTCTGTGTTGTGTTTTTTGGTGGGGTCCGTGTTGCTCCATCTTATTAGTTTTCTGTGTTGTGTTTTTTGGTGGGGTCCGTGTTGCTCCATCTTTTTAGTTTTCTGTGTTGTGTTTTTTGGTGGGGTCCGTGTTGCTCCATCTTTTTAGTTTTCTGTGTTGTGTTTTTTGGTGGGGTCCGTGTTGCTCCATCTTATTAGTTTTCTGTGTTGTGTTTTTTGGTGGGGTCCGTGTTGCTCATCTTATTAGTTTTCTGTGTTGGGATTTTTGGTGGGGTCCGTGTTGCTCCATCTTATTAGTTTTCTGTGTTGTGTTTTTTGGTGGCGTCCGTGTTGCTCCATCTTTTTAGTTTTCTGTTTTGTGTGTTTTTTGGTGGGGTCCGTGTTGCTCCATCTTATTAGTTTTCTGTGTTGGGATTTTTGGTGGGGTCCGTGTTGCTCCATCTTATTAGTTTTCTGTGTTGTGTTTTTTGGTGGGGTCCGTGTTGCTCCATCTTATTAGTTTTCTGTGTTGTGTTTTTTGGTGGGGTCCGTGTTGCTCCATCTTTTTAGTTTTCTGTGTTGTGTTTTTTGGTGGGGTCCGTGTTGCTCCATCTTATTAGTTTTCTGTGTTGTGTTTTTTGGTGGGGTCCGTGTTGCTCATCTTATTAGTTTTCTGTGTTGTGTTTTTTGGTGGGGTCCGTGTTGCTCCATCTTATTAGTTTTCTGTGTTGTGTTTTTTGGTGGGGTCCGTGTTGCTCCATCTTATTAGTTTTCTGTGTTGTGTTTTTTGGTGGGGTCCGTGTTGCTCATCTTATTAGTTTTCTGTGTTGTGTTTTTTGGTGGGGTCCGTGTTGCTCCATCTTATTAGTTTTCTGTGTTGTGTTTTTTGGTGGGGCCCGTGTTGCTCCATCTTATTAGTTTTCTGTGTTGTGTTTTTTGGTGGGGTCCGTGTTGCTCCATCTTTTTAGTTTTCTGTGTTGTGTTTTTTGGTGGGGTCCGTGTTGCTCCATCTTATTAGTTTTCTGTGTTGTGTTTTTTGGTGGGGTCCGTGTTGCTCCATCTTATTAGTTTTCTGTGTTGTGTTTTTTGGTGGGGTCCGTGTTGCTCATCTTATTAGTTTTCTGTGTTGTGTTTTTTGGTGGGGTCCGTGTTGCTTCATCTTATTAGTTTTCTGTGTTGTGTTTTTTGGTGGGGTCCGTGTTGCTCCATCTTTTTAGTTTTCTGTGTTGTGTTTTTTGGTGGGGTCCGTGTTGCTCCATCTTATTAGTTTTCTGTGTTGTGTTTTTTGGTGGGGTCCGTGTTGCTCCATCTTTTTAGTTTTCTGTGTTGTGTTTTTTGGTGGGGTCCGTGTTGCTCCATCTTATTAGTTTTCTGTGTTGTGTTTTTTGGTGGGGTCCGTGTTGCTCCATCTTATTGGTTTTCTGTGTTGTGTTTTTTGGTGGGGTCCGTGTTGCTCCATCTTATTAGTTTTCTGTGTTGTGTTTTTTGGTGGGGTCCGTGTTGCTCCATCTTTTTAGTTTTCTGTGTTGTGTTTTTTGGTGGGGTCCGTGTTGCTCCATCTTTTTAGTTTTCTGTGTTGTGTTTTTTGGTGGGGTCCGTGTTGCTCCATCTTATTAGTTTTCTGTGTTGTGTTTTTTGGTGGGATCCGTGTTGCTCATCTTATTAGTTTTCTGTGTTGTGTTTTTTGGTGGGGTCCGTGTTGCTCCATCTTATTAGTTTTCTGTGTTGTGTTTTTTGGTGGGGTCCGTGTTGCTCATCTTATTAGTTTTCTGTGTTGTGTTTTTTGGTGGGGTCCGTGTTGCTCCATCTTATTAGTTTTCTGTGTTGTGTTTTTTGGTGGGGTCCGTGTTGCTCCATCTTATTAGTTTTCTGTGTTGTGTTTTTTGGTGGGGTCCGTGTTGCTCCATCTTTTTAGTTTTCTGTGTTGTGTTTTTTGGTGGGGTCCGTGTTGCTCCATCTTATTAGTTTTCTGTGTTGTGTTTTTTGGTGGGGTCCGTGTTGCTCCATCTTATTAGTTTTCTTTGTTGTGTTTTTTGGTGGGGTCCGTGTTGCTCATCTTATTAGTTTTCTGTGTTGTGTTTTTTGGTGGGGTCCGTGTTGCTTCATCTTATTAGTTTTCTGTGTTGTGTTTTTTGGTGGGGTCCGTGTTGCTCCATCTTTTTAGTTTTCTGTGTTGTGTTTTTTGGTGGGGCCCGTGTTGCTCCATCTTATTAGTTTTCTGTGTTGTGTTTTTTGGTGGGGTCCGTGTTGCTCCATCTTTTTAGTTTTCTGTGTTGTGTTTTTTGGTGGGGTCCGTGTTGCTCCATCTTTTTAGTTTTCTGTGTTGTGTTTTTTGGTGGGGTCCGTGTTGCTCCATCTTATTAGTTTTCTGTGTTGTGTTTTTTGGTGGGGTCCGTGTTGCTCCATCTTATTAGTTTTCTGTGTTGTGTTTTTTGGTGGGGTCCGTGTTGCTCCATCTTATTAGTTTTCTGTGTTGTGTTTTTTGGTGGGGTCCGTGTTGCTCCATCTTTTTAGTTTTCTGTGTTGTGTTTTTTGGTGGGGTCCGTGTTGCTCCATCTTATTAGTTTTCTGTGTTGTGTTTTTTGGTGGGGTCCGTGTTGCTCCATCTTATTAGTTTTCTGTGTTGTGTTTTTTGGTGGGGTCCGTGTTGCTCATCTTATTAGTTTTCTGTGTTGTGTTTTTTGGTGGGGTCCGTGTTGCTCCATCTTATTAGTTTTCTGTGTTGTGTTTTTTGGTGGGGTCCGTGTTGCTCCATCTTATTAGTTTTCTGTGTTGTGTTTTTTGGTGGGGTCCGTGTTGCTCATCTTATTAGTTTTCTGTGTTGTGTTTTTTGGTGGGGTCCGTGTTGCTTCATCTTATTAGTTTTCTGTGTTGTGTTTTTTGGTGGGGTCCGTGTTGCTCCATCTTATTAGTTTTCTGTGTTGTGTTTTTTGGTGGGGTCCGTGTTGCTCCATCTTATTAGTTTTCTGTGTTGTGTTTTTTGGTGGGGTCCGTGTTGCTCCATCTTTTTAGTTTTCTGTGTTGTGTTTTTTGGTGGGGTCCGTGTTGCTCATCTTATTAGTTTTCTGTGTTGTGGTTTTTTGGTGGGGTCCGTGTTGCTCCATCTTTTTAGTTTTCTGTGTTGTGTTTTTTGGTGGGGTCCGTGTTGCTCCATCTTATTAGTTTTCTGTGTTGTGTTTTTTGGTGGGGTCCGTGTTGCTCCATCTTTTTAGTTTTCTGTGTTGTGTTTTTTGGTGGGGTCCGTGTTGCTCCATCTTTTTAGTTTTCTGTGTTGTGTTTTTTGGTGGGGTCCGTGTTGCTCCATCTTATTAGTTTTCTGTGTTGTGTTTTTTGGTGGGGTCCGTGTTGCTCATCTTATTAGTTTTCTGTGTTGGGATTTTTGGTGGGGTCCGTGTTGCTCCATCTTATTAGTTTTCTGTGTTGTGTTTTTTGGTGGCGTCCGTGTTGCTCCATCTTTTTAGTTTTCTGTTTTGTGTGTTTTTTGGTGGGGTCCGTGTTGCTCCATCTTATTAGTTTTCTGTGTTGGGATTTTTGGTGGGGTCCGTGTTGCTCCATCTTATTAGTTTTCTGTGTTGTGTTTTTTGGTGGGGTCCGTGTTGCTCCATCTTATTAGTTTTCTGTGTTGTGTTTTTTGGTGGGGTCCGTGTTGCTCCATCTTTTTAGTTTTCTGTGTTGTGTTTTTTGGTGGGGTCCGTGTTGCTCCATCTTATTAGTTTTCTGTGTTGTGTTTTTTGGTGGGGTCCGTGTTGCTCATCTTATTAGTTTTCTGTGTTGTGTTTTTTGGTGGGGTCCGTGTTGCTCCATCTTATTAGTTTTCTGTGTTGTGTTTTTTGGTGGGGTCCGTGTTGCTCCATCTTATTAGTTTTCTGTGTTGTGTTTTTTGGTGGGGTCCGTGTTGCTCATCTTATTAGTTTTCTGTGTTGTGTTTTTTGGTGGGGTCCGTGTTGCTCCATCTTATTAGTTTTCTGTGTTGTGTTTTTTGGTGGGGCCCGTGTTGCTCCATCTTATTAGTTTTCTGTGTTGTGTTTTTTGGTGGGGTCCGTGTTGCTCCATCTTTTTAGTTTTCTGTGTTGTGTTTTTTGGTGGGGTCCGTGTTGCTCCATCTTATTAGTTTTCTGTGTTGTGTTTTTTGGTGGGGTCCGTGTTGCTCCATCTTATTAGTTTTCTGTGTTGTGTTTTTTGGTGGGGTCCGTGTTGCTCATCTTATTAGTTTTCTGTGTTGTGTTTTTTGGTGGGGTCCGTGTTGCTTCATCTTATTAGTTTTCTGTGTTGTGTTTTTTGGTGGGGTCCGTGTTGCTCCATCTTTTTAGTTTTCTGTGTTGTGTTTTTTGGTGGGGTCCGTGTTGCTCCATCTTATTAGTTTTCTGTGTTGTGTTTTTTGGTGGGGTCCGTGTTGCTCCATCTTTTTAGTTTTCTGTGTTGTGTTTTTTGGTGGGGTCCGTGTTGCTCCATCTTATTAGTTTTCTGTGTTGTGTTTTTTGGTGGGGTCCGTGTTGCTCCATCTTATTGGTTTTCTGTGTTGTGTTTTTTGGTGGGGTCCGTGTTGCTCCATCTTATTAGTTTTCTGTGTTGTGTTTTTTGGTGGGGTCCGTGTTGCTCCATCTTTTTAGTTTTCTGTGTTGTGTTTTTTGGTGGGGTCCGTGTTGCTCCATCTTTTTAGTTTTCTGTGTTGTGTTTTTTGGTGGGGTCCGTGTTGCTCCATCTTATTAGTTTTCTGTGTTGTGTTTTTTGGTGGGATCCGTGTTGCTCATCTTATTAGTTTTCTGTGTTGTGTTTTTTGGTGGGGTCCGTGTTGCTCCATCTTATTAGTTTTCTGTGTTGTGTTTTTTGGTGGGGTCCGTGTTGCTCATCTTATTAGTTTTCTGTGTTGTGTTTTTTGGTGGGGTCCGTGTTGCTCCATCTTATTAGTTTTCTGTGTTGTGTTTTTTGGTGGGGTCCGTGTTGCTCCATCTTATTAGTTTTCTGTGTTGTGTTTTTTGGTGGGGTCCGTGTTGCTCCATCTTTTTAGTTTTCTGTGTTGTGTTTTTTGGTGGGGTCCGTGTTGCTCCATCTTATTAGTTTTCTGTGTTGTGTTTTTTGGTGGGGTCCGTGTTGCTCCATCTTATTAGTTTTCTTTGTTGTGTTTTTTGGTGGGGTCCGTGTTGCTCATCTTATTAGTTTTCTGTGTTGTGTTTTTTGGTGGGGTCCGTGTTGCTTCATCTTATTAGTTTTCTGTGTTGTGTTTTTTGGTGGGGTCCGTGTTGCTCCATCTTTTTAGTTTTCTGTGTTGTGTTTTTTGGTGGGGCCCGTGTTGCTCCATCTTATTAGTTTTCTGTGTTGTGTTTTTTGGTGGGGTCCGTGTTGCTCCATCTTTTTAGTTTTCTGTGTTGTGTTTTTTGGTGGGGTCCGTGTTGCTCCATCTTTTTAGTTTTCTGTGTTGTGTTTTTTGGTGGGGTCCGTGTTGCTCCATCTTATTAGTTTTCTGTGTTGTGTTTTTTGGTGGGGTCCGTGTTGCTCCATCTTATTAGTTTTCTGTGTTGTGTTTTTTGGTGGGGTCCGTGTTGCTCCATCTTATTAGTTTTCTGTGTTGTGTTTTTTGGTGGGGTCCGTGTTGCTCCATCTTTTTAGTTTTCTGTGTTGTGTTTTTTGGTGGGGTCCGTGTTGCTCCATCTTATTAGTTTTCTGTGTTGTGTTTTTTGGTGGGGTCCGTGTTGCTCCATCTTATTAGTTTTCTGTGTTTTTTTTTTGGTGGGGTCCGTGTTGCTCCATCTTATTAGTTTTCTGTGTTGTGTTTTTTGGTGGGGTCCGTGTTGCTCATCTTATTAGTTTTCTGTGTTGTGTTTTTTGGTGGGGTCCGTGTTGCTCCATCTTATTAGTTTTCTGTGTTGTGTTTTTTGGTGGGGTCCGTGTTGCTCCATCTTATTAGTTTTCTGTGTTGTGTTTTTTGGTGGGGTCCGTGTTGCTCCATCTTATTAGTTTTCTGTGTTGTGTTTTTTGGTGGGGTCCGTGTTGCTCATCTTATTAGTTTTCTGTGTTGTGTTTTTTGGTGGGGTCCGTGTTGCTCCATCTTATTAGTTTTCTGTGTTGTGTTTTTTGGTGGGGTCCGTGTTGCTCATCTTATTAGTTTTCTGTGTTGTGTTTTTTGGTGGGGTCCGTGTTGCTCCATCTTATTAGTTTTCTGTGTTGTGTTTTTTGGTGGGGTCCGTGTTGCTCCATCTTATTAGTTTTCTGTGTTGTGTTTTTTGGTGGGGTCCGTGTTGCTCATCTTATTAGTTTTCTGTGTTGTGTTTTTTGGTGGGGTCCGTGTTGCTCCATCTTATTAGTTTTCTGTGTTGTGTTTTTTGGTGGGGTCCGTGTTGCTCCATCTTATTAGTTTTCTGTGTTGTGTTTTTTGGTGGGGTCCGTGTTGCTCCATCTTTTTAGTTTTCTGTGTTGTGTTTTTTGGTGGGGTCCGTGTTGCTCCATCTTATTAGTTTTCTGTGTTGTGTTTTTTGGTGGGGTCCGTGTTGCTCATCTTATTAGTTTTCTGTGTTGTGTTTTTTGGTGGGGTCCGTGTTGCTTCATCTTATTAGTTTTCTGTGTTGTGTTTTTTGGTGGGGTCCGTGTTGCTCCATCTTTTTAGTTTTCTGTGTTGTGTTTTTTGGTGGGGTCCGTGTTGCTCCATCTTATTAGTTTTTTGTGTTGTGATTTTTGGTGGGGTCCGTGTTGCTCCATCTTATTAGTTTTCTGTGTTGTGTTTTTTGGTGGGGTCCGTGTTGCTCCATCTTATTAGTTTTCTGTGTTGTGTTTTTTGGTGGGGTCCGTGTTGCTCCATCTTTTTAGTTTTCTGTGTTGTGTTTTTTGGTGGGGTCCGTGTTGCTCCATCTTTTTAGTTTTCTGTGTTGTGTTTTTTGGTGGGGTCCGTGTTGCTCCATCTTATTAGTTTTCTGTGTTGTGTTTTTTGGTGGGGTCCGTGTTGCTCCATCTTTTTAGTTTTCTGTGTTGTGTTTTTTGGTGGGGTCCGTGTTGCTCCATCTTATTAGTTTTCTGTGTTGTGCTTTTTGGTGGGGTCCGTGTTGCTCCATCTTTTTAGTTTTCTGTGTTGTTTTTGTCTTCGTCCCGTGTCTTGACGTGTGCACAATGTTGCCAGTGTCTAACGTTTATTTAAGTGATGGTTCAGACCATCGACTCTCTTTTTTCCCCATAGAACTTGTATTAATATTATACATATGACAACATTTTTACCATAAAGAAAAACTATAGGACCACCGTAGTATATGCTACAAGCCCCGCTGTCTGTCTGCTGAAATTGGCATCTTATGATCCGGCAACGTTATTGTTCCAATGTCGAGGGAGCTGCACCTTTAATTATTCATCATTACCTTACTATGCAAGTAATTAATTAATTATTTAAATAATTCATTTTTCAAAACATGTATGTATGTTGCAAAAAATAAAGGGAGTCTTTTTTTTTAATGTATGCTCATTTGTTTTTTCCCTGTACAAATGAGTTTGTAAGCAATCAGGGGCCCTAAGTGAGCTACCCTGGGCTACTTAGGTTATTGTAAATCAGGAGTTTGTACAATAAATTGTATGTATTTAAAAAATTTAATTAATTATTTGATATTTATGTGTATATATTTTAATTCAAAACCCCTTTATAGCATATGCTACAATCCCCACACTAGCTTAATCCGGCATGCGTGAGGTTCGAAAATGTTCTCGCGTATGTGTGCAAGTGGTATCGATGTTTCCTGTGTTTCTATGGTTTCCCAAATAAATTTTGGAATTGTATTTTATTATTTTAATTTTTATTTAATAGTATTATGTCACTTGCACACACATATCGAAAGATGGTAATTCCAATTAGATTGTGGTTCAAAATTGACTATTGTTTCCCAATTATGTCTTACGAGGACATGTGTACTATCTAATATCTTATGGGGGTTGTGGCCATCAGCATTCTTCTGAAGAACTAATATTATACAAATAACAACTTCTCTGTCTTGAAGAATAAATATTTATGTCCTTCGATCTACCCCTTTTGTATCTTCGATAAAAACGTAGATATCAAATTTAGCGCGCACGGTGCGTTTCTGGAATAACCTTCATTAGGTATGCTCAAAATCGAAAGATTGGAAAGCCAGATAATTTAAAGTATTAGGAGCAATAAAACCAAAGGGTCTGAATTAAACAGGATAGCCAAATTCGGTTAAGATCACCAATGCCTGAGGGAGGAGAACCTTAGTTTTATTAATAATTACATTATTTAGGAACTGTAAATTTCAGTAATAAATGTATGTAACTTTTCCTAAGTATAAGGTTCAAGTTCAGGGCATTCTTTAAATTTCAACTCTGTTCACCTGTTTATATGCGAGATGTGGCAGTCTGTTCACCTGCGGAAAACCATTGCATGACTGCATGATGGGAGGTCTAGTATCTGAACCCATCTTAACCTCGCCACTTTAATAGAAGTGTCTGTGCCAAGCCAGGAAAGTGAGTGGTCATGTATATGTGTTTGGGTATCGATTTTGACTCTTACTATGATCTTTTTCGATCAGACAGTGTAATATTTATTTTTATTTACAACATTTCCTTTCCACCAATTATTCAAATTGATGCTATTTTAAATTTAAACAATAATACGATCTTCCTTTGGTGCTGTTATGACAACTGTTTTACCTGTTTTGTTCAAGTATTGTTATAAATACTGTTATAGTGACAGCCGGAAACTTTGAGCCGTAATGAAAGCGGGAGGTTTGGCGCTTTAAAATCTGATTCAACCCACCATTTCTTTAGAAATGCCTGTACCAAGTCAGGGTCATTACGGTTTTCACAGTTTTCCGGTTGTTGACTGATTTTGTCTGTTTATATACTTATGAGTTTTGACTTTCCCTTTGTAAGATTGCTCGGAGTTCGGTAATTTTGTTATTACCCTTATTTCAGAGTGAAGGGTATAAAGAATTTAAGAGTGGCTGATGCATCCGTGATTAGAAATTTACTCTCTGGTCTAATAAACACTCCTGCCATGATGATTACTGAGAAAGTTTCTGATATGATCAAACAGTACAGAGGTCGTCCAACGAAATACGCTCACAACAAAGTAGTATACTAAAATATTACTGATTAAAATCAATTAAAACATTTAAATTGAATTGTATGTGTATAACAAAGCCAACAGATTATGGTTTATTTCCTAAAAAAATATTCTGATTTTGGTGGAGGAAAAAAAAATAATCTGAATTGAGAGTTTTTGTCATATAACCTAATGTTGAATTCTGGAAAAAAAATTTGCGACAAAAAAAATAAATATTCTAATTCTGGTGTCGTCCGAAAAAAAAAATTCTGAACGAAACAAAAAACCATAACCCCTCCCCCCCCCCTTCAAGTTAAATGGTCGGTCCCTTCTCTGTGTATTGTTTTATTGATAATTGTTTGTCTGTTTTGGCCATTGCATTGTCTGTCGTTCTTTGATTGTTGTTTCTGGTTACCCTTTGGTTTGATCAAACTTGTGGATGGAATTATAATTCATTAACTATATACCTTTATAGACTTAGATAATGGACTGTTACATGGGTAAATGAAGAGAGAGAAAAAAATAATATGTTTATTCACATCTATTGGATAAGACATATATACATGAAATAGTTGAAACATTCTACAAAAATATATAATCTCTGAGTTTTCTTGAAAATCATAAAAGTAACCAACAAAGTATAAATTTATGATAATTGTAAAAAATGAATAAAAAGAAACAAATGTGATTAAAAATATATCTCAAAATAGTAAAAATTTCAAACTGACCAAAAAATACATATTTTATTTGCACATTTTTCATTTACCAAGTTATCTGTTTTATAAAATATCAGTTGGGCTTATTGTGCTCGCATCAAAAGTATGCTTTAGTTAGAAGTATAGAGCAGTGCTGAAATGTAGGAATGGGTGGTTTTAGATTCCATATAGGCCAAGTTCTTCAATGATGATCCTACAGTGAAATAATAAACAGAGATAAATGAACTTTATGCTCCTTTATTTAGGGTCTATGGTGTTTAATGCCACTTTCAACAATATTTCAGTTATATCGTGGTGGTCAGTTTTATTGGTGGAGGAAATCGGAGTATCCGGAGAAAACCATGCACCTTTATTAAAATTATTTTTCAAGGTTTATTTACATTTAACTAATGTTCAATTTTTATCTTCATCCAATTCATTAGCCACAATCAGTCAATGTCAGTCACGGTGCCTTTTTTTTGTAATAAATAGATATAAATGTCAATAACATGACTTCTAAAGGACTTAACAGGTTCTGTATGTTGTATCAATTATATAAAAATAAATTGAAAGGATTTTTTTGCATATTAAATAAACAAAGCAATCGTAGAGGACTATCAAATAGACATTTTCAGCAAGTTTGATTTCAATTAGCCAAGTGGTTTTGAAGACTGAAATGTGAAATGTTTTAAGACACGCCTATGACTGCAGTGATGACAATACCTCACATGACCCTATGACTGCAGTGATGACAATACCTCACATGACCCTTTGAGTTAAATATAAATGCTAATGTCTAAAGTAAATTCATTCACGATTCATTTATAAATACATTGGCCATGCTGTTTTCTTCCCAAATTCATTCACGATTCATTTATAAATACATTGGCCATGCTGTTTTCTTCCCAAATTCATTCACGATTCATTTATAAATACATTGGCCATGCTGTTTTCTTCCCAAATTCATTCACGATTCATTTATAAATACATTGGCCATGCTGTTTTCTTCCCAAATTCATTCACGATTCATTTATAAATACATTGGCCATGTTGTTTTCTTCCCAAATTCATTCACGATTCATTTATAAATACATTGGCCATGCTGTTTTCTTCCCAAATTCATTCACGATTCATTTATAAATACATTGGCCATGTTGTTTTCTTCCCAAATTCATTCACGATTCATTTATAAATACATTGGCCATGTTGTTTTCTTCCAAAATTCATTCACGATTCATTTATAAATACATTGGCCATGTTGTTTTCTTCCAAAATTCATTCACGATTCATTTATAAATACATTGGCCATGCTGTTTTCTTCCCAAATTCATTCACGATTCATTTATAAATACATTGGCCATGTTGTTTTCTTCCCAAATTCATTCACGATTCATTTATAAATACATTATCCATGCTGTTTTCTTCCCAAATTCATTCACGATTCATTTATAAATACATTGGCCATGCTGTTTTCTTCCCAAATTCATTCACGATTCATTTATAAATACATTGGCCATGTTGTTTTCTTCCCAAATTCATTCACGATTCATTTATAAATACATTGGCCATGTTGTTTTCTTCCCAAATTCATTCACGATTCATTTATAAATACATTGGCCATGTTGTTTTCTTCCAAAATTCATTCACGATTCATTTATAAATACATTGGCCATGTTGTTTTCTTCCCAAATTCATTCACGATTCATTTATAAATACATTGGCCATGTTGTTTTCTTCCCAAATTCATTCACGATTCATTGATAAATACATTGGCCATGCTGTTTTCTTCCCAAATTCATTCACGATTCATTTATAAATACATTGGCCATGCTGTTTTCTTCCCAAATTCATTCACGATTCATTTATAAATACATTGGCCATGTTGTTTTCTTCCCAAATTCATTCACGATTCATTTATAAATACATTGGCCATGTTGTTTTCTTCCCAAATTTATTCACGATTCATTTATAAATACATTGGCCATGCTGTTTTCTTCCCAAATTCATTCACGATTCATTTATAAATACATTGGCCATGCTGTTTTCTTCCCAAATTCATTCCAAACCCATTTATTAAATTCCATTTAGGACTCTTGACCATGATTTCTCAAATTTCACCATTTGCAACTGTTTGACTATGCTTATTTGATATAGTAGAAATGCTAAATCTTGCAAATAAAAACAATATAAAAACAGTATCGGGTAAAATTATGCAGTTATTTAGATACAACTAATGTTGCTAAATAATGCTTCTTGGAATGGAATAGTTCTTTATGAAATTTCTTATCTTGGTGGGTTATATCTAGTTTGGTTTTTTGATGGTGTCTGGACATAGTTTTCTCACTTTTGAGACCGACCAGTACCTATTTTTAGCCATGTGAGATTTTCTTATCTTGCACTAGTGCAAGACAAAAAAATCACGTGCGTTTTACCGGCAAATACATGCTGTGCAGTTTATGTCAACTGTCCCCCAATATCTCCATGCTTTTCCTTTTTAAAATAAACAATTAACCACGATTCTACTACATAAGTATTTTTAAATTCATTTATGTATTATATTCTGCTAGCTAACGTGCACCTTTCACGGTGTTTGATTCTTTTTTCAGGCTCTCTTCCAGTCAATGTTTGCTTACTTTGAGTAAATAATAGAGTGCTCTCCCTTGTTAGTAACTAACGTAAAGAAAGAAATTACCTCCCTTTGACCAAATTCAAATATTTTTTTGTTGTAGTAACATTTATAATATATTTATTAAATACATTGTACTTTATGATGAAATACATTTAAAATACTGCCGAGATACGGTTGCATATGGATAAATCGAATATTTACTTCAGCAATGGAAAAATAAATTGCGGGAAAACGCTTGATGGAATGTAAACAAAAACAATTAGGTGTTTAGTGAGAAATAAAATCAAACACCGGGAAAAGTACAAGATAGGGAAATCTCCGACACCCTTGGGTAAGATTACAATCGTTCTCTAACTCGGCAAGTCTCGTAAAGAGAACCATTGAAATCTTACCCTCGGGTGTCGGAAATTTCCCTATCTTGTACTCTCCCCAGTGTTAGATTCTATATATCTCATCTTGGTGGGTTAGATCTAGTATGGTTACTTGATGGCATCTTTGTAATTTTGATTATATACCACTATAGATGAAAGAATAAATCATTATAGAAGTGAGCAATAACTATTGTAAAAAAATATGTGAAAAATACAGAGTATGATACACTAATTCCACTCTTATATTGCCACAATAAAAACAAGTATTCTTATAAGAGAGGTACTATTGTACAACATTAGGAAATATAAGACAGAATACAATGTATAATTAGACTTCATCTGTTGAAATGATCCTAAATACTTTTCATGGATGAA
This sequence comes from Bathymodiolus brooksi, assembly GCA_963680875.1. Lineage (NCBI taxonomy): Eukaryota > Metazoa > Mollusca > Bivalvia > Mytilida > Modiolidae > Bathymodiolus > Bathymodiolus brooksi. Next base: position 6,416,003 of record OY804579.1, on the reverse strand, counting down.
CTGAAAATGTAATAATTTTCTTAACTAAAATTCTGGCTTTTGATATCAAGCTTATTATAAAATCTTATGGTTTAAACCTAGAACTAGATTGAACTACTACAGTAAAACCTGTTTATAACAAGCTTTAAATGAACCTGTGTAATGCAACCATTATATTTAGACTTATACTAGTTTTAGTGAATATGACGGGTTATTTTAATGAAAGTAAAATCTATATTGTATCTAAAATGTATACAACATTATTTGGTTATGCTTTTCTCAATGCTTTTTACTTAATATTTTTTTTGCACTAATTCTGAATGTCTTGATCACACAAATATCCAGGTATATGTGATAAGGTGACTCAAATACTACTTGTCTGTACTTATGATCAAATCAAACAGGACAAGGTGACTCAAATACTACTTGTCTGTACTTATGATCAAATCAAACAGGACAAGGTGACTCAAATACTACTTGTCTGTCCTAATGATCAAATTAAACAGGACAAGGTGACTCAAATACTACTTGTCTGTCCTAATGATCAAATTAAACAGGACAAGGTGACTCAAATACTACTTGTCTGTACTTATGATCAAATCAAACAGGACAAGGCGACTCAAATACTACTTGTCTGTCCTAATGATCAAATCAAACAGGACAAGGTGACTCAAATACTACTTGTCTGTACTTATGATCAAATCATACAGGACAAGGTGACTCAAATACTACTTGTCTGTCCTAATGATCAAATCAAACAGGACAAGGTGACTCAAATACTACTTGTCTGTACTTATGATCAAATCAAACAGGACAAGGTGACTCAAATACTACTTGTCTGTCCTAATGATCAAATTAAACAATGTGCAACTATCTTATCACTTTGCAAATACTGAATTTAAAATGAACATTAATATCTAGTACAAACTGAACTAAAAAAAGGAAAGTATTAGTAAATAGTAGAGAATTATGCTTAATAATTAGATAACTTGTGATAATATTGAATTGGATGGAATAAATTAACATAATGTTACTTAGGGTTGACATAAATATTGTACTGGAGAATGTATTAGCATTGAACTATAAACATTATCAAACAGCTTTCTAAATCAGACCTACATACAAGTATTATATATACCATCGGTCTTACGAACTAACTTATCTAAACAAACGATTCTGAAGGATGAGTTTGTTTAAATCAATTCATGAGGATGACACGTGGTATATGTTTTGTAACAGAAATTAAATGATTGACATTTTTAGCTATGGTACAGCATTCAGTCCTGCATGTTGTACCATAATATAAGCCCTGCCCATTTGCATTTGGATTCAGTAGTTTTAATAGCTGATTAATTGAGTGATACAATATCAATTCCAGATAATTGACCATGGTTTTCTACAAACACATTATTAACCTGAATTATTCATATATAAAAAAACATCAAAGGAAAAGGTCAGTAATGTTACAAATTGAAATTGTTTCAAATGATGAAATGGCAGGTTGGTTTATGTTGTATAACACCACATTCAACAATATTTCAGTTATATCGTGGCGGTCAGTTTTATTGGTTTGAAATGATAGGTGGAAAAAGAATTCTTTAAGTACCATCATGTGAGTAAAATAACCACAGATATTCTTATCTTACTTATTTCTAAATGTTGATTATTTCTCATACACTTATTTAAATCCTACTGTGTATTTCATAGTATAACCTGTATCTTTTATTATGAATTCATCACAATATATGAAAAATTTTAGAAAATATACATGTACAATACAATACATATACATGTACTACAGAACTAGACTGACATATACATGTACTACAGAACTAGACTGACATATACATGTAACTCGTAAGATAAAAATCAGCTAAAACAAAAAAATGAAAACAAAATTAATTTGTGTCCAAATATATGTAAATTGTATAAGACTGTACACTACTAATAAATCTGTTTGTTAAAATTTTGACAGAGGGAATAAAAATGACAGAAGTTTTTAATTTTGACAGAGAGAATAAAAATGACAGAATTTTTTTTTTTTTTTATCTCAGAGTCTCCCATGAAATCTAATGAGACACATTGTTAAATTGTCTCCCTTTAATTGGTTGGTTAAAAAAAAAAACTTAATCAAGGGAGATAACACACTCATGTTGATTGAAAGAGAATAAAGTTCCTGGTGGTAGCTAAGAGTATCATACACTAATATTGATTTGTATTTTTTCTTAACCTAACTCTGAACTCCTAGTAATATTAGATAGATTATATAAAAATTCTACATGGACAACAATATTACAAAGATTCATAAAGTAAAGAATAAAAATTCTAGTTGAGCAATCTACTATTGGGATATGCTGAAGAGCAAAAATGTTTCTACTCATATACAACACAAAGTCAATATAATATACAAAATGGATTGAGTCTATTGTAATTGAATAATTTTAATAGACATGAAGTTTGTGTAAAAAAAACTTTTTAACATTCTAAAATTTCAGCTATATAATATTTAATAAATTCAAAAATATTTTAAAAATCAGTACTTATATTAATAATACATTTTTACAAACACAGATCAAATGCAGTTAAAAAAACAGTGGTTCATGGGAACATGTATCACTTGGTGGGATAAGTTACTAGCTTACATATAAATGTTCGTTGACAATTTGTGGTTTTGTGATCCATTAATTTCATGAAAACAACAAAACTTGGTTACTAATGTATATTGAGAACTTCACAGAAGTAAAATATTTACATGGAATCTCTAACTATTGTGTAATTAGAATGCTACAGTTAATGTAATTTATTTAAAAAAACATAAGAATTAGAAGAAAAAAAAGCATTTGTCATTGTTTTTTAGAATTAAATTGTGAAATTTACTTTCAATAAACAATGATAAATTTGTGTTTTTTTTTATGGATGAAAAACAATTGAAATCTTTGATAGAACAGTTATTATCTGATACAGATAGTTTTATTACATACCAACACTGTCATAAAAAAAACCCAACATGTTTTGGCCAACTAGGATAACAATGCACATATGATCACAATACATTTGTAGACAGGGAACAGTACAGTTTTAGACAATGATACAGTAAAATTGTAGACAAGGATACAGTACAGTTGCAAACAGGGAACAGTAAAGTTGTAGACAAGGATACAGTACAGTTGTAAACAGGGAACAGTAAAGTTGTAGACAAGGATCCAGTAAAGTTGTAGACAAGGATACAGTACAGTTGTAAACAGGGAACAGTACAGTTGTAGACAAGGATCCAGTAAAGTTCTAGACAAGGATTCAGTACAGTTGTAAACAGGGAACAGTACAGTTGTAGACAAGGATACAGTACAGTTGTAAACAGGGAACAGTATAATTGTAGACAAGGATACAGTAAAGTTTTAAACAGGAATTCCGAGGTTATTTTTTGCATTTCTTCTTTTAATAATTCTCCTAAATCTATAACTGGTATCATGAACTGAGTACTTTTGCATTTGTCTTTTCATTTGTTTCGTTTTCATACTTCCTGAGGTCTTCCATAGACATACCTGTAAAATAAACAGGTACAATTAATTACATGACAATGACAACAAATATGTTTATATGGTCATATATATGATAATATTAGTTAATTGCCATTGGTTAAATCTAATATCAGTCTTAAATATTAATGAACCAAATGAGAAGGTTATCGACTGAAGTAAAAAGTACCACTCAATCTAGGGGCTGTTTCACTCTCATTTTAGTTATGCTCATTGTTGAAAACCATATTATGACTGAAATGTAGAACAGCAATAAAGCACTGTTCCATTACTTTAATCTGTGCCCATGTGTAAAGTTGGACAGTCTCTCATATTCATTTAGATCCATATTTTCTTACTACTTAATGCATGGTTCACTTCACACAGGAAATGGTACATAATGTATGTTAAATATAAATATGTATTATTCTAATTAGAAAGTGAACAAGTTTTATACACAAGAATTCAAAAAATGTATATATTTCTATTACATTTAATAAATGAAGAGTCAAAAGGAGGTGTGTGTATTACACATAAATAAATGTATTGTACATTCTCTGGGTTAAAGAGGTGTGTGTATTACACATAAATAAATGTATTGTACATTCTCTGGGTTAAGGAGGTGTGTGTATTACACATAAATACATGTATTGTACATTCTCTGGGTTAAGGAGGTGTGTGTATTACACATAAATAAATGTATTGTACATTCTCTGAGTTAAGGAGGTGTGTGTATTACATATAAATAAATGTATTGTACATTCTTTGGGTTAAGGAGGTGTGTGTATTACATATAAATAAATGTATTGTACATTCTCTGGGTTAAGGAGGTGTGTGTATTACACATAAATAAATGTATTGTACATTCTCTGGGTTAAGGAGGTGTGTGTATTACACATAAATAAATGTATTGTACATTCTCTGGGTTAAGGAGGTGTGTGTATTACACATAAATAAATGTATTGTACATTCTCTGGGTTAAGGAGGTATGTGTATTACACATAAATAAATGTATTGTACATTCTCTGGGTTAAGGAGGTATGTGTATTACACATAAATAAATGTATTGTACATTCTCTGGGTTAAGGAGGTATGTGTATTACACATAAATAAATGTATTGTACATTCTCTGGGTTAAGGAGGTGTGTGTATTACACATAAATAAATGTATTGTACATTCTCTGGGTTAAGGAGTTGTGTGTATTACACATAAATAAATGTATTGTACATTCTCTGGGTTAAGGAGGTGTGTGTATTACACATAAATAACTGTATTGTACATTCTCTGGGTTAAGGAGGTGTGTGTATTACACATAAATAAATGTATTGTACATTCTCTGGGTTAAGGAGGTGTGTATTACACATAAATAAATGTATTGTACATTCTCTGGGTTAAGGAGGTGTGTGTATTACACATACATAAATGTATTGTACATTCTCTGGGTTAAGGAGGTGTGTGTATTACACATAAATAAATGTATTGTACATTCTCTGGGTTTGATATTCCTAACATAATATAATAAGAAGATTTGAATGCAAATATTGTGACATTCATGCAGTACAGACTTTAATATATTTATAGCCTGAAGTAGGTTTTTAGACAGATTGTAAGATAAAGAACAACAATTAAAGCAATGTACCTTACTTTACTTGGGGCCACCGTGATCGTACGGTAGTTGGATTTATAACTACCTATGCAAACACTGCCTATCACCACAAACTTTGGGAGTTCGAATCCCGTTCAGGCGAGGTGTATTCGATACAACATTATGTGATAAAGTTTGTCAGTGACTTGCGGCAGGTCGGTGGTTTTCTCCGGTTTCCTCCACCAATAAAACTGACCGCCACGATATAACTGAAATATTGTTGAAAGTGTCGTTAAACACCATACGCCACCTTACTTTACTCCTGACTGAGATTTTCCTTCATGTTAACTTGCATCCAAATCCTTTTTGATCAAAGCTTATACTAATCTTGTAATTTCACCAGTTTGAGAAACAAGACATTTTAAATTGAAAATGTTTGTGCATTGCCTTAAATTCAAATATTATTTAGGATTTCATTCTGAAAATCATTATCTTATGGATGTTTAACTTACCTATCCATTCGTCAATCCAGGCAAAAGCTTGTCTGTGGCCAAGAACTAATACGTCTTTAATTGACTACAAATAGAAAATACAATGTAGACTGCTTAGAATATATCAAATGATTAAATGATGACAAAATTCACAAAAAATTGTTTTCAAACAAAAATCAAACATTGTAAGAAGAGTTTGAAGATACTAAAAGGGGTAATCAGAATCCATAAATCGAAGGACAGACAACACAATGACCAAAAGAAAATGTACAAACAACGATTTACAAAACATACACATAAAACTAAAGATTGATTAACACGAAACACACTAAAAACCGGGGGTGAACTCAGGTGATACGGAAGGGTAATCAGTTCCTACTTAAAACAGCTACATACATAGTCTACCTGTTGTTCCTACAGGTAATTAACTTAATTCTTAATTGTTCTACTTTTTTTGATGATCTTTCTTCTTAGTCTTGGATCACTTGACAATAATGATTTAACAAAAAGAAATTATCTTTCTTATTGTCTAAACTGCTCTACTGTTGTTCCATAAAGAAATCTACTTACTCGTTGTCCAAATTGTTCTACTTTTGTTTGGAGACCCCACATCTCAAAATAAACTTTAACAGCTTTATATGAACACATGATGGGTTGAACTTTATCCTGAAAAAATAAGTCTTATTGGTGAATGGCTTTATTGAAATGAAACATACATCTATCTCCCTCTTCTATTTATAATATACAATGATGAACCTTGTTCTAAAACCCCAATTTCAATGCCACAACATTTACAAATGTGAAATATAAAATAATAAAATGACATGCCATTGGAAAATTTGAAATAAATGTAGTAGATGTTAGCCACTAGTTACCAAGGAAACCATGGCTAATTCAAACAAACATGTGTGACTGAAAAACTAAGATTTAACTTTAATAATCTAGAAGTGCATTTTTATTTACTGATTCAGTATTCAACACTGTACAAAAGAAATAAACAAAATTCACTGAATATGTTATTGAAAGTTTTATTTATTTATCGACTTCTTGCTAGCCTCCCATCAAATATTGTTTGAATCTTGTCTCTCTGGCATTGTATCAAAACAAATAGGTGTAAATTTATAAAATTTTCAAAATACAAAATGTACCTGACAGAGGATTTAAACAAATACTCGTTTTGAAGAAATTAAGATGATACAAGATAAGGTGAACTATACAGCTTCTGATTATCTCTATGGAGTGAGTTGGGTTTTTATAGTGCTAGCTCACTGAAACAACAGTCCGCGGGTAGACATGTCGCTCCACTCAGACACATTATTCTGATTCCGAGCCAACCAGTCTTTGCTCTTTCTCCTTTATGCTGCGTGCTTAGCGGAGAAGCCACAAATACCAATTTTATAGTCCCGAAAATGCCCAGTTTCAGCACACCCACGATCTACCACACTCGAGGCGAGCACGCTAACCATTACACCACTGATGTGGTTTATCTCTAAGGTATCTTTACACTTTTCTTATTACATGTCTTATTAAAGATACCTTTGTGTCTTCCCCAAGACAGGACATGGATTTCCAATATCTAATAATTTAATTTGATTTGAATATTTCAATCTGATTGGCTAATCCGCCTGGAGAAAATTTTGGTTATATTCGATAACCTGGGTTGGTATTGTGACGTAACCAACGTGATCATCCGCCAACGATAAATTCAAATAGTCACATGAAATAATCGTAATTAAAATTGAGGAATCATTAAATTTTGTAGTAAAAATTAAATTATAAGGAATATTTGAAATTGTTGAACAGGTTATACTTGCATAACCTGGTTTGGGTCAGTTTACGCTTTTCATAAACCGCTTCGCAGTTTATTAAGCGTAAACTGACCCAAACCAGGTTATATCGTATAACCTGTTCAACAATTTCAAATATTCCTTAAATGTCGTGGTATTTTTTGTGTTCAGTGAGTTAAGATGAGAGGTGATTGTTTTGTTGATATTAGTGGTATTTTTTGTGTTCAGTGAGTTAAGATGAGAGGTGATTGTTTTGTTGATATTAGTGGTATTTTTTGTGTTCAGTGAGTTAAGATGAGAGGTGATTGTTTTGTTGATATTAGTGGTATTTTTTGTGTTCAGTGAGTTAAGATGAGAGGTGATTGTTTTGTTGATATTAGTGGTATTTTTTGTGTTCAGTGAGTTAAGATGAGAGGTGATTGTTTTGTTGATATTAGTGGTATTTTTTGTGTTCAGTGAGTTAAGATGAGAGGTGATTGTTTTGTTGATATTAGTGGTATTTTTTGTGTTCAGTGAGTTAAGATGAGAGGTGATTGTTTTGTTGATATTAGTGGTATTTTTTGTGTTCAGTGAGTTAAGATGAGAGGTGATTGTTTTGTTGATATTAGTGGTATTTTTTGTGTTCAGTGAGTTAAGATGAGAGGTGATTGTTTTGTTGATATTAGTGGTATTTTTTGTGTTCAGTGAGTTAAGATGAGAGGTGATTGTTTTGTTGATATTAGTGGTATTTTTTGTGTTCAGTGAGTTAAGATGAGAGGTGATTGTTTTGTTGATATTAGTGGTATTTTTTGTGTTCAGTGAGTTAAGATGAGAGGTGATTGTTTTGTTGATATTAGTGGTATTTTTTGTGTTCAGTGAGTTAAGATGAGAGGTGATTGTTTTGTTGATATTAGTGGTATTTTTTGTGTTCAGTGAGTTAAGATGAGAGGTGATTGTTTTGTTGATATTAGTGGTATTTTTTGTGTTCAGTGAGTTAAGATGAGAGGTGATTGTTTTGTTGATATTAGTGGTATTTTTTGTGTTCAGTGAGTTAAGATGAGAGGTGATTGTTTTGTTGATATTAGTGGTATTTTTTGTGTTCAGTGAGTTAAGATGAGAGGTGATTGTTTTGTTGATATTAGTGGTATTTTTTGTGTTCAGTGAGTTAAGATGAGAGGTGATTGTTTTGTTGATATTAGTGGTATTGATGACCATTACTGTTTAAACTTTTTTTTATAATATATTATTTATTACCCGCCAACCTTCTTCTAAAGGTCCTCTACCTGTCTTAACTGATTTATATATTTTGAGATCCTGTAAAATGAAAAAAAGACTTAGATTAAACATTCTTAATTAATCCAAAATAGAGCTCGCTTTCAAAAAATGTCCAGTTCAAAATATGTTGTTTCCTTGTATAACGTCAAGCAAAAATGTGATCAATTGAGGTTTTCAACTGCTTTTTAACTTATCCAGCTTACCTCGAATAATTAAATGTGTCATAGTTCCTTTGACTGTGACACAATGTAATTAAAGATTTTATGGTTCTCAGAACAACATATAGGTCTTTACATCACATGTAACCTAGATAATAGGACAAAACATAAAAATTACATAAAAAACATTTTAAACAAAATTTACAAACTCTTGTCCCCTAAAAGAATACATTTTATAAGTTCTTCAAGTTATTTATTTCATCCCTTTAACAAGGCCTGGTACATGTAGCAGTAACAAGTTAGTGGTGGATTCAAGGAGGGGCTTTGTGGGTTTCAGTACCCCCACCCCCATCCCACCCGTCGAATAAGTCAAGCACATATATTAATTATACTATAACTAATTGACAAGTTTTATTATAAAAAATATGTCACTCATGACCAAATATCGCAGTAACTCACGACGTTATTTGGTCATGAGTGACATATTTTTGATAATGAAACTCGTCAATTAGTTATAGTATTTATTATATAGATAAAAAAAATATGTATCGAATTGAATTGAATATAAAATGATTTGAATTGCACTATATTACGTGTGCAGCGTAGGGATATACACATGTACTATAATGTGTATCACTTCAAAAACATGGCGCCACCCACGACAATAAAATAATTAAAATGCTTACCTTGAAATATTATTTTAGTTATATTTGATCAAAATTGAAGCGTACACGAAGCCAAATAACGTCTAATCCTTATGTTTCAAACTGGAAGTCTTCATATGACGTCAACAACGAAATGGCGTGAAATATAGCGAGAGTGAAATCAAAAACGATAATTTCGCAGTGAAATTATCGTTTTTATTTAACTCGGAATATTCTGTAATTCACAGCTATCTATATAATAACATACGTTTTTCAAGGCTATTTAACGTCATGATATGGCTTTTAATCGAATGATTTTGATCTTTGTGATGAAAGTGAAACAAAATACAAATTAATTTCTTTGTGTTGATTTAATCTTCAAAGAGGTAATTATAAGTAATTATGCTAAATCAAAATTTTAAGCTTATTGGAAGTTTTTATGAGTGTATCGGGTTTGTCTTAAAACCATTATATAAACATGTCAGTGTCATAATTTCATATAGGTATAACCACCTGTAAATTGAGGCTCTTTGAAGGAAATTCTTTTTTAAGTATCATTTATTTTTACAAATAAGTTAAAGGCAAATATTGCTGTATTTAAAAAAAAAAATTACACGAGTTTCCGTTTTGAAAATATATGAATACAGCATATTTTAAACTCTAAATGAAAATATAAATACAGTGAAACCTGACGAAACCGGACACTGAGTAAACTGGAATCCTGCCCATTCCAATCTAAATTTCAAGTCCCCAGTTTTTTCCTTAATATTCTTTGTTAAAAATCATTGAATAAACCGGACACTGCACATTCCGAATTCCGGCCTTGACTTGCGGTCCCAATACACTAATTACTGTTATAATTTATCTCCGTAAACCGGTCATGATCAGATCAATCAACCGTGTGTTTACATATATGTGAATATTGATCGGTAGTAAATTGAAGGGGCGTCCGTGGGAAACGTATTGAAAGTGTTTATCGAAGTGTGTATATTAGCACACCTTTAATTAGTGATCACTGGTAACTCATGTGGTTAATGTTTAAATGTTCATTAAATGTTAAACAAACATGGAATCAACACATAATAAGCGAAAGCTTAATCAAGATGAAATACCCTGTATAACTTATAAGTGGTTTTTTTTCGCCGGGACGCTTTTAAAATATCCAACATGGGGGAATCCTTCCCGAAAACAATGCATATGTTGACAATGATCATAATGAACAACAAACAATGCATTATTTTTTAAGTGATGAACTAGCATCCAAGCCATACAATCATAACTTGAGATAATTTATTGTTAATCGGATTATACTTTATAGTCTTCACAGCTGGGAGTAATCAAACTTCCAGACTTGACATAAAAAATGACAAATACATTTGATTCTTTTTTTCTTTTTATTTCAATCATTAAAAGCTTGTGTACACACAGTCTGACAGTCTAATTATACACAAAGTAATTAGGACACCTTCGTACATACACACATTCAATCTTATCGACAGCATTATTGATTATTTTACGCACAGTTAGATATAGTCACACTTATTTTTAGTTATTTTCATATCAACGTTTACTGGTTCAAAACACAACTCCGCTAGAGAGTATTACAATAAATGTAATTCTCTGAATAATTAAAAGTATTATACGCATTTAATGATTTTGTGGAAAAGTGTCCAAACAAGTAAAGAAATACGAAAATATTAGACAGTAGTAAATGTGCACCCTCCTGCAAAATAAAGAATCTGGACAAAAACCTGTGCATTATGCATAAGAAATTACGATACTCAATTATTTCAAAACAATTCCTATTTTGAATTGTTAGTTAAGCAATTCAGACAATCTGAATGTAATTCTAATATAACGGTCTATCCGCTAAAATTTGATTTTTGTTAAAATTCAGGATCGCAAAAATTAAGTATACCGCTAAAAAAATCCACCAATTTGGAAGAAAATCGTGAAATTTGGCTCCTGTGAAAAAACCACTTATACGGTAGTCAGAGAGTAGACACTGAATAAACCGGCCCACTGTCAATACCGGCCGTGAAATGTGGTCCCAATGGTGGCCGGTTTACACAGGTTTTACTGTACATATAAAATAATTCAAATTAATTAGAAAAATAATAGACTTATTAGATTTTTTTCCTGTTATTGCTCAGACCTTTGAGCACTTTACAAAACTGCCAAAAGACACATACATGAACACCAGACCAGGAGTACATACCTGGTAATGTGAAAACATAACTGCGAGCTCCTGTAACCAGGAGCAGCTGATGTAACTTCTTTGTTGTATTCCATTTGCTACATTGATTTTGTTGTAGCCATTGTTATTATTCAAATGTGCCTGGCTTTTAAGAAAGGCCTCAGCAGATCACTAGACATAGGCAGAGCCTTAAAAAGTGCAACTTTAGTTCATAGCTCACTAGAAGTAGAAGACTACAGAGCAAATGTGGAACAATTCAACCGCCAGTGTTTTGGGATGAGTGTTGAAATCTGTGAACTGCTAGAAATAGAGGTTAAAAAACCTAGAATACGCGGGAGACAAATAATGAGAGATAATGTTCAAGCAGAGGGTCCGGAAGACTACTTTAGGAAGTCAATAACTGTACCCTTTCTTGACTATACACTAAATGAAATGAAAACAAGGTTTACGGACCTACACACCAGAACCGCTTTGGGGCTACATTTGGATCCATCTATTATTGAAAATATTGCTCCATAACTGAGCCCCCCCCCCCCCCCCCCCTCCCCCGTCAAAAGAGTCTCTGGATCCGCCCCTGCTAAAAATGTGTTTGCCAATTCTAAAGTACCTCTTCTTTTTTATAATTTTTCTCTGGAATGTCATCAAATGCAATATCTAGATGTTCAATTTCTCTGACTTCTAAATCTTCAGTTGACAGTCCTACACACTGAAATACAAAACAAAAGTGAAACAATCTGCATCTAGAATTGATGTCCTACACACTGAAATACAATAAGAAAGTGAAACAATCTGCATCTAGAATTGACAGTCCTACACACTGAAATACAAAACGAAAGTGAAACAATCTGCATCTAGAATTGACAGTCCAACACACTGAAATACAAAATGAAAGTGAAACAATCTGCATCTAGAATTGACAGTCCTACACACTGAAATACAAAACGAAAGTGAAACAATCTGCATCTAGAATTGAGTCCTACACACTGAAATACAAAACGAAAGTGAAACAATCTGCATCTAGAATTGACAGTCCTACACACTGAAATACAAAACGAAAGTGAAACAATCTGCATCTAGATCTGACGTCCTACACACTGAAATACAAAACGAAAGTGAAACAAACTGCATCTAGAATTGACAGTCCTACACACTGAAATACAAAAAGAAAGTGAAACAATCTGCATCTAGAATTGACGTCCTACACACTGAAATACAAAACGAAAGTGAAACAATCTTCATCTAGAATTGACGTCCTATACACTGAAATACAAAAAGAAAGTGAAACAATCTGCATCTAGAATTGATGTCCTACACACTGAAATACAAAACGAAAGTGAAACAATCTTCATCTAGAATTGACGTCCTATACACTGAAATACAAAAAGAAAGTGAAACAATCTGCATCTAGAATTGACAGTCCTACACACTGAAATACAAAACGAAAGTGAAACAATCTGCATCTAGAATTGATGTCCTACACACTGAAATACAAAAAGAAAGTGAAACAATCTGCATCTAGAATTGATGTCCTACACACTGAAATACCAAAAAAAAAGTGAAATAATCTTCATCTAGAATTGACGTCCTATACACTGAAATACAAAAAGAAAGTGAAATAATCTTCATCTAGAATTGATGTCCTACACACTGAAATACAAAAAGAAAGTGAAACAATCTGCTTCTAGAATTGACAGTCCTACACACTGAAATACAAAACGAAAGTGAAACAATGTTCATCTAGAATTGATGTCCTACACACTGAAATACAAAACGAAAGTGAAACAATTTTAATCTAGAATTGACGTCCTATACACTGAAATACAAAAAGAAAGTGAAACAATCTGCATCTAGAATTGATGTCCTACACACTGAAATACAAAAAGAAAGTGAAATAATCTTCATCTAGAATTGACGTCCTATACACTGAAATACAAAAAGAAAGTGAAATAATCTTCTTCTAGAATTGAGTCCTACACACTGAAATACAAAAAGAAAGTGAAACAATATTCATCTAGAATTGACGTCCTATACACTGAAATACAAAAAGAAAGTGAAACAATCTGCATCTAGAATTGACGTCCTATACACTGAAATACAAAAAGAAAGTGAAATAATCTTCATCTAGAAATGACAGTCCTACACACTGAAATACAAAAAGAAAGGGAAACAATCTGCATCTAGAATTGACAGTCCTACACACTGAAATACAAAACGAAAGTGAAACAATCTTCATCTAGAATTGATGTCCTACACACTGAAATACAAAACGAAAGTGAAACAATCTTCATCTAGAATTGACGTCCTATACACTGAAATACAAAAAGAAAGTGAAACAATCTTCATCTAGAATTGACAGTCCTACACACTGAAATACAAAAAGAAAGTGAAATAATCTTTATCTAGAATTGATGTCCTACACACTGAAATACAAAAAGAAAGTGAAATAATCTTCATCTAGAATTGACGTCCTACACATTGAAATACAAAAAGAAAGTGAAACAATCTGCATCTAGAATTGACGTCCTATACACTGAAATACAAAAAGAAAGTGAAATAATCTTCATCTAGATCTGACGTCCTACACACTGAAATACAAAAAGAAAGTGAAACAATCTTCATCTAGAATTGACGTCCTACACACTGAAATACAAAAAGAAAGTGAAACAATCTTCATCTAGAATTGACGTCCTACACACTGAAATACAAAAAGAAAGTGAAACAATCTGCATCTAGAATTGACGTCCTACACACTGAAATACAAAAAGAAAGTGAAACAATCTTCATCTAGAATTGACAGTCCTACACACTGAAATACAAAAAGAAAGTGAAACAATCTGCATCTAGAATTGATGTCCTACACACTGAAATACAAAAAGAAAGTGAAACAATCTGCATCTAGAATTGACAGTCCTACACACTGAAATACAAAAAGAAAGTGAAACAATCTGCATCTAGAATTGATGTCCTACACACTGAAATACAAAACGAAAGTGAAACAATCTGCATCTAGAATTGACGTCCTATACACTGAAATACAAAAAGAAAGTGAAACAATCTGCATCTAGAATTGATGTCCTATACACTGAAATACAAAAAGAAAGTGAAACAATCTTCATCTAGAATTGACGTCCTACACACTGAAATACAAAAAGAAAGTGAAATAATCTTCATCTAGATCTGACGTCCTATACACTGAAATACAATACAGAATCAATTAATTTTCCTCTGACAGTTCAATGCCCTGAAATTCAAACAAAATTATATAACTTTTTTTCTGATAATTTTATGAATTGAAATTCAAACAGAACACAAAGAAGATCACATTTAATGTAATAAATTTGAAGATTGAAAATCCATAAGTGAAGCAACATTTCACAGAAAATGAAATGAGACTTAATTTTTTGTTATTTTGCATTACTAATCTTGTGCCTTTGATTGATTGATTGATTGATTGTTGTTCTTGTGCCTTTGATTGATTGATTGTTGTTCTTGTGCCTTTGATTTGCCAAAACATGATGTCATGATGTTCACAATTTGACAAAAAAAATTAATAATTGTGACATTTAATTCCATTCAGAAACATCAAGAATCAAATAATAATTACACAAGGTAAAGAGTAAATCTCTTATATAAATATGTATTGGTTCTATCTTGTCCTTTACATATTTCCTAAATGCAATTTTTCAACTACATCATAGAGAGGTTAAGTAACATTTGATGATGTGCTCAAAATGTGATATAAATGCTTTCATTTTCCTGCAAATTCTTTAATAAACACTTGATTATATCATTTATTGTTTTCAAATTTAAAGTGAATATTGTTTTTTTTAGAATTTCCACCAATCAATCAATGATTTTGTGATTACTACATTTAGGTACTTGATATCTGGGGTGCAGTATCATCTTTATAAAATGATTCAGTTACAGTCATTATACAGGAGTTAGTGATTGTTGTTTAACACCAAGTGAGCAATATTTCAACTGTATAATGGACTGAACAAGTTACATTACAATGAGATGATGATGAGGTTTTGTACTAGACCAACATGCTTAGTTTGATTTTTATAGAGCTACCTCACTGAAATAACAGTCTGCATTATCCTGATACCAAGCCAACCAGTCTTTGCTCCTTAATACTTAGCTGGGAAGCACCAACTACCAATTTTATTGACTCGACCATGGCTTGAACTTATGACCTACCATCCTGGAGGCGAGCATGCTAGCCATTACACCATCGATGTGGTTTTTCACAATAAAGGAAGTTACAACTACATACCTATGTGTATATTGTAAGAGTATTTACTATTTGTTTACATTATATTTCCGGTCATTACCAACCAATGAAGTAGTGACCTTGACATTAAAACAGCATTTACATCCTGATACTTACATTATCACTGGTTCCTTTGTTATTTTCATATCGAGTCTCTATGTAAACTTTGAAAAGTGGGACAAACGAACACTGCAAAAAAAATAATATATATATATATATATATATATTTTATATCCAATTTTTCTTCATTCATGGAATTTTTTTAAGCAAAAATTGAACAGAAATATAAAATATGTATATGTATGCAAGTCTTCTAATTAAAAGTTAATTCATCACAAGTAAAGGTTATTATTTAGCACCTATAGTTGACTCTTTTGAGGTAGGCTTTCTTTGTTAAACATAGACAATATACTGTTAGAACTAGAAGGTCTGACTAGCAATTAAAACAGAGAATTCATGTATCCTTCCAACAAATCTTAGCCCTACTTATTCTGGTCTCCCATGAAGAACTTTAGATGTTTATGACTAAATGATATAAAATCTGTTAGAAGTATCAGTTACGATTGTTTTTGTTCTAAGAGTATTTTTGACCATGCTATTGTACTGACCATGTTTATGTGGTCATTCATTTTTATCATACGGTGTGGTCTTTTTGAGTGGAAGTGAATCTGTGCAGGCTTTTTGAGTGGAAGTGAATCTGTGCAGGCTTTTTGAGTGGAAGAGAATCTGTGCAGGCTTTTTGAGTGGAAGTGAATCTGTGCAGGCTTTTTGAGAGGAAGAGAATCTGTGCAGGCTTTTTGAGAGGAAGTGAATCTGTGCAGGCTTTTTGAGTGGAAGTGGATCTGTGCAGGCTTTTTGAGAGGAAGTGAATCTGTACAGGCTTTTTGAGTGGAAGTGAATCTGTGCAGGCTTTTTGAGTGGAAGTGAATCTGTGCAGGCTTTTTGAGTGGAAGTGAATCTGTGCAGGCTTTTTGAGTGGAAGAGAATCTGTGCAGGCTTTTTGAGTGGAAGAGAATCTGTGCAGGCTTTTTGAGTGGAAGTGAATCTGTGCAGGCTTTTTGAGTGGAAGAGAATCTGTGCAGGCTTTTTGAGTGGAAGAGAATCTGTGCAGGCTTTTTGAGAGGAAGAGAATCTGTGCAGGCTTTTTGAGTGGAAGAGAATCTGTGCAGGCTTTTTGAGAGGAAGTGAATCTGTGCAGGCTTTTTGAGTGGAAGTGAATCTGTGCAGGCTTTTTGAGTGGAAGTGAATCTGTGCAGGCTTTTTGAGAGGAAGTGAATCTGTGCAGGCTTTTTGAGTGGAAGAGAATCTGTACGGGCTTTTTGAGAGGAAGTGAACCTGTGCAGGCTTTTTGAGTGGAAGTGAATCTGTGCAGGCCTTTTGAGAGGAAGTGAATCTGTGCAGGCTTTTTGAGTGGAAGAGAATCTGTGCAGGCTTTTTGAGTGGAAGTGAATCTGTGCAGGCTTTTTGAGTGGAAGAGAATCTGTGCAGGCTTTTTGAGTGGAAGTGAATCTGTGCAGGCTTTTTGAGTGGAAGAGAATCTGTGCAGGCTTTTTGAGTGGAAGAGAATCTGTGCAGGCTTTTTGAGAGGAAGTGAATCTGTGCAGGCTTTTTGAGTGGAAGAGAATCTGTGCAGGCTTTTTGAGAGGAAGTGAATCTGTGCAGGCTTTTTGAGAGGAAGTAAATCTGTACAGGCTTTTTGAGTGGAAGAGAATCTGTACAGGCTTTTTGAGAGGAAGTGAATCTGTGCAGGCTTTTTGAGTGGAAGAGAATCTGTGCAGGCTTTTTGAGAGGAAGTGAATCTGTGCAGGCTTTTTGAGTGGAAGAGAATCTGTACAGGCTTTTTGAGAGGAAGTGAATCTGTGCAGGCTTTTTGAGTGGAAGAGAATCTGTGCAGGCTTTTTGAGAGGAAGTGAATCTGTACAGGCTTTTTGAGAGGAAGTGAATCTGTGCAGGCTTTTTGAGTGGAAGTGAATCTGTGCAGGCTTTTTGAGAGGAAGTGAATCTGTGCAGGCTTTTTGAGTGGAAGTGAATCTGTGCAGGTTTTTTGAGTGGAAGAGAATCTGTACAGGCTTTTTGAGTGGAAGAGAATCTGTACAGGCTTTTTGAGAGGAAGTGAATCTGTGCAGGCTTTTTGAGTGGAAGAGAATCTGTGCAGGCTTTTTGAGAGGAAGTGAATCTGTGCAGGCTTTTTGAGTGGAAGTGAATCTGTGCAGGCTTTTTGAGTGGAAGAGAATCTGTACAGGCTTTTTGAGTGGAAGTGAATCTGTGCAGGCTTTTGAGTGGAAGTGAATCTGTGCAGGCTTTCTGAGTGGAAGTGAATCTGTGCAGGCTTTTTGAGTGGAAGTGAATCTGTGCAGGCTTTTTGAGTGGAAGAGAATCTGTGCAGGCTTTTTGAGAGGAAGTGAATCTGTGCAGGCTTTTTGAGTGGAAGAGAATCTGTGCAGGCTTTTTGAGTGGAAGTGAATCTGTGCAGGCTTTTTGAGTGGAAGAGAATCTGTGCAGGCTTTTTGAGTGGAAGAGAATCTGTGCAGGCTTTTTGAGAGGAAGTGAATCTGTGCAGGCTTTTTGAGTGGAAGAGAATCTGTGCAGGCTTTTTGAGAGGAAGTGAATCTGTGCAGGCTTTTTGAGAGGAAGTGAATCTGTACAGGCTTTTTGAGTGGAAGAGAATCTGTACAGGCTTTTTGAGAGGAAGTGAATCTGTGCAGGCTTTTTGAGTGGAAGAGAACCTGTGCAGGCTTTTTGAGTGGAAGAGAACCTGTGCAGGCTTTTTGAGAGGAAGTGAATCTGTGCAGGCTTTTTGAGTGGAAGAGAATCTGTACAGGCTTTTTGAAAGGAAGTGAATCTGTGCAGGCTTTTTGAGAGGAAGTGAATCTGTGCAGGCTTTTTGAGTGGAAATGAATCTGTTCAGGCTTTTTGAGAGGAAGTGAATCTGTGCAGGCTTTTTGAGTGGAAGTGAATCTGTGCAGGTTTTTTGAGTGGAAGAGAATCTGTACAGGCTTTTTGAGTGGAAGAGAATCTGTACAGGCTTTTTGAAAGGAAGTGAATCTGTGCAGGCTTTTTGAGTGGAAGAGAATCTGTTCAGGCTTTGTGAGTGGAAGTGAATCTGTGCAGGCTTTTTGAGTGGAAGTGAATCTGTGCAGGTTTTTTGAGAGGAAGTGAATCTGTGCAGGCTTTTTGAGTGGAAGAGAATCTGTACACGCTTTTTGAGAGGAAGTGAATCTGTGCAGGCTTTTTGAGAGGAAGTGAATCTGTACAGGCTTTTTGAGAGGAAGTGAATCTGTGCAGGCTTTTTGAGTGGAAGAGAATCTGTGCAGGCTTTTTGAGAGGAAGTGAATCTGTGCAGGCTTTTTGAGTGGAAGAGAATCTGTACAGGCTTTTTGAGAGGAAGTGAATCTGTGCAGGCTTTTTGAGTGGAAGAGAATCTGTACAGGCTTTTTGAGTGGAAGAGAATCTGTGCAGGCTTTTTGAGAGGAAGTGAATCTGTGCAGGTTTTTTGAGTGGAAGTGAATCTGTGCAGGTTTTTTTAATTGTTTATATCTGTATTGGCATTAATGATCAAATTATTAAGATGGAGAGGGTTGGTATTCCATCGACTGGGTTAATCCCACCTCATTTTTGTGACTGTCCAAAGCTAGGACGTGGATTTCTAAAGCCATGTCACAGTTTCTTTTGTGATCAGTGATTGGAGGTGAGAGGTGGTTGTTTGTTTTTTTGGTATTGGTGGAATTGTTGACCATTACTGTTTAAAATTTATTTTCAAAATTCACAACATATGATGGTTGTAGATTTTTTATTTTTTTATTTTTGGTGTTTTAATGCCACTTTCAGCAATATTTCAGCTATATCATGGCTACCAGTTTTAGTGGTGGAAGAAGCCGGAGTACCTGGAGAGAACCATCGACCATGGGCAAGCAACTGGTAAACTTTATCACTTGCAGCAGCACCCTTTTGTAATTTACAAAGCCGGGCGCGAACCCACGCTGTATTGGTGATAGGCTTGTATGAGTTGTTAGGTAATCCAACTACCTCTCATTGAGCCACCCGGGCCCTCTGATGGTTGTAGGCATTGAGACAAGCAAAACAAAGTTCTGCACTGAAGAAGTTTGTGTCTACAGACAGGCAGATGACATACAACACAATGAAACCACTATAATTTGCCTCAATTTCGTTATGGGTATAATAATTATAGATCAACCTTTCTAAACCAAACCACCTTGGAACCAACTTTTGAGTTTGGAATAGACAGGTGTTCAGTTTATACAGGTTAAAATAAGAAAGACTTCCTACATTAGTATTTTAATTAAAGTTGGGTTTATACAGGATTCTGGTTTATTCTACAAGGATTTAACTGTCTTAATTAAAATTTAACTTTTAAAGAGAAAATCTGTTAAAATGATGGTATATCTCCATTGATAAG
The DNA here is from genome assembly GCA_963680875.1 of Bathymodiolus brooksi. Taxonomy (NCBI): domain Eukaryota; kingdom Metazoa; phylum Mollusca; class Bivalvia; order Mytilida; family Modiolidae; genus Bathymodiolus; species Bathymodiolus brooksi. Next base: position 6,395,702 of record OY804579.1, on the reverse strand, counting down.
TCTAGAGCTGCTGTTTTCATTTTAAATTTATACTGCCAAGGCAGGAATATAGCAGTACAGTCAAACCTGTATTAAGAGGTCACCTTTGGGACAAAGAAAAAGTGGCCTTTTAAGACAGGTGACCTCTTAAAAGAGGTTCAATTCATATGAAATTTTCTACGACAAGGAAAGAAAAAGGTGACTTTTTAATACAGGTGACTGTTCAATAGAGGTGATCTCATCGGCAGGTTTGACTGTACATACACAAATTCTTTTTCAAAACTAACAATGTCATAGGGATAAAAAGTGATAGCTAAAACATGCAATGTTCATATGAGCTAACAATAAATCAATTTGGTCAAAATTATATCTTTCCATATCTTTTAACTTGTGCTATCTTTTCATTCTAAACTGTACTCACTGTGTATTCTGTTCCGTTTGATATGAAAAAGAAAATAAAGATGAATTAGAAAAAGATGAGTTTTGAGCGAAAGAAAAGTGTCATGTATGATATCTCACACTGATGTATATAAAGGAGTTCTCATTTCAATGATATTTGAAAATCTACAAAAATCAATTATAAGTGGGTTATAAGAAGGAATTTGGTATGGTACCTTTGGTTACATTCCATCTAGTGTTCTAAGAGGAGTTGTAGTAGTGTTACACAAGCTAGATACCCAGATGTCCGTTCTGTACAGATGGTCAAGACACAAGAGTGAGTGAGTGCTGTTTAACACCATTTCAGCAATTTTTCATCTATATCATGGTGAGAATTAAGTTAATTTTCAATGAGATGATGATGAGTTCCGCTTTATACCAGACCAACACACTGCGTTGAATTTTTATAGCGCTAGCTCACTGAAACAACATTCTGCCTGTAGACATGTCGCTCCACTCGGACACATTATTCTGATTCCGAGCCAACCAGTCTTTGCTTTTTCTCCTTAATGCTGCATGCTTAGCGGAGAAGAAACAAATACCAATTTTATTGTCATTGGTTTTACCCGACCGAGACTTAAACCCACAATCTACCACACTCGAGGTGAGCCCGCTAACCATTATGACACCGATGTGGTCTAAAGATACAAAATATAAATACAAAATATTAATAAATTAATCTATTTAGTTTCTTAATTTAAATTGATGCTTTATTGACAAAAAATGATGTAGTCTGCTAGCTACTGTACTTATTGTGGTATCCCATATACTTGGTGGCTTAAATTTGAAAAGTTTATTATATCTGCATAGCACAATGATGATTCATACATTCCATTATTGGTTTTTAGGAAAATCTTTTTTTTTTATTTTTATTTTTCCCTAGTATAGCCTACATGCATGTGCAACTTTAAATCCCAAGGCTATGACAGTATAGATCTAGGACATGTTCGTATAAGTATATATATCTAAATCTACATATCATGCTGCACAACAAATACTGAAACATTTCTATTGAAGAATTTGAGCATTTTGTTTTTAAAGATTTACTAGATTTTCCTCTTTTAGGCCCCATACTAACCCTTCCCCAAAGACGATCAATGAATCTGAAATCAGAATCTCTTTTTCCTTAGAATCATCCCTATCCAGTTTGTTCTATTTGATTCAGCAGTTTTGCAGGAGAAGAATAAAATGTGAAAAAAATGTGAAAAAGTTAACATAAACAAGAAAAGAAAATGTATGACGGACACCCAAGTGATACAAAAAAAAACCTTACCTGTCTCTGTATAGGGATAATAATTCCATGCCTTTTCTGTGATGTAAAATATATTTGGAATCATACTTCTTATCCAACCTGGTAATCGACTGTGATGGAAGATAAAAATAAAAAAAATAAAATATGGCAGCAGCATATAATAGTATCTATATCATGCAAAACATCAAAATGAAATCTACGATCAAATCACAAACTGTCAATTAAAATAACTTATCAGAAAAAAATGTTTTATATAATATAATGGGTGTGTTTTGTTTTTCATATCTTTATATAGGGCTGCCACGATTGCAATCATATGGCAGTTTGATTTAATTGATACAATAGACTCACTTGTAGAGGATCTTTGCAATATCTTCACAGGTTCCGCCAAGAAAATGTTTAGAACATATACATGTAATTGTAAATCTAGTAATACAATCAGTGTTTATCACCAGTAGAGTGTGTGAGTTTTACTCTCACCCACGGACAGGTTTACTTCTTTATGTGATGTATTGTGTCAGTTACTTACATCAGATCTGTGTTTTTCTCCAGTCAGTCCAGCTTCAGATGTTCAAAACTGGACAAATGAATGTGATCTCGGTAGATATTTATTACATTGCATAGAACTGTCCAGGAACAATCACATTAGCTGATTAAATACAGACAGAGCAAAGCATGGTGCTACAAACTGAAGGTGTAATCAAAAACAGTGTTACAATTCTTAACATCTGGTGAGTATTCATGCTAAGATCATTGTATAATTGTTTATTTTTTTGCAATGCATATTTTATTTTCGAACATCTTTAAACATTATACACATTATCTTGCATATCTTCCTATTCCATCTGAAATGCCCTTGCCAAATTTCTCCACATACCACTTACATTGTTTGATTTTGCCTTGGATAACTTACAAGTTACAACATATTTTTAAATCAATATATCTATAGAATACACACTTTTCGCTGTATATCTGCCTTTGCAATACTGCATGCAACTAGAAAATGCTACCTTGATAAAAGCCATCTTTTCTCTAATAATTTCACTCTTATTCTTTAAATTGCCTTTCCCATACTTTTGGTGTTTACAACTAATCAAATATTACTTCAATAAATACAATATTTTCTCTGTCAATCTACTTTTCTGTGCCTCAAGTGTTTACATCTTAACATTTATTACCTGGATAAACACTGTTTCATTGTAAATTGGTAGGTGTTCACAAATTGACATTTATTACCTTGATAAACACTGTTTCACTGTAAATTGGCAGGTGTTCACAAATTGACATTTATTACCTTGATAAACACTGTTTCACTGTAAATTGGCAGGTGTTCACAAATTGACATTTATTACCTTGATAAACACTGTTTCACTGTAAATTGGCAGGTGTTCACAAATTGACAATATTACCTTGATAAACACTGTTTCACTGTAAATTGGCAGGTGTTCAAAATTGACAATATTACCTTGATAAATACACTCTTTTCTCTGAAAATCAGCATTTTCCATGCTTCGGGTGTTCACAACTGGACAAATGTTACATTTAAAAATGTTCCCCTTTCTCCATAAATTTGTTTATCATGTGCTTCAAGTGTTCACAACAAAACAAAAGTTACCTAGATAAATACACTCTTTTCTCTGTAAATCTGCCTTTCCCATGTTTCGGGTGTTCACAATCCTCATTTGTTACTACCTCTACTCCTTCTCCGTGCTCACTTTGTTCATGACTGTGTTTAGCAATCATGTAGAGTTGACCAATTTTATACTGTAATAAAGAAATATTATGAATAGCTAGAATGTCATCATGCAAGAATACAAATTCTGTATTCTGTAATTGTTGTTCTGCCAATCAAGGCACACCTCCTATTAGAATCTTATCTACTATCCTCCACCACGTAATAAGTATACAATCCACCTCCACTTAATATTAGGTTATTATTTACACAATAGTGACTAGAGTCTATCACGACATAAAATATAATACTATAATATCTAAAATACTAAAAATAATGTTTTAAGTGAACCTTGTGTACCCCAAGACCAAGATTGATTGATATCTGCTTATGATATTACTGACTATTTGCTGTTAATTTATTCCATAAATAAATCTATGTAGATTTTAGCAAAGCATAGCGTTTATTATGCAGGGCATACAAAAGTTGACGACAGATAGGTTCCAGACTGTTACTGATAGAATCAGTTAATTTTGTATCTTCATCACCAGCCACATATGCAAATGGGTTAATAATTATTTGTAGATCTATTTTTCCGCCTAATTTCAGTTCGGCAAATATACTGCTCATCTCCTGTATTATTTTACTTAAGATTGGAGTTCTAGTTTCTTCTAATATTCAAATAAGAATATCAAAGTTGAAATAAATTAATGGTATTCCAATTTTGGGCCTCTAAAACACATTTAAAAGGAGAGTTATAACTACCCACATTTTTATTCTCATAATAACCATCGAGTAGTGGACTGCCATCATGGTAAATTTCCTTCAAGACTATATCTATTTGGCACTTAAATTATTTTCACTAAGCAGATGATATAAATGTAAAATGGTGATTTTGCAAATTGGTGAAATTTAAACTTGGCTCCTGAATCATGTCTATGTAAGACCCAGTATATAATCTTATAAGGTGTGTAGGAAAGAAAAGACACTGGTTGTATAAAATAGATTCCTATATCAATTATTATCAATGAATTTTGGATGAAGTACATATAGGATCTGCTGTAGTCGAAAGTAGTACTTAGTGAAACAAAACAAATTCTACATTCATTTCACACTGAAATGTAAATTATTATTGAATACATCTCATTGAACTACTTTGATCTGAATTCCGATTCAGAAATGATTTAAGGAAAGAAATTATGCCAAAATTAACCATTTCTATAGTGCATAATTTCCTGTGAAACTGTCATGATCAAAGTGTATTTATTAATATTTGAGAGTAAAACAAGTGTTTCATGATAGGCTTAAGCAATAATCATGACAAAACATTAATTACATGTAGTAGACTTTAAAGTTGGTGTGTCATTTTGAGCAAAGGCATAACACTTGAAAAAATGACACTAAAATTAAAGTCAAGTTAAGTTACTAGAAGGTACCTAGTCAAAATCGCCCCAACATTTTTTTTATAAATAATAATAGTTATTATTATTACTATTATTATTGCTTTTGACGACATTCTGATAAGGAATAATTGAGATAATATATATTATAGACAATAAAAATTACAGTACATGTAATTGGAAACATTACTGTTTAATTCTGTCAGCTAAGTGAGGGTAATTATTTATGTCCTTGTAATAATTAATTTCTTCTTTTAATCAAGCATTTATTTTGTAAAGTATAGATGCACTATTTGTGTAATAATTAATTAGCTACCTGATTAGTTTTTGTTTTGTTTTGTTGTTGTTCCAATCCAAAGCATGTAAATAATGCACATGTATCATATAAAAATATTGAACTTGAAGTTAACTACCTTATAAATAAAAGCAATTAAAATGATGTAATTACGTTCGGTCGGATCTCTTGTGATTTTTTTTTAATGAAAACATATACATAAACATAGAGGGTAGAATTGTAACTCGATTTAATAATCAAATTAATTTCTTCATTACCATGGGGGCAATATTTACGGGGCTGATTTTACAGTGGGGCGATTTGACTTGCATTCTTCTAGAATGCTCTAATCGTTCTGTGCCAGAAGCACTTTGACAAACTAGTTTGAAAGGCATATTAGGAGAAATTTTTTCTATTTGCTTTTAAACAAATTTTTCTACCTAAAAATATCCTTGTTCAAATTTAAAATGTTCTCAAGATCATAAAGTGCAGTCTCCTCTGCTTAAAGCTATACACTTATGAGCATGTCTCCAACAATTCATATTGGTTTATTAACTCATCCCATGCATGCTTTACAAAGCTGATAAATTAAGCCTGTTTCAATGACAGGCAATTAAATTTTTTTTAAAAAACCCAATGAAAATCATTTCTGGTTAAATTTGTACAAACTAAAAAATGTGTAAAACCTTTCAATTTACCAAAATTGGATGTCATATTTAGTGTTGCTATAGCAATAAAATGTGTTGTTTTGTCACATGCCAATTAGTGAGGTCAAAATTTAGAATCATTGCAAATGCAGGTTTTCATTAAAGTTCCAAATACAAGAAAATCACAAGCAGGAATAACATATTATTGTGGCATAAGACGATAAGTATTGACTATTGTATGCATTGAATGGCCAATGTCAATGGCAATGCAATTTTTAGTTCCGAGACTCGTCAAAATATTTTCTGCCCCAGGCCATGCCAATTAAAAAAACACAAACCTCTTCAACTGACAAGGGCATACATATTCTATATTCTTTTAAATACATATTGAGTATTGTCTTTTCAATGACAGTACATCTCAGATCATGAACAAGACACTAAATCAATTCCATGTGGTCATATGATTTCAGTTTCTGCCAATCATTCGCAGACTGTTTCCTATTCTTTATTTTTCTTTAAACAACTCGTCAAAGCTAGAGAGAGCCGGGTATATATCCGGATATAATAAGAATTTTAAGATTAGTATTTTCTATTACTTTAAAAATATACCTGTCAATCGCTTTTGAACAGTTTGAAAACAATCGCTTTCAATTAATGAAAATGAAATTGAACATGAAATAAAATATAAAATTCAAATTTAGTATACAAAAATATTATATTAAATACTAAATATTGTCCGTGACCGATTTCAGATTTATCTATTTTCCCGGCGACAATTGCGAGATCATACGAGATCTGAAAATTGGAAGACCAAGAACGATGGAAGACACCGGTACAACGACAGAGCAGTCCAAGAAAATGGAGGTGGACTACAGTGCCACAGTTGACGAGAAGATACCGAAATGTGAAAAACTTGCCAAGGTGTCCACATTTGTTATTTAAAAACATTATTTCAATGAGATCTGACAAACTAAATGGTCAATCTTGCACTGTCATCCTGCGGGGTTGGTATAAAAACAGGACGGGCAATTTTGATACATTTTTAGACATAACCTTTTTATTACTTGAGATTTTTTTTTAAATTTAAATTGATTTGTAAAGTAGAAACAAATATCATATTGCAGAAATTGCAGAATATTGATTATTAGTCCGAGATTCCTCTGTCGTTTAACGGCATTGATAATCTTGCTGTAGCCGTTCAACGACAGAGGGTGATACATACGGAAAACAGCGGATTTGCTTCTCCAACTCTGGGTCAGCACATTTCCACGTTTCGTGGCTATCGGATTTTATTTTCTATCATAAACCTTATATAAATCGCTTCACCAATAATTTTTCTATTCATTCATAAACATCTTACCCTCAGAAAGTGGTGTTACACTCCATTACAGCACGATTTTGCCTTAGAACCTATGATTTCGACATTTGTCTTCCATTTTTCAAACATTTGTCATGTGACTACGAGAAAACTACGATTACCGCAATGTATCATGGGGGATAATTTGCATATAAACAAACAAACAAATATTTTTATTGCCAATCATAGGTGCCTGTTAAGGCAGAACAATTAACATAAAATTTAATACAGTTGATTATATTGATTGGTAATGATTTTAACAGCAAATTTAGTGAATTACAGATAACCATAAGAAAAAAAAAATGTAGTACCTTGTCCAAAAACAAAAAGGGGGAACGTAACACATGCTCTTTCCGAAGCCCGTTGGTAACACTCTGCCATTGAATCTTTTCTTTCCAACACATTCTGTATAATTTCCTTCTGCTCTTCTTTGATCTGTAGATGGACTGTTTGTCCTGCAGAATACGCTTAAATGTATCGTCTTCCATGTGATTTGAATGTTGTTTACGTATGCAAATAATGCTCCAAATAATTTGGCACGCTGCATTAATTAGCTCCCATCATGCAATGCGTTGCTGTCATCATTCAGTTAGTATCGCGAGATCACGTGTGTAGATTCGAAAATGGAAGTAAAATGGCGGAATAATAGGATCTAAGGCAAAATCGTGCTGTAATGGAGTGTAACACCACTTTCTGAGGGTAAGATGGTTATGAATGAATAGAAAAATGATTGGTGAAGCGATTTATATAAGGTTTATGATAGAAAATAAAATCTGATAGCCACGAAACGTGGAAATGTGCCGATACTATGGCTGTAAGGCAAATTTGATGGTTTCCGTATGTATCACCCTCTGTCGTTGAACGGCTACAGCAAGATTATCAATGCATTAAACGACAGAGGAATCTCGGACTAAATTCCTGGCAAAAAATGTATGAAAACATTATAATGTGCAGTATCCGAAATTCGATAAGAACCTAACTTCGATAGGTCAGTATTTTTAGTGTCGCTTTCGGATACTGGTGATGTCATCACCCGGAACTTTTCGGTATAGAACGACCTAGTGTTGACGTCTACCACAAGTACACAAAAATCGAGGAAATGTCTTTTAGAGCGTTGAGTAACTTATTTTATTCATCCTAGACTAGAAAAACTATGTTTTCACTAATACCATTTTGATTTGACCGAAAAACGTTGATTTTCCTCATGAAAACTTAATTAGAATCCACTGAACTGTCACTGTCTTGATCGTCTGCATCTACGCTAATATATTCTAAAAATAGAACATAGTGGAATCCCTGTCCAAAAATGAAAAGTATGGAAAGCCAAAGGTGTCATATTATGAAATTGTTCAAATGACGTTCAGGTGCGTCTTTAAAGAATGGCAACTTAAAGAAGTGAGAATAAAGTGCTAGCAATGAAAAACTAATTAAATTTATGATTTTTTTGTAAGTTTATGTCTGTATATTCATTTTTTTTTAATTAAACATTTTTTTCCAATAAAAAAATCTCGAATTTTATCAACTACAATCAAAGGTCATCTTGAGGCTTCATAAAATATTTCATTTTTCTACATTTCTTTAAAAATATTTGAAAAAATATATACTTCACAGACACAGTATCTTCGAACTTGGGGTTTAGTGTCGACATTTTTTGGGCCGAAATATATCGGGGAAGACATTTTTGGGGGCCGAATGAGTTGAAATTATCTCCCCTATCGAAATTAGGATACACCATTTTCTTTCGGGTAAAAACAACAACACACTTCATAAGATTGACACCGGTCAAACTGTTTATCGGATGTTTCTTCTTTTTTGTACAGTTAAACAACTTTATTAGTAATTTAAGTTTATTAAAGTATTTCATACAAAAAATCTACGGGAAGCGTGACATAAGCCAATAAGTTGTTACGTTATCGAAATTTGGTAACGCCAGGATATTGAAAGATTATTCTTGGACCATACAGGGTGAGATGTTTGAAGAATGTCTTTCTCATTGTATGTTTCAAGACCCCTTTATTAGAAATATTGGCGATGTTAAGAAATTGATGATCATCATCAATCAATCTAAAATATTATATCCTATATCTAATAAACTTTTATCTGACACACATTATTATTAAGTCCAGTGCTTAGGCATTTTTCCACTCATAAAATCCTTTTTTCAAAGAGAAGGTGGAATATTTTCGATAGTGTTTAAAGCATTTTTGTGCAAAATTTACTAAAATAATCAAAAGAACCTTGAGATCTGACTTTTTCGTAATATTATAATTGACAACAAGACTTATAGATTGACAGTCCTACATTTTCTAGTTTTAATAGTGATTGTACAATTGTATATTGTATTCATCTGATCTAACACATTATAACTGTATATTGATATTTTCCAGCAAGGAAAGTTAAATGAAGCTCTAGACATGTTGCTATCACTAGAAAAACAGACAAGAACAGTAAGTATATATATCATGGAAGAATTTTGAAAAGGACATTGTCAATAACACCCAAAACCCATACAGTTTTATTTATATCTGTTATCAAAGCCTGCAGTATTACTGACCATTGTTGAACCTGGCTTTATAACTGTAAAAGGCATACACCAATACGGCATGGGTTCACGCCCAGCTTTGTAAATTACAAAAAGGGTGCATTCGACTCGCAGCCGCAAGTGATAAAGTTTACCAGTTGCTTGCCCATGGTCGGTGGTTCTCTCCAGGTTAGTACTCCGGTTTCTTCCACCACTAAAACTGGTTGACATGATATTGTTGAAAGTGACATTAAACACTAAAAATCAATCAAAATCAATTAATCTTACAGGTGTGATGTTTTATAATAAAAACAGAGAAAGTGTGGAAGTTATTCAAGACCTTAAACCACCTAAATATTAGATAATTTATTTCATCAATAGTTTGGGAACTGTGCTTTCATTGCTGTTCATCATCTTGTAGTCATTGTGGTGTTTTCAACAAATCTTTTCCCTCATAGTGATAGTGGAATGGCATAAAGTGTCTTTTATATCTGATATAACTGTTTAATGAAATTTGTATTTATTTATAATTATTATTACAAGATGGAATATGTTCTAATTTTCATTATCTTTTAATATAATTTTTAGGCTTCAGACACACATTCTACTAGCCGTATTTTGAGTGCTATTGTAAGATTATGTTTTGAAACCAAGAACTGGGATGCTCTGAATGAAAATATTGTCATTATAACAAAGAAAAGAGGACAAATTAAACAGGTAAATATATATAGATTATTACATGGCATTTTTCATATCATACCCTTTATCAGCCCGAGGTCATGATATCAGCCAGAGAGCCGATAGGCTCAAGGGATGATATATGAACGAGGGCTGATAAAGGGTATGATATGAAAAATGACATGTTATGATATGTTTATCATATACTTCAACAGAAGAAATAACTGATTTGTACCAAAATGTTTAGTTATTTTGGCTAGAATTAAATACATGTATATAGTGATAGAACAAGAAAATTATTGTTTCAATATACAAATCCAATAAATGCACGTTTTTTAAGCACTTTCAATATCATAACAGAGAAATTGGTAGTTAATAATTTTCTGTGCAAATATTTTATAAAACAGTTGATTCCGCCGTGTCTGTAAACACAGTTTTCCGGAAATTCACGAAGTGAACTTACGGACATTGACGGAAAGGCATGTAATAACATTCCGGAAGCAGTTAATAAACTTGCTTTATCAGCCCGCTTGGACCATTCTTGTGAAACTAGGTGAAATAAACATGACTCCTCTTGTTATTCTAAGCAAAAACTAAGTTTTATTACAGGGTAAAATTTTAGCTTTATCATCTACAAGTATATGATAAAACATGATATTTTACTTGTTATGGAAATATAATTAAAAAATATTTGTTAAATTTTATATTTCATTAAATTAGAAAATAAAATTATTATATGTTTTACATTTCAGTATTGTGTATGATTCTGTCACGTTAATATACTTACAAATAAAGTTGTCTTATACAGTTATGTTATGATATACAATATTAAAATATAAAATTCAGTTATACCCAATTTTCTTGTGTTTTACAGTCCGTTACAAAGATGATACAGGAAGCATGTACCTATGTTGAAAAGACACCAAACCAAGATGTTAAACTGAAGTTGATTGATACACTTAGAACAGTTACAGAAGGAAAGGTAAATATGTTAAACTGAAGTTGATTGATACACTTAGAACAAATACAGAAGGAAAGGTAAATATGTTAAACTGAAGTTAATTGATACACTTAGAACAAATACAGAAGGAAAGGTAAATATGTTAAACTGAAGTTGATTGATACACTTAGAACAAATACAGAAGGAAAGGTAAATATGTTAAACTGAAGTTGATTGATACACTTAGAACAGTTACAGAAGGAAAGGTAAATATGTTAAACTGAAGTTGATTGATACACTTAGAACAAATACAGACAGAAAGGTAAATATGTTAAACTGAAGTTGATTGATACACTTAGAACAGTTACAGAAGGAAAGGTAAATATGTTAAACTGAAGTTGATTGATACACTTAGAACAAATACAGAAGGAAAGGTAAATATGTTAAACTGAAGTTAATTGATACACTTAGAACAAATACAGAAGGAAAGGTAAATATGTTAAACTGAAGTTGATTGATACACTTAGAACAAATACAGAAGGAAAGGTAAATATGTTAAACTGAAGTTGATTGATACACTTAGAACAGTTACAGAAGGAAAGGTAAATATGTTAAACTGAAGTTGATTGATACACTTAGAACAAATACAGACAGAAAGGTAAATATGTTAAACTGAAGTTGATTGATACACTTAGAACAGTTACAGAAGGAAAGGTAAATATGTTAAACTGAAGTTGATTGATACACTTAGAACAAATACAGAAGGAAAGGTAAATATGTTAAACTGAAGTTGATTGATACACTTAGAACTAATACAGAAGGAAAGGTAAATATGTTAAACTGAAGTTAATTGATACACTTAGAACAGTTACAGAAGGAAAGGTAAATATGTTAAACTGAAGTTGATTGATACACTTAGAACAGTTACAGAAGGAAAGGTAAATATGTTAAACTGAAGTTGATTGATACACTTAGAACAGTTACAGAAGGAAAGGTAAATATGTTAAACTGAAGTTGATTGATACACTTAGAACAAATACAGAAGGAAAGGTAAATATGTTAAACTGAAGTTAATTGATACACTTAGAACAGTTACAGAAGGAAAGGTAAATATGTTAAACTGAAGTTGATTGATACACTTGTTAAACTGAAGTTGATTGATACACTTAGAACAAATACAGACAGAAAGGTAAATATGTTAAACTGAAGTTGATTGATACACTTAGAACAGTTACAGAAGGAAAGGTAAATATGTTAAAATGAAGTTGATTGATACACTTAGAACAAATACAGACAGAAAAGTAAATATGTTAAACTGAAGTTGATTGATACACTTTAGAACAAATACCGACGGAAAGGTAAATAAGACATCTGTGTAATAAGATCCAGCAGACAGATAACAAGTAAGAGGGTCCTGGAGTTTAAGCTGTTTTTAACATAAACCACAATACAATTTACTAACAGCTAATAGCTACATCTCTGTAATTTATGAGACTAACTGATGATCGTTACACCTTTTCAACAGTATAGGTGAAGGTCACACCCTTCTCAAGATTAGGTGTGCTTAACTTGTACATTAACTGAAAAAATACCAGATGCTTTGTGACATTTTTTTTTGTCTGGGTTCTCCATCTTCTTCTTTTGTTATCAGACTCGCTGTGATACTAGTGATAATGTCTTGTGTCTTGGCTGTCAAAACTGTGGTTATTCTTTATACGTTTTGTATATCCATTGAAAATGAGATTTAGGATAAAGGCTAGAGTTATGGGTGATTAATTCCACTTTCAACAATATTTGAGTTAATGTAATGGTAGTTTTATTGTTCGAGGAAACTCTAAGAATATCATCAACATTCTGTAAATCACTCACAAGCTTCATCACATAAGATTGTATCATATATATCTCACCCCATTTGAGAAACTGATAAAACAAATTCTCCTAATCATTACTTGACAGATTTATGTTGAAATTGAAAGAGCAAGACTTACAAAAACACTGGCAAAGATAAAGGAAGATAGTGGGAAAGTTACAGAGGCTGCTAATATTTTACAGGAACTACAGGTAATATTAGTGATTTATAAATTCTTCTCCTCCTTGTACCATATGTAATCAGAATCAAGGTGTGTTCAGATATCTACCAAACTCATGGACAATTTGTACCAATTTGTCTTGGACCTTTTGTCCATCATGTCTGTCTGTTATCTTTGATACCGTATTTAGGGTTGCATAATGCGCAGGATTTTGCCCAGATTCTTTATTTTGTAGGAGGGGTGCGCATTATAAACAGGAACAATGTGTTTCACACTTTCCCAGACCGGGAAATCACATGTCCGCCATGTTTTTTTGTTTACTATTGTCAACATGCAAAGTTAAATATTTCTTAAATTGATTGGACACTATTCCACAAAATAATTAATTGCATCTACTATGTTTTAATTATTGAAGAATTAAAACTGTCTAGTGCAGTTTTGTTTTGTACTTGTAAATATTTACCGTTGATAGATACGAAAATAAACTAAATATAAACGTCTGACTATATCTAGCCATGTGTAAAATAATCAATAATCTTGCCCATAAGTTTTCAATCAATGTGTGCAAGTTTAATTAGACTGTCAGACTGTGTTTACACAAGACTATAGTGATTGAAATAAAAAGAAAAGAAACAATAACATGTATTTGTCAATTTTTATGTCAATTCTAATAGCTTGATTGCTCCCAGGTGAAGTTAAATCCTATTAACACAAAATTACAACATATAACAATCTGTTATGATTGCATGGCTTGGATACTATTTCATCACTAAATAATAAGGCATTGTTTGTAGTAATTATTTGGGTAATTTTAAAAATACCAAAAAATAACGGATTGTCGGTGCTCTTTGGTGTACGTAACAACTGTATTTTCAACAACTCCTCACAAGCTTAGCAATGTTCAACAATGTCATAATTAGTGACAATTGTTTGCCTTTCTTTATTCTATATCATTATTTTCTGTCATCTTCAACTATCAACTGCGTTAATTTACGTTCAGATCCGGAATTTAAACTTATATTTACCGATGCTGTACTAGATTTCGAATCCATTACACAACATCCGGATATTAAAAACATCATATGAAAACGCCAATAAAACCCAACACATTTAATATTTTGCAACTTTATTGAAGATGAAAAGAGATAAATGGTTCTTAATTTCTCCCAGCAAATGAAACATGCTCAAAGGACTGAAAAATATATACGATTGATATTTAATTCTTACATTTCCGACGGCAATTTTTTTTTAAAGTCCATGCGCATTTCAGACACAAACTAGTTTTTTTCTGGAGATTTTCAAGGCCAAGAGGGGGTGTGCATTATGCACTAATGCACATTATGCAACCCTAATGACGGTATCTCAATATTTTTGTACAAGTTACAGTAAACTATTTAAAGTAGAAATCTTTCTTGAATGCTACATTAAAATGTTGATTGTAAAACTAAGATTCAACCATTGCTGGCTATAGTTGATTGTAAAACTAAGATTCAACCATTGCTGGCTATAGTTTATTGTATTCATGTTTATTGTAAAACTAATATTCAACCATTGCTGGCTATAGTTTATTGTATTCATGTTTATTGTAAAACTAAGATTCAACCATTGCTGGCTATAGTTTATTGTATTCATGTTGATTGTAAAACTAATATTCAACCATTGCAGGCTATAGTTTATTGTATTCATGTTGATTGTAAAACTAAGATTCAACCATTGCTGGCTATAGTTTATTGTATTCATGTTTATTGTAAAACTAATATTCAACCATTACTGGCTATAGTTTATTGTATTCATGTTTATTGTAAAACTAATATTCAACCATTGCTGGCTGTAGTTGATTGTAAAACTAATATTCAACCATTGCTGGCTGTAGTTTATTGTATTCATGTTGATTGTAAAACTAAGATTCAACCATTGCTGGCTATAGTTTATTGTATTCATGTTGATTGTAAAACTAAGATTCAACCATTGCTGGCTATAGTTTATTGTATTCATGTTGATTGTAAAACTAAGATTCAACCATTGCTGGCTATAGTTTATTGTATTCATGTTTATTGTAAAACTAATATTCAACCATTGCTGGCTATAGTTTATTGTATTCATGTTGATTGTAAAACTAATATTCAACCATTGCTGGCTATAGTTTATTGTATTCATGTTTATTGTAAAACTAATATTCAACCATTGCTGGCTGTAGTTTAATGTATGATCCTAAGTGAAAGTGGTAAACTTATACACCAATGATCATTGGATGGTCATTTAGAATAGTGTGTGTGTTTCTATTGTACCTGTATATCAGATATCTTATTTGTCTACAATGGCTAGATATAGGCAAGATCATATGAGGAAATAGGTCTATAAATATACTTAGAAATTGATTGATATCATTAATTGTTCTGTACTAATTATTTTAGGGAATATTTTTTTAAGAATATGTTTCCATCTAATAATCAGCTAGTTTATAACAGATGAACAGGAGAACCATAGTTGAATACACTGTGAAAATATTCGCCAGTCTGTATCTCTCTAAGAAAAGATTGAAGATACCAAAGGGGTAATCTGAAGCTGTAATTCAAAGGGCAGACAATACAGTGGCAACAAGAAAAAGGACATGAAGGATAAAATAAAAGACAAACAATGGTCTGCAAAATACTACACAGAAAATTTAAGATTTAGCAACACGTACCCCACTTAAAACTATGAGTGAACTCAGGTGATCAGGTGTAAATATATTTAACATTGAATATATAAGATATATAACAGGTTGTTTATTTTCTATAGGTGGAGACATTTGGTTCTATGTTTATTTTCTATAGGTGGAGACATTTGGTTCTATATTTATTTTCTATAGGTAGAGACATTTGGTTCTATGTTTATTTTCTATAGGTAGAGACATTTGGTTCTATGTTTATTTTCTATAGGTAGAGACATTTGGTTCTATGTTTATTTTCTATAGGTGGAGACATTTGGTTCTATGTTTATTTTCTATAGGTAGAGACATTTGGTTCTATGGAGAAGAAAGAGAAAGTAGAGTTCATCTTAGAACAAATGAGATTATGTTTAGCCAAGAAAGATTACATCAGAACACAAATTATCAGCAAGAAAATAAGCACAAGATACTTTGAAGATCCCGGAACAACAGTAAGTCATATTTACATGTAAATTACAGATGTAATTATAAAAAAAAAGAACTGCATCGGTAGTGTAATGGTTAGCATGTTTGCCTGGAGTCTGGTAGATCGTGGGGTCCTGATTGAGTCAAACCATAGACTATACAATTAGTGTTTGTTGCTTCTCCGCTAAGCATGCAGTATTAAGGAGAAAGAGCAAAGACTGGTTTGCTCATAATCTGGATAATGTGACCGAGTTGGGCGACATGTCTAGCTGCGGACTGTTGTTGCAGTGAGCTAGCACTAAAAAAATCCAACTAAGTATGTTGGTCTAGTACAAAGCGGACCTCATCATCATTTCATTGAAAATTAATTTGTTCTCTCCATGATATAGCTGAAAATTGCTGAGTTGGCATTAAACAACAGTCACTCGCTCACAATAAAAGAAAAAATCACATTAAGTCTCTCAGACAAAGTGTGTGAGACTTATAGGGTCCTGTTTCTAATTTTTATTTTTGGATGTATTTCTACACACAACGTTGTGTTTGATAACTAAACAGTAAATATGAATATAGGAAATGTTCTTACAATGGAATAAAATGAGTCCATCGTATGTGAAATTCATCTTAAAGATTGTGAGCAAACATTTGTGTTAAATTAATCAAAATGATAGAAGGAGATAAGAAAAGATATTAAATTTGTAAACTTTATATTGTTGTCATCCTGATTTTTGTTTATTTCAGGAACTAAAATTGAAGTATTATCAGCTGATGATTGAGTTAGACGAACATGAAGGTTCATATCTTAAGATCTGTAAACATTATAATGCTGTCTATCAGACTCCTGAAATAAAGGATGACAAAGATAAAATGAAGGAGGTATGTAATGTATTTACTGTATTACACAGTAATATGTAGACACTTATTATTGTTTGTAATACATGTTAATCATTCTCTTGCAGATCCTTTAGTTTGCACATAAACTTGAAGCTTAGAAATATTGTATAATCTATGCTAAAGAATAAAACCTCCCACAGTTAAAAAAAATAACACTAGTGAGACCAGGTCCTTAGGGAAGGGTTGGTATATTTTATCCTCATTTACTGTATTTATACCTTTCTTTACAATGCATTTATTTTTACGTATTTAGTGAAAGTAAATAAACAAGAATATATAGTTGAATCCATCATGTCAAATCGGTAAAATCAAAATTTTTTGAAGTCCCATTTTAAACTTAGTGCTTTTCAACTTAATTTACTATTCTTATCTCAAAATTTCGGGTTTCTCAAAGTAACTTTTAAGTTCCTAATATACAAATCCATTCAAATTCTATTGTTATGTCAAAATTATAAATTAAATCAATTAACAAACCTGTCAAGGTGTCAACAGCATGGCCTCCGATGTTTACCTCATCAGGTGAGATTTAATTTGATAACTGTTAATTATCATTTGTAAAGAAAACATTTGGATTTCTTAATTGAAGCATTGAAGTGGTAATTATATTAATGAAATATTATTTAATGATAAATATCAAAAGTGTTTGATGTCAGGACACTTTAGGGTAGCAAAAACTCTGAAGCCATGAAACAGTCTGCTGTGTCTAGCTGTATCACCTTTTTTATGAAACAATATGCATTTAAAAATTGCACACACTCTTCAGAATAGCATTTCAACATTTTGTCAGGTTGCTGATCAGTTTTTACAACAGAATAATGAAAGAAATGTTATATCAGTGTTCAATTATGTAGTATTTATAGATTTCTATGAAAGTTCGTTTTGTTGACAGTTTTGTAATTTTAAAATACTTGATTGTGTATTGCCATATAACCTATTGTATCAGGGTGGACATGTCATACATCAGGGTATTTTTTTTTATCGAAAAAAAAATAAAAAAAAGAAACACACATTTGATTACATGATCTTCATACACAGGGTGGACAATGTACGTCATACATCCAGGTATTTTTTATCAAAAACTTTGTAATGGCGGAAATTTTTCAACCATCTGACAAAATAAAACTCATTTTTATACTATTTTAACAACGAACCTGTATGATAAAAGCCTACAGACTTGTATGGTACTATTTACATCGATATTATTAAAAAAACTGTTGTCATTTGTCTAATCATTCCAACATTTCCTTTTGATTCTGGATCCAGGGTGGACAACGTATGTCATACATCCGGGTATTTTTTTTATGCTGGCTTTTATCATACAGGTTCGTTGTTAAAATAGTATAAAAATGAGTTTTACTTTGTCAGATGGTAGAAAAATTTCCGCCATTATAAAGTTTTTGATAAAAACATACCTGGATGTATGACGTATGTTGTCCACCCTGTGTATGAAGATCATGTAATCAAATGTGTGTTTCTTTTTTTCTCGAAGTTTCCTGACAATAATTGAATCTGAACCTGGTAAAATTCAGATAATAACACTTCATCAAAGAAAATTTTGAATTATTATTAAAAGAAGGGCAACGCAAAGCGTGGCGTATCCCCTCGCCTAAAAATTTTACCCCTTGACCTTGGAAATCAATAGGGTTCCAGATTCTCTTAAGTATGTACCAAGTTTGGTCAAAATCCATTGAAGGATGTTGATTCTAGAGTGTTCACAAGGATGTTACATGGGAAAAATTTGACCTGGTGACCTTGACCTTGAACATCTACAGGGTTCCAGATTCTCTTTAGGACTAAGTATGCACCAAGTTTGGTCAAAATCCATTGAAGGATGTTGATTCTAGAGTGTTTACAAGGATGTTACGGAAGGACGGACGGTAGCATTACTATATCCCTTCGCAACTTCGTTGGCCAGGGGATAAAAAAAAGCAAGACATACGCTAATGTTAAAAAATACATACAAATTATGATAGATATATTGTAAATGACTGACAACAATAGTTCGCATCCACATTTGTTAAACTTACCCGACACAGTTGTCTGTCTTAATTAATCCCTTACAACCCTTAAGTCGAATTTCAGATAACAATGGTCCTGTGAACTTTGAGATAACGAGATTCAACTGTAGATGCAGATTTTGATAAAACTTTCAATAAAACTTGTGTTGTATTAGTTTGTGTATTATTTGCATATTGACATAAAAATAGTTCCATATAAAAGTGAAAGTCAGGCTTATACTAGTAATATTATATAATCTTCATTTACAATATATTTCAGGCTCTGAGATATGTAGTACTGTATTCTATATTAGCTCCTTATGACAATGAGCAGTCAGATTTGATACACAGAATTAAAGAAGACAAGAACTTAGAAGAAATTCAGAGATATAAGTAAGAAACTGCTAGACTTGTCTATTACACAGCATGTTTACCATTAGTGAATGTAATCGTATTGGTGGTGTAATGGATAGTGTGCTGCCTGGAGTGCTGTAGATCATCAGTTCTAGTACCAGTTGGTCAAGTCAAAGACTATAAAATTGGCATTTGATGCTTCTCTGCTAAGCACACAGTTTTAAGGAGTAAGCACAAAGACTGCTTGACTTGGAATATGGATAATGTGTGGTGACATGTGCAAACTGTTGTTTCAGTCAGCTAGCACTACAAAAATCTAAGTACAAAGCGTACTCATCAAAATGTAACTTGTTCTCGCCATAATACAGTGCTCCCTCTGTGTATCGCCAACCTCGCCTATCGTCAAAATTCTCGTCTGTCCCGATTTACCCCATTAAAAATACACCATTATACTGCCAAACTCAGCATCCGCCACAGGTTTTCAGACACAAGTCGTAAAACCAATTTAAATTCCCCCGTTAGTACCGCCCACAACTACCTTTTGACAGAGCTGTGTATTGATCAGTAATTATGGAATGTCAAGACTGGTCATCGGACACGGTCTTTGATCTCATAGTTGAGGGTCGGAACAGGTGAGTTGTTTTGATTAGAATAATTACCTGTATTTACTTTTCTAGTAATTACTTTTAATCCTGAGTAAAAATTGTAATTTAATTAGTTGACATAAAAATGTCTTCCTTGAAGAGAAAGCATAATTTATTAGACGACAAACAGAAACGTGAAATTATAAGTTATGCAAAGGAAAATATAGTTTAAACATTGCGATCAAATTCTTTGAAATGGAATCAAGTACCGTTGAATCGGACATGGCAAAACTGTTTTATTTCAAAGGACTATTTAAAAAACTTCAGGCTAAACGGGCAAAACAAGTATCACTGGATGACTTTTTCAAGAAACAGTAATTACATGTATTGACACAATATTGTTTTGTGCCACGAGAAAGGAAACAATTGTATGTAAATATTTATTCTAATTTAATTATTTATTAAACATGTATTATTTATAATTATGTCTTTGTACAAGTGCAAAATGTATGTCAGTCGAGTTGAAACAATTTGAGAAAGTTTATCTTTTCATTTGATCACATGACTTCCGGTTTTCAATGTCCCTCAGTTTATCGCCAAACTCGTTATACCGCCAAACTACCGACTGCACAGAAGGTGGCAGTTTAACGAGGGATCACTGTATAGCTGAAAAATTGCTAACTTGGTGCTAAGCAACATCATTCACTAAATTATATTTGGTCTAATTTAGGGCTTATTAAAAAAATAACAAAGAATTCAACATTTAAATTACAACAATTTGACCAGACTGTATGGTAGTGTGATTTAGCTATACCTATACCAATAGATATGTATCCTGCCCATGGCGAGGTATACTTGTATTTGTCAGTACCCACTAACCAATGATGAATAGATTTTAGTATGATGAATTTTATAATAAATTCTTACTACCCACTAACCAATGATGAATAGATTTTAGTATGATGAATTTTATAATAAATTCTTACTACCCACTAACCAATGATGAATAGAATTTAGTATGATGAATTTTATAATAAATTCTTACTACCCACTAACCAATGATGAATAGAATTTAGTATGATGAATTTTATAATAAATTCTTACTACCCACTAACCAATGATGAATAGAATTTAGTATGATGAATTTTATAATAAATTCTTACTACCCACTAACCAATGATGAATAGATTTTAGTATGATGAATTTTATAATAAATTCTTACTACCCACTAACCAATGATGAATAGATTTTAGTATGATGAATTTTATAATAAATTCTTACTACCCACTAACCAATGATGAATAGATTTTAGTATGATGAATTTTATAATAAATTCTTACTACCCACTAACCAATGATGGATAGATTTTAGTATGATGAATTTTATAATAAATTCTTACTACCCACTAACCAATGATGAATAGATTTTAGTATGATGAATTTTATAATAAATTCTTACTACCCACTAACCAATGATGAATAGATTTTAGTATGATGAATTTTATAATAAATTCTTACTACCCACTAACCAATGATGAATAGATTTTAGTATGATGAATTTTATAATAAATTCTTACTACCCACTAACCAATGATGAATAGATTTTAGTATGATGAATTTTATAATAAATTCTTACTACCCACTAACCAATGATGAATAGATTTTAGTATGATGAATTTTATAATAAATTCTTACTACCCACTAACCAATGATGAATAGATTTTAGTATGATGAATTTTATAATAAATTCTTACTACCCACTAACCAATGATGAATAGATTTTAGTATGATGAATTTTATAATAAATTCTTACTACCCACTAACCAATGATGAATAGATTTTAGTATGATGAATTTTATAATAAATTCTTACTACCCACTAACCAATGATGAATAGATTTTAGTATGATGAATTTTATAATAAATTCTTACTACCCACTAACCAATGATGAATAGATTTTAGTATGATGAATTTTATAATAAATTCTTACTACCCACTAACCAATGATGAATAGATTTTAGTATGATGAATTTTATAATAAATTCTTACTACCCACTAACCAATGATGAATAGATTTTAGTATGATGAATTTTATAATAAATTCTTACTACCCACTAACCAATGATGAATAGATTTTAGTATGATGAATTTTATAATAAATTCTTACTACCCACTAACCAATGATGAATAGATTTTAGTATGATGAATTTTATAATAAATTCTTACTACCCACTAACCAATGATGAATAGATTTTAGTATGATGAATTTTATAATAAATTCTTACTACCCACTAACCAATGATGAATAGATTTTAGTATGATGAATTTTATAATAAATTCTTACTACCCACTAACCAATGATGAATAGATTTTAGTATGATGAATTTTATAATAAATTCTTACTACCCACTAACCAATGATGAATAGATTTTAGTATGATGAATTTTATAATAAATTCTTACTACCCACTAACCAATGATGAATAGATTTTAGTATGATGAATTTTATAATAAATTCTTACTACCCACTAACCAATGATGAATAGATTTTAGTATGATGAATTTTATAATAAATTCTTACTACCCACTAACCAATGATGAATAGATTTTAGTATGATGAATTTTATAATAAATTCTTACTACCCACTAACCAATGATGAATAGATTTTAGTATGATGAATTTTATAATAAATTCTTACTACCCACTAACCAATGATGAATAGATTTTAGTATGATGAATTTTATAATAAATTCTTACTACCCACTAACCAATGATGAATAGATTTTAGTATGATGAATTTTATAATAAATTCTTACTACCCACTAACCAATGATGAATAGATTTTAGTATGATGAATTTTATAATAAATTCTTACTACCCACTAACCAATGATGAATAGATTTTAGTATGATGAATTTTATAATAAATTCTTACTACCCACTAACCAATGATGAATAGATTTTAGTATGATGAATTTTATAATAAATTCTTACTACCCACTAACCAATGATGAATAGATTTTAGTATGATGAATTTTATAATAAATTCTTACTACCCACTAACCAATGATGAATAGATTTTAGTATGATGAATTTTATAATAAATTCTTACTACCCACTAACCAATGATGAATAGATTTTAGTATGATGAATTTTATAATAAATTCTTACTACCCACTAACCAATGATGAATAGATTTTAGTATGATGAATTTTATAATAAATTCTTACTACCCACTAACCAATGATGAATAGATTTTAGTATGATGAATTTTATAATAAATTCTTACTACCCACTAACCAATGATGAATAGATTTTAGTATGATGAATTTTATAATAAATTCTTACTACCCACTAACCAATGATGAATAGATTTTAGTATGATGAATTTTATAATAAATTCTTACTACCCACTAACCAATGATGAATAGATTTTAGTATGATGAATTTTATAATAAATTCTTACTACCCACTAACCAATGATGAATAGATTTTAGTATGATGAATTTTATAATAAATTCTTACTACCCACTAACCAATGATGAATAGATTTTAGTATGATGAATTTTATAATAAATTCTTACTACCCACTAACCAATGATGAATAGATTTTAGTATGATGAATTTTATAATAAATTCTTACTACCCACTAACCAATGATGAATAGATTTTAGTATGATGAATTTTATAATAAATTCTTACTACCCACTAACCAATGATGAATAGATTTTAGTATGATGAATTTTATAATAAATTCTTACTACCCACTAACCAATGATGAATAGATTTTAGTATGATGAATTTTATAATAAATTCTTACTACCCACTAACCAATGATGAATAGATTTTAGTATGATGAATTTTATAATAAATTCTTACTACCCACTAACCAATGATGAATAGATTTTAGTATGATGAATTTTATAATAAATTCTTACTACCCACTAACCAATGATGAATAGATTTTAGTATGATGAATTTTATAATAAATTCTTACTACCCACTAACCAATGATGAATAGATTTTAGTATGATGAATTTTATAATAAATTCTTACTACCCACTAACCAATGATGAATAGATTTTAGTATGATGAATTTTATAATAAATTCTTACTACCCACTAACCAATGATGAATAGATTTTAGTATGATGAATTTTATAATAAATTCTTACTACCCACTAACCAATGATGAATAGATTTTAGTATGATGAATTTTATAATAAATTCTTACTACCCACTAACCAATGATGAATAGATTTTAGTATGATGAATTTTATAATAAATTCTTACTACCCACTAACCAATGATGAATAGATTTTAGTATGATGAATTTTATAATAAATTCTTACTACCCACTAACCAATGATGAATAGATTTTAGTATGATGAATTTTATAATAAATTCTTACTACCCACTAACCAATGATGAATAGATTTTAGTATGATGAATTTTATAATAAATTCTTACTACCCACTAACCAATGATGAATAGATTTTAGTATGATGAATTTTATAATAAATTCTTACTACCCACTAACCAATGATGAATAGATTTTAGTATGATGAATTTTATAATAAATTCTTACTACCCACTAACCAATGATGAATAGATTTTAGTATGATGAATTTTATAATAAATTCTTACTACCCACTAACCAATGATGAATAGATTTTAGTATGATGAATTTTATAATAAATTCTTACTACCCACTAACCAATGATGAATAGATTTTAGTATGATGAATTTTATAATAAATTCTTACTACCCACTAACCAATGATGAATAGATTTTAGTATGATGAATTTTATAATAAATTCTTACTACCCACTAACCAATGATGAATAGATTTTAGTATGATGAATTTTATAATAAATTCTTACTACCCACTAACCAATGATGAATAGATTTTAGTATGATGAATTTTATAATAAATTCTTACTACCCACTAACCAATGATGAATAGATTTTAGTATGATGAATTTTATAATAAATTCTTACTACCCACTAACCAATGATGAATAGATTTTAGTATGATGAATTTTATAATAAATTCTTACTACCCACTAACCAATGATGAATAGATTTTAGTATGATGAATTTTATAATAAATTCTTACTACCCACTAACCAATGATGAATAGATTTTAGTATGATGAATTTTATAATAAATTCTTACTACCCACTAACCAATGATGAATAGATTTTAGTATGATGAATTTTATAATAAATTCTTACTACCCACTAACCAATGATGAATAGATTTTAGTATGATGAATTTTATAATAAATTCTTACTACCCACTAACCAATGATGAATAGATTTTAGTATGATGAATTTTATAATAAATTCTTACTACCCACTAACCAATGATGAATAGATTTTAGTATGATGAATTTTATAATAAATTCTTACTACCCACTAACCAATGATGAATAGATTTTAGTATGATGAATTTTATAATAAATTCTTACTACCCACTAACCAATGATGGATGGATGTTGGTATGATGAATTTTATAATAAATTCTTACTACCCACTAACCAATGATGAATAGATTTTAGTATGATGAATTTTATAATAAATTCTTACTACCCACTAACCAATGATGAATAGATTTTAGTATGATGAATTTTATAATAAATTCTTACTACCCACTAACCAATGATGAATAGATTTTAGTATGATGAATTTTATAATAAATTCTTACTACCCACTAACCAATGATGAATAGATTTTAGTATGATGAATTTTATAATAAATTCTTACTACCCACTAACCAATGATGAATAGATTTTAGTATGATGAATTTTATAATAAATTCTTACTACCCACTAACCAATGATGAATAGATTTTAGTATGATGAATTTTATAATAAATTCTTACTACCCACTAACCAATGATGAATAGATTTTAGTATGATGAATTTTATAATAAATTCTTACTACCCACTAACCAATGATGAATAGATTTTAGTATGATGAATTTTATAATAAATTCTTACTACCCACTAACCAATGATGAATAGATTTTAGTATGATGAATTTTATAATAAATTCTTACTACCCACTAACCAATGATGAATAGATTTTAGTATGATGAATTTTATAATAAATTCTTACTACCCACTAACCAATGATGAATAGATTTTAGTATGATGAATTTTATAATAAATTCTTACTACCCACTAACCAATGATGAATAGATTTTAGTATGATGAATTTTATAATAAATTCTTACTACCCACTAACCAATGATGAATAGATTTTAGTATGATGAATTTTATAATAAATTCTTACTACCCACTAACCAATGATGAATAGATTTTAGTATGATGAATTTTATAATAAATTCTTACTACCCACTAACCAATGATGAATAGATTTTAGTATGATGAATTTTATAATAAATTCTTACTACCCACTAACCAATGATGAATAGATTTTAGTATGATGAATTTTATAATAAATTCTTACTACCCACTAACCAATGATGAATAGATTTTAGTATGATGAATTTTATAATAAATTCTTACTACCCACTAACCAATGATGAATAGATTTTAGTATGATGAATTTTATAATAAATTCTTACTACCCACTAACCAATGATGAATAGATTTTAGTATGATGAATTTTATAATAAATTCTTACTACCCACTAACCAATGATGAATAGATTTTAGTATGATGAATTTTATAATAAATTCTTACTACCCACTAACCAATGATGGAATGGATGTTAGGTATGATGAATTTTATAATAAATTCTTACTACCCACTAACCAATGATGAATAGATTTTAGTATGATGAATTTTATAATAAATTCTTACTACCCACTAACCAATGATGAATAGATTTTAGTATGATGAATTTTATAATAAATTCTTACTACCCACTAACCAATGATGAATAGATTTTAGTATGATGAATTTTATAATAAATTCTTACTACCCACTAACCAATGATGAATAGATTTTAGTATGATGAATTTTATAATAAATTCTTACTACCCACTAACCAATGATGAATAGATTTTAGGTATGATGAATTTTATAATAAATTCTTACTACCCACTAACCAATGATGAATAGATTTTAGTATGATGAATTTTATAATAAATTCTTACTACCCACTAACCAATGATGAATAGATTTTAGTATGATGAATTTTATAATAAATTCTTACTACCCACTAACCAATGATGAATAGATTTTAGTATGATGAATTTTATAATAAATTCTTACTACCCACTAACCAATGATGAATAGATTTTAGTATGATGAATTTTATAATAAATTCTTACTACCCACTAACCAATGATGATAGATTTTAGTATGATGAATTTTATAATAAATTCTTACTACCCACTAACCAATGATGAATAGATTTTAGTATGATGAATTTTATAATAAATTCTTACTACCCACTGATTCCAATGATGGAATAATTTAGTATGATAATTTATAATAATTCTTACGACCCACTACATGATG